>OZ004696.1:56976489-59476489 GCA_963924545.1 Pogonocherus hispidulus | reverse complement strand
TAATTAAAAACAATAAACTTTAGTAAACAGTTGAAACATAATGAACAGTTTCCCGTTTAAAGACCCTTTACTAGACCCTTGAAATTTGATCAATTCTTGACTTATATTTAATACCGGTAAAGTAAAATATGAAAAAATGCATTGCGTTGACAAAGCATTAAAGAATCAATAATGTTTTATTAGAAAAAGTATATACAGTGTGTCCGTTTAGTACGTAATGCTTTGATATCTGTTAAGCCACTACATAAAGAGAATAGTCTCAAATATAGAAGTTGCCAATGAGGGACTTTTAAAAAATATTTGTATCTATACAGTGTGTTTCACAAAAGCGGAACCATTTAAACTTAACTTTTTTTAAATGTGACACCTTATATTTTGTATGCGGAATTGATTCCCCTGTTTACTTGTAATTTTACAAATATTTTTACACACTTGATTGCAGAAAGATTGACAGGCTCAATATATCCACTTCTATAAGTTATTAATATATCTAAAACCGTATCCTATTGGCTTACTTATTTGAATAACTCTTCATTTAACTAAGTTACATGAATACTAAAGTTGGTGATATACGCAGCACAAAGAAAACACAGCGAATTTGATAGCTTTTTCTAGATTATAAACACTAACAAGGACTAAATTTTACATCTCACCCCACCTTGCCTAAATGAGAAAAAGTTTTAATGATTTATATTTTCTGTTATGCGTAGGTAGCTTTTTAATTCCTACTTTTTGTATACCTATTCTGTAATTAGATCTCTATGAAATTGAGAACGGCGTAGATCAGTTTAATAAAATAAAATTAAGGTAGGTATATTTTATGTTTTGAAATGTTGGAAATAAATTCTGGTAGCTGTAGAGAGGAGCAAAATAGAAACCATCGTAAATCTGTATATTTACACGAGCTAACAAGTATTTTTTACTGTTTATACAATCCAACCAGGAAAAATGCAGAGTCTGAAGTTTTATCAGTATGCAGTAAACAATATTATAATTATTTCTGGTGCACTGAATTGAAAAGCTTTATTCGCTGAGTGACAAAGTTGCATAATTTTAATTACTCTGCAGATCAAAGGAAAAATTATTCAAAGATAAGCAGAGAAGATGTATGTGAATGTAAACTAAAATGAAAACAAAATAGATCCAACATTATTTTAACTTACCTAACTAAGTAATTATCTTTATACAGGGTGTCCCATTTAAAACGAAACACTCTTAATAGCTCAAGAATAAAACGAGATACACAAATTCGCCGAAACAAGTCAATCTTTGATTTAGGAGGACAACTTTAGGAGAATGAGGTCCCCTCTTCCATCATCTTTGTTCAGTCAATGTTTCGAGTCCTACACGTGATGAGTGAAGCTATGAAACCCTTGCCGTTGCTAACTTAGGTTTAAATTATTTAATCATAAAAGTAAACATTATGTACACCAATTTAAATGACAGTGCTTAAAAGTGGATTCGCCTTTATATATTTTCATTATTCTTACAATTTATTTACAAATAGTCATGACGTGTAGGACTTCAAATTCTGAATCTACTCTAAGGCTAACAACTTGCAGCAACGTTTATATTACTGCATAGAAGTTGATGGTGAACACTGAGCATTTAATTTAGTTTTTACATTGTTAATTTTGAGTACAAAATAAAATTTCGCTTTCTTTTACGCAACTTCAAACGTCAAACGTCAATTACTCGATAAAGAATCAACCGATTTTAAAACTAAGCACGCCGTTGAAGAGATAATAGAAATACCTTTCCAATGAGATGCGACTCGCCGCCTATTCCCATTTGAAATATTTTCGAGGCGAGGGGCGTAGAGGTCAACCTTCACTTATTCTCCAAAAATTGCCCTCCCGCCCGAATGAAAGAGTGATCTATTTCGGCAAATTTTTATATCTCGTCTTGTTCTCGAGATGTCAACGTGTTTCGTTTTAAATGGAACACCCTGTATAAACTTACAACTAAGACTTCAGTATATTAGAAGGTAATACCATTTTTTAAAAATGAGTAGCTATTAAGATTCAGGCTATTATTATACCTTATGCGATGCCCTATATAATTATTATGTATTGCAAAGTGGTTTGTTGTTGTTGATAGGCGGCGCGGTTACCCACAGCACTCAGGTCTTTCGACCCATTGTGCCTGCCGCTAGTTGGGAGCTATTGGAAGAGACCCGTGCTGTGCGCATAGGCCAACACCCGTTGTAGGGGAAGCTCCCTAATGTACTGAGGCAGAAGAAATGCTGCGCCCAGGTGTTTGTGTCTCTTGACCATGAGGCAGGCACAGCGAGAGAGGATGTGAATGGAGTACTCGTCATCGTGTCCGCAAAACCTGCACCTTCTAGTGTCACTAAGACCGATAGTGTTAAGGTGCTTGTTAAGATGTCCGAGACCTGTCAACAGTCCTGTGACAATCCTTATGCTGTTACGACTTAGCGCAAGTATTGATCGAGTTGCGTTCGACCAAGGCCCTTCAATTAGTCCAGTCCCGTTTGACCATTCTTCCTTTGATCTTACCTTGATCCAGTTTCCAATGGACCTTGCTACATAACTAGGCGGAAGCCCCAGCACTGGTTCGGGCCGCAAAGTGGTTTTCTTCTCAATGTGAGAATTACATATCAAAAAAAATGTATGTATATTATATTCTTACGATCAACCAAAAATTATATCTCCAAAATTAACTAATAAAACATTAATTATTGCATTAATGTTTATTGGCTTAACACTGGCATGTGTTTGAAAAAAGAGCTCGTAGCCTCGGTGTGATAGAAAAGAACAGATGGTCTCTTTCTATCACATTACTTTCATATCACACTGTTTTGAGCGTATCTCTGTATATCCGTAAAAAATGCTCTATTAAAATTTGTAAAAATATACCAACTGTTTCTCTCTATCTTACCTATCTCTCTGTCAATCTGTTATATCTATTTATGGGACAGTTAGCAAACTGTCAGTAGGTACTTTAAGATGCGCTTGTGTCCAAATAAAATACCTATCACGTGTTTCAGAGTTTGTTCAAAAACAATTCAAACAGAATTATGTATTTTGTGCTAAATTTTATCACCTGTCTGTACAGAAATAAAATAGTCTACATGAATAGAGACTATTATAGAAGCAACTGGCATTTATACAGGGTCCTGCACCACAGCTCCCTTCTTTTGTATCTCATGAACTGGTGCCTTTATAAATTTCGTTCAAATTTGACTGCAAACTATTCGTAGAGAGGCACATTTTGAAAATATTTTCAAATATACAGGATGCTCTAAAAACATGTACCATACTAAAGTTATATTTTTTTAAATGGAACACACTATATATTTTTGCATTTTTGGATTCTGCATGCAAATTTGGTGTCAGTTTGTGTTATATTCTCTATAGCAAAACTTAGCCGTTTCGAAGATATTCGACATTTTATAGAAAAAATTACATTTGTTACAACTATTTCAAAGTTACATATCTTACACAATTGAACAGCGCTAATTTTAATTTTTATATGTCAGATAGTTTAGGCATTGGTCTTTCTGAAAATAGCTAATAGAAGTCTGTAATACATACAGAGTGTTTAATATTTACTGAGCAACACGTCAATTTTGAAACGTGCAAAACAAATTTTTTTCAAATAGCACACCCAGTATATTATTCTACAGTTGAAAGTACCATTCAATTCTGAATTGAATGATATGGCATTGTCTTATACCTATCTCTTAAGGTGCTCATGATATAATCAATTTTATAATAAAGTGCTCGAAAATTTAAGTTACCCCGTTTCTAAGTGGCTTCGAATCAAATAAAACAACTAGAAACATTTCAAATTTATTGTCAGTTGCTTTGAGTCTTATTGTGGCTATGATTAAGCACAAAATGTAAAAAATTACATCGATGTTAAATAATTCTTTACAGATTTAATTGTTACGTAACCCCATAAGAAGAAGTCTAATTTTGTACATCAAATTATGCGTTAAGAAATCGGGTCACCTGGTAAAGACAACAAAACAACTTGTCTAATTTGTTTGCTGTCCAACTTGGTGTCGACAATTTAAGTTAATTACAAATATTTATACTTATTTCAATAATTTTGTTGTTAGTTTAGTTGTTATAGTTAGTTAGGTACTTAGTTTAGTTAGTTGTTTCAATTTATTATTATAATGAAGTATAGTAAAGAGATAGCTGACATGATTTCTATATTATTTGAGTCTGAACGAAACAATTGTCTCTTAGCGAATAGAATTTAACCGTCAAAGTTTTTGAAAATTTATTATAAGATTGTAGACTGTGAATAATTATTTAATATTGATGTTTTTTGATGATTGTTGATAATTTTTTACATTTTGTGTTTAATCATAGCCATAATTATAGTCAAAGCAACTGACAATAAATTTAAAATGTTTCTAGTTGTTTTATTTTATTAGAAGACCACTTAGAAACGGGGTAACTTAAATTTTCGAGCACTTTATTATAAAATTGATTATATCTTGAGCACCTTAAGAGATAGGTATAGGACAATGCTATATCATTCAATTCAGAATTGAATGGTACTTTTAACTGTAGAATAATATACTGGGTGTGCCATTTGAAAAAAATTAGTTTTGCACGTTTCAAAATTGACGTGTTGCTCAGTAAATATTAAACACTCTGTATGTATTACAGACTTCTGTGAGCTATTTTCAGAAAGGCCAATGCCTAAACTATCTGACACATAAAAATTAAAATAAACGCTGTTCAATTGTATAAGATATGTAACTTTGAAATAGTTCTAACAACTGTAATTTTTTCTATAAAACGTCGAACATCTTCGAAACGGCTAAGTTTTGCTATAGGGAATATAACACAAACTGACACCAAATTTGCATGCAGAATCCAAAAATGCAAAAATATATAGTGTGTTCCATTTAAAAAAATATAACTTTAGTATGGTACATGTTTTTAGAGCATCCTGTATATTTGAAAATATTTTCAAAATGTGCCTCTTTACGAATAGTTTGCAGTCAAATTTGAACGAAATTTATAAAGGCACCAGTTCATGAGCTACAAAAGAAGGGAGCTCTGGTGCAGGACCCTGTATAGAACGTATTAAAAATGGGGCGTGTTTTATTTCAAGAACTTCGAACAAATCCACTTATTAAATGTGATATCAAAGGACGAAAGTTTAGATAAAGTTTACACTATCCTATATAAACTCTCCGAGTTTTCGAGGATAGTATAACACTAAAAACTTTTTCAATATAATTGAAGGAGTCTTTCTCACGGACAACAAAATTAAATGAAAATTTTCAGTCTTGGATATAAAATATCGAGTTACTGGGAACACTTTGTGATTTTTGCTGATTCAAGGATAAAACAAATACTTTCTACTTAGCTTTAACAATAAGTAGTATATAAGGATAAGCAGGATAGGATAGGTAATCCTATAATTAGCTACTAGTTTTGATGAGTGATCCTATACAAGGTGTCCACCTAGTGCGCGTAAGTCCAATATCTGGGTTAATAAAAGAGATAACTTAATTTTTTTTTCTACAGGGTTGTATAATATCCCGAGCTGCACAAAATGAAAATATATTTACATATTCAGGGTGTTCAGTTTTTCCTGGACAGGTACCAACTTCGTTTTTCTAAATGGAAATATATACTTTTTATTGCTTTTTCGAACTAAACCCTTGATTTTAGTAGGACTTTCATCAGCCTTCCCTATACCTAACTTAAACTGTTTTTGAAATATTGACGGGTGAATATTGACATTTTTGCAACTTTGACACCCTATAAAATCTAAACGGTTTGAGATCAAGCAAAACGTTAGAAATTTTCCGAAAATTTTGAAAATTTTTAATTCTTGGATAAATTTGAAATTAGTATCAAACGATAGCTTATAAAAAGTTAAGATAGGAATGTGCAAACCGTTTTGCTTGATCTCAAACCGGTGTCAAAGTTGCAAAAATGTCAATATTCACCAGTCAATATTTCAAAAACAGTTTAAGTTAGGTGTAGGGAAGGCTGATGAAAGTCCTACTAAAATCAAGGGTTTAGTTCGAAAAAGCAATAAAAAATATATATTTCCATTTAGAAAAACGAAGTTGGTACCTGTCCAGGAAAAACTGAACACCCTGAATATGTAAATATATTTTCATTTTGTGCAGCTCGGAATATTAGACAACCCTGTAGAAAAAAAAATTAAGTTATCTCTTTTATTAACCCAGATATTGGACTTACGCGCACTAGGTGGACACCCTGTAGATATTATGATTCATGAAATTTTAAACTGCAATTGGCAGTTTAAACCATGGAAAAGCATTTTCCATGGAAACTACTCCTTTGAGATAATCGAGGATTTCGTTGACTCATCCTGTGTAGTATCAAATACAGGTAACTACTGGGTTACAATTTTTTTAAATATCTACTAGAAGATAGACAGATAGTTAAATTAACATATATGACAAATTTTAAGTAGGCTTGAAATATTATTGTGTTTATAAAATGAAGTTATTTTTTAAATTAATATTGTCGAGATGTACGACCGAAATAAATAATAGAAAAATTACTATTGGCATTCTTGTAACAAGAGAAATCCTTTTAGAAGACCATTAAAAAATGGTAACCCGATACACATTACATTTATTTAATCAAGAATGAGGGTCTAAATACACATTTTTTCCACAGGTATTGAACGTTTCGGTCGATATTTTGCTGTTTTGTTTGACAAATGGGTGCTATTTTCATGATTTCCTGTTGGTATGATACCACATGTTGGTATCGTAAAACGCTGATGAAATCCGATAGATCGAAACAGCTGTTATTTGTGACTGACAATCGTGAAATTAGTATGAAATTTTCATTAACAAAATAACTGTGTTTTTTTTTGTATTTAAGTACCTTCAAAGTATATAGGGGTATAAGGTATATTGAACCGTTTGTTATTTACTGCAGCTCTGCTCTGTTGCTTTTTTATTATTATATATAGACTCAGTACCGTTACTCAAAAATATTCATATTTTTTTATGGTATTTCAACGTTTATACGTACAAGACTGTCTAGTTGCCAAAATAGTAGGCCGGTGCATTCAAGCGCTTGAATCTAAAATCTATAGCTTGCCAAACACAAACATAATTTTAGAGAGGGTACAGTAAGTGAGGAGGTCGCCAAATCTGATATTAGGAAAAGTAGAATGTATATTTTGGTTTCGATGGGTTATTTTCGAAGTAAATATTTGCACTGTATACAAATAGCTCTTGTATTTATTAACGGTATGTTCATAGCACGCTTGCCAATCTGAAATTAAATGAAACGGAATAAATTCGTATTAATGAATCGTAAAATATTAAAATAAAATCAAGTAGACCGAATATTTATTTGAGTTATTCCAACTATTTTAAATATAACAGCTGCACCATTATGGACATTCATATTTAATGACCATTGGTAACCAGTGAAATATGAAAATATACACGATATAATAATGGAAATGAAATATTTATATTAATTTAAACAGGTAGGTATTTACATGGAAATATGAAACTGCAACACAACTTGACACAAAAAAGACATTTGTGCATTATAAACATAGCCTAGTGTCACACTTAAAACAAATTTTTCTCACTAAATCTATAGTCCCGTATAAATTCATTATTTTGAAAATGTAGTTTTTAAAAGATCGCTCGTATACATCGATTTTTTTTATTTTTACACTTATTTTACATATATGACATTTTTACAGGGCGACTCAATGAAGCTACGTCGATATAAACTTATTTAATAATTTAAATGAAACACCCAGTACCGTTTTGCATATTTGAAAAGAATACTCTAATTTACGAATACGGTCATATGAGGTTTTATGAGTCTATCTCTAATAATAAGGGAGATAAGATCAAAAAAGTGCACCATCAGAACGATATGTTGGAGGAAGACTGAAAAACTTTACTGTTTTCATAATACCAAATTTATTTATGCGGGACTTTATAAACTCACTGTATATACAGTGTGTCCAAGATAGCGATGAGCATCTCGGGAACTGTAAAGGATTCAGAGTTAGTTAAATTGGGAAAAAGTCGGTCAATTTTAGGCCCAAAGAGAATCCAAGGTTATATTTGCAAGAATTCCTTCCCTTAAGTAGATACAGGGTGAAAACCCCAAAAATGTACATTTTTGTTGGAAACTTATATAACTCGTTTATTATCAAATTTTCAGGACAAGGATATCAGTCAGCAAAGGTTTCAAAATTGGTCTCTAAAAAAATTTAGGCCTACTAGATTCGCCCCTTTGTTTTTCGTATGAGAGCCATATTGAATTTTCACATTTTTGAAAACTCCGTAAAATGTGCTTTTCAGCTATAGGTATATAATAGGTCCGTCAAGTTAGCGACTCATATGTTGAAATTTTACATTAGAGTTAGTAAATAATTTTGTGCTAATTTTGTGCTAATTTGTGCTGTAGGTTGTAAATTTTGTGCTCCATCCATTTTCGAGGTAAGCCAAAAACTAAGATGAGTCGCCAGCTTGACGCTGCGACTCACACATCGAATTTTTGATATTTAATGTTTCCAACATTTTGTGCTAATTTTGTGCTAATTTGTGCCGTAAGTTATAAATTTTGTGCTCTATCGGTTTCCGAAATAATCCGAAAACTAAAATGAGTCGCCAGCTTGACGCTGCGACTCATGCACATATCGAATTTTTGATATTTAATGTTTCCAACATTTTGTGCGAATTTTGTGCTAATTTGTGCTGTAAGTTATAAATTTTGTGCTCTATCGGTTTCTGAAATAATTAGAAAGCTAAAATGAGTCGCCAGTTTGATGCTGCGACTTACGTATCGAATTTTTAATATCTAGCTTTACAAGTATTTTGTGCTTACTATGTGCTAATTTGTGCTGGAACTTATAAATTTTATGCTTTATCTAATTTAAAGATAATTTAAGAGCTAAGAAGACTTGCCAGCTTGACGGTGAGAGTCATGTATCGATTTTTTTACAACAGAAGGCGTCGAATAAGACGCTATATAGCTCAAATTAGACGTCAACGCTATAAATATGTACTGTTATTGGAATCGTAGTAACTCGTTTTATTTAACAATTTGTGTTCCATCTCAAATATAATATATATCTCCCTTATAGAATTCATAATTAAAAATAACGAAGTTCTAATTTAATATGTTTTTAATCAATTTTTCTTCAAGTAGATACTGCAGAAAAATGACTCAAAATTACCTGACTAAAGGGAACGTACTCATCAGTAGTCGTTGCGGTTAAATCGGATAGATGGCGTAATGAGTAAATAGATGTGTAGTGTTTGTTTTAACGGTTATAGATGTTTTCAATTAGTTATAGAAATTGCTTAGTGTCATTAGTGAATTGATATGCCTTTTTGTGTTTTGTGTTTTCATGTTTGTCAATTTTTAACTTTCAAAAATCTTTTATATTGATAATTCATATAAGAATTTAATAATACACTACAAACAAAAAATCACAAAATATGTAAAGCATAACACAAATAATTATTTCAAAAATGGATTGGACACAAAGTTTATAAGTTTCAGCACAAATTTGCAGAAAATGATCACAAAACATTTGTAAAGGTAGATCTTGAAAATTCGCTACGTGAGTAGCAGTATCAAGCTATAGACTTATTTTAATTCTTGAATTATTCTGAAAATAGATAAAGCATAAAGTTTATAAATTACAGCACAAATTAGCACAAAGTAAGCACAAAATACTTGTAAAGCTAGATCTTGAAAATTCGATACGTGAGTCGCAACGTCAAGCTAGCGACTCATTTTAGTTTTCGGATTACTTCAGAAACCGATAGAGCACAAAATTTATAACTTACGGCACAAATTAGCACAAAATTAGCACAAAATGTTGGAAACATTAAATATCAAAAATTCGATATGTGAGTCGCAGCGTCAAGCTGGCGACTCATTTTAGTTTTCGGATTATTTCGAAAACCGATAGAGCACAAAATTTATAGCTTACGGCACAAATTAGCACAAAATTAGCACAAAATGTTGGAAACATTAAATATCAACAATTCAATGTGTGAGTCGCAGCGTCAAGCTGGCGACTCATCTTAGTTTTTGGCTTACCTCAAAAATGAATGGAGCACAAAATTTACAACCTACAGCACAAATTAGCACAAAATGAGCACAAAATTATTTACTAACTCAACTGTAAAATTTCAACATATGAGTCGCTAACTTGACGGACCTGTATATAATAGGCATATGTTTAAAAACGAAAAAATATGAAACATGTTTGGAGTACTTCCAATTACTGCGTCTTTAACAGATCGACGTAACTCCTCTGTAATTTCATACGATCTTGCATACGCTTTGTTTTTTAGATACCTCAACACTGAAAAGTCCAAAGGAGTGAGGTCTGGTGACCTAGCAGGTCACATTATTGGTCTTCGGTTTTAAGCATATGCATATTATACATGGTCGAAAAGCATTTTTACGTAGTTTTCAAAAATGCAAAAATCCAATATGGCGCCCATAAGAAAAACAAAAGTTAAGTATGCTAGTGCAAACTCTAGTAGGTCTAAATTTTTTTAGATGCCAATTTTGAAGTTGGTACTGATTACTATCCCTGTTTTGAAAATTTAATGAATGTATCTTTCACAATAAAAGAGTTATGGACGTTTCCAGCAAATGCTCCTTTTTGGTTTTCACCTTATATCTACTTAAAGGAAGACCTTTTGGGAAATGTAACCTTGGACCCTTTTCGGGTCTAAAATTGCGTAACTTTTTTCCCATTCAACCGAATCTATATTTCCTAGAGTTTCCGAGATCCCCATACTTCTTGTCCTTATCTTGGACACGCTGTATGTATTTGTAGAGAAAATACTTGGCTTTTAATATTAGTTTTGATATTACAGTATAAACATTAATAACAATAATAAAATTAATTAATTAAAATATTGATATTTAGAAAATTATACAACTCAAATGAAAACATTTCAAGAATATGGGTTAAGTATTAAATTTAGATAATGTAGTTCCTTGAATAATCACAAGTACAACATCCGTTGCAGTTTTTATTCCATTTCTGTTTTGATGTATTTCAGTCATAGTTAGTTATAATAAGATCAATCTTATTTTTAATATAGTGACATTTCAACTTCATGAGTCTAGCTATAATATAGACATCTTGGGAATGACAGTTCGTTATTTTAACAATAGACAGCTACACCATGGCAGAGTTTGTATTATTCTTTGTTAAGCATTATGCATCATGTTAATGGATGTTTGTCGAATACGAAACTGCATTTTTCAATTACGCCAAGAAAAATCGAACAGAGGATTTCTATTTAAATAATGAAACTAATTTACATTTGAATGCTCCGATGGCTCGATGAAATCGATCATTTAAAACTATAGACAAAGGTATGCTGTTAGGAGTCCAATATCCATTCATGCCATTCTTTTCGTAATTCCGGCTCCAGTAGAATTTATTTTTCGTATTCTATATACTACCGGAATATATTGCTAAATTCAAAATTATTTAGTAAAATTGTATTTTCTGAATATCTATTTGGATCCAATTTACAATATGTACTTATAATAATAATATCCCTATACCTCATTCTATCCATAAGGATTTTCCAGTAAGTCAAAGGCTTAATACAGAAGAAGGGACCGTATAAAAAGGCCAGCCAAACCGAGTCAAATTGGTAACCTCTAACGAACATTTAGTGTAGCATGGTGGAAACCTGGAAAACTTCATTAGTTAGGATAACTGTCAAATCTACATCCCTATTAATCCATCATGTTAACAGATGGTAAGGTATCTACCGTCTGAGTTAGTTATTAGTCCATTTTCTGGTGGATCTGAAATGGTTAACGAATAAAACCTCTTACCACTTACTGACATAATTATAGGAAGCAAGCAGCAATGACGTAATTAAAATGCTAATTCGGAGACTAATTTACTCAGATACATTCAAATGCAGTTTGAGCTCTCAAACGGAGACGTTGACGTTTTTAAAGGTCAGTAAATGAATAAAATACAAGATACTGGAAGAAGTAATCAGCCAGGCACAGAGGTAGGACGATGTCGTAACCGATGGCTCTATTATACTCCGTGTAAGCGTGAGATCAAAAAGAAAGGAGGGTGCTATTTCTGTCGATACCTTTGAAATTTAAATAAGGATTCTGGTTTCAACACTTTCCGCTTTTTCTCCAGGAGAATAATTCTGGAACTGTTGTTTCTCGTCTGTAGAATCTTTCAGTGCAAATCCAATAACTCATTCTAGCTTTTAGATGGGTCTCTGACTTACATATCGCTTACATATTATATAATCAGGAAGCATTTATTGAGACAATTTATTACATTTTATTTTATTATATTGAAAGTATCTAAAAATTGGGAAATTAAACAGTATAGTGTGCATAGCTCAGAATGTAGAGAAAACATCCAGAGATAGCAATTTAGTTCAGTTAAGTTTTTCATTAAATTTTACGCTGGTGCGGCCTATACAGGGTGTTAGTTAAACATGCGGCAAAAATTCAAGAGGTTCTTCCTTGGACTATTCTAAGGATATTTTATCCATTGATGATTTTTGAAAAAGCGCTTTGTTGCAACGCTATAGGGCGAAAAAAATTTTCAAGAAATTCTATTCTGGTATTTGTCAAATTATTAATGTAGGTGAAATAAAAGTATGGCGTACTACACTGGACGTATCAAGTAAAAGACATGTAAGAAAAAGGCGTTGTTTTTCCTTACCAACATCCCGTGATACTTCGGAGTGATTATTTTGTATGTTTTTGTATGTTGTGTTTTTGTAGTTTGTATGTGTCGCATTGGTTAAGATTGATTGACGTTTGGCTAATTGACGTGTAAACGGTTGTTAGTGACGTCCTCTATCATGGCTCGCTATACGAATGCCGAGATGGCTGACATGCATTTTATTTATGGACTTGCTGATGTCAACGCATTAGAAGCTAGGCGACTGTACATTGAACGATTTCCTAACGACATTGCCACCGATAGAAACATATTTCAAAGTATTCATCAACGTCTTCGAGAAATGGGAATAAGTGGAGGACCAGGAAGGCCAAGGACTGTAAGAACGGTAGACCTAGAAGATAATGTGCTGGACATGATAGAAGAAGATCCAGGTACTTCTACGCGAAGAATTGCAAATACAAATGTAAGTAATTGGACTGTTTGGAAAATTCTGAGAGATAATTTGTTGTACCCTTACCACATTCAACGCGTTCAGGCACTTCTTCCTGCGGATTTTGCTCCACGTATTGCATTTTGTCAATGGCTTTTGCACACATTGGTTGAAATCCCTCAACTACTAACGCTGATTCTTTTTACCGATAAAGCCAGTTTCTCGCGAAATGCAATAAGAAATTTCCACAATAACCATGTGTGGGCTGACGAAAATCCACATGAGATTTGTGAAGATCGGTTTCAACATCAGTTCTCGTTGAACGTTTGGGTTGGAATTGTGGGTGACTGGCTAATTGGACCGGTATTTCTACCAGGAAGACTTACCGGCGCAGTATACCGCAACTTTTATGAACAAACGCTACCTCAGTTTTTGGAGGATGTACCATTGGCTACAAGACAGGCAGTGTGGTTTATGCATGATGGTGCACCACCTCATTTTAGTGTAGTTGCTCGAGAGTTTTTAACAGCAACATACGGAGATCGCTGTATTGGTCGAGGTGGACCTCACGTATGGCCTGCTCGATCCCCGGACTTAAACCCCCTGGATTATTTCCTATGGGGGCCATCTAAAGTCATTAGTTTATACTAGGCCAGTGGAAGATATGGACGATTTAAGAGATCGGATAATTGCTGGATGTACCTCAATAAGAAACGACCCTGGTGATTTTGAAAGAGATGGTTGCATCTGAGCTGGAGGTAGCCATTTTGAACATTTCTTGTAGGTTCAGAAATGTTACATGTAATTTTTAGTAATAAATTGTTATTTGTTGAAAATTGTTTTCGTCCTATATCTTCGCAACAAAGCGCTTTTTCAAAAATCGTCAAAGGATAAAATATCCTTAGGAATATGTCCAAGGAATAACCTCTTGAATTTTTGCCGTATGTTTAACTAACAACCTGTTTAATAGTAATATGCCATACCATCTCCCACAAAAGTCTCAGAGTTGTGAAGAACATTAAAACTCTTCTGCAATAAAATGTACGACCGATTGTTGTTAACCGATTTGGAACGATTTACGAACAAAGTGAGTTTTCCTGATTTCATGTCAAGCTGAAAAACATCCTCAATAATTATTTTCTATTAGAATATTTTAAATAGCTATACTTTTTTATTTATTAGACATATCTAACGTCTGTTCTTATATTTGTAATAGTTAGAGACTGCTGATAATAAATATACCCACAAATGGTAATCCACTGCTGTTATAATATTATAAATTTATATCTGCTCTTTAATTTTTAATAAAATGTATGAATTTTTAAAATTCAATGTGTATATGTGTTAATAATTGAAAGAAGTATTTGGGATCGTTTCTATTTCTTTCTATTGTACATCTGGAATATTCCTAAAATAATTATTTAATGACTAGCTTCGACACATATTTTTCTTACAATAAAACATAAATATTGTGTTATCACTATCTTGGTATTATTAAATATTATTCGTAGTATTAAATACAGTATCATGAAGAACATAGTTTCTGCATGATAAGGAGCATGTAAATGAACTAAATTCTCTCAGATTCTCGCGGGAAATTCTGGAATGAAGGAGCCTATTAGCATGCAATATATAACCGGATTTTGTGCTACCCGACAATGTTTTTGTCGAAAATTCACTGGGTACACATTTATATCAATTTCCCAGATATATTTATCATACGGCTTAGCTTGCTTGCATGTTTTACATTAGATAATAATAATAATAATAATATGTTTATTTACCAATTTAAATTCGAATACAATACAATAGAATACATACATACATACAGAAATAAAAGAAAAAAATATAGTAAAACAACAAGTTAAAAATACGCTACAAATAAAACAGGTAAGTAGTACAATTACAAACAAAAATATATATATATATATATATATATATATATATATATTTTTTTTTTGAGGCAAATTAAACACGAAGAGAACCCACAAAGGAAAACCTGCGCGTGGGTCGAAATCCTTGCGTAATTTACTATGGTAAGAATATACATACATGTGGTACACAAAGCCAGATAAATACATACTACATAGAAAAATGTACAATATAATTAAATTAAGTATAACATTTACATATAAAATTCGAATAGGTACTTAACAGGTTGAGAAGATGAAATATTAATAAAGAGTTTTTATTATTTTTGTCTATTTCGTATCATTATCAATAATTATAATTAAAGATTAATACAGTTTTCTTCCATAAACTGATGGATATTACTTCTGGGTATTTGTGTGATCCATGATTTTATTCTAGATTTGAAAAGAGGCAAAGAGTTAATTTTTTTTAAAAATAATGGTACGACACCATACAGTTTTGGCCCTAGGTAAGTATAACTTCTTTGACCAATTGTTTTATTCATTTTAGGTATACAAAGTGACTTTGCTCTGTACCTCGTCTCATACTGATGTTGTATTGATATACTGTTTGCAATATGTTTTTTTTGGTGAAATATCAGAGACACAGCAAAACATTATCGTGGATCCATCACTTCAGCAACCTGGAATAAATCATCGCTGGGGTAAATAGAGGACTTGTTAAGTATTATTTTAAGTATCCTCTTTTGCAGAACTTCTAGCCTTCTATAATAACAGTTTGCTACACCCCCCAAGCAATTATTCCGTAGTCCAAGTGAGTTTGAACCAAAGCATAATACATAGCTTTTAGATGATAAATCTCAAAAAATCTTTTTAGATACTTAAATTTGTAAAGGAGATATCTGAGTTTATTTACTAACTTGGCTATGTGAGCGTCCCACCTTAAATGACTATCTATTATAATCCCAAGGTACTTCACATTAGAAGACGATGATATCGTTACCGTTTTATTACCATGAGTCAATTCTATACTATGGAATTTTGGAAGGTTAGGTTTGTAACTGGTATAAGCTGAGTAAACTGTTTTCTTTAAATTTATTGTTAGCAACATACTATTAAAAAAATCTAACAAGATACGAAATTCATGCATTATTCTTTGTTTTAGTGTAGTCCCACTCAGTATCCTTATAGAAGATAACTGTATCATCCGCAAAGCTGGTGATTTGACCTGAAATAGTTAAGTCAAATAGAGAGTTAACGTACAATATAAACAATAATGGGCCTAACACCGTTCCTTGCGAAACCCCATAACGTATCAACCTCTTAGTACTTATTTGATCACCTATCATAACGCATTGTTCTCTCTCAGTTAAATAACTTTCTAGTAAACTGTGGGCCGTGCCTCTAATCCCGATGCTTTCCAATGTTTCTAACAAGTCTGGATGACTGACAGTGTCAAATGCCTTAGCTAAATCTATATAGATGCAAATGGCTGGTTGTCGTTCATCTAGAGCATTATATATTTTTGCAGAAAGATCAGTAATCGCATCTTGAGTTGAACGTCCTTCTTGAAATCCAAACTGACTTTTGGATAATCAATTATGCTTTTACACAAAACTGTTCACTCTTCTTTTAATTACTTCAATAATTTTAGATAAATTTGAGATTAATGATATCGGTCTATAGTTAGACATATTGAGCCTATCTCCAGACTTGTATAGTGGTTTAATAACAGCTAGTTTGAAAGCTTTCGGAAAGATTGATGCTCTCATAGAGTAACGGGATATTAGGGACATCTATAGCAATTAAAGCAACCACACTGCTCTGACTTGTTTGTTTTTACTAGATAGAACTGGGTTAGTAATCGTGACATGCAAGGTGTAAACTTAATCAATGGAATTTGCATAATATATTCCTTCTATTTTTGGGTATTCGATCATTTTTCGATCTCGGCAGTGCAGCTCATAGATTATACCTCTGAACAAGAGTACCTAACCTAATACATAAAGAAAGCTCGATTTGTATCAGTTAACAAGTTGTAATGAGGCGTCAACTTTGTCTTATCTCTAGTCGTTCGACTTTTACAGAATTTACTGAATTTACATGATATTATAAGCAACATAAATCAGCACTTGCAAGAATGAAGCAATTCAGAAACTTGATATCCATTTAGTTTTCAAATTACTTATTTGTTAGGTATTTTATTATTGCAAAGTAATTTAAGAATTATTTGTAATTTTTATGTGCAGTAACATTACAAGGCAACAAAATAATAATATTGAAGTTTTGAACTCTTCTTTATTGTAAGAGATATAATACAACGGTCTCTATCTTTAAAATACAATTCTGATATGAACTACATTACCCGGTTAATTCTTTGATGTGTATTCACTTGTTTCAAATAACTGTTTCTATATCAAAGTAGCAATTACGTGCTTTCTCTATTACTTTCTGGCTTGCTTCAAAAGGTATTCTTTCGCACTAATTCATTATTCATGTAAATTGCTGAGCAATTTAATTGGTCTTTATTCAAATAGTAGCTAAATAACTGTGGACTGCATTTTAGGTGCATCTACAATCATTTATTAGTTCTTTCTACGTTCCTTAGTCTAATGAATAGTCTGCAAGACCACTTTAGACAAAAGATCATGTCTCATTTATCCACAGTAATTATTATTGTACTTCTACATTTTATAATGTGTGTATAATAGAATATTATATGAATGTTATATTGTGCCTGTGACTGAAAGTTCCACTTTAATTGGTATTCCCGAGACAAATCCTGATGTTCCGAACTCGGTATATATTTCCCGATTCTAGTAACAACTTGAGTTATCATTCCACAGTCCGCTGGGAATATGATTTTTTGTATCTCTTGATAGAAAGCTGATTGTGGTCAATAAGTCTCCATCTCTCTAGTGCCATTGTCACAGCGACTTTCTTCATCTTTTTATGTATACTTTATATGTATATATGGAAAGCACAACTATTAGATAAAGTTGTAGGAAACTTGTGATTTATGAAATTTTAAAATATCACCAGAGTAATAAACATACATCAAACGCAGAAATATATACCAAGTTCACCAACTTTTATTCGCCCCATTTCTATCTGAATACGATTTATTCCGCAAGCAAACTACCACAATTCTGTCACTGGAACAGCTATAAATTCATCTTCATGTGATAAATTCAGCAGGGGTAATGTATTCCGACTAACGTTTCGTCATCACGCTAACGTGGTCTGCATTGTGAGGCGATTACCGTTTACCGTTAGCCATTTATTTTTCCGACAAAGCTCGATTTGCATCCCCAGCCGAGTAGGCAGCAATTCAGGCTCGTAGGGGCGATTTTACGACGTATCGGCTAGTTATTGTGCTAGCTTAAGTGTGCTTTTTACGGATACTTGTGAAGGTTCCGTATTATAAGAACGTTACTTCTGGTTATTTATACACTGTATTGGTCTTGAATAGTTTTTTTTATTATGTAGTTTGAACCAAATTAAATATAACAGCAATTGCAATTGTTAGTATCTAATATACAGTTTTCTCCTACAAATTTATTTCTTTGAAGATGTTCTGTATTTTTATGTTGGTGGTATGCGTTTAAGACATATTTTTCTTTTTACTGGGTGTTGGGTCTGAACACATAGAGCATATAAAAACATAAACATAAATACCCGAACCGTGTTACGTACCTGAAATCTACTCAGATAGTGGCTGAATCCAGTAAAAATTCCGCATAAAGTACGAAAACTATACTACGCACCTGAACTCAACTCAAGTGGAGGATGAAACCATAAAGAGACGGACTATATTTTCATTGAGTTGAACAGAGACAACGTTCTATTCCCTTCCGACATGCTGGCAAATGTTGCCACTTTTTTAAGAAAAGTCGTTCAGTTCGAGAAATAGAATGAACTTTGCAGACCGAAAAATGATTGCCAATTTTGACTGTACAGGGTATTCGCGTATATTTTGACCCCTACCTACAGGGGTTATTAAGAAAGTTAGAAAAAAGTTTAAATACAAAAGTTGTTTAGTTTTTCACGTATTATCTTTTGGCTAGGTCGAAAAAAAAATTGCATGTTGTAAATTTGAGGAAACCAATTGAACATAATATTTTTAAATGGGACACTCTGTATAATTTTAAACGCTGGGGAAAATAATGTTTTTCAGATATCAAAAATATATATTTTGTTGACATTTGCACTGACAGTTTTTGAAATATTTAATATTTAATGTTTACAATAAATTATAAAAAAAAATATTAAAAAATTAAAATATTAGGAAATATTTACATAACTAAGGAGGTTACATCGAAAATCTTTAAATATTTTTTATTACTATTGGTTTCTAATGTTAAATATTTTTAATTCTTTGTATTTTTTCTATTTTTTTATGGTACGCGCTGTCGAATATTTCGAAAACTGTCAGTTCGAATGTCAACAAAATATATATTTTTGAAATCAGGAAAAAAATTTTTACCCAAACGTGTAAAATTATACAGGGTGTCCCATTTAAAAATATTATGTCCAATTGGTTTCCTCAAATTTACGACATTCAATTTTTTTTTTCGACCTAGCCAAAAGATAATACGTGAAAAACCAAACAACTTTAGTATTTAAAAATTTTTTTTTTAACTTTTTTAATAACCCCTGTAGGTAGGGGTCAAAATATACGCGAATATCCTGTAGGTGTGCCTTTATTATTCAATTGGGTTGGTTTCTGTGTATAAAGGAACCTATTTTAGCAGACTTCGTATAATGTTTTGATAATTATTAACACAGGGTGTTCAAACAAGAAGAATAAAAATGTAATTAAAGAACCTGTGAAAAGTCAATTTTTGTCCCTGTTTTTTAAATTTTATCTTATCCAGCATTAAAAACAAGGGTAACTTTGTACAATATTGTCTATTAGGAAAATTTCTAGTTTTCGAAATATTGGCAATTTAATATTTTTCTATTGCAAAAATGCTACAGCACTTAAGTTTAGTTACCCTTAGTTGGTCATCGCGGCGTTAGAAAGTTCTGAATAAATGTTACTGGCATCTATTTGCTAAAAATGATCAACAATCATGCCGAGAATTATTAATAAATAGCCAATATATTAAAAAGTACAAATTTTCAGAATAAGCAATTTGTTTTATTAAAAAAAATTAAATATGTCAAAAACTCTTAGACTCAGGTATAGGACATTGTACCTATATGAAAGGTGTTAATAATTTTGCGTAGAATATAAGAATGAAATGATATAAAGGGTGTCCTATTTAAAATATTTAACCGGCCCCCATCGACATAAGCAGTTTTCCATAAACAATTGATGCGGTTACTGGTGGCACATCCTGTATAATAATTAAATTAATCGAAAATGAAGACCGATAATATCTACAGAACTTGTTTCTATTGTTCTACTTGTTCTATTTTACATTTTTATTTGGAGACAAATAATTACAAAACTAAATCTGTTAACTAAATCAAATACGTAGGGCTTATGGAAGAAAACATCGAACGCACGTACACCGTGTTCCACATAAAACGACACACTATACTATCTGGAAATCTTTAAAAGATGTGAAAAAAAGTTAAATACAAAAGTTTTTCAGATTTTCGAGTTCTTTTAAAATATAATACTTCCATGTATACAGGGTGTCCCAATTTTGCTTGGACGATATCAACTCTAAAAATTTAAATGAGACACCCTGTATTTTTGTCGATTTTTCGATTCTTTGTCAAAAATAAACTCGACTTACCTATTTAAACTATAGTCGAATTTTACGTAGTTTTAGAGATATTTGAGGTCATGTGAGCGTTTTTGAAAAATCAAGGTATTTTTCAACACGATATAAAAAAATTATCAAAAATTAAAATTAAGCGTTTGGGTGGTAATTTCCACTTATAAAGCGTCAATGCAGATACAGAATACAAAATTTTTGTTAACACTTATACAGGGTGGACATACTACGAAATCAATCTTGCAACTTTATAATCTGAAAAAGGTCGATTTTTTTAAATGAAACACCCATTATATAATTACTCTATGTTAAAGACAATGAAAATACCTATCATTCCATGTATATATGTCCTATACATAAATTCAATGGTTACAGAGAAAATCGCAATTTTATAGAAATTTACAATGATTTCTAGTATAATGATATTGTAATGCAGCATGCTCTCAAAAAAACTAGGAGACTATGGAATGAATAATATTGAAACTTGTTTTAATTTGACAGTTCTGCAATTTATTTGTGTTTATACGGTGAGAACATAAAGTCCGTCCCCCTTTCTCTAATTTTTTAACCGCTGGGTATATTGTGATGAAATTTGGAACGATAATATATGAGTAAATTCTGCATTTTTTGACACATCAATGACAGCTCTGAATGTCAAAGTGACAGCTGGGAGCGCAATAGCAATATTTTTTTAAATGTAAATGGGAGTCGAGTAATAACTCATTTTGAAGCTATTTTTATGCTCAAAACATTCCCCAATTTTGAGAACATTTGGTTCAGTAATTTCCAAATAAAAACCAATAATATCGATTTCAACGTTATATCATTTTTAAATTTTGAAATTAACTTTCGTAAATATTTTCTGCATATTTGACATTCCGGATAGCGTTCATTGAATATACGAACAGCAGCATGGTAATTTCGGTTAGCTTCGCCAAAAATAATAACCGCTTCAAATTTATCTTGTAAGGAACGAGCCATTCTAGACAATTTCGAGCAAAAATTTACTGTCAAACATGACAGCAACAATCAATAACCTAATCCTAATAGGTTATTGATTGTACACCTAATAGATAGCAAGATTATGTTACAAACTGATATTACTATTACCGAGTTATTACTCGACCCCCATTTCCATTTAAAAAAATATTTGTATTGCGCGCCCAGCTGACATTCAAAGCTGTCATTGATGTGTCAAAAAATGCAGAATTTAGTCATATATTATCGTTCCAAATTTCATCACAATACAACTAGCGGTTCAAAAATTAGAGAGAGGGGGCGGACTTTATGTCCTCACCGTATAAACACAAATAAATTGCAGAACTGTCAAATTAAAACAAATTTCAATATTACGAGTATTCATTCCATAGCCTCCTAGTTTTTTTGAGAGCATCCAGCATTACAATATCATTATACCTACTAGAAATCATTGTAAATTTCTATAAAATTGCGATTTTCTCTGTAACCATTGAATTTATGTATAGGACATATATATATATATATATATATATATATATATATATATAATATATGAAATGATAGGTATTTTCATTGTCTTTAACATAGAGTAATTATATAATGGGTGTTTCATTTAAAAAAATCGACCTTTTTCAAATTATAAAGTTGCAAGATTGATTTCGTAGTATGTCCACCCTGTATAAGTGTTAACAAAAATTTTGAAGCTTTGTAAATTACCGCCCAAACGCTTAATTTTAGTTTTTGATAATTTTTTTATATTGTGTTGAAAAATACCTTGATTTGTCGAAAACGCACACATGACCTCAAATATCTCGAAAACTACGCAAAATTCAACAATAGTTTAAATAGGTAAGTCAAGTTTATCTTTGACAAAGAATCGAAAAATCGACAAAAATACAGGGTGTCCCATTTAAATTTTTAGAGTTGATATCGTCCCAGCTTAATTGGGACACCCTGTATACATGGAAGTATTATATTTTAAAAGAACTCGAAAATGTGAAAAACTTTTGTATTTAACTTTTTTTCACATCTTTTATAGATTTCCAGATAGTATAGTGGGTCGTTTTATGTGGAACACGGTGTACATGTAAATAGAGAAGAATGATCCGCGCTGACAATGTCACAGTTAATGCACCCGCATAGATATTAAGGCCAGCCCTAGAGAACTACCAGACATGAATTACAAAAGGTTATTACCTGTAGGTTGTCATTTATTTTAGCTATGAATGTAAAATAAATGAAAATGCCACCAATTCTGATAAGACGACATCTATTTTATTCAGACGTCAACAGGAAATTATTTATTCCGCGATGGCACATTTTTACCCAACTTATTATACCTACTATACCCTAGAGAAATGTTAGCGATGGAAGTCAAACGACAGTAGGTATTTATGTGAAAAAATCGACCTGTGGGATTCGTACAGATCTCAGAATGAGATTGAAACGCAATATTTTGATCAATAATTTATTATTTACTTTATCATAATTTTCTTCAATACAAAACCAGTTATAACATGTAATTGAACCTAATTTAGTATTCTTTTTTCATGAAGCAGTTTCTATTATCTTTTGCAGTCTGGTTCACGTAAAACTGATCCTGCTTTATTATTGTATTAATCCTCAACATATTTGTTTGTTTCAAAAGGCAAACCCATCTTTCAAAAGCAGGAAAAAATAGGTATACCTGCTATTATTTTTTAATCTAACTATATAAGTATGTAATTCTCTAGGATTATTTTCAATTATTTCCATGTTTGAACAATTGCAAAACCTCATTACTGAAAATATTAATTACCTAAACAACCTCGAAATTTTATTCAGAAGTACAAAATATGCTTAAAATGATTTCTTAATTTTCTTAATTTTAAGATTAATTTATTTTTTAATATTATTTTGTTTATTATTCATTATTTTTATGTTTTACGTCTTAAAGAAAATTATAATTTCATTAGATGAACCTTAGACGAATGCACAGAAAGCATTTAGCACAGAATTTATACTATATTATGAAGTCGCGTGGGCCGAGTTGTTTTCCGTTTTTCTGTCAAATGCGATAATGTTTTCTTTACGGACTAAATTTTGTATTTCCTCATTTCTCGAACTGAACACTTATAAAAAATGCTATTTGCCTGTTACTGGTTTCGTCAACCACATGAGTGGAATTCAGGTGCTTAGTACGGTTTGGGTGCTTCGTGCGCATTTTTTATTCGTGTTTCTCTGCTTTTTACTGCTTCCTTATAGCTTGAAATAAAGTTTTATGTGATTGTAACATTAATATAGTATTCTACTTTGGTTATTGGTTGCTACTACCAAAACATTTGGGATCGACTTTTTCTGTAGGTGTTCTCCTCTTCGTAGCTACACCTACATAGGTATATATTAGATTTTATTACTGTAGTTATATTTTATTGAACTATTGTCTCATTATAGCTGCTGCATAATAGTCTTTATCCACCTACCCATCATCATTTTTGATTAATTAATAAAAGATAGTAGGTAGGTCCCTATTGTCATATAGTGACTACTGCTATTGCCTTATATAATATAGTCATTACAGAAAGAATTGTTAAAAACTCAAACCTGTATTTGCTAATACTATTATTTGGAAAAATATTTTTCTTGCTAAACTGTAAAATCATATTACTATGCATGCTATAAACAGAGTGATCTATTCAAAAATATCTAAGAATGTTTATGTTTTCGGTTCTTACAATTAAATTTTATAGAATAGACAGAATAAAAAAAACCCACAAATTTAAGCAACTTCGTAACTTATAATAAGAGTGGTTAATTTGTACTGTACATGATACAGATAGAAAAAATGTTTCAAATGCTATGATATTGTAAATTCACAGGTTTAAATAAGCCAAAACATCATCGTGAACAAGACGCCATAACTTTTACGCCTCTGTGTTGGGTAGCACACACGTTTACAATTTATCGTACAATTCAGAACGTGCCTGGAATATTTGATGGCCAATGAATGTTGATTATCGAATACCGCAAGCTCGTTAATGTTATCAAATGTAAAAATATCTGTTTACATAGAGCTGTAATTTCAGCTTTTTGGGTTTGGACTAGATACAAGAGCAAAACTGTATTGCAGTCTGATTCGTTTAACCCCCGTGTAGCAATGAACGCATTAATTTTGACCCAACATAAAACACACAACTAGAATTTAAAACAAACTTGCTATATAGACACCCTAATTGAATGTGGTATACAGTTTAAACTAGGTATTAGGTTTAAGAGTAGGCGCATAATAATAACAGTAATAATAATAATAATAATAATAATAATAATAATAGTAATAATAATAATAATAATAATCATTATCTTCAACGCTGAACGGAGAAACCCAGACTCTGTCACCAAGTTGGGACCCGTTAAGTTGAAAGCCCAAGTTAAAGCTGCAGAAGGCCATAATCTTCTGCAGCTGCATAAGGATAAGCCATTGCACGGTGTCTTCTATAAAAGCCTTGAAGACCGTGGCTTATCCGAAAGGTTGACCTTTGCTTTATTAAGGTCAGCTAGCAGTGCTTAAGTCGGAAACCGAGGGATACATAATGGGTTGCCAGGATGGTGTACTTAACACCCTTGTCTATCGAAGCCGTGTCATGGGTAAAGAGGTCCCTGATGTCAACTGCATAGGGCACAGGAGACAATTATGCATCTGCTCTCTGCTTGTTCGGCATATGCAGTCTCGGCCTATATCCATAGACATAATGCGGCTTTACGACTGCTTTACTACTTTCTACGGCACTCGTACGAGATAGACGAAACACCAGTGCTGCCATACGCTCCGGGTTATATTGAGTCCGTTCTGGGGAATGAGAGGTGTAAAATTTATTGGAACTACTCATTTCTCACGCTCAGACAGATTCGAGCCAATAAGCCTGATGTAGTCCTTATCGACTACCAGCTCTACACAATGTTTGTCATCGAGTTCTCGGCCCCTGCCGAGACCAACATTGTCTTGAAAGAGGAGGAGAAGCGGACGAAATATCGAGACCTTCTCATTACGTCTACTGTAGCGAAAATTTTAACAATTTACGCACAGTGGTATTTTGCTAGTCACTCATATGCAACCATGACTCCACCTCTGTATTACCAGTTGCGGATGACCAGTTTGTGTCACATTGTACTCTTGCAAAAGAGTACAATGAGAGGGGATACTCCATATGGAGGGGTACTCCATAAATTAGCAGGACAGCATGATATAATAAGTACATTGTATCATGGCAGAACAGACGAATTTCAGGGCTTTTGGGTGTAAATTAGCAGGTGAGATACTTCTGTTATTGAATTTCATTTTCTATATATTGATTAATTTATTTATTATTTGCTATTATTATATTTGTGGTTTATTCAGGGCATAGTGTTACTCAGTAATTATATTTGGTATTTTTCTACTTTTACACAAGGATACGTGTAGGGTTTTTTTTATTAAGGTTCAAAGCCACGTGTTGGCTTCAGTTTTTTAGGGCGTCTGATTGATGCCTTCTATATATATTATATTAGTACTTTGAATAACTAAATATCGCTGTAATTTCGTTTTGAATTCATGTCTTTATGACTACCATTTTGTGGTAATTTTGGAGTTCAAATCAAGTTTAAGACTACAAGGCAGTTGACCTTTAAGTTCGATTTTTTTATTATTAAGGTTATTTAACCATCTTTGCTGGAAAATCTATAACTCGGGGCAATTGTTAGTCTATTTGTGATATTAAAGGGATTCAAAGTCATTTAGTTATATCTCTGATTGGAGATAGGTTATTTTTTTACTGAGTATAGGCTAAGGTAATAAACCCCAAATAATTTCATGTTTAATATTTTTTTAATTAACAAGTATCTCTCCTGATCAAGTTGCACAAAGCCATTAATTTGATTTGTATTTCTATTAATTAAAATTGCATAGATTTAAAATACATTTGTTTAAAGTTTAGGCAATTTTAATATTTATTTTTGCTAATATTTAACAATCTGTTAATATTCAATTATTTACAATAATTCATTTATAACCCAGCAGTTAGTGAATGTTTATATATTTCCTTTTCAACCAGCAAGGTCACTAATAGGTTTTTGTTCACATTGTAATTTTTTTCATAAGTAAAAGAAATAATTCCTCATAAATTCTTTTAGGAACTAATTAACAGTTCCTGTATTTAATTAACTACATAGTATATTTGTTATTTACTATTATTAAACTATTATTATTTCATTTGCAAATTTTGGATAATTTTATTGCAAATTATACAGGGTGATTCCTGTTTGTCTTTTATTTCATTTAATTGGTTTCATTACCTACTTTAAATTTTAATACAACAGTTGTGTTTGTTATCATAGCAAGATTGTCTACTGAGATTCTACTTTGTTAAAGTAAAGTTTGTATTTATCCTATGATTTTGGTTTAACACATTTACTGTATTTCATGAGAACATCTTGGCTTACTGTAAGAGAGGAATCTTCAGAAATTTTAACTCCACCACTAGGAACTGGAAAGGACAAAGTTGCTGACATCCAACGTCTCAGAACATACCAACCAAACGCTAGCTAGCCCATCTATTTTGGTTGCAGACTGCAGTAGGTGCATAACTGTTGCACTTTGGAGAGTCCTGATCTACCATTGTTAAGGATATATTTTGGTGAGAGTTAATCTGATTTCTTCGAGGCCAGAGAAATATATTTGTTCTTGTGTAAACCAAATCAATATCTGCTACCAGCAAGTTTTTGTAAAGTCATTGTTGCGTGGTAACAACCACAAATATAGTAGTTTAATCAATATTTAATACATGATCATTATTCTTTAAACATTCATCACATTAATTGTACATATCCTGCATCATTATTTTTTAACTGTAATATACAATTATTTTAATCGACTTGTTTAATTTCATCAAACATTCATTATTTTATATTAACTCATATTATTTATTATCGTCTATTTAAAATTATCCTAGCGCTACAACAGGATAACTTAAAATAACATTTTTTCTTCCTACGAACCGACACCTAACCGACAAGCTAAGCCGGAGCTAATGTCAGTAGTTCCTGGTGGATTAAAGCCAATTAATTTCCACTAGGTTCATTGCACTACTTAGGGCACACAATTCCCGGACCTAGTAGTTACCCACCCCACGGCCGTGGGGAGTAGCTACAGATTACCAGCAGTGGCCGACCCTGAGATACATAGCCAGCGAACCGGTCGACTGGATTTCAATAAAAAAATACTAATAACACTAATAATACTAATACTAATAATAATAATAATAATAATAATAATAATAATAATAATAATAATAATAATAATAATAATAATAATAACAAAATAATAGAAAACAATTATAAATTATGCTGCGCGACCTAACAAAACAATAGGACAGTCGGCTATAATAGACTAGATACAACACTTCAAGATAAAATAAAAAGAGTCATCTACCTTATCCATGTGACAATACTATCTGACCAAAACAGAGCAAAAAATATATAAGGAAAAGAAAGAGAAATATCAGCAACTACCAATAAAAACCGAAAGAATATGGAAACTGAACACGACTCGAAGCAGAATGCCCATGTCCTCTGGGGCCTCTAAGTCATTTTTTCGTGTAACCCTGTAAAGAATTTAATTAAATCTCATTAATTATGAGGATAGTCAAACACAAGATGGAATCTCACCACCTTATACTTGTTTCTTTCTGTAGATCAGTAGAAGATAAATTAGTGAAAGTATAGATCAATTAGATTATTTTGAAAAAAAAATCAGTAAAAACTTTCCTTACTTTGCCAAAATATGTCATAAACTCAGAGAATTTTTGTCAGGGAAAAGTTTATTTCATGAAAACGACGGCGCCCTTTTTTCTTATTTTTTCAATTTTTTTTTAAACTTGTTTGCATCTTACATGTTACGAAATTTCAATAATTTACATCATTTAAAGAAACTGACTTAGGAGTCATCATAAAATGTAACATATATGTATGTAGGACTGATAAAGAAAACCACGAGCGAAATACTTCTGCTATTTATAGTTGGATGCTTGCCCAATACAGTTGCAAATATTATTTATAAATGCAGCGGTTTGTTTTAGAAAGTCAAGAGTTTTTCTTATTTCTGTGCCTGACAGTTCCTGACACTGACATAAGATCATCTGAGTTTTGCTCGGTATAGACGCCGGGCTTCTTATTTAAGACTGAGCGATAAAAAATGACATTATAACCTGTCAATCGATAAAATCTAGACTAGCCCGACTTGCTTGGGAAGCAACGCTGTTTGAGCGCCTAGAAAAATTTTGAAAAGTGAATATCCCTCCCTCAAATACACTAATGCGTTTTTTAGTTCGATATCCGGTGATCAAACAGGAATTAATGGTTGCCGGATATTAAATAAGATTTATATTTGAAGAAAACTAATGGTCCTAGCTATAATCCGAGCATATTTATTCACTGAAGTATAAAAATGTTGTATATTTATGCGTATTCGGAAATTGTAATTCATAAAATTTTTAAATTTGGTATGTACAAGGTGGTAATAAATTATAAGGTTGGTTATAGGTTAAAAGCTTAATTGTGTTGCTAAGTTTGGAAAAAATTTTAAAAGATATAGAATAATTAGAAGCTATTTTAGATAAGAAAAAGTATAGGCTTTTTGGGAAAAATACGACAAAAAGTATAGATATAAATCGCAATAATAATAATAATAATAATAATAATATCTCTACCCCTCATTCTAATCACAAGGATTAGCCCGAAAGCCTGAGACTTGTGTGGGAGAGGGGGCGGCATATTATTATTTCGCGGGCCGCATTTGCGCCTCAGGAACGACTTACGTTGGTAGGCCCTAACCACCATTCAGTGCTGGAATGAGGGAAACCTGAAAAACCTCATTAGTTAGGGGGACAAGTCAAACATCAACTGATTTTAATCTGTCACATTAACACCAAGTTGATATTCTTCCCATTCTAGGCCATCGCCAGGATAATTGCCAAGCCATCCCTGCGAATAAGCCAGTGAATAGATAATTAATAAATATTTGGCAGATGTAACACAATAATAAACAAATTACTCAAATTGTCTCGGTAGTCAGGTAGTAGTAGACTTGTGTGGGATAGAGCAGCATATTATTATTCCGTATGTCGCATTCTGGACTAGGAACGAACTATATTGTTAAACCCTATTGTTGTTTCAACGAGATATCTCTGATAAAGAAAGAATATTAAAGAAAATAAAAGAAAACAAAAGAACTGAGTTCTAGTTTTAGACACAAACATTTTTGACTTGGTTTTAGCTGTGGAACCTGCTGAATTATGTATTAGATACATTATTTGGAACGAAAAAACATTCTATAAACCATCAAAATCATCGAACAATAATGCTTAATACAGATAAAATAAAAAAGAATATGAAAAGACCTTTGCCGATGTCACCAAAGCAGAATAATTGTATTGACTTATTAAAATATCTGCCATGTAGAGAAGAATAATGGTTAATACCAATTACACAACTGAGGTCCTAAATGTGATTTTCTACATGAAACTGAAAAATGGAGCACTGTAGCGTTGGATGATTGCATTTTTATTAAGTTTGGTCCCATATCTACAGCATCCTAGATTCTTTTGGCTACATCTACAACCTACAACCTGTCCCGTTATTTCCTTCGGAAACTACGGTAGCTATTATTTTATTAGTTAAACCTCATAGATTCTTGCTTTCATCATATACTATGTTCTATGTCACTAGACGGTGCAGGTTTTGCGGACACGATGACGAGGACTCCACTCACATGCTCTGTCGCTGTGCCTGCCTCATGGTCAAGAGACACAAACATCTGGGTGCAGCATTTTTCCTGCCCCAGGACATTAGAGACCTTCCCCTGGAGCGGATGTTGGCCTATGCGCATAGCCCTGGTATCTTCCAATAGCTCTCGACTAGCGACAGGCACAATGGGTCGAGAGACCTGAGTGCTGCGAGTGACCGCGCCGCCTTCCAACAACAAGATCTATGTCCTCTATTTTTTATGCTTTGAAAATTATTGATTATTGAGTATTTGTAATGATTAAAATGGTATTCAAATTTAATTATTTTTAGATATACTTGTACCACGCGATATAGTTGGACCTTCGATGAATTACAAGATATAATTTATGAATGAATATAATCACGCGCTGATTTATACTTTTTGTAGAATGAAACATCTTTAGCATCGAAATTCTGCAAAGCCCTACATAATGGTAAGGCGCTGCTGGATATTATATTTTTTGTACTACAAAGTGGCGAACAAAAGGAATAATAAAGAAAACCGCGTTCGAGTTTGGGTTGATTTATAATGTGTACTTTTGCAAACAAAAGCAGAGAATTAATGTAACTGAACCTCGCGGGCGCAGTAAAGCACGATTAGCGAGACTGCGGCATGAAATAAATGTGGAATGAACGTACTTTGTGGAATTTATTTTCTTTGTGGCCAACTTAACCCAATCAGTGCGGATCTTAACAATTTTAATTGGAATTAATATCAAACCGAAGCAATTAAAACTGGTACTTTTAATAATTAAAGTACCCTAATTATTATGGTGCGGTGGGAACGGGAATGAGTAATTTAATATTAATTGCTATTATTCTTTCTAATAATGTTATGCTGAAGTTAGTTGTATTCATTCTGGTTAGTCTTTGGGCGGGAAGAGTCAACAGAAGAGAAATAATTCAGTTTATTCAGTCATCATCAAAATATACAGCACATTCTAAAATAGTAAGTATAAGTATATCAGATGTCAGATTTAAAGTAACAATTCCAATAATGGATACACTAAGTTTCAAAACTAACCCTTCGCCTGCTGCACAACACCTAGACATGGCTGCCTGTTTGTGTCCGTGCCACAGACTAAGGCCAAATAGCAAAGAATACATCCGATACAAAAACAATTTAACACAATTTCAATTAACAATAATACAAATAGAAGTAGCAGGATGGGCATATTAGAAAAAAGACAATAACACAATAAAATGGAAAATTTTCATAAACCAGAAGTCAGAAGAACTGATGAAATACCACAGGATTTTGTAGTAAGTATAATTTTAATTCTTTTTTATATTTATTTTTATTAATTAAATTTTTTAGATGCATTGGAATGATATTGTAAAGTTGAGGCGCCCGATAGAAGACAAATCTCTGCAGATGCGCTCTGTTATATAAAGGTAAAACAATGTTTTGGTTAGCCATTGACCCAGTGTTGTAGACATTTTCAGCAGGCAGATAATTTTTATTATGGTATATCCAAACCAAGCAACCATATGAATACAAGCCCCTTATATCAAGCAGATTAGCCTCAGCGTACAATAACCTTGTTGAGAATAATGTAGATTTTTTTAGTATTACTTTTAAAATAGAATTTTGAGTCACTTGTAGATTTCTAAATACATTGTTGTAAACACCACCCCAAATAACAACACAGTATCTCAAAATAGATTCTACCAGTACATTATAGATAATAAGTAAATTATTCCTTGGAAGAACATCTCTCAGTTGGTAGAATATATTATATTAGGAATCTCATTTTTTTTATGATAGAGCCAACCTGCTCATTCCACCTCAGGTGGTGATCAATCACTACACCAAGGTAATTAACTGAAACAGATTTATTTATCGATGTAGAGTCAGTATCTTGCTCACCGCAAATTTTTCTAATTTTTAAAACTTGGGCTTCCGGTTGGTCATCCACCATGAGGGAAAATGTTAAAAATTTACTTTTTTTACATTTAATGTTAAACGACTATAGTTTAACCAACTGTAAATTTTGGCTAGACCAATTTCTGCCTTTCCATAAACCTCCTCTCAGGAGTCTCCCACAAAAACTAGAGCCGTGTCATCAGCATACAGCTGCCACATTTACCGCTTCAAGCAAAACCACCATGCAAGATGACGTAACTTAAAAATTTACTGAAAAATCTTGCTGAAAACCGCTAATCAGAAATAGTTTTTTGAAATTATTAATTATTTATTTTGCATATTATATTCAGCATAGACAAATAATAAATAATTTCTTTGTAAAGAGAATATACCAAGAATTGATATAATTGTAAGAACTGTATAGTTAGTTTCAACTATTTTTTAAATATTTACTTTTTAAAATTAAATAATTATTTACCTGCAAAAGATTTAGTAGCAAATATACCCATATAAAAATACTATAAAGTTATTCCTTGCCCGCAAACAAGAGTTGATCTTTGAAAAGTAGTTTTGCCCATCCAAAATAAATATTTTTTTAATAGTAGTACATACACAGAAATACTAAAAAGTTTTCAATCATACCAATCATGAAAATGAGATCAGTTGACAATTTCCCAAGTGTAGCATGCGCCCCCATGCGATAGAAATTCGAACTTATTAAATCAGATGTGTCAAAACCCAAAACATTCATAGCGGTTTCAATTTTGCTTACAAATTATTGTTAAATTTATGTGATTTGGTTGTAATACAATCATCGCTGCTTCCATGAACAATAAATAATACCGTCTACAGTAATTTCATTTATAATTGTGCCCATTATTAAATTACGGAAAATAATAAAATTGGGTGTATTTTACCTACAGATACCTGTTTTTAAAAAATAAAATTTAAGGGTGGTTACTTTTTCGAGAAATCATTCTGTTCAACCAACAAAGCTTCCATTTTTTAACTATATATTATAAGCTATTGACACATTTTGATCTTAACATTTATTTTCCTAAATTCACTAAATGAATTTATATTATAGACACCTTATATGATAAGACCTATTCTCTTAATCCCATCTTATCGCCAACTGTCTCTGTAAATAGCTTCCAGAAGTTAGTCATAATCAAACATATTTCGCTGATGATCTTAAACTTTTTAAGGAAATTAACAACCTGAGTGAGTGATCATTTGCAAAGCTGTCTATCTAAAATACATGAATGGTGCGTGCGAAACAAATTAGAATTGAATGTGTCAAAATGGAATGTTATTACCTATTCAATGAAAAAGACACTTGTTCAGTACGATTACATTATAAATGGCGTGATTCTTCAAAGGCCCGACACTTTCCTGGACCTCGGTGTTACTTTTGATAGTAAACTGTCTTTCAATCAGCATGTAGATAATGTTATATCGGAATCGCTTAAAACTCTGGATTTTTTAATAAGAACTAGCAGAGACTTCTCAAGGATAGATACTCTTAAAATGCTGTATTTTGCTTTTTATATTACAATCTCCATATTGAATGTTTGGAAAAAGTACAGAGAAAATTTTTAAAACTGCTGTCTTACAAGTTACAGTCCTGTGGTTGGTTTTCCACAAGAGGAATTCGTGCAAGATTCTCTTTTACTGCACTTAGAGTGAGGCGTGAGTGTCATTCTCAAGTAATTTTACATAAGCTTCTGCATGGTGATTGACTGTGAATACCTATTAAGTAATTTGAATTTTCGTGTACCAAGTCTAAATTCGCGAATATTTCAAACTTTCTACCTTCCTGTGCCGCATACTAATATTCTCAAGTTCTCGCCTGTATTCTCAATGTGTAATAATTACAACATAAATTGTCATAAATATGATATATTCAGTTGCGATGAGAATACTGTCAAGAAATGTTATGCATAATTTACCTATCTTTGTTTTTCCTTATTTTGTTTTTTGTTATTTTTTGCTTTTTATTATTGTTCTCTTCCTGTGTTCTTACTTTATATCTAATTTGTTATTTAATCTAATTTTTATATTGTAGTATCTCATGTAATTTTATATTTTTCTTTATTCTGTACATCTTTTATTATTTCTTCAGTGTACATACTGTTTCTAACTACTCTGTAAATGGGTTTGTCCTGTAGAGTAGAGTACAAATAAATAAATAAATAAATAAATAAATAAATATTTACAAATGCCCTACTCCAGTGCAGTTGGTTAAGGTTAGCGGGCAAACACATTCGGTTGTCACATTAATCGATAGCAGCTACCGCAAGATGTCACTGACAAAAGGGCTAGTGTATATCGGTCATTAAACTCATGACACTATATGGAAATATAGCTACTTACTATCTGTCACCACCATATTCACTAATACGATGCATGATGTACTGCTGTGGCCTTGATTCAAGAAGCGTTTTCGGTTCACCAAAATCTCAATATCTGAGATTTAGAACAGATAAAGTATACAATTTACACCGGGGCGATCCGGTGGCTCAGGGCTTAGCGTCTCCATCGCTCAACCCATAGGTCGGGGGTTATAATTCCCATTCCACCAAACAATTTTTAATTAAATTGTTTACTCGTAGATCAAAGCTTATTCACAGGGATGGCTTGGCAACCATCCTGGCGATGGCCTATTAGGATGGGATGAATGTCAACTTGGTGTTAATGTAAGAGATTAAAATCAGTTGATGTTTGATTTGTCCCCCTAATTAATGTGGTTTTCCAGGTTTCCCTCATTCCAGCATTGAATGCGGTCCGCGAAATAATAATATGCCGTCCCTCTCCCACACAAGTCTCAGACTTTCGAACTAATCCGAATTCGACTAAACTTATTATTATTATTATTATTATTATTAAAAAGTTAATATATTTATATAGTCTTTAAAATTAATATATCCTGTGACATTATTTTCGAGCGACTTCAGGTCACTATTAGATATAAATTACTGTATATCTGATATATAATTCGAAACTACTAAACAAACATTGTGATAGTAGAAACGTTGTGATGATAGAAACATTCTGATAGTAGCACTCGTCTTCGTTTCACTCAGTTATTTTTACAGCTTGTTAGAAATAACCCATCTTCCGCACTTATCACATCATTTCATATAAAATTGTTTTATACAACGTGAATGGCAGTATGATACAATTATGAAATGTATAAATATCACGTAACTTTCATATTTACTGTTAGTTGTCGTGTGTTATTTTGAAGCACTCATTAAAACGGGGAGCGCTTTGAAACACTAGTTATATTTACAGTAAAAAATATAACTACTAAAAAAAAATTAGGTAAAAATAGTTTTATGGTTCTGTATCTAATTGTATTGCAAGGAGCTGTATCTCTAGTTACAATTTTTTCCAGCGCTTTCAATTAATTTCGCGAAAAAATTGAATGCACCGAATCAGGACAAATAACTGCAGAGATAACTGCAGGGAATGAATCACGTCGTAATTGAAAAGTTGCGCCGTCAGAAAAATATTTCCCAGACGTACGAAACTAATTTAGGAAGCACGGAAAGGCAGGGAATCACACAAACGGAATTCTGGATCGTAATAAAATATAAATTCATTTCTCAATTCTCACGCCACAGAAGGATTCGTTGAATTCTGGTGTGGCTCAAAAATTAAGTTAAAAGACAAAGTGGTAGTTTCATTACTATATTTCGCAGTTCGTGGCAGATAATAAAAGCGCATTTGGATATTTGAATATGGAAACAAACTACAAACACTACAGATCTTTAGGACTTGTAGGATGGTGGTTTTTATCAAAGGAAATAATAATTGTTTTGAAAAAAACAAATTGCAAGAAACAACGGATATAAAGAAAAACTAATAGATAGCATGCTAAAAAACAAAAGGAAGAAACTAATTCGTCGGGAGTTTTACAATATTCGGGAAAAAGAAGGCACCTATAGTTATATTGATCACGTACCAGGTTATAGCGAAAAAATAGCTCACAGAATAGAACGAAACGGGTGTAAAACGATTAGTGTCAACAAGCGTACTATTGGGAGGATTTTGATAAACAACGAAGAAAGGGTTAATAAATTAAAACAATCGGGGGTATACCAAATTAACTGCGCGGATTGTAATGCCGTATATGTGGGTCAAACTGGTAGAAGTATTGAAACTAGAGTAAAAGAACATAAAAAATCCATATTAAATAACGCAAAAAAATCAGGATTTTCCACGGATTGCATAGAAAACAATCATTTTATAGATCAGAAAAATGTAAAGGTACTGCATCGTGAAAAGAAAGGAAAGCGCTTAGATCTGTAAGAACAATTAGAAATTAAAAAATCTTTAATTATAAATCCGTGTACTACTAATGATCAGATAGATTTTACACTTTCGCCCTTCTTAGAAAATGTAATAAAAACTCGAGCTTTAACAGATGGTAGGATCAATCGGGGGTAGGTAGACTTGTAAACAAATAAATAACGAAAACGGACTTGGAAATGTTTAGTAATAGACATTTACTCTATTGAAAAAGGCCTAACAAGCCGAAATACTAGTATATAGAATGTTTTCTATATATTTCTTGGAACATCTAAATGAGATCAATGTTTTTTTCAAAACAATTATTTTCATGATGTTTCATAAAGAACCATCCGCTTCGAGTATCCATTTTATCAAAGGAAATAAGTTTGGATAAAAATTCTTTTTAACCAGTAAATAGAAATAACGCCTGTTTTTTAACGTGATAGAACTTTAAATTGGGATAAAACACGTAGAATTTGATCCAATGAACGGAATATTGGCTTTATTTAATAGACAATCTTATGCTGTCAAACACTTGACAGTGTCAAGTGTCTCAATACTGTTATGGGCATAATATGACTGGCTCTGATTGGAGGTCCAGTTTTCTTCCACTTTTTCAAGCATTAGTCGCTTGATTTCGCCAATGACACTCATAATGTTATCCTCTAAAAGGTTCAGTGTCACTGGTTCATCTGCATACACCAAATACGTTACATATCTCCACAGCAAATAATCAAGAGACGAAACGTCACGTAGCGTCGTCATGTTGGAACCTTCCAGAGGTCTTCCACATTCATGACACCCAATTGAGAAACGAAATAATTCTTATTACGACTATATAGCGTTCGCCTTTGACGATAATATGCTGGCCGGCTTCAGTTTCGAAGAACTATGGTCCAATGACTTCTCTAATCCATAGAGTGCCTACACTAGGTTGAGTATATTAGATTGTAATGGCTTTTGAACAATCGCTTATGGATTTTCTTTACTCCAAATGGGACCACTTTTCATGTAGACATAGCCATTGAGCCAAAACAACACTTTGCAATGAAACACTGCGTTAACTTGCACTTGTTTTCAGAACATTCGTCAAACAGAATACGGAAGTGATGTCAATTCTTATACGAGCTGAATCTTGTAAGATCCTAAACCAAGATCTTTATGTAAAATTTTGCATAAAGTGGATGGACAAAGGTCTAATTGTTGCGCACGTAGTATTTTAAATATAAAGACCGCGGCATCATAAGATACTTAAAACACTGAAACGTCTTATAAACGTTGTTTAACAGGCTTTCTTGAAAGGGGTTGAAACCTTTGGTGTGAAGATAACACTGACGTAGTTTCCACATAACACCAAGATACCTATATTGCACTCGACGCGGATTTCGCCAACCAAGTTGACATTATCTGAAGATGATTAAAACTAAACCTGTGCTAACACTGTGGCCTATTTACACCCAAACTATTGCTACAGTTCAGTGATAGTCCCACCCTTATAGCGCTCCATCTCCAAGTCATAATAAGTTGTCTTCATTCTCAGACATATACGGCGCTGAAGAGACCTAGTAGATCGAAAAAGCTATAGATTGTTTGGTGTTGAGGGTGATTGATGCTCATATACTGACGATGATGGACGTCTGTCTTCATATATACATGAGGGATGTCTTCAGTAACCTGTGCTTTATTATTACCTAACTATTTTTCTTTTATGTCTATGGCAGGGAACTCAAATAATGTAGGATTATGAGATGAGGGTGAGTCAAAATTCTTTTGTTGAATGTTCTATTAGAGTTCAAAATTAAAACTAGTCGAGGAATACAAATTTTGTAACCTCCCTGTAAAATATTGGTGAGTATATTTTTAAATGACACAAATGGGGCAAAAATATGAAATAATAAATCAACCTGTACATCTTGGATTTCTAGATACATTAGATAGCTTTTAAAACTGAAGAAACTGAAACAATTCTTTATTTTTCACCTGGAAATTCGTCAGTTTTCCTTTAAAGAGTAAAATTCTACTGAGAACATCCAACATGGGACTCTACCGCCATCCCGTAATAAGCCCATTAAAATGCAAATCAGATTTATCCATGTTAACCTTGAAATAAACTTTGTACTGCTTTATAGATTTTCATACAACCATTAATATGTAAATAAATAAGTTGCAAGAGTGCATAATGGTACAAGGAATTGTAGTTCCAAGTTATACAACAAAAAGTTAGCAGATAAACGCGATACAGGGTGAGTCAACGAAAAGTTTCATCCTCCATTATCTGCCGAAGGATGGGTTTACATAAAAAATCCAGACAGGTTAATTTTTATATATATAGTGGGACCCATTTTTCTAGTATTGACGTTTAAACAGGGTGTCCCAAAAAGGAGGGGTTTACACCACATCTTATATCCTTTAAATGGAACACCTTACTGCCTCAAATAAAATCGACCTGTCTCTAGATTTTCCTTGGAAATTAATCCTTGGACAAATAATCCAGGATGAACCTTTTCGTTCATTCATTTTGTATACATTTTGAATTTCGTATAAAAAGTTAGGTATATTTAGTAGAAAATATTTTCATTTAAAGACTGAAGAAATATTGACAAATGTTAATTAAATCGAATAAATTATAATTACAACACACAATGTTTGTATTCCTTTACACATAAATTATTTTCTTGAAAAATATTTGAGAATATATTTTCTCTTAACTGTTACCTCGTCGCTTAAAAATATTATCCTCGGATAAAAGATATTCTTGGAACTAAACCCTTAAAAAATGTATTTAATATCGCCGGAGACACCAAGAAAGAATTACAGCATTAAGTAACTTGTAATTTACCTTACACGAGCGTAACAAATTATCAATCTAAAATACATTTTTTTATAATTAAGAATAATCTCGAGAATAATTAAAACTGTTCTTATAAAAGATAAATAGAAAGATCCTTTTTTTCAGGAAATTATGAGGCTTATCTGGCCAACATATTGCTTGAAAGATCCTGTAGGTATTGATTTGCAATAACCGAGAGATAAGGAGAAGAGAGAATTGAGAAGAATATGGCCTTACTAACAAAAGGCGGGCAGAAGATTAGATGTGCTAATGCACGGTAAAAATTAATTAATAATAATTTGATATGAATTCAGCCAAACCATTAGCTGTTCAATAATTTTAATTTGGAACTTTCTGTCTCAAGCAAATGTCTTTTTAACTACAGTACCGTACTTGCATATAATGTTACACCGATTTCAGGAATGCATAGAGCAGGTTGTGTACTCGTAAAATTGGTTGGGATAAGCAGCATGTTGTTGTTGTTATTGTTGGAAGGCGGCGCGGTTACCCGCAGCACTCAGGTCTTTCGATCCATTGTGCCTGCCACTAGTCGAGAGCTATTGGAAGAGACCCGTGCTATGCGCATAGGCCAACACCCGTTCCAGGGGAAGCTCTCTAATGTCCTGAGGCAGGAGAAATGCTGCACCCAGATATTTGTCTCTCTTGACCATGAGGCAGGCACAGCGACACAGGATGTGAATGGAGTCCTCGTCATCGTGTCCGCAAAACCTGAACCTTCTACGGATAAGCAGCATACTACTAATATCATGTGAGTACCTCTTTTATATATTTAAGAAAGAGATCTCAATTCTCAACCGTTCAAAGGCTGAGTTATATGTTACATAATGCCAGGAGTGTACCCCAAGAGCACCATTTGGGTCCCTTATTTATATGAATAACAAAATTATATTCCCAACACAGTTATATGTTATCTGAATCTGAATTTCTGTTCTATTAGTTTTTTTAATTAGTTTTCTCATTGCAATACTATTTTTAAATAAAACTCTGACAAATTTTTTTGTTAATTCACGAAACATATGACATTTCACACAATGTCTATACTGCTTGCTTCGATGCAGCACTGACGGTCATTAGAATACATTTTGTTTCCCTATTTGTAACTTACATGTGATATATTTTCAGAGGAATAATTGATCGATTAAAAAAATGTACACTTTAGCCTGTCCGAATCTATATGAATTTCTTGCTCCCACTTAAAGAAGTTAGAGAATGCATGTGACTATGAAGCCTATTCAGACACAAATTTTCAATTTAACTTTTTCAGATTACATTAAATGAGGTAGTGTTAAGACCTTGATTTTACATTGTTCGGGAAAGTAGGGGCCATTTATAAGATAATCCTTCGAGAGGCATTTAGAATCCGCCTTCAAATTTACGCTGATGTTATAATAAAAGGCCATGCTAAATTTGCTACGGAGCAGGAAGGAAGTTGCCGTTAGAAAGAACTTTACGATTTTCAGCACAAGTGTTGCAGTAATAAAATTACTCCTAAGAGGAATCTTTAATAAGCTAAAATATATGTGAGAGTGCAAACTTTTCAGAAATACCACATATCCTAAGTATCTGTGAGCATATTCCAGCAGGATATAAAATGGGGATAATCGTATTAGTTTTTATTGAAACACAGGGAAAAGTGCTGACTATTGCCCACGTTCCCTGCAAATAAATCACCACTGCACTGATAAGAATTTATTATTATAATATTTTGACCAATGTGGTACCAAAAGATATCAATGTTGGTCACTGGATTCTTATCAGATACAATTTAACCAAGAACTGTTTCTTTAAACAGACTTGCTATTAGAGAAAAATTAAAAAACATTTTCTTGCATGTAAGCAGGAAAGACATGTGTAAGTAAAATATAAGGATATCATGCGATAGATAATTGCGTAATATCTTTTATTTCATACTGCCCAGTAGATCTACACTGATTTGCGGCCGGGAAATGGAACCAAATATATATAGTTACCAAAACCTGAAGACAAATTTGTCACTGCATTGTAACTGTAAACTATATAAACAGTAGAAGGTGCAGGTTTTGTGGACATGATAACGAGGACTCTATTCACATCCTCTGTCGCTGTGCCTGCCTCATGCTCAAGAGACACAAACATCTGCGTTCAGCATTTCTCCTGCTCAGGACATTAGCGAGATTCCACTAGAACTGATGTTGGCCTATGTGCATAGCACGGGTCTATTCCAATAGCTCTCGACTAACAGCAGGGACAATAGGTCGACATGCCTGAGTGCTGTGGGTAACCACGCCGCCTTCCCACAACACCAACAACTATAAACTTTGGCCCAAACAAGCATTTCAAATCTATTCCTAAATCATCCTAAAATTTTGTTAATGAATGAAATATTTTAACTTGTAACTTTTGACGTATTGGAAAGCATGAGCGGTTTTACTGTACCTGTGACGTTAATCCTGGACAAACTAAGATATGATATGAGTTTGTTATAAAATTTAAGCGCTAAATAGGTATTACATCGTTGCCCTACAGTTTTAACTCATTTTAGCAACAGAATATTACTTTCTTTGATACGTCCGGTTATACCTTATAGACTGATAAGCTATTATTAGTATTATGAGTTCCCGGATACTTGTAATTTTAGTCACCACTGGTTATTTATCAGATAAACAAATTACCCATTCTCCATCTATCTCACAATATGGTTAGGCATGAGACAGCATTTTTACGAGGTAATTTTTTGATAGTAACAGAATTATAATAATAATAATAATAATAATAATCGTCTTTATTGTTGCACCAATAGAAAATAATAGCATTACATAAAATGACAATATAATACAATACAATATCTGCTATTTTCGATATTTAACCACCCATGTTCATGTAATTTATGTGACACATGATCATGAATTATGTACCTATATTTAATTAGTAAGAACTAATGCTCCACGGCCTTCTTTTTTTCTTTACTGTTTTTTTTTTCAAATAAGAACCATAGTTTGCTGTTACACCACCGACGTGTTTATTTTTCAGTGATTTCATAGATATAATAGGTTCCATATATTTACTGAATACCAATTTTTTTCAACCAAATGAATACCTACAAACACAGAATTCTCATCAGTACTCGATAATAAAGGACCTAATAACAAACAACAGTAAAGAAATAATAAACTCCACTTTAATTCCTGGCCTTCTCTTAATGCTCATTTTTGCTCATCTAGCAATACTTAATTCGAAGATTAAGTACCACAACTAACAGAATATCCTGGTCAATGTCAAACCTGAAAATATCATGTAGTTTTTTTGAAAACGTCTACATATAAGAAATGAATATTAGGAAATAATTATACCTACCCTCAACTATACATTTAACAAGTAAAATTATATTTATCTACATATTTACCTTGAATTCAGCATAAAAACGCCTTGATTATAAAGAGAACCACTGAGTTTTGTAGATCTAAGTAAGAAGACATATTTTGGGATAATCTCTTTTGTCGCTTATTCCCTTTAAATCTTATTGCAAGATCTTATTGTCGCGCTGCCTTCATTATGAAGCGGAAACACCTCACCTCAGATGAACTACAGCACAATCTCATTAATGAAAAGCAGGCCGTGACAAGCACCCTTCACTCTTCATATCGCATCGCCTTCTCCTTATGCTGTGTTAAACCAAACCGCTATCATATTGTTTAATTTTATTATCATGTCACAGCCTACATATAATTACGTGTATTTCAATTTCTTATAAGAATACATAAGATGAATAATTTGATATCTCCTTTTCTTACATGCAGATCTTTGCATAGTATCAAATGCTTCCCAATTTGTTTTAGAATAAGAAAAATAAATAATAATAAAACTCATTAGTCATTGTCATTTACATGTCAACTTTAGGTGAAATATAATATGCACAATGCTATTATGAATATTTGAAAATATTACTGTATACTGAATAATGTGTAGTTTACAGAACATCACAAGACGGAGTGTACGCAAATAAGATAAATAGGTAATTATTTCCAACTTCCTTTGCCTGTTAAATTCATATGCACTGCATCAGAATCCCTCGAGGGAGCGGAGGAAAATTTACAAGCACATCGTAAACTAAATTCGAACATTATGGGCTCATATGACTGACATACGTATGAGAGTTTATTTTTGCATACCACACTACAAACTAGCTTTTGCAGATTATTACTACGTATTTGATTGAGACGTGTCTCGATAAATTGAACTGCAAGAGAAATAATACAACTATGTAATTTTTTCTCCTACTTCCATGTCGTGGAATGGAGATATTTAAATACTTTTATTTAAATGCATTTGCCCTGCAATTCTGTAACATCAGACAATGGTATATAAAGCAGATATGACCGAAAAAGGTCATAAAAATAGGTCAACGATTATAGTTTACTCAAAGTAATAAAGTAACAAATAACGGTGAAGTTACATTTTAATTTCTAGAAATGGTTAAGTAAGATAGCTACCGGACGTGCATGAATACAATTTATAACACGTAACTATATTAAGTTAATCTGGGAATGAAGATAATAATAAGATAATAATTCCAGTTGCGTAATATTGTGTAAAGCTGAATGAAATTATTCTGGATTAAGTCCAGAAACTAAATAAGTAATATTTTATAAAACAATTCTAAGCCCATAAAGTAAATACGCGATATTTTATATAATACCTATCTCTACCTCTCATTCTAATCACAAGGATTAGCCCGAAAATCTGAGACTTCATATTATTATTTCGCGGGCCGGATTTGCGCCTCAGGAACAACTTACGTTGGTAGGTGCTAACCACCATTCAGTGCTGGAATGAGGGGAACCTGGAAAACCTCATTATTTAGGGGGACAGTCAAACAACTGATTTTCAAGTTGACAAGTTGACATTCTTCCCATCCTAGACCATCGCCACGATGATTGCCAACCCATCCCTGCGAACAAGTCTTAATCTACGAGTAAATGATTTAATTAAAAATTGTTTGGCGGAATGGGGATACGAACCCACGACCTCTGGGTTGAGCGATCGAGACACTAAACCCTGAGCCACCAGCTCAATAAATATAACATATATAATGATTTCGTTAGTATCTCCTTTCGTTAGTAGTTTCTTTTATATATTATGTCTGTAGCTTCTGCCTTGTAATTGGATTGTATTTACTAAAAACTAAAAAAATAAATAAACAATACGGGAAAATACCTTTGCAATACCACTTCCTGATTGTTAATATTACTTTTCTAGCAACTTCCAAAGACTCTTTCATTTCCAAGACATTGACACAAAGACACAAAGCAGAGATAAATGAAAGTTAAAATGTATAGACAAACAAGAAATCACAAAGGCGTGAGTGGCCTTCTTCAAAGGCAAATTGATAATCAGCGGGAATTGCGTTCATTCTGGAGGGAACCTTTAGCGTGCTTGTTATATCTTAACAATAATTAGCAAATGTACTATGCTGCATCGTCGCCCATTTTACCTTACAGATTATATACTAAGGGCATTGCCTATCAAAGTTAATATTTATTGGTCAAAAACTATAAGTATAGAAAATCAATCCCGAATAGAAAAAAATTCACAGATGTGGAATCGTAAATTTTACTAGCACAATAATTGAAAGAACTATTGTTTGTGTCCAGGCACTGGTAAAGAAGTTACCGTTTTCTAAGCTAGAGTTATGCCTAAAAGATGGAAATGATTTTTTAGGAATAGAAAGATGTTGAGACATAACTAATTTATAAAAGAAACAGGCCAGATGAAATTGTTCATTTATTATGCATAATAGACAAACTTTCATTCAATTTTAAGCACAATCATGTTATTTTATATTAAACATGAGTTTTAAACAATATTTTGTACCCTATCAAGTCCATATTCAGTGTAAGATTAAATTCAATTTAAATTAAAACACCTTACTCCTGTATACATTCTTAAGGGTAGATAGAACATTTCAACTAGATTATTTAAGTGTGGTTAATATATTAAATTGGAGTTAAGGATAAACCTTAGCAATATTTGTAATATTCATACGTATCTCTGATACACAAATTTGGAATGCAGAGGTTGAAACTCACGCAACAATATTTTAAAATATGTACACTCATTGAATATATTACTGTTACGTAATGAGTGAACGCATTTTTATAAAAATATTACTTTCATTTATCCCCAGCCGAGTCTCCAATAGTTTGACTGAAACTAAAGTAGAGAATAAATACATCCTTATCATCATCAAGGCTGATATTCATTGCATTGAACTATTTTACGGCAAATATCAGCAAAATAAACAATTAATAGTAATACCCCCAATATGGAGCCTTGTGGGACCCTGAACTAAAGGTGTAGACAACATACCATAGCTATACAGGGTGTTAGTTAAACATGCGGCAAAAATTCAAGATGTTCTTCCTTGGACTATTCTAAGGATATTTTATCCTTTGATGATTTTTGAAAAAGCGCTTTGTTGCGAAGATATAGGTCGAAAAAAAAATATCAACAAATCCAATTTTGGTATTTTTCACATCATTAATGTAGGTGAAATAAAAGCACACAGTGTGTCAACACATTGGTGTTGACACACTTTTGCACACATTGGTTGAAATCCCTCAACTACTTACGCTGATTCTTTTTACCGATGAAGCCAGTTTCTCGCGAAATGTAATAAGGAATTTCCAGAATAACCATGTGTGGGCTGACGAAAATCCACATGAAATTTGTCAAGATCGGTTTCAACATCAGTTCTCGTTGAATGTTTGGGTTGGAATTGTGGGTGACTGGCTAATTGGACCGATTTCTACCAAAAAGACTTACCGGCGAAGTATACCGCAACTTTTTGGAACAAACGCTACCTCAGTTTTTGGAGGATGTACCATTGGATACAAGACAGGCAATGTGGTTTATGCATGATGGTGTACCACCTCATTTTAGTGTAGTTGCTCGAGAGTTTTTAACAACAACATACGGAGATCGCTGGATTGGTCGAGGTGGACCTCACATATGGCCTGCTCGATCCCCGGACTTAAACCCCCTGGATTATTTCCTATGGGGCCATCTAAAGTCATTAGTTTATACTAGGCCAGTGGAAGATGTGGTCGATTTAAGAGATCGAATAATTGCTAGGTGTAACTCAATAAGAAACAACCCTGGTGTTTTTGAATGAAAGAGTTCGGGAGTCTATGAGGAGAAGATTGGATTGTTGCATCCGAGCTAGAGGTAGCCATTTTGATCAATTCTTGTAGGTTCAGAAAAATTACATGTAATTTTTAGTAATAAATTGTTATTTGTTGAAAATTTTTTTCGCCCTGTATCTTCGCAACAAAGCGCTTTTTCAAAAATCATCAAAGGATGAAATATCCTTAGAATAGTCCAAAGAATAACCTCTTGAATTTTTGCTGCATATTTAACTAACACCCTGTATATTATCCCCCTAAAATTAGCAAGATATTTTTTAATCACAACCTAATTACCGTTTAAACCAAAATATTGAAATTTAGCGCATAGTAGACCGTGGCAAATATGTTAAAGAATTATTGTTGCCTAGCGATGCCAATGCAAAGGTTCTCCACTTATCTACTCTTTGAATACTGTCATCGATGGCTTTAGTAAGAACAATTTTAATAATGAATCCCCATTAATCCATGAAAATCCTTATTACCCAGCTAATGGTAGAACCATCTGTATCTTCAAAAGCAGTCGTACACTGAGCTGGTCCCTTCAAGACTATTAATCGTAAAGGTCAGTATATAATCACGCCGCTAAGTTTTATCCCAATTCATGTTACTTCAGAAGTCCACATAAAGGTAGCGGTGTCCCCTAATCACATGGACATTATTAAATATCATTTTAATCTTGTCCATGTGAAGCTAAGTTGATTAATTTAATCAGTTGATGCAAAATGTGAACCGAAAAGATGTTTGTGGAATACTGATGGGCTGCTTTCAGAATTGCCCCAGGTCTACTTCTTTAGTATGTACCGGCACAGCATTTTAAGCGGCCGCGAAGCCCTCGCCGTAGACTCTATTACCGACGAGATCAAAGTTGACTCTATTCAATTCAGAACAAATGACTATCTGGACCGGACGTCTTTCAAAAGCCTTTCAGTTACCGTGCGAGCAGATCCGGCTGATTAATTTCCCTATAATATTTTCGGAGAATTCTCAGACAGTCATGATTTATAAATGCAAATGGCCAATTACAAAGTGATTGATTTTCTTTGGAGCTCTGCCCTGAAGAACACGTAAATGTCGCAACTTTTCCTTTTATGTGACTTAGTCATTAGTAGATGCACAGGCTGGGGAGTCATAGACAATGCTCTCGTCAATCGGATCAATAAAAAGCGATAGCTATACAGAAACCTTCTACAGTGTGTCTCAAAATGACGAAACAATATTTTAATTTTTCGAACTTCTTCTCTGATACGATCTTTCAATCCTGGTCTGGTCTGTTTACATACTTAGTTTTTAGATAACCCAACAAAAAATATCTAGTGGAGTTAAGTCAGGGGAGCGTGGTGGCCAATCATGCGGCCCTCTACGCCTATCCACAGATTTGGGAAAACTTCAGTAAGGTAATTTAATTTGGGAAAACTTCATTAAGGTAATTTCTTACATCGAAGATAAAATGTGGAAGGGCATCTTGTTGGAATCAGGCATCACTAGCAGGTATATCGTGCTATTAGGGTTAGGAAAAATTAATTTCCACGTACGTACACATTTTTTACAAAAGACAAAACGAAATCAAAGAAAATATTACAGCCGTGTCAAAAAAAATTACGACTAGTATTAATGACAATAGATGAACAACGACAAAGGAAGGAACAATGTTCTCTTATTTAATTGTTTTGAAAAAAACATTGATCTCATTTAGATGTTCCAAGAAATATATAGAAAACACTCTATATACTAGTATTTCGGCTTATTAGGCCTTTTTCAATAGAGTAAATGTCTATTACTAAAAGTTTCCAAGCGCGCTTTCGTTATTTATTTGTTTACGAGCACCTATCCCCGATTGATCCTACCATCTGGTAAAGCCCGAGTTTTTAGTACCTTTTCTAAGAAGGGCGAGAGTGTAAAATCCATCTGATCATTCGCAGTACAAGGATTCATAATAATTAAAGATTTTTTAATTTCTAATTGCTGTAACAGATCTAAGCGCTTTCCTTTCTTTTCACGATGCAGTACCTTTACGTTTTTCTGATCTATAAAATCATCAAATTATTTTCTATACAATGCGTCGAAAATCCTGAATTTTTTGCGTTATTTAATATAAATTTTTTATGTTCTTTTACTCTAGTTTCAATACTTCTACCGGTTTGACCCACATACACGGCATTACAATCCGCGCAGTTAATTTGGTATACCCCGGATTGTTTTAATTTATTAACCCTTTCTTTGTTGTTTATCAAAATCCTCCCAATAGTACGCTTGATGACAGTAATCGTTTTACACCCATTTCGTTCTATTCTGCGAGCTATTTTTTCACTATAACCTGGGACGTGATTAATATAACTATAGGTGGCTTCTTTTTCCCAAATATTGTAAAACTCCCGACCAATTAATTTCCTCCTTTTGTTTTTTAGCATGTTATCTATTATTTTTTCTTTATATCCGTTGTTTCTTGCAATTTGTTTGATTGTACTTAATTCTTTTTCAAAATCTGCTTCTTCTAGCGGAAACATTAAAAGCCCATGTATTAAACTATGGAAAACCGACTTTTTTATTTGCCAGGACTGCTGCGAACTTGCTGGTATAATTGTGTCGAAAGTTGTTGGTTTTCTATAAACCGAGAATTTTAATTTATTTTCTACCTTTCTTATTGTTATATCCAAATAGATTAATTGTTTTCCTCCTTTTCCATTGTAAACTGAATATTATCGTTAAGCGAATTTAAAAAATTGAGAAAGCCGCTCAAATTTGTTTCAGTACCAGTCCAAATACAAAAAATGTCATCTACTTAGCGAGCCCAAAAGTCAACATGTGATTTTAAATTATTGTCACTATTGAACAGTCACTATTCTCTTATTTGTTAAGTTTAGTTAAGTTTATGTTAATAAAATTTGTTATTTATTATTTCACGTTACAAACAGTTTTGCACAACAGTTTATATCAAATTTATTTTCGAACTGCTTTAAAAATAAAATAGTTTTGAAAATGCAGTTTTTACCAGCATTCTAGCAAATGCAAAATCTTCTATGTCAAATTGCAACAAGTTCTAGAAATTAAATTATATAGGTATAAAAATAAATGCAAAAGAAAAAAGCGAAAATTTAGATGTGCCTTTTTATTTCTACCACCAGGAACCTACATAAAAGTAACTAAAGCGCCCAATATTTTATATCTCCATGTTCTTTTTACTCTCCACAAAATAAATTGCTAGACAAGGTGCAGTGAAAATACATTCTGACAAGTTATAGCGAACAACTTTGCCGGGCAAACATCTGCTGTCAGAGTAAATTGCCTATGAAATTCTCCGATAACGGCAGAAAGTTCGCTTTGTGTTGGCGGTTTTGCTGCATTATTTTCAGTCACCTTTGCCGTCAAAATAAAAATATGAAATTTCCGGTAGTTATCGAACAATGCATGTGATCAGGAACAGGCAAATGGCTCCATATGCGGCAATTAAATTCACTTGTTTTGAAAGTTTTTCACAGGCCGTTAGTGTTCAATACCCGCTAGAGCCTCATCAATTGAAATTATCGGCCTTGACCATGTCTAATAGGCGCATTTTTATGGTTTTCTATTCGTAGTTACTGTTGAAAATTTTTATATTGAAGCGTTGAGTGATAAAACTATTTGATTGATTCGACCTTTACTTGATGAAAGTCCATGTTTAACTCTTGAATTAAAACAAGTACAGTTTTATGATTTTCACAAATTTTTATTTATATATTAACTTCAAATATATAAAACCATGCAATTGTTTCGCCAACACAGTGGCTTCTTCAGTCTTCAAAGTCTAATACTCACATGTGAAAAAGCTACTGTGTTGGCGAAACAATGGTCATGGCTTTATATATTTGAAGTAGTTAATATATAAATAAAAATTTGTGAAAATCATAAAACTGTACTTGTTTTAATTCAAGAGAATAAAACTATTTATCACAAAAATTAGACAAATAAAAACAAAATTAGATAGAAAAATTTTACCACTCCACTATTAAAGTACTTTTAAAAATTTGTCATTTATACTTTTTTATAGGTATCTCTCAAAATAAGAAAGATATAGAACCTTGTTGAAATAGGCAAAATTTGAAAATCACTCTGTTATCAAAAACATATGTGACAAAAGAATTGATCTTGATAGTACCATCAACCTGTCCTTGAAAAAGTAGGTCGAGACTGAGTCATTAATTTGTGGGTAACTTTTACACTTTTTAAGTTACCCTGGGTTACCATTAAAAATGGACTGCTCTGTACATGGTGTTCCATTTGTTGTGTCTTAATGAGATATCTCGGTTAAAACCATAAATTAAAAAATGCTATTTTCAAGAACCTTTGTAAACTTTTTGAGAAAAATAGGATGAAAAGTTCTGTTTTTTCTAATACTTTTTGTTGTTAAACATATATTACTTAGAAAGCTACGTAGCTGCAGATATAAAAAATATGAAGTGTAGTATAGTTACTCATATTCAGTGTAGTAGGTATAGTTAAAAAAAGGTATCGTAGGTTTCACATGTAGAGCAAAACTCAGTAAAATGCATAGAGCACAATAACACGGTATATCGCCACTGAAGTGTACTAAAAACTCTGAAACATTGATATGTGTAGCTGCGTCTACTTCCCTTTGACAAATACAACTGAGACTTTTTATTTCTTTTAATGTATTTCACCGAAAAAATTCGTGAAATATACTATCTATAATATTCTATATTATAGATAGTATTCGTGAATGCATAACTACTAATGAAAACTGTTACCTAGAAATATTTATCAAATCAGCAAGAACTAAATACTCTCTCTTCTCTGCTAAATGATGTGTGCGAACCATTAATTTTATAAACGATAGTCCTAATATTGGAAACCAGGCAACTGTGCAATAATGACCAAAGCATGGGAATGTCCGGTAACTGATAAGGTGCCGAATGGGACTTTTTAACGACGTCTTGGAGGAGATCTTTTAAGTATCTCTACTATCTCTTTTTATGGAATTGTTTTTCTTGTAATATGTATTACCATAGCAACATGTAGTTTCGTTATTATTGGCTATTAAATTAATATATGAAAAAACATGAATAGAATTTATATTGATTTGTAGAAAAACAAAACATTTTAATTATTTTAACAAATCTGTAGATGTATTTAGAATTACTTTAAAGATTTTCTTAAAAACCTGTTTTCGTCAAGACGAATCTTTTTCCTATTTAGTCTATGGAGATCTAAATGACCAAAACAGCTATTTTGCGAAACAAAATTAACTATTTCCATATACTACAATAATACTGGTCAAATATAGTAATGTAACAAATACAGGTGGATAATGTCTGTAACTTATTTGTGGTGTATTTTGATGATTCATAGTTTGTTTCTTTTGGGATTACACCACCTGTAAAATAACAAAAAGTAGTTAAAGAAAGATTAGAAAATGATAATACTTTAAACAATAGGACCATACTAAACATAAATACTATTATGGAATTACTAACACTTTGCATAAAAACTACCTATTATCAATTACAAAATGATTTTTTTCAACAAGATTTTGGAATGGCTATGGGATCGTCACTATCTCCAATAATGAGCAATATTTTTATGGAATATTTTGAAGAAACTTACGTTAAAAATTTTGTTAATAAACCAAAAATATGGTGGAGATATGTAGATGACATATTTTCAATATGGTCCCATAACTATGATGATTTAACAGCAAAGAAACAACTATAAAATTTACGATAGAAATTGAAAATGATTATAAACTACCATTTTTAGACGTATTAATAACTAAATCACAATCAAATTTTGAAACTAATTTATATAGAAAAAAGACCAATACAAATAGATATCTAAATTTTAATTCTAATCATCACATAAGTATCAAAAGAGGTATAGTTAAATGTTTATATGACAGAGCAAAATTAATAATCTTCAAACTCAGATAATTTCAATAAAGAAACATATGTTATTAAGAATATCTTAGAGAAAAATAATTATCCTAATGATTTTGTTGAGGAAAATAGGCAAAATAATAATATTCGCAGAATAAATAGAGAAAATCCAATAACAACCATTACAATTCCTTATATTGCAGAGATCTCTGAAAGACTTACTAAGTCTTACTAAGGCTTAGTAATGATTTTAACATAAGAACGACATTTAAAACGAAAAATACTTTAAGATCAATACTTACTAAAACAAAACCAATTAATAATGATCAAAATTCAAAAAATTGTATTTACCAGATTCCTTGTGAATGTGGTAAATATTATATTGGTGAAACATCTAGACCATTACAGATAAGGATCCGCGAACATAAAAATTATGTTAAGAATTACCAAGTTGATAAGTCTACATTAGTAAAACATATGTATGGGACAACGATCACCGAGTTGATTGGATACAGGCTAAAATTTTACAAAAAGAAGAAAATCGGTTAAAAGAAAATTAAAAGAAAGTGCTTTCATTAAGCTTAATGGTGATAATTGTATCTCGTCGGAAACAATATTCATAGTCAAACATGGCTTCCTCTACTCCAAAAAGATGTTACCAATGGAAAGTTAATAATATCATAGTGATCAGTGCATGTGATGACAATTTAAATTAAAAATGTCAATCTGACAAAAAATACTTCTTTTTTTATATAAAGATTGTTATCGTACAAACAGTCTACATAAGAAGAGTTGAGGATCAACTCGAAACGTCTAGAAGAAAGCAAGTGTGTAATTTGTTTTTTAAATTTTATTATAACTATTTTATTTGGACATATTTTAGAATATGACATGCAATATAGAATTTTGTATAAAACTGAAAAACCACTGCTAAAATTTAGTCAATATATCAAATATTATTTAATCACACGTTATACAGTGGTTTTTTGGGGCAAACTTTAGAAGTTTGCCTTGTTAGTACACTTTGAATATTTAATTTGTATACTTCTGGTTTTCTGCTTTTTGTTATTTTACAGGTGGTGTAATCCCAAAACAAGCAAACTATGAATAGAAGTGGATAATACAACCCTAACACTTGTTATATTTTAATTGTTCGCTAAGTAGACATGATGAATATTGTTTGCTGTTTAATCACTAGCATGTAAAATTGATAAAATAGTTTCAATAATGATTTATTATAACTAGCTCAAAGAAATCGTTAGTCAAACGGAAAGTGGGTAAAAGATTTCTGTTAGTGCAATTTGCTTCTTTAATATAAACTTTAATCATATACGTGTGACTAAATTTCTTTTTCTTGACACATAAAATCCCGAAAAGGTAAACCACGTAAGTGAGTAAATTTGTTTTGAAAGAAAACTGCTTTTCATGCAGCAGCAGGAGAAACCCCCCCTGAGGCTGAATTTTCAGGACTACCACCTCATTTTAAAATCTTATAGGATAAGAGTCTCCTATAGTAGGGATTTTTATTTGATCAGCTATCATCTCCCAAGAGTTTCACCGGTCTCCGGCTATAACCACAATCTCCATGGTAACTCCCCCAATCATAATCTGAGGCAATACTTCGGGATAATCTATGCAAAGAAGTATCATAATTCAGATGTAAATTAATGAAATTAATCGCGAGTTCCTAACTGTTATCCTTAGAGATTTGTTTTTCAAATATGCATTACGGAAATCTAAATAACTTTACATCAGATTATAAGGCACTTCTTTCTGTCTTACCAAAGAACACGATGTACTACACCATAAAAAATAGAATAGGAAATCAATAAGAATAAAGGTAAATTTATGAAATTTACAGACACAAAATTCATCAAAATTGGGTACAATTGCAGATTTTCGGATAACAGAAATATATTTGCCCGTGGAGTAGTTGTTTTCCTCCTTCTTTCCTTCAAATAAACAGGGATATAGTTTTTTTGTTTTTTCTTTATTTCTTAATTCGATCTGAATGTTAGTAGTGGTGAGAAACACACCGTAGTGTCCTCTTTGGGTCTTTGCTACTACCTGTCTGACAATTATTATCAGTGTCTGGCAGTTGGTCTCGATGAACGATGTGGCGACTCATATGGAGATGCCGATACAATGCAATGCCAGTCGGGGCACATTGGCCGTGGAGTAGCTGTTTTCGGCATCTCCTTCAAATAAATCGATCGAATCTCTAACATTATTATTTATTAACAGCAAAGGGCATATTGCCTAAAAAAATAACTTCTTAATGTCTTCACTTTTAGAAGATATCGTTTATTTAGTTTGTTTTCTTCATTCGCTTTTGCTTTGACATATACTATTTTTAGCAGTTGACGTATTACATTTCAAGGCACATCCATTCCTGGATATCTTTTCACGGCATAATGTATATAAATATTCCAAAATCTTCTACCCACGTCACCGTCTAAATTTGACCCAAATCACTGTAGCAGGAGGGTATATTTGTGTTAATTAAATATTATGGGAAGGGTTGCTTGCATTACATAATTTAGTTCCTAAAAACATGTCATGAACACTTTTGGTGACTATAACGATACAACACAATATCAAAATTTTATAGACTGTATAAAAAGTACGTATATTAAACTATATGAACTCATTTACCAAATAATATTAATATTCTCAAAACCTATATCCCTTGAAACATTATCTTGCTACAGTAACTCATTTGTAAGTTTTTCAACGATTTGAAAAGATTTGGTCCATTCCTTGAAAACAGTAAAAACTAATAAATCTATTGATTGCCGATCGAAGACAGTATTTCCGAAATTTTACTGATAAAACTGTTCTAAACAGTTTTACCAGTACCTACTAGACATTTTGGTAAAAATGCATCAGCAATGGAATGGTGTATTTGTTACACAATATTAATGTGTAACAACTTGCTAACTACAGTCTACCAGATTTAGTAAATTGTGGCGACAAAGTCAGCCGCTGATAAATTATACCTGCACTGTCCAACAGCATCGTAAATTTCAGTTTATAGTATAAAACAGAGCAATTGCATTCGTACTGATTCAATCATGTTGTGCTGATGCAGTCATAAATTTACTATTACGATGTTTCTTTGAATTATAATTTGCTGGCTGATATTTACCTTATTTCAACTCTTGCAAACACTAGTTTCGGTTATACCGAAAGTAGCTAACAATGGTATTTTAAATGGGACAACTATAAATTTTTCTTCATTTTTAGGATTTCACATATAAAATCCCGTGTTGATATTTTGTAACACTAACACTAACATTTCACTTTTGTGACTATAACTTAACTATTTAATAAGTTAAATAGTTGCCAGTAGTATCCAAATGCACAAAGGCAAAGCTGTAGACGCTCTAAAGAGGGGTCTAAAAGATTTAGTTAGTATTTGTGACATCACTTTAGAAAAATTTTAAGAAGAGCTTCAAAATTAGTAAGATATATATAAATAGATTTTTATTTGAAGAAGAGCTTCAAAATCAGTAAGATATATATAAGTAGATTTTTATTAAGAGTTTGACGGGGAAGACTCCGTTTTCAAGATATTGTTATTAAGAAAATAAGATACTTCATCATTTCAGAAAATTATTGATGCACTTGTTGGTAATCTTTTTAATTAAATTTAAATGATTTTAATATTTTGGAGTCCGTAAATAATATGCATATTTTATTTTAAAGCGCCTAAGTGTCCAATTTTCTTTTAGCCCCAGGTTTACCTACCTACCTAATAAAGATAAAACTTTGGCTGCGCTTATTATTCCGCATCTAGTATCTCTAATATAATCGTAATTACGGAATCCCTAGATAAGTTATTTACAGCTAGAGGTGACTCGAATTCTTGCTTATCTTTACGTGCGAATTACCACCATTAGCCGTTATCGCTTTTCGGCTCCTTTCCTTATGAAAATAGAACTGGAGAATCAGCAATCTCATAAGAAATATTAATCTTTAATAGCGAGTGTTCCGAGCAATATTTTAGTATTATCGTATAGACTGCATTCTTGTTAACAACTAAAAGAAATATTATTCGGCATATGGATAATTTAATCAATTGTTCTTTAACTTTTAATATTTCTACTGATAAAAATTGAAAATATTGCGGTTTTTTGTTCAATTCCTACTATTTGATTTTGATACTGAACATTTTGCACTTGTTATCAATAGCAATGAGTATAAAAATTTGTATTTAGAAAAGATACACTTTTACAAATTATTATACACTCTGTCCAGTTTAAAATGAATTGCATGGGCATCTCTGAAACGATTCGAGATACAGAGTTGGTTACATTGGCAAAAAGTTGAGTCATTTTATGCACAAGAAAAATTCAATGTCATACTTTTAAGAAATCCAACTTCCGGTAAAACCGAAAGTGCCACGAGGACGCCATTATTTTATTTGAGGAGGGAACACTCAAAAACCGCCGTCTCCAAATTTTCACTTTTCCAAATCTAAGTAGTCTCTGACATATTCTAATGGGTGATCACCGTGAAACACCCTGTATATAATGTCTGTAACTTATTTGTGGTGCATTTTCATGATTCATAGTTTGTTTCTTTTGGGATTACACCACCTGTAAAATAACAAAAAGCAGAAAACCTGTATATTATTCTCAAAATTTGTTGATACAAAATACGTCACTATGCATGGTGTTGAAGTTTCACTTTATTTTCGCAGTTTATTTAATGTATTATAGAGAGGTACCAAGTGCTAAATAAGCCACTGACTTAAGTTTTATCTCTATCAGTAATGAGACTATGAAAAAGTAGAGCTAGAAACCGAGCCAGAAGATGTTTGCATTTAACGTCAAGTGTGCGCCATAAAAATTACGATTACACTTAAAACATTAAGAAAACTTTAAAATCACTTTACTAAAACGCCGCAATAATTATCCTGTAACAACCTGCACAACATTACCAGTTTGCTCGTAAAACGAAATCTACTTTACCTAAACATGATACGACGAGACTACTTGAAGTTCAGTATTCAGAATGCGTCAAAATAAAAACATTTACGTTACAATATAACAGCCCAACAATCATCAGATCAATTGTGGATAACGTATATTATATTTTTAAAATGTATTTAGGCCCCCATAAATATTTTAATAGTTATTTGTTAACGTAGACAGAAAAGTTTACAGTGATCTAAGGAATCACTGACCCTTCAAGCTTAATGTTACTTTGCTTACCAACTTTACTTACATATATAAAATATATCTGGTTTAAGGGCAACAAGAATTATTAGAATTATTATAAGGGTCATAATGACCAACCCGTTGCCCTTAAAACAAAGAGAAAGACGGAAGTACATCCCGAGGGGTATATGAAGGACCAATCAATTTCTGCTATGTAAATTTATGCAAATGCAACTCCCGCAAAATATGACCTGAATCTCTAGATATTTGTAGCCCATGCGTACCTAAACAAAGTTTAGAATAATATAAAACTGAATAATTACAACTGCATCGGATTTAATTAATATAGATGTTAGTACAGAGTAAACAAAAGCCTCTTTACATTCTGGAGATACAATTAGTGAATACAAATTACTGCAGCACTAAATAAACTTACCCAAATTCACTGATTGGTCAAAACATAATTATTTAAACAGTAGATATTTTGTAGACACTATAGAAAGTTGCAATAATTAAACACGAAATTTACCATGTCGTGGATAATGGTTCCACCATAGAAGTCATATCCCACTTTACACATGCGCATATTTTTTGTACGGTTTAAGAATTTTTATCCTTGGTTTAAGTTTAACACTACTACTACTTAATCAAAGTTTTAATTGTTTTTGGTGCTTTCATAACTCCAAGAAATATTTACAACACCACGAATAATAGCTAACCCAAAGTCTGATTATATTAATCGAAAGAAATCTAAGCGGCAACATTCCTTGATATCCAATATAATTTCTTACGTGGCTGAAAGAAAATTAATATCAATTTAATTTACCTGCTATCCGAGAACTTCTTCGGGATTTCCAAGATGATCTCATCCATTTGATTTCTGATTGCTATTACGCACATATTACACGACTACATCATTTATATCTTTTTAGTGGTGGGTTATTTTCAAGTAAGATGTTCAGCATTTTCGCCAGGCGCAAAAAAGGGAAATAAAATTAATAAATCTAGAAATGAAGGCTGAACTTGTTTTCCTGATTAGTGTTTGGTTTCAGGACTCCTCCATTTCAGCTATAAGATTTATAAAGGTATGTCGACCAAAGGAATTATAAGGGATATTTTTACAAAAAAATGTATCTTTAAGAAGAACATAAATAAGTAAATCAATTCTGAGTTTTCTGATGAATTTCTAGATAAATGAATTATTGTTTAGGTATGTGTTTTATTAAGTACTAATGTATGTACAGTGCGTTTCAAATTAGATACAATAACATTGGTACCTTGGAAAACCTTAGAGATAGAAAGTAGCTTAAATTGGGGCACAGTTAATAATTTGGTGACCAATAATATGCTCCAAAAATATCAAAGCGCATTTCTCTACTCTACCTCTACCTCTAACGAATAAAATTAGAAATATACTCCATTTCCATTTCAAAGCATTCACCGATTATTAATAGAAAAGTAAATAGTTCAGCATTTTTGCTAAATACCTCCCATCGGTATTTGTCTTTACTCATTATACAAAACTTAATAATTTACTGACAAGCCATAGAAACCACCACATCTTAAATTCCAACAAAAGAAATATTAACTTTCTGCAAGGCAGCTAGTTTTCAGTCATAAGAACAACTTTAAGGGCAGGATAGAACGGAATAAATATCTATAAATAATGGTCTCCGTAAACCTTTAAATTGGTGAAAAAGCTCTTCCAAAATAAATTTATGTGCATCATATCCCGTTCGTACTGCAGCGTAAATTGTAAACTTATTAAAGGGGAGTTTAATATGCAAATTGCTGAGGCGGGAAAGATTATTTTCTTCGCTAAGTGATTTTTAAATGTATTTTATTAAGTGTCTCTAGTTTGAACGTTGAAAACGTAAATTATCTTTAAGACGTCAAGCAAAGCCATTATATCTATTCCAAACTTTTTAATGCCGTAAACTTCGTAAACACCAAAACAACAAAAATTCTGAAAATTTACGCGACATGATGAGTTAGGTGTTAATGGGTTGTTGTAAAATTCATGAATTTTAAATTAAACGTTACACTGAGAGATGAATTTGGTAATTATAACTATATTCGGTCACTTTTAACACAAAACTAAATGTGAATACACCAAAATAAGTCACCTTAATCAGTGCTGTTAAATAGATTAACGATTATAACGCGCGTCGTATTTATTCTTATGTAAGGATGAAATAGGTTCTTCAAAAATAAATTAAAATTTGAAGCACCCAATTGGATTGTCCAGATTTCCTTAGGAATAATGATTTTCATGTATTCCTGCCTGCAATATTGAAACATCTAGTAGGTATATTTTATTTATATAGTTCAGAGTAATATTTCAAATGATTTTCAAATTGAACAAACCGATTTATTTTATGATAAACACATGAAATATCGAAGATAAGAAGTAGTGGTGAGAAACACACCGTAATGCCCTCTTTGGGGGGTGCTACTATCTATTGTGTTGAATTATTGTCAAATTGACAGAAAGATAGCGACTGCTTTTCTGCAGGTGACATTACAGAAGTCACCTCGATTGTTTTTGAGGACAATCGAGGTGATTTTGTGCTCGTCAAAGTGCCATAGGTAGTGAAATCGATGAATGATGTTGCGACATGATTGCCTATTTATCGATTGCATTATCTATGGATTCTGACGAGCGCATAATAAACGCGAAACCGGTCAATGTCTGGTGGTTGGTCTCGATGAAGGATGTGGCGACTTCCATGGAGATACCGGAGTAATGAAACGCCAGTCGGAGCAAATTAACCGTGGAGTAGTTGTTTTCGGCATCTTCTTCAAATAACAAAGATAAGATTGTCACATTTTTTATTTGCATTTGTTTACATACTGCACTGCACATAGAATATAGTTAGTTAATTAAACTCATCTGTGAGTATTAATTAACGTTTTGTTTTTATTTACAGTAAGGTGCATCTTCATCTTGTATAATATTTATAATCTTATATTAAAGTTACCTAAGTTCGATTCTCTCTTTCTCTCTCTCTCTCTCTCTTTCTTGTAACGCCTCCCTCACTTCATATATAGGTAGAAAGATAGCACCTGCAACGCTGGTGACTTTAAGTTGGCGAACGTTGTACATAACATAATGAAAAACGTATATTTTCCAAGAGTATTCCTACACCGAGAAAAGGATTTAATTGAGATAAATAAAATTTCTCACCACCTATTAAATTCTTTATGTGTATTTGAGGAATTAAAGATCTAATTGGTGATAACATGGCATTTATTTTAATGACAATATTAAATATTTAATACAACACGATACAAAAATGGCTGTCCCATAACTGCTATAATGACCACTGTTTGAGAAGCTGGGGAAGATACTATACACATAGGCGCTCTGGGTGTTTGGCAGTTGCGATTGAATATTTAATTGTGAAAAATAAAGGTATTTCTTAAAAATAAATAATTGGTTCTTGAATTAATCGTTGGATTAATTAGCATACATATTTCAATATATATTAATATGAGCAAAATATTTTCTCTATTACATAAATAATCTCATAGTTAATAGAAAACCTATAATTATATGCTGTAAAAGCTTGTTAATTAAAATTTTTAAAAGTATATACCTGTTACGAATTGCGCCGACTGTATTTAATAAAAGAAAAATGTTAGTCCTCTTGGGAAGTTTCCCGATGAGACTGTCATATTGTAAAATAAACTTAAAAGTTTTAATTTAAAGTTTGAAATTTAATTAGCCCTTAGAGACGGTTCGAATTTAATAATTCTCCTAGAATAAAATTTAAAACCAGATCAAAATACAATTTATGATAAGTTTCAAAAGATACTTACATAGAAAAATATTCACTTTGACCTATGACTTATAAATGTAATACATCTTTCATTTAAAGTTTAATTACTCTTTTTATTGGGAAATTCCTCGAATGCACTAACTTCTTTTAACTTATTAGAAGGCATTGTAGGAGAGACATTATATATTATTCAAACAAACACATTTTCTGGCTTGCCAAACAGAGGTGTTTCCTGTAAAGAATTTCTTACTGAACAACACAAAGACTTGGAGTAAGACCAGTTCTCCTTCTAAGACCATGAGTTGTAGCTTTTTACGAACATAGCTCCAATTCGTGTATCTCGTACTTATTCCTGATTTTAGTAGAAACGACCGATGTTATCGAAATAATAAATATTTAATAAGCTGTGTTAGAAACTGTATTTAATAATATCGTATATTGAAATAGTAATAAAATATTGCTTTCACATTTTTTTGTCATTTAAAAAAAGACTAAAACTTGTGTGGGAGCGGGGCGGCATGCTATTATGTTATAGGTATATATCGCACTAGAGTGTAATGATCTGATAAATCTGCCTGAATGTAGTAAGGGAGTTATGTCCAAAATATTGTGCTATAACAGCAATGTTTTAGCAAGAACTTTGTAGCGTAACAATGGAATCATGCTTATATTACATAAACAACATGTTATCACAATTATTTTATCTTGAAGGATTCGAGTTGGTAATTCTTAATTATATTTACTATAGACGTGGGAACTGTGGAAAGCCTTATTAAGTAACATCTTTTAGATAGATTTCTGAATAACTTGATTTGATTAAACTTCTTATCAAATAAAATTATTTCTTTTCATTTGGAGGAGTATCTACAAAATTTATTAATGTAAAAATATTAATGTCAATTTCATTTAAGTTTCTCATGCAACCTGCCCAGAGAGAAACAAGATATGTCCGAATTTTCGAAAAAAATCAGTTTTCTGTTTGAAAAATCATAGTTGCAAGGATAGCGAGAAAGCCAAGGTCACTGAAATCACACGTATATACTCTACCTATACCACCCTTGTCCATACCATAAAATGAATGTTTTGTATATTATGGCGAATGCGCCAATGTTAGCAATTGTATACTGTGGTCTGCCTCTCAACCATACCAGAAAATGAAAGCTTTCTATATTATGGCGAATGCGCCAATTTTAGCAATTTTATACTGGCTCTGGTCTACCGCTCAACCATAACATAAAATTAATGTTTTATATTATGGCGAATGCGCCAATGTTAACAATTTATACTGTCTCTTGTCCTGCCACTCAATGCCAGACAAAAGGCATTAAATTAAGAGAAAAATTGTAGAAACTAAACAACTGTTGTGTTACTCCTTTTCAGTATTATCTTTGTGATCAACTTTTAGTACCGATACAAGTAGATATAGATCCACAAGGGTTAGTATCCCGAGGGGAGCAATCTCGTGTCCATCGATATTTAACATTCATAAATACCTATTTATTGATAAGTGCTTAAATTGACTTTAAATATATAGATATAGGTACTATATTTGCTTCGTGCCATGAATATGTATTTAAAGGTGAGGATCTTCCAGGACTGTATTGTTTTGCAGGAAAGCCTCAATTTTGGATGTACGTCAAACAATTTATATCTAAGGTAAATCCGTTGTCTCTGGATCACCGAATATTATAAACCACCGGTTTAACTCTCTTACAGCTTAGTGTCGGCTTTTTATTACAAAGTATAATTAATTTATATATCCGACCAGAGACATGTGACAAAAGACGAACAAGTAAAATTGCTTGTGCGTCTTTTGTCATAGATGGTTTGTCTTATACAATGTTAATATATCTTGAATAGGAAACCGATAGCTTGAACATTCTACCAGATCTATTAAGCATTAATGTTTTGTTAAGCTTATTGTTTCCCTGTAGATAACGAATAGCTCATACTAGTTAAATTTTTGCAGAAATTATGAACTTAAAAACAAAACCTATGGGGCTATTTACACTGAGAGAAAAATCTTGCTTAAAATCACTAATAACCCATGGTTTTTTGAAATTATTAATTATGCTAGGGCCAACCCTAAGGGCGAAGTCTCAACTCTCTAGGCCTTCAAATAAGGAAGATATACCTTTTTGTTTATATTTATTGGACGTCACTACCAGTACTTATCGAATACCCCTTGTATAGGTTGGCTGTCGATTATTTAGTGAACTGTCCTGGTATATGGATTATTCGTGAGTATTCGATGGAAATTTCTACAAAGATCTAAAAGTCCAGTTCACCTATATAGGCCACGACGTGCCAACAAAGAAGTTAGTCTTAATAGGACAGCGACCAAGAGCGAAGAAACAATACTTGTTTCTAGTCGAAGTGTTTCCGGCGTGTATTTAATTAGATATTGTACAAGAAGTGTTGTGTTGTGTAAGTGTTGAATAAAGATTTTTACTGTTGTTAAAAGTCTCACTTATCTTTAGAACCCCGGAAAGAGTATCATTATTATGACTCTATTTAGTACATTTACTACGTTACTGACTGGAGAAAAACTACAGGTTTAACTTGTTTGGAATAAAAAATAATAATATACAGGGTGAGTTTTTTTCGATGTTTAGTGTAGGGATCTGGGAAAGTATAAGAGATACAAAAAAGCTTAAATGAGGAAAGATGTGCAGTTTTATGATCCTTATTAAATGTTACTTTTATTTTTTGAAAAAACGTCATGGTTGACTAGATATTTGGAAAAATCCGAATTCGGCCAATTCCTTCAGATGCGTGTAGCTTCGTTGCTATTTATTTTACAAAAAAACTTTAAATTACAAAATTTCAGGTTTTTGCAGTGTTAATAAGACAGGGTGATCGAATTATTCGTGTAAACTTCGGTTTTCAAGTTATAACATAAACTTCAAGTTTTTTAAATGTAAACCATAGTTAGCTATGAGCTAGAAAAAAATGTCTTTTTTTATGCTTTCCAACGATATAATATTTGGTATTGTTATTTTGAAAAATGGTAACTGCAGCCGTTTTTAACTTTTCAATTGCTCGTTGACGTAGATGGCTGTGAAAACAATCGAAATGTTTATTCACATGCCAACTAGAGGATCTTATGGAAGCTGTCCAGGAAGCTTTTAACAATATTGATAGGCGTTCTGTGAGAAAAGCCTCAAATTCTGTTTCAAAAAGATGTATCTTGTGCATTAATAATAACGGTGGACTTTTTGAACAATTTCTTTAATATCCTTAAAATAAATAATGGTTTGTTCATAAAATTTTTTGCATCTTTGTTAAGTATTTCAATCACTTATCACAAATGACTTCCATCAGTATAATTTTAAATTCTTTCTGATAATAAATCCGGTTGTTGTTATTATTATTGTTTTATTTAAAATATGCCAGTCGCACACTGCTCCGGTGCTCTGAACCATACAGAGGTGCGCACGCAATGCCGACCAATCGTTCTGATTTTATCCGTTGAATTGCGTATAATTTTCACAGCCATCTACGTCAACGAGCATTTGAAAAGTTAAAAACGGCTGCAGTTCACCATTTTTCAAAATAACAATACCAAATATTATATCGTTGGAAAGCATAAAAAAAGACATTTTTTTCTAGCTCATAGCTAACTATGGTTTATATTTAAAAAACTTGAAGTTTATGTTATAACTTGAAAACGAAAGTGTACACGAACAATTTGATCACCCTGTCTTATTAGCACTGCAAAAACCTGAAACTTTGCAATTTAAAGTTTTTTTGTAAAATAAATAGCAACGGAGCTACACGCATCTGATGGAATTGGCCGAATTCGGATTTTTTCAAATATCTAGTCAATCATGACGTTTTTTCAAAAAATAAAAATAACATTTAATAAGGATCATAAAACTGCACATCTTTCCTCATTTAAGCTTTTTTGTATCTCTTATACTTTCCCAGATCCATACACTAAACATCGAAAAAAACTCACCCTGTAGATTAAAATCTTTGAGAAAGATTCGGTTTTAACCATCTTCAGATGATGCTAACTTTGCCCGTGAGACGCTTTTGTCGAGAAAAGTGCAGTGCTTTAGTGTTTAATAGAATACCTGTATCTATTTTTGTGTTCCAGGCCAAAGATCCCAATCCAACCATTGGATTAATTACCAATAATGTATTTTAAACCTCCATTGGAGCATTAATTCGCACGAAACCTCTGCAATATTGCTCTCTACGGTTAAATCTGGATATTATTTAGAAGTTATAGTGTAAATTCCATTAACAGAACCCATTAGAGTTTGCTTATTAGATTTTCCTCGAGTGACTATATCATTACAGTAATACATTGCATTGGGATATTCTAATACCTCTCGGTTATGCATTATGTTTATAAAAATAATATCACACAGGTAGGTACTTATGAAGCGAATAGAATTAATCGAAAAAGAGTGTTATAAACATTATGTTGCTATAAATTTTGATAGTATAGATTAGCAGTTGAAGCTACAGCTATCGCAAGAATCCTTCATTTTTTTATTTATCCAGGGTACAATTTTTTAATTTGTGGGTGGGTGTGGATGTGGGTGAAACATCAAGATCTCTAAATGTTAGGATCAAAGAACACAAAGGTTATATTAAAAGAAGAGAATTTGGAAAGTCAAAAATTTGTGAACACGCTTGGGGAAATGGCCATAGGGTACAGTGGAAGTCACTTAAAATTTCAGATAAAAAACCAAACAATATAAAAAGGAAACTTAAAGAATCCGCGACAATTTTATTAAATTGAATCAAACGTGTATCCAATACTTCTATAAATGTTGGTAGCTGTTGGTTATCAATTCTTAAAGACGAGGTAAGTCAAAATAGAATGAAACTTGACTAATATTAATATGCTCATGGAAGTGGATAAACAAAATAAAATTACAAACTGTCATACTATTCTCTACGTCAGTCAAAAGTTAATAACGTAAACTTAAAGTTTTAATAACGAAAACGGATAAGTTTTCGAAACGTAAACGTTTTCAAGTGATGTGTTTAACGTTATATATCGTTAATCTGATTTTTAGTGTGAAATCTCTTGATTAGGCAAACATATTTTTCAAAAAAACTAACCTTTGACTGATTTCGGTGCAGAGGTTGATTATTAATTTTTTGTATTTTTCGGTGGTGACATAATACCCAAATAAATAAGAATAATAAATAATATATTCTCGATAAATCATCCTGTATATACTGTCATAATTTGATTCCTAAAAAATGTATGTGTACAAAAGCATACATTGTGATATTGTATGCCCAATATAAGTATGCGCAAGGACAGACGATTTATTAAAAAATTTTTGTAAACACAATAAACTCACTTTCATAATATTCACACATGTTTTGCATAAGCACAAAGTGCGTTTTGTTTTCGTACCCTCGTTAACCCGTCGCCTCCATAAACAAGCCCCAATCCACCAGTTTAATATTAAATTCCTGGCATTTTTTCGGTAGAACGAATATATTTGTAAAACAGATTTTGACACCGCCTGGTATTCAGTTGCTCATTAACCCCCTTTTCGAAATTCTCTACATACGTATAACAATGGCAAGTAATTAATGAGAGCTTAAAACACATATACAGGGTGACCCATTAAGAATGGAAACACTCGCGTACAAAATTTGTTTATGGACCGATTTGAACCGGATTTTTTTTAAAGATAGATCTCCAAAAGCTCTATATTGATGCAAAATTTGAAGACGAAATTTTGATTTTCAAGGCCTACTACGAATTTTTTTTTTAAGTGAAAAATAGTAAAATTTTATTAGCGATTTTTTTATAAAAAATCTGAGTACACCACTGGATTTAGGAGCCCTTCGAATACATTTGCACCAATTTTTCCGAAAAAAAGTTTGTTCCTAAGAAAGTTATGACAATATCGGCATCACAAGTGTTTGCCTTTGTCGGTGAACCTATTCTTTTATAAAATTAGAATAAAACCCAAAGTGAAACAAAATTAAACAACTTCAACACTGGTGTAATTATTAATAAGAACCATAAAAACCAATATACGTAAAATAACCAACAATTACTCTAATATAAACAACAATTGATAGGTAAGTTCGTCAAATGATTATTATTTCGTGGTTATTATGCCAAAACTTATAATACCTATTACCTTCTTAGATAAAAAATAACTACATTATAATTTTTTATTCAAAAATTGTGAATCAATTTGACAGACTCCTTTTTCATTTTTAAAAATGTAATTTTCTAATCATTACTTTTTTTTATCAATTGTTGTTTATATTAGAGTTATTGTTGGTTATTTTGTGTATACTGGTTTTTATGGTTCTTATTAATAATTACACCAGTGTTTAAGTTGTTTAATTTTGTTTTTCTTTGGGTTCTATTAGATTTTTATAAAAGAATAGGTTCACCGACAAAGGCAAACACTGGTGATGACGATATTGTCATAGCTCTTTTAGGAACAAACTTTTTTTCGTAAAAATTGGTACAAATGCATTCGAGGGGCTCCTAAATCCAGTGGTGTAGTCAGAATTTTTATAAAAAAATCGCTAACAAAATTTTGCTACTTTTCACTTAAAAAAAAATTCGTAGTAGGCCTTGAAAATCAAAATTTCGTCTTAAAATAAACATAGAGATTTTGGAGATCTATCTTTTAAGATAAATCCGGTTTAAATCGGTCCATAAACAACTTTTGTACGCGAGTGTTTCCATTCTTAATGGGTCACCCTGTATATTTAAAATGCTAAAAGTCGACTGGTCGATATATTTTAATGTGGTCTTTTTGTTGAGATAAATTATAAAATAAAAAACATGTATTGTATTGATTTGGCAGTTACTTGATAAAAATTTATTATCACATTAAAACAGTAGTTGTTTTTATAACATTTTCACTTTCATTTGTTAACATAACAATTGTTTCGCCACACAGTGACTTCTTCAGATGCGAGTATTTCAGCTGACGTACAACAGATATAATACTCACATCTGCTTTCAGCCACTGTGTGGCTGAAAGCAGATTTTTATTACGATTTGCACATAATATTCCAGAAGCTAATAGAAAACGTAAATACAGTTCGAAAGCAATTCAGGTGGCACAAGCGTAGATTCAAAATAAATCGCGCTTTCCACCATACGGCGTTCTTTCTGACGTCGTTTTAAATTTCTGCGTTATTCATGAAGTGCTTGATCCACATTCATTGTTTCATATGAATTTGCTTCTATACCACAAGCTTTGAATGTACACTGAGAAAATTCTATTTATTAAACTACCTATTTTACTAAGAAAGTCTTAATAACTGTTGTCAAAAATTATCTTGCTGCTTCAAAAACTATAATAATTACAGCATTTTGACACACTAAGGGCAAACAAAATGGTTTTGCTACCATATGCATGGTTTTTTTCCACTATTGATTATCTACCTACAATAATTGACGTATGTTATTATCCTAGATACATGCTTTTTATTCAAAAAATATTATTACTGGTATTCTGTAACAGACCAATCCTTAATTATTACGTCTAAACATCTAATAAAAATTAATAAAACTAGTGTTAAAGTTACTAACGTACATCAAAGATAAGGTAGATAAGTAACTAAAATGCATTTGGAAATATTTATTAATACACATTTACTCTGTTGAGAAAGTCCTAACAAGCCCAAATACAAGCCGAATATTTATATAGAGTCGAGTATAGAGTGTTTTCTATATATTTCTTGAAACATCTAAATGAGAACTGTGTTTTTTTCAAAACAATTATTTTCACGATGTTTCATAAACGACCATCTGCTTCCAGTAGTTATCTACTGGAAGTAGATACCTACTTTATCTATAAGAAGTAACATTTATGAATGCGATCTTTTTATTAACGTGATAAAATCTTGATCCACGCAGTCTACCGATCACTCTGGTATATCTTTCTTTTATTTCTTTTATTCCTCGGCCTACTTCCGCGACTAAGGCCAATCATCGACGCCAGGAGACCCCCCCCCATGAGCGACCTGTAAATTTTGCGGAACTCTCACTTTTTATAGCAGGGTATGAATTTTTTACTTGCCTATCATTTCATAGACAAGGGATCTACGGTTTTACATCCTATCCAAAGAATGGTACGCCTTCTAGGCAAACCTCGCCTAAGTTTGCATAGCTTCTGTGAATTCACCGACGTACAGATCACTAGAAGATACAGACCATGCAAGTCTTCCCTGCATGGTGCGGAATAAATAACACATTGTCTTAATTATTATAAGCCAACAAAATTATTGAATTAATTATTTACTTTGAAAACCACGTGTCTGGCTAGTAAACTAGGATAATAGTTGTAGCTTATCTGTGCTGAAACATTTTTGCTGAACATTAAATTATCCATCCATCACTGCTATTAACCCGAACACTGCCTCCTTTGTACATAAAGTAGGGTCCAGTTATGTCTATTTACAAATTATAAAATTATTTTCGCTTGGCTAATCCAGTTAACGGCCAAAAGGGACGAAAATATATATTCTGATAAAGCGGGTGGAAATTTTGCCGGCATCCCAGCTGCAAAGTACAGGCTAATTTTCCTTCTAATTTATTTATGCCTTGAGAGTGTAAAGCATAGTGTTCATTACTGATAATAAATTGCATAAAAGAACCAAAGCTGGCGTGTCCTATTAATGTTAACACGGTCCTGCATCCTGCATAGGATTATATTTATAGCCACAGTTTAGCAAAATATGTTTTGGCGGCTTAACACACATTTTTAGCTACCACAGAAAAATTACCAGCTATACGCGGTTTATATCCTGATGAGGCATTCGGTAACGTTTAGTTCCAGAAGAATATTTGGTACACCTGAACACTTTAAAGGCATAGTTCGAAAATTTATCAATTTTATAGAATTCGTAGATATGATTTTCAGTGGTGGCAATATCAATTATTTATATCACTTCTTACAAGTAATTGGCAGGATTTTATTAATTGTTAAAAATTTTCTCCTATATTTTCCTGTATAAATATTTTTTCATCACCATTCAATTGTCATACTAAGGAAGCGCTCACAGGCTACGGAGAAAAATTAAATTCTCTAAAATTTCTACTTACTAATTAGAAATTTCCAGTTACTAACTAGAAATTTCTACTTATTAACTAGAAGTTTCTACTTATTAACTACAAATTTCTGCTTAATATGTGGTAAATCCAGCACATATTGTAGGGAATCATAAATGCTGTAAAATCTCTATTAAAATGACTCTGAAGGCCCAGTGGTTGTTTTATGTTCTTCTGCAACAATGTGAAGGCTAATACGTTGTTTCTTCTCAAGTAACACGCATTGTCCTCAGGAAGTCCTGTGGGACGTACAAAGAACATTGGTAACTACCCTAGGATATCCTAGGACGGCAGTGGCGGTGCAAGAGGATCTTGGACCCCTAAGCAGATAAAAAAAGGGGATCACTTTTTATTAGTTTGGCATAAAATGCATAAAAAAAGTCTTGGCTAGCCTTGTAGGTTTTTGTGATGTCTTAAGACATCTGCATGGGGTGTTCAAGGATGCGTTCGTTGCTTGGATGACATACAAAGAAATGAACTTTAAAATGGTTTAGATGTGACCTTCAAGTTTTTTGCAAGAGGGTTTCGTAATTATTATGTTTTGTCACAGTTTGCCTTAATATTTGACATCAACCGTGTTCTGTAACTATTACAATACGTTAGACACTTAAAATGCTGATTGATAAAGTTGCTGAAATTATATATCATCCAAGCTACTGATATGCCGACTATTTCAGGAATACCTTTGATCCACTCTTAGCTAGAAGACGGTAGGAGGATTAATTGGATTTTCTAATAGCCTTTCGTCCAAAAAGTAGGTACAGAAGAAATTATAAATTTTCCAACGTCTACTTTTCGAGAGATCGACCGCCGCAATTCGTCGTGGAACACCCTGTACAGTAAAACATGCACGAGATATAAAAAATATGTTGTTATAAAACCAATCAAATTGTGTGCCAAAATAAATAATGGTTTTAGCATGATTTAATCTCTCGCCCAGACGACATGTCAAAATAAACAGTAATTTTTAAAGGAGAATTTCCCCTGACACAAAGGATTTGAATAATCATAACCTCGAGCGAGGTCAACTGGAGGATCCGACGTGATAAAATAATATGACTGAATAGTCAGTATCATATTTTGCTGTGCTTTGTGGACATATGAAATGAAAGGGCACCTCGGGCAGTGCCTGCATCCATCTTCAATCATGGTGGACTTCAGTCAGTTTTGGTTTCCATTTATTCTGTTTTGCGTGACTGAAACAATTCTTTCACCAATGCTATCAGTCATGCGTAAGTGGTCCTCCTCGTGTGGGCAAAATTATATCAACACAAAGCGCAGATTGTAGAATAATTAGGGATGAGAACAGCAATGAGGTAGAAGTGGAGCAATTGCAAGCAGCGATACGGAATTTCGGATTTGGAATTTCGGATCTACAAACAAGGATTAGTTTAGTACAATGTTATTAAGAATGAGGCAGAAATTACACTGCTGTGTTTCGAAGATTTCGTACGAAAATGGGTTTGAGAGCAGGGTCCTGTCAAATGAAAGCGTACCGTAATTTGATTAGTTAATTTGAAAGAACAGGGTCTGTAACTGACTTACCGAGATTAGGAAAACCAAGGATTAGTGATGTCCAAGATGTAGAAGTTCTTCGGAAAAATGGAAACATAGTCAGAACTAATCCGTTAACAATCAGTAGTGTGAATTCGATATCAAAACGATTGCGAAAAATTTTACGCAAAATCCTAAAAATGTATCCCTATAAACTGCTGCAGATTTTCCTAACAAGTATGATTTTTCTTTATAAATACTGACGACATATCGAATCCCATCCCATTAAATCGAATTTCTTTCACATCCTGTTATTAACTGAATTTGTTAAAAATACATAATAATCTGAAATATATCACTTACTTTATGATAACTTTGTATAGTTCTGAAACCTTGTTATTGGCGATTCAAATTACCGATGGGGGCGCTGCAAATTGTAAACAAATATGGAGGAAGACGAGTAAAACTTTTGCATTTCATATCACATCATCTAGCAATTTAACAGATATAGAGACGTCAAGATATAGTGACGTCATGTGCTAGTTACGGTGAAATAAAGGATAAAAAAAGTAGTAAAAGCAGTCAAACGTCCCATAAGTGCTTCATTGCTAATTATATGAATTTTTTGGGTTGAAACAGGTACCCTAGTTTTTGTTTACTTAGATTTTAGGCTAAAATAAGTATGATAAACTGTATGGTGATACCATATTAGTGCTTGTTTTTTGTTAAATAATATTTAAATTCAAATATGTACTGTTTTTATAAGACTAATAATAGAAAAGTATAGACAAACTGCAACAAAGTACGGTTATGTTGTGTAAATAAACGTGTTCCCTATTAATAAATTGTTATATGCCTTTTGGAGAAATAAGTGAGAAACTGTTTCTTATACTAGGGCCAAACTTCTACCTATCTTCTATCTTAAACACTTCTACTGACACGTTTCGTGGAATGATACCCATAAACACTGCAGTTTGTGTTGTGCTGATTTCTTTCGAATGACATTTTAAAATGTAAAAATAAAGATGTACAAATACTAACCACGTCGTTTTTAACTTTGTAATACCAAAAATCGCAAGCACCACTAAATTATTACGTTAAACAAACCCAAATACATGTTATAGGTATATTATTATATCGACAATAAGCCTCCAAAAATTACCTTTTAAGTAGGTTCAAATATTTTCATATAGAGGGCGCATTCATTTTTGGAATCGACAATTATTGACCAGAGCAAAATTATGGCAGTACATTTATTTGTAAGAAAGTAAGGTGTCCCATATTAGGCGGAGCTTCTACATTAAACGACATCACCTAATTTCGAAAACATAGTCGGGTCTATTCAAATTCAAGAGAGATATATTATCTAACAGGTTCACACCTAATTACTATTAGCGCAGAAGGAACTAATTATACTTAGTGCAGAGCAAATCAAGTCCTTACGGAGGAAAGATAACTCCGCTAACCAGACGTGATATAGTTAAATATCATGTAAACTGACAATTTAAGTCAATTACAAACACGCAGCAATACATGAAATTGACTGTTGCGTTTGAGTACCACATTGTCATGCTAGGTTACAATGCGCTGGCAATCTACGGCAAACAGGAGGTCAGCTAATTTATCATCCGGCCTCAATCCCCAGATGATTGATTATTATCAACATTCAAGCTTATGTCAAAAACACATGCGGTAAACGTGAATTCTACAGGGTATCTCTCAAATGTATGCATCAGCCTGCAACCGCGGGTTGGCGAGTGAGTTTTTGGAATTTTAATATTGAAATTAACTCATCGTTAAATGCTACCTAAGGCACTATGTGAGGACAGAATAAATGCGAAACCGGTCAGTGTCTAGTGGTTGGTCTCGATGAAGGATGTTGTGACTTCCATGGGGATGCCGATGTAATGCAATGCCAGTCGGAGCACATTGCCTGTGGAGTAGTTGTTTTCGGCATCTCCTTATTCTACTCCTTTGTTTACGCACGTGTGTGTCGTTTGTTGGAATTTTTTATGCAGTTTCAAATTAGATTATAAAGACTATATGAAATAGCACTCAATTTGGAAATCAGATAGGTAACTGCGATGCGATTTAAAATTTAAACATTCATCGGTACTGATTGAAGACGTATTTAAACATTGTTTATCTTTACCCCAATCATCATTAGAGTATGTACCTGTACCTACAGTTCGTCATTAAACGGGGCCTATAACACTTACATTCAATATATAAAACACACGTTTAACTACTCATTAGTTCAGTTCTTATGTATAGTCTATGTAATGTAAATTGAAACTGTAAAAAAAATTCCGACAAAAGAAACACCTGCACTTCGACCGCGGCCTCTTTGTTTACACACGTGTGTCGTTTGTCGGATTTTTTTATGCTGTTTCAAATCATTTTATAAAGACTATACCATTATAGTTTATATAATGTCAATTGAAACTGTAAAAAAATTCCGACAAAAGAAACACCTGCACCTCGACGGCGGCCTCTTTGTTTACGCACGTGTGGTTTGTCGGAATTTTTTATGCTATTTCAAAGCAGATTATAAAGTCTATAAGTACCATTAATAGACTACATTTTCAAATGCAAATATATTTTACCACCCCCTGCGAACGAAGGACTACATTTGTAAATTTCTTCGGATAGCATTTCTCAGGAGACCCATACTTCACAAACTAGTGTTTACACGGAGGAATGCAGTCGCCAATGTGAGTTACGTGTTTCGGCTACCATAACTTTGTTAGAATTGTTGACTCTTGGGACTTGGGAACAATTTACAACAATGTCGCAACGTCATTACGTATTCTCTCCATGGCCCATTGGATAATTATATCGTTCAAACAGGCTTTGATTTTGCAAGTATTTACGTTCGTCTTCAGCGCGTCTCGCATCTTTATATACAATGTGCTCATTTTATCTTGTCACCTATCAGTCTATGAAAATGTCAAAATGTCAGTGGAGAAATCAAGATATCTACAGAAAGCACTGACGTAATTTTTCACATAACACCAAAACACTATACTGCCCTCGACGCGCGTTTCGCCAACCAAGCGGATGTAACAAAAGCACACATGGTAAACGGCAAGTAAATTAAATATCTTTCGAAAGTAACATCTGGCTCAAATATATAGAGCTCGTAGAACCATTTCTGGTTCTTTAATATGTCATTTTGGGTCATAAATAGTATTGAGAATTATTCGGGCCTAACACATTTATTAAAACATTTTATGGATGTCTAAATCCGTGCACCCCTGGAGACGGAACAGTGTTTAGTAGACAAAGCGCCAAATGTGCGTAACTAAATAAGTCCAGTAGATTCTAATGAATTATGGTGGTACTTGGAAGTTCTCCGAAATAAGTTCTTTTGTATGTTCATATACAATATTGCAAAGGCATAAGTCAACCTGGTTTTTTCGGGGAGTTTTTCCAGGAATAATATCTGTAGAGTAAGCCGTAATTCCCCCTCACTTTGAGACGAGGATAATAGCTAAGGGTTTTAGGTCACTAGCTAGGAAATACATTTTGATTGGGCAGCGTGACAAACATGGTTCGCGGTACTAGACAGAGAGAAGAAACGTACTTTAACAACCAATGGAATTGAATTTGAATTTTAATGCAAGGAAACTTTACTTGGAAAGTTCCGACTGAAGAAAAGTTAGTCTCCCGCGGAACGACTTCAGAACAAATTGTTTATGTTTGTTTGGGGCTTCTCCCCATAGAATGAGGGCCAACCACCAAGGCAGGGTAAAGTACGTTTCTTGGGCTCGAAGTAGACGCCATTAGTTGTTTTATATAGAGTCATTCAGAGTTTATTAGAGTTGTATTCATTCGTTCCATAGATTAAATAGTATTCAGTATTTTACATTTCTCTTTTGTTTATGTTTTTAAATTCTATTTATTCGTTATTAAAAACTCTTGCCTGAAACTGCCGTGTTTTCATGCCAATCCGCCCTACTACCCTCTCAGTGTTAGCACATAAGAAGTGTCCCAGGAATACGTATCTACATCGAGGTTCAGGATAAGATAACCCACGGTAAGTCAATACTCTTTTTATACGTCAATCACAGCATATCTCAAACCCAGCGACGGAGAAATTGATTCAGTAGTAAAACTTTAAACTCCCTTTCGAGATAAATGAATCACTAAGAAGTTTCGTGAAGCCTGTATAGAACATCGACGAGCCTGTTACACAGGCTTCATCTGGAGATGATTAAAACTGTTAAAACAGTTTTAATGTAGTGTTTTGTGGAAAACTACGTCGGTGTTATCTTCACACCAAAGGTTCCAACTCCTTTCAATATCAAAAGAAAGTAAAAATACGTCAAACAAACTTGATAATTGACTGATAATTTAAGTTTAGAGGTTCCTTTGGTATATTTTTTAAATTTGTTTTCACAAAAAAGTAACAAAATAAAATGAAAAATATATGTCATAAAAAATAATGCATTCTTCAAAAATGTTAATGTCTTTAATGTTATAGCAACAAAACTGATTTTTAATATTTTTACCCTAAGGCACTGTCGAATGGTGGAGAGCACAGTACAGTTGCCATATTTAATTAAAGCAAAAGTCACCAAGACAAGAGTGAAACTCCTAATGACCAATTCGATTTAAATAAAATATCCAGATAGGTATCGTTTTTTAGAAACGACGTGACAGTCGCATCTAGTTCGAGCGCTGAATGTCGCACCCCCACGGCTTCGATTAAAATAATTCTGGGTTTTCCGTAGTAATACGCGTTCATGGAATCCTACGATGGTGCGACTGGATGAACCCTCTACTCTACGATCGATGCAGCCTTCCCAGGCCTAGAGCGGCTCTTACAGAATCCAACGGGTATTTGTTTCATCCACCCCCGATCTAATTGGTGACTAAATTTCGCTAACTAGATTTGGTCATATTTACTATGCCAACGAGTGTTTCTTGGCCAACTCGGAAATAGTCGAGAGGAACGTCTGATTATTCCATTCCACAGACTTGGCAATTTGAATTCCGGTCTGCCTCTCAATGAAGTCTTCCGGTAATAATTACTATTACCTATTTATTTTTTTATAAGCTCATAACAGATCCCATTGTAACCAAATCTTAAGTCTTTGACAATTATAAAAGGTGACATATATTACTTAATTTTCTGTAGGTCTAACAAACGCATATTTTTTATATCGTGTGGGGAAAGTAAACTGATTGATAACAATAATAAGTAATTATTATTTTACTGATACGAAGCTGCAGCTAAAGATAAAAAATTGTATACCTTATATGTCATTTTTTAATACGTAACCTACCTACTTGTTTATAATAATTTTTTTAGACCAGGTATAGGTGTTATATGTATTTGTGACACACCAAAGACAGATAATTGCTTAAATTTTGCCCAACTCATAATCTCTTTGTTCTAACTATAGTGACAGTAAAGGTTAGATGAAGAATAGATTAGGTTAGGTTATACCCTCCATCTGGACCTGGACCATGTGGTCGTGTTGCTAACATATTATATTTCACCTAACAGGTCCAACCTCTTAATGAAGTTGTTCTTTTGCCAAATATTGAGTGCCTGATCCATTCTCCCAGAGGGACGGGTACATTAAATATGTTTCCGCGTTTCATCATTTAAGCACTGGGGGTAGGTACTCAATTTGTGCAATTTATATTTCCAACGGCAGTGTCCAATTTATAGGCCAATTAAAGTTCGTAGATGTAGCAGTTTTTACTCTTGCTTCCAAGTATTTTCCCTCAGTCCAAATCAAAGACACTGCTACACGATCGAGTAGGGGCTTTTTGGTATTTGCATGTTAATTAGGCACTTTTTGATGATTTCACAAGTCGCATAGGTATCCAAGAAATCAAGCATTAGCAAAACAAAACTTAATGTTTGCTTACATTTTCAGTGAAAATAGCAAATCCTTTTCAAGTAATCCCTTAATCTATCCCTGGTATTTGATTTGATTAAACTTTTATCTACTAATCTAATATACAAAAACAAAAACCTTTTTTTAATTATTCAAAAACTCGTATAGCTACTAAACTGTTTGCCAATTCTTTACTCGTAAAACGTTACAATCATGTGAACCGAAACAATAAAATTACAACAAAGGGAAAAGCTCAATCGTGTGCTTTAATTAAAATATCTCGTTTCCTCAATACCTATAACATCTATGTAGCTACGAATTCTTCCCGCGTGTTATTTAATTTTATTTGTTGTGTATCTCGGCTGAATGTTATTTATGTGAGGGCGTATTCGGACTACCCTTGGGTTTCCTGGGTAAGTGAAGTGGTATAATGTTTAGATCCGGGAAGAATTCGGTTGAAATTGGTGGGCAATTTCGTGAAACAGAAGTAAGAAAGAACAAGATTCATGAGCGTATAAGGAAGCGTTCAGAACGCTGACCGAATGAGAGGCCGTTATTATCTGGGAGTTAAGAGATCTGGTTTCATTACGAGAAAAAAAATAAGGAACGGAATCGTGAGAGCTAAATTACACGGAAGCTGCCAAAAAATTACTGAAAAGGTTCATGATTACGATAGCACAGGCAAAGGTACGCATTTTATTGTCTTTGGTACGCATTCAACCAAACTTCTGTTCTGTGTGTCACAATATAACAAAAAACATCTTAGATCGACGGACATTTTAAAAAAATATACAGGGTGAGTCAACGAAAAGTTTCATGCTCGATTATCTGTTAAAAGATTGGTTTCCATGGAAAATGCAGACAGGTCAATTTTTATATGACGGGGTACTTATTTTTATAGTATTGACATTTATACACGGTGTCCGTTCCCATTACTACCACTTATATTTATTAAATGGAACACACTGCGTGTATTTTTGCAGATATGGATAAAACGTCCTCTCACTATAATATAAAAGCAATGTGTTGGAGAAAGACACATACAGGATACAGGATATCCCACGGTGACGAGACATTAGACATAGGTATATTTCAGAGACTACTTTGATTTAAACTTTGAAAATTTGGGCTATAGGCGATTCTTGCTAAGCAATACGCTGCCTACTGGCGGCACGCACAACTAACGCATGTGGTATTGGTTCAGTTTTGCGTATGTATGTCTATTGTGAATTTTGAAATATCTGTTGTTATATTAGTTAATTGCTTTGATTAGATATATGAATGATTATTGTTGTGAGCGTATCATTATTCCTCTTGGACAAAGAAAAACCCCGAGATCAGTTTCATACTTTTCCAAAAGCGGGAAAATCTGGAGCTATCGCGGAAACTATAAGTTGGGCATTAAAGAGTTACAGGAGACAAGTATGAATAAAGAAGCTAAAGAACGCAAAGTAGAGTGTATGCTCTTTAATTTTCTCTAAGAATGACTATTTCCATAAAGGTATGTATGCCGTATGTCCAATAAAGAATTTGACATATTTTGAGGTTAAGTTTCATTTTCAGATTGAACGCTCAAAAAATAATGAAATCTATTTTAATTTTATATTACTACTTGCCCCTTTCAAAATAGTTTTACAAGCTTTTTACCTGTGTTAGATACTTGTATTTAACTAGGAAATAAAATAACTCTCAGTATAGTATAAATTATTTAATGGCTGAACTGTACAGCAACTCGTCTAGATTATGAATGCCTTAAGCCTTAAGTAAGAATAATCATATTCCAATATCGAAGTGTGTCATTCTTTATAAACAATTTCGGGTCCCTCTGCTGAGTCAGGTCCAGAGGAACTCATGGGGAAGGCGTGACTGCCAAGGTTGCTGAACTACAGGGTGTCCCAATTATGATGTGCTATCAGTTCGGCCACGCTGCCAGATTCTGCGTCCTCGCAGAATGTGTTGCCCTAGTAACTGTTCTGTAACAAGAATTAATTATTGATGATTTTGCCATTACGTCAATGGCATCGAACTTGCACTTGATTACCAACTTCTGGTAACTTTATCATTACGTCAATGACAAGACAGCAAAACGATTATGCTTCATCATACCAACTTCTGGTGACTTTGTCATTACGTCAATGATAAGAAAGCAAAACGATTATGCTTCATCAGTTATGTTAGCTACTTTTAATAATCACTAACATAACGATCGTGTTGCAACACTTTCTTTACAGTAAAGGTCCATCATTTGACTCTACTTTCTTGAGGACTAAGACGTCCTTCATAATATATAGGGACCAACTTACGTTTTACGTCAAAACGTTCTTTGGTTTTACTTTGTTTCCCTTCAATACTTGCACTAGCTTCATTGCAAATTTGTTGTAAGTTCCTCGACATGTCCTCCAGTTTAACTTTCACCTGCTCCGAGCCAAGCAGCTAGAGAAGTCAAAATAGTACGGGTAATTCTTGCCCTTGATCCCTTTATAATGCACCTACTGACAAATTTTAATCTGTCATTTTAATGTTTACTAATAATACTTAAAACTAAATATGCTGTAGAGATTGTCACTTAAATATATTTCATCAAAACTTTAACAACTCTTTTGCCTCATCTCATAATATTTAATCATAAGTGACTAGTGTTTATCATTTGATTTTATAACATAAATAATGTTGAGTTAGGTACTGCCAACTAGCGACTTTGGTTCTGTTTTTAATAACACTACATGGTGTTAGTTTATATAATCTGTACCGACAATATCGCCATAATTCAACTGTATGTTTACATTTTTAGCAATAATCATAGTGAAAACTATGTTGCCCATGAAGCATCGCAGTATTATTTTGACCTAACTCATTTGGTTATATAGCGAAACTATCTCTATATTTATTGAACAAATTTAAAAGATAAGTCATATGAATGTTGCTTAACGAACTTGGCACAAGTAATTCGATATCTTTGACAATCAAGAACCGAATACTTTCAAACTTTTATTAAGCAGCAAGATTGCTTCGTTTCGTTTTAAAGCACGTCTTGTTTACATACATCGCCAAATGCGAGGACTTGACCTCTATGATAGGTACATAACAGACATATCGGAAACATTACAGATACATACCTTTTGTGCCTTTGTTACACACCTAACGATAAGATGCTCTTTCATAGGTAAACTTCTTACCTGACCTTTTATATAAATTTCGACCTCTTTTGTCGGCTACCATACTGTTGCATACTGTTGCCTGTTGACTACGGGAATGCAACCTACATATCGCGGTTTCACCTCCACATCCTCATCAGCCAACACGGTGATTCTCCGGACCGGGATGGCGTCAATCCCTGGTAGAGCGTTGTTTTCATCCTCTAAGACACGAACATCATTCGGTCGCACCAACAATATTTTATTCTGGTTGATGAACTCTTGTCCAATTAACACTGGGACAGTATGAGCGCAATTTTCAACCACGAGCACTTTAACATATGTTTCTACAAAATCAACCCTTAAAAGAAAGGTCACAGTTCGCAATATTTTTGTAACACTGTTATTATATCCTTCACTAATTGTGTCTGTTGAGCTGTACTTTAGTTTTAAAGTGTCATTAACGTCCTTACGAACAATTATACAACCACACCCTGTATCTACGTATCACAAAAACTTTTGTCCGTTTATGATACATGTATAGTTGTAATAACATTTATCGTGTACATCAACGGTTTTACACGTCACGTTTTCAGTTTGTTTTCTTACAATTGACGCTTGTATGCCCAAGTCGTTTACATTTCATACATTCCTTTTTCGATTTTAGACATGCATTTGCCAGATGTCCCTCTTCATGACAATTATGACAACACTTAGGTTTGTAACGTTGATACGGATGGGCAATTCTCTCCCCTTTATTTTTCAGGTGTTCTCTTCCATGCATTTTATTACGATAATTACTTGGTTCTCGACGTCCCACATTGAGACGATTTGTAAGGGTAGATAAAAATGAAGAAAATAGGGATTCTGGGTTTTCATAACTACCTGCCCTTGCTCCAGTTTGAATTATTTCATTGGGAATACCATCTATTATGCATGAAACTGCATGCTTTTCCGGTAACTCGCACGCTCGTATTAGTTCCATTTTGTCAAAATAGTATTGAGTCCAGTTTTCATTATCTTCCTTCTTTCGTGCTAGCATCGTTCTAAGAGCGACAGCAAAATCTCGAGTGTCGGGGAAAGCTTTAAGGATTTTCTGCTTCCATTCTCCCCAACTATAATCATAGTTAGGTAAATTGTCATACCATTTCTTTGCTAAACCGCTTAATCGACTTTGCATGTGTGCAATCGTCGTTGCTTGATTCCACCCGTTTGTTTGAGCCATCTGGTCTATTTTGTGAATCCACTGTACTGCGGATAAATTTGGAATTCCGGGTTCAAAACGTGGTATGCAATTAAATCTTTCTGAATACCATGGCATAGTGCCCCTTTGTTTCAGTAAGGTATTGCGTGTTTGAAGTTCATCCACCATACGCTCCAAATTGGTAATTCTATCATCAGATGTGCCTGTTAATGTTGTCTCGGAACGAGGTGCACTTGTAAGACGCTCTCGTGGTGGCGGCGTCCAAGATTCGCCTATTCGTCGGTCTCGCTGTCGTTCACTTTGCGCTTCACTCATATTTTTGTTTTTTATTGTTTACACTCGTTTAAACCACCAGTAACCCAGAGATGTTGAGATCACTATCCCTAGACTCGTATAAACCACCAGTCAGGGTGAGATTACTATCTTTACACTCGTTTATTGTTGACACTCGTTTAACCACCAGTAACCCAGAGATGTTGAGATCACTATCCCACCGCTGCTCTGTTAGATACTTGTATTTAACTAGGAAATAAAATAACTCTCGGTATAGTATAAATTATTTAATGGCTGAACTGTACAGCAACTCGTCTAGATTATGAATGCCTTAAGCCTTAAGTAAGAATAATCATATTCCAATATCGAAGTGTGTCATTCTTTATAAACAATTTCGGGTCCCTCTGCTGAGTCAGGTCCAGAGGAACTCATGGGGAAGGCGTGACTGCCAAGGTTGCTGAACTACAGGGTGTCCCAATTATGATGTGCTATCACCTGGTTTAAAGTTCTCGACAACAAATCTTTGATGAATAAAATTTCAAACGTCAGTGTCAGTGAACATAGGTTAGTATAGGTTACTGCCATTTTGGCGCTTCGATCTTAAAATGGATCGCGTATAGGGACATTAATTTAAAAATGTTACCATCACTGCTAGTGATCGCCAGTGTCAAGGATTTTTACCTTGTTAAAAATCCTTGCGCCAGTTTTGCCACTATATTTTAATTTTTTATTTAATTTGAATTTTCTTTTATAATGTTGTTTGATTTGCTATTTGACAGATGACAGCTGGCTGTTTAGTGTTTATTTCATTATTTTTGTTGAAGTCATTTTTATATACTTACACTACTTACTATGACTATGATTTTTAAAGTGCCTGGAAATTATTAAAAAAGTTCGATTGTGTTCCGTCTATATCTTATTTGCTGTTATCTTATGTCTTTGTTAACGTTAGATATTGTAATTTTGTCTACCTGCACCTGCTCGTGTGGGTGTGTCCGTGCATAGAGTAGTTACTTTATATATATGTTAAGGCGTGCCCGCGTACCCAAAACAAAATACCAAACCATGTTATCGCTTTTAGAAAAATTTGTATTACCTGTCTTATTTGTTCTAATCCCTTTCTGTAAGTTGAAATATTTGTATTTTATGCTAACAAATTTGTATCTATTTTGTAACCGCTTGTTTAATTAATTTTTGCTTGAGGTACAATAATTTTGTAACTTGATTTATCTAATTTTAGTCACAAAATGTTCAGCATACAATTGTTCCGTACCTGCAGTTGTAAGAGGAGCTTGGTTTTCTTGGGAAAATGGAAGAAATACATTGACGGAATTAGATGCAACTACCATGACTGAAAGAGGTGTTTGTGTAGCAATTAAAGATGATTTTCATGTTAATTATACTATGGTATTCAAGAAGGACGCCTGCTTTACTTGCATCAAATTTGTTGTAAGAACTGTAAATGTTTTGGATAAAATGGAAAGTGAGTAAAATAGATGAGCATGATGATGAGTCATATTACCTACCAGTTAAATTTCCAGTGTTACTAAATATCATAATTTTTAGCTAGCTGTATAAGTTTGCCTGAAAATGAAGTAACAGTGCAAAATGTATGCAGAGGATTAGATTCACATCAACAATTGATAACATTATTTTCGGAAAATTATGTACCACTCAATTGTCGTTCGTCCCTGGAAGGTGTATGGAATTTTGCTTATCAAAATCGCTTCAAATTTACTGGGGAGTGTCGACATCCAGATGCTCAAATCAAATCATGTCAAAATGCTGGGTCACAGTTTCTCATCACAAATCAGAAATTTAATATCACGTATAAGAAATGTGAAGGCATGACAGGAACTTTTGATGGAGGTATTTTGGTAAATTGATTTCTGATTCAGATGATTCTTCAAATCAATTTTTATTTCAGTGGTTGAGTATAGTTGTTTGGGCGATTGGTTTGTTGGAAAGAATCATTATTTTGCTGTGGCAAATACGAAGGAGTCACGTAAAGATGAGAAGTATAGATGTTTTCTGAAAAATAGAGATGATGATTTATACATTGGAGTTTCAATAACAGCTGAATGCAATACATTGAAAACTGTTGAAAAAAGTCCCGAAAGATTACATATAACTCCAGGTAAGCATCTTGGTAACTTTAATTCGAATAAAAACCTAAACATAATGATTTACAGTCAAATCAGAGATAGTGGAACCAGGATGTCGTTTGCCTCAAAATTTTACAGGAAAATGGATCAATACAGCAAATATAGATGCTGACATATTTATAAATGAAACCCATATTATTGAAACTTGGTATCCAGATGAAGGTCGCTACCGAAAAACAATTTATGTTTGTCGTGAGCAAAGAGATACTCGTGTTATGATGGCTCGATTAACTGTAGACGGATGGTATGTAAACAATCATGTTTAGGCACTCTCACAAATATTTAGAATTGTTAAGTATGAAATTATGAAGCGATTATAATATAAACTAACTTTTTCCTACACTATTTTCTACCATAAATCTGTTTATATGGGTTTTCAAACAAAGTTGGCTGTACTAATATCAAAATAAGCCAATTGAATCACAATTAAATTAACGTTACAATTAACGATGAAGTATCTGCATTTATCATTTATTATTTATTATACCTACTACCACGACTACTACTACAGGTTGATTTTTCTATCCGTTGCCACAATAGCCTCATTCAATGCAATTTTTCAGTCAGAAAGATTTCACCTGTTTTGATTTTGTTCCTCAACACCACAACATAATTCGGTACAGAAGGGGAATTGCAGTAATCAAAGACGACTTCAGTACAGTGTGTTCATGGGTCCAGTTTCAAAATCATGCAAAGTGGAAGTACGATCTCTATCTAAAGAAAAATCCTGTACCCATCAGGTGTCCAGTGGCTGGAAAGTTCAATTTTACCCAAAAAGGAGATGTCCCTTTTGTTACACGGTATTATACTTTTTTTACTTGTGGTATCTGCATTATAATGTTAATTTTTAGTATTATTGGTGGAGTTACTGACAGCCCACGTCCAAATATTTACTGCAAACAAAACATTTCTGATTTTTCCGTGTGTGACACGGAGCAAAAAGAAATTGCCATTGATGAAAACTATTGCTTGTCAGTCGATCATCTGGGAAGGCCTGTAGACATATACAGTGAGTACCTACCTATGCTATCTTGAAAATTATAGTTTATCGATTCAAGCCATAATGAGAAAAGAGGATGGGTATATTATTAAATATGAATAATATGATTGATTAGAATTTAACCCTCTAACAGCGGCAGCTTTCTTCTAATATTTGTATAAAAATTGTATACATCTTTTTTCAACAAAAATATCTATAGATGCTTTATTACTGTCTATATAAACAAAAAAAAAATACATAAAAGTTACAAATTCATATTAACTCGAATATTAATATTTAGGTGTCGTTGGTTTTCAGGTGACCCCGATTTCAAAATGAAGTGTATTGGTTACTGGAAAGAGAACTTAAAATCGTACCTAGTAACCTATGATGAGTTAGACCCTTTGTCTAAATATCATTGCTGGGTTTACCAAAGAGCTGATTTAAATCGAGTTTTAATGTCACAAGGTAGGCGTAGTCACGATTTCTTATTTTCTATTTAGTATAAAATGATATACTGCACATTTTAAGTTCCTGTGTAACGTTTAATCAAACACTTCTAGCAATTGGATCGTTCTGTGATTTAAAACAAGACGTTACATCCTGGAACTACACTGAAGGTGCAACTGTAGCCATTGAAATGCAAGAATATGAGAGAGAACGTAAGTTGATTTGCACATTTTGTACCGGGATATCAAAAATTATCTTGGTCAAGGGTGGTTGTGGAATGTAAAACGTGTGTCTTACTTTAAATTTGAAATAATTATGTCACTGTCACACTGACGCATCATCAATAACCTACAAATTTCATACCTATTTATTTCAGTTGTAAAACAATAATGAACTACAAATTATGAAATAACGGTTTTAGTAACAAGAAAAACTAAATTACAGTAATTGTTGGAAATGTCCCCCGTTTTGTTCGATGCACAAGTTGACGCGCCTCCTCATGCTGTGAAAAGCGTTTTGCAGCATTTCTGGCGTTATGTTTGCACATTGCTGAACAATTCTTTGTTGCAGTTCTTGCAAATTATTTACCGGAGTTGCGAAAATCTTGTTTTTTAAGTAAGGAAATATAAAATAGTCCATAATTGTCAAACAAGGTAATCTCGGAGGAAACTCAACGTATGCAAACTTATCAGCCGGTCATCAAAAAACTCGCGGAGGAAAGCAATATTTTCTCGTGTAGTATGTGCTGTTGCACCGTCATGCTGGAAATAACCGTACCGAAGTCCATCATCGTTTAACTGTTGCACAAATTCAGCCAAAAAGTTGTGTCTGTACCTTTCTGCGTTGACGGTGAAATCGAAAAAAATTGGCCCAATTATTCTTCTGCGAGAAACTGCCATCCAAACACCAATTTTTTGAGCATGTAGTGGCGATTCAGTAAAAACATGAGGGTTATCATTGCTCCACATTCGCATATTTTAAGAATTTATGTATCCCGAAAGGTAAAACCACGCTTCGTCAGAAAAAAAAGTTAAGTCCAGAAGATCGTCATTCATTAAATTATTGACAAACTAATGGCAGTAAGCAAGGGCGTCTGGGGTGGTCTGTGGGCAGAAGAGCTTGATGTGCTTGCATCTTATATGGATGCATGTTCAAGTCTTTCTTTAAAATCTTATGACATGTTCCATAAGAAAGTTCAATTTCCTGAGAAAGACGTTTCAAAGGTTTTGCAGGCTCCTCTTCCATACGTTGACGAACGTCATTGACAACTTCTTCTGTATGAACTCTTGGTCTAGCAGCACCTTTTTTATGAGTCACAACCAGTTTCGCGAAACACTTCAACACAATTTGTAAGGCCCTCATAAAAATTGTCCGGTAATATTGCCACGTTTGGGAAGTGCTCTCGAAAATTGTCCAAACATAAACGTTGACTGTATTGCCAATTTCCATTAACTAGCGCACCCGTTCGAAAATAGGCTTCAATCATGAAAATTTTGTGCTGTGTGGTAAGAGGCATGATTCAAAAACTGGATTAGAAAATTTCAGCACAATGACTTGACAGATTCTGACACAACAAAACATATTCAAAAATTTAAAGCAAGACCATGATACAACTACACAGATATGCCAATCCGCATAGTGACGTCAGTTACGAGGAAAAACAATTGATAAACACGAATATACTTATATCACTCCCCTTAAGAATTTTCGCATCGCATTGCCATTTTTTCCTCACGAATGACGTCATGCGCAAACAAACGAAAGTTATGAGCATATCTGTGTAGTTGTATCATGAGTAAGACACACGTTTTACATTCCACAACCACCCTTGACAAAAGATAATTTTTGATATCCCGGTCCTTGTATTCAAACACTTTGTTTAATTTAACGACAGAAATGGCTAGAGACCCTTAAGTAGACAAGTAACTAAGTGTCTAAGAAAATATGTCATTTTAGGTGATCAGTGTCCTATGCACTTTGATGATGGCAGCAACCCGTGGGTGGATGCTGAAAATACTCTTCAAATATTTAACTTCGGGTATTACAGTAGATCTCCGAGTTTACTACTGAGGACAGCTACAAGCATTGTACTTTTTTCAGTCTTATGTGGCTTAATGGCAGCTTATTTCTTGTTTTAATTATTGTTACAAAAAGTACTCGTGAGACAACCGATTGCTATGAGATAGTGTGAGATATATTTTATAAACTAATCCTCTCTTTTACCTTGCTATGACAACAGTTTTGATAAGAATTTTTAATATTTAATGGTTGTTATTGTTGTAAATATTTCATCTCACATCAACATTTTTGAAGATTTGAGGCATTTTTTTAATTGTTTAGCAATATATTTGTATCTATTGCTCCGAGATTTATAATATGCCTTTTTAAGGATGTTTCTTCAACGTGAATATTCGAATGTTAGTAACATTTTAAGGTACAATAGTGATAAGACTTACTAAGGTAAGTAGATATGACTTGTTTATAGATCTGAGTTTGTGTCATAGGTTTAAGAATTTCATTTTTTTTTTTGTAATAATGAAAACACCACATTTTAGAAGTATACACCTAGTCCACTTTAAAATTGTTGTTGTAAATTTAATTCCATATTATAGATTGTATACATTCTATTTTTACTATTTTTACAGCCAATCTTATGGATTATATTCTATTATATTTTATAGATACTGTGTGGAAGCCACAAGTGTGGGATTTAAGAAAAATGGTGAGACAGGTTGATTTGTAATCTAAAATGTTTTAAACTAAATTTGAAATATACAGTTATTCATGTAAGCACAGTACAATAAGTAACCTTTTTTTAAAAGGAACCTCATGTACTACCTCATGGAGTGTCTTATAGTGATTGTCGGACAATCTCTCAAGAAAAATCCTGTCGGTTTTAGGATTCCTCATTTTGCCTACTTCAGCGTTTTTTCAAAACTAATGGTATTTTAAGAATTTCAAAATTTCACACTGTATTAATTTACTGAAGGCATAAGTGTTATAGGTCTTTGAAGTCAGCTGATCAAGGAGCTCTCAATAAAATACAAATGTATTGTTCCATTTAAAAAAAAAGGTCACTTAATATACTGCACTTACATGAATCGCCCTGTGTATTTCAAATTTACTTTAAAAAATACATATTTTATATTTAAAATTGACCTATCCAGGCATTTTTCTTAAATCTAAAATAAACTGGCAAACAATTTTTTTCCATGAATGGCTTTCACACTATATAGTAAGCAGTAGAGCTAAGACCAAAATCAAGTGCATTCCACTAAATAAGAAACCTTAAGATATTTCTGTGCAATATCTTTCATGTACATAGTTTTCATATTTTTGTTTCTTTATATTTTTTGCCGTCCAATTTAAAATTTTGTATTTTTATAAATTAAATAAAATTTATACATCATTTTTATGAATGTGTTTCATTGTTTTCGTTATTTCATTCATATTCATTTAGTTTTGTTTAGCACTAATACACTTATGGTGATTTGCACCAGTTTTAGTCAAATGTCCTGGTTACCTAACCAGGTTTAAAATTAAGTGTGTAAGGAAACGAGAAGATATGTTGCACGGAGTGTTAATGTCTAGGGTATTCATAAAAATTAGTTATTTTTACTCTATTTAGAAACTGAACGACTTCTATATCCTCTTCTTAAAGAAGGGGGTTGGAACCTTAGGTGTAACACTGACGTAGTTTTCCACATTACACCAAAACATATTGCACTCGACACACGTTTCGCCAACCAAGTTGGCATTATCTGAAGATAATTACAACTAAACCTACGCACTGTGTCCTATTGATACCTAAAGTATTGCTACGGTGCAGTGAACCATTGCGACAGCTCAGTGAACCGTCACGAAGAGTCGGTGAATCGTGATTTACTAACCAATAAAGCGCAGATGCAGTTGGGATTGACCCTCTGTCACTGTTCTAAAATAGTTTAAATATTGACAAAAGGCCAAACCCATACAGCCCGCCTTATTGGTTAGTAAATCACTGTCCAGCGAGCCGTCGCAACAGTTGACTGAACCGTAGCAATAGTTTTGGTATAAATAGGACAATGTTAGCATAGGTTTAATTTTAATTATCTCCAGATGATGCCAACTTGGTTGGCGAAGTACGTGTGGAATACAGTATAGTGTTTTGGTGTTGTGTACTATGGCGTTGGAACCTTTGGTGTGAAGATAACACTGACATAGTTTTCCACATAACACAAAAATATTAAGGGAAAAGGCTAGCACAATATTTAGTGGTTTGGTGTCTACGTCAAACGTCAGTAACTTGGTTGTGAAAATTTTTCCAAATTACTAGTCAAAGCCAGAATTAAGCAAAGTGGAATGACCTCGCCGATCTGGTAAAATGCGGTGATGCGTGGGCGTGCGTATTCTGTTTTACCATTGGACACATTTCAGTTAATATACATATACTCGTATACTATTCTATAGAATACTTCTACTATATGCACTTCCACTTTTTTAACTAACACAAATAAGTATAAACTTTGACACAAAGAATAAAAATACACTGATAATTTTACCACAAATTTTTACCGTTAAGAAACGCGCGCGAAATAACCCAACATCACGCCACTGTTTCCTTACTACCTCGAGCGCAGTCGCTTATTGGTTCCTGATTTGACCAATCAACATTGTTGAAGCTCAGAGAAAAGAAAGCGTAAATGCAAGAATATGTATGTTAAATAAGGATGAACAGCTTGTCGTCAACTTTACGACTTTCGCAATTGCCACATATTCGGAAATTCGTTGATATTATTAAGTAAAACACAAATTAAACATTAAAGAGTTTTTGAACCCCTTAAATTTTAGCACGTCGTTATCGTTATTCTGCGCATGCGCAATACCAAAGAGTATCATTTTCGGCACTGCGCATGCGCAGAATAACGATAACGACGTGTTAGAATTTAAGGGGTTCAAAAACTATCTATTCTATTGTTATTGTGTTTACTTTAATAAAGTACAATAGGGATAAGGGACGTTAAAGACAAGTAAAAAAATGGATAAATAAGGTAATTAATATGTTTCCTGTTTTAAATAAGAATACTTTAGAAATAAATGTGACAAGATAGATCTACTCTTTTTCCGGTCATTGCACTTTGCTTAATTCTGGCTTTGACTTTTAGTTTTATCTTCTTTTAACTTCAAATCAAATACCAGATGATACAAGACTTTCTGATGAGCTTGGGTTACAAGATGGACTGTCAAAATTTTACCGGGAAAAATTTTCTATTTCTGAGTTCCTGAAAATTTCCTGGAATATTTCATAATTTTGAAAATTTCCTAAATTTCGAAATTTTAGCGAGATACTGTGAAACTTTAAAAAATTACAAATTTCATTTGAAATTTCACTTGTTCGCAACACTAGGTACTATTAAAAATAAAATGCTAAACACTAGCAGAAGTAATAAATTTATTATTAAATAGATTACAATAAATCTACAAAAATTGTAAATGTTGCTGCAAAAAATGATGTGCAACTTAAATAAAATGTGCTATAGGTACTTACGCTAACTGAATTTTTCTCATGCAAGGCCTAACTCTAACAATTACTTCCCGCACACTTCTTTATCATACCAGTGTATTTTTCTTAGATCTCATTATATGGAGAACATTGAATTTAATTATGATTAATGTGTATTTAAATTTTAAATTTAAATAATTTTCAGAAAAATAAAAGGAACTTCACATCATCTAAGAGGAGATTGAGATATACTTGAAAAGTAATTGCTTTAACATTGAATAAAATGATGAAACGTCAGTAATACATTAAATTGTCAGTGAAACAAAAACATTTTATAAAATTAATCTGCAAACGATAAATTTAACAGTTCTTATTTTCTAATCACCTAAATAGTTTTCTTTATAGAATACATGTTGCTGCTCAAATGGCACCTCACATTAAAAATGTTAAACAAAAAATTGTCGCTTTTCTAAATAGTCCAATATTAAAAAATCATAAGATAATTCACATTCCAAAAGAACAGAAATGTACTTAGTTGTTAAAATGAACAAAACAAATTTTAATCAGTCAAGCTTGCAATAATTTTCATTTTGTGCACAGAAATAAAATATATCTGGTGTTTTACACCTTTTCTCATTAAAACAAATAATCATAGAAAACTGCAAAGAACATTACCGTTCATAAATTAGCTACCTGAAATTTAGAAAAGTTAATTTCACGTTTCTAAATAAAAATAAATCAAGTACCCTTAACCTGGCTTAAGCCGGGTGCTAATGAGCTAACATATAAATATGGACAAATTTTTCTAAAATGGAAAAGTAATAAATATTTTGTTAAAAGAAAAACAAAAACCGATTGTATTTATCCTAGCCTAATCTGTTCTATAAGGGTGTACATATAATAAATAACGATTTTAACTAAAACAACTAAGCCTAACACTAAATCAACAAAAACTTCAAATGGAACAATTTGATTACATGCTTTAGACACATTGGTAAAAAATTGTCAGTATATACTGGTAAAATACAAGTGGAAATAAATAAAACAGGTACAGTCACTTAAAATTTGTTATTTATACTTTGGTACTGTTTTGTTTAAGTTTACTTAAGCAAAATTGAAGCAAACACAGTTTTTCTCCATATTCTTTACCAAAAACCGGATGATTTTCCACCTGGAGGATTTCTTACTCGAATACAGGATTTTCTGTCAGTATCAAGGTCCTCTGAAAAATAATTAACGATATTTTTATATTCTTAAGTAAAATATCTAGCATGAATTTTTGTAACCAAAAAAATCATATGCTCAAATTTATTAATAAAAAAAAATAAATAAATAAATAAAAAATAAAATAAAAAAAATAATAAATGATAAACAAATTAAGCCCTACTACTTGTTAAATTATTGCTCATTATAATTTATATTGGACGTACCACTAATGGAAAAGGTAGATTCTTGAATATTTCTTTGCCCTTCAGGTCTAGCTCCCCTACATGAAGGAGTACTTACTGCTGATTCTGGTAAAGTCGCAGTAGGACATGCAAATTCATCCTCCAAATGTATCTGCAAAGTAATTAATTATAACTATGTCAATTCGTCAAAAAAAATGAATAATACCGTATGTATTCTTTGCAACTGATCCACTTCATTTTCCACGCCGTTATTCTCAGACTTAAGCGATGCTAGTTTTGCTGGATCATATATGTAAGGGGCAAAAACAGGGGTTTCAATAAACCGCCCGTGACCTTCAACCACTCGTAATAGACCCTCATCTACACAAACTCTTCCGCTGACAATCACATATTCGGGCACTCCATGACACTGCATACCCTATAAAAAAATTGTTAAATTAAGACATATTTTCATAGTTACTATATGCTATAATTGTGACAAAAAAAAAATTGAAATATAAGAAAATATACCAAAGAAAAAATGATTGCAACAACAAAATGAAGAAATTAATGGGGTATTTGAAATGAAAGTGGAAACCTGTATTTTTATAAAATATATATTTTTTTATATTTATTAGGATAAAAATTATTAAGATTGAATTGGTAGAAAATTTTTAATTCAATTTTGAAATTTTATTCTATATTTGTGTCACTAAGCGAAAACTAGGGAATATGTATCTATAAAGAGGCCACACTGATAATATGGGGGTAGCTTCAGTTTGTAACGTCGACATTTCGATAATTGACATTTGAAATTTCCTGTTTGCGTTTGGCTTAACAACTTGACATGTTGTATTGTTGTTTTCTTGTAAAGTAAACTTTCATTAAAGATGAAGCAAGGTGGCCAAGTCCGACAATTTACCGGTTATAGATTCTTTTATGATAAAGATCCTATAGATCCTTTCAGAAATAAAAGGAATGAAAAATGTAAGGTTAGTATTTAACTTAACAGTATTACTGCCTTTATTACCTTTACCTTACCAATAAAATAAAAATTACCTTTACAAATTACAATGTTTTTCTATTACTAATAAATACACTTGTAATCAGTCACAGGCAGAGACAACAATTCGCAGGTAAAAATATAAACTAAAAACAATGTTTCATGTTTACCATGATGTTTACCCTAACCAAACAATTCAAACATAAACAAAAGTAAAGTTGTCACGCAGTGACACCAACCACACAAATGAAAATATCCTAGAAATAACTAAAAAATGGCACAAATTTTGAATTTTCGCTTAGTGACGTCACATAGATATCGCGCACAATAAAAAAATAATTTATGGACTTAAATGAACCCAATATTAAAATTCCAGAAATACGTATCTCTTCTTTTTCCAACTACTTTAAAAAAAATAGGAAAACACCCCACGTTCAATACTAGTGATGACAGGCAAAATAGACAGACTATTGTAAGATTTTCCGGAGTAAATCAAGGCTAGTAGTGGTGTTTCTATCCTTTTCCTATTCAGCAAATTAAAATTATTAGTTCCATCATTTACCTCAAATATATTGAAATCCACAGCTTGATGATGCGTTTTCACCGAAATAGTCCGAACAGCCAAGGGATCCCAAATCACTATATCTGCATCCGATCCCACAGCAATGATGCCTTTCTTAGGATACAAGTTGAATATCTTTGCAGCATTTGTACTAGTTACGGCTACAAATCTAGTAGGATCAAGGATACCAGTATGCACTCCTTTTTCCCAGATGACAGACATTCTGTCTTCAACACCGTTCACTCCGTTTGGAATCTTTCTAAAATCGTTTTTACCTAGCTCCTTCTGTGATTGGCTAAAGGTACAGTTATCGCTACCAGTGACTTGAAGAACCCCCCTACATTGTAAAAGTTATATTAGTGAAGGATTGCATTTCTAATTAGAATAGATTTTGTTAGTAGATTATTTAATTATTTTTTTCACCCATAGTTTTTATGCTATTTTCATTAGCATTAGGGTGTTTTAAAATGCTACAAATAACATATTATAAATACATATAATTCTTATTGCTATATATATATATATATATATATATATATACTTCACTAAGGTACTATAAATAACTACTTTTTTTCTATCTTACCAAATTTGAATGTTTTTATACAACATATTTATAGTAGAGCAAAATTTCATTAATTACTGCTTGCAGGTAAACATGATCTCTAGTTTTAATTATCTGTGTTTTAAAAAAAAATTAAGACAAATGGAAAAAATTCATTTGATTTTTTCTTTTGCAACTGCTGCTTTCAACATTTTTTTTTTGTAGATGTTTTCTTTGGAATCACATTTATTCTGAAAACCCTTTGCAGAACTTTTCGATTGACATACCATATGATTAAATAAAGTAAAGCTGAAACCTTATCCAAACTTTAAAAAACTATTTAAATGATCTGATTTATAGTTGACATATCAATTGAAAAGTCACAGAAAGAGGTTATCAGAGTAACTTTATCTCAAAAATTATTTAAAATTTTCACTGTATTATTTAAATAATAAAAATTTTAAAAGATGACGCTTCATGCGATGAAATAGAATATTGCCAAAACAGAATATCAAGTGATACCTATATTATGAAATGTATGCATGAGACATTTAATATTCTGATGATTATTTGTACAACTAAATATGGACATTTAGCTTTTCTAAATGAAAATATCTGGAGATTTTATGGATGACATATTATATTTAATTACTATATTCTAAATTACCATTGCCAATTTGGAAAAAATTCATCAAATAAAACTGCAATAAATTATGTCAATGATATTCAGTAGAACTGGTAGAGTACGAGTATATAGAATTAAAAAATAAAATACTATAAATATTTTTGCGATATCTATATAAAATTGGTATATTTTTGATTATTTAAAATGTTTTCCTTCCATTATTTTGATTGCAAATTCCAGTACTGTATTAACCACTAACTAAATAATAGAAATAGATAAGATATTCGGAAAGTTTAAACATATGGCCGCATTAACATATTTCCAAAAGTGTAAAAACTAACTTCAACATTGTAAAATTTGATTTACCTTTTAATATACATATTGTATGTCATAAATAAATAACATAATATCATGAAGCTTCCAGTTTGGGTTATTTTAGGGAATATATCTGGATGCACATCATTTAATTCTATATACGGCTGAAAAGTTAGTGGTTAATTCACACTTACGATGATAATAAAGCCAAAAGTCGGGATGAGTCAGTATTAGAACGAATTGGTGGTGAAGTGATCATGTTGGCATTAAGGGGTTGTCCAGTAATGCCGACAGAAGAAGCTTCAATCTCTCCATAGACCTTCTGACCCATGGAGCGTTTTGTACTGATTATCTCTCCAGATTTTTCTGACGTTATATGTGCCAAATAAAGTGGGGCGTTTACCTACATTTAAAATTATGTAAAGGTAAGCGAGAACTTTCAGGCGAAGGTTAGTAAATTGATTGGAAATCACAGTTGCCACACAGAAGAGGTTATTCGGGTTGCAAATCCACTAGTGCAAATAAACAAACAAAACGAAAAAGAAAAGACTTACTGTGCTAAGGAATTCATTAAATATAAAGGTGTTGTGGGGTCCGGTCTTAGAGGAGGGCTTAGTACGTGGCCTGCCGAGTGACGGAAGCATTGGTGTTTATAATGTGAACCATCGGTGCCAAGGGCTGCTACTAATGTCTCCCCATACACTCGGGTACCACGGTTACATGCTTGATCTAAAGCTTGTACGGCTGATTTACTCATCACATGCACTATATACAATGGATTATCTACCTATAACCACACCACAACTCATTTAGAAAATAAATAAAGAGCTTATAAGAAAGAATTATTTAAATTTTAGTTATTCACGGCTAATAATTCTTCGACAAATATGAGTAGTGGTCTTCACAATATATTAATAGTACAATCACAATATGTTAAATACTAATATACCACTCCCCCTTAACTTATATCGGAGTTTCTAATTAAACACCAGCTGATTAAAATTAAAATAAAATGTAGGAAGGATTATTTATTGAATAGTTGGTTGATTATGTAGAAAATTATTAGCCCAGAATTACATATTTCTCTAAGCTTAAAGAATAAAAATATAAGAAGCACACTCTAGAGAATGAATACTCACTTATTTGTCAAGCAAAAACAAACATTAAAATTAAAATTAAAAAATGCTGTTGTAAATTATTGATATGTTAATGTCAATTTACCAATCGCCTGCAAATATTTTATAGCATTTTTTAAAAATGTTTATAATACATTTGATCACTTAAATATTTAATTGAAATTTAAATAAGTCAATTAAAAAAATATTTCATCATAATTTTACTAAATCATGGATGTATTTTGTAAATTGTATAAATAGGAATCTGAATTATGATGGGATGTTATAAACATATAAGATGATAATTTACTTTTTCTAATGGTATGACTTGGAATTAGTGCAAATAAACGAAATTAAGATAAGAAGTGTAATATTTCACAAGATTACGTTTATACACAAACATAAACCCTTTAACAGTTTTGGATTACATAAACATAGTTTAGTCCTGTTGTAATAACAGTTTGAACTGATAACAATGCATGAAAACCATTCATATTAAAAAAACTTTCATTTTAAATATAAATTCACAAATATATAATTCATTGTTGGAAATAATAGTACATAGTAGATAAAGTACTTGTCATACATTTTTGTGTAATAAATATCTATATTCAATCATTCTTAACTAATTTAATTAACAGCATGTTGAAACATTGTATAAAATACTTTATAATACAATGATCAAAATTTGATTTATTAGGATGAATTCAGATGGATAATTATGGACAAAAAATGAGTGAAAACTTGTTATTTGAAAGTAGGTATCTGTACATAAATTTAAATATCTATGTAGGGTTGCAATGTGACATGCACTATTAAATGACGTTAAAAAACTAACCTGTTTTGCAATGACACAAGCTCTATTTACTGCTTCAGCTTCAACCTCTTCAGGCCTGGACATTTCATGTCCTTCTGGTCCCGTAATACCTTTGGCTAAAAGCTTTTCTGCATTCTTAGCAATCACAAGTCCATTCTCTGCATGAACCTGTGCAAGAGCTCCTAATCTTTGGCACTGATCAAAAGCACTGTACAGCTCCGCATCATTTAACATAAAGTCATAAGCCATAAACATCTTGAATGAATTCACGCCGTGTTCCTTACAAAGTATTTCCATTTCTTTTTTTACTTGTTCTGACCAGTGTGGCAGACAGACATGGAGACTATAGTCACAACACACCTTACCATCCGCTTTCTGTCGGTATTCGTAAAATGAGTCGATGAGAGATTCACCTTTCTTGGGAAACACAAAATCAACTGCAAGAGAACATCATTTAAGTTTAATTTTCCTGAATAAAAATTAACAAGCATAAAACTAATATATGAATCAGTTCAAAATCTGTTCGCATAAACCGAAATAAATATCACAATGTCACTTACTAATCAATGTTGTACCGCCAGCTACAGCTGCCTTGGTCCCCTGGTAAAAGTCATCAACGCTTCTGGTGCCCATAAATTCAAATTCGAAATGGGTGTGTGGGTCAATCCCGCCTGGCAACACATATTTTCCCCTAGCATCGATTACCCTTGTTCCTCCTGGAATTATGAGGTTCTTTCCCACTTGCTTGATGATGCCATCTTCGATGTAAACATCTTCATCCTTAATATCATCTTCATTGACTACTTTTCCATTTTTGATCAGCAGTCGGTTTTGTGAGCTCTGCAAAAATACAAGACAATAAAGCAATTTTATCCCATACAATAGATAATTAAGGTACGAATTATTAACATAGCAATATTTTATTTTGATAATTGTTTACATATACTACTTTACGTAATATCAAATTATTTTCAAATATTTGTGTGGGTAGATACTTAAATAGTTACTACATATTTCCATCCATGTTTTACTTTTAACTTCAACTAAAAGATTGGTTTTACGAAAGAAGAAAACATTGATTTAGTTAAAACGTAATAACCAAACCAGTAACTGATAATACAAAAAAGGATTAACACATTTGAAATTAACTTATTCATTAATTATTATTTGACATTAAATATATTAGATTTTATTTACAAGAATTTTCAATCGATTCCTTAATAAAAATAATATCCATCTGTAGAAACCATCTTGCAATATACCCGTGCAGTCGCAATAATTTATTTACAGAATAAAATACCGCTAGATTCTCTAAAATAGTCAATATTGTTAGCGTCGCTACATCAAGAAGTAGTTTATGAATGACTAAGATTTACAGTTGCATAAATCGTAATACAATTACAGTAAGAGCATAGGGGAAATACAGGATATGATCGCAATACAAACACATACCATTTGCCTCGGGAAATTGCGAGAATATAGAAAGTAAATTTTGAAAGTAGGGCAGCTGTTGTGTCAATGTCATAACCATTATCACAAGGAGGAGGCTCGCTGATTGATCATTTATTCAAGGGTAGCCATGAAGGGCTATCCTTATAAGGAATTATTTTACAATGTATCATACATCAATTCGTAAGTTTACCAGATTTGAATTGCATATATTTATTTATATTATCTATTAGATATATCTTGTTAATTATAAGGTGTATTTTTACAGAAATATAAATAACTTGAAAATATATTTTACGTAATTTTATCGAGGTTAGCTGGAATAACAAATTGGATATGACGTAATAAAAATAATGTATGACTAGGTCAGTTTATATGCAAATATTTGGAGAACATTAGAAAGAACAACTAGGTTTTATTCATCACTTAATCACCGTTTGCCGTTTGTGCAAAACCTTTTCTGGTAAACTGTAAAACATATCTGAGGATATACCTATATCAATTCAAGGGAGATACAATTAAAAACGTTTCGTTTCAGCGATTATAGCTTTTATAGTAGATACCAAAATAATTAGTTAATTTCAAGTATAAAGAAAGTCAAGCTGGACTTATGGATTGAACTATTAAACCAGAATAGGTTTTCCAAAAATTTTAATTGGATGCAACTATACACCAACATTCCTCCCCATTCAGAGGAAAATTAGAAATCTGAGGTCTATCATTGCGTCTATCTCTCTGCCTGTTTTTATAATGGAGACTTGAAATCATTTATTAAAACACACTGAACAGAGTTCTTTATGATTGATTGACTGATTTATAGATCTATATAGTCAATGGTACAGGTTTAGGTGGTGTACCTATTATTTATTTGAGTAAAGATTTTCAAATATTAAATATGTAATGATAATGAAGCCTAATAAGTTCTTAGGTAATAGAAAAGTAATTACTACAATCTTCCATAATATTTAAAGTTTTAAAGAGTTTTGCTTTAGAATTATTGTATTTATTTGCCATGTCAAATCAAAAAATATTAAACAAGTAGATACATAATTAGAAGCTATGTTCTTTTTTATATTATTTATTGACTTCTTTTATTATTTATATATTTACTTATAGCTATTTTTGCCAAAAAAATTAAACTAAGCTAGGAAATAGGTTTATTACTGATACAATAATTGTCCAAATAAGTATTATATGTATCATTGATGTTTCTATTTCCCTACGTTTCAGGTAATAAGGAAAACAGAAACCTCATTAGGTCGTAATTGAATAATTTTTGAAAATAATATGAATTTTAATTTTTTAGTAACATCTTTTAGTAATATTTTTTACTGAATATATCTACCTATAAATAAATATAACTGATTTCACATTTGAACAACGGATTTAATAAATTTGTATTTTCAGTGACTATAAAGAGAATAGGCCACAAGAGAATAGAATTCTCTTTATCACTGGTATTATATATTTTTTCATTGGCAAACTAAGTATGTAAATGACAGTTGTCGGTAGATAATTGGTATTTCTTTTATTTGAGACACAGGTATGATGGATTAGTCACTTCATGGTCCTGTGGATTATGGATTTAAAGCTAATTTCGTGTTCAATCCGCATTTATTTGCAAAGGCAAAAAGGCCATCGAACCAAAATGTCTTATCATTGCAAACAGCACGCAAATTTATTGATTATGTTTATTGCATAGGTAGCAGACCGTAAGAGTTTGTTGTATAAAATTAGCATTGCGGGATATTTGTATAACCGGCGCGGCGCACTGAATCATCCGCTATTTTGCTTTGGCATGACTAAAGAGAACCAACAAACACTGTAAACAAGTTATTTAATACAATTTTCCCATGCCTATCACATCTCACATCCACATCACAACATTAACAAGAACCAAACAGGCAGCAGTTATCTCTTTATCTAAATATCCATTTTACAATTCAACACCAAAACTATAGGCCAAAAATTAGCACTTGTTTTATTGTAGCCTATACGCGAACGAAAAGCTGTGATATTAATTATTATTTCAATTACATGGACTGGAATAGGTACCTTATCTACCTACCAAATAAAAATATTTTATTGAGCATATACCTACCAATATATTCTATATATGAAATAATCACTAAACTGATGTATGTTTAGTAAATTAACAAAACAGTTACTGACATTCAAAATCATTACTTTCAAACAAAGTGTATTGTATTGTTTAATAACGTACATAAACACCGACCAGTTACTTTTTTAATTAATATATTAATTTTATATAACTATATATAAATAATTTTCGTACTAACTGTTAAACCTGTTCCTAATTCTATTTATTATGAAGATTAGGCTTTTGTGTCTATTTGTCTTTAAATGCTTTTGTCTTCAAATGACAGGTATACAGTGTATAATTTAGAACTGTATAATGGGCAGAATTAATGTCTCTCAGCATTGCGTGAAGTGTGAATAATTTTCACCATTAAGGTATAATTAAGTCTAGTTAATGCGTGCTTGCGTGAATTGAATTCAATTTTAATTCGGTTGCACGCACGTACAACTGACTTATAGTACTTTAAACAGTCCAGGAAAAACTGTATTCTCGACTACTGTATCATTCATAAATCATAAACCAGAGATCGATAACCGTATTGTATTAACAGTTATTTTATTAATGCATATCAACTTAATATCTTCTAACAGAAATAGGACTTTTAAAAACAGAAGCTGGTATTAAAAATAGATGGATATTGATAAAGAAATGTCTATGATGTGTAACAAGGAAAATTTTATGATATAAATAAATTATAAATTATATAATTATATAGTTTTATTATAAATTATATAATAAAACACATTATCTAATGATCCATTCATATAACAGCATTGTCTGAGGTTAAAACAAAAATAAATTTTATAAGTAGGTATTTAAAATAGTATAAGGGGGTTTCTGCCCTATTTTAAGAACACCTACTTAAGAAGGTAGTTCATACTTAGGAAGGTGGTCCATTTCTGGAGTAGGAAAAACAAAATAAAACAGGTATACCTACTACATAGTTCATAGGTATCCTATCTGTAAAAAGTCCAATGGTATTGCTGACAGAAAATAGAGAAATTTGAATAAGAGATAGCGAAAACACGACAAGATTTCAATTCATTTAAATATGTGGATTTTTGGGCAAGAACAAATTAAATTATCAAAAAAAAAGAGACATACCTAAGTATGCCTGAGATATATCGCCACTTTTCCTCGATTGAACGACAAAGGACTGTGAGAGGTTCTGTGAAGGTGAATAATAGGTATGGATAGAGTTACCCAGTTGTAATAAAATTACAGAACACTAGAACTTGACTTTGTTCTGCCCTGTTTACCAAATATTAGAATCTACTATCAAAAAAAAAAAAATAATAAGTACCTATACTTCAGCTCCTGGTACCTATATTTTACACCGATATGGGAAAAACTATGGATCTAATTTAAATCTGCATATAAGAAAAAAATAGTATAAATCCGTAGGTATGTAAAAAATTATGTAATAATAATAATAATAATAATAATCTTTATTTTCTATAGATTTACAAATTGTAAATATGAGAAATTGTCAAATACAATGAACGTGCACAAAATATATAAATACAAATACAGACAGAACGCAACAACAAACAAGTCAACAGTATACATATGAAGGGCAAGTTGTACAGCAAAATGTACAGAGCAGTTCATTTTTGATGGGAATCCAGGGTATCTCGAAAACTACAAGATACGCAACAAAACCGCTTGCACATCTTCGAGCTACTTTTTTTAGTTTGACTTAATGGTGAAATCAGATCGGGTCTACTTTGTTTAGGTTTTGAGATACAGGGCATTTCTCAAATTTTGCCATTTTCGTCAGTGCCCTGTAACTTTTTTATTTTCAGACCTACCAAAAAAGTTTAAAGAGGAAAGTTTTAGATATTTTTAAGTGGAATCCATTGGCGTATCAAATTATTTTTTATTGCGTCCCGTTTTTTAGATACAGACCAAACTTGTGTTTTTTTAAATGCAACACCCTGTATATTTCTGGTTAATTTGAAAGAACTTTCAATTCTGGTTACAGTAATATATATTATATAGGGGTTTATTTGAATTTAAGTCCCTTTATTAAACATTTTTATGGTTAAATGGAGGGAAACGCGTATTTCCATTGATTTATTTCCTTATAAACTATATTAAACTCTTGATTTAATTAAACACACTATTTTATATAAAGATTTAAATATTTCCGAATACTAGATAATAATTAATTATGGAAACATAAAAATGTCGAATATTTTTACAAATATAAATTATATATAACCGTATTTGGTTATATTACTATTAAGATATTAAGTATAACATTAAACAGGAGTTCAATGTAGTTTATAAGGAAATAAATCAATGGAAATACGCGTTTCCCCCCCATTTAACCATAAGAATGTTTAATGAAGGTACTTAAATTCAAATAAACCCCTATTTATTATATATTACTGTAACCAGAATTGAAAGTTCTTTCGAATTAACTAGAAATATACAGGGTGTTGCATTTAAAAAAACACAAGTTTGGTCTGTATCTACAAAACGGGACGCAATAAAAAAAAAATTTGCTACGCCAATGGATTCCACTTAAAAATACCTAAAACTTTCCCCTTTAAACTTTTTTTGTAGGTCTGAAAATAAAAAAGTTACAGGGCCCTGACGAAAAAGGCAAAATTTCAGAAATGCCCTGTATCTCAAAACCTAAACAAAGTAGACCCGATCTGATTTCACCATTAAGTCAAACTGGAAAAAGTAGCTCGAGGATGTGCAAGCGGTTTTGTTATGCATCTTGTAGTTTCCGAGATACCCTGGATTCCCATCAAAAATGGACTGCTCTGTACAATACATGTAAACAACTTAAGCTACACTATAACAGACTAAAAAGAGAAGAAGAAGGAAAAAAGTAATCTTCAACAATGCCAATCCAGAAATTCGTTTGTTAGGTATTCCTGCACATTATAAAAGGAATAACATTCCAACAATTCCTTTGCCCTGCGTTTTAAAGATATAATATTTGGGCTGTCTTGGATATCACGGGGCAGATGATTATATAGTTTGAGCGACATCATTGCAGACGATTTGGAGACCTGAGTAGTTCTACAGTATGGAATGTGTAGCTCACCCGAGTTCCTCAACACGTATGGATTCAGATCACCTCTCTTGGGGAATTTTTCTAAATTTGATTTTATATACATTACGCAATTTAAAATGTATAAAGAATAAACCGTTAAAATGCCATTTTCCTTAAAATAAGATCTACATGGACAATTTCGTTTCAAATTGAATATGTTCCTGACTATTCTTTTTTGCATTATAAAAATTTTTTGTACACTACTACTGCTACCCCAGCAGATAATTCCATAATTTAGAACAGATTCAATGTAACCGTGATAGTATAATTTTAAAATTTCTAAACTAAGGCTTTTTTTAATACTCCAAATAACATAATTTTTTATAGCCAGTTTTTTTAGAATTCCCATTATATGAGCGTCCCATGAGAGGTGCTTGTCAAGGTGTACACCTAAAAATTTAACAACATCACTTTGCACCAAACTTCCCGACTTGAGTGAAGTTACCCATAAAAGTTAGCCATAGAAATTACTATCTGTAGCGGTGAAATACAAATAATTCTAGTGCCGTTCCCGGTCCCGGACAAGTCATTCTGATTATATAGGACGACAAAGGGCATTTCCCTTGTCCACCCAGCATAATTATTTTTTCAAAATTTCCCATAGTTAATTGTTTATAGACTTAGCCATAGAAATTGATATCTCGATCGGTACAATAAAAAAATTCTAGTGCCGCCCCCGGTCCCGGACAAGTCGTTCTGACTATATAGGACGACAAAGGGCACTTCCCTTCATCACCCAGCATGATTTTTTTTTCAAAATTTCCCATAAATAATTGTTCACAGACTTAGCCATAGAAATTACTATATTTATCGGTACAATAAAAAAATTCTAGTGCCGCCCCCGGTCCCGGACAAGTCGTTCTGACTATATAGGACGACAAAGGGCACTTCCCTGGACCACCCAGCATGATTTTTTTTTCAAAATTTCCCATAAATAATTGTCCACAGACTTAGCCATAGAAATTACTATACTGGTCGATAAAATAAAAAAAATTCTAGTGCCGCTCCCGATCCCGGACACTTCGTTCCAACTATATAGGACAATAAAGGGTACTTCCCTTGACCACCCAGCGTAATTTTTTTTTAAAAATTTCCCATAAATAATTGTTGACAGACTTAGCCATAGAAATTACTATACTGGTCCATAAAATAAAAAAAATTCTAGTGCCGCTCCCGGTCCCGGACAAGTCGTTCTGAGTATATAGGACGACAAAGGGCACTTCCCTTGATCACCCAGCATGATTTTTTTTTCAAAATTTCTCATAAATAATTGTTGACAGACTTAGCCATAGAAATTACTATACTGGTCGATAAAATAAAAAAAATTGAAGTGCCGCTCCCGGACAAGTCGTTCTGAGTATATAGGACGACAAAGGGCACTTCCCTTTCCTTTTTTAGGGAAAAGGAAGGGCTTTTCCCTTTTATTGTATCGATCAATATAGTAATTTCTATGGCAAAGTCTGTGAACAATTATTTATGGGAAATTTTGAAAAAAAAATCATGCTGGGTGGTCAAGGGAAGTGCCCTTTGTCGTCCTATATAGTCAGAACGACTTGTCCGGGACCGGGGGCGGCACTAGAATTTTTTTATTGTACCGATAAATATAGTAATTTCTATGGCTAAGTCTGTGAACAATTATTTATGGGAAATTTTGAAAAAAAAATCATGCTGGGTGGTCAAGGGAAGTGCCCTTTGTCGTCCTATATAGTCAGAACGACTTGTCCGGGACCGGGGGCGGCACTAGAATTTTTTTATTGTACCGATCGAGATATCAATTTCTATGGCTAAGTCTATAAACAATTAACTATGGGAAATTTTGAAAAAATAATTATGCTGGGTGGTCAAGGGAAGTGCCCTTTGTTGTCCTATATAGTCAGAATGACTTGTCCGGGACCGGGAACGGCACTAGAATTATTTTTATTTCACCGCTACAGATAGTAATTTCTATGGCTAACTTTTATGGGTAACACCGCGGTCATGTTAGCACCAGGCCGGCCGGCACTAAAATCGAGCGCGCTGCAATCCACCACGGTCAAACGTGAATGTCTTGCAGCGCGCTCGAAATGTATCTTCGTAATAATTCTTTTTGAAAATAATATAACTACTTAATTAACTAACGCTCATTCATCTACTACATAGATAACCTAAATAGAAGATGTAATTAACATATAATATAATATTTTCATATAAGACATTATGAAAAATAAGCAATTTTTGACCTTTTTCCAATAGACTGTATATTGGCTCATATTTACTTGCCTTATATGAATGCAATACAGATCACAGTACAAAATACAAAACAATACAGAATACAAAAAAATCTACAATTTCCATCCTTAGCCGACCAGTGTGAGCGCATAATTTGATATATTATTAAATAACAATTCGCAAAATTCAAAGTGCCGTTAAAAATCGAAAAAAATTTATAAACGCTTTAAACTTTATGGGCATATAAAACCAACCCCCTGCTACACCCTGGTACCAAAAATATAGATGTGGATGCGGTAGGGGTCTCAAAAATTAAGTTGGCCCTCGCCGACCCACATACACACATACAAATCTTGAAAAAAACACATAAAAAGAAATGTACAAAATCAGAAAATTAATATATAATAAAATCACTCGGCATACTTACGCAGTATAGTCTATTATTAAGGGCCGAATAGAAAAATTATGCATTTCTACCAGGGAACAATTTTTTAATAATAATTTTTTATCGAAAATACCGGGCCAACATGGGACTTGGTGGCTGGAGCTGGGTCTCACGAAAAAAATAAAGACTTTTTCTAAAAAAAAATCATACTGTCACATTCAGGACATATCGTGGTTTATGCGGAATACAAAAAATATACAGTTTCCACCCTTAGGCGGCCACTGTGGGCGCATAAATTTCACTTTTTAACAAACAAATAACAATTCGCAAAATTCAAATAGCCGTAAAAAATCGAAAAAAATATATAAACACTTAATACCTTCTGGGCATATAAAACCAACCCCCTGCTACACCCTGGTACCAAAAATATCGATGTGGATGCGGTAGGGGTCGCAAAAATAAAGTTGGCCCTCGCCAACCCACATACAAATCTTGAATAAAACACATAAAAAGAAATGTAAAAAATCAGAAAATTAATATATAATAAAATCACTCGGTACACTTACGCACTATAGTCTATTCTAAGGGGTGGAATAGAAAAATTATCGGTTTCTACCAGGGAACAATTTTTTAATCATAATTTTTTATCGAAAATACCGGGCCAACACGGGACTTGGTGGCTGGAGCTGGGTCTCACGGAAAAAATAACGACTTTTTCTAAAAAAAAATCATACTGTCACATTCAGGACATATCGTGGTTTATGCAGAATACAAAAAATATACACTTTCCACCCCATGGGTGGCCACTGTAAGCTCATAAAGTTCACTTTTTACTAAAGAAATAACAATTCCCTAAATTGAAAGTGCCGTAAAAAATCGAAAAAAATATATAGACACTTAATACTTTCTGGGCATATAAAACCAACCCCCTGCTACACCCTGATACCAAAATTATCGATGTGGATGCGGTAGGGGTCTCAAAAATAAAGTTGGTCCTCGCCGACCCACATACAAATCTTGAATAAAACACATAAAAAGAATTGTAAAAAATCTGAAAATTAATATATAATAAAATCACTCGGTACACTTACGCACTATAGTCCATTCTAAGGGGTGGAATAGAAAAATTATGGATTTCTACTAGGGAACAATTTTTTAATCATAATTTTTTATCGAAAATACCGGGCCAACACGGGACTTGGTCGCTGGAGCTGGGTCTCACGGAAAAAATAACCACTTTTTCTAAAAAAAAATCATACTGTCACATTCAGGACATATCGTGGTTTATGCAGAATACAAAAAATATACACTTTCCACCCCATGGGTGGCCACTGTGGGCCCATAAAGTTCACTTTTTACTAAAGAAATAACAATTCCCTAAATTGAAAGTGCCGTAAAAAATCGAAAAAAATATATAAACGCTTTACACTTTCTGGGCATATAAAACCAACCCCCAGCTACACCCTGATACCAAAATTATCGATGTGGATGCGGTAGGGGTCTCAAAAATAAAGTTGGCCCTCGCCGACCCACATACAAATCTTGAATAAAACACATAAAAAGAAATGTAAAAAATCAGAAAATTAATATATAATAAAATCACTCGGTACACTTACGCACTATAGTCTATTCTAAGGGGTGGAATAGAAAAATTATCGGTTTCTACCAGGGAACAATTTTTTAATCGTAATTATTTATCGAAAACACCGGACCAACACGGGACTTGGTCGCTGGAGCTGGGTCTCACGAAAAAAATAAAGACTTTTTCTAAAAAAAAATCATACCGTCACATTCAGGACATATCGTGGTTTATGTAGAATACAAAAAATATACACTTTCCACCCCTTGGGCGGCCACTGTGGGCCCATAAATTTCACTTTTTACTAAAGACATAACAATTCGCTAAATTCAAAGTGCCGTAAAAAATCGAAAAAAATATATAGACACTTAATGCTTTCTGGGCATATAAAACCAACCCCCTGCTACACCCTGATACCAAAATTATCGATGTGGATGGGGTAGGGGTCTCAAAAATAAAGTTGGCCCTCGCCGACCCACATACAAATCTTGAATAAAACACATAAAAAGAATTGTAAAAAATCTGAAAATTAATATATAATAAAATCACTCGGTATACTTACGCACTATAGTCTATTGTTAAGGGCCGAATAGAAAAATTATGGATTTCTACTAGGGAACAATTTTTTAATCATAATTTTTTATCGAAAATACCGGGCCAACACGGGACTTGGTGGCTGGAGCTGGGTCTCACGGAAAAAATAACGACTTTTTCTAAAAAAAAAATCATACTGTCACATTCAGGACATATCGTGGTTTATGCATAATACAAAAAATATACACTTTCCACCCTATGGGTGGCCACTCTGGGCCCATAAAGTTCACTTTTTACTAAAGAAATAACAATTCCCTAAATTGAAAGTGCCGTAAAAAATCGAAAAAAATATATAAACGCTTTACACTTTCTGGGCATATAAAACCAACCCCCTGCTACACCCTGATACCAAAATTATCGATGTGGATGCGGTAGGGGTCTCAAAAATAAAGTTGGCCCTCGCCGACCCACATACAAATCTTGAATAAAACACATAAAAAGAATTGTAAAAAATCTGAAAATTAATATATAATAAAATCACTCGGTACACTTACGCACTATAGTCTATTCTAAGGGGTGGAGTAGAAAAATTATCGGTTTCTACCAGGGAACAATTTTTTAATCATAATTTTTTATCGAAAATACCGTGCCAACACGGGACTTGGTCGCTGGAGCTGGGTCTCACGGAAAAAATAACCACTTTTTCTAAAAAAAAATCATACTGTCACATTCAGGACATATCGTGGTTTATGCAGAATACAAAAAATATACACTTTCCACCCCATGGGTGGCCACTGTGGGCCCATAAAGTTCACTTTTTACTAAAGAAATAACAATTCCCTAAATTGAAAGTGCCGTAAAAAATCTAAAAAAATATATAAACGCTTTACACTTTCTGGGCATATAAAACCAACCCCCAGCTACACCCTGATACCAAAATTATCGATGTGGATGCGGTAGGGGTCTCAAAAATAAAGTTGGCCCTCGCCGACCCACATACAAATCTTGAATAAAACACATAAAAAGAAATGTAAAAAATCAGAAAATTAATATATAATAAAATCACTCGGTACACTTACGCACTATAGTCTATTCTAAGGGGTGGAATAGAAAAATTATCGGTTTCTACCAGGGAACAATTTTTTAATCGTAATTATTTATCGAAAATACCGGACCAACACGGGACTTGGTCGCTGGAGCTGGGTCTCACGAAAAAAATAAAGACTTTTTCTAAAAAAAAATCATACCGTCACATTCAGGACATATCGTGGTTTATGTAGAATACAAAAAATATACACTTTCCACCCCTTGGGCGGCCACTGTGGGCCCATAAATTTCACTTTTTACTAAAGACATAACAATTCCCTAAATTGAAAGTGCCGTAAAAAATCGAAAAAAATATATAAACGCTTTACACTTTCTGGGCATATAAAACCAACCCCCTGCTACACCCTGATACCAAAATTATCGATGTGGATGCGGTAGGGGTCTCAAAAATAAAGTTGGCCCTCGCCGACCCACATACAAATCTTGAATAAAACACATAAAAAGAATTGTAAAAAATCTGAAAATTAATATATAATAAAATCACTCGGTACACTTACGCACTATAGTCTATTCTAAGGGGTGGAGTAGAAAAATTATCGGTTTCTACCAGGGAACAATTTTTTAATCATAATTTTTTATCGAAAATACCGTGCCAACACGGGACTTGGTCGCTGGAGCTGGGTCTCACGGAAAAAATAACCACTTTTTCTAAAAAAAAATCATACTGTCACATTCAGGACATATCGTGGTTTATGCAGAATACAAAAAATATACACTTTCCACCCCATGGGTGGCCACTGTGGGCCCATAAAGTTCACTTTTTACTAAAGAAATAACAATTCCCTAAATTGAAAGTGCCGTAAAAAATCGAAAAAAATATATAAACGCTTTACACTTTCTGGGCATATAAAACCAACCCCCAGCTACACCCTGATACCAAAATTATCGATGTGGATGCGGTAGGGGTCTCAAAAATAAAGTTGGCCCTCGCCGACCCACATACAAATCTTGAATAAAACACATAAAAAGAAATGTAAAAAATCAGAAAATTAATATATAATAAAATCACTCGGTACACTTACGCACTATAGTCTATTCTAAGGGGTGGAATAGAAAAATTATCGGTTTCTACCAGGGAACAATTTTTTAATCGTAATTATTTATCGAAAATACCGGACCAACACGGGACTTGGTCGCTGGAGCTGGGTCTCACGAAAAAAATAAAGACTTTTTCTAAAAAAAAATCATACCGTCACATTCAGGACATATCGTGGTTTATGTAGAATACAAAAAATATACACTTTCCACCCCTTGGGCGGCCACTGTGGGCCCATAAATTTCACTTTTTACTAAAGACATAACAATTCGCTAAATTCAAAGTGCCGTAAAAAATCGAAAAAAATATATAGACACTTAATACTTTCTGGGCATATAAAACCAACCCCCTGCTACACCCTGATACCAAAATTATCGATGTGGATGGGGTAGGGGTCTCAAAAATAAAGTTGGCCCTCGCCGACCCACATACAAATCTTGAATAAAACACATAAAAAGAATTGTAAAAAATCTGAAAATTAATATATACGGTGGGCCATTTTAATCTATGCACCTGAAAAACTCAGTAAGTTCGCATCCTATCAAAAAATGACCTTTATAAAAGTTGTAGGATACAAAGGGGGTCAAACAATAGTGACCTTGAATTTGACCTTCAAGCTGACCTTCAAGGTCAAATCAAGGTCAACTTGAGTTTTTTAAATGGAAACCCCTATTTTTTACACCGGAATCGGAAAGGGCGGGAAATTTTACGTCCGAATATGCTCTCAGGTCATCTGACCTCGATGACCTCAAAGGTCAGATGAAGGTCATAAATACGAAATAATCGGATGGCTATGAAAAATCTTAGGTAGGGTATTGCCGAAAAAGTAAAGGTCATTATTTAAGTAATTTTTAACGTGAAATTCAGTGGTGACCTTTATTTTGACCTTGGCGATAACTTTCAAGGTTATTTCAAGGTAAAATTTCTTTTTTAGATGACAACACTTTATTTTGACATTAAAAATCGAATGAGCGCGAAATTTTACGTTTAGATAATGTTTTTTTCGGTGAGGTCCTGATTACCCCATACGGACATAATGGGGTAAAACGAAATCCAGGTTGAAAAACCCGTTAAATTTTGCATCCTATCAAAAAATGACTTCTACAAAAAATGAAGGGTGCATATGAGTTCAAATAATGGACCTTGAATTAGACCTTGAACTTACGTGTTGTTGTTTCTTGGATTTACTTTTAGCGTTACCCAGAAACAACGACGTGGACGTAGTAAATTCTGTTTCCTTTGGGGTGCTTGATTAGCGTGAGTCCCCTTGCCTCTCACGATGGGGTGCTTGATTAGCGTGAGTCCCCTTGCCTCTCACAAATTTAACCACGAAGCAAATGCTCGGCAAGGAGAGGCAAGGGAACTCACGTTAATCAAGCATCCCAAAGGACACAAAACTTACTACGTCCACGTCAATGATTCTGGGTAACGCTAAAAGTAAGTGCAAGAAACAACAAAACTTTAGTTCAAGGTGTAATTCAAGGTCACCAGTATTTGACCTCATAAGCACCTTTTATTTTTTATTTGACCTTAAAGGTCATCGCCAAGGTCAAAATAAAGGTCACCACTGAATTTCACGTTAAGAATTACTTAAATAATGACCTTTACTTTTTCGGCAATACCCTACCTAAGATTTTTCATAGCCATCCGATTATTTTGTATTTATGACCTTCATCTGACCTTTGAGGTTATCGAGGTCAGATGACCTGAGAGCATATTCGGACGTAAAATTTCCCGCCCTTTCCGATTCCGGTGTAAAAAATAGGGGTTTCCATTTAAAAAACTCAAGTTGACCTTGATTTGACCTTGAAGGTCAGCTTGAAGGTCAAATTCAAGGTCACTATTGTTTGACCCCCTTTGTATCCTACAACTTTTATAAAGGTCATTTTTTGATAGGATGCGAACTTACTGAGTTTTTCAGGTGCATAGATTAAAATGGCCCACCGTGTATAATAAAATCACTCGGTATACTTACGCACTATAGTCTATTGTTAAGGGCCGAATAGAAAAATTATGGATTTCTACTAGGGAACAATTTTTTAATCATAATTTTTTATCGAAAATACCGGGCCAACACGGGACTTGGTGGCTGGAGCTGGGTCTCACGGAAAAAATAACGACTTTTTCTAAAAAAAAATCATACTGTCACATTCAGGACATATCGTGGTTTATGCAGAATACAAAAAATATACACTTTCCACCCTATGGGTGGCCACTCTGGGCCCATAAAGTTCACTTTTTACTAAAGAAATAACAATTCCCTAAATTGAAAGTGCCGTAAAAAATCGAAAAAAATATATAAACGCTTTACACTTTCTGGGCATATAAAACCAACCCCCTGCTACACCCTGGTACCAAAATTATCGATGTGGATGCGGTAGGAGTCTCGAAAATAAAGTTGGCCCTCGCCGACCCACATACAAATCTTGAATAAAACACATAAAAAGAAATGTAAAAAATCTGAAAATTAATATATAATAAAATCACTCGGTATACTTACTCACTATAGTCTATTCTTAAGGGCCGAATAGAAAAATTATGGGTTTCTACCAGGGAACAATTTTTTAATCATAATTTTTTATCGAAAATACCGGGCCAACACGGGACTTGGTCGCTGGAGCTGGTTCTCACGAAAAAAATAAAGACTTTTTCTAAAAAAAAATCATACCGTCACATTCAGGACATATCGTGGTTTATGTAGAATACAAAAAATATACACTTTCCACCCCTTGGGCGGCCACTGTGGGCCCATAAATTTCACTTTTTACTAAAGACATAACAATTCGCTAAATTCAAAGTGCCGTAAAAAATCGAAAAAAATATATAGACACTTAATACTTTCTGGGCATATAAAACCAACCCCCTGCTACACCCTGATACCAAAATTATCGATGTGGATGGGGTAGGGGTCTCAAAAATAAAGTTGGCCCTCGCCGACCCACATACAAATCTTGAATAAAACACATAAAAAGAATTGTAAAAAATCTGAAAATTAATATATAATAAAATCACTCGGTATACTTACGCACTATAGTCTATTGTTAAGGGCCGAATAGAAAAATTATGGATTTCTACTAGGGAACAATTTTTTAATCATAATTTTTTATCGAAAATACCGGGCCAACACGGGACTTGGTGGCTGGAGCTGGGTCTCACGGAAAAAATAACGACTTTTTCTAAAAAAAAATCATACTGTCACATTCAGGACATATCGTGGTTTATGCAGAATACAAAAAATATACACTTTCCACCCTATGGGTGGCCACTCTGGGCCCATAAAGTTCACTTTTTACTAAAGAAATAACAATTCCCTAAATTGAAAGTGCCGTAAAAAATCGAAAAAAATATATAAACGCTTTACACTTTCTGGGCATATAAAACCAACCCCCTGCTACACCCTGGTACCAAAATTATCGATGTGGATGCGGTAGGAGTCTCGAAAATAAAGTTGGCCCTCGCCGACCCACATACAAATCTTGAATAAAACACATAAAAAGAAATGTAAAAAATCTGAAAATTAATATATAATAAAATCACTCGGTATACTTACTCACTATAGTCTATTCTTAAGGGCCGAATAGAAAAATTATGGGTTTCTACCAGGGAACAATTTTTTAATCATAATTTTTTATCGAAAATACCGGGCCAACACGGGACTTGGTCGCTGGAGCTGGTTCTCACGAAAAAAATAAAGACTTTTTCTAAAAAAAAATCATACCGTCACATTCAGGACATATCGTGGTTTATGTAGAATACAAAAAATATACACTTTCCACCCCTTGGGCGGCCACTGTGGGCCCATAAATTTCACTTTTTACTAAAGACATAACAATTCGCTAAATTCAAAGTGCCGTAAAAAATCGAAAAAAATATATAGACACTTAATACTTTCTGGGCATATAAAACCAACCCCCTGCTACACCCTGATACCAAAATTATCGATGTGGATGCGGTAGGGGTCTCAAAAATAAAGTTGGCCCTCGCCGACCCACATACAAATCTTGAATAAAACACATAAAAAGAATTGTAAAAAATCTGAAAATTAATATATAAAAAAATCACTCGATGTACTTACGTATTATAGTCTACTCTTAATGGCCCAATGTGAAATTGATCGATTTCTACCAAGGAACAATTTTTTTTTTTCAACATTTTTTATCAAGAACACCGAACCAAGACGGAACTTGTCGCTGGAGCTGGGCCTCATGAAAAAAAATACTAACTTTTTCTACAAACAAAATCACACTGTCACATTGAAGATATATCAGGGTTTGTGCAGAATACAAGAAATATACACTTTCAACCCTTAAGTGACCAGTGTCGGCGCATATATTGCACTTAGTATTAAAGAAATAACAATTCGCAAAATTCAGAATACCGTAAAAAAAAATAGAAAAATGCTTAAACTTTTTTTGGGAATATAAAACCAACCCCATACTACACTCACCAAAAATATTTATCTGGATGCCGTAGGGGTTGCAAAAATGATGTTGGCCCTTGACGACGCACTTACAAATCTTGAATAAAATACATAAAAAAAATAATAAGAATCAGAAAATTTATTTTACGCAAAATATTTTGTGGAGACGTAAAATCAACCTTTTTTTTCACTTGCCATAAGAAAAAATATTCTGGCCACAACGGGAACTTCAACACCAAAGTTGGCCCGATACGCTGCAAGTTACCAAATGCTGAAAAATACACATAAACAATCGTGGAAAATCGGAAAAATAGTTTTATTAACACATGTTCGATTTGCGAGTGGAATACAATGTGCTAAACGTACGAAATAAAAAACTAATCTCTTCGAAGAAAAACTATTTTTCGAGCAAAATCCAATGCAGGAGATACCCGGCCAAATCAAAGTTGTTTTGGAGCTGGGTGTTTCCACAGAAGAACTCTTACTTTTTTGAAAAAATTATCACTGGGCCTTATTAAGGACACATAGGACTACCTTATCTATTAACCTAAACATTTTATTTTTATCATACTCAGGCGCTACGGGGATATAATAGACGATTTTAATAATGTTTTAAAAAAGTGCCCTAAAAATATGAAAATTTGAATTGGCGCAATATATTTTCTGGTGACATAAAACCAACCTTTTTCTTTCACCAGGCACAAGAAAAATTATTCTGGTTGCAACCGGGAATCCGGCACCAGAGTTGGCCGAATTCGCTTCAAGTTATTAACCAATGCCGGACGCCAGTGATGACCGAAAAACTCAAAAGTTGATTTGGTACTAGGTCTCTGAACGTAAAGCCGAAACTTTTAAATAAAAATTTCCACTGTGTCCCGCTAAGGACATTGTGAATAAACCAAAACATTTTACGGTTTATTTACGTTGAAACCATGTACCTACCATGTACTTTCTTTTGTTAGCTGAACAACAAACACATCAAATCTCAAATCTTGTTCGTGCTTTACTAGTCTTGTATAATATTATGTAAAGTCTGTTTAAAATGTATACGAAGTTCACTGACCGCCTAAAGGAACAATCGCTATTGTCATATGCGGGCTGTGGGAAGCCCACAGCCCACATGGTGGTGTTTAAAATATGCATAGGTATAAAAACCTATTTTCGACACCCTAAAAAAAAAATGCCTACGCTCATTACTAGCGCTCATCTTCGCCGTTTTGCCGGTCAGTGTACTTCATATACATTTTATACGGACTGTAGGTACATTGATGCGTTTTTGCGAGCCTTTTTACATTACAAATCAGATATACCACTTGTTAATCACAGAAAGAATTATTAAACTCACTATCACATGATAAATAATGTTCTATAAAGTAATAATCACATATGACGTGTCATTGTCGGCTTTAAGTGGCACGTCAGCGAACATTGGCGAAAACACAGACAGTGGCCGTTGATAATAAAATAATTGGAATTTTAACTTAACCATCCCCAATCGCCACAGGTCACAGCTTACATAGGTACATAGTAAGCTGTGCCTCTGCCTCAGGTGTAGACTTCGGTCGCCTTCGGTATTTTCGCAACAAATCGTGCTGACGGAAATTCCTCTCTTCTGAGAGCTTTGAGTTTTGGTTTTCATTTTTAATGTTTTTTAACGTTGTTCCTGTGTGTTTGAATTGTATTGTATTGTATTGTATATTTAAAAGTAGTGTAGCAATATAACGTTTGTAGTACTCTAAATGTGCTATGGATCGAAAAATATAAAAATTGTAGTATTTATTTCTCAAGCGTAACTTCAATTCCAGGATCTTTTCACCAGTCTGCCAAACGTATATTTATACCTACTTAATCCGGTAGTAGGGAAAATAATCACATCTTCAGATACTAAATGCACCTCGCATTCTAAAATTAGGTATTCATGTTTTAGATTATAAATCACATTACAAATTGTTTTTAAATTATAGGCGACAGTTATCAGTTGCCAAGTCCATATAAGATTTATTATTTTCTTTTTTAACTATCTCTTTTCGGTATAGACACGTTTTCCATATTACTGACTTGTTATTATATATACTCAAAAAAAATCGTTGGATATCGCTTACCTACTACAAATAAATATCTAATATTTTTGACTAAAGAAATTAGAAACATATCCTTGAGAAATGAGGTAACAGCTTGATAATAATGAATAGTTTGAATCTTTTAGGTTTTTATGTTATGAAATATTAGATTCTAACACAATCAGAAATAAAATTTGCAAAATGTCACAAATATTTAATTTTTCTCTAGCTGATTCATAAAAATTTGTAGAATAACGTATAGATTTTCCAATTGATTTAGTAGGTATCTACGAAGGCGTAGAAGGGTCATACTAAAAATAAAAATTTTAAAACTTAACATTCTCAGTTTTATCTCAGAATTCTGACTTTTATCTCAGAATTCTGACTTATCGAGTCAGAATTGAGAGATAAAAGACCGAGTTGTAAGAGACGGTTGGAAAAGTGCATTTGGCTGAATAAAATTACAGAAAGTATTATAATAAATTTTTTTACAGAAAAACGGATGGCCGGACTCTTATTTAGGATAACTTAACGTACCTGAATCGATTTTGTATTGTTAGTTTTACGATAAAATTGTTAGTGCTTAATAATTCGTATTCGTGTCAAAAATAATATTTTTTTTTCTTGGACACCCTGTGTTTTAGAACACGTATTGGTACGGGTAGGTTTTAAGTTATCCTACATAAGATTCCGTCATCCGTTTTTCTCTAAAAAATCCCTAATAATACTTTCTAAAATTTAATTCAATAAAAGTACATTTTCTTTTCTTAGACACCCTGTATCTAAGTACACTGAAAATCGGTACTAGTAGGTTTTAAGTTATTCTAAATAAGAAACCGTCATCAGTTTTTCTCAAAAAAAAATCTCTAATAGGTAATACTTTCTGAAATTTGAGCCAATAAAAGTGGTCGTAGCTGGCCATGATTACATCCCAAAAATAAAGTTACCCACTCGTTGAATGCACATTTGGAATACCAACATAACAAAAAAACAATTGAAAATCCGCCAAGAGTTAAAAAAGTTACAAGTGTAGTAAGTCCTTCACGTGGACACACTGTACATATTATATTTTTTCGAGCGAGCGGTTCTGTCAAAAACGAGAGAGATTTTAATTAAAAGAGCGAGATTTTTGAGGTTAAAATAAATCAATCAATTACTCTACATTAACTTACGCTTTACATTAACTTACCAGAATTCTGAGTTATAAGTCAGAATTCTGAGATAAAAGTTACAATTCTGAGATACAAGTCAGAATTCAGAGATGAAAGTCAGAATTCTGAGTTGTACGTCAGAAATCTGAAATAAAGTCAGAATTCTGAGATAAAAGTGAGAATTCTGTGATAAAAGGCAGATTTCTGTGATAAAAGTCAGAATTCTGAGAAAAGTCAGAATTTTAAGTTTAACAATTTTTATTTTTATTGTGGAACTTCTACGCCTTCATAGGTATCCAATTTAACCAGTTTTGACATAAATATTTTTGACCAACAGACACGGAGGATATATCATACGATAAACTACTTCTAAAGCTAAACATTGGATCAATATTAAAATTCTTTATGGATAATGACCTTCGCAATTTTCTTTTCAGAAACGTTCAAACTGTTTCTTTGGATTGCTACAATTCCAGCAACAAGAACCTTCTTTACATTAAAGTCACGTTCTCTCGGATAGCAGATCATTTGTTTGTACTAAAGGTTATTATAAAGCATCCACACACCGACGCCCACTAAAATATCCGGGCGGCAGAACTCAGGACTACACCTTCTGGTCACTGTCGACCCCCGGTGAAGATCATCCCCACGTACCACCAGGAGCCAGGAACGGCTTAGGGTACCTACTGACATGAAACAAAGAGTCCTAATTTTTTTTCGTATCACTCAACTGACTGAAAAATGTGGAACGATACTTTTCCGCGTGATTTCATTTATGTATTCAAAAAGAATGGAGGGTAATTGAACATCTTGTATGATTAGAAATATTTTTTTCTGAGACTGTTCTCCTTTGTAACTTTATTCATCATTTTCATTTTATAAATGCCACACATCTATTAACGCCACATCTATGTTGTTGCTGCAAATAATTCCAATACATTTTGAAACACTTCCGATTTCGAGTATCATTACACGTCAGAACAATGAGCTGATCAATTTATTAAGTTAGCTCTTCAGGTTTGTTTGATAGTTTTCTAAATTTTTATACAATATTTCATAGAAGTATATGAAATATTTCGTGATGGACTCTTTATTTCAACTGTTAACGTTTTTTGTGAGTAAAACAAATTTTTACTATTACAATAAATTTTCCTCAATAAATGTTGACTTTACACTCATATAAACTAATATCAAAATTGTATATTGAATCACATGTGCTACTACTACTACTGATACACAGGGTGTTCCATTTAAGAAAAACGAGAACACAATGGTTTAGCAAAAGTCAACCACCCTTTATAATAATGAAATCTTATGACCTGACAATCTCGCTTACTACATATTATTATGGTAGATTTTTCGCGGTGGCATTAGTATTTCCTTCAACTTTAAAATTTATCGCGAAACAGAGAGACATTTTATCTACTAAAAGATATTTTTCTCAGTCACTATCGACTTTGCACCCACAAAACCTTGTATCAAAAAATGTAGAGAATTTTCAGTAGAATCACATGCGCAATATATAGGGGGTTCCATTATGAAAAGGTAAGTTTACGACGTAACAATTTTTTCAGTCACCGTGTACAATAAACGTGACGCCACTGACTTTTTATTATACCCAACAGAAATTTTTACAATATATTGAACGGCTTAGGCGTAATATGTAATTTTCATTTATGTTGAGAAATTATTTTAAAAACAATAATTGACCTGGCTAACTGTAGATATATTAGTTTTCGTGTGTACGGTCAAATCACATGTCTAAAGTCAACGGCATTCCGCATATCACTACTTCCTTAGTCGCGAAAACCACGAACCGCCCGCCACTGGAGTGCACATAATACAAACACTAAGTACAGTGTAGGTACTTAGTAGAATAGGTTGGTATGTGTAGAATAGCGATCTGATATGTACCATGTAAATTCTTCAAAGTTAGCGGGATGGAAACGAGGAAACGCCAGACTATTTGGTTAGTGTCTTACTACAGTGACAGTGTTCGCCATGATACAATAGGTTTCTATATAAGAAAATCTGGTAAACGTGTCCCAACACCACACCTGATTTACGAGTACGAGTCCGAGCATTTAGTAAGGCACTTGAAGCCGACAATGACACGTCAAATGTGATTATTACTTTATAGAACATTATTTATCAAGTGATAGTGAGTTTAATAATTCTTTCTGTGATTAACAAGTGGTATCTGATTTGTATTGTAAAAAGGCTCGCAAAAACGCATCAATGTACCTACAGTCCGTATAAAATGTATATGAAGTACACTGACCGGCAAAACGGCGAAGATGAGCGCTAGTCATCAGCGTAGGCATTTTTTTTTTTAGGGTGTCGAAAATAGGTTTTTATACCTATGCATATTTTAAACACCACCATGTGGGCTGTGGGCTTCCCACAGCCCGCATATGACAATAGCGATTGTTCCTTTAGGCGGTCAGTGAACTTCGTATACATTTTAAACAGACTTTACATAATATTATACAAGACTAGTAAAGCACGAACAAGATTTGAGATTTGATGTGTTTGTTGTTCAGCTAACAAAAGAAAGTACATGGTAGGTACATGGTTTCAACGTAAATAAACCGTAAAATGTTTTGGTTTATTCACAATGTCCTTAGCGGGACACAGTGGAAATTTTTATTTAAAAGTTTCGGCTTTACGTTCAGAGACCTAGTACCAAATCAACTTTTGAGTTTTTCGGTCATCACTGGCGTCCGGCATTGGTTAATAACTTGAAGCGAATTCGGCCAACTCTGGTGCCGGATTCCCGGTTGCAACCAGAATAATTTTTCTTGTGCCTGGTGAAAGAAAAAGGTTGGTTTTATGTCACCAGAAAATATATTGCGCCAATTCAAATTTTCATATTTTTAGGGCACTTTTTTAAAACATTATTAAAATCGTCTATTATATCCCCGTAGCGCCTGAGTATGATAAAAATAAAATGTTTAGGTTAATAGATAAGGTAGTCCTATGTGTCCTTAATAAGGCCCAGTGATAATTTTTTCAAAAAAGTAAGAGTTGAAAACAATTCTGAATTTTGCGAATTGTTATTTCTTTAATACTAAGTGCAATATATGCGCCGACACTGGTCACTTAAGGGTTGAAAGTGTATATTTCTTGTATTCTGCACAAACCCTGATATATCTTCAATGTGACAGTGTGATTTTGTTTGTAGAAAAAGTTAGTATTTTTTTTCATGAGGCCCAGCTCCAGCGACAAGTTCCGTCTTGGTTCGGTGTTCTTGATAAAAAATGTTGAAAAAAAAAAATTGTTCCTTGGTAGAAATCGATCAATTTCACATTGGGCCATTAAGAGTAGACTATAATACGTAAGTACATCGAGTGATTTTTTTATATATTAATTTTCAGATTTTTTACAATTCTTTTTATGTGTTTTATTCAAGATTTGTATGTGGGTCGGCGAGGGCCAACTTTATTTTTGAGACCCCTACCGCATCCACATCGATAATTTTGGTATCAGGGTGTAGCAGGGGGTTGGTTTTATATGCCCAGAAAGTATTAAGTGTCTATATATTTTTTTCGATTTTTTACGGCACTTTGAATTTAGCGAATTGTTATGTCTTTAGTAAAAAGTGAAATTTATGGGCCCACAGTGGCCGCCCAAGGGGTGGAAAGTGTATATTTTTTGTATTCTACATAAACCACGATATGTCCTGAATGTGACGGTATGATTTTTTTTTAGAAAAAGTCTTTATTTTTTTCGTGAGAACCAGCTCCAGCGACCAAGTCCCGTGTTGGCCCGGTATTTTCGATAAAAAATTATGATTAAAAAATTGTTCCCTGGTAGAAACCCATAATTTTTCTATTCGGCCCTTAAGAATAGACTATAGTGAGTAAGTATACCGAGTGATTTTATTATATATTAATTTTCAGATTTTTTACATTTCTTTTTATGTGTTTTATTCAAGATTTGTATGTGGGTCGGCGAGGGCCAACTTTATTTTCGAGACTCCTACCGCATCCACATCGATAATTTTGGTACCAGGGTGTAGCAGGGGGTTGGTTTTATATGCCCAGAAAGTGTAAAGCGTTTATATATTTTTTTCGATTTTTTACGGCACTTTCAATTTAGGGAATTGTTATTTCTTTAGTAAAAAGTGAACTTTATGGGCCCAGAGTGGCCACCCATAGGGTGGAAAGTGTATATTTTTTGTATTCTGCATAAACCACGATATGTCCTGAATGTGACAGTATGATTTTTTTTTAGAAAAAGTCGTTATTTTTTCCGTGAGACCCAGCTCCAGCCACCAAGTCCCGTGTTGGCCCGGTATTTTCGATAAAAAATTATGATTAAAAAATTGTTCCCTAGTAGAAATCCATAATTTTTCTATTCGGCCCTTAACAATAGACTATAGTGCGTAAGTATACCGAGTGATTTTATTATATATTAATTTTCAGATTTTTTACAATTCTTTTTATGTGTTTTATTCAAGATTTGTATGTGGGTCGGCGAGGGCCAACTTTATTTTTGAGACCCCTACCCCATCCACATCGATAATTTTGGTATCAGGGTGTAGCAGGGGGTTGGTTTTATATGCCCAGAAAGTATTAAGTGTCTATATATTTTTTTCGATTTTTTACGGCACTTTGAATTTAGCGAATTGTTATGTCTTTAGTAAAAAGTGAAATTTATGGGCCCACAGTGGCCGCCCAAGGGGTGGAAAGTGTATATTTTTTGTATTCTACATAAACCACGATATGTCCTGAATGTGACGGTATGATTTTTTTTTAGAAAAAGTCTTTATTTTTTTCGGGAGAACCAGCTCCAGCGACCAAGTCCCGTGTTGGCCCGGTATTTTCGATAAAAAATTATGATTAAAAAATTGTTCCCTGGTAGAAACCCATAATTTTTCTATTCGGCCCTTAAGAATAGACTATAGTGCGTAAGTGTACCGAGTGATTTTATTATATATTAATTTTCTGATTTTTTACATTTCTTTTTATGTGTTTTATTCAAGATTTGTATGTGGGTCGGCGAGGGCCAACTTTATTTTTGAGACCCCTACCGCATCCACATCGATAATTTTGGTATCAGGGTGTAGCTGGGGGTTGGTTTTATATGCCCAGAAAGTGTAAAGCGTTTATATATTTTTTTCGATTTTTTACGGCACTTTCAATTTAGGGAATTGTTATTTCTTTAGTAAAAAGTGAACTTTATGGGCCCACAGTGGCCACCCATGGGGTGGAAAGTGTATATTTTTTGTATTCTGCATAAACCACGATATGTCCTGAATGTGACAGTATGATTTTTTTTTAGAAAAAGTGGTTATTTTTTCCGTGAGAGCTCCAGCGACCAAGTCCCGTGTTGGCACGGTATTTTCGATAAAAAATTATGATTAAAAAATTGTTCCCTGGTAGAAACCGATAATTTTTCTACTCCACCCCTTAGAATAGACTATAGTGCGTAAGTGTACCGAGTGATTTTATTATATATTAATTTTCAGATTTTTTACAATTCTTTTTATGTGTTTTATTCAAGATTTGTATGTGGGTCGGCGAGGGCCAACTTTATTTTTGAGACCCCTACCGCATCCACATCGATAATTGTGGTATCAGGGTGTAGCAGGGGGTTGGTTTTATATGCCCAGAAAGTGTAAAGCGTTTATATATTTTTTTCGATTTTTTACGGCACTTTCAATTTAGGGAATTGTTATTTCTTTAGTAAAAAGTGAACTTTATGGGCCCAGAGTGGCCACCCATAGGGTGGAAAGTGTATATTTTTTGTATTATGCATAAACCACGATATGTCCTGAATGTGACAGTATGATTTTTTTTTAGAAAAAGTCGTTATTTTTTCCGTGAGACCCAGCTCCAGCCACCAAGTCCCGTGTTGGCCCGGTATTTTCGATAAAAAATTATGATTAAAAAATTGTTCCCTAGTAGAAATCCATAATTTTTCTATTCGGCCCTTAACAATAGACTATAGTGCGTAAGTATACCGAGTGATTTTATTATATATTAATTTTCAGATTTTTTACAATTCTTTTTATGTGTTTTATTCAAGATTTGTATGTGGGTCGGCGAGGGCCAACTTTATTTTTGAGACCCCTACCGCATCCACATCGATAATTTTGGTATCAGGGTGTAGCAGGGGGTTGGTTTTATATGCCCAGAAAGTATTAAGTGTCTATATATTTTTTTCGATTTTTTACGGCACTTTGAATTTAGCGAATTGTTATGTCTTTAGTAAAAAGTGAAATTTATGGGCCCACAGTGGCCGCCCAAGGGGTGGAAAGTGTATATTTTTTGTATTCTACATAAACCACGATATGTCCTGAATGTGACGGTATGATTTTTTTTTAGAAAAAGTCTTTATTTTTTTCGTGAGACCCAGCTCCAGCGACCAAGTCCCGTGTTGGTCCGGTATTTTCGATAAATAATTACGATTAAAAAATTGTTCCCTGGTAGAAACCGATAATTTTTCTATTCCACCCCTTAGAATAGACTATAGTGCGTAAGTGTACCGAGTGATTTTATTATATATTAATTTTCTGATTTTTTACATTTCTTTTTATGTGTTTTATTCAAGATTTGTATGTGGGTCGGCGAGGGCCAACTTTATTTTTGAGACCCCTACCGCATCCACATCGATAATTTTGGTATCATGGTGTAGCTGGGGGTTGGTTTTATATGCCCAGAAAGTGTAAAGCGTTTATATATTTTTTTCGATTTTTTACGGCACTTTCAATTTAGGGAATTGTTATTTCTTTAGTAAAAAGTGAACTTTATGGGCCCACAGTGGCCACCCATGGGGTGGAAAGTGTATATTTTTTGTATTCTGCATAAACCACGATATGTCCTGAATGTGACAGTATGATTTTTTTTTAGAAAAAGTGGTTATTTTTTCCGTGAGACCCAGCTCCAGCGACCAAGTCCCGTGTTGGCACGGTATTTTCGATAAAAAATTATGATTAAAAAATTGTTCCCTAGTAGAAATCCATAATTTTTCTATTCGGCCCTTAACAATAGACTATAGTGCGTAAGTATACCGAGTGATTTTATTATATATTAATTTTCAGATTTTTTACAATTCTTTTTATGTGTTTTATTCAAGATTTGTATGTGGGTCGGCGAGGGCCAACTTTATTTTTGAGACCCCTACCCCATCCACATCGATAATTTTGGTATCAGGGTGTAGCAGGGGGTTGGTTTTATATGCCCAGAAAGTATTAAGTGTCTATATATTTTTTTCGATTTTTTACGGCACTTTGAATTTAGCGAATTGTTATGTCTTTAGTAAAAAGTGAAATTTATGGGCCCACAGTGGCCGCCCAAGGGGTGGAAAGTGTATATTTTTTGTATTCTACATAAACCACGATATGTCCTGAATGTGACGGTATGATTTTTTTTTAGAAAAAGTCTTTATTTTTTTCGGGAGAACCAGCTCCAGCGACCAAGTCCCGTGTTGGCCCGGTATTTTCGATAAAAAATTATGATTAAAAAATTGTTCCCTGGTAGAAACCCATAATTTTTCTATTCGGCCCTTAAGAATAGACTATAGTGCGTAAGTGTACCGAGTGATTTTATTATATATTAATTTTCTGATTTTTTACATTTCTTTTTATGTGTTTTATTCAAGATTTGTATGTGGGTCGGCGAGGGCCAACTTTATTTTTGAGACCCCTACCGCATCCACATCGATAATTTTGGTATCAGGGTGTAGCTGGGGGTTGGTTTTATATGCCCAGAAAGTGTAAAGCGTTTATATATTTTTTTCGATTTTTTACGGCACTTTCAATTTAGGGAATTGTTATTTCTTTAGTAAAAAGTGAACTTTATGGGCCCACAGTGGCCACCCATGGGGTGGAAAGTGTATATTTTTTGTATTCTGCATAAACCACGATATGTCCTGAATGTGACAGTATGATTTTTTTTTAGAAAAAGTGGTTATTTTTTCCGTGAGAGCTCCAGCGACCAAGTCCCGTGTTGGCACGGTATTTTCGATAAAAAATTATGATTAAAAAATTGTTCCCTGGTAGAAACCGATAATTTTTCTACTCCACCCCTTAGAATAGACTATAGTGCGTAAGTGTACCGAGTGATTTTATTATATATTAATTTTCAGATTTTTTACAATTCTTTTTATGTGTTTTATTCAAGATTTGTATGTGGGTCGGCGAGGGCCAACTTTATTTTTGAGACCCCTACCGCATCCACATCGATAATTGTGGTATCAGGGTGTAGCAGGGGGTTGGTTTTATATGCCCAGAAAGTGTAAAGCGTTTATATATTTTTTTCGATTTTTTACGGCACTTTCAATTTAGGGAATTGTTATTTCTTTAGTAAAAAGTGAACTTTATGGGCCCAGAGTGGCCACCCATAGGGTGGAAAGTGTATATTTTTTGTATTATGCATAAACCACGATATGTCCTGAATGTGACAGTATGATTTTTTTTTAGAAAAAGTCGTTATTTTTTCCGTGAGACCCAGCTCCAGCCACCAAGTCCCGTGTTGGCCCGGTATTTTCGATAAAAAATTATGATTAAAAAATTGTTCCCTAGTAGAAATCCATAATTTTTCTATTCGGCCCTTAACAATAGACTATAGTGCGTAAGTATACCGAGTGATTTTATTATATATTAATTTTCAGATTTTTTACAATTCTTTTTATGTGTTTTATTCAAGATTTGTATGTGGGTCGGCGAGGGCCAACTTTATTTTTGAGACCCCTACCGCATCCACATCGATAATTTTGGTATCAGGGTGTAGCAGGGGGTTGGTTTTATATGCCCAGAAAGTATTAAGTGTCTATATATTTTTTTCGATTTTTTACGGCACTTTGAATTTAGCGAATTGTTATGTCTTTAGTAAAAAGTGAAATTTATGGGCCCACAGTGGCCGCCCAAGGGGTGGAAAGTGTATATTTTTTGTATTCTACATAAACCACGATATGTCCTGAATGTGACGGTATGATTTTTTTTTAGAAAAAGTCTTTATTTTTTTCGTGAGACCCAGCTCCAGCGACCAAGTCCCGTGTTGGTCCGGTATTTTCGATAAATAATTACGATTAAAAAATTGTTCCCTGGTAGAAACCGATAATTTTTCTATTCCACCCCTTAGAATAGACTATAGTGCGTAAGTGTACCGAGTGATTTTATTATATATTAATTTTCTGATTTTTTACATTTCTTTTTATGTGTTTTATTCAAGATTTGTATGTGGGTCGGCGAGGGCCAACTTTATTTTTGAGACCCCTACCGCATCCACATCGATAATTTTGGTATCATGGTGTAGCTGGGGGTTGGTTTTATATGCCCAGAAAGTGTAAAGCGTTTATATATTTTTTTCGATTTTTTACGGCACTTTCAATTTAGGGAATTGTTATTTCTTTAGTAAAAAGTGAACTTTATGGGCCCACAGTGGCCACCCATGGGGTGGAAAGTGTATATTTTTTGTATTCTGCATAAACCACGATATGTCCTGAATGTGACAGTATGATTTTTTTTTAGAAAAAGTGGTTATTTTTTCCGTGAGACCCAGCTCCAGCGACCAAGTCCCGTGTTGGCACGGTATTTTCGATAAAAAATTATGATTAAAAAATTGTTCTCTGGTAGAAACCGATAATTTTTCTACTCCACCCCTTAGAATAGACTATAGTGCGTAAGTGTACCGAGTGATTTTATTATATATTAATTTTCAGATTTTTTACAATTCTTTTTATGTGTTTTATTCAAGATTTGTATGTGGGTCGGCGAGGGCCAACTTTATTTTTGAGACCCCTACCGCATCCACATCGATAATTTTGGTATCAGGGTGTAGCAGGGGGTTGGTTTTATATGCCCAGAAAGTATTAAGTGTCTATATATTTTTTTCGATTTTTTACGGCACTTTGAATTTAGCGAATTGTTATGTCTTTAGTAAAAAGTGAAATTTATGGGCCCACAGTGGCCGCCCAAGGGGTGGAAAGTGTATATTTTTTGTATTCTACATAAACCACGATATGTCCTGAATGTGACGGTATGATTTTTTTTTAGAAAAAGTCTTTATTTTTTTCGTGAGACCCAGCTCCAGCGACCAAGTCCCGTGTTGGTCCGGTATTTTCGATAAATAATTACGATTAAAAAATTGTTCCCTGGTAGAAACCGATAATTTTTCTATTCCACCCCTTAGAATAGACTATAGTGCGTAAGTGTACCGAGTGATTTTATTATATATTAATTTTCTGATTTTTTACATTTCTTTTTATGTGTTTTATTCAAGATTTGTATGTGGGTCGGCGAGGGCCAACTTTATTTTTGAGACCCCTACCGCATCCACATCGATAATTTTGGTATCATGGTGTAGCTGGGGGTTGGTTTTATATGCCCAGAAAGTGTAAAGCGTTTATATATTTTTTTCGATTTTTTACGGCACTTTCAATTTAGGGAATTGTTATTTCTTTAGTAAAAAGTGAACTTTATGGGCCCACAGTGGCCACCCATGGGGTGGAAAGTGTATATTTTTTGTATTCTGCATAAACCACGATATGTCCTGAATGTGACAGTATGATTTTTTTTTAGAAAAAGTGGTTATTTTTTCCGTGAGACCCAGCTCCAGCGACCAAGTCCCGTGTTGGCACGGTATTTTCGATAAAAAATTATGATTAAAAAATTGTTCTCTGGTAGAAACCGATAATTTTTCTACTCCACCCCTTAGAATAGACTATAGTGCGTAAGTGTACCGAGTGATTTTATTATATATTAATTTTCTGATTTTTTACATTTCTTTTTATGTGTTTTATTCAAGATTTGTATGTGGGTCGGCGAGGGCCAACTTTATTTTTGAGACCCCTACCGCATCCACATCGATAATTTTGGTATCAGGGTGTAGCAGGGGGTTGGTTTTATATGCCCAGAAAGTGTAAAGCGTTTATATATTTTTTTCGATTTTTTACGGCACTTTCAATTTAGGGAATTGTTATTTCTTTAGTAAAAAGTGAACTTTATGGGCCCAGAGTGGCCACCCATAGGGTGGAAAGTGTATATTTTTTGTATTATGCATAAACCACGATATGTCCTGAATGTGACGGTATGATTTTTTTTTAGAAAAAGTCGTTATTTTTTCCGTGAGACCCAGCTCCAGCCACCAAGTCCCGTGTTGGCCCGGTATTTTCGATAAAAAATTATGATTAAAAAATTGTTCCCTAGTAGAAATCCATAATTTTTCTATTCGGCCCTTAACAATAGACTATAGTGCGTAAGTATACCGAGTGATTTTATTATATATTAATTTTCAGATTTTTTACAATTCTTTTTATGTGTTTTATTCAAGATTTGTATGTGGGTCGGCGAGGGCCAACTTTATTTTTGAGACCCCTACCGCATCCACATCGATAATTTTGGTATCAGGGTGTAGCAGGGGGTTGGTTTTATATGCCCAGAAAGTATTAAGTGTCTATATATTTTTTTCGATTTTTTACGGCACTTTGAATTTAGCGAATTGTTATGTCTTTAGTAAAAAGTGAAATTTATGGGCCCACAGTGGCCGCCCAAGGGGTGGAAAGTGTATATTTTTTGTAATCTACATAAACCACGATATGTCCTGAATGTGACGGTATGATTTTTTTTTAGAAAAAGTCTTTATTTTTTTCGTGAGACCCAGCTCCAGCGACCAAGTCCCGTGTTGGCCCGGTATTTTCGATAAAAAATTATTATTAAAAAATTGTTCCCTGGTACAAATCCATAATTTTTCTATTCGGCCCTTAAGAATAGACTATAGTGAGTAAGTATACCGAGTGATTTTATTATATATAAATTTTCAGATTTTTTACATTTCCTTTTATGTGTTTTATTCAAGATTTGTATGTGGGTCGGCGAGGGCCAACTTTATTTTCGAGACTCCTACCGCATCCACATCGATAATTTTGGTACCAGGGTGTTGCAGGGGGTTGGTTTTATATGCCCAGAAAGTGTAAAGCGTTTATATATTTTTTTCGATTTTTTACGGCACTTTCAATTTAGGGAATTGTTATTTCTTTAGTAAAAAGTGAACTTTATGGGCCCAGAGTGGCCACCCATAGGGTGGAAAGTGTATATTTTTTGTATTCTGCATAAACCACGATATGTCCTGAATGTGACAGTATGATTTTTTTTTAGAAAAAGTCGTTATTTTTTCCGTGAGACCCAGCTCCAGCCACCAAGTCCCGTGTTGGCCCGGTATTTTCGATAAAAAATTATGATTAAAAAATTGTTCCCTAGTAGAAATCCATAATTTTTCTATTCCACCCCTTAGAATGGACTATAGTGCGTAAGTGTACCGAGTGATTTTATTATATATTAATTTTCAGATTTTTTACAATTCTTTTTATGTGTTTTATTCAAGATTTGTATGTGGGTCGGCGAGGGCCAACTTTATTTTTGAGACCCCTACCGCATCCACATCGATAATTTTGGTATCAGGGTGTAGCAGGGGGTTGGTTTTATATGCCCAGAAAGTATTAAGTGTCTATATATTTTTTTCGATTTTTTACGGCACTTTCAATTTTGGGAATTGTTATTTCTTTAGTAAAAAGTGAACTTTATGAGCTTACAGTGGCCACCCATGGGGTGGAAAGTGTATATTTTTTGTATTCTGCATAAACCACGATATGTCCTGAATGTGACAGTATGATTTTTTTTTAGAAAAAGTCGTTATTTTTTCCGTGAGACCCAGCTCCAGCCACCAAGTCCCGTGTTGGCCCGGTATTTTCGATAAAAAATTATGATTAAAAAATTGTTCCCTAGTAGAAATCCATAATTTTTCTATTCCACCCCTTAGAATGGACTATAGTGCGTAAGTGTACCGAGTGATTTTATTATATATTAATTTTCAGATTTTTTACAATTCTTTTTATGTGTTTTATTCAAGATTTGTATGTGGGTCGGCGAGGGCCAACTTTATTTTTGAGACCACTACCGCATCCACATCGATAATTTTAGTATCAGGGTGTAGCAGGGGGTTGGTTTTATATGCCCAGAAAGTATTAAGTGTCTATATATTTTTTTCGATTTTTTACGGCACTTTCAATTTAGGGAATTGTTATTTCTTTAGTAAAAAGTGAACTTTATGAGCTTACAGTGGCCACCCATGGGGTGGAAAGTTTATATTTTATGTATTCTGCATAAACCACTTTATGTCCTGAATGTGACAGTATGATTTTTTTTTAGAAAAAGTCGTTATTTTTTCCGTGAGACCCAGCTCCAGCCACCAAGTCCCGTGTTGGCCCGGTATTTTCGATAAAAAATTATGATTAAAAAATTGTTCCCTGGTAGAAACCGATAATTTTTCTATTCCACCCCTTAGAATAGACTATAGTGCGTAAGTGTACCGAGTGATTTTATTATATATTAATTTTCTGATTTTTTACATTTCTTTTTATGTGTTTTATTCAAGATTTGTATGTGGGTTGGCGAGGGCCAACTTTATTTTTGCGACCCCTACCGCATCCACATCGATATTTTTGGTACCAGGGTGTAGCAGGGGGTTGGTTTTATATGCCCAGAAGGTATTAAGTGTTTATATATTTTTTTCGATTTTTTACGGCTATTTGAATTTTGCGAATTGTTATTTGTTTGTTAAAAAGTGAAATTTATGCGCCCACAGTGGCCGCCTAAGGGTGGAAACTGTATATTTTTTGTATTCCGCATAAACCACGATATGTCCTGAATGTGACAGTATGATTTTTTTTTAGAAAAAGTCTTTATTTTTTTCGTGAGACCCAGCTCCAGCCACCAAGTCCCATGTTGGCCCGGTATTTTCGATAAAAAATTATTATTAAAAAATTGTTCCCTGGTAGAAATGCATAATTTTTCTATTCGGCCCTTAATAATAGACTATACTGCGTAAGTATGCCGAGTGATTTTATTATATATTAATTTTCTGATTTTGTACATTTCTTTTTATGTGTTTTTTTCAAGATTTGTATGTGTGTATGTGGGTCGGCGAGGGCCAACTTAATTTTTGAGACCCCTACCGCATTCACATCTATATTTTTGGTACCAGGGTGTAGCAGGGGGTTGGTTTTATATGCCCATAAAGTTTAAAGCGTTTATAAATTTTTTTCGATTTTTAACGGCACTTTGAATTTTGCGAATTGTTATTTAATAATATATCAAATTATGCGCTCACACTGGTCGGCTAAGGATGGAAATTGTAGATTTTTTTGTATTCTGTATTGTTTTGTATTTTGTACTGTGATCTGTATTGCATTCATATAAGGCAAGTAAATATGAGCCAATATACAGTCTATTGGAAAAAGGTCAAAAATTGCTTATTTTTCATAATGTCTTATATGAAAATATTATATTATATGTTAATTACATCTTCTATTTAGGTTATCTATGTAGTAGATGAATGAGCGTTAGTTAATTAAGTATTTATATTATTTTCAAAAAGAATTATTACGAAGATACATTTCGAGCGCGCTGCAAGACATTCACGTTTGACCGTGGTGGATTGCAGCGCGCTCGAATTTAGTGCCGGCCGGCCTGGTGCTAACATGACCGCGGTATGGGTAACTTCACTCAAGTAACTTCCCGTTGATGACCTGATCAATAAGCTATAGTCATCTCGTGTCCCCACAGATGAAAATTTTATAAAACTAGTTTTTGTTAAGTTTAGAACTAACCCGTTTTGGCAACACCAGTCCTCCATTAGAGCAACGCATTCCACCGATAATCTGCATAGATCGCGTTCATCCCCTGAACTGAATGTGGTAGGTACCTAACGTTTTTTTTCGAAACTATTTAAATTATAAACTTTACAACCAATTAAACGTTCCACCTTACCGGGTATGTCTAAATAACCGTAAATAGTTTATCTAGGTAGGTACAAGTCTGTACCTTACTTCATTCCATTTCCTCATTTTCTGTCACACCCGTAAAATTATGAACATTTGACAGTGCCGTACCCAAGGCCATTTCACTTTATAAATACGATGAGCACATTTGCTCCCATAATGAACTCGCGAGAGTTGGTGTGACAAGTTGAGTCCAATTAACGTAATTTATTTTGCGTAACGTTTAAATTTGGGTGACCCGACGTTCTAGTTTAGTTGAACAAACCCAGGTCAAACATCTAATAATAAATAATAACTTTTTCGGCAAACTTGAAAGCAAACAAAGTTTATCATAGGTCTATAATAACATGATACACGGGCGAAGATTAAATATTGATAACGTTTAATCATAAACCTATTAAGATATATACCTACATACAATACTTATAAGCGAAGAAGCCTTTATCTATGTACAAATAAGATGGATGTTAAGTAAGTATACAACATACAGTTCGTTGCTTAACAATTTGTTTAACCGGAGATATCAAAATCTTTTACATAAACAGACCTAAATCACAGATTATATACTCCTCTGTGCCTAAATCATACTATTTACAGGAATTAATCCAGATGTAGCTTTAATAACAGATTCAAAAAAACAAATTCAGCAGATCTAAACACTTTTTATGAAGTGACTTCTTCGTTCTGGCACTTTCGGGACTATTAATGTGAAAGTTATGTAGTAGGTAGTTACAAACAGTTAAACTTTGTCTTCACTGTTTATAATCAAATCGTTTTATAACCAATAATTTCTGTTATTGCTGTTATTAACATCTTGTATCCTGCTACTGTTGAGATCTCCAATACGCATGTATACGCATCAATTAACCAATTGTCAAAACAGATGCATTTTTCATTACAATAACCCAATGATGTACGAGGAATAAACAAACCTAAATAACTACTGATCCCCAAAACAAATATGGTGAATTGCAAATTTAAAATAAAATGCTGAAGTATATTAGCTACAAAGAATTCAACTACGAGGGCTATTTTTGGTAGAGAATGAGAACTATGTTATGTAAAAAAAAACATAACCATACATACATACATACTTAAACTATATTAATTAATTATTTTTTAGGTACCTACATATATGCGTTGCGAAGATGAATATAAAATTTGCAGTCAAATTACATCCTTATAACTGTTTATTATTCTTATAATAGTGCTAACAATTAAAAATCGAGTTACAAATCAACTTTTACATGTACCTAGTTAAAATTGTTATTTGTAGTGGTACCTAATAAAATATGCAGATTATTATCAAATTCTCAAAAAACAAATTAAGAATATAAAACAGTGGGAATGGTACAAACAATGAATTTTTATTCAAGGTCAACTACGTTAATATTTAGAATATTAATCAAATACTAAAAACACTTTTCGGTGAATATTTATTTATTTGGCTCCTATACCCAATACAGAAAACCCTTGAGAAAACCTAGTAATAGGCAATGCATGAATTTACTCATATTTTACAGAACCCAAAGACCTGTGATTATTTATAAAATCGATATTATAAATATGAATTTTCAAGAATTTGAATTTTATAAAATAAAAATTAGTTGTAGACTCTATGTTGCAAACCAATTACAAAATTATTTAGTTTTTTATATGATAATAATTAGTACTACATCAAATTTTATCACGTGGTATAATCTGAGTTTAATAAAAAAAATAACGTTTGCCGCGGACCCTTTAAAAATAAAAGTTGCTCCACTGTGTACAGTAGAATTAATACCTACCAAGTTTTGAAACTTAAACGATTTTTTCAGAAGATATCAAGATATTTTGTATCTAAGTTTGTAGGTATTCCACTAAATCTAATTTCAATAGAAGTTCTTAAATATATTATATCTAATCAACACCATTAGTATCTCTGTCATTAAACACTGAATAAAGTAACCTTATATAGAGTTGCACTAAAAGGCAAACAACTTAATTTAATCCGGAAATGGCACTCTACATATTATCGACGACTATAAATATTAAGTAACGAACAGAACACGTTATAATTGCTTAGTACCGTAAGAGAATCATTATTAAAAAGTTCTTCTATGCACGATGTTAGAAGATAGATACTTTATATACTTTGGATGGATTTTAACATGATGGATGGACAAAAAGTTCCTATCAACATGTGTCCACTTTTGCTTCGTTTTTTAGATACAGTGTTAAGTTGGTTTTATATTTCTACTTTTTTCAAAATATTATGAAACGGCTTTAGCAGTTTGAATAATAAATACAAATATGAACAACATAACATATACATAACATAAATACATAATATGAACAACAAATTGAAGTTGTCTTAACTTTTAAAAAATGTGTTATTAAGTACCCTACTCAAAAAATTGGATGTACCTCTTGAAAGAAGCCGAAAACTAAGACATATCAAGAGGGTATTTGTCCGTCTACACAAATGTGCTAGCAAAAAGCAAAAAATTCAGTGGCCTCCATATATTTTTTTTCAAAATTATTTCAGTGTCAGACCGTACGCACGGCCCTGGTGAAGTTGACCACCATTAATTAATGCCAAAATATGTACTATTTTCAGTAATTTACAGAACCCAGATGTTATTCAAATTGCCAAAGCCGTTTCATATTTTGAAAAAAAGTAAACAAATTAAAAAAACTTTAACTCCTTGTATCAAGGAAACGAAGCAAGAGTGGAATCATGTTGATAGGAACTATTTGTCTTGTTTTAGGTGAGGAATCTCCTCATAAGCTAAGGCACATGTTTTTTGAATCACCCTATATAAACTACCTACAAGGATGTTCCAAATAAATTACTACAGGTTATGCAGAATGTATTTTAGTTTCCCTTATTCTGGCATCTAAGCGTGCCCAGGTATATTTTTTAATAAGAAAACCCTTAATAAGGTTAGTTCTCCAGATTTGCCCAGGTCTCTCTTATTTGGTATTTAGGGCGTAGCAATCGTGAAAACGAGAGGTGGAATATTGTTTACGTATTTTCAGTGGCAAGGATAAATACATAAAATTATTAATAATAATATAATATAATATGTACGTATATGTATGAAGATAAAATATGCCAAAAATTCAAGCTCGGGCGTCAGTACAAAAAGTTTAAGACATCATTAAAATGAAATATTACCTTATTATCATCTTATATCCTAGTTTTTAAATTATAATAACTAAATTTGCATTTGGTTAAATTTTAGTGTAACGCCAAAACAACATACGCATTTTAGCCCATTCTAATTACTATACTTGACTAAGGTCAAACAGCATTCAAATAAAATCTTCGGACAGTAAATAAAAGGATTTCCAATAACCTCTTAGTGGTAGCAGAGATTGTAATAAAGCTTCTCTTAATGAAAACCCTCGTGAAAACTATATATGACCTTATTCTCGACCTTATTTCTTACCGATGAAAGAGGTGTAGTGACAACATCAGAATATAAATATTTAGCCTATTTATGATTATTAAAAGGACCTACATATAATTTTAGGGCATAGGGCAAGGTTATTACATAGGGTAGATATAATCTTTGTAGTACAAGGCCCAGTTAATTTATAATAATAATTTCATACCTACATTATGCAAATAAATGGGTCATCGATTGATTCTACCAATGAATCATATACCTATTGCTCCACATATCAACTGAACTGAATCGCGTTAATTTTTTAGGAACGACATAAGCTTTTTTTCAGTGTTTAAGTTCAATCATGGTCTTTAGTTCTTAATAAAGTGGATACTCGAAGCGGATGGTACTTTATGAAACATCGTGAAAATAATTGTTTTGAAAAAAACATTGATCTCATTTAGATGTTCCAAGAAATATATAGAAAACACTCTATATACTAGTATTTCGGCTTGTTAGGCCTTTTTCAATGAATGTCTATTACTAAACATTTCCAAGCCGTTATTTATTTGTTTACAAGTTTACCTACCCCCGATTGATATTACCATCTGGTAAAGCCCGAGTTTTTATTACATTTCCTAAGAAGGGCGAGAGTGTAAAATATATCTGATAATTAGTAGTACACGGATTTATAATTAAAGATTTTTTAATTTCTAATTGTTCTAACAGATCTAAGCGCTTTTCACGATGCAGTACCTTTACATTTTTCTGATCTATAAAATGATAGTTTTCTATACAATGCGTCAAAAATGTTTTATGTTTTTTTACTCTAGTTTGTGGAAAATCCTGAATTTTTTGCGTTATTTAATATGGATTTTTTTAGGTTCTTTTACTCTAGTTTCAATACTTCTACCGGTTTGACCCACATACACGGCATTACAATCCGCGCAGTTAATTTGGTATATAGCGAAAAAATAGCTCGCAGAATAGAACGAAACGGATGTAAAACGATTAGTGTCAACAAGCGTACTATTGGGAGGATTTTGATAAACAACAAAGAAAGGGTTAATAAATTAAAACAATCGGGGGTATACCAAATTAACTGCGCGGGTTGTAAAGCCGTATATGTGGGTCAAACCGGTAGAAGTATTGAAACTAGAGTAAAAGAACATGAAAAATCCATATTAAATAACGCAAAAAATTCAGGATTTTCCACACATTGCATAGAAAACAATCATTTTATAGATCAGAAAAATGTAAAGGTACTGCAACTGCATCGTGAAAAGAAAGGAAAGCGCTTAGATCTTAGAAATTAAAAAATCTTTAATTATAAATGTAAACAAATAAATAACGAAAACGCGCTTGGAAATGTTTAGTAATAAACATTTACTCTATTGAAAAAGGCCTAACAAGCCGAAATACGAGTATATAGAGCGTTTTCTATATATTTCTTGGAACATTTAAATGAGATCAATGTTTTTTCAAAACAATTATTTAGTTCTTAAGTTGATTTACTGAGTGAGCACTTTCTATCAAAAATTGTATAATTGTGTACCTAAGTATGTAATAAGTATTTTCTAACGCTTTTAGAAGTACTTAAGATCTCTGCTAAATCAGTGAGGGGTTGAATTTGTTTGAAATTCAGTTTGTCTCAACCAAAAATAAAATAAATTGTACAAATAAAAAAGCAGAATAACCAAGTTTTCATTAATGTTTTCAGAACGACTGCCCTGACACGACTGCACAATTCCTGAATAGTGCCCGAAATTTTGTACAGTCTTGTGATCATAAGAACCTAGATCTTGTATAGTGACTCATATTTTTAGGACCAATTTAGTTCAAATAAAAGAAAAATTAAAAGTAGGGGAAAATACAATCTTAGGTAGCACTCTGATATCATACTGAAATTGGGAAGCTTACGGTTAAAACTCATTTGAAAAATGTGTTTCCTTACACAAATAAAATTATGGACAGAAGTAATGGCATACAACATACCTACTCTTATTATAGACGCATTTTAAGAACCCACACTCAAATCTCTGCATAAATAATAATATCCTGAATTAAACGTGATTACCTATCCTATCATAAAAGTTTTATAGCTTTTAAAAGATGTTTCTAAGTGTGTGGGATCGGAACTATAAATAAAAAGTGCCTGTTTGATTATTAAAGTATTCATTACTCAACCTCTATCGATATCTACCGATATTTGAATTGGTATTTTCTCTGAAAAACCTCTATCGATATCTACCGATATTTGAATTGGTCTTTCTTCTGAAAAAATCAAAGTCAATGACGTTCAAAACAATTTATTTAGAAATCATATGTTTGCAGCCATTAAAATACTATACCTACGTTCCCACAATTTTATTTATAGACAAGTTAACTTGGAATCTAAGATAGGTGTACTCTCTAAGTATTTTTAAATTCGGTTAAGTCTGGTCTGAAGTTGTCAAAGAATTATCTGCTTATAGTAGGGTATAACAGGGGCCCAGTTTTAATTTGGTAAAGTCAAAAACGTTTATACAAAAATACGGACATGATTTTTTACTAAACACCAGAAATGGGATAATCAATTTGGTATGATATTATCTGGAGCTGATAATAACCTGGTTATGGCAAGATTGATCGGTTTTTGTGTTTGATGGCACCCAAAAGTTTTATTCGATTCCATTGGTACCAAATCAACTTCAAGAATACCAATAGGTACTCCGTTAATACCAACTGTATTAATACATATTTACATGCAACTGCAATATGAAAATACAATACTGAAATGTTATATTGTTAATATGTTAGTTATTTATTCTCGTATTTATAACTGTTTGTATGAGTATTGTCAGAGATGAATTTTGATGAATAAAATCTTGCTACCGCTCAGTTGACTGTCTTATTAAATTGAAAAATACTGCTCACATATGCTGACATGTGAGTTTATTTATTTGGATATATTTAAAAAAAAAAGTCAACTCGATAGCCAGATGTTTGTTATACAGCTTCAATATCATTGGCCAATTTCGTAGTTTAGTAGATACATATTTACATGTTACACTGACTATATTTGCATAATAATAATTAATATTTCAAATGGATAGCTACCAGCTTGTGTGAATTTCCGCTGTTGCAATCTGCTTACATACTAAACTTCTGCTACAAGCAATGTTGTGAATGACAAGAAAAAAGTAGGTACCTATTTATTTGTGGAACAAATCTAGATTACGTCAATTTCAACAAATTAGTCACGGACGTTGTACCGTAGGAAGTAATACAGTAAAGTAAATATAATTTCTTGGTATTCATTCATGTTTTAATAAAAGGCACCTTCCTTCAAGCAATGGTAAATGTTGTTGGTAAAAAACTCTTATTCGATATTCGAAATTGTAAAGTTTGCCACCACTCCAATTGATATCAGTAAAATATGAATTTTTACTTGTAATATAGACACAGGAGAGAGAGGTATACCATGAATATGTATGGGGTCATCATAAAGTAGGGGGTATACTTTAAATCTTATATAATTTTAAGAAATCAAGTTATTAGCAAAAAGTAAATGGAATCTAGTTGCTTCAATAATTATTGGATTTTACTCATGATACAACCACACAGTTATGCCAATGCGTATATCGTGACGTCAGTTACGAGGAAAAACAATTGATAAACACGAAAATAATTATATCACTGCCCTTAAGAATTTTCGCATCGCATTGCCATTTTTCCCTCACGAATTACGTCATGCGCAGAACAAACGAAAGTTATGAGCATATCTGTGTAGTTGTATCATGGATTTTACTGTATCTATGGAAAACAAAAGAACTGTCGTTACAAGTGTCAAACGTAATCATTGAGATTTAGAGAATTATTCTCAAAATAAAACTCAGGTAAACGTAATCAGATAATCCACAAAAAATCGTTCAGGAAGGTTTTCATGACAAGAAAGTCACCGTTTGCTGAGGCTTCACATCTAATTTTACCAATAGCCCATACTTTTTTAACGAGATACAGAATGGAGAAGTCATATCTGTAACTGTTATCTACTGTCTACTGGTAAACGATACCTGTATATGTTACGAGATTATGCCATTCCACGGATACAAAACGAGCACGAAGGAATTGAAGATTTTTTTTGTAGGATGGAGCACCCCCGTATATTTACCGACCAGTTAAAGAATTTTTAGAGTAGAGTAGATTTGTAGATTCATGACCTCCAAGATCGTCTGAACTTAACCCAACGGATTACTGGCTGTGGGGTTATTTAAAAAATTTGGTGTTTAGAACACGACCAACAACGCTAGAAGAATTAAAAGACTATTAGGGAGCGAATTGCTGCAATTCAACCAGAAATGCTGCATAATGCTGTATACAATTTGGAGGAACGGTTGGTGATTGTACAGCAGCAAAATACCCAACATATCGAACATTTGCGTTAACCACTGTTGGACATAAGAAATCCCATAGTTTAAGCAATCGAATTTCTTTCACATCCTGTTATTAACTTAATTTGTTAGGGGCAAGCCGTGGTAGCAACTTGGCGTTCATATTAACGATATGAGCGCCAAGCAAGGTAGGCCGCGGTTAGAACTTGGATGGGTGACCATGCAGGGAAGACCGTCGGCGCTTGCCCTCATCTTCTAGTGGCCTGTACGTCGGTGAATTCACAGAAGCTATGCAAATTTAGGCGAGATTTGCGTAGAAGACGTACCATCCCTTGGATAGGATGTAAAGACGGAGATCCCTTGTCTATGAAATGATAGGCAAGTAAAAGATCCCTACCCTGCTATAAAAAGTGGGGGTTCGGCAAAATTTCCAGGTTGGGGGTTGCTCGTCTCCTGGCGTCGGTGATTGGCCTTAGTCGCGGAAATAGGCCGACGTTAAATAAACGAAAAAAAAAAAAAACTTAATTTGTTAAAAGTACATAATAAGTTGAAATATATCCCTTACTTTCTGATAACCTTGTATGTTAATTTTAACCAACAAGCTATTATCACAGCTTAATAAACAAATAAGTTGTGCTATTATTTCCTTATTTTAAATAAATATTTCAATTCTGAACATGTATCTATAGCACCAAATCTCTTTTAAACACTTCTCTTTCCTACACTTTTTATATATTATAGTATCAAGAGTGCCTATCTGTCAAATTCAACAAAGTAATAATGTTATTGAATGAAAATATACCTTACATACATTTAGTTATTTTCAAGAATAAACTCGATCAAGAACTCGGTGAAGGTCAATTACCAAGTTCACTGTCCAAGAGTAAATGCACTTATCTTTTCTGATCTTCATTAATAAATTAGTGACTTGAAACGCATAGTGATTTAAATCGAAATTAGTTTATCATGACAAGCTTACTTCCTGCATCATTCGTTATAAAAAATATAAAGGTACAATATACGGGAAAGTTAGTCTATTAATCAGTGGGTTTGTTTTTCTGTCAGTTACATAATGTAAATCACAAATACTTTTCCGGCTTTTCTACTGCGTTCCCACTATTGTTACCCCACAGCAGAGACTTATAGATCACAGTTAACTTATTATTTTAATGAAGTAGATTATTCTTGAACTTATATTCATGGTAGAATGCACCTACACGTAGGTAGGTACTCCCTAGGGTAGGTTGATACTGTTATACCCGTAGATACCGAGAGAGGTACCCATATTGTAGCAATGATAAAGTAGATAGTTCAAAGTAGGTACTTCCGCAAAATGCAGATAATGTCACCCTACAGAACTGTGTGAATTTGTCCCCCTTTCCAATGATGGTAATTAAATGAATTGCACTTACTGGGCGTTGTTGTAATATTAATAAGAATCGCCTTATCTCATTCCTACTAATATTTGGGCTGCAGATTATGACGATACGAAAATGTCTTTCATATTGGAAATATTTTTAATGGATCCACTATAAATCTGGCATGAAATAAACTATTGAACGGACTTTGTAAGTAGAAATTCCAAGAAGTTATACAAGGTGCCCATTATCTCCTTACATGGCAACTTTGTTGATAGTGGAGATAGAGAATTGTTTAAATTAGCAAAATTGGGCAGAATTATAAAAGGAATTCAGTGCCTCCTTCAGATTTAATTTTAGTTTTCCACTTTTCGAGATACCTATTTCGGAAAAACTGAAAATTGACAAAATTTTTAAACTTGAATATCTCGAAAACTACAAGGTGTCCACCTAGTGCGCGTAAGTCCAATATCTGGGTTAATAAAAGAGATAACTTAATTTTTTTTTCTACAGGGTTGTCTAATTTCCCGAGCTGCACAAAATGAAAATATATTTACATATTCAGGGTGTTCAGTTTTTCCTGGACAGGTACCAACTTCGTTTTTCTAAATGGAAATATATATTTTTTATTGCTTTTTCGAACTAAACCCTTGATTTTAGTAGGACTTTCATCAGCCTTCCCTATACCTAACTTTAACTGTTTTTGAAATATTGACGGGTGAATATTGACATTTTTGCAACTTTGACACCCTATAAAATCTAAACGGTTTGAGATCAAGCAAAACGGTTTGCACATTCCTATCTTAACTTTTTATAAGCTATCGTTTGATACTAATTTCAAATGTATCCAGGAATTAAAAATTTTCCGAAAATTTTGAAAATTTTTAATTCTTGGATAAATTCGAAATTAGTATCAAACGATAGCTTATAAAAAGTTAAGATAGGAATGTGCAAACCGTTTTGCTTGTTTTGCTTTTGCTTGAGTAATATTATATTTCCAAGTAGCAATTAAAAACATTGAAAATTTAAAACTGAAGTTACAAATAAATGTATTCGGATTGCAGAAAAAACATGAAGAACAAATAATAGTCGCTGAAATTCAATACCCAAGAAAAGTAGCAGGGAAAATAATACAATAGACACAGTGTTATGACAATATGGACACAGTAGTGTTACAAGAATAAACAAGTTATTTATTTATTCTTCTGGTACTGTCATGTCAAAACAAAGTACAAGTTAATAGCATTTGACTTGTGTAACTTACAAACTTTAGTATACATTTTGCAAGATATAAGAATAATATTACCTTGTATATGTATGCAACTGGCTGAGGAAGTCAATAATATAGAAGATAGAGAGAAAGCAGCAGAACTAAGAGCGGAACATTATTAGGTTAAGGAGCAGACAAACAGGCAGGTCATACTGGCAAGACCACGAATGAAAGAGAAAGACCAAGGAAAAATAGAACTTGGAATTTAAAAAAAAAGCGAACACGCTGTCTCGGGATCGGAGAGCATGTGAGATAGTGAGATAGTAAATAAGCGTTACTTATCTGGCGTGATGAAGACAACAAGATTATGAATATATTTAATGGTCTAATTAATTAATCATTATTATTCAAATGAATGGAACTTCAGCAGGAACTATAGAAGAGATTTAAAGATATAATTACTTAGTTTGGCTGAATACTCAGTTTTCTTTGACATTTTATTTAATATTAATATACACGCAACACGCAAGTAGTTTCTGTAACACGCCGTATTCCATTAAACTATCAACTTGATCTCATTTATTTTAAAAAACGAAAAGACCTCATTGTACACATTAATTCAATTCTTAATACAACTCCAGTGCAGTTTTTATGACCAATTTAAACTACAAACCATAAAACATCTCACGCATGAACCTACTCATATTCACAAAACAGTAGCGAAGCTATGCTTCTTAATTTTCTTTGCAAGTATATCATTTACAGTGTGAATAAAAGGCACAAGTATTTTACGCATTATAACCACGTGCTAAATTCTACCTTGGAAATATGAATTACCTAAATACAAACGTGATTCTTAGAACATGTTTAAAGCATCGGTGTCGTATTTCTGGCTTTCTTGCCCCGGTGAAAAGTTGTGAAAATTTGAATCCAATATGCCTAACCTTTATAATTAACTTGGTTTGTGATCGGTAACAATGGTTTATAGGTATTCAATTTTCGTATAGGTACCTGCATGTTTGTGGGCTGCCTTTAACAATGTGGTTTTCACTACAATATCTTTTATATGTGTAAATTACTAGACAAATTTTCAATATTAATTTAGAATTCCAGAGAACAGTGGGAGGTATATGTTTTGTTGTTCGCTATATCAATTAAATCTGGGTTTCAAAAATCAACCCTCCGACGCGAAGGCTCCATTTAGCGCAGGGATTTATTTTCTAATGTTGTTATATTATATAAGCATTTTAGACGTAAGACAAAATACTGAATGAAACGGATAATAATGGAGGTAATAAGTGTAGGTATCTGCATACTATAAGTTGATATATTCCCTTAGGGCTCGTTTTAAAATTATTGATATTCATCAAAAATATATTTTCTTCCGTTGGTTAATTATTGATTAAATTTTCACATTTAATTAATATGTCGAAAGAATTATGACGATCAATTAACTATTATAATGAGCTAATTAGTACCAATCAACACATACAAAAGAGTATATTCATCAATCACAAAAGGAGCCCAATCTTATTAAAATTCCAGTTAGTTTTAAATACTGTTTGGCTTTTCAGGACACACATGTTCAAGGCACATTAGACTTAAGCATTTGATAGACCAAATGTTGAATGTGGTACACTTAAAAATAATATTCACGCCGTGTTACACACTTTTTAACTATTGCTCTTCTACTTATTATAATGTCTGACCCCCATAGTCTAAAAAATGAAGACGATTGAAAAGAATATTGAAAGATAAGTTTAATTTGAGTAAAAATGTACTGAAAATGTGAGGAATAAGTAGTATAGATCTCGGATCTCGCTGTAGACCATAATAAGCGAATAATAATAATACTAAATAAAAATTTATGATCTATACGTATACGTACGTGTCCCAGAATCAAGATAAGAAATTTTAAGGGTCCTGAAGGGTGCTTTAGACATGAATTTGTCTAGATTCATGACTAGCGACAACCCTTTGAAGTTGAATGGGAAAGCGTACCTAACAAATATCAGTGACTATTCTTTCTATAGTCACTGCAAATATGTAGTAGATTTTATAATGAATAGGGGGTTCCGCTCTAATATTTTTGTCATTTAAGTATCTTGTTTTCACACAGAATACAAAAAATTTAGAATATTTAAATGTCTATGCAATTCGATTTACTAAAGAAAAAAAAAACAAAAGCTACTGTTAGAGGAATGAGATTAATTAACGTTTTATACATAAAAGACTCCAATTAATTAAAATATATTGCTCATGATAAAACAGAAAAAACAAGAAATAAGGTAACACCAACACTTTGCTAGATAGCTAATACTATCACCACTTTGCTAACTTAATTGTTTTACCTAATTCGACAAATTACCTATGTTGGTATTTATACTTACTTACCTGCCTCATTATAATTTATACAGTAATTAAAGAAGTACAGTGTACTAAACACTAAACCAGAGATTATAAATACACACTAAACTAACTTTAAAAACACGCTAAACTACAAACTACCTCTTCCTTTGCCTGTAGCAATATCAGTTTAATATACCTAGTTTTATCTCGGTTTTATAGGTACCCTGTTTTATTTCCCTTTGTTCCTTTATAAATTGTAATCTGATAGGTATTATAAGTACCTACTTGTATATCACACCTACTACTTAGTATCTACGTAGACATTAATAAAATAAAAGCTTGTAAAAGAATTTTATTACAATTTTAGTTAGCAGAATCTGTTTTTACTTTACGTGCGTTATGGCTGTGCTAACCAATATTTAAAAATGTCAGATTTTCTCGTGAAAAATTATCAATATGTTTATGTAGGTATTTAGTCGAGTATTTAGTCTTTTGAGGATCGCACTTCACAAAAATGCTTCAACTTATCGACGTAAAAGAAAAACCGAAAAACCTGCAATGATTTATCCATTTACCTATCGTTCAAAAAAATCAAAAATAGTAACGGTCCTAAATGTGAACCTTGCGAAACTCCTAAGTAACAATTATGGAATCTGTCTAAAAACCGTTGACCGAAAAATAGTATGAGAACCAACGCAAAAAATGTCACCATGTACAAATACATCGACCTCTCCTAACTTGGCTAATAAAATATTATGATCTATTTTATCGAATGCTTTGCTGAAGTCGGTATAAACGGAATAAACTGACTTTGTCTCAGAGACAAAGTGTTAAAGGTGTACAAAGAATCGGAGCACAATTTTGTATACAATAACAAGGTAGTCCATCCCGGACCAGATCCTATTAGGATCCTATTAGGACCTTATTTAATTTATCCAGCACAATTTGTTCTGTTATAGTAGCTCAAGTAACATTAATATTATTTGTGGTCGGTGAAGGATCCATTATTTTTTATGTTTTTGTTAGTAGTGTTCGTATACACTTTTTGGAAATGTTGACAAATATCGGGTCCATTACTATCTTGGTGGTCATTGTCATTATTAATGCATTGTAGGTACTTCAAATGCCATAATTTCGTCTACGGCTAGAGGAAGTGCCAAATATTTTTTAGGCGGGGACTGTATCTCATTATCTATGGAATTAATATATTTATTATATTCTATTCATCCATATCCATTTTCATCAATTGTTTCCTTTAACGCCGAAAGCAGCGAAACCTATTGTAATCACATTCAATATTGTATTTTTTCCATTAATTTTCCTTTATTGTATTTATAGTTCTAATAGAGAAATAATTAGGTATTTTGGTAGAAAAATAGGTTAGGTAGAAAATAATTTTCGATATCTAGATTTTACTTTTGGTACGGTGATACATAATCGTTTAAAGCTTTATAAAAACATTTAATCGCCTTTTTAAAATTTAAAAGCCCCACACATTCGTTATTTTTTAATGCTCCGGCAAAAAGACATGATAATTGTTCATTATAGGTAGGTACTTCAATTCAAATGCAAATTTCTTAGGAATTAATTTTAAAACTCATCTTTATATTTAGACGAGGGGCCATCCACTAGATAAAAATATGTACCAGTATTGCGCATTTTCTCTGAATTCTGCGTAATTCTTGGTAATGCCGACAATTTTTTTACAATTCCCTGTAATGTGGATAATGTAATGTAATGCTCTGTAATACATGTAATGCCGAGTGTAATGCTATGTAATAACCTATTAATGAATTTAATTTGCAGTAATGCAATGTAATGCAAAGTAATGCAAAGTACAAATACCCAAGGAATGTGATATATTAAGGCAGTTTTACGGAACAAAATGGAAGAACTGTTTTTTTATTAAATCAGGTACAAATTCTGGACTGAAAGGGTTTAAAAATTTCTGAAAAAAGAAGTTCTTTGAAAGTAAATTGTTTAAAAATACACCCATTTTCTTGTTTTTTTTTATGATGAAGCACTGTCAAATATATATCAACAATTTGCAAACTAAACCTGAAACTCTATAGTTTTAAATTAAGTGGGTATCAGCTTGAGCATCAGTTTATAAAGTGTATATTTAAGTGTAGGTATTAAAATTTGATATACATTTTAAACTCGATTTTAAAGAACTGACTTTACACAACTTTAATGCACATTTTTAAGGAAGTACCTAAGATACCTAACTTATGTTGTTACCCGTGTATAATACACAATTTTTTTAATTCACCAGTAAAAATTCTGCAAATATTATCAGAAGCGGGAACACTAATTTTCATATGAAACTATGATTTAATGTCACAAATAATAAATTAAAATTATATATTAAATGCATTATAATTTAATTTATTTATTATGATTTGAATTGACTGTTGAAACTGTTTAAATATCTGGTTATACATTATTTAGACAAATTGCAATTTGTAAAATTCATCCATTGTAATCTTAATTGTAAAATTTCTGTTCTCAAAAGTTATTAACAACTCTTTAGACATTTTATTATTTATCGAAATAGAATTTTCAAACTTATGCTATATTTCAAACTGTTGAGTTTACATTGAATACCAACATATATTTTTACAGCGTTTAAAAGAAATACAAAAAATAGAGTTGTTTGTACAATACTTAAGTAGGTACCTAATATAAAATATCTATGTTTGTACACTAAAAGTCAAGTTTATTTTTTTAATAAATAACAAAATAGGGAACACATCTAATCGTATTTAATAAGATTGGAGTACGGCTTAGTATAAAAACAGCCTATGGTTTGGTATTGGCCTCGGTATAGGCATACTTAAATAAAGATGTTATAAGAGAACAGGATCCTTGAAACTTCAATAAATCTTATGAACGGCATGCCTGATTTTAAATATGTATTCTTTTTTGAAAAGAAGGCGATACTTTCGGCCGTACTCCAACATTAACATCGTAATATTAGTTGAGAATAAACTGTTTTTTTAATTCTTTATATTTCTTCTCTATCAAGCACTTATCATTTCGTTTAATACTAAATGGACCATTCTTCAGAAGTTCTAAGGGACCATAGAATATGAACTGTTCTTCTACATATTGAATGTCTTCCTCCCTGGGCCAAACAAAGTTGTCTAATTCCGTCTTTAAGAATTTCATTTTATATATTTTATTATTTTGTTCTAGAATCCTGCCGAGATACCAGTTATTGTCATAATAGACTGCATAATAGTGCTCATTTTTTATTAAGACGGTTGATTCTTCTTGATTTTCTGTTTCAAATGCATCACTTTCTGTATCACTGTGAAGTGTGAAACTAATAGAACTATCAGAACTTTCAGAAACAATATCTGTTTCACGATTTTTTATTTTTCCCCCTCCACATTTGCGGGGCCCTTTGAAACGTGCCAACCTATCGCTTGATAATCGCCCAGAGCTGTCAGAGAAAATCCAACATAACGTACTTTTTTTTACGGTTAGAACTTTGTTTGCCACCTTGATTTTCAATAATGAATTGTTATCTGGTTTCCTGTTGTCTGAAAAGTCTTTTATATTTAATTTCTTTATCTTTCCAAATTTTTCAAGGTCTTCTACTAATTCTTGTTCCTCTTCATTTGCACCATAGTAACAAACCTGATCAGTTTGAGAGGTCTCTTCACAAATGGGGATTTCGTCACTTATTACTTCTTCATTTCCAAAAGCCATTTCATTAATATCGTTTTTTATTATGGAAACGTCTTGTAAAGCTTGTTTTTCTTGTTCAGGGTCAAGTGACATGCCTAAATTCTTGAAATCTCTCAGAGCATCGTCCGCGGCTCCTTCAAGAATGTTCATAATTTTTTGAGTAGAAGGAAATTCGGTTTGAGATGACAAGGAATTATTATTTCCTAATCTTACATTGTCTTCTCTTGGGAAAACAAACTTTTCACCTACAAAATAATAACTGCATTGTTAAATTGAAAGATTTAAGTTTGAAAAGAAGATATAAATAAGAAGGAAACATTAATATATATTTATAGTTATCTTCGGTTATAAAATCTTTACAGTGAAAGCAATATTACTGATGTTAACCTCTCGGGAAACCTGTATGCATTGTTTAGCGCTAGATATATGAGTAATTGCACTTTACAGTAGAATGTAAAGGGTAACAATAAAAATACGGAATTAACTAGATGTACACACCTGAATCGCTTATGATGTTATTGATGACTTGGATTCGTTGACGCCTTCTTAAAATATCCAACATATCAAAGTTTACTATTGTAGAATAAGTGGACGTCATAGATCGCGTTTGCCTAAAAAATTTTTCACAGGGTTGACTGCTAAACAGCCAAGGAACCAATAGGTGTGGTTCATTCCTGTATTTCTCAGTTAAAAGCAGAATAGCATGCGCATTTAATTCAATGCAGGTATACGTATTGAGAGTAATCCAGTTTTTGCTAAGGCAATAAGTGGGATGACTTTTTATCCACATCCTCCAAAGACGTAAAAAGAAATTTGAATACCATAATAAATAGATTCGACGCTCTACGTTAAGAGATTTATCTAGAAAAGAATCCAGAATATATCTTGTTAATATTAAAACCTGTCTAGTCGCATTTGCTTCAGGTATATTTTTAAGGATGTCAGTTACACATAATGAGGATATTTTGTCAATTGCCTTGAAGTTCATTTTATCAGAACCTGAAAATAAATAGATACAAAAGTTGTCATAATTAAATAAAGTTAATATTTTTGTACCATCTAAGTAGCTGGAAGACAAGAAATGTGCATCTTTAGAATATTCCTGAATAATGGTTTCTAAATGCGATTTTGAGACTATATAATCTCCCATTCGCATTTCCACGTTGAAATTGAGCAATCGTGTTTTAATTTTTGTACTAATGTGGATTGTATCTTGTACTATGATAGGTTCATCTGCACAAAAATTCGCCTAAAAATAACAATAATTGAATGAGTTTCTTATTAAAACGAATAATTACGGAAATTTACCCGAAAAAATGGTGAATATGGCGATGTTACACTGTTATCTGATGGAAAATTGGCCTTAATTTTCATAGCTTTAAGGCACCTAGTATCGCCATCGGATGAAAAGCCTTCAATTGAAATACCATTTAGTTTCGCTTCATTCTCCAAATATCGCCATCTTTTCAGGACATTGTCTGCTGTGAATCTATTATCAGACCCAAATACAACTAAACAGAATGCTGGAGCACGATCCACTAATGGTTGTGCCATAAAAATATAGGCATAACTTGACAAAACTGCATTTTCACAGGCATTTTTTATATCATTCACGGATTGAACAGGATACTGATTTGGTAAAGGGAAGCATGTTGATTCAGATTGGTGACAAACAAATCCAACCATAGTATTTATAACTATTATTATTAAGGGTGATATATAAACTCAACAACAAACACTGACGTAGTTTTCCACAAAACACCAAAACAATATACTGCACTCGACGTACGTTTCGCCAACCAAGTTGGAATCATCTGGTGATGATTAAAACTATTAGTAGTAGTGCAGTAAATTGTTTTGGTGTTTTGTGGAAAACTACGTCAGTGTTATCTTCACATCTAAGGTTCCAACCCCCTTCAAGAACAAACTTCTGCACAAACACAATGACCGATTTCACTTATTTAAGGAATTAAGTAGAAGGCTTATTTTGATAAGTTTTCAAAATCTATTGAATAATTACATTAATTGTTGAGAATTACTTGAAAATCGAATAATTATATAATTTGGTAGGTACAATAAAAAATGCTTTAAATGTCCTCCTTCCGCTTGAATGCATGCTTCACAAGGACACACTTGAGTTTAACTTAATTCTAGGGCAACTTTGGATACTGTTATATTATTATTGACTGTTATTAAATTCGCTCTGTTTTTCATAAAACTTGAAGTCTTCTGAGTGAAATCAGACATTGTGTCCAAATAACGTTTTTCTTAAATTTATATAAGCTTTTGCCTCACAAAGTTTGTTGGTGAACTAATACCTAGTCACCCTGTATTTTTATATTATAATCTCGATTATAATATATTATATATTCTTATCCAAAACGCAAAAATTAGTAATGTCCATTATTACTTACCCCTCAACCGAGCCCTCAACTTACTAGTGACACGCACACAAGTTTATTTATCAATAATTATTAAATATTAAACCGAGTATAAAACAAACATCATGTAATGCTAGCGTGAATTTTTAAATTCGCCAATGGACGTCGCAACATGTGTTCCATCTTTTTTTGTTTCTTTGACTTAGAAGAGAGGGAAATTATTAGACATAGAAGAGGGAAAGCCAGGCACTTCCTAAGTAAGTTTCTAATAAATAATGTTAGCTCCTCGGTTAACAAATATATTTTTACCTGGCTAGTCTAGTCTCAGTTTAGATTTATGTTACATAAAACTAGGGTTTAATAATATAATATAAAACTTATTGCAATTTTTTTTTAGAGTAGTAGATATATATCTTAAACTTATAAGTACAATTAATTCGTGAATTATTACTTGCTTATCTACTAAGGTGTTTAAAATAGTGTAATAACAAAACATACTACTTACCACTATTTTTCCTTAATGAAAACTGGTGTTGGTTTCACACAATTTTTTAGTTTCACTTACATGCACGCGAGCAGGCAATGAACTGACCAAAACAAATATAGTATGAGGCCATAATGTAATTTAATGCGGCCGTAATGTAATGTAGTGCAACGTAATGTAGTGTACTGCTACGTAATGTAGTATAATGCAACGTAATGTGGGCGTAATGCTGGGTAATGTCATATAATGCCAGATTAATGCGTCGTAATGTCACATAATGCTAGCCAATTTGTACCAGTATTGCGACTAGTGGATGGCCCCTCGTATTTAGATTTATTTTGACGAATGCGCTCTTAAATGTTTTAACCGTATTTTGAGACACGCCGTATAACAGCTATATTCAGGGAATATTTTTGTTCCGAAAATGTAAAAATGAATGTTAAATACCTAGTAGGTATACTTCTTGAATTGGAAACATTAATTTCACCTTTATCACCTTATGCAGTAAAGTTATATTACCCCAATGTTAATAATTATTTTATTAGGTATAAAGTAGTAGTTTAGGATGTGCGATGTGAATAATAATAAAAATGTAAAATGTAGTAATTTACTATTTCTGAGTTCTTAACTTTAGAATTTTAAGGAATCCTCTGAGATTTTACTTAAAATATTTATATTAAAATAAGTATAAGTAAGTAATTGTTTTGTGAATATTACTGTAATTTGCAATATACCAATGTTTTCGCTTTGTAGCAATGTAGCTTTCATCATTTTTATTAGGTACCTACCTATTTATTTATTAAAAATTGTGATTTAGTTCAAATCTGATATTACTATTCATCAATAAAGATTGCAGCTAATTATTCTTCTAAAATATCTCTTGAAAGAAAAATGAAGAAAGAAAATGTCACAAGTACCTAGGTAAATAGCCATTCATGTAGTACCTACCTAAAGGGTGTGGACTTTTTATATTTTACTATCAATGCAAGAGCGAATTAAATAATTTTACTAACTATATCTACTATAAAACCGTCGTACCCATCTATTAATTTTAAAACGTTTATTAGAACATTATATATTCCTTAATTCTAATGCTAGGGCATGCCACACAAGAAAGGCGAAGGGCCAATCGATATTTGTAAAATAAACATCTCTATTTATTTTTTTCTAGCCCAAGGGGATACGAAATACTACTCTACCTATTTATAGAACATAGAACGGGGAACATTATTTCATCCATCACATAACCGGTGTCTGCTGCAGTTTATATCTAGCTTATGTAAATTAACACCTGTTATTTTTACATACCTGTAAATGAATGGGCACTTTTTTCACTGGAGTACTCATATTTTCTCTCTTTAATGTTTCAGACTCGCTAAAATCACTTCTGTTTCAGTAGTAGTTGTATTTAACTAGGTAGTTACTAAACATAAAAATAAATTTTCACCTCCCTTTACCACTGCCTGTCAATAAATCCTAGCTGGAACCGCTGGAACAAGGATTTAACAGTAGAAGCGGATTAGCGGAAGCACAAAACTTGTCTGTGCACAAAACACAAAACTGAAACTGACTTCGAACTTCGACTTCAGAGAGAGACAAGCTTCAGACCACAGAACATACTTACAACTTCTGACTTCAGCAAATGTGATGTGGGAGTAGAGCAGCACAGAACTCAATACAGAATAAAACGGGCCTCTTCTAGAGAGGGAGTTAAGCATACCTCACACTAAGCGATACAGTGTTGCCAGATATAGAATATTTTATATAGTAAAACCCAAGAATTTTACACTTAAATCCTTGAGTAAAACCCATGTAAAATCATAGCTTACCATTTGTTATGGTAAGCTGTTGTAAAACTATTAGTTAATCAGATCTATTCATTTGATTAAAAATATGTTAAAAAATTGGTTGCGTTTTATTTCAAAGTAATATAAGATCGATCTTCATTAATTATAAATGTATTATAACTCGCTTTCTGTAAAAGTTCTTGAAGGTGTATGGTCGTTAGCTTCAAAATGATAGCTAACGGAATTATTTTCACCCTTTTTTGGAAATTTTCATGGCTCTATAAATACATACACCACATACATCTACACAACATCCGACAAATCAAGGACACCATAAAATTTGTGTGTAAAATTACGAATTGAGTTGCAATAAGAGTTGCGATTACACAGATTTATAAAAGATCTGGGATATTAAAAAAGCTACATGTTTCCGTGTTTACGTCAAACAATAATCATTACTGTGTTCCTTTAATAAGCTGCTAATGCGCAGATCATATGTGTGTAAAAGGCAAGTGTAAAAAGATCACAGCACTTAAATGCAAAATCCTCTGGAGTGCCTAGTGTAGTATTGATAATGAGAACCAAAAAATATATAACCAGATGAGAACTAGTAGATACTAATATAAATTCCTTGCTAGGTACCTAATTTGATCGCGAAGTATACACAGCGTCAGGTAGTACCTACATGAAGTAACCAACAAAAAACCAATGTTAATGGTGTGTTGATCGTGATCTAGTAAGTATTATCACAAGGAAACCGTTGTATAGAGTTTCGGAGTTTATCAAACGTAATCGATTGCTGGTGGTCAAAAGCAGCAAGTTCAGTTTAGATTTCTTGTCATAATTTTAAGTTCTATGAAACATATCCGGCAACACTGCTGCGATTTCAACTGGCGACGATACACTTGCTTAGATGAATCATGAACGCAGTAAATGGATTATTTAGTGTAATGGTTAAAATATTTCCTTAATTGTTATATATTTGTTATATTCTTTAAATACCTCTAGGTGCTTACAAAAAGTAGTAATTATTGAAATGGTAAAACTCGGCAAAGTGAGAACAAGAAAACTAGCTTAGATAACCAGATATACACAGATGTGTATTGATCTAAATTGTTAAGGGAATTTACTAAAATTGTAACTTTACTGACATCTAACAAGGACCAATAGAATTGAAATTATAGTGGTGCACCAAATAATAGAGATATCTGGTTCGTGGGAAATGTTTAAGGATTGGGAATATATTTCTTATAGCATAGCGGCAATAGATGCCAGCATTCGTACCGATGGCACAAATCGTAGCCATCGGATGGCTAGAATTATTATATTTTAATCAAGACAAGTGTTTATCATACAACATTTCAAAAAGTTGTATGTATTTTGAATTTTGTGGACACATGGCTGCATTGGCTACAGCATAGGGCTGTCAACCGTCCTGCATTTCGGAGGATGTCCCGCATTGGAGGACGCAAAGTGTCCTGAATTTCAGACATTTAACTGAATTTACTACTAATTTTACATTAATCACTTACAAATTTGTAATATAGGTAATATACCTACTGTTTTAAAGAGGTTTCACTTCCGGTTTGACCAAAAGTAACTTTGACTCCTAAAATTTAAACAGGACAATATTTTATATAATATTGAATTTTAAAATTCAATATTATATAAAATTATTTTTTAATTATAAAATATTGTTCCTGAATTTTTTTTAACTGATGTTCCTGCATTTTTACGCCCTTCGTCCTGAAAATAAAATATTGAAAGTTGGCAACCCTACTACAGCCTCCTGGAGAGATACTTATACATATTTGTCTATCAATGAGACTATGGTATTACACCTAGTGATATCTACTTAGGTTACTTTATGCACTTAGTGGGTACATGGGAGATCGCTAATACAAACCAAATTTTAGCACATTTGCACCGAAAACCGTATAAGCTATTATTTAACATTAGGGTTGGACTTACTTGTTTCTAAAGTCGACAGTTTCATTCCATTTTTAAAATGATTCTTATTAGATCTTTATTTACTAGGTATAATATGTTCTTGTTATTCAAATTGTATTTTATTTGGGGCATTATTTTCTATAGACTAGGTCTTTATTTACTATAATGTTCTTGTTATCAAATTGTATTTTATTTGGGGCATTATAGGACATCTGTCCTCTGCCCTTACTGAATTTGTAATAATAATAATAATAATAATAATAATTACTTGGCATCTAGTATATAGGTAGTTATATAATATGCCCAGAAGTATTCTTAAAAAAGAAGGGTGTGTCTCTTTTTCCTTGCCGTACCTACCTAAATATCTACCTACTTCCCTCTACACCTCAACTACCTACCTACAGAATACAGTAGGTTAATGTAGCAAAGAAATTCCTGTCAATGGTCCACATCGATTTCTGGTCTACTTACAAGTACCTACCTATTCGAATTAATATGAAATCTGACCCTTGATTTTTATCTGATGTCCTAGCTTCGACATACACAGAGGTGACAAAAACTATATTTTCCTTAAATTAAACCAGCCTGTCTACCTTTAAGTATTCAAAGGGTAGGTATACCTATGCTTTTTTCAAATACAGTAATGATATGTCCTTTTAAATGTCTACATCTTAATAGTAAAAAAGAGTTGTTATTTATAGAGTGCTCTAAGGAAGTTAGCATATTAGTATAGGTATAGGTACTCATTGAATGTGCATATATCTGTACCAGAGATTATATATTTCCTATATAATCTCTGTGTGTACTAATATGCGTGCAATTTTTTTATATAAAATTATTCCAAATGAAATTTATATTTGAATATATTAGGATACTCTTTATAAGAAGAAACTATAATGTGTAAGGTTAGTAATATGAATAAGTATAGGTAAGTACCTATCATATATTATCTAGATTTTGATACAGGGACTCTTTTACCTATTGAAACTTGTATTTTTTCTATTATAACCAACCTGATTTTAAATTGTCTTAGGCATTCCAGAACAGATGACGAAAGTTGAAAATAGTTGTTTTTGACAATAATCTTAAAAAAAAATAAAGTTATTCCTTTGCGTACCTAGATTATAGGTAATAAGAAAACAAGAAAAATAAAAACTATATTGAACCATAATATTTGATAATTTCATTTATAATTTATCTCTTCGTTAACTTTTTGGCTTAATTTCTACATAAGGAAATATATAAACAGTTAAATAAGCCAATAAATAATATTAAAAACATACTATAAAAAATGATAATTTCTTAAATTGAGTTCAATTCAGTTTAGTTTTATAATTTTCCAATGGCTATTTGAAAGTTTATAAGCGATTGGCCTCGTCTTGGTCTATGATCAATTGGTTTTACAACTTTATGGTATAGGGCAAGGGTTATCATTTATTTGTACCCAGGTTTAACGGTTGCTTTCTTGTTAGAACTTTGGAGGAACAGCAATGGATAAATAAAACAATATAAGTTAAAATGGAGAGAGCTTTACTTGTGTGTAACATAGCTGACATGACACATAGTACCTATACATACACAGGGCTGAGTATTACACCGACAGATATTATTATGAATTATGTACAGATGTATAGTCAGTAGGGGCGGTGTCTTCCTAAGTAAGGCATGACAAAAGGGTCGTGGAAAGGCCAAACAGAATATAATAATTTAAAGATACACTCCCAGGAACTGCGGGGCAGGCTGCGTCTCAGCCCGAAGATTCAGTCAAGCGATGCAAACATAACAAACGCCGCGCCTGCGCGGAGTGGCACACAGAGACAGGACGCCAGCGTCTACTGCCGCACGCGCCACCACTGCTGCACCTTTTCGGTCAGCTTCCTGCAGAGGCCCACCAGCCTCCGTCACATCGGAGCCTCGGCCTCGGACTCGGCCTCGCCTTCCTCAAGAGTCACCTGGAAGCGGATGCCTGGGCGCTGCGGGTCGGGCACTTCTTCTGCTGGCGGGCTGGGGGGAATGGCGCTCTGGTACCAGTCGCGGTTCTCCTCCAGAGTGTCCAGGATGTCCTGCGCGTCCGGATGCACCAGATCGGCCCAGGTCTCCCAAAGAGGGTGCACTATGTAATCAATAAAACCTACTTGGGATTTCTCTATAGTCGCAGAGTGTCGGTCACACATAGGACTAATATCCATCTTGGCTTCGCGCTCCTTGTCTCCCTGCTGGAAGAACTCCTCCATCAGAAGATCCACCCAGCGCCTGTACAACGCCAGCGGTTTGGTGGGATTGCTCAGGTCGGCGCAGTGCACCAGGTTCTCCAATACTTGGATTCGGTCTGTGTAGTTGTCCAGCAACAGCACACCCGAACCCGCGACTTTCTTGGTTTCCACCATGGTTTTTAAATCTGCCAGCAGACTCATGTGTTTGGACATATCAGTGCTAAGAACCATATCGATGACCATCTTACGCAGAGTTTGCCTCTGCTTCTTGGTCATATTGCAGAAAATATCACACCCTTCATTCGAAAGTAATTTAAAAGCGACTGCTAAATGATGATTCTCCAATACACTTTCATCATTGTACATCAATGCTAATTCGGAACTAGAATTTATTAAAAATTGATTAGTAAGTCCAGGGTGGTCTACATCGTGGATACACGCAGCAAATAAGGCTGCTGTTATTTCCAAAGGGGTGAATACAGACTCCAGAGCGGGAGTGTTCAGCAAGACATGCGTGCTTTGAGTTACATCGGCCGCATGTAAAGAATTATGAAAAGGATTATCTTTGACGTAGTGGTCTTCTAGCGTCATCATGAAAGTGATGAACGTTTTAGGAGGGATGCCCAATGCCTTCAGAAGGTCTCTATTGCTAAAGGTAGTATAAGCTACGCACGTCAGTGGCCTTCCATTGCTCATTTCCCCTATGCGGAATATATCGATACCCCAGTGGTCTATGACCATTAAACATTTTCCTAATTCCTCTTCATAGGGAGTTTCTACGCCGTGCAATGGTAATTTCTCGCCGGTGAACGAGTTTGTGTGGCACAGCGGCTTGCGGTTGACCCCAGATATCTGGGACATCGTAGTGTGAGGTCCCCTGGGGCGCTCCTTGCGCTGCGCCCCTTTAGGTGGCTCTGCTGCTTCATCGGTACGGAGGGTTGGTATGTCCAATTCCTGTTGTTTATCTGCAAAGAACATGCTATGGTTAATCAAAATATTTCCAAGAGGTATATTAAACTGACTTGCCTAATATTTTTTAATCAGCGTTTTTATTACTAATTTTTGCCTGTTAATTCATTTAAACTTACCAAGAAAAGTAGAGCAGATGTATTCCGATATTTGGTTTCCAGATTTGCTAGACTCCGAGAAATGGGACAGCTCCTTGTTGAGCATGCGCTTGAACTGCAAAGAAGAACATCCATTAGTCAATTTGTAAATTCGAAAAACAATATTATTCATCGCTATACTCATATCTAAACACGCAATACATTTTCAGACAATAGTTTGTGCTAATTAGGTAATAACTGATTTAACTGCCTAATGCTTGTGTGGTCTGCAATCGCAGACCGCTAAATATGGGTGTAGAACCATAATTGTGTCCCGTTCAACCCACAGAGTTTGAAGTATGTAAGGATATCGATTATACATAGCAGAAATCATTTACAATTGATGGCATCTCTCTAATATTTAAGTTTTTAACATCTACAAAGTCAAGTGATTCTTAAAAGACGCCAATTAATATTTCTGGATACTAAATACAAAAGTATTTCGTAATTTGTATTAACAAGATTATAGTTGAATAGTGTATTATACTCTTGTTTTTTGTAAAAGCTTAATCTAAAGCTCCTTATCCCTAAACACACATGTAAGCCAATTCTGTTCGCTAATAACCGAATTTTAACCTAGATCAAGATAACTAAGTGCGACTAAATAAATTGCCAATTATCCTGTACGCTTCTATTAGGGTCAAATTGGTTTAATATGCAAATATTTGACGTGAGTGTTTTGCTAATTATCTGTGAAAACTGTAAACTCCGTTAATTGCTAATATTTTATTGGTAGAAGACAGAGCACATTATGCTAACTCAATTAATGAATATGCATTAATCTCCGACTTAGATTATTGATAAAAAAATTTATACCAAAGAACATGTATATAACGAATGCGATTGACGTAGGTTGTTTTATCGCCAATTTCTTATTTTTCGTTTTGCAACAACCACTCATTTATTAGCTGCAAAAATAACGTTAAGTTAAAGTGGTAAATGCAGTACCAATTTGGAACTGACATTAAATTAATTTGTACAGATTACTTCAATTCCTCAATTTCCTCAACTACTAACGTCAGAAAAGTTACCAACATACAAGTAGGATAATTTAATCATTAATAAGGTAATTTGTAAGTACCTATTAATAATTAACCTCTACATGTAGGCATAATTAACATCAGGAGGCAGATGGTATCAGCTTAAAAAAATTTGGAAATAATACGAAAAGAACTAATCAGTACTAAGTACACAACTGAAGCATTGAACTGATTAAATATAATTATAATTAGCTAATCCATTCTTCACAGCTAGATTAAATGCAAGGGCTAAAATTCAGCCAAGAGTTCTTCAGGTTTTGGATTTATAATGTGCGATCAATTCCGTACCATAAAAAAATAAATGATAATTCGTATTAGACGTATTTATGAGTGTAATAAAAGGCATGTTTATGCTAAACGCTACATAGATGTAGAAAATACGTATTTATTAACTTTTTTAAAATGTACCTTAATTTCCGCTATAGCCGCGGTGAGGGCAATATCTGCCATTATGTTAAGCCAAGGTAGATTCTCAAAGAGCTTCTCAGAATTTGGTGGCACTCTGTCGAAAACGTCTTCCTGGGATATAGCTTTTTTTAAAACCCTTCTATGGGCAGTCGGATTTTCATCCGAAGTCAGCATTTTAGAAATCCAGTATTGCACTATTTTGGTTTATAAAAGAACACTTAGCAGTTTGTAAAACAACTAAAAACAGTCAGGAAAAAACTAGAAATAAACTTCAATGTTTGAGCAAAATCGGCTCCAACGAAAGCGATGTGCACTTGTCTCACCACGAGTTACTACTATTCCAAAGCTCACTATATGTTATTGCTTGGAACAACGAACCGTGACTGCCAACTGCGATACGAGCGTTTTCTTAAATACACCGCCGACTGCGTTTTTCCGCTTATCCTGAAATGTTTATACTACCTACTAAAAATTGACTCAGAAATATGTTTGTGTCGCGCTGCTCGTACGTTCTGCTTATCATATCACTGATTTTATCAGGAAGCAAATCTACGCGGGATCGGCTGCCAGATTGTTGTTCTAATTATTAATATATTTGTGAGAAATTTTGGTTGTTGTCTTTTCATTTACGTACTGTGTTTTCGTTTGTTTTTTGTTTTTTTACGCTTCCCACACAAAAAGATACGTATGTACCTACATATGGTGTGTTTTTCCTTTTGGGAAAATAAAATACAGGTATTGGTAAAATTTTGTTTTGATTGTGACACAAGTCTGAATTATTAATCAGCAGCGATTCCGTATTGATTTCCTGAGAGAAAATAATTTAGGAAACAATGACATTACTTTGTCCTATGATCTACATAAATCTTTGTTTCAGAATTTTTGCTGCTCCTGAGTGCAGCGTATCCAAAGGGAAGAATTTAAGATGGAATCATGTTGAAAACAAACTCATTGAAAATTCTAAGCTTAAAGTACCACCTACGGTATTCCATTCTGCACATTTATACGAAAATGAGTCAAATACAGAGCTTATGATGAGCAGTCATTATCGTGTACCCCACACGCAATAATTTTGAATTTTCTGCTTCAAATCATATTACTCATGTGGGAAAGGGAGTAGCATATTATTATTCTGCAGCCGTATTATTACTAGCTTCCAGGGATAGCGATTTACATGATAAAGCATCGGATAAACCTTAAGCACCATACGATGTCGAACTTAGGAAAATCTGAAAAACCCCATTAGTTATGGATTAGGCTATTAGTTACTAATAGTTGACCATATATATTAATGGACTATAATACTTAATAATTAGTAATTTGTAACCTGATCACAATTGGTTAACCCAGCTTTGTCAAGATTAACAACTAAGCCTTAACAGGAGCTGAAATTAGATACTTTTACAGCTAAATTCAGCTATATTTAGAAACATTAATATGATAATATTAACGAAATAGTCAAATATGATATATTATTGTCTGAAAGTACCTAAGAACTTTTCTATCTATCATTTTTTGCAGAACAAAAACAAAAAGTTTGGGATGTTTCGCACTCTGTACAGTGTGTTTCATATTGGAGTGTTCCTATGGGGATCTTGCTTTTTATTAGAGATAGAGGGTGGGATTAAATTCGGCAAAATTGTGGAATGCTTTATGGTTAAAAAGATGCTGCTGAGAAAACATTCTTATCTGTATTCGTTTGCGAGATACGTCAAAAAAACATTTTTGTTGATTTCTTCTTATAACTCCGTTATTTCTTAAAATTTCCACATTTCGCTTGCACATTGTTAGAGCAATTTTTAATTTGTCTTTTTATGACCCCATTTGTTTCAATAAGACGTTTCGGTTTTTTAATGCCACCATCAAGTATTGGGAGAAATGGGAAACTATTTTAGAGAGGAAGAAAATTTGAAGGCATAGTAACTCATATTAGCAACGGCATCACATTTTTTTAAATTAAGTCCATGATTTCTATTGTTCATGTATTCTTTAGTTATTTCCTTTATTGTTGATTTACCTGCATTATTAATTTTGGGGTTGGCAATTAAAAGAATTGAGAAGGAACCCGTGAAGTATTGCTTGAACTATAGCTTGTACCTTATATATCTATATAATCTATATAGCTAATATATATCTTTATATTAAGAAAATTTTTCGGTTTTTCCCATTTTCCATGAAAATCTAAATGTCTTTCGCTATCATGCCGTGTTCAAATATTCTTTTGCAGTAAAATGGTTCCTGTTATGTAACAAAACTATTTTGTTAGTTAGAATAAAATATTACGTTTAATAGAAATATTTATTAAAATTTGGTGCTGTTTCCCTGAAAACTGTAAATCATTTATATATTTGCCAATTTCATAAAAAAAGCTATAAATGGAAAATTTTAAGCAATGCATAACTTTTTTTATGTTAATGATTTTAAATATTAAAATATTCATTAGAGCAATATGAAAATTAACCAGAGCTATTATTAACATCGATATATTTTATTATTACCAATTTGCATCAGATAGCTATTTAGAAGAGATGCGTTATCAACAAAATACAGAAATAAAAAAATTAGTATCGATTATCAAGTTACCAATAGGAAAAACATTCATTTCCGTTATTTCAAATTTAATTATAGTGTCTAAACAGTTATTTAGTTATTTAAAAACAAGTAGGTATATTAGGTACAAAACATTTTTAAAATTTTTTAGCTGAAAACCATTTAGTTTTATTTGGGACATACCTTAATTATGTAAATAATAATATTACCATTACTAATTTGTTATTAACTTTATTCTATAGATATGTAGCCTAGCAAACCAATAAATGTTAAACAAGTTAACATTTACCTATACAACTTGATGCAAACCAATAAAAAATAATGTTCAAGGAAACTATACATGCCTTCTCTTATTTGAGACATTACGTGCCTGAAATAAGAATATTTATTTTATAATTAAACCAAAACTATTTGATTAAATCAGTTAATATATAATTCAGTACTAAATTCATTCATTTTTACTTTTAATTGTTTGCTTACGTGCAACACCCAAAAGGTTATGGTCAAATAAAGAATTTAAGGGTCCATTCTCTGTAGATTTGACAGGCATGAATGTAGGGTCGGATTGAGAGGATGGGTGGCCGATGGGTGGAGACTTATATATTCCAACTATCGAATTATTAAGATTTCGGAGGTGCACGCAAAGCCGAAGTAAAAAGGCACATGGAAATAAAGTTAGCCCTCATTGCAATGGTACCGGATTTGTCTTATAATTGCAACAAAATTTCTTTTTAATGTTACAAATTATATATCGCCGGAAAGATCAAAAGATAAACTAGATCCCTATAGTAGCAAATTTTTGTTTAACACATGTATTTTAGAGAAAATAATTTTTGAAAATACGCTATTTTAGTACAAGATTGTTTGCCTGGAATTTTAAAATAAAAAGAAATAACAAAAATTACTACTATAGGGACTTAGATTAAAGTCTTATCTTTCAATACTTTTTTACTAAAAGTCGCTATCTTTTATAGTTTTCTTATAAGTAATTAGACACGAGACGGACGCCGATTTAGGGCTTATTTCGACCTAGTGAATGGACTCTTAAAAACCATGCTGTACTTAAAATACGTATCGCCACCTTCCTTTGTAACTTCCCTCTTTCTTTAGTATTTCAGATGTAAATATGACTATTATTTAAATACAAAAAGTTGCCTGCTTGCGTTCAGTATTATTAAAAAGAAAGTTTAGAGCGAAATTCTATATAATTATTCATATATTATGTGCATCAGTGAGCGATACCATATTTTCATGTTTTAAAAAGTGTTCATATTAGATTATAGGCATTATAAAATACCTGACTGACTTAATAGAAGCTAACACACGTAATTTCTCGTGTCATTGTACGCAAAAGTTATTGTTATTAGTAATACCAAATAAATTACATTTATTTTATCTAGGATTAAACTGTCATTGTGACGTGACGTCAGTTTACGAAATGAAAAATATTTGTTCATCGGGATTTATAACTGAATTAATAAAAAAAATTGTAATATAGACAAGTATTTTATCGATATACTTACTATCTAATGCAAATGTAAATTTTGAACATCAGATTTCCTGAAATTCCTGAAAAATTTACTTAGTTTTCAATTATTACTTATGTGCCGACTAAGTTAGTAGAAATAATATAAAGAAAATCATAAAACAAACTGTAAGAGAAATGTATATGTACAAAGTCTATGGGTACTTATATACATGGTGTTAATGGCAGTACAGGGGACCAGCTATCACAAATTTTTCACCCTCCCAATTTCAATATCCTTGAGGATATTGGAAAGTATACCGTTTCTCATTTAAAGGCGAACTATAAACACTATACTTTTACATTTAATATGACAGGCTATAAAGAATGTGTCAAAATAAACTTTCACTGCATGAAGTATGAAGCATGAGGAGTCCTTACTCTGTAGGTATATCAAAAATTGTCACAAATATGGTACGAAACGAACAAATAAAATTAGTACAATATAAGTTCCCCCTGTCAGGACTCTAAACAAACGTCAGACGTGAAAATGGTGCGAGAGAAACAAGTAAGAAAGGATATGAATGATAGAAATCCAGATGACACCAGAACCGACAAAACCAATGAATTGAATAAAACAATATCATGGCTTTTTCACATTATATTTTTAATATTATTTATTGGCTTATTTAACTGTTTATATCTTTCTTTATACCTAGAAGAATTAAGGCAAAAAGTTAACCAAGAGATAAATTACCTATAACCTAGGTACAGAAAGGAATAACTTTATTATTTTTAAGATATGTCTGAAACAACTACATTGAGTGCAATATGCACCCCCAACATTGAATTACAACAATTATGAAGATATGCTGTTGTAATTCAATCTTGGGGAGGGGGGTGCATATTTCACGCAATGTAGTTGTTTTCGACATATCTTAAGTTATTCCTTTGCCTATCTAGGTGACAGGTAACGAGTTAAAAACTTTATTTAACCATAATATTTGATCATCTCATTCTGAGCTGAAAGATATAAGAGCAGTAGTGCCCCAGGGTAGCGTTCTTGACCCTATCCTTTACATGCTATATACTAGTGATATGCCAGTACTAGAAGAGACCACTGTAGCTACATTTATTTTGCTGACGACACTGCACTTCTTGCGGTCGGTAAAGATCCAGGAATATCCACTAGAAGACTGCAAGTAGCTAGCAACACAATACTTGATTGGACCAAACAATGGAAGATCAAGCTAAACGAGCTCAAATCAACTTATGTTAATTTTACCAACAAAAGAATAGTTAACCCTCCGTCCTTGGATATTAATGGTACCCTATGTGAATAATGCCAAATACCTAGGCATGACCCTGGATGCCAAGCTCCGTGGAAACAACATGTGAAGAAGAAAAGAATCAAACTTGGTTTGAAATATAGACAGCATTATTGGAAGAAATTCTAAGTTGACAATACATAATAAGATACTAATTTACAATCAGATCTTCAAACCAGTTTGGTTATACGGTATTCAACTTTGGGGTTGTGCCAGAAATAGTAACATTAAAACCATTCAGACTTTCCACAACAAAGTGCTGCGTAACATAGTAGACGCTCCAGTGAAATTGTTAAAAGAAAACAATCTAAAGGACGTCGTTGGATGAACTTTAGTTAATAAATGTTTAGTTTGTAAGATTATTAGAAGAAAATTAATGGTTGGTCATCAGACCAGTGATTCTCCAATAAAGAATCTTAATAAAAAAAATCATTAATAATTTATCTCTTAGTTAACATAAAGGAAATAAAATGAATCATGAATATGCACCACAAATAAGTTACAGACATTAAATCCAGTATTATTTGCTTTATTATTGAGGTAGCAAATATAATTGAAGATTCTTGTAACGTCCACCTATTCATATTACTGATTGCGAAGTTTACTGAACTGAAACATTTTTGAGATTGATATGTAAAATAGTTTGCAGAGATTATGTACGTTTCATTCAGAAATTTTCCTTAGCACATCAAGACTGTCGCTTCAGATTAATCATGACACTTAACATATTGATAAGTTATAATTTATAATCCCCGTTAAGTGGATATATTTTTGTACCTACTAGGTAATTAGAAAATGACGTTAGATTGTGATTGTCATTCATTATTTTCATAATCTCGAAAAAATATACTTAGTTCTAGTCATTGTGTAGCACCTGTTTTTGTTGAATTGTTGAATCGTTGGCAACAGTTCGGAACATTTCGGTATACTGTTGGCCAGTAATAAACTGTTTTTATTAGAAATAAACACCAGGAATATATTTTGAAAAGGTCAAAGTATAAAAACAACGAATCGTGGGCTTACCAGAGCCTACAATGTTCAGAGAAAAGTATAACTGATGTGATAACGTGGGTTAATTTTTTGAACATTGAATTTCGATGAAAGGAGAAATTTTCTATCTATTTTTACTATAGTTTATAAAGTAGATCGGATCAGAAGAAATGCGGAAGATGCATAATCCCTAAAGTGGAAATTGGCATCATCTGGAGATTACTGAAACAAATATCATAAGAAAAATTCTGTATCAGTAAATCTTTTGGCGTTAATTATTTCTTCTAATATTCCACATCAAAGGTAGCAGCAGGGTAATTGGTGTACTTTGTTCGACAAATGAGGAAATTATTTTAATACATACGTGAATCACTTCAGTGTTTGAGTGGATAATTATTTCAACAGTATCAGTAGCTGAATCAGCATTTGTGTCAGTATTTCACAGAATCATTTAAAGCAACTCGTAATAAAGGCAATGCACACTAGAAAAAAAGAAATAACATAACAATATCGTCTACAGGTAATATCACAGTAATCACAAATTAATGTTTCGAATATTTGAAGTCTTACATTCTCTTACATTCTTTATAAGAATGTATGTGAAATATGTGGTATACAGTTGTGCATAAAGAGTACGATTGACTTAAAACATGCAATGTAAATGTTGTATCAAGTGTAGGTAGTATCATTAGTTATCTTTTATTGGTGTCATTATCTTTTGCACGTCTCTAGTGTAGGTCAAACAATAACTTAATTATTACGTCCGATTTCGTCACAAACGGTTTAGTGACAAAAAAATTACACTTTGTTCCAAATGTTTATGGGTTCAAGGACGATTCATATACACATATATATAGATACACTTCATGTCAGTGTCAGTAGGCATTAAAATGTCGCGCAACTTGAGACGTAATAATAAAGCTTCATACATTATGGATATCACTAGCTTGAAGACTTGAAGGCCATGTTTAAACTCATTAATCAATTTTGGAAAGAAAATGTTATATTAGTGGTCATATCAGTAGGATAAAACAAATTCTTTAAGCTAAACAGCAAGACTAAGACAAAAAAGAAGTGGTTTACTTAAAAAAGTAAATGGTCAATCAAGTGTTACGGTGTACTTCAGTTTTATGCAATGTAGGTATTGGGAGGTACAAATTATAAATGTTTAAATATAAAGAGGAAGAACATGCAATAATAATATAGAAAAAATAAATAACCGTAACCGTAAGGTTATAAGTATTATGTTTAAATACTTATAACCTTACGTTAATTAAATGAGTCAGACCGTATTACAGCTACAGATTAATAAAAAGATAATATTATCGATAATCGTATATTTTATAGAACTTTGATATCGGTTTTAAGATTCTAAAGAAATTTATAAAATATGGATAATTATTTACAACATAGCAACAATATAAAAGAAGGAATTTAGGTATGCTCTGGTATAAGTATTGTTTTTAAGCGTATCAATCTTACTATAACAATTTAACAATTCTCGGTCATATCAGAACACAGTAACAACATCACAATTTTTTTTATCTAACATCCATATAGAGTTCAGATTAGTAACTTAATCCAAGTAGAGGAATTTTTCCATAACTGTATGTAATTTAATTTTACCATGTAGGTTCATGGACTGGCAACTTATTTGACCAGAAGAGACAAAGAAAGGCGGTATACTATTTTGAAAATAGCTAAATCATGTGTCAATAGCAAATAGGCAAGAATAATTAGGTTAGGTTAGATTCAAAAGTGAGTGGGCCGAAAACCAGACCCTCCACCGCGGCCATGTGGTCTATTGTGGCTCACACCTACTTATATTTCACCCAACAGGTCCAGCTTCTTAATGTAGCTGATCACCTTATTGGGTGAGAACTTATTCAGATCCTCTGGCAGAAGTTGTCCTTTGATAAATAATGAGTATCTGATCCTTTCCCCAGCGGGGCAGGTGCACAATATGTGTTCTGCTGTTTCATCATCTAAGCACAGGCGGCACTCAGCATCTTCTGCTAGGCCGAATTTGCACAGATGATATTTTAAACGGCAGTGACCCGTATAGAGGCCAATTAGAGTTCGTTAGGTGAAACCTGCTTAACTCTAGAAGTTTTTTAGTTCTAGAGTTTTTTAGTCTTAGAAGTAGGAAGGGAAACATTTAAAACAGTTTTAAACCAATATTTTAATAATAAGGTAGAATCACTTTCGATGAATTGTGAATTACCGTTCCACTGAAAAAATCAATTTTTGCCTTCTTCAAATTTGCCATGAACTCCGTCATAGCTTCAGATACATGAAGGACTTTGGATACATCCTCATTACATGTGCACTGTGCACTGTGCAGTGGATCTGAAGAAGAAGAAATGAGTATATGTTTTACGAATATAATCAGAAAATATAATTCAATGAAGGAACAACTCAAGATGTAAAACAAATTCTATAACGTGCACAGTGGGATACATTTGCATGAAAGCTCTGAATTAATATTAATTAATATGAACATTTTATCCGATCCAATGTCAATCCAATGTCCAATGAATATTTAACATAGTGTTTATCTTGAACGGGATTGGGTCCTTTGGTGTGAAGATAACACTGACATAGTTGTCCACATAACACCAAAACACTATACTGCACTCGACGCGCGTTTCTCCAACCAAGTTGGCATCATCTGAAGATGATGAAAACTTAGTTTTAATGAGATGAGTTTTAATCATCTAAGATGATGTCAACTTGGTTGGAGAAACGCGCGTCGAGTGCAGTATAGTGTTTTGGTGTTATGTGGAAAACTGCGTATTGCAACAATATTGCAACGGAAGGTATTGCTCAGTACCTCGCAGGGAATAACTACGCTTCAGAAAGTATTTCCCTTCACTTACTTCCTACGGATAAGAAACAGTGTTTGAAGTGGAAAAATGCTTTAAAAATTGGAAACAATATTATTCCCCGTATATTAATCTGCAGTCAACAGTTTGTCGATAATGATTTTACTGATAAATTCTAGGTAAGTATATTCAACACCTACTCTTACGGAAAATGCATGGTTATCACCGCTATCTGCTCCCGCCAAAATATGTGAATAATCGTAATCGTAACGTGAACGATTTTTTCGTCTACAGTTTATTCGTTTTTCTTTATCCTTTGAATTTGGAATTATCTGGATTATCTTTTCAAACGTGTTCTTTTCTTCGCAATATGAACGTATTCCACTCTAAAAAATTATGTTAGAATCATGTCTTCCATAGAAACTTTTTCAAAGTTTTATTTGGAACTTCCAAATAGATATGACGTAGTAGACTGCTGTTAAAATTGTGCTATTCGTTATAAATTCTGTTGTAATTTTTAACTTCTGTTATAGACATAAATAATAACTGGTCGTCGACCTTTTGATGGTATGGCATCGTTCCTGTGAAATCATTGCAACATCTACTTTTGCTGTTTCTCTTGGCAGATTGAGAGAGCAGATAAATTTAAAGATGTTGTTGATAAATATCTTTAAATAACCAGTACGATTTATATTAATTATTTAACAAACTGAGACGTAACTTAGAATGCGATTTGGATGAAAAGCTTTGTTTATGCAGAGAATCCAGTTAGTTTTTTTGGATGTTGTAGGCTAGATATAACGGAAATTTAAAAAATGTGTTGTGTATTTGTGAAATTTCTCTACAGATATGCAAATATATGCATCTATTTTCGAATAGAGCAATTCTGAGTCGCGCTTAAAAAAAGAACAAAGTTGGGTGAGCAACACTTGATGAATAACAGTTTGATATGTAAGCCCAGTTGATTACAATATTAAAATTTCATTGCCACTATAAAAATTATAGTAAAATTGAAAATAAATTTGCTTGACGCAAGTTATTGGTGTATTTTATTTTAGATTTTATTAGCAAGGTTTATACTATCCTTATCTCGTAAATCTCCTAAGGTTTTTCTACATCAAGGCTTCATGTGAGATATGAAAAGACATATTTCAATATTATTTTTTATTACATCATTTATTTGACAATATCGTAATTATGTAACATACAACAAAGCAGAATTCTCAAAATCTGTAAAATCTGTAATATTGTTTTTGGAAAAACAGTTTTGGTACACAATATATGTAGACAAAATGTAGACGAAGTTTCACTATGTAGGCAAAAATTAAGTTTATGTCTAACCAGCATTGCTTAACTGTAACCATTTTATAATTAGTTCAACAAATATTTAAAAAGTAGTAAGTATATGTCATTGAGGAAAGACAAAAATATATATTTGTTTATGATACTATAAACAAAAAAATTACCATGGTTTAAATACACCATTTTGAAGCCTAAATTGAAGTTATCTAATATATTCTTTAATTTCATTTTGTAAAAAATTTAAATCTCGTTGTCCAGTAAGGGTGCTTTCATAAAATATTGGGCCGATAATTTTATCCACTGTAATCGTTCACACTTTGTCGGCCCTGAAACTGAATTTCTTGAAACTGCCCTTCAAGGATTATGTCTTGCCCAATAATGAGTAATGCCTCTTAAGTAAGTAACTGAAAATACCGCAAGTTAAGAAAAATTATTCGTCTGTTCAATGAATACTTTTTAAAAAATTGGGATTTTGTCTGTACCTAGGGTTGTAAAATATTGTTTAAAATACCACTCTTCATCGTTTATCCTCTTCCTTTAATAGCTGGAGTGGTTTTAATTTTCACGGTTTATAGTTGTTTCTTGAGAATTCGCACTACTATATTTCAGTGATATATTTAATTCTCTCGCAAGATCCCTTGTTGAATTTTTTGGATGCGCTTCAAAGTATGCGAGTATATTTATTCTTCATTTCCCTAACATTTCCAGTATTCTGTTTCCAGTGTATGTGGTTGTTGCCCCTCAGGATATTGCTCACTGTATCTTCTTTTCGATTGTAATGAATTTAACTTCGCTATTTTACAGTTCACTCATTTCAAATTCGTTTACTGTTTAAATTTGTGTAAATTGTTTTCATAATACTTTTGAACTCTTTGCGGAAAAAACGAATAGTACAACCCAAACCTACTTAACATAGTTTTTCAACATTTAAGTAGCTATATTTCAAAACTGGTGGAAGCAGATACCAACTGTAATATATTTTTTGAAAGGTCTTTTCATGTCCTCTTTGATGCTTGAAAAGAAAATAGGTACCTATGTATTTCCATTTAAAAAAATTATATCTACTTGTGAAATATATTGTTTTTAAAATTACTAATTATGTTAATATCCCTCGGTCTACAATATATAAAAACGCAGGCGATTCATAAATCAGGCGATTTATACTAAATTCATCAAGGGTAATTATTATTTTTACTTCCTCCTTTCCTCACCAAGGCGATGTTAAACGAACATCTGTTGTCGAATGTTGCGTAGCGAAGAATTTTAATGACATTTATATCGACCTTTCGTAACACGTAACTAATTATTGAACTTGACCCCTATGAGCTCAGTGTAATGACACCATATTGACATCGATTGCGATGGTAATTTGTTAATTAAAATTTGTTTGTATACTTTTTAACTCAGCAGTCTGTTATTTAACAATAAACAATTACAAGAACAATCTAAGGAGTAAATATTTACCAATTTCTGAAGGCTAAAGAGAGGCTTAAGACATCTAAGATTTGTAAAATTTTGTTAAAAGAAAATAGTATCTACTTCACAATAAAAACTCCACAGTATTCATGGCAGTTTAGTTGAATGGAAAGAAAGATCTGTATTCTCTATTGTAGTGGTTAACACTGACATAGTTTACCACATAACACCAAAACACTATACTACACTCGACGCCCATTTCGCTAACCAAGTTGGCATCATCTGGAGATGATGAGAACTAAACCTATGCAAACACTATGTCTTATTTACACCTAAACTATTGTTACGGTTCAATGAACCGCGGAGATAGCTCTGTAACCAATATAGCGGTATACATACACACCAATTTATGGTAGAATAGATAACAGACGTATGGTAGAACAGATAAGTCTAGTGTCGCCCTATACATGCGTTTGTGTACAACCATAAATTAGATTGTAGTAATTTAAGACTAATTAGGGATGTAATAAATTCCAGACAGCTGGATGTATTCGAGAGTTTGGAAATTGCAAAGTGTAAAAATAGTATGAATGGTGACAGAGGGCCAATATCATACAGGCCGCTTTATTGGTTAGTAAATCACGAACAGTCGCGACTGTTTCCTGAGCTGTAACAATAGTTTAGGTGTAAATAGGAGATAGTGTTAGCATAGGTTTAGTTTTAATCATATCCAGATGATGCCAACTTGGTTTGCGAAGCGTGGGTCGAATGCAGTATAGTGTTTTGGTGTTATGTGGAAACCTACGTCAGTGTTATCTTCACACCAAAGGTTCCAACCCCACTCCAGCTTTATAGTGGTTATCTGTCCAGATATGTAACATAGGTTTTAAACTTTTGTTACATTACCTACGTAACAAAACAGATATATTCTTAATTAAACATTTAATAGACTACAAATATGTTGAGAATGTCATAAAACCATTGATTTATTCATTACCTAATGGCACTTCATCGGAACAGGCCGAATGTTGATCCGATTCTTTGTGTGGGTGGTCAATATATGATACTCTCTATTATATGACTTGCTTTTATCTTAAACATGGATGTTTTTTCAAAATCAATTTACAATCAGCCACCGAACTTGTTTCAGAAAAAGGCCACCGAACCCCAATCTACTAGATTTGAGTGTAATGAATACAGTTTTTTACTTACAGATATTGATACCATCTACAGTAGCTCCATATGAAGTATGTGACAACTAACAGATAGATGGGTATTTTCATTATATTCTTAGACAAATCAATACCAAAAAAGAATACTAAAACATTCTACATCGATATATTAACAACTATAAATTTACATTGAAGAAATTTCCGCTGAAAAAATTTGTCATACGAGTACGTCAATCCGTAATTAGTATCTACATTATTTTAGAAAAACCCTGTGACTCAGTTTTAATATTATAGGTAGTTTGTACGGTATACCCTTTACCGTTGAGTGAGCAAATTATAATTTGCTCACTCAACGCCTTTACATAATTATATAGGTGGTATAATTGTGTCTGTATGAAAATATTTAATTACTGTAACTATATACAGTGTTTCAAATTGGATGCAATGACATTGGTAAATTGAACTAAGGTAAATTGGAGCAAAGTTGTGTAATTTGGCAACCTATAATATGCCTCAAAAACACAAGGTTGACATGATTTATTTTTGAGATATTTGAATCGAAATAATCGAAATTTTGGAAATTCGTTTTGGAAAATTGGAGTTTATACCAGCAAGTTCGCAGCAGTCCTGGCAAATAAAAAAGTGGGTTTTCCATAGTTTAATACATAGCCTTTTAATGTTTCCGCTAGAAAATGCAGATTTTGAAAAAGAATTAAGTACAACCAAAAAAATTGCAAGAAACATAAAGAAATAAAGAAAAAATAATAGATAACATGATAAAAAACAAAAGGAGGAAATTAATTCGTCGGGAATTTTACAATATTCGGGAAAATGAAGCCACCTATAGTTATATTAATCACGTCTCAGGTTATACTGAAAAAATAGCTCGCAGAATAGAACGAAACGGGTGTAAAACGATTAGTGTCAACAAGCGTACTATTGGGAGGATTTTGATAAACAACAAAGAAAGGGTTAATAAATTAAAACAATCGGGGGTATACCAAATTAATTGCGCGGATTGTAACGCCGTGTATGTGGGTCAAATCGGTAGAAGTATTGAAACTAGAGTAAAAGAACATAAAAAATCCATATTAAATAACGCAAAAAAATCAGGATTTTCGACGCATTGTATAGAAAACAATCATTTTATAGATCAGAAAAATGTAAAGGTAGTGCATCGTGAAAAGAAAGGAAAGCGCTTAGATCTGTTAGAGCAATTAGAAATTAAAAAATCTTTAATTATAAATCCGTGCACTACGAATGATCAGATAGATTTTACACTCTCGCCCTTCTTAGAAAAGGTACTAAAAACTCGGGCTTTACCAGATGGTGGGATCAATCGGGGGTAGGTGCTCCTAAACAAATAAATAACGAAAACGCGCTTGGAAACATTTAGTAATAGACATTACTCTATTGAAAAAGACCTAATAAGCCGAAATACTAGTATATAGAGTGTTTTCTATATATTTCTTGGAACATCTAAATGAGATCAATGTTTTTTTCAAAACAATTATTTTCACGATGTTTCATAAAGAACCATCTGCTTCGAGTATCCACTCTTTTAATTGGAGGCTTGTTGAATAGATATTGAAAAAAAGGACACTTTCTCATAGCAACATTTTATGCACTGTCAAATAGCGTAAACAGATTTTTAGGCAACGTTTCGTCGTAAACACGCTGTATCAGACTTAACAGATTTAAGTATCTTATATATCTACTTATATTATAATATATTATAATATATAATTCTTATATTAAAATATAAGTTATTTGCTTATAATATCTACGAGAGCTGCAACTTATGATGAAACTCATGATCCAAGCAGAAAAGGTATACCGAAGGTATAAATATCGAACACATTTAACTTCTAAAACTGGCAGACAACCAGTATTTCTATTTAAAAAACAGATTTTTCAACAAGATTTAGCCTTATCAAATTGTTCCATTTTGCAAACACTCTATAAATCACCTCCAAGGCAAAGAGTATTAAATTTAAGTTTTACAACTTTTAATAAGATCTATACACATAAGACTTTTAAGGTTACAATTAGGCAACTCATAAGTTTGATATGATCTCAAAAATTTAGAGGTACCAATAAGGTAAAAATACAGTTTTATTGCTTACTTTGCGTTGTTTGACTAGTTTATCCTAGGAAGGATAATTATTATAATAAAATATAAACTTATACAGGGTGTTAAAAATATATAAACACAAAGTTTGGAAGATAAGGTACGGAAGCGTAGAGAGCCACATAAAATTATATTTTTTCTTGTAATGCAATTTCGACTTATAAGTCGAAATTACGACTGGTAACACGAAATTTCGACTTGTAAGTCAAAATTTTGACTTGCAAGTCGAAATTACAATTTAAAAGTTGTAATTTCGTGTTGCAAGTCCAAATTACGACTTGTATCTCAAAATTTAGACTTTACTTGCTTAGACTTTACTTGCAATTACTAGTCGCAGCGCGAGGTAACAAGAAAAAAAGTTATATTTGCGAAGTATACTTATGTTATATAAGGTAATTGCGAGTTAAAGGTCGAAATTCTGAAATTTAAGTAGTAATTTCGACTTGTAAGTAAGTCGGAATTTCAAGTTACAAGTCGAAATTTTGATTTACAAGATGATTTTTTGACTTTCAAGTAGAAATTTCGAGTTACAAGTCGAAATTTCGACTTACAAGTCGTAATTTAGAGTTACAAGTCGAAATTTTAACTTACAACTCGGAATTTCGAGTTACAAGTCGAAATTGCATTACAGGAAAAAATAAAATTTTATGTGGCCTCTCTACGCTTCCGTAATAAGGTACTTGCTGGTAAAATTATTTGACAATATAAAAACAAAACAAACAAAATTTAGTTTTTTGTATATATTATATTTATAATATCAAAAATATTTTCTCAACTTAGTGATTCTTTTCTTGTGTACATACTTTTCCGACATGTTTTCTTGCACATAATGAAAAAATCATTGTCTGAAATTTCCATGCACCAAATCACCACATCGTATAAAACTTATACGGAACTTACGCTGATTGAAAAATCTACGAATATCATATCGTAGGTAAAACAAAAGTTTCGCAAAAAATTATCCACTTATCTGATATCCAGAGTGTTAGATACATAGTATCTAGAAATGTGTCCTAATACACTGGCCTACTTTGTGGCAAATGCTACGTGACAAACGACTGTTTACCAATCCACGGCTTGTTGTGATCTATTAGAGCATTAACAAAATTGCGTCTAATACAGAAGTTCAAAACACAAAGATAGGGCAAGGACTAATGATTGCGTTTAAGCTATTAAAAACACATTCTATTACTTTGTTAATACATGTGTATGAAGCAGTAGTTATTAAATAAGAAGAAAAAGTAATTGTTAATCGACTTTGACTAAGTTTTCAAATAAAAAATATAAATCTATAATACCTATAGAGATTTCTGAATAATCTCCAACTGCTCAAACATATATAAATAAAATAAAATTGTTTTATATGTAGACACGTCGTCTTTGATCCTTTGTATTTCCTCTTGGAACAATGACAATATAAGTGTATTTTTGAAGTTTAATTTTGCACACATAAAGGTCAATATTGTGTAGAAATTTATTCCATCTGTTTGTGCAGAATGGGGTATAATTGACTATGTCAAATTAACCAGCCACTGACAACTCATATAAAAACCCAGATTGTATTAGATTGGTTATGTTTTATAGAAACCACAGATCTCGCAGTACAGAAGTTTCTCAATATATTAGTATGATACATTTACTGTTGCTATGAAGGAAACGATTTCGTGTTATAATAAGACCTCAAAAAACACAATCTCGAAATAACTATTGTTTTTACCTTAGTTTAAGTGTTTATTACAAATATATTGATGTCAACTTATTACTGTCAGTGTTACTTAAAAATAAAACACTTTAAAACACCCCATTTGCATTTGAAGTGCTAGTTCAAAATACATAAGCCATTTTGCATAAAAATTACTATGAAGCTTTGAATTTACAAATTATGTTATAGATTCTAAATATGTTTGGCACAATATTGTTTATTTTTCGCAATCATGAAGTTATTGTGGGAAAAATTATGTAGGAAAAAGTGTCGAAAAGAAAGAAATTCAGGATTATTTTGTAACTTTCTTAAACGCCTTTCTCAATAGAGTAAATGTCCAAGGGTATTTTAGTTATTTATCTATTTATCTACCACGGTTGATCCTTCCCATCTGGTAAAGCCCGAGTTTTTAGTACCTTTTCTAAAACGGGCGAAAGTGTAAAATCTATCTGATTAGTAGTAGTAGTAGTACAAGGATTTCTAATTAAAGATAATTTCTAATTGCTTTAACAAGTCTTTATCTTTACATTTCTTTATCTTTACATTTTCCAGATCTATACAATAATTGTTTTCTATATAATGCGTCGATAATCCTGATTTTTTTTACGTTATTTAGTAGATATGGATTTTTTATGTTCTTTTACTCTAGTTTCAATACTTCTACCGGTTTGACCCACATATACGGCATTACAATCCACGCAGTCAATTTGGTATACTCCCGATTGTTTCAATTTATTAACCATTTCTTTGTTTATCAAAATCCTCCCAGCTAATTGACTGCGTGGATTGTAATGCCGTGTATGTCGGTCAAACCGGTACAAGTATTGACACTAGAGTAAAATAAATGATCATAAATAACTAAAATGTCCTTGAAAATATTTAGTAATAGACATTTACTCTATTGAAAAAGGCCCAACAAGCCGAAATAATAATATATAGAGTGTTTTCTATGCGTTAATGCTGAAATAATATCTCAGGAGGCTGAAATGAAGCTGAATACGTAGGTAGAACGTTTAAAATGTATAAAATACAGGTGGGAATATGCTGTTGGGAAAGAAAAAACAATCCTGTAATATCCCTTTTATCGAAAGGATACAACGTATACTTCATTGGTTACGGAAATATGTTGTAACATAATATCTCCTGTTTTCAATTATCGTTTAATGGAAATGGGATTTTATTTTGACATCAATATGTTTTGATATTATAATACTAGGAAAAACAGATTGCAGGAAACGAAAATGATGTGAATAAACCAGGTGGATACATTCATTATTAAACATACAATATTTACAGTGATTGCAGGAGCAGATAGTACGGATATAACTATAAATATTTTCTTAATAATTATCTTTTGCTACACCTTAGAAGATGTAGCATGTTGTAGCTCAATAACAATGAGGTTTTAAAGTATTATATAATCTGTTAATGTGAACATTTTTTTAAAGTATATTTAGTTTAGTATATATAAAGTCCAAAGTATAATCCACATACAAATGTACATAAAACTTAACTCTTAAGTATTATATGTACAACATCTACATATGCAGACAGAGAGGAAACAAACCAAAATAACGTTCAATATAAATTTTCACTTTTTAAAGAAAGCACCTACAGTTGTATTTGTTTCAGGGATATACGAACAAAAGATATACAGATCTACGTATTTGGCAGAGCCTTACGTCTACTTTACTGTTGAACAAATAGATGTATGTTATTCAAACAACAGCAAACGTTTAAGCTATTTTATTTTCATGATAATAAATTATAAAGGATTATTTTGATTTAGCAAAAATCCCTCAGTATCCTCAGTATTTTTCGTGGAAACAACGATGCGTCCGTAACTAATTATTCATGTTTTAAAAATGCACTGTAAAAAAATCTCGTACATGGCTTTCCCATTTTAATTATAATAAAACGAACAAAATGACAGCATATAGCTCAAGTTATATATACTATTACACGTGCTATGATTATTATAATAATAATATAGTAAAACACAACACTTCACAGTGCACAAACAGATCTGATGTAGATACTATCATATATAGATAATATGCTGGTTTTACAATAATTTTGAAGTAACAAAACACACATACAAATTGAGTATGTTGCTATGAGTAATTGATGACATTTCCTTTGTTCCTTTCACAACAAAAGTTTTTCTTAATAAGGTATCGTATTGATTAATCAAAATCGGGAATAGACATTTCCAAAAATATTTAATATTAATTGATGTGTAGTCAATCTGAATCATATGGGACTGTCAGAAGAAACAACTTGCAGATTCTGTCAAGAAGAAGAGGAAACCTCAGTACACGTACTGTGCCAGTGCGAGGGCCTGACAAGACTGAGATTTCAAATATGTACTTGGGGAAGGAAGACCAAGAGCCAACAGCTACATGAAGGAGCCTCTATCAAGGCTGTGAAGTCTAATGCAAAGGACAAAGCTGGACAGGGTGCTCTAAATAGGTTGAGAGTGCCACAATAGATCTTCTAGGACGCGGTAGATTAGGCCAGGGGGCCGATTCCTATATAAATCTAATCTAATCTAATGTGTAGTCAATTGCATTGTAAAACTTGATTTTCATCAGATATTCTGCTTTTAAGATCAACAAACAAAAGGATACTTCAAATTTTCGTCACTCAAAATACTGACCGAGAAAATATACTTATGAAAATTAAAATAAATATTATGTAGCAAAACTATGCAGAGTTACTCATTACTGGGGTAACACAAATATAAATTCCTGAATCAAAATCATTTTAAAAAATTGTATCATTAGCAATTATTGCTCAAAAAAAAAAAAAAACATAAGATCACCTCTCTACGTTTGATAGTTCTTCCAAGATAAATATATATTTTATACACATACCTACCTAGATTATATAGGTAATCTTTTTATTATTCTGGAAAAATTTATATAGATATCCATATATTCAATTATGTTGATTGATCTCAAAGTAACAAGACCTGAATCTATTCAGACGATTCAGTTATGGACATACATAATACACATGGCTTACATTTCCACCAAAAGTAACTATCAAATTCTCTAGCTCTTCCTAAGCATAATCAACGTTCATAACTATAAATAAATAAACCATTGTGAAAAGCAAAATCCTACAATTTACTAACATTTAACATTGGCGACTAGGGCCAAAGATTATTAAGGGAACGGACGATGATAAAAAGTAAAACTCCATATTGCAGAAGTTATTAATTTTGAATTAATCAAAAGCTGTTTTTTAGACCACTGGAAATCATTTTTAAATATTTAGTGAACCATTACCATCGTTCACATAGTATAACGATGCCATTTAATATTTTTAAAGTGGCTGCAGCTTATAGCGTATAAAGAAGTTGTTTATACACACATGGAGGAACACTTCAGTTTAGCTCTCCATCGAAATTATTCAAACTGCTTTTTATATTTCCTGTGGTTTTCAAATGATATATCCATTACAACTTTTCAAAATGTCTTATTTTTTTTTCGTATAACTACAAACTACGACGAGAAATCACTAACTATATTTGAATTGTGTCAAAGAAACTTCTAAGAAACGTGTTGTTTAAAGTTAACATTTCCTTCACGTGCAACTTTAGAGAGTAACCTGGTAAAACCGATGTTATATAAACACTCTTGAAACACTGTCCTGTCAGATGTATATCTAAATACTTCTAATAGTTCCTTTATTCCAAGTAGTCCCAAATAGTTAATTTTGGCAACGGTTGGCAACGAATCAAAGCTCTACTGAAAACATATCCTGATTATGTGAAATTCAAAGTATATTTAATGTATTTTTAAAATAAACAAGTACAAGGAATATTAAACACTAAGTTAGCCAGAGAAGCCAATGCATCATTCTAGTTGAATTTCCCATTTTTACAGAAATAAATGTAAATCATAATTAGGTAAATACCGGGATATCAAAAATTATCTTGATCAAGGGTGGTTGTGGAATGTAAAACGTGTGTCTTACTCAAGGATTTTTAACTTATATAGGATTGCTCGATCCTTATTCCTCAATGTTGTCCGATTTGGTGACGTCACTGCGAGACCCGGATACTCTTTCTCTCTCTGTATTGTACGATTCCTTATCTATGACGCGTTGACAAATCACTGTCACTATCTAACTCATATATTTTGTATATCAATCCGATGACGTAGCCGCAAGACCCAATCACGTGATACGGCTTATAAATTCTATGGATCGAGCAATCCTATATAAGTTAAAAATCCTTGTGTCTTACTCACTGAATTATACATACAACGTCTTACTTTAAATTTGAAATAATTATGTCACTATCACACTGACATCATCAATAACCTACAAATTTCATACCTATTTATTTCAGTTGTAAAACAATAATGAACTACAAATTATGAAATAACGGTTTTAATAACAAGAAAAACTAAATTATAGCAATTGTTGGAAATGTCCCCCGTTTTTTTCGATGCACAAGTTGACGCGCCTCCTCATGCTGTGAAAAGCGTTTTGCAACATTTCTGGCGTTATGGTTGCACATTGCTGAACAATTCTTTGTTGCAGTTCTTGCAAATTATTTACCGGAGTTGCGAAAATCTTGTTTTTTAAGTAAGGAAATATAAAATAGTCCATAATTGTCAAACAAGGTGATCTCGGAGGAAACTCAACTTCTGTATGCAAACTTATCAGCCGGTCATCAAAATACTCGCGGAGGAAAGCAATATTTTCTCGTGTAGTATGTGTTGTTGCACCGTCATGCTGGAAATAACCGTACCGAAGTTCATCATCGTTTAACTGTTGCACAAATTCAGCCAAAAAGTTGTGTCTGTACCTTTCTGCGTTGACGGTGAAATCGAAAAAAATTGGCCCAATTATTCTTCTGCGAGAAACTGCCATCCAAACACCAATTTTTTGAGCATGTAGTGGCGATTCAGTAAAAACATGAGGGTTATCATTGCTCCACATTCGCATATTTTGAGAATTGATGTATCCCGAAAGGTGGAACCACGCTTCGTCAGAAAAAAAAGTTAAGTCCAGAAAATCGTCATTCATTAAATTATTGACAAACCAATGGCAGTAAGCAAGGCGTCTGGGGTGGTCTGCGGGCAGAAGAGTTTGATGTGCTTGCATCTTATATGGATGCATGTTCAAGTCTTTCTATAAAATCTTATGACATGTTCCATAAGAAAGTCCAATTTCCTGAGAAAGACGTTTCAAAGGTTTTGCAGGCTCCTCTTCCATCCGTTGACGAACGTCATTGACAACTTCTTCTGTACGAACTCTTGGTCTACCAGCACCTTTTTTATGAGTCACACAACCAGTTTCGCGAAACACTTCAACACAATTTGTAAGGCACGCATAAAAATTGTCCGGTAATATTGCCACGTTTGGGAAGTGCTCTCGAAAATTGTCCAAACACAAACGTTGACTGTATTGCCAATTTCCATTAACTATTAGCGCACCCGTTCGAAAATAGGCTTCAATCATGAAAATTTTGTGCTGTGTGGTAAGAGGCATGATTCAAAAACTGGATTAGAAAATTTCAGCACAATGACTTGACAGATTCTGACACAACAAAACATATTCAAAAATTTAAAGTAAGACACACGTTTTACATTCCACAACCACCCTTGACCAAGATAATTTTTGATATCCCGGTATAAGAAGTGCATAATATAATATCTGGGTGATAAGTAGAATGCGGTGGAGATCTACTGGATATAACCATTCCAGCAGATAACCAGAAGTGTTCTAATGGCTAATTGCTATATAAATATCTGATGGTTAATATTTGTTTCAGACATTGGTCGTGTGTTTATGAAATAGTTGTATGTGGGGGTATACTGTAGAATACAAAATGATAATGTTAGATAACAGCGATATACGTTCTGTATAATTTATAGGAGCTACCATGATAGTGATAGTTAGCTTAGGTTTGTTACCAACTCTTATTTTTTTGTGTTATCCTTTTTGTATTTTCTTTGTGTTAGTAGTAATTAAAACATTTAGATATAATTAAATTCAGTGTAAACGGGCACATGTGCCGGTATATTCTGGTTGCTAATACTGTGGATGCTGCCAATAATTTCTGGCTGAAAATATAAAAGTTTAGATAATGTATTGAAGTGATACATACAAATCTATCAGGGCCTACGCATTTATAACAAGTATAGTTATATACGAAGCAATTATTTATTAGGTACAGTTGCATAATATGTTTATTTATAAAAAAACTAGGCGCAGAATATTAAAACATTGGACTTTTTGATGTATGGTACCTTTCACTTGGTCGGTGTTTTTTGTTTCAGAATTGATTAGTATCTAACCTGCCGCTGCTGTTATTGAAAATTTATAATATTTGTAAACCAGTTATGATAAAAAAATTCATACACAGGTACATCGTTAATATTGGCCAAATCATTATATTTGTACGTTTTATTTGTTCTATAATTGTTTTTAATATTCCTCCAATACTTCACTAGATTTGTAACGTATCTAAATCGCATAATATTTAATTTTCATTGGTAAGGGTGTGGTAAAATTTAATACCATATTGGTCAACCACTACTTGTAATAAAATATTTAATTATTATTTCATGTTCAACAACAATCAGCAAATATAAATACCGAAAAAAATAGCATTAGAGAGTATAAAATATTACTTAAAATTAATAAGCTTGGCGTTTTGATACAATATTCTTTGGTTATACCAAGTATAACTACTAAGTATACCAAGTATTACTATAGCCGGTATGGGTATACCTTCTAAAGCATTGTATATTATTATATACGTAGTATGGAAAAGATGCATTCTCGAGTGATAGTATAATTAGCTGGTAAACCATTTCATGTAGCCAGTTTCTTAGTTCCGTTGTTTACTAAGGGCTATATCCTGAATACATCAACATTGACACTGGAAATGGATCAGTGAACTTTTCTGTCAGATCAGCGAAAAAAGTCATCTTCATATCATCAATAAATCATATCAATTAATAGTATTGACTAGAGTATAGTATCACTAGAAGGGTCATCTAAAGATGACCAGAATTCCGACATCTTAACAGCCAGAACTGCAGACACCTGATGATGATGATAAATTGTTTTTATTGAGTGGTTTTTTTAGCTTGAAATGTATGTATGGATAAAGATAATCAGATTCCTTTACCCCTGCCTTAAAGGAATCATTCTCTATCATGGGAACATGACATAATCAAAACAGGTAGGTATATTTTCCAGGTAAGCCAAGCATCCATTTTAGGTAAGTATTACCACTAACAGTAACGTTTGAAATGGTTAAGTGGGTGGCAGGTTGGTTGCCCATTTTTGGTGGTGCCGCTTTCTCTAACAGGGCCAAAAATCGTACAAGAGTGAAGAGTTCTAATGGTGAGTCCACACGTTTGGTTCTGACTGCGTGGGTTTTCACGTGTTTAATTTATGAAGTGGCTCCAAGTTTATATTAAACTTTCACTGCATTTCCAGCAAAGGTGTTATACAGGGTGAGTTTTTTTCGATGTTTAGTGTAAGGATCTGGGAAAGTATAAGAGATACAAAAAAGCTTAAATGAGGAAAGATGTGCAGTTTTATGATCCTTATTAAATGTTACTTTTATTTTTTGAAAAAACGTCATGGCTGACTAGATATTTGGAAAAATCCGAATTCGCCCAATTCCTTCAGATGGGTGTAGCTCCGTTGCTATTTATTTTACAAAAAAAATTTTAATTACAAAGTTTCATGTTTTCGCAGTGTTAATAAGACAGTGTGATCAAATTGCTCGTGAACACTTTTGTTTTCAAGTTATAACACAAACTTCAAGTTTTTTAAATGTAAACCATATTTTGCTATGAGCTAGAAAAAAATGTCTTTTTTTATGCTTTCCAACGATATAATATTAGGTATTGTTATTTTGAAAAATGGATGAACTCCAGCCATTTTTAACTTTTCAATTGTTCGTTAACGTAGATGGCTGTGAAAATTATACGCAATCCAACGGATTAAATCAAAACGATTGAAGTCGGCATCGCGTGAGCACCTCTATATGTGTCAGAGCGCCGGAGAAGTATGCGACTGGCATATTTTAAATAAAACAATAATAATAAGTAACAACCGGATTTATTTTCAGAAAGAATTTAAAATTATATTGATGGAAATCATTTGTGGTAAGTGAATGAAACACTTAACAAAGATGCAAAAATTTTATGAACAAATCATTACCTATTTATTTTAAGGATATTAACGAAATTGTTCAAAAAGCCCACCGTTATTATTAATGCACAAGATACATCTTTTTGAAACTGAATTTGAGGCTTTTCTCACAGAACGCCTATCAATATTGTCAAAAGCTTCCTGAACAGCTTCCATAAGATCCTCTAATGTCGCATAGGTTGTCCGATAAACGTTATCTTTTATTGTCCCCCACAAGAAAAAATCTAAAACTGAAAGATCATGGGACCGAGGAGGCCATTCGACTGGTCCATTTCTTCCAATCCATGAATTGGGAAAAACTTCATTTAAATAAGTTCGCACAGGGAGATGATTATGTGGGGGTGAACCATCGTGCTGAAACCATTGAAGCATAGCACGATGCTCTAGGTTTAATTCATCTAACATATTCTCAAACTCGTTTTGCAGAAAGTGTAAGTAAACTGCACCAGTTAAAGTACCTTAGTAAAAATACGGTCCGAGTATTCTTGAACCAATAATACCACACCAAACATTAAATCCGAACTTAATTTGCGGCCTCCTTTGTACAACATGATTTGGATTTTCTTGCATCCAAAGGTGCTCATTGTGTCGGTTGAACATTCCACAATTTGTGAAACGGGTTTCGTCAGTCCACAGTACTTTAAATTTAAATTGTTGATCAACCCTACACATATTTGTAAATCATGTACAAAATTCTAGACGCCTTTCAGAGTCACCATCGTGCAACGTCTGTGATACTGATAGTTTGTATGGGTGAAATTTATGTTTCCTTAGTACTCTTACGACAGTTCTCTACGACGTACCTACCTCTAATTCAACTTGCCGTGTTCAAATTGAGGGATTTTGTGTAATACAAGCTAGTACATTTATTTCCGCAGCTTCGTTTATGTTGTTTTCTCTATTTTTGGGTTTACAGAAAGAACCATATTGTCCCAAATTGTCATACAGTCTTCTGAAGGTAGGTAGACTAGGCTGTCGACGATCGAAATATTGTTTGAAGTATTGCTATGCAGCTCGAACGCAGTTTTTATCACAACGAATATAACACTCAATAATATCACGCTTTTCCTCGTTTGAAAAATTAATTGTCTTTGGCAATTGAAACGACTTTTAAGAAAGAAAAATAACTGTCAAATAATGCTACAGTAACTAAATGCGTTGTCAGTAAACATTTCGATTGTTTTCACAGGCATCTACGTTAACGAACAATTGAAAAGTTAAAAACGGCTGCAGTTCACCCATTTTTCAAAATAAGAATACCAAATATTATATTGTTGGAAAGCATAAAAAAATACATTTTTTTCTAGCTCATGGCAAACTATGGTTTACATTTAAAAAACTTGAAGTTTGTGTTATAACTTGAAAACAAAAGTGTTCACGAATAATTTGATCACACTGTCTTATTAACACTGCGAAAACATGAAACTTTGTAATTTAAATTTTTTTTGTAAAATAAATAGCAACGGAGCTAAACGCATCTGAAGGAATTGGGCGAATTCGGATTTTTCCAAATATCTAGTCAGCCATGACGTTTTTTCAAAAAATAAAAGTAACATTTAATAAGGATCATAAAACTGCACATCTTTCCTCATTTAAGCTTTTTTGTATCTCTTATACTTTCCCAAAACCCTACACTAAACATCGAAAAAAACTAACCCTGTATATAAGCCAGCTTCGATTTTATATAATATTTTACTGCTTTTTATCATCATCACCTTAACGATTTATGGAGGTTTTTATTGGTATATTCCGAGAAATTCTTATAACTTACAATAAGCAGTGAGTTAATCTTCATATTGAGATTTACCAATACAGTTTCTTAGAATAAATTTAAAGGCGCAATATTCTTCTGACATCAAAATCTATTACATTAAACGTCACCTCAGGTTTTCATTAATTTATAGATACATTCTTAGTATTAGAATATTAAAATAAGTTCGATAATAATGCCGTTCGGTAATACCAAGCGTTCCATTTTGAAGTTACACGGAAGTTACGTGGAACTTGAAACCATAACAACTTCTTTAGTTTTAATAGAACACCCTGACTTGGAATTGTATGTTACCTAACCTCCCAGTTACCTATATATACACCTCCCATACATTCCCAGTTCAGGCTATATAAATTAATCTGGAAATCTACTAATGATTGTTTTAGATGATAAGGGTATCGAATTTCAATGTAATATATTTTGGAGGTGTAATTTTGTGTATCTGTAATTTGTATGTTACGTGTTATCTAAATTGTACTTTTGTTTACATATCGCTAATTTTGCAATGTTAATTACACAACTGCCAATACGTATTATACCATATTTTAGTTCAGTACTGACGTATGGCACGAACATTTGATGATGAGGGGATGTCCATACCACTATAATTATTAATGCATATTAATGAAAACAGCGATTCCAAAATGAAAATCTTGACGTTTTTCCTCTGACGTTAGTTTCCTGGGAATGTATGTTATAGAAAATATTGTTTACTTTAGAATACACTATTTCATTGCTCCCGGTGTTCTAAGTATACGTAAATAAGCTCGAACCAAACTAAATACATCTGGTTTCGACAATTTGTGATGTAAATCGTACTAGCCATTAAGCAATCTTGTATATAACATGTCAAATAGGACAAGATTTTTATTGTTAACTGTATTTGATGTACACAAATTGACCGGGTAGGTGGACGCAAATGTCTGCACATAAGAACAGTCCAAGTTTTTATAAATTATATAATTTTTTTATACAAATAATTCCAACAGCTGAATGATGGTATGTTTTCGACGCAAATTGTATTTCAAGCAATTATGTTTTAGAAAAATAGTGTTTTTATCAGCATTATGTTCTTTAAATATTTTATTACAATTTACCAATTATTATTACTAAATTTTTATTATAAGTTATGTTTAATTTGATTCAAATTATTGTTAGTGATCTTTATTTAATTATTGTTAAATCATCAATGTAAATTAAAAAGCTCCAAAAATACTTCTAACTTCTTCAGATACTTTAAGAGTAGATCAGGGTTTTTTATTTTTCGTTACAGGAATACACGCCGTAATAGGGAGACATGCTTCTAGTCACATATTTATTCTTGTGATTTTACTGTATTAAATAAAACGTAAGTACGTATTTTTCACATAAAAAAAAAATAAGGAACAAGCAAATCAGAGAATAATAAACTTCAAATAAAAAATGTATACTATAACTGTATTAAATTAGAATGGTATATTGTGCAATGACATCAACAGAAAGAAGATACGACTTTTTGTTATTACCTATATGCCCTTTTATTTTAACATCACGTGTTCACTGAATTTTGTTTCGGAATTGGCGATTCCAAAAGTGAATGCGCCCTCTGCATGAAAATATTTGAACCTACTTACAAGATAATTTTTGGAGGGTTCTTGTTGATATAATAATAAATAACAGGTATTTGGGTTTGTTTAACGTAATAATTTAGTGTAGGGTAAACTAGGGTAACTGTTTCAACCCAAAAAATTTATATAATTAGCAATGAAGCACTTATGGGACGTATGCAGACTGATTTTACCACTCTTTTTATCCTTTATTTCACCCTAACTAGCACATGCAGTCACTATATTTATGGCAGTTGGATGCTAAATTGCTAGATGATGTGATATGAAATGCAAAATTTTTACTCGTCTTCCTCCATATTTGTTTACAATTTGCAGCGCCCTCATCGGTAATTTGAATCGCCAATATTACAAATAATTCATATTAAGATGTTAGGTAGTTCGTAAACTATTCGGATTTTTACCGAGACGTAGTGCGTGTGTGCGTGTGGGTGTGTGTATGTGTGCAAATACACGGTGTTCATAGAATCCGCAGTAATCAACTGTCATTTGGTCTGATTTGGAATTATTACTACGAAAATGACAGAATATAGTATCAATCGGTCTATTATTATTTCGTTGGTATATTGTCTCTCACTGGAATGTATAATTTGTAAGAGGTCAGTTATAACGGCGCCAACTTGACATTATTTTATTAAATTACATCACACAGAGATCATGATTAATGATACGATTTAGAACCTGTTTTGGCTATAAAATATAATGGCAATAATAATTTGCCTGAGTTATTTCACAATAAAAATCGAACCGACCTAACACGCGAGTGCAAACAGGATAGCGATAGTATGGCTACCTCGCCTGTTAATCCTGTATTGCTAAAAACTGAATATTTAGGTAATCGGACGAGTTTACCAACCTTGGCATAATAGGAGCTTAAATTCCTTCATTGACGCAAGTAACCTGAAACAATATTTTGAAGAATATCCGCGTTCTTTTCTCCTCTTTTCTCAATAATTATAATTTTAAATTGGTCTCTTAAATTTCTTGTTGTTGGAGATACATTTTATTAAAATATTAAATGGGAACCAAAGCCGCAATAAAACGTGTCTTGTTACGCTTTCAGGATTTGACTATTTATATTTTTCTTTCTAGAATATGTTATTTAAGAATAGTATATGTAAGTATATACTATTATATATATATATATATATATAGAGCTATATTATATTAGGTCTAAAGAAAATTCCACTTTCAAAGTCCATTAGCGACCAATAACAAAACTTATCTATTTTTTTTCCATAATATGACGTACTGAATTTTACAAGAACATTATGAAGCGCCACTATTGATTTTCTAATAAAATGATGGTATTTTTAAAAGTACCTACAAATTATCTAAATAATGTTTAAAGTTATACCATTATAAAGGACTACGTAGATGGGCAACTGTACTTCAACGACAATCTGATATACCACATTCCTAAGAATGTGGTAAAAAAAAGTAAACACGTTTTTGTACCTAGAACGCCTGGGCGAATAGAGTTGGAGTAGCGATAATATCTCTATTGTCTATTCAGTCATCAGCCTATGTGTGTACTCTCTGTGTGCCGGTGTTTTATTTATCGTAGGAGTGTTAAACTGTAAAATTTTCTAAATGGCTCATATGTACAGTAATGCTGAGTTAATGGACTGTTACCAGTGGATTATCAATTACGAGTTAGGTTTTGTGAGTGGTTGTTGCAGCAAAATGCTGAAAATCCCCAATTTACTTAATAATTTGCGTTTACAAGATCAGCAACCAGGAGGAACATTCGGTTTAGTGCCCAAAAGTGTGTACAAGTCGAGGAATATTATTTCGAACAGCTTTTGTAACAAGGTATGTGCAAACTTTTTATAAATTTCATGTTTCTAATACCTAGTAATCAAGAAGCGCAATTCTTCAAAATTATGTAACAAAATTTTATTCATTTTAAAGACACGTCACTTTGGTCACATATATCTATCTTCAAATTTATTTTAAAGTAAAAACGCTGCAAATCTTTTTTGCGCCGGGTGTCGGTATACTCTCAGAACTTCCGAAGTTTTTTTCGTGCTAGCGAGCTTGCATTGTCAGTCCCAAGGTCATTCCATTACAGTGGACCAGTATCCAGCGGCGTGCAATAAAAAATTTTTAAATAGTTTTCAGAACCCGCCAAAAAAAATTTTTTTTGCACTACCACATTTCTACATGTATGTTGAACATCCCCAAATTTTATTATGGATAAGTTCTGCATAACACTGTACATAAGGTCAGTTTTTATATTCTCTCTCCCTCTCTCTCTCTTTCTCTTTGTCCCTACATTCTATCGATACCTTCATATAAAATCTAAGATATTATCTTCTAGTTTAGGCAATAGAGAAGTTTAGAAAAATATCTGCATAATAGCATGAGCAAGTCCGTATGAAAAAATGAAAGTAAATATTTATGAAACAATGATAAGAGCATGCCCACACTGTATATCAACTGATATTAAACAATCTGAGAGATGTAGAATTGGAAAAACATATTTTTAGTACGCGAATGCATTCAAATATTTACATTTTATTTTGTTTGCTCAGATTATGCCATCATTGTATTTCATTGCATTATCGGGATTCTATAATTTTATTTTTATTACGTCCTTTTTCCTCTTTGAAAAAACAGATTCACGGAAAATATGAGAATAACGTAATTTGAAAGACAGCAACAATAACAAATACAATCATTGGGTATACCTACCTAAAATATTTGTTTATTTACTTAGGTTAGATACATATCTTGTGAAGGTGGATAACACTGATATAAAATTCAAGAAAAATATGTTCTACCAAAATTATAAGAGATTAATTGCCAGCATAATATGGAGCCGTTCGACGCGTATGCAGTGGCAACTTACATTGAAACTTCGTCTTTTTTGTAGTGGCCTAAAAGCAATATCATGCTGTCTTAGAAATATTATATTTACATTTATTTTACCATCGCGTTATATTAAAAGGGCTGTTTCAATTTCGGTGTAGAGGCGCTCATCCTTTACAAAATATCATTTAAATTCGTATTACCCTATTCTTAGTAAAAAGTTACCCCTCTTGGTCAACAAACTGACAACAAAGAACTTACGTTTCCGGAGAAAAGCAATTAAATTAAAATAAAATCCTTTTAGCAATATTGCACTACACTTAGAAACGGAGATATTAAAAACATATTTGTATAGGTACAGTTTATTTCACATTATTTAATTTATACTGTATAAACATGAAAAATAGTTAAATAAAGGGGTTATATATACAGGCTGTTTCCTAAATTGAAATCAGAAATACAGGGGGTATTCTGTGGCCAAAAATAAGTTGTTTTTTTTTGTTATATAAACTGGGGTCTAACGGCAGCCTTTGTCGAGTTACAGGCCTCCAAAATTAAAGAAAAACGTCAATCAGTAAAGTATTCAAAAGGTTTTGAAGTACCTATTCAAAACATTGAAAAGTAGATATCTAAACATATTCCAAAATAAAAACACAATGCCATTTTATTAAAGCTTCTGAAAATATAAATAATACCACACAAATAGTTACAATTAATAATTTACGATACCCAATAAATATTCTTTCTAGTAACCAAACATATTTTTTTAACTGAATGACAAAATATCAAAAAATATGAAATTATTATAATCGTTGAGAACTGACAGAAACAGAAGTAAGTTTAATGTTTGTGAAACTTTATGCGGCCTAAATATATATTTTCAAACTCGAACATTGCACCCCATAGAATAAAATTATGTCAAAAATGTAAATTTGTGTAATATCTAATCTTCAGGCCGAAAGTCAATGATATGAACCTTTTTTAGGTTATATTGTAAGACGGCTTTTTTATTCACGACTCACTGAAGCAGGTCATACATGAATATTACTTCTTGGATAGTCGGTTAGTCACCTAACTATCAATATCCGTCACCGAATTTAGCAACATGTTACAAAAAAATATGATAATGTGATGTTAATATGGGTTTTCCTTAATAGGCTAAATACCTGAAACTCCGATAGGTACTCAATTATTATTCATTTAATCATTCATTATGTATATTACAAGTGTATAGGATCTAGGCAACTGCGGTTTAACTCGTTATATTTAGAAAAAAATATAGGGGGTCATAACTTACTTCATGCCAATATGATTATTTAACCAGAAATCCTTTTGCATATGGGAGTATTTATTTCAAGTTATGGGATATTATACATACATTTTATCCAACTCTGCGTATCTGTTTTAACATTACAATTTTTCAAGGTACGACTTATTTTAGGAGCTGCATACTTTTACCAGTGGGTACAATATATTCTAAAGAATAAATAACATATACTTCTTTTTCCAGTATTTCAGGATTACCCTGTTCATAAGCCTTTTAATCAAAATTAACCATTAGAAAGTAATTTCCTATAAATAGTCAAACTTACGAGCAACCATTCGATGTTTATAAAAAAATAATGAATATTATATATCTCTGTAGGTAGATGTCTAGTTGAAACACCTGAAATGGCATTGATCGCTTTGCACTTTGAAATATGCTAGGAGATTTACATTCATTCTGTCTGGTTCTCTGAATATTATTAGTTTACAATTTTAAAACTTGTATGTCCTGAATAGAGATGCCTAGAGTAAACATAGACGCATCAGTCTTGGGTTGCTATACAGGGTGTCCACCTAGTGCGCGTAAGTCCAATATCTGGGTTAATAAAAGAGATAACTTAATTTTTTTTTCTACAGGGTTGTCTAATATCCCGAGCTGCACAAAATGAAAATATATTTACATATTCAGGGTGTTCATTTTTTCCTGGACAGGTACCAACTTCGTTTTTCTAAATGGAAATATATATTTTTTATTGCTTTTTCGAACTAAACCCTTGATTTTAGTAGGACTTTCATCAGCCTTCCCTATACCTAACTTAAACTGTTTTTGAAATATTGACGGGTGAATATTGACATTTTTGCAACTTTGACACCCTGTAAAATCTAAACGGTTTGAGATCAAGCAAAACGGTTTGCACATTCCTATCTTAACTTTTCATAAGCTATCGTTTGGTACTAATTTCAGAATTATCCAAAAATTTAAAATTTTCTGAAAATTTTGAAAATTTTTTATTCCTGTATAAATTTGAAATTAGTATCAAACGATAGCTTATGAAAAGTTAAGATAGGAATGTGCAAACCGTTTTGCTTGATCTCAAACCGTTTAGATTTTACAGGGTGTCAAAGTTGCAAAAATGTCAATATTCACCCGTCAATATTTCAAAAACAGTTTAAGTTAGGTATAGGGAAGGCTGATGAAAGTCCTACTAAAATCAAGGGTTTAGTTCGAAAAAGCAATAAAAAATATATATTTCCATTTAGAAAAACGAAGTTGGTGCCTGTCCAGGAAAAACTGAACACCCTGAATATGTAAATATATTTTCATTTTATGCAGCTCGGGATATTAGACAACCCTGTAGAAAAAAAAATTAAGTTATCTCTTTTAAGATATTGGACTTACGCGCACTAGGTGGACACCCTGTATACTCGTAGTTGAATATGCCCCTAGTGCTGATGTACCTCACGAATATCTGAAAATGAAAGAGAGAAATATCTGCTTCCCAATGTTTCAGTTAAATTCTGAATTAAACCTGGGGACTTATTCAGCAATATTATTAAAAAGAATGTAAAATTATGCTGCAATTGACGTACGCTCGCTTGAAATTCAGTACCTTTACATAATGATACTCAATCGAATGTTTTCAATTTCATTCCACCCATATTTGCATATCTATAATTTAGAAGCAACCGACTTGCGCTGAAGAAGTGTCCAGCCAGATTACCAAGCCTGAGCCTGTCATACATAATATCTCATAAGAACACAGGTTTTCTTTCGTTTACATACTCTTGCTAAAAGGTATTACGTGGTGATATAATCAAGAACTACAAAATTCTCCTCGGTCATTATTATGTGAAGATTTATCAATTTTTTCTTGTCGATGACTTAACTTTTCTGCTATCCATATTTCAAATAATAATAATAATTATTAGCATGATCTACCTGATATATCGCGATTTTCGTTGGAATATATACCTTTGACATCGCAATGAAGCCATCATACTATCTCATAACCATATGTTTTCTAAAACATGGAATCGTAGAAATCTTGTAAGGATAATACATACAATCTAATAGAGATGGTAATAGTGGGGCAGGGAATTTTTCTGCGAACACTTCACGTCACCCTATCGACAACTTATTCTATTTCCTTTGATCACACAAAATTCCGAACATCGGTTTATCCTTTGAGGCTTCTTCAAACACCAACTTCTGTTATGAAAACGTAATATTAACGATGAACACGAAACGTGAAAGAAATCCTTCAGGGTGACGTAAAAGATTATGTGTATTTTTAGAACAAATACACAAGTAGCTTGCAGATAGTTAGTTATGGCTACAAGTTGTCTGTGGATATTCACTTTTGCGAATGTGTGTGTTCCTGTGGTAGGGGAATTTGATGGTAAACGCAAAAACATTTCAGTTTTTCAGAAAATATGCAGCTATATTTTCTTTATGCACGTCTCGCTGTCTGAAAGTTTGTTGTAGCTAAATCGTACTTTACGGAAGATACACAGTTTTGAGATAAATAATATTTCGAAAGTTTTATATTTTCAGTACCACTCGTTGTTTCCAATTTAATATACAGGGTGATTCGGCTAACCCGTAATAAGTTTAAGGACATCCCTATGGAATATTTTTAGAAAATTTGGATAGAGGGGTTTTCGAGAAAGTTCTATTCATCTGAAGTATTTCCATTTTTCTGACACTTCCGGTTATACCGGACATAGCTAAGATTTTTTATAAAACCTTGACACCCTGTATCTTGAAAACGAGGCCATTTAGGACTTACGTTAATTTGGACTCTTAATCATAAAATTGGGTAAGGAATTATTTTTTACAGTATGGACAAGACATTAAAAACACCCTGTATATGTTAAAACCAGTTTAAGAACGGATTCATTAGATTTAAAATATATATAGCCGAAAATATTTTTATATATTTTTTAACTAATTTCAACACCCTGTGGAGTTTTCAAACTATTTCACATACCTAACAAAATATTTTTCATTTTGATAAACGTTCCTGAAGTTCAAACGGATTCAAATATCCTTGATATGTACATAACTTCTGGATTTTAACACAAACAATTCCTGCTTAATTTGCATTGAAATAACAACAGGTAATTTACACAATATCAACTGTCAGCGAATAAAAGCAAATTGATAAGACCTAACGTAACATATGTTTCTGTTAATGACAAGAATGATTTAGTTATACTTAACAGTACTGACTCATAAATAAATAAGGTGTTAATTTTATTAATAGATACACTCATTTAATCAAACTATTTAATTAAATAAACAATTATAATTGATAACAGTATTATATGTTAAAATATGCTCCCCTTAATAACTTTGTCTATTGGCTTTTCTGTTCTATGAACCAAACTTTAGCATGTTCTATAGGAACAATCTGTATATGTTTAGATATTTATCTATAATGTTGGAGTAGAGGAAATGTACCAAGTGTTCTTATAGAAAATAATAGATTTAGATTAGATTAGATTTATAAAGGAGTCGGGCCCCTGGCTTAATCCACCACGACCTAGAAGGTCTATTGTGGCACTCCCAACCTATTTAGAGCACCCTGTCCAACTTTGCCCTTTGCATTAGCCTCCACAGCCTTGATAGAGGCTCTTCCATGTAGCTGTTGACTCTTGGTCTTCCTTCCCCAAGTATTTGAAATCTCAGTTCTATCAGGCCCTCGCACTGGCACAGTGTACTGAGGTTTCCTCTTCTTCTTCACAGAATCTGCAAGTTGCTTCTTCTGACAGTCCCATAAGATTCATGCGCCTATTTAGCCTACAGTGTCCTGTCAGGAGACCCACTATTACTCTGATGGCCTTTTTATTCTGGTCTACGAGATCTGCTGTGAATTTAGGCGTCCGTTCTTTAATGAATAGCTTTGCCTGTCTCAGTTGTGGCAGATTCCTCCACCATTAGCAAATAATAAGTGTGGTTTATTAGTCTTCAACTATCATTCTAGGTTACGAAACCATCTTTAACACCCTTCTAATCGAAAAAATTAATGATGATTAAAAGAAGACAGAGTCTTCCGCATAAGTATAATCTTTATAATGTGTAAAGACACAAAAAAATTTCCAGTGCCTACTACTCCCGTGCATTACACAAAATTGATCAATGTATTATAATTAATTCTTTATTACAAAAACAGGTCTGTGCTGATTACAGATAAATGATCTTATCTGTTGTTTCCAATTTCTAAAAACGATATTGTAAACACTTATAACGGATTATTGTATAAGGTTTACCCAAATCGAAAAAAATATGTTTATCAATTTACTTAGTAGGCACCTTTTCCGTAATTTCAGATATGATTTACCACTAGTCTACAGCATTAATTGTTTTAACCTTGCTGATTTAATTAATTGTCAATATTACATAATTCTGTAGATGGTTACGATGTACAGATAAGCGTTTCCTAAAAATTTCGGCTATCACAGTCATATCACATCAGCTGCTTCGATTTTGAACCGGTTTTTGCGAAAAAATCGTAAATTTATTTTCTCTAAGAAACTTTCAATCTGCATGTTTCCCTTTTATTTATATTATATTATTTTCTATATAAAACTATGTTAGATATATCTATTGTTAAGACTGACATAGTTTTCACATAACACCAAAACACTATACTGCACTCGACGCGCGTTTTGCCAACCAAGTTGGCATCATCTGGAGATGATTAAAATTAAACCTATGCTAACTATGTCCTATTTACACCTAAACTATTGTTACGGTTCAGTAAACCATTACGCCGGATCAGTGAACCGTGATTTACTAACTAATAAAGCGGGCTATATGGGATTGGCCTTCTGTCACCATTCGTACTATTTTTACACTTAGAAATTTCCAAACTTTTACCATCCAGCTGTCTGGAATTTTTGTTACGTTCCTAAATAGTCTTAAATTGCTACTATCTATTTCATGGTTGTTCTCATATGCATGTTGGGCGCCACTAGACTTATTTGTTCTACCATACTTGAGATGAGCCAAATGTTCCTTTAATCTAGTTTGAATTGATCTTCTAGTTTGTCAAACATACATTTGATCGCAGTCTTTACAGCTAATTTCGTAAATCCCCGACTTTTCCTGAGTTTCTATTTTATCTTTTGGATTACCTAAAAGTTGTTGTAGTTTATTTCCCATTGAATAAACACGCCACTGACATACCCATATCTTTAAAAACTTTACCAAAACCATGGGTGGAACGAGGATCGTCTGGAATACATATGAATACATATAATGCCATATTATGACTATGACCATATGACATTTGTATAATGCATATATTTATGCATTATACAAATACATATGAATTCTGGCTTTTCTCTTTCATTTTGAAAAGTCAAAGAATTTCGAAGTATCTCTTTAAATTTACGTTTCTTAATTATTTTATCAATTAAACTTACAGAATATCCATTACTCGCAGCTATGTCCCTAATCAATCTTTTCTTTTTCAAACCTCTCCTTATTTAGAGCGAAACTTAATAGGCGATGAATTAAAAAATTTGAACTTGCCATTTTGTGTTGAGCACAATGGTGAGAATCCTTATGGATATATCTTAAAGTACTGGTATCTTTTCTATATATCTAAAATTCTGACTTTTCACTATTTCTAATTATTAATATACATCTAAGAATGGTATTTGTCCAGAGTTTTCAATTTCTTATGTAACTTTAACTGACGCGAAACGACTAATCAATTTGGAAGCAAAGTTGTCAATATCAGTGACTTTTATATCATACACTTCACACATCTAAATATATCATCTACACATCTAAACCAAACCCTGGGGAAATACTTGAATTGTTCTTTTGCCTCCGTTTCGAATCTGTTCATGAAGAGATTGGCAATGAATGGTGAAAAAGAGTTACCTATTGCTGTACCCTCATGTTGTTCAAAGAAATTACTATTGAATCAGAAGCAATTTTGTTTTATGCAAAATTTAGTGAGTTGAAGATATTCATTTACTACATCTTGACTGAGATTGTTTGATTTGAGTAAATCCTTAAGGTCCAAGGTCTGTGCTATAGGAAATTTGGAAACAATGAACAAATATCAAAGGAGATCAAAACTTCACCTTCTTGCAACTGGATATTTTTCAGTTTATTAGTGAAATCAATGGAATAATCACAGAAAAAACAGGTGGTGCAATGGGTAAACATTCGAAATTCTCTGTTAACCATTTTGATGGGTGGTAAGTCGGTGATCCAATTGATGAAAGAATAGGACGCATCCACTTTCCTGGTTTATGAATCTTGGCCCATGAATCAATCTATTGTTCAATAACTCTGCAAAGCTCATTAGCATATTTCCAGGTACCGCTTTGTGTCAACATTATCATTTATTAAAGAGAAAGTGGTAATATAAAAATCAAACAATCCATACGTTGATCAGTTTATCACTTATTAAACAATTCGGTCAAATAAACTTTTGTATCCTTTAAAATTGAATTAAGTGGCGCCGCATTATTAAATAAACAATCAAAGGCGGCGTGCCAGAATCAGGGAAACGTGTATTTCCGAACGGAAAAGAATGAAAAGTTCTTGAAAACCTTTCGCGAATAAACATTCTCGTCAAATATGTGTTAATATATTTATTGTGTATATTTTCTTTAACAATTTTAAGAAGGTCGGCTATAAATACATTCAGCGAGATTTCGTCGAAAAATTTATCGAAAGTGACACTTCGTAGAGTATCGCGCGTGCAAAGGATTTTCCATTTACCCACTTTGTGAATTAGTTAATAATTCAAAAATAGCTTTCTATGGTACGATATAAAAAGAGAGAGTCCGCATCATAGGGTTTTTTAACATCGAAAGTTTAGAGAAAATCAGTGTGACTGACCTTATGAAGGCTAGAAGCTAAGATCTAATACATCATCTTAAATATCTATTTTATTAAAAAAATAAAGGTCGGTTCAAAGTAGCAAGAGAACAGCAAAGGACGGCAAGAAATAGTAATGTCACAAGACAACATGTGACGAAAAATAGTAATCAGTAATATTATATAGAACACAACGAGCGTCACAACGAGGGTGCGTCACAACGAGCTGAATCGATCTGTACCTATATGGAGAAACAACCAATTAGAAGCAGCCACAGTGAAAAGTTCTGGGATTTGGAAACTGCACTTCCACTGTCGTTCTGGTGATATTAAACGATTATGTTCTTTTATTACTTAGGACGATTCATCATGCTTTTGGGAGACGCCAGAAACAGTAAAACACAGTTTGTTCTTGAGGAATGCTTGTACGTGGCTGACTTACTCAGGACTCAGAATTCAGGATTCGTACCTTGGCTAGAGTGAGTAATATAGCCTGCAGGAACGTCTTTGGTAGCGTCAAAAGATTTGGACTGAACAGATTTAAATACATTCACAAAATATTGTTTAGATCAAGAGAGACATCTACACCTTAACAACCCATTTGGTAATCTAAAATTAATATCCACTCATCCAGTTTGCGTCCATCCTTCAGCCTTGGCTCTTCTACCTCGACGACATCTATTTTCAAGCCTTTATGTACCTTTTTTATTTTGATGAAAAATACATCACGTTATTTTGGAGTAGAACAATTAAAATTATCTTTATGTATAGTGAGCGATCAATAGGCAGTAAATAAGGACGACTGTGGTATTACGTAAAACATACAACTTAATTGGTTTCGAACTAGGTTAATGTATTAACCACCTTGCCTGGAACATAAACCTGTGTTTATAAATACATTTTTATGGATTTTGAACTTTGTCGAAGTGAAATTTAGATCCCGCTTCAAAGAAATGCGGGTATATATTTACGTCAGGCCACTATTAACATTACCGTAAGCTTAAATAAACAATTCGCGATGATCTTTTTCAGGAAATCCCATTACATTTATAAATCAGTGTCACTGCGGTTATCTCGTTATTGGTACATGTGATCTTTGTGGAACATATCTAGGTAAATATTCAGGATGTTCCCAAATACTTCTACAAAATTTTCCGTAAATAAATTTTGTGAAAAATTATGTAACAAATGTAACAAATAAAAAACATTTATTAATAATTCCCGTTTCAGGTTTTAATAATTTAGTAGCAATAGAACCATATTGAATTATAGGGCGTAAATTAAGGGTTGGTAGAAAATATAATAAAAATGAAATAAAATAGTCTGTGGAACATGTGAATTCTATGTTAGTATTTGTGATAAACTATCTGCTAATTATCTGTCTGTTAAACGATACAGTCAGTGGTATCTGCAGAAAATCATATCGCTATCTATATGTCAGAAGACAATAATTGTCAGGCGGATAGTGGCACAGTCCTAAATAGATCACTACTGCGTTTTCACAGTACTACAACTGCTAATATACCCTTTATGCCCTTTAGGCAATCATGTTGTAACATCGTTTATTTAATTTAGTTAATTTTTAAGGAATATAAACTGCGTCTTAGCAGTACTGAATTATTTCTATAAAAAGATAGAAGTTATTTCCTACATAGGTCGATTATTACACATTATTAATAGAATGTACAGCGTCCTGTCACCAGGACTGATTTAGTTCATTTGAGTACCATGAAAAATATTAAATTTCATCCCTCTTTGTCATGCTAGTGGAACTAATCTTTTGTTGAAATTAATCTATATATCATGAGCTTTCTGTGCATTTTTTTAACGTGACTATACCTTTATCCGTTTAGAAGTTACAACTGGTTGAGGTGTGTGAAGCTACAACCGACGCACGGCTCAACGTGTGTCGGTCATAGCTACCGCAAAAGATGAACAAACAATTACTGTGTACTGCTGGAAGAAAGCTTCAGTCCTTCTGAAGAAGGCTGGTATAATGTGTAATTACGTGTCCTGCAAACAGGACTTCATCGTTGTACAAAAGTGCTCTAAGAAGCGATTTCAGCAGAACAACACATTGAACGTTCTGTCATTATAATATAATGATAGAACGTTCAATGTGTTGTTTATTTATAGTACCTTTATCTATCATATTATGATAGATAAAGGTACTGATAAATAAACAAAAAACCTTCGTTCAAGGAACTTTCCAATATAGACGCGACGATTTTCATTGAATTTATTCACTATTTTTAATTGCTAAGGTATATAAATCGCCCTACTTAGCACAATATACAAGTAAAATCGGTATTCTGAAATAAGTAGACCCTTTTGTAGGTTTTTTTTGCTCAAATAGTGATCAAACGGAATTATAATTTTCTATACCACCGATTGCGTAAGTCACATTTGCAATATTTTCCGCCAATTTCATACGGCCCTGACAGCTGAGCAGAAAGCAGTTTAGTTGAAACGTCATTGTCGCTGCTGACGTCTCCCTCGGTAATATTTTCTTGTACTCACTTTTAGTACCAACATATTCCATAATTTGCATACGAGACATAGCAAAGGCAATAAATTACCTCGTTATTACTACTGGTAATTAAATTTCATGTTATTAGGTCATCGAGAGCCAGGGTCGGGCGCGTGGGATGTTTAGCAGGTGCAGGGCATAAGGATACAGGGCAGTGCGAAACACTAAATTGTAATATTGCTAAGTAACTACTATTTTTAATTCATTTAGCTCATTTAAATGTCTTTTTCATTGTTTTATTCTATATCTCCATAAAGAAGTCTTGATACATAGTTGAAATTAATACAAAAACAAATACAGATACAAAGTGAAAATTAATACAGAACATAGTGAAAGACAATAGTCGAAATCTACGACACGAAAATGTACTTTGGGTATTTAAAAGACTACTTCTAAAGAGGAATTAGTGATATAAGGTTATGTCTACATTTTGTCATAGCTGTTATAAAATGTATCACATACAGTGACCTTATTTCTTTGTGAGCAATTTGACAGGCATTTATTTGGATTTTTTTCATTTTGAGCTATACTAATGAGCACGATATGCCTGCTGGTGATATTGGGTTCCAACAAGATGGTGCCTCTTCACATTTTTGCCTCAATGTAAGAAATTACCTTAATGAAGTTTTCCCAAATCAGTCGTAGACAGAAGACTGGCTTGAATAGCCATCACGCTCCCCTCACTTAACTCCACTAGATTTTTTGTGGAGTTATCTAAAAACAATGTGTGTAAAGAGACCAAACACTATGGAAGGATTGAAACATCGAATCGGAGAAGAAGTTCCAAACCTAACGCCAAATAATATTCAAAATGTAATTGATGAATCTGTTGTAATAAAATAAAAGGTAGTACCTAGTATAAAAAATATTGTTTTCATTTAATTCCTTCTTACACAATGTTTTATAGAGCTTCCCATTTACAAAAAATTCGGTGTTATAGCTCCGTTACTATGGCTCAAAAAATAGGAAATATTGCAGAGAAGCGGCAATTTATGCATATTAATAATTGACGTGCTTCAGCTTTTTCTTTTTCAGTTTAAACTAGAAAAAAATATGAATTTTGTTTCATAATTTTGGGACACACTGTATAAATAAATGACTGTTTCAAATTCAAAAATTTCAGAAATATTCCTCTTTAAGTACAATATAAAAAATGTAAATACGCATTACCACAATCTTTGTCAAGGCAAGGTAGGATTATCTGTATGTACACTAAATTCAAATTTGTAAACTAAAGACGTACGATATACGATTTTTTTCGCACGCGCCCATTATGTACCTTTCCAATGTAGTAAAGTCCTGTTGGTGAGGTTACTGGATATATCCGATCATGTAATAAATCTGTCTAACATTACAAAGTACACATTAGCCGGTCAATGTCTCTCAATTACGAAATCGATGATGAATTACTCACATTCTATTTCATTACCTGCAGATATTGTTTTATAAAAATAACCCTATTATCTTAATCACTATTACCAACATTTATGCAACTCCCATAGTCATTACCAGACCATTTTTGCCATTCTTTTACATGTTCATAAAGTACAATGTGACTTACGTAACGAAGAACAAAGCACTTACGGTTACTATTACGGCAATTTAGTCCTATTCATGGCATTACTCAGATTTACGTGCACTCAGGCAGGAGAGGAATTTTTCCTTGCAATATAAAATGCTCTTTCTAAACACGCATTATCTTTATGCACCCGGATTTCCCTGTGTTAACAGGAAAAAATGCGTTGCATGTAATAAAGTAGACAAATGGTCGTTAATAATAGCGAAAATTGATCGCGTTGAATCATATGAATTTTTCCGTGAAATTTCCACTACAAATGGCGCGTGTAAAAATTACAGCAATAAAGTTCTACAATAGAGAGTTATTGGACATGCTTTTAATACTGTGGCGTGGCATTAATGATGACTTTATTTGAATGGTACTTGACCATATTCTGTTCACAAAATTGTAGTAGTAGGAATTGATCGTAGATTGTTTGACGTTACACTTTCCTTCTAACCTAGAATTTGTCCAAAGTGCCTATTGCAATTTGAAAAGGAGTAAACGAACTAAGATTGTAATATTTGTGTAATATATTTTAGCCAGTGCCGTTATATTTTTTATTCCAAAAAATATTACGTAATACTAGTTACACGCCACTGGAATCACATATGTATAATAATTACATAACCAAAATGTATTTGTGTGATACTAGAGCACTATCCTGTGGTAAGCAACCCTTGGCAAGATTTGAAAGAATTATATTCATTATTTTAAAAGCCAGAAATGTATTTTCTTTATTTTCAATTGAAATACCCTGTGACTTGGAAACGTAGCAGCATTGGACATGCATATTAGACTCAATCAATAATATGGTTTATTTGCGCTCCTTCAGTAAAAAATCTTACTGAATCCATTTTAAAATATAAAATAGGTATTAGGTCCCTACAAAAGTTTTTCAAGTTCAAGAATCAAACCCGAGTAATCCTCTCAGTTAAGATTGAAATATATTTCTATATGAGAAATTCTATCCGAATGAATATAGGGCAAACTATTCAAACCGCCAAATTTATTACAAAACATTTTTATTGCACGGATTAACCGTTTTATGTGGTTAATTAAACATAAGATAAGCTAACCGTAATTTTAAAGAAGGCATTCCTCAAATATGTGGACATAATTTACGACGTTCCGTAATAGATCAACTTCAGTGAATCATTATTCTCACAATCGCATCCAATTAATCCAGGTAAAAAATATGTGTGATAAATTCTTTAAAATCATTCTCAAAGTTATGACACAGCACCCTTCTTAGAGATCGAACAACAAATTGATCCTCTAATACAACTATTAAAACTATAGACCAGAAAAAGATGGTAAAATTGAAAAAACGACACCAAATTGTTTAGGAAAACTCAGGATATACGAAATAGCTTGTTATATTCTAAAATGTATCATACTTGAAGATTCTTGAAGATGAATGACCTATTGGACGTTATGAGGCTAATGAAAATGATATGAATATGGATATTTTTAAAGCGTGAAAGAATTGTAAAACCTACCATCCCCATTTTTTCTCGCATTTAATCTTCTGACTCAATCTTATATATGAATCTACACTATGATGACTAAATCTTGAAACTACACTAGGTATGTATACAAATATTTCGCAAACGAGTAGTAAATTGGTGGTAAACGAAAACATGATAATTTTTTTAAGATTATTTTTACAAATCATAGCCAATTTGATAACAGTTTTAACGAACAGATTAGTATACTAAATAAAATGTCCAATATCTCTAAATGTATAACTTTAATCGGCCCAGTGGTGGAGCTAGGGAAAAGATAATTTAACTTTATATAACTTGGAGCAAATTAGGAGAGAAATATAATATATAATCGGCAGCAAAAATATAGGTATATATGTATTAGCAGAATATATAGAAAACAGTAATGTAATCAGAAATACACAATTTTAATATGTAGTTGACATGGTGGTTGTTGCATTATTTCTATTTCCTAGCCTACCTTTTTCCTTTAAGTTTAAGTAGCACATTCCAATGAATCAGCTTACATAAGTAAGATCTTATCTGTGATGCAGATCAAATAGATAGTGTATTAGTCACATTTTACAGTATGTAGGACAATCTGTCTAAGATAAAAAACAAGAAAAGTATGGGAAAGTATGTTATACGTTTATAATATTTTGGAAAATAAACTAACCTGTGTATTTTTTTAACACCTGGAGTAAATAGTATTTTTTGGCGCTAAAATTGGGGGGAAATAGAAAATGTTGTCTCTAGCGGAAAAATATACAAGACGCTGCTAAGGTATTTTTATTTCGGCTTAGCAATGAGACAACTGGATTTACTTGAAGTGCTTTTCAACCATATATAATATGCATATCTTCAAAAACGGAAAAATATTTAAACATGTTTGGAGTCGTTCTAATTATTGCGTCTCTAAGTGTTCCACGTAATCCCTCTGCAGTTTCATACGATATTTCATATACCTACACTATGTTTTTTTTGATAACCTCACACAAAGAAGTCCAGTGGAATGAGGTCCTGTGATCTAGCAGGCTATCTTATTGATCCTCGGTTTTGAACTTATGCATATTAAATTATAAGTGGTAGAAAAGCACATTTCATGGAATTTTAAAAAATGCCTCAATCGAATGTGGCGTCCGTAAGAAAAAAAAAGTTGAGTATGTTAGCGCAAAATCTAGTAGATTTAAATTTTTTTAGAGACCAATTTTGAAGTTCTTACTCAATATTACCTGTCCTGAATATTTGTTGAATGATTTTTTTACAATAAATGAGCTATAGACGTTTCAAATAAATGCACATTTTTATTTAAGGACACATCTACTTAAAGGAAGGTATTCTTGTAAATGTCTTGGATTCTTCTGGGTCCTTAAATTGCCCAACTTTTTCTTTTCCCAATTTAACCAACTGCATTTCTAAGGTTTCCGAAATGGCCATATAGTTCATCTTAAACTAGACACAGTGTATATACCTCCAAGGGGAAACCATATTGTCGCTCTATGTTTTTTAATATAGCTATCTAAATACATCTATGAAAGTCAAAAGTCAATTCTTTTCATTTCTGTATACCTATAATCGATATCAAAAATCCGACGTAATTCTCTCTCTGTCTTGACTATAAAATGCCCAACAAAATTTTTCATCTTTATCTTCAATAAACGGTATATTTATTTATTCTGCATTGAATATAATCCACCACTATTCGTTATTCATGTCATTATTCGATGACACAATAATAATTGTTTTATAATTTAGTATTTTCAACAAAATATATTTATTACAAGAAAAAAAATTATTCGCATCCCTCTATTGTAAATATTTTGCTGAGCTAAATACTAAATGTATTGGTTTGGAATGTCTGATTAGCATATTTACAAATATCTAAATCTCTTAATTTAATAGGACTGCTGATTTTCAAACACCAGCTTTTTGTTTCTTGGAAATCATTAAGGCCAGTTATTCTTAAATATTAGACCTCGTTCTTAGAATAATGGGATGTTGGTTAACATTCCAGAAATATGTGAAGTAGGTCTACATTGTGCTTTATACAAAATTACAACTCTTGTCTCGATCAATTTTGATTGGCACAAATCTGTACAAACTAAATTTACTTGTATAAATAAGAAAAAACTAGTTCGTTCTTCCGTAATTATTTTCATATATGCTTACAACCACTAATAACAAAATATTAATTATTAATAGCAAAGAAAATATAAAAGAAAAAACACTTTGTTTTAAAGTCAATGGTGGCTGAATATCTTAAAAATGTATACCTACATGTAAGTATCCTAAGACAGGGTATATTTATTGGAAAAAGATGCAATGTCGCGGCAATGTGCCGCGACTGGCATTGCATTACTTTGGCATCTCCATGGAAGTCGCGACATCTTTCATCGATAATAACCATCAGGCACTGACCGGTTTCGCGCTTGTTGTGAGCTCGTCAAAGTGCCATATTGGCACTTTGACGATGCAACGACGATGCAACGATGACGTGTAGCAACGATGAACGATGTTGCTACATGATTGTTTAAGGAACATCGGTGATGTTAGTAGTGGTGAGACACACACCGTAGTGTCCTCTTTGGGTGTCTGCTACTATCGGTCTGGCAATTATTGTTAAATTGACAGACAGATAGCATCATCCATGGAGATGCCGGAGTAATGCAAAGAAAGTCCCACGGGCACATTGCCCGTGGAGTAGTTGTTTTCGGTATCTGTTTCCAATAAATAAGTAGGATTGTCTTCCTCAAAGACAACAGAGGTCACTGCTGCAATGATCTGTCTGTCAATTTGGCAATAATTGTGAGACGGATAGTAGCAGTGGCCCAAAGAGGGCACTACGGTGTGTTTCTCACCAATACTAACATAGGGTATATTTATTTTGATAAATTGACTATTCCGTAACCAATTTCTTAAACACTGCCAATATATGGAGAAATAAGAACAAAGTGATTAACTAGAACCGTTTCTAAGTATCAATTGCGATAAAATAAATGTCTAAATCTATATCGAACAATTGTTAACAATTTATTATTATTTCAGATTAAATTCCTACATACTAAAAACGCAGTAAAATAAGTGTTCTATTTTTACTTCGAAGTACCTATTGAAGATTATATTTCTTAGAGGATCTTAAAAATAGAATATTTTATAAGAGTTTGAAAACATAGTATACACTGATCGACTAGAAGGCAGGAAAATTCATACATTATTTTATAATTCATTACCCTAATGTGTGGATAAAACCTCTGGAACAATTCATTATTTATGAATACGATAATATTTTGAGAAACTCATCAGAGAGGTGATTTTTAATTGTCTCTTCTGACTGTATTTTCTTAAAAGTTGATTTTGGCTTTACACATTGAAAACGTAGACAAACACCTCATACTCCATCATAACACCCAATAATACCAGTTTCAGTGACGGAGCTGGGGATTGAACCGAGACCATAATAACCAGTGTGACCGAGAAATGTTCAGACACTGAATTTCCCTTTTGGGTGGAAGTAGGTAAAAAGATATATCGTGCCTCACTGTCGCGACTTACAGTGGCTATATACTAGACAGTGGCGACAAGCTCTCCCTCCCCCTCCCCCGACATGAGGCGTCGATTCTGCGATTGGTTGGAAGTTAGTCATATTAAATATGATTGACTCCAAACCAATCGCGATGCTTTAAGGAAGAGTCGGGCGCCATTAGTGGTCGAACTAGCCGATCAATCAACAGTAGCAGGTAGTATTGTTGCCGCTATCTTTAGTATATAGCCACTATATATTGACTGCCAGCTATCATACAAAACTATTCCACTGACTGAACAAGGAATCTGGTATATAGTAAAGTTTTCTTTGATATTAGGTAACAGAAATTTAATAGTGGTCATCTTTATTGAAATTTAATAGTAAAAGTGTCCGAACGGGCAAAAATATTCATTAACGAATATTTATAGTCGTGTACATCCCCGTTCACAGAGCCCATAGGTTAGTGCAGACATATGAAATTTTCCCAAACGGAAATTAATTGCTTGTTTCAAGCAACTAGGTCCCGATTACATCTTTAAGACAAGGCGGAAAGTTCTGTATATTTTCAATCAAGTTTAATTTCAGCGGTCAATAAACTGCTTTATAAAAAGATTGTTTATTTTCCTTATTTTAGGAATGTATGTAGACAAAAATACTTTTATGTTTCAATCTGGGCTCCTAGGTCTCAAAAATAAAATTATTATCCTCAACCTGATAGTTATGGAAAATCACCTTAATCGCCATAAACATATAATCACCTGTAAGCTGTTATAGTTTAATTTTAGCATTTTCCTTAACATATTTGAAGTTTAAGATTAAGGTCACTCTAAGTTAGAAGTTTAAGAAAAGTTACAACAAAAATAACGTAGTTGTTTAATACTTGGAGATGTATCCTTGCTAATGTACAGTACGGGATGGATTGAATGTTATCAGAGTCCTTCTTATAACATTTTTTCATGTCTTCGTTTCTGTGTTTGATTTTCCTTTTCGTTTTTCTATTTGCCCTGGCTGAGATTTTCTTGGCATTTATCTGCTACCTACTGTTTATTTATTTTTCCTCCTCACCAAGTGACTTTGGCTTCAAAATCATTGGTTAGTCACTCCACAGTCATTTGGTTATTCCTTTAAAGATTTCAATTGCAATATTAACTATAATTGTTTTTATCTCCTCTAGTTTCAAACACTATATAATTTTGATTCTATCCTCTTGGCTATGTTTTTCTGTTACTGCCCATGCGGATGTAATTATCTGAATTATTGTACAGTAATGTTGATGTTAGTATTTTTGGGTTTTACTTCCTAAGAACGTACTCTTCACACCTACTTGTTGAAACATTTTTCAGTTGTTGTCAATTTTCCAATAGTTTCTTTAGCAACTCTTTCAGTCTCTGCTGTTATGGTCGGCAGGTATTTATATTTTTCTACTAGCAACTTTTTTCTGGTTCAGATATATTTTGTGTCATATTTTCTTCTGCTAACTACTGTCATTATTTGTATTCAATCTTTGTATTCTATTAGTTTAGTATTATCTGGAGTATGTTCTTGTTATTTTCGATTAGAACCTTTTCATCTAAACTTACAAGTTCATCAAATATGTTTTTTCCTCTGAGATAGATTATTTGACTGTTTGTGTAGTAATATAAGTACCTACTATTAAGACTTTTCTAAGGATATTTTCTTAAGTGCCTAACTATAAGTAAGTACTTGGAAATAAGTATGTATGTTTTGTGGTTTCCTTTACTTTAGACCTGTTTTATCTACAAATATTACATATAAAGAAAAACTGCACAACAGTTTGAATTATCACATCAAGTAATCTATTTATACATTTATAAAGTAAATACTTCCAATATAACGAAAATAAGCAATTTTGATAAAATCTAAAATATATATTAATATTAATGTTGTAATAATAAAGGTTGTGTTCGATTTTTTTTAGTAATAGGCACTAGTAATAAGACAATTTCTCAGGAAGCAATATATATACCTATATATAAATAATATTTCAGTACTGTATAATGTACACGTCGAGATTTCTACTATTTTATGTTACTTCCTGCACAAATACATATTTCCAAATCAAATGGAAACTTTCTGTTAATTGGTTTGCTTTCCTTGTTTACTTATTGCATTGCTGAACTTGTCCCAGTGATTATTAACTGAAAAAGCAAACTGAAATTTATCCTCATTTCTGTTTAGTAACATTCACATGATATACGGACATCTCACAGTTGTTCATACTAAAATATATATGGAAATATCAGAACAGATTTATATATTTTCTGAGAATATATAGTGAAAAGTTCAAATGGTTTTTCTTTTTACGACACCATCCACTTTCCTTCGTGAGGGTTTTATTAGGAAAGGCGAGAATAGAGTGAACAAAATAAAAATCTACTGTGCGAACAATGTATTGTATTTGTAATCAAATATAGAAAGTCAAGAGTACGTGTCAATTTCAGTATGACTTGTCTTCAAGACCTATACATATAAAAAGTACGAAACACATGTTATTGAAAAGTTATATTTGATATCCAAGTAAGGAGGTAGTACATAAAATTAAGTTGGGATATTTACTACGAATTCTGTCTTGAAGCTGTTATTTGTATAAATCTGCCCAGGAAATAGATACTATTTTATTCTAATTCCCATTTTTTCTTGTAAGATCTTAGCTAGACATCGATCTCTAAAAGCATTTTGAGTGTTGTATACGGCTGAAAAACCTGTACGAAGGTGGTGAGTATAAGCTCACGCTATTTTTAGATAAAAACACTGGCAAATAGCGTTCAAACAGAAGGAAGTGCGCCCTAAAGGTAAAAAAATAACACAATAATTGGTATCGAGACAGAACTTTTCATTGAAACAGTTTTATAGTCCAGGTGTTAAAGTAAAATATAAATTATGCATTTTATCAAAGGAGATAATCAATTCTGTGATATTAGAATAAACTTCCAGACACTTAAAAATGTATATCTTTAATACAAGTAAGAAGTTAAAAGATTTTTAAACATATGAATGTTTTACTACATTTTGCAAACAATTATAAAAGAAACTTATACAAAAATACACAACGACAAACTAGAATAAACAACCATACATGAGATAAATACTGTCTATTCCAACACCGATATTCGAATTATCCAGAATTATCGATCGAGTAGTCGAAAGAATAAGAAATATTCGACTATTCAGTTATTAATCTCATTGACTATAATATAAAAAATATCTGGATGAATAGGTTTGATAGTCAGAAACCAGTCCAGAGAATCTTCTTGAAATAAAACTGACTAGGTACGAAGGCACGAAGAACCACCGTATCTACCTGGTTAATTGAAATTCAATTAACCAGGTAGATAATGATTCTGATGATAATGATAATGATAATGATGATAATGATAATGAATAGGCTCATGATTCAGAAATGAGCGAGGCATAAATTTTTCACAACAAGAAGCAATACACTGAGTACTCCCTATAGATAACAATTCGGGCATGGCGACAGACTACCTTTAAGATATCGTAATTTATATTATTTTCAATCAAAGCGATACGAGTAGTCACATCGCAAATTGGAGCCAGTTTCTCGCCGATAAGTTCCATATATGGGGAGCCAAAATGTAAGCAAGGCATCAGGAATGCAAGTCTTGAACCAAAGAGACTCGTATCTAAAATATAATATTCTACTGGATAGCAGCACAGCAGCAAAGAATATATTTTACTTATGTCGTTTCCACCCTTTTAAAGTAAAGATTCCGATAGCACATCAAATCATGCGATCAGTGGGTCTTTGCTACTCCTTGACCTTTAAATGGTTGAAGTCATTTAAGCTTTTATGGGAACAAAATACCGAAACATAAATCCACTGTGACGTAGACCTATCTAATTTTTCATAAAATCGATCCCAGCAGTTTCCATATCCGACATTGCCTATAAGCTCTCGAGGATCCTTTTTCTTTAGTTTTAATCATTGGATATGATTTTTACAAACTTTTTTGAAATTTGCAATATCCTTTTTCATATACTTTACGCAATCAAGAACTTCCCCTGGAACTACAAAATCCGAATGCAATTTCACAAATTTATCAGGTTACCACCAGATTATTTATTCTCCGACTTTCCCGAAGCCTGCTACGGAAGGACGGAATAGAACCGCATCGAACTATTATTACATTGAGGCAGATGTGAGTTCCCTTTTCCATTTAAACTTTGGCTAATGACGGGGAAGTTTAAATAATGAAGGTTTGAATCTAGTTACCATTTTCATTTGAAAATTCGAGTTATCTGGGATTTATATTCTATAATCTGAACATGAGGTAACGTTATTATTCCTTAATTAGTTCTTTAGAAAGTAACTTCCTATGTTCCTAACTACCCACTCATGTAATTGTTTGTGCAAACAGCATTTATATTAAATAAATGTGCTGGCCATTTTGATATATTTTTTATATACAAAATATACTATCATATACAAAAATAGACAAGGAAATAGTTGAGAAATATTAGAATAATTTATTTCTCGCTTGCCAGATTTCTCCATATATTTCTGGAAAACTTACTCATGGGAAAATATTCTCTTCACGTCAATAAAAATATATACTGTGTCAGTTGAAAATCAACACTTACAAAGAGCATAAGAAAATCTAGAACTACTGAAGACCTGGACCGACCACGACAATATCTGCTGAAAGACTGACTGTTTTGACTGTTCGTTGAACACAGTCTAAAATACTTTTATGTAGTGCTTAAAGTTTAAAAGTGATTATAACCAATTATGACCAATTTCTTAACCTTACTTTTTCTACATTCGTGCATTCATACATAGAAAATTTGAATAAATGTTTATATCCCTCAAAAGTTACTTATAAACTTTAGAAACACCGTCCCATGCAGTCATTACCTATTTATATGTTAATATTGTCTGAACTACTCTTTCTTTATTTTGATTAGTCAGATAATAACAGTGCAAAAAGGGTTATATTTAATGGCAGTTAGTACATAGTTGAACAGTATAATATGAATAATCAAAATTATACCTCTTATGTAGGATTTTTAACTAAAAATTACGTAGGGATGAGTTTACTTTGTAATTGGTGCAACTTTTTTACATGTGTAAGTATGATATGGAAACAGGAATCATTGTCGACGGAAATAACGGGATGGAAACACCATATCTGAAAACTATTTTCACTCTCAAAAGTTTTTTGTAATACTCACTTTTCGCCGTGTGTTGAAAATAGAAGCTAACAGTGATCGGTCACTAAAACTTCCTTCCGAATTTCAAAAAACATTTCAGAATATTCTAATGCTAGATCTATATCTTCTTTTATCGAAAGTCCTTAGATAAATCTATTTTCTTAACAGCTACATCAATGTTTCCTCCAATTTCGTCACCTCATAATTGCGCTACTTTGCTCAACGTTACATCTAAGTTAAGTTTAGTGGGTATTTTAAACAATATTTAAGTCTATGTTCTCCTGTTATCTATTCCTTAGATATGCAAATGATATAACCTGAAGGTTCCAGCGGAATACGTATCCTGATAATTCCATTATTATAAGTGATAAGGTTGTCTAATTTGTATACTTATCTAGGTTATCGGTTACCGGTAACAATGAAAATATAAACGTCAGTACATATTCAGTGCAGTTACTTCATAAGAATTAAATATTTTCAATAATAATATAGGTTATATTAGGTCAGGTTCAAGAGTGAGTGGACCGAAAGCCAGACCCTCCACCGCGACCATAGTAGCGACCATTGTGGTCTATTGTAGCTCCCGCCTAATTATATTTCTAGGTTCAACCTTTTAATTAAGCTGGTCACCTTATTGGAAGATAACTTATTCAGATCCTCTGGCAGAAGTTGCCCTTTGCCAAATATTGAGTATCTGATACTTTTGCCCAGCGGGGCAGGTACATAAATGTCTTCCACCGTTTCATCATCTTCTAGGCACAAGCGGCACTCAGCATCTTCCGCTAGGCCGAATTTGTGCAGATAATATATCACCCAGTTTGTTTTTATCCAATACCAAAATAAATATTTTAACAGTCACAAAAACCAATCAATAATACTGAAAGTTGTATCACTTAAATACAATGTTATTTTAAATAAAAACAATATTAGCAACAATAATATTTTACCATATAGCCATAGGTTTTACCTGGAAATGTATGCGAGGAAATTCTCATTTTACTGAAAGTAAACTATTTGTATACAACGATTTCTAAATATAAACATAAACTGTATATTATTATAGTAACGAGGATACCATCATTATGCTCAATTGATTTTAAAGTGGGGTCAAATAGTAAGACAGGCATATGCTCCTCTCGTCACGTACCATAGTCTCTATGTTAAAAATAGGATTATAAACTTGACAGCGTAAATAAGAGTTTCATATTTTTTCATTGTTATAGCAATCATTTTTGTAACAAGATAAAAAGTGTGGATAAATAAAGTATTAGATGTACTTGGGATTCTTCAGTCATCTAGCGTGTTACAGATCACAGAATAAATATTAGGTAGAATATCAGCAATTTTACTGGTAATTCCAATATATGATACAGTAAAGAAGACATTTGTGGGAAGTAGCAGATAAGAAAAGAACATATTTAATATAAAAATTGTTCTGATGTGACTAATTTGTTTGCATAACTTTGATTTATGAGGACCAGGAGGTGTAGCAAACAGGAGCTCTAGAATTTCTAGACAGCTACTACAGCTGGAGTGTATATTTATATAATAGTTGAGGAGAAATTTTCATTTTATTCAATTTCAGTTGATGTTTATTAGTCTTTCAAGCACAATACATGCAAACGTAGTTTACAAAATGAGTTACACTTACTAACAAAAATGATGAAAGTTGTGAAATATTTTCTTTGGTATTGTAAATATGATTGTACTCTTTATTTAGTGACTTCAAAGTCGGAAATCTACAAAATTAGATTTATAATTTCGACTTTATTCACAATGTACGGACTAAATAAATGTTAAGTATTAAAACTGGTATTAGTGAGAAATGTTGGTGTAATAACTTGAATGATGTTGATCGTAATATCTCCAGTTATAACGAGGATATGCTGAAAAAACTGACATCATTACTTTGAACAAAATTAGAAAAAGATCCACTTGTTTCTTTGCTAATTATACACAGAGCTAAAGACTATATTCTATAGGAATCTAATAGAAATTTACTGAAAACGCCTTTAAAAATAAGAAAGATGAATCTATTATTAATTTAGAACAAAAGAAACCAATGAATAATAGAACAAAAATACCTATTTTCCTCAGAGAAATTTCCCCCATCCATGCAAAATCTAGAGGGGATACTAAATATTCGCTTTATAATACCTACTGTCAATAATAACAGTAATTCTCAACAGTCCTTTTTCTAGCGTTTACTGATTCTCAACTATTTGAAACAAATTATTTTGTTTTCGTGTAATGAGAGGTTCGCGATGTTACTGACTGTAGAGGTTAAAATTTGAAATCAATAAATAAAAGTATACGTAAACGCTTCCATCAACGGTGGTATGTTTTCCTTTGAAAACTGAAATCTGCTAAAAGGGTTCGACAATATTTATAAAATACATTCTGTGTACCCAGCCTTTTATTCTTGTTTGTTAACAATGAAGTTTGGAAGCATCAGATGGTGTAACATTTTAACTGGGATCTGGATCCTACACAAATGACGTCAAAGTTTTTCTTATTTGTTGACCTCTGAGAAATTAATTAGAACGGAGTTTCCTCATTTCGTCTTTAGCAACCCGTAAATTGGAGGAAAACCGTGCTGCAACTTAAATTTCATGGAAACGGCCTATTTCCGAGGAGTTGTATAATGTGTCGACTAGATTTTCACGGACTAAATTAAACCGGTTAGTGGAATGCGTGAGACATTTTTTTCAAGCTAAAACTATTTCGGGACTGTGATACTTCAGTGGGAAGCTGAGAAGCTTTTTTATTGTGGACTTGACCAATGAGTTATTTCCAATTTTTTTCTGTTTGTAAATACGGAATGCTTTGATTAAATAAAATTAAAATGCCTGAGGTGGATTCTTTGTTAATAAATAAATAAACATTGCTATATAACTTCTTTATAAGAAGGTCTAGTTTTCGGGATACAAAACTTTCGAAGAATATTTTGACATACATTTAATTTTTTTATTTTTCTCAGTGGTGGCGCAAGTGGAGGTTACTAAAACAAAATTAAATAGTACCAAGGCAACTTCAATGTTTTCAAACAATTATTTATTAGTTATCCAACATTGAAAGTATCACACAAATGTAACAAGTAATTAAAATATAGCAGAATATGTTACAAGGACCAACTTAGGCAATATGCCAATTTTCTTTTTGCACTAGTACGACGTTTAAATAGTATTTGTTAAGTTATTTCAATAGAGGTGGCCTCTGCGTGCTTCAGATTTAAGACATTGCGAGAAAACACAAATTTCATCATCTGTGTATACGTATGTAATAAAAGTTACTCTATCCGAAAATATTTGGAAAAAATAAACATAATAATATGGGTAAATTAGCAAATCTTATTTCTTACAATACCACTCGCATTATTTTCAACACCGTACATAAACATTTAAAAGTTGAGATTATCACACTAAAAATGTTATGTAAAAGTATAAAGTGGAGTTTTAAATTCTTGAGAAACTTCTTCTTCAATAAAAAAAACAAGACCATTAATTTTCATGAAAGTGTATATTAACCATTGTTATCTTTAAAATTACTTTATTAAACAACAAACTTCGAGAGTACACCATTTCAAAAAGTTAAAGTTTAGGTGAAGCTAAGTAACTTGTAATGAAAAACTAATAAAAAACTTATTAATATTGGCATGGACAACTTTTGTAATTTACTTAAGAAAATGTTTTCAACAGGGTTTAACATAATTTAAGGTCGTACAAAAAATATTTTCATACCATGTCTAGAATATTTCTCATCATCTATAGATCTATAAATAGTACTAAAATCGTATTCTTATACCTATTTATTGAACGATGCCTATACAGAACACTCCTACGGACTACAATCGACCAAACGAGCTAAATTCTGAAATCGCAGTTGCCCTCTGACGATAGTAAATTATACCTGCGCTGTCCAACAGTCTCGAACACGTCAGTTAACAAAACAATTTCAATGCAATTATAACTTTAGTAGTGTGAATAAAATTGATAATGCAGTAACAGAAAGATATAAAATTTTTATATTAATATTAAAATCTCAACATCAAATATCGCAATGGGAATGAAATATTAAACATAATAATAATTCTAGGACAAATTAATTTGCATATTTTGATCAGTAATAATTTTATTCATTAATTGAACTGAGCTCTAATTAATAATATTGTGAATTTAACCGATTTTTATTGAAACAAAAAATATAGTATGGATATGTGTGTATGTGGTAATCGAAATAATTAATATTATAATAAACAACTGCTTCATTATTTGGGCACTAGCAATGCAATACAAGGTAGATTTATTAAAATTACTGAATGTTCTACATGCTCGTGCTTATGAAGAGCAATTCCATTTAATACTGGGTGAAAGAGAAAATACAAATATGAAACCTACGACATCATACGATAATAAAAATTGTATGTACGCTTTAAATATATCTGTTATTTACTTTATTTCATACTGTCCAGTAGATCTACAGTATCTACAGTACCTGTTACTGTAATATTAGTATTGGTGAGAAACACACCCTAGTGCCCTCTTTGGGTCTTTGCTACTTTCCGTCTGACAATTATTGTCAATTTGACAGAAAGATAGCGACCTCCTTTTCCGCAGGTGCCATTACAGCAGTGATCTCTGCTGTATTTGAGGAAGACACTCCTAGTTACTTAATTCAAGGAGATGTCGGAAACAACTAACATCTAAGGGACAATTGCCGAAGGGGTGTGGTGAGAAACACACCGTAGTGCCCTCTTTGGGTCTTTGCTACTATCCATTTGACAATTATTATCATATTGTCAATAAATCTCAGACAATTATCACTACGATGCGTTTCGCACCACTACTAACATTCACGATGTCCCTTAAGCAATCATGTCGCAACATCGTTCATCGATTTCACTACCTATGGCACTCTGGCGAGCGCATAATAAGCGCGAAACCGGTCAGTGTCTCGTGGTTAGTCTCGATGAAGGATGTGGCGGTTTCCATGGAGTGGGGTAGTAATGTATCTCCTTCAAACTGATACTGTAATGTTGTTGCCCGGCAACACTTTACCGGATTGTTATTAGGGAGCTTTGTTTTGAGTTTAAATCAATTCTTGATATTAATCCGCTTTAATTTAGAAAAACTAAAAGTCAGTCAAATATAAATAATGCACTTCTACCCATTCCAGTGAAGCTACGATGTTAGCGAATTATTTAAAATTTCCTCTGAGTACTGCAATGTTATACAATCAAAGAAAATTATGATACTTCAAAAGAAGGTTAATGTCATGTTAATGTCACCTTAGATGTCAAGACGGTTGAGATAGTGATGGAATTTGAATATCGTGAGATTTTATTTCAATGATGGTTTAAAATTTACAATAATTCATTTTTATTTTAAAACGAGGACAATATGAAATAAAATATCATATACGATATACGTCCATTAGGCGTTTACAGTACTCGTTTATATTTCCCGGACTCGACTCCTAACGTCGCCTTGTCTCTTGACTGACTGGACTTGTAAGGTAAAATGCTATTAAAAACTGTGATTAAAAAGCATCCATAAAGGGTTGCTAATATCCTGGTGAAGCTTATGAAATATTAGTGGCAGGATATTTTAACAAAATGACCTGACATAATGCAGGTACATGTATGTAGTACATATCCTAATCCTTCTTAATAGGTAAATTATAAAACAGAGGGTGAACTTCGGGTTTATTAGACCGCTACTGCTATAACATACAGGGTATGCCCATGTACATCCTAAATGAAAAAAAGCTAATTTTGGGGAATGTCCGGAAACGCTTCTCAACAAGCTGCGAGTATCCGAAGATGGTGACGAAGTCGAAGTTGTAGGCTTTTTTTTAAATTAGATGACAGGTAAGAAAATAAAGTTTTACTATACTTTCTCTACCAACGTGTCGAATTGTACCTACTGATAATGAATATTTTTTCGATTGTCTCTAATCGGCGTAGGTGGTAAAATCAGCAACCCTTGTTTTTATTTTTCAATAACTAAGTTACAGCTGAGAAATTTATTATTTCGGCCTGTTTTCAATTAGCAACTTTTTGTGTCTTTAATTTCCTAATACGACACTAGACTTTTAACGTCTATCTTGCACTGTCTATGATCTTGAATTTGTTAAACTATTATGTTTACTTCAGAACACCAAGCATTTATTTTAGAAGGTTGTTTCTATTAAGACAATTTCAATTCATTATGGTAAAAACATAATTTAGAGAACAATTTCCAAATGTAGTGGTAACGTAAATAGACCTAAAGAAATCAGATCCCGTTTTTATGATATGGCATCCCCTAATAAGACATAAAAGTTATTTACAACGTCAGGAATTTGATCAAATCAGATTGTTATTTTACGTTATAGGGTTGTTATTTTACGTGATTTCTAATTGAAATCCTACATCATGCTTCAACTAAACAAAATTAACTAACCCTGGATATTTCTAAAACTTACATATCTTTTCTCCACATTGCACACCCTAGTCCCAGTATAGACCATTTTAAACAGTGACTGTAGAGCAGAGTATATAGCTATACACTTCAAGAATTGCAGTTCAACTACACTGAATTTTGTTAACTTTCCACCCTTAACGTTAAAGGAGGATAGATGAAGGGTAGATGCCCATTTGGGCCAGTTGTAGCCCTATGACGCTCGCTCTGGCGTGACGCAAATGCGTAACGTCACAGCATTGACCCAAATCGCAGTGGCTCACGAAATATTAGCGTAATACGAGGGTTACTTACATATTTATGGGATTGAGAGCGAAAAGTAATCAGCACGATGACAAATGGTGGTTATCAATCGGCAAACATGATCCTTTTTACCTATATAGGGTGCTTCAAATTCGATGTAATACATGGGGATCTCGGAAACGGTAAGAGATGCAAAGTCGGTTAAATGGAGGCAAAATTGCGTATTCAGGGGAGCAACATAATGGTGGAAAGAGATCAAGGCTAACTTGATTAGTTTTCGAAATATTTTGAAAAAAACCGAAAATTTCGATTTTCGTTTTTGTTTTTTTGCGGGCCTATTTGATGAGGTATTCAAAAATAAAGAGCACTTTTCTATAGCAACTTTTTGCCCTTTTTCGAATGGTGTTAGTGAATTTTCCGAATAACGTTTCGTTTCCCGGTAACCAACATCAACTTAATTTTTTTAAATACGGACCTGGAATTTTTTTGAATTTTTTGGAAGCATTTTTGAAACTTGATAGAATGTCTCCATAAAATGAACAAGATTTAAACGTTTTGTCTAAGAAAAATCCATCATTAATAATTTCCCTTGGTCCTCTTAGATTTAGTTTTATCTAGGCAAACGTTGCTATGACAAACACATTTCAATGTTGTGGCAAGCACTATCGGTACTTAAAAATGGCTTTCAGCAATCTAGAATTTTTTGATTTTATTTAAATTTCCTCATAATTCAAGAATTGTGCGCAACTACTTAAATGAAACATTTCCAAACAGATGGATTGGAAATCATGGTGCTATAGAATAGCCAGCAAGAGCTCCTGATTTATCCCCATTAGATATTTCTTATGGGGACGAACTAAAAATGTTTTATATAAGAATCAATATAATAAGATTGAGGATTTGAGAAATGTCACTATTCGTGTTCTGAATGCAATACCTGCAAGGGAAATCGAAAGATCTATTCAAAACTTGAAAAGACGAATACGCCTCTGCATAAATAATGACGGAGGATTATTTCAACATCTGCTTTAGGGTTTTTATAGTTTTAACATATTTTGTTGTTTTATTCATTGTTTATTCAATTACATTAAAGTTTATAGTTGTTAATTCGTTGTTTTATTATTAGCTTTTGTTTATTTATCGTAAATAAAAATGAAACCTCAAAAATATTATTCAATATCTAGAATTAACAAAAGTCGAAACAAAAATACTAATGATGGATTTTTCTTAGACAAAACGTTTAAATCTGGTTCCTTTTATGGTGGCATTTTATCAAGTTACAAAAATGATCCCAAAAAATTGAAAAAAAATTCCAGGTCCGTACTTAAAAAAATTAAGTTGATGTTGGTTACCGGGAAACGAAACGTTATTCGGAAAATTCGCTAACACCATTCGAAAAAGGGCAAAAAGTTGCTATAGAAAAGTGCTCTTTATTTTTGAATACCTCATCAAATAGGCCCGCAAAAAAACAAAAACGAAAATCGAAATTTTCGGTTTTTTTCAAAATATTTCGAAAACTAATCAAGTTAGCCTTGATCTCTTTCCACCATTATGTTGCCCCCCTGAATACGCAACTTTGCCTCTATTTAACCGACTTCGTATCTCTTACCGTTTCTGAGATCCCCATGCATTGCATCGAATTTGAAGCACCCTGTACAGCTTAAATTGATAAATAATATCTTACATTTACGAATTACGAAGGGTATTATGTACCGTGTACCAAAAGTCTCAGATGAACAAGTTATCTAAGATAATATTAATTTCTAGGAAGAAAAATGCTTCAAAAATCAGATTTACTTGCGAATTCGCTGAAAATATTTTCATTTAATTTAAATAATAGTCGATTGATCTGTCTCTAAAAGAGCTAAGCCTTGTTTAACCCCATGTGAAATAATAAGTTTATTCATTAAGAGCAACAAAATTCCAAAGCCCACAGTTTCTAGTGAAAAATATGAATGATCCAAATCTGGTATCATGAATAAATATTTAAGTTACATAATTTTTTTACTAAATTAGAGTATGTGCATATACATTCTAAAACAAATCTGTTGAAAGTAGGATATGTGTACATACAGATATCATTATCTTGAAACGCAGTTACACGCGAGAAAATTTGTAGAAATAAGTTCAGAAAATCAGTAAATGTAGAGACAAATAAAGGATGAGATTTGTATATAATTTGGAAAACTTCCACATATTCAGAGAATGTAAACATGCGGTCTTTAACCCATAGTTTAAATGTGGATGTATCTATCCACATATATTGACACAAATGAATGTAAAATATCAATGATAATTAAATATTCTAATTGTTACAATAGTTTAGTGTATAGACAAAACTATGAAAATATCATATTATATTAATGATAACACTGACGTAGTTTTTTACAGAATCCCAAAACACTAAACGGCACTCGATGCGCGTTTCTCCAACCAAGTTGGCATCATCTCCAGATGGTAAAACCAGTTTTAAAATATTACTAGTAATAATAAAATAATAAACAAAATATTACTCCAACTTTTTTGTGTATTGACATTTCCAACTTTTGATTATGAAATGAAATATCAATATGTTTTACTAAAAAAAGGTACGCTTGGTTCGTATCGACAGGACGCATCGTTTTCGAGCAAAATCGCTTTTTAATTATTTATATGCGATAACACGAGATGAAGTAACTTTTTTGTATATAACTTTTCCATGGTTTTGTCATTGAAATATAAAATTTTATAGTTTTCTACGTAAAAAGGTACCTACTCTAATTGAACATCTATAAAATGCACCGTTTTGATATGAAATCGATTTTGAAATTTTAAGGAAGCCAAGGATTTTACCATTATGATATGTAAAAAAATCCCCTTTTAACTATAGAACACAGTAGTAAAATATTTCACACTAATTTAAATTAAAATAATTAAAAGGCTCTTTGACATTCTCTCCCTTCTAACGACCCAAATTTCGTAAATAAGTCGGATAATTTTAACGGGATATTCCTTCACCGAGAAAAAGTTTCCTAGTTAAAGTATTTAACAACAGAATAAATTTGTTTACAAATAATCTCCGTTCTAACGCTGAATATGAAACTGACAATAAAAACTGAATAACTAATTTGGTTTAACCTAAAATACAAAAATGTGTATACAGGGCGCCCTATTTCTTGACCCGTTGCATGGGTAACTTTTTTATTAGTAGAGATACAAAAACGCTTAAATGAGCAAATTAGTGCAGTTTCGTATTAGTAATTCTACGGTAAGGCGAAAAATTATATACGGGGGAAGGTTGAAAAGTTATTGACAAAAAACGAAAAATCCAACTTTTCTATTGTCCCTCGTAGCTCGTTCATTTGAAGAGTTAGATAAAAATGCTTCACATGTTTTTTGCAGTATTTTTCATGTAAAATGACATGCACTTGCCACTTTTTATATATCTCTTAAAATGGTTGAGAATCACAGTAAAATATATTTTTTTTAAATGTAATGGATAGGTGGCTGTGACATTAACCGAAAGTCCCCTTTTTTCTCTTTCAGATGATATAACATAGTCCATATTTTATCCTTACAAAAGTAATAATAATCGTTGTTTTTAAAGAAAGTTTATTGTCACATCAAGAATGCTATGGATTATGGAACAAAAGAATGTTTTGAGAACAGAAATTATTAATTAATTAATTATATTGAAGTAAATGTTCGAATTGACCACCATCCTGTTGGATACATAGTAAGCAACGTTTCTGGATACTTCTTAAAACATTATTTATTGTATGTCCATGTATGCTTCTAATTGCATCTTGAATCCTGACTTTTAGATCCTCTATATCTAGAGGAGCTGTCACATAAACTTTATCTTTCAATAACCCCCAAAGAAAGAAATCTAAGGGGGTCAAATCAGGTGTTCGAGCTGGCCAGTCGATATCCATTCTATTTCCTATAACATTATCAAACTGTTCATGTAAATATTGTTTTATCTCGCGGGAATTATGCGCAGGTGCTCCATCGTGTTGGAAGTATTTAAGATTTCTAAAAATATGAAGTGGTAATTCATTTAAATATTCCTCTGTTAGAGTATTCCTTAGAAAATGAAGGTAATTATTCGCATTCAAATTATCTTCGTAAAAATATGGGCCAATAATTTTGCCACAAAAAATTCCACACCACACATTTATCCCAAATTGACGTTGATTTCTTCTTTCAGAAACAAGATGTGGATTTTCTCGGCACCACATTATGTTATTATGGCGGTTAAAAATACCATTGTTGGTAAATCTACTTTCATCACTGAATAAAATCTTTTTCCAGAAGTCTAGATCCTCTTCGCATTTTGAAATGTACCATCGACAAAATGTCATCCTTCTTTGATTATCAGCTGGATATAAAGTATTGCATATGGAATAATGATAAGGCTTTAAATTGTTACCTTTTAAAATAGCTCTTACAGTTTCCTTGGAAGTGTTGCAGTGATGTGCAATTTCTGCAGTTGAAGAATCAGGTTTAAAATTTACATAAGCCAAAACATTTATTTCAGTGTCTTCATTGAAGTTTCTTTCATCCTTAGGCTTTGAAAAAGAACCGTATAATCGTATATTATTTTCCAGCCGTCTAAATATTCTATGATGGGGTTGTTTTCGTTCCATGTAAGTTTCAAAATAAAGATTCGCTGCAGCTTGTGCATCTCGATTTTGGTTATAATAACAAAATAGCATATCATTTTTCTCTTCGTTGGTGTACATATTTGCAACACTATTATTTTGTATGCAGTATTAATAATAAACAATAAACTACTTAACAAAAACTAAAAATGTCACTTATGATCTGTCAATAATTAAATGCCAACTAGACGTTTTTAAAAATATCAGGAATCTTATTTTTTGTTTTATTTCCATAGCATTCTTGATGTGACAATAAACTTTCTTTAAAAACAACGATTATTATTACTTTTGTAAGGATAAAATATGGACTATGTTATATCATCTGAAAGAGAAAAAAGGGGACTTTCGGTTAATGTCACAGCCACCTATCCATTACATTTAAAAAAAATATATTTTACTGTGCTTCTCAACCATTTTAAGAGATATATAAAAAGTAGCAAGTGCATGTCATTTTACTTGAAAAATACTGCAAAAAACATGTGAAGCATTTTTCTCTAACTCTTCAAATGAACGAGCTACGAGGGATAATAGAAAAGTTGGATTTCTCGTTTTTTGTCAATAACTTTTCAACCTTCCCCCGTATATAATTTTTCGCCTTACCGTAGAATTACTAATACGAAACTGCACTAATTTACTCATTTAAGCGTTTTTGTATCTCTACTAATAAAAAAGTTAACCATGCAACGGGTCAAGAAATAGGGCGCCCTGTATACAATTCTGGTAATAATCAGGTACACAACTTCTATATCGGTCATTTACACAAAGTATTATTTTCATTAGGCATAATTGTGTAATAAAATACTTAAATAAAGAATTGGTGGAATATTTAAAGAATATTTCCAGTGGTGCAAATTTATTTTCATAAAAATATTAACTGATTACCCATACACATGCCCCTGATACTGCTCAAATAATTCTTAACAGCCTTCTACCAATACACGTAAATGACTATATAAAGAATAAAATATTTTAACGTGGTTCAAAGATTTTTCAAGAAAATAAAAAAAAAAATTAAACTCTGATGCCCTGAATTTCAAAAACAGCCACTTACGAAACAACCATGACCGTGTCCTCATGAAATCAATTGAGAAAACATGATCTTTAGTATTTCAGAGTAGGTACTTAGTCATATTGATTTCAAAATAAAGAAAAGATAGAATTTCTGAAGGTGTAGTTTTCAAAACGTTGTTTATTACAGAAAACAGTATAAATCCATGCGAATCATACTAAACACACATGAAATAGATTGGTCTCGTGATCAGACAGATACCACTTTCGCAAATTTCCCTAACCTTTAACCAATATCAGCTGGAGCAGCACATGTTTTCAAAAGCCAAAACTGGATACATCATGGATACAAGTGACTCAATCACTTTATCTATTTCCTTGAAAACAAAGTGCTGAAAGTCCGCTTTGCAGTATCGTGTCTTGCGAAAATTAGTTGCCACCAATCACGTGAAATGCAAATGTGTTCCTTATCCTCCCCTTATCTTAAAATTTATCAGAGTGTAACGTGCGTCACCAAACAGTCTCTGCCAGCCGGCATTCTCATCAACAAAGTAATAGATCAAGTCATTCCTCGATAAGGAGTGACTTATGAACCACTGGTGACTCTTGACCTCAATCCAATATATTTTTAGAAGCAGGATGTCTTTTTATTGACATTTACGTAATGAACATTGACATTAAGGGACAGTACAACATTCAATTGCGAAATAACTCGTGGGGGAAGAGTTCCCCAATACAGCTGAAATACTGAAAAATTGGAGGCTTCTAGACAGGATCAAATTAATATCACATTTAATTACAATGATTATAACTAACTCGCAACTCGTCTATCTCTGCTCAGCTTTGGAATGGAATCGGAATTTGATAATATGAAGCTTTGTTACTAAGGATAACATATCCTTTGCATTAGACACAACCAGATGAGAATCATCATCTAGAAGAACATTTACATTAAGAAGATGAATAAGGGCATAAAAATCTACTAAAGTATGGTATCCAACAAATGTCGCACATAAATAAGGCATTTAATAAAAGACTTATACTAGATAAAGTCAAAAAGTTAAAGTATTAAAATATGAATAATAAAACCTTATTGGGTGTTCACCACCACATGGTCAAAGCAAATTAAGATAAACGAAATTCGTAATGCTACAAAAACAAAACAGAGGGTACAAACAGCTACGAAGTGTCGATGAACTGCTACTCAGTTACTGCTACTGCTACTTTCAGCAACATAAGGAAGGCACCTAAGTTATGTTGCATTTTAATAATCACTATCCAGAGTTGTCTTTGAAATACAGGAGCAACGACATAGAAATCATAAAAATATATAGAATACCAAAATCTATTACACGACACATTTTAAGGTAGTCAATCTATGCAGGACATGTGAAACCGCCACTTTAGGGAATTTTCCTAACCTTACCTTACCTTCATGGTATCATGTTGAAAGTAATGATGATAAGTGGATGAAAAGGTAAGATGATGAACTCTAATAGTCTCAATTCAAGAGCTTATAATTACTATTGTAAATTCAGACCAAGGCAATACTATTCAGAACTTTAACAGCTCATAGATCTGCCGTTATTGCTATTTCCATTTTATATGTTACTATATAAAACCCCCAAGACTAAGGTTTATGCTTTTAAACGTGTTTAATGACTATATTTCTGGATTTACAACCGCTATACTAAATATTTTCATTGATTCTAACAGAGAAGTAACGATTTAACGTTAAGTTTATATATAAAACATTCGTACAGTAGATTATATAACTTTACAGGAACATTCATGTATTAAAGTGTAGGTAATATTTTTATTTCTCAGTACAGTATTTTTAACTGCCGTGGAAAATTTTCTTGTAATCAAATAAATAATAGAAAAATAAACCCAAGGTGTTTATACAAAGAAAATAAATTTTAGCTAGCAGTCGTCTGAAATATTGCTTATGGCAAGTTGTTTGAACTTCAAACTAGTGGTAAATATTTAAAATTGAAGTATTTTTTACTACCGCACAAATATTTTGGGAAGCCTAGGTACTTCAAAACAAATGAAGGCCCAAGTGGACTTTACCCTTTTTTATTGGTTTATATACTCGGTGAATTGATGTGAGTCTGGGAATATAATTTGATTAGAAGTAGAGCAATTTGACTTCCAGGTCGTAATACCATACTTGCCATATAACTTTTGAGGAAGCAGATATTTTAGACTACCGTTTGTTGAACAAAGTTTTGTTGTTCTTTTGTTGTTTTAGTTTTGTTGTTTAATTAACTGCGTGAGAGCTAAGATTGGTACCTATATTATTACTTAGCTTCAAATTTCCCTGGAGTTTCAGAAACTTTCCGCATAAAAATGGAAACTGGAACATCAGTAACTCCAGTTTTAATAGATTTTAGTGCAGGCATGTTAAGATTTTCATCTACGGACACTAAAAATTGGACATAAAAGTCATAAAATTGGAGAAGGAATTAGCTACTACAGTATGGACATGAGATTAAGGAACACCCTGTATATAAACATTTCTATTTCAGTATGTCACGTATTATTAGTTGCACTCCACTGCAAATACATATTAAACTAAAATTGTGTGTGATACTAGAGCACTATGTTGTGGTATCCACTGCCAAATTTAAAAGGAATAATTATTTTCAGAAATAGAAAACATATTTGTTTATTTTCCACTTGAACACCCTGCACCTTTCGACTATGATATGTTTGACTCTATAGTTAGCCTTAATCTAAGATTATCCTGCATGATTTTTCCTCTTACATTTAAATACATTACTTTAAATACCATATTTAATAATATTTATACTCAATCAATATCAAATTTAATTCAAATTGATTTCAACGTATTTCTGTGTTGTCTACAAAAGAACCAAAATTCATTTCTGTTGTATATCACTTAGTTGATACTCAACCTGCTCTATTTATTTTTTATATTAGTATTGGGTACACGTTTTGAAAGAAAATTTACATCATTTGAAAAAAAAGTAGATAGATTTAGATAATCACTTACTTAAATGAAGACACAACACAGATTATAGAGACTTATTATTTCCGACACATATTTTGATTTACGCGGTTTTTCAAATCATAACATCCAACTTACCTAATACAAATGGATATGTCGATGTAAAAATAATATTTAAAAAACGTGTGTTTGTAGAACATAACTTTTGTTCGAGTTTACGTTGATTTATTTTTAACAAAAGAGCAATCTGCTCATCCGAGCCTGTAGGTATTTTACAAAAAAATATCGCACTTCAAAAGAAGAGGGACAATATGTTGCAAAACCTATTTAACGCATGGCGAAATATAAAACTGGTGTTCAGATTACGTTTAGTTTATTCCATATTTACATCTTTTGATTTTATGGTAAAAAATAGATATAGGAGTTTATAAAGAGAAATTAAAGCAGTTAAAATGTACAGGATAATTATTGTAGAAAAATCTTATCCAATACTATAAATATACCTCTATAAAACTATACCTCTTATTGATAAATAACTCTGATTTTGTCTATAATGTATGTAACTTATTTGTGGTGCGTTTTCATAATTCATAGTTTCTTTTGGGATTACACCTCCTATAAAATGACAAAAAGCAGGAAACTAGAAGTATACAAATTAAATATTCAAAGTGCAGTATCCAAACTGCTAAAGTTTGCCCCAAAAAACCACTCATGAAATTTAGTTAATTTATCAAATATTTATTTTATTGAATACTATACAGTGATTTTTTGGAGCAAACTTTAGAAGTTTGGATACTATACTTTGAACTTTTCATTTGTATGCTTCTGGTTTCCTGCTTTTTGTTGTTTTAAAGGTGGTGTAATCCCAAAAGAATATATTATTTTCAATAAACGCCATGGACCTTTTTGATACATAAACATGTACAGGTATGTTCTATAGATAATTGAAACAATTCTTCGGCATATGAGCAGTAAATTTAAGGCGTTTTGGGAAGCGTTCATCAATTATCTTTTGCGAAATTCACATTATGAGTATAGCGATTCATTTCAGGCAATATAAATTGAAATTCAGCGCTCGTTGTATTAACAAGAACCGCAATTTCAGGGAACTTACCTTCAATGACGCCATGTCGGAAACAGATCGGTGGGTTTGGATAGTTTCCAGCTGATCGAGGCACCAATCCAACTCCTCCATTGTTTCCATGGCCATCTTCATGTAAGCCTCATCTGGAACAATGGATACTTATACTAAATGTGAAGTACGTGCTTTTCGGTGCTATATAATTACAAAATAAATGGATGTTTTTTTCATTATTACATTGATTCATGTTTTCTATCGGTTTGTATACAGAACTGAAGCGCAAAATACGATTTTTCTATAATCTCTACAGGGTGTTACACTTAAAAGTCCTCAGCCTCGTATCTAGGCAACGGAAAGATATATTTTGATTTTGGAAAAAACAGTTGATAGAGCTCATCTATGGCTTCGTCACGGAATTCAACTTAATTTTTTTCAGAGTAAGTTGGAGATGACGCTGAAGTCGAAAGAAATTTTTCGTTGGCAGGAACTTTGCAACAAGGTTTATCCGATACTTTGTTCAGTTCTAAAGAATTTTTGTTAAATGACTATTTTTCAGAAACTTAATAGTTTCAGAGATATCGGGCTCTTCATTTGGTGAGGCCCAAACTCAAGCGATTTTAAAGTTTCGAATTATTACCGTATACAATGAAACAATAATTATCCAAGTCAATTTAATAACTCTTTTTAAGAAATAGTGAAATAATATGTATTTCTGTAAAATATGGCAAAAGTTTTTTAAATACCTAATTCAATTTGTATAATAAGTAATTCATAATTATTTGTACGTTTGTCCTAAAATAAATCCTGAATGTATACCGAAACTTCATCACAATAGGTTTTGATTAGAAGCAAACAAAATTAAATACATATTATTTCACTATTGAAAGTACTAAGTTTTGTGTGCTACCTGTTTTTCACCCCCTGGGACCCATTTCAAGTCGTTCATTTTTATACTGAGTAGTCTGTATGAGCTGTGTATTACGTGTACCAAAGGAGAAGTTGAGACGCGCAATAGTTTTCGAGAAAATTGAAATTGCATGTATTGGGTGCTAGTTTTTCACCTCCTGGGACCCATTTCAAGTAATTCATTCTTATACTGAGAAGTCTATGTGAGATGGGGATTACGTGTACCAAAGGAGAAGTTGGATAATTATTGTTTCATTGTATAAGGTAATAATTTGAGACTCTAAAATATGCTTGAGTTTGGGCCTCACCAAATGAAGAGCCCGATATCTCTGAAACTATTAAGTTTTTGAAAAATAGTCACTTGACAAAAATTGTTTAGAATTGAACAAAGTATCGGATAAACCTTGTTGCAAAGTTCCTGCCAACGAAAAATTTCTTTCGACTTCAGCGCCATCTGCAATTTGCTCTGAAAAAAATCGAGTTGAACTCCGTGACGAAGCTCTATCAACTGTTTTTTTCTAAATCAAAATATATCTTTCCGTTGCCGAGATACGAGGCTGAGGACTTATATGTGGAACACCCTGTATATGGAGTGTCTATAAATTACAGTGTCCTGTGATCTTAAATGATTAGATTGTCCCGGTGTCCTGATTAGATCTTAAATTAAATTTGGTTATCATTACATATTAGTTTTAAGTCCAGGAAATTGATTTTATTATACTTCTCTCTGTTGTACCAGTAAATTTAGTTTTAGGATGAATAAATGTTAAATGTAAAGTTTAGAAAATATCTTTTTCAATTCCCCTACAAACAGATCAACACATTGTCAATACATTAACATAATTATTGTGTTGCTCAGCAAAAGTAGATCACAATATATATTTTTTAAATATGATGTTCTAAGTGTAAAGAATGTAATATAAACATATTTTCAGTCAAAATTGTTATTAAAAATTTTACATTTTATAACACACAATTCATTTGTATACACATTTTTTTATAAAAATTAAGGTAAATTGTTTACTCTCAAGTATAAATACAATGTAGAACTGATACATGAAAATTAATCTAAAAATATTTTTCATCAAGTTATAGTAATTATAAATGCAGTAGGTATATGTATTCAAAATTATTAAATCTAAACTTTGTTGACATAAAATAGTACGGAACAGAAGCGACACAGTTGTAAATATAAACATTTATATGACCTATCGCATAATAAAGATGTGATACACAATAAGTACATATAATAATAATAATATCTCTATTCCATCGTAAAAGATGAGCCCGGAAGTCAGAGACATTTGTGGAGAGGGAGCAACACGTATGATACAATAATTACTTCTGTCTACTGTACGTTAATTAAAAACAAGTTATTATTTACGCTGAAAATTCCGCGAGCTGGTAGATACGTAGGCAATCAAGATATATATACTGCTCTCTCGTAATGATCTTACATGTTGTATTAAAATAGCAAACAAATGAACACAGTAAATAGTAAAATAAAAAGACTTTCGTCATCAAACTTATTTCTTAGTCGTTTTTTTAATGTTTCTTGCTATAAGTTAATTATTCAGGAATGTTACTGTTCTACTGATTTTTTTGTAAGAAACATATTTACCAGGTTTAAAAATGATGATGGATTCTGTTCCGAAAAGTCGTAACACCCTGTGAAGTTTCTTAATCACAACAGCACCTTACAAATAATTTAGAGCAAACTCCGGCATCATCTTTTCTCTCCAATCTTTATTATGTACAATTTCAACGTATGTTTTTTATAAACTTCGGTTTTATGCATAATTTGGAAAAATGATAGACTGCGTTGTTTTAAGTTTGTTGTATAGAGTATTCTATGTTGGTAAAGGTATTTAAAAATATAAGAATGAGATCTTAATATATATTTTCTAAATATTTCGTGTATAATATTCAAAATTACCTATTTGAAATACGTACAGGGTTTTAGAAAAAAAGTTATGCTTTTAAATAAAACGCCTTATATTCTTTCTCTTTCGATATTAAAACATTTCCTCAGTAATTTCCTTAGTAATGGAGATATAGGATTTGATGGGTCTATCAAACACAATTTGTTTTGATGGTTGGAAATACTTGTCAAATGCCCAAAAATGTTTAGAGTTCAATGGTGCACAATTCGACCAGTTATTACAACGGATTATTCAATTTTATTGTCAAATTTGTTGTTAGTAATAAAGTAAACTTTATCAAGAACTCGTAATACATTTTGAAACATAATTTAATATAAAAACGGTGTTTGTGATAAACTACGGTAAGAGAAATTGATGTAGAATCTGATTTTGTAAAGATATACAGGGTGTTCTAAAAGAAAACCAAATTAGACATTAAATTACTGTTACTTATTCGAGTTCTGATAAGTCTCCTATTTAACTTTTTTGTATCTATAATCTTTCAGAAGATATTTGCTTGACAATGAAAAATCAGCCACACATCACATTTTTACAGAAGCAGATACGTAACCCTCAGATTTAATTCATAAGATTCGTGCTGATATTTATATAAATACGTCTGTTGTTTATAAATTATTCGTTTTGCTTGTACGATGTTTGTTCTTATAGCCAAAAATAAATAGAGAAGTTGATTCATGCACGTTCATGCGTATGGTTTACTTTTTATTTTTCTTTAAGAAATATGCCAAAAAAGCTCGATAAAATAATTTTCAAGGTACCAATTCAACTAAATATAACAATTTCCAACCTGATGCCAAATTTCCCAGTAATTCTTTAAGCCCTATCATATATATATATCGTTAAAAATTACACGTAAAAAATGCCACATTACATTGTTAATAACATAACTAAACATGTTATCACTCTGTATAAGCGTAAACCCGTCACAAGATTTGTGATGCATGTACCTATTATTTGTTTAATTCATATGAATATGAAAATGACGTCCATTGTTTTCTATTTAGATTAGGGGGATCAACACCACATTGTTTAATCTATGTATCTATGATATATCACATACATATAAACTTAAGTCACTTAAAAATTTGTACGGCACTTGTGCATTTCATTCAAACAAATATGACCTGCGTGTATTCTTGATTATGTTACAGGTGGTGGGATCTCCATCATTTTTATGTTGTAATGCTATTAATAGGAGTTAAATAATGTACAAGGTGGCCCGTTTAACATGGGCCTATACCTTATCTCAGAAACTACAAGTCCCATCGAAAAAAAAATTATTTTTTTCGATGAAAAAACAATTTTTTGAAATTGTTTTTTTCAAAGTTATCTTCAATTTTTTAATATTTTCGAATTTATAACCTGTTTATATACAGGGCGATGAACTAAAGTTCCTTTTTTTTTAAATAGCACACCCTATATATTATTACATTTTCAGAAAGCCCTTCTAAAGACAAGTTCAATAATATATGACATGATGGGTCTGACGCCCACCGTTTCGGAGTTATTGAGAATTATCTTCAGGAAATAGCCAATATTAAAATCGTGCTAGAGAAATTAATAATTAAGTTTTTGAGCATCAACTTGCGCCAAGAGAATTCTAATTTTATTTACTTTATTATGTAATTACTCAATATTCAGTTTATAGAAAATTTTTTACCGTGTTGCCACATTTCGAAAACCATAAATTCTCACGATTTTTTCAAATAGAACACCCTGTATATTGTTACATTTCTAGAAAGCCCTTCTATCGACAAATTCAGAGATATATGATATGATGGGTTTGTATCCCATCGTTTTTGAATGATTATCCTCAGAATATATGATTTTAATACTGGCTATTTCCCGAAGATAATACTTTTTTTTAAATAGTTCACCCTATATATTATTATATTTTCAGAAAGCCCTTCTAAAGACAAGTTCAATGATGACATATAATATGATAGGTCTGATGCTTACCGTTTCGGAGTTATTGAGTATTATCTTCGGGAACTAGCCAATATTAAAATCCCATATTCTGAGGATAATCATTCAGAAACGATGGGATACAAACCCATCATATATCTCTGAATTTGTCGATAAAAGAGCTTTCTAGAAATGTAACAATATACAGGGTGTTTCATTTGAAAAAATCGTGAGAATTTATGGTTTTCGAAATGTGGCAACACGGTAATTTTTTTTTTATAAACTGAATATTGAGTAAGTACATAATAAAGTCAATAAAGTTAGAAATCTTTTGGCGCAAGTTAATGCTCAAAAACTTAATTATTAACTTTTCTAGCGCGATTTTAATATGGGCTATTTCCTGAAGATAATTCTCAATAACTCCGAAACGGTGGGCGTCAGACCCATCATGTCATATATCATTGAACTTGTCTTTAGAAGGGCTTTCTGAAAATGTAATAATATATAGGGTGTGCTATTTAAAAAAAGGGAACTTTAGTTCATCGCCCTGTATATAAACAGGTTATAAATTTGAAAATATTAAAAAATTGAAGATAACTTTGAAAAAAACAATTTCATATTATTTTTTTTCCATGGGACTTATAGTTTCTGAGATAAGGTATAGGCCCATATTAAACGGGCCACCTTGTACGTAGATGTTAAAAATAAAACTGATTTGAATTATTTGAACTAAGATGTTCCCCCTCCTTGTTGTCTGAATTCTCAATATATTTCTTTCAAAAGTCAGACATATGTGATCCAAGAACTATTTTAACATTGGAAATGTTTATGCTTCGTGTATGGGGACCAAGTTATGAGTTTGCGTTCAAGGCCAGAAGACAGCGGTGTCGCGATCGAGTGACGCAAAACATATACAGCCTTATTAATAATAAAACTTAGAATGTTCTAAGACGTGACTAGAATGTAATTAGTGAAAACTGCATTAATAATACCATTTAAATGCATGTTAACGCTAGAATGATGTTAAATCACTAGTTATCAGTTTGGGTATGTTTTACAATAAGTTAAAGTTAACCTAAAAGTTTGACAAAAATGTCAGCAGTTTTTCTTTTGCCTCCCAATTAACAATTCAAGAACGTTTTTCTGAAATATTAAGTAATTTAATGCGTAATTTTCCGTATTTATATGTCAGTAACCTCGATAATTATTATAAAATTTTATTATAGCATGGTTCCTATCGAATTCATTAGGGAGTTTTTGAACCCCTTAAATTTTAGCACGTCGTTATCGTTATTCTGAGCATGTGCAGTTCCAAAAAGAGTATCAATTTTGGCACTGCGCGTGCTCAGTATAACGATTGCGATAACGATAAGGTAAAAATTTAAGGAGTTCAAAATCTCCCTATTATAAAAGGCAAAGTTAATGCTTATCAAGGGCGGATTTACCATGAATTCAAATTTTACATTAGCAAAAAGCAAAAACGTAATTAAACGTACGTAAATTTTAAAATATAAACGTACTTGCACTTAAGGATATTTTATTAAACACTTCTATTTGCTATTTCATGTTTGTCCAAAGCTTTGTTTATATAGTAGGACTATATAAACAAAGTCCAAAGAAAAACGTACCTATCTAAATGCACAGATAATTTCTAATTTCACAACATTTTTTAAAAATGTGGTTCTTTGAGATACTCCCCCATGTTGAAAAGCTAAATCCGCCCTTGATTGCTTATTAACACAAAACAGGCTTGACACAAGACACTTGCCAGTCTTGTCACTTTACGTAAATGTTTGTAAATGCAGGTTAAATTTATTGCAGTGAAATTAGCTCTATGTATAGAATGAGATGTTATCACATTAACTTCTTATTTAGCATGCTGTTAGTTATTTGTCTATAAATATTTAATTATTAATATGAACTACTTAGATTGATTTAAGAATGCGGTTAGTTGTCATTAGTAAACTTGATGTTATTGTGATTATTATTAATATGGGTGATAGTGCATAATGGTGTGATCTACAACTCATGAAACCTATGCCATCTTGCCATCTTGTATAGCATGTTTTGGGGCATATATTATGGTGTGATCTACAACTCATGAAACCTATGCCATCTTGTATAGCATGTTTTGGGGCATATATGGTGTGATCTACAACTCATGAAACCTATACCATCTTGTATAGCATGTTTTGGAGCATATATAGTGTGATCTACAGCTCATGAAACCTATGCCATCTTGTATAGCATGTTTTTGGGCATATATGGTGTGATCTACAACTCATGAAACCTATGCCTTCTTGTATAGCATGTTTTGGGGCATATATGGTATGATCTACAACACATAAAACCTATGCCATCTTGTATAGCATGTTTTGGGGCATATATGGTGTGTTCTACAACTCATGATACCTATGCCATCTTGTATAGCATGTTTTGGGGCATATATTGTGTTCTACAACTCATGAAACCTATGCCATCTTGTATAGCATGTTTTGGGGCATATATTGTGTTCTACAACTCATGATACCTATGCCATCTTGTATAGCATGTTTTGGGGCATATATTGTGTTCTACAACTCATGATACCTATGCCATCTTGTATAGCATGTTTTGGGGCATATATGGTGTGACCTACAACATTTTTTAGTGGAGCAATATTTTTTTAAATGGCCTTAGAATGCGAATGTACAATTCGAAAACATGCGTTTCTGAGTACATACATCGCCATTAACAAAAAACGGCTAGACTTACCGCCCTGAAATTTTAACCACTTATGCACAAAACCTAAGCGTCTCGAATGGTATAAAGCTTTTTTTGGTAGTATACCTATATATTACGAAAAAAATTACCTAAAGTTAAAACTTGTAAAATTATGCACGACAATCTTTGGTATGCTGTTAGCTATGTGAAATATTTAAAATTTGTAAAATGCCGCGAATGAAATGTAGCTTAGGTATTTGATATCTGTAATCGTTTCGAAGCGGGAACTTCGGAGGTAAATGTTAAATATATATTTCAGCTAATATATTCAAATTGATTCATTTATATTCTTTAGATTTTTGACGCCTCCAGTGTTTACATCTTGTTCGTTCAAAAAAAAAAAATAGTATCTAATTATTGCGACACGTGTTCAATGAAGTGAGGAAAATCACAAGCAAAATTAATCTGCCTGCAATGTTGTTAATGTTAGAACGACATACATATCTGGACAGCTATTGTTCTAGTAGAGAATTAGCATGATTAAAAGGGTAATTTTTCGAACAGAAAATGAAACTGGTTGTTTTTCTTTAAATAAACAAGGCTCAGATACTGCTTGTTAGCGATTGACGCAGTGCATAAATAATAAATTACTCGCAGTGTTGTCCCAATCTCATAATAGTATCTGTACATTATGAACCACAAAACGTTGTAAAACAAATTTTTATAAACTACTGGCACGCAATGTTGACAACAATTTATAAGAGAAAATGTAAAATGGAATGGAGTCAACTTGAATCCATTCCATTCTACATTTTCTCTTCAGAAGTTATTCAGCAAGTATAAATTTTTAGATCGGTGAATGCGGGCGGTTGGCAGTATATACTGGGATATCAAAAATTATCTTCGTCAAGGGTGGTTGTGGAATGTAAAACGTGTGTCTTACTTTAAATGTGAAATAATTATGTCACTGTCACACTGACATCATCAATAACCTACAAATTTCATACCTATTTATTTCAGTTGTAAAACAATAATGAACTACAAATTATGAAATAACGGTTTTAGTAACAAGAAAAACTAAATTACAGTAATTGTTGGAAATGTCCCCCGTTTTGTTCGATGCACAAGTTGACGCGCCTCCTCATGCTGTGAAAAGCGTTTTACAGGCTCCTCTTCCATACGTTGACGAACGTCATTGACAACTTCTTCTGTACGAATTCTTGGTCTACCAGCACCTTTTTTATGAGTCACACAACCAGTTTCGCGAAACACTTCAACACAATTTGTAAGGCACGCATAAAAATTGTCCGGTAATATTGCCACGTTTGGGATGTGCTCTCGAAAATTGTCCAAACACAAACGTTGACTGTATTGCCAATTTCCATTAACTAGCGCACCCGTTCGAAAATAGGCTCAATAATGAAAATTGTGTGCTGTGTGGTAAGAGGCATGATTCAAAAACTGGATTAGAAAATTTCAGCACAATGACTTGACAGATTCTGACACAACAAAACATATTCAAAAATTTTAAGTAAGACACACATTTTACATTCCACAACCACCCTTGACCAAGATAATTTTTGATATCCCGGTATGAATGACTTTCATCAGTGACTATCTTTCTATAGTCACTGCTTTCATTGATTATATCTGTAGAAGCAGTTGGTACAAAATCCAATGAATTGATCACAAAGAATATGTGAACGTGCGATAAATGTATAAAGAATATTATCAACTTCGTCTTCCTCGTTTTTATTGTATAGCAATCATTCTTGCTGCAATCGTTGTCATCACCGTTCATAGTCCTCATAATTATTATTGTCATTATTGCCATAATCGTTGTTCTCTTCATTATATTATCATCATCATCATCACCATATTCTTTCAGACTAATCTGCGTTTGGCAGCTCATCTCACCTGATGGTATACTCCCAAAAACGTTTTAATGTTTTACTGTTTTTAACAAAGAAAAAAGAAGACTGATTACGATGCATTAGATGTTTGCACGAAGGATGGACAAGTGGAAGAAAAAACTAAATTAGTGTACGGTCCATCTCTCCTATAACTTCCGGGAGAGATGGGTCAATTTAAATTATCAGTTTTTTATATTGTATAATTATTTGTTAGGTTGCATTAATGTTCAAACTGTACCAAATAGATCACCAAAGTTTATGTTTACGTTGTACTTTCTTGCAAACCTTAATTCATACAAATAAAGGACTTATTGAAAGTTTTTCAAAAGGTGGTCCATCTCTCCTCAATTACTGCCCTACATTAATAAAAAACATGGCCACTACATAATGATCTTAATACAAAAACAAATGAATAACTATTTTTTCGCGTAAAGAGTTCATTCTGCAGTACTCTTCACGAGTCGCTACTGGCAATAAACCGCACTATGCACAATGCAAAATGCAGGTTCAAGGATATGACATAATAGTCATGGGTATACAAGTATGCAGCGCTCATAAAAGCCTTATTTATAATTTAATTTAAAATTATTCGTGGGAAGTATAAATCCATCGCAATAACAGACTCTGGAATATGCTCTTGCATTTGAAATATATTCATAATAAGGGATTTAGAATTCCAGTAGTCGGAGGTTTCTATTTCTAGCAAGTTTCGTAGGAAGAGGATTGAACAGAGCTGCATTGATCGACTTTGTTTGGAGCACTGATTGTCGAAAAGAAAATATAATAGTTCCGGGGACCTCTCCAACTTCAATGGTAGAGTCTACTAATATTCTAAAATGACTGGTAACGATTGTTTCCAGTACCGCTTGAAAAGCGTGATGGGATCACGATATTCCATTAGTTACAGACTGGGTTTCGTTCGCAGAACTGCCATTTTATGACTACCACTTTATGCCGATGAGTCTACTTCCGCTTGCTGTATAAGAATTTAGACACTAGGCAAGCGAGAGAGTTAATATATAAACATACAGCTACAGTATTGGTTCTTGAATATCATTTTTGTAAAGAAATATAAATTGATTTAAGAATTAGCTACATCACATTAATCATCATTAATTTATATTCAGGTTATTGGTAGGTGAGTAGCCTAAATTTGTGACGTTAGTAAAGGAGACAATTTAGTTAAAACCGAAGTTAAAAACAAGTTATCAACTTTATCGCACATTACTGAATCGTTTAATACGAAAACTAACAACATATAGAAACAAATTCATACCACCACACGAATAATTCATTACACAGGACATAGAATTGTTTCTGCTACTGAAGAAGTAAAATATCAGTGAAATAATACTATTTAGTTATATGTAGAGAGCTATTAACAATTTAACATAATATACTTAAATAACTGTTTATATCTTTCTTTATATAGGAATTAAGCCAAAAAGTTAACGAAGAGATAAATTATTAATGAAATTATTAAATATTATGGTTCAATAAAGTTTTTAATTTTCTTCGTTACCTACAACCTAGGTACGCAAAGGAATAGGTAACTTTATTAGTTTTAAGATATGTCGAAAACACCTACTTTGCGTGTAGTATGCACCCCCCAACATTGAATACAATGGCATATCTTCATATAACCTCAACTTAATGCCTTTAATACATTTTTCTTTTTAATAGTGTTATCTACATCTTGTAAATAATGAAATATTAAACAAGCTAAATATATGTTAAGCTAAGGATGACTGCTATACAATTTCAGCTTTGTCAGTAAAAAATAAAAAAATTTTCATTAAAATTCAATACAAACGGTACGCAACCAAAAATAATTATTTTTATAGATTATAGAGAAAATATTTCTATGTTGTCCTGGTTTCCAAAGAAACAGCATTTATATCCGTAACATGCTTTGTTACAATGTCTAAGATAATTAAAATGAGCTGTTATTAATGATACAGTGCATGATAGTTTTTAAAGACGTTTTTCTCGAAAACGGCTCATTTTAGAAAGATGCAACAAATACATTTTTTAACATTCTCATGCTCTTTCATTTTATGCAAACTTAATTATTAAAAAGCAGAAAATAAAAAAGTTATAGGTCCTTGATCTATTTACAAGGGTGATTTCAACCCTTTGGCATAGGGATGAATGTCAAATTTGAAAAAATGATACAAAAGAACATTAGCAGTAAGAGTACCAAATTTGAAAAGGATCGATTAACAAGCAAATAAAATATTGAAAAAATTGTTTTTAAAAATCAAACTTCAAAGTCCTGTTATTTTTGAGTTATATAGAAAACTCTTATAGAGACTTGGGCATTATTTTTTCTTGTATAATCATCCCTCGAATGTTTTGGGCTTCAGTTCCAGACACCCTGTATTAATAATAATAATATTATTTATAATTATAGGACTAATTTACTGTTTGTTCCTTATTATGTAGGATAAATAAAAGCTTGATCCCTGGTCCGGCTTGAAATAGTATTTGAACCTACTGTGATAACCTTATTTGTTTCTGGTATAGGTCATCTTGACCCTTGGTTATCTATGTAAATATTACAAACATAATATTTTTGTGTGAACAACAAAAGAAATGTCACAGTTGCCTGATAACGCTTTGTATACCTATATTCAATTTAAGTTTTGGTGTGGCTGATTGCTGATTAAATTGTGGTCTGATAAGATCAGTGAAAAAATACATAAATCATGTTATTATACTTCTGCTGGGTATAACTAAAGTCAATGAATTATTAAATATTTTAAATTGATTGCCAAGGACGTATAGTTTTATAATAATAATTATAATTAGGCCCACGCCGTGGACGAATGTTTGCTGACGCACATTCTGAGGTTAAATCATTTTTATTTGTTTTGTAAAAAAGTAGATGTTGTAGAAAGGAATTTTGTTGAAGATACCACGAGATGTTTTTTAATTAGCCCATAATGCAACTGCTGAAGATGTTTGTAATTCAATTGATGCAATGTTTGTCAGTTACTTTATAAAAGTCTACTTCCTAGGAATCTCATGTTCCAGGAGGGAACAAGTTCAAAGTTAATAAAAATTCTGAATCAATAGAGTTGTTTACCAAAACCTGATGACAAATATTTCAAAAAGTTGTGACTTACACCTCAATAATAATGCCTTTTTAAAGAAATGATAACACATAACTTTGTGTTAACATACAGGGCGTTCTATTTAAGAGAGAGAGAGAGAGAGAGAGAAGCGGGCGAGAGAGAATACAACTTTAATAGTAAAGCTAATACATAACAGTAAGTTGTCAAACACACATACAAAAATAATATAACACTCAAGTGAACATATCTATTTATATATTATTAGCAGTATTGTTGTCGAATATATTCTGCAAATATTCTCGCTGTGTGATATTCAAAAAAATATAACGAGGAAAGTGTAAACACTTTGTATATTGTTTGTTAATTTATTTTCATTGTGACAGATGAGACATAATATGTTCGATGACAGAAAGGAAGAAGGACCTTCCACACGAATAATTTTAAAATTTGTCTCTTGTAAAAACTCTCAGCACCTGGTAAATCAGTTATATCAAATAATAAATCTGAAAGGACTAGGACTAGGTTTATATATTGCTACAGAATATGCTACATATTTTAGATTAAAGAATTTCATAGTCTTCATTTTAATCAAAATAATGTTTCTTTTAGCATGCTTCCTAGACCGTTTTTTTGGACTTAAGACGCTCTGTATATAAACTTCTTTATTTCTTATCGATCTGTGAGATGGTGCTTCATAACAAAAACACGAATTTTTAGATACCTTCTACTGATAGAACATGTCTTCTAGTATACTTGAAATTCCCTGTACTTTGTGTTTGTATACAGTTTTTAGTAAGAATGTACTTACCACCGGGATTCAAGTTCCTGGTTTGTGAAGCACCTGCAGTCGCCGCTCCGGAGGACCGCCGAGATCTGGTAAAAAATGATCCAACAATTATAATTCATCATATATACAAAATTCCTATTTATTAAAGTAAGTGACTTTTTTAAACTAATTGTTTTCTAACATTCTCAACATTAGAACCATCAGTTATTGTCACTAAAAATATTCAATTTGAAATGTATTTGATAGTACATACTTTACTTGTAATTATTTATAGCTTTTAACCAAGTCCAAGGATTTAGAAAACGCCCAGTTAGAGATAAAAGCAAATCAGTTGATCTTGAAAGGGGTTGGAACCTTTGATGTGAAGACAGCACTGACGTAGTTTTCCACATAACACCAAAACGCTATACTGCACTCGACGCGTGTTTCGCCAACCAACTTGGCATCATCTGGAGATAATTAAAAACCTGTTTTAGTCAGTTTTATTCCTCTTCAGATGATGCCAACTTGGTTGGCGAAACACGCGTCGAGTGCAGTATAGCGTTTTGGTGATATCTGGAAAACTACGTCAGACCAGTTGATAATACAAACAGGGATTTTTTGTTGAATGACCCAACAATGTTCTTTGACATTCAACAGCACAGGCAATTTTTTAAATTTAGTTTAAGATGTATATGTGAAATACCCAAAAAGTGAACAATATCTAGGGAATGCCACAAACACGTGCTATATTTAGACAAAGTCAAATAAAGTCATGTTTTACCACCTGAAATATCTACATATGTAATTATATCAACATTATATCATCGAATGTACCGAGTGGATTATTTTTGTTGGAATTACATGGTAGGTATATTGGATGCTGCCAACTTTAAGAAAAACGGTGTCAAGAGTGGTCAATTGTTTCATATAACTTCAATTGTCAATACTTTACCTTCTACGTTTACTCGATTATAAATCGACATCTTATTTTTCTTTATTTCCAATTTTTTCTAAACCATGTATATTTGAAAGTCTAAATTATTAACTTTTGAATCCCTACTTTTCAATGGTGTTATCATATTCATTGTAATTAAATTAATATAAATGAATTAAAGACAACAAATGTGGGAATACCTTTATAATGATGCATTTAAAATGTAGATATTTAGGAAGATACTCAGTTGGCTTTGATAGAAATGTATTACTTTAACGCAATCGAAGTTATTATTTCTATGTTTTCGACACACACCACAATATGAAGATTTTATAATTGCGAAAGAAGCTAACCAATTAGATAACTACTGGATTATATTAGAATTAAATTATTAAACCTTTTATTGGTTATTTATAAACTTTTATTGGTATATTAGGCACTATAAACATTAATAAATTTACCAATATCTAGATAATGGTGATAAGTTCTTCTCTAGAGACTCTGAAGTCTCAATTTCCAAGGAAAATACCCCGCTCTTTTAACGTTATAATACCATATACAGTGAATATAATATACTGGCGAAGTTTTGTGCCAATTCTGCTTTTAGAACTCTGAACATCACCGGAATTGTGTAGGGTTATATGTGGCCTGAAGCTAAAATCTCAAGGAAGATGTAATACTTTCTCAAATTTCTTTATGCCCATAAAATGATTTTATAGAGACCCATGTTTCATTCTTGGGTGAACAAGCCTATATAGCGAAAGTCATAGTTTATTTTTAAAAGCGTTATAATTTATCTTAACAACCTTTCTCAACTCGTGATCCTGTCCCATTTTGTTGAGCTCCAAGGTTAATACACAAAAATTCAGTTTATAGAACGGATGCAAACTAGATATCAAAAAATGCATTTTTAATTTTTCAGTGAAATCCCATCGTACAGATAGATCGGTAGTTTTAGCTTCTTATTATACAATAGGTTTGTTCCTGCATATAATCTCTGATAAATCCCTGACACTCAGGGATTGTTATTTAATGCGCATGTCTGATCTTAGATTAGTTTCTGATTTTTACTGGAACACCGGATTTTTAAGAACTTAATAGCAGAAGAAGAAGAAGACAATAAACAATAACCTAATAATTTTTTAACCTATAAATTATGGAGGAATATCATCCATTTCTGAACAAATAGTTATTCTTTGTTGAGTTATAAAATTAATAATAGGCAGCGTACAATAATTGAGGTTAAAGTTGGTAAGTGGTTTTGGCTAATGCGCATTGCGCATGCACCGGACTATGAGTTTCCGAAGAATCAGAGAACAGAGGACAAGAAATCCTGAACTGTCGTTCAATACTTGTTGCAACGCTTAGATTTGTAATGCGCATGCTTCTGACAGTTACTGACAGTTTTGGACTCCTGCAGGAACAAACCTAATAATTACCTCAAAATTATTTGCAATGACATAATGATTCTGGGGAAATGATTATTAACAAAAACTAACATCATTATCAAAACAAGCTTAAAATTAACTATTATAATAGAATAGAAATTTTTCTGATGCACTTAAGAGATCACGTTTGGTGTATTAACGTTTGCTTTAGAAATGAGTGAAATAGGAATAGATTAAATAGGCTCCGGCCTTGTAAGAAATCTTCAGTGATTAGCTGGTGAAGTAAATTAACAAGTTAACTGAAAATACATTGAAAATAATATTATTGTATGAAATAGTGTTTATTGAAATATTTACATTGTCTGTAGTAATTTGAAAGCTCATAAAAAGTAAACAAGTACCGTTAAGACTAAATAATATATGAGATGCGATAAACAATTGATTTTCCTAGAACCAAAGCAAAGGGCCAGTTTTTAATTGCATGGGATTAAGAGTCCATTCACTAGGTCGAAATAAGCCCTAAATCGGGGTTCGTCTCGTGTCTAATTATAAAAAAACTATAAAAGATAGCAACTTTTAGTAAAAAAGTATTGAAAGGTAAGACTTTAATCTAAGTCCCTATAGTAATAATTTTTGGTATTTCTTTTTATTTTTAAAATTCCAGGCAAACAATCTTGTACTAAAATAGCGTATTTTCAAAAATTATTTTCTCTAAAACACATGTATTAAATAAAAATTTGCTACTATAGGGATCTAGTTTATCTTTTGATCTTTCCGGTGATATATAATTTATAACACTAAAATGAAATTTTGTTGCAATTATAAGACAAATCCGGTACCCTTGCAATGAGGGCTAACTTTATTTCCATGTGCCTTTTTACATCGGCTTTACGTGCACCTCCGAAATCTTAATAATTCGATAGTGGAAATATGTAAGTCTTCACCCATCGGTTACCCATCTTCTCAATTCGACCACGCATTCATGCCTGTCAAATCTACAGAGAATGGACCCTTAAGTATTGATAGATATCAGTTTAGAACTAGCTGACAGTTAAAGCATTTTTCATTCTCCCCCCTACGAAAGTATAATTTTCTATTTTAAAAAGGCGAGCGAGAGCGAAAGTAAAACATGCTAGGTCGGTTGCTAGGCATGAACAACTTTCGCGCCCTGGACGACGAAAAAATAAAACGTCAAATTATTAAGTAATGTCAAATTTTTATTTAGAATGGAAATTTTATGGCAATACGCCGCCTATTTTATATAAAATCGAGGGGAGAATGAAAAGTTTAATACATTACACGCTGCAAAAGCCCTTTCAGGTGCTCGGAGATATTCAAATAGCCTCGGCTTCGCTTCGCTTCGCCTCGGCCATTTAAATACACCTCGCACCTAAAAGTAAACTTTCGCAGCTTGTAATGTAAATAACTATTTCAAACTACTGTGAACTGATAACTGCCACTCAAAATGCCTGTCAATTTAACAAATACTTTAAAGTGTCTATTTGCATATTAACTTCGATTAAGATAATAATAACCTGATTATTTACTGTCATTAGTGACAGATTACAAATTTTGTTATGTATGATTTCAGTTTAAAAGTTTTTAATCTTTTGGGAGATGAGGCTGAATATATGGTAAAGTTCTTAAATCGTGAAAAAAGACCCTATAAATGGTAGGGAAAAAAGGAATCCTTTTGAAGAATAAGATGATTTGGATTTATTTGGAAACAGTTTTCCGAATTTGGAACAATCAATTGAGAACCAAATTGAAACCATACAAATATCTTACATACATATCTATTGTCTCCACTTATTATATGATACTGTAATCAGAAAACCCTGGTAATAAAGCAAACAGTATATTTAATGTTATAAATTAGATTGACAGATATAAGCTTGAGATTGTTGACAATTAATGACAATTGAACAATATTCGTATTGAGGATACAAGTCAGAAAAGCAATTAACAGCAAAGTGTTTTAAAGCCACTCTTACCAATTCTAGAAAGTAATTTGCTAACAAACAGTTACTTAGCTACTAGGTAAATTTGGATTGGAAAAACACTTTTAGAATTAACAGGCACTTTGACCGTCAGCTACCCTTAACTGCTAGTTACTTAGCAGATAGTTTTATGAAAACCCGCCCTCAGAAACACCAGATTTCGGTACTAGTTGACCTAATGCTTCACTAATAAACTCTTTGTTTTGCTTGGCAACGGTTTAGGTTCTAAATCTTTATTTGATCAGCGGCAACAGAAACATTATCAATGCAACTGATGCTTCAACGCCTGAATATGGAACTTTTGGCTCGGATTTCAAATCAAAAGAGATACCTCAATTCACAATTTAATAATAAATACTTACTTATTAGGGGGCACATTGGTGAGACACTGAAAGTTGTTGCGCACACTGCGCAAACTGGCAAGAATTTGTGCAAATGGAGTAACGATGAGATCTTCTCCATGACTGTAACAATAAAAAATGTTAATGAGAATTTACGCCTCCATTACAATAGGTTATACTATATAATCACAGCTCATGCATTAAACGCATACTAAAGAAAAAAATACGTGCAACATATTTCCCCTGGTATGTTAGAGGGCGACTTACTCCAAAGACTCTTCTAAATTATCATCGTTAGTCATAATAGCACACATGCTGTCATTCTGACAATACTGTCAATTTGACAAGGTTGTAAGTTTCGTTTCAGTTATAATAAATTTCATTTCAATTATAGTCAAATATATCCTTTATTACAAAAATTTACTCTGCTCTACAAGTTCTTGAATCATAATTCAAACATTCAACATGATTTAAATTGACATACAATATATTTTGGTTAACTAAGAAATTAATAACGAAAGTACTACAGTTGTGGAATGGAAATTATTGTTTCTGATTCTTGTTGTTGATAATTATTTGATCTAAAATTCATCTGTAACACATTTTCAGTTTTTATACAAACGAAAGCTTTATTGGGTTAATATAATTGAAGGAATCTAGAGAACTAGCTAGAAATAATAACTCTACTCCTCATTCTAATTACAAACACTAACTATAGGTAACACAAAACTCTAAAATGTTTGTAAGATAGAGTGTGAAGAGAAAGAGATAGAATAGAGATACAGTAAAATTATTTTTGCATAAAGACGGTGTGTCGCCCAGACAAAAACAGTAAATGTGGATAATGCCTTCAAAACCAGTAATAGAATATGCACTCTATTATACTGAAAACTTAAGAAATCAAAGTTTGCAATGAAGACCATTTACTTTTGTCCAATAAAAAACCACGGCAATCAGTGGTTATGTTTTCTCGTGCAGAATGTACTCGTGAAATTCGATTGCAGCTCGATAACCAGATAAGAACAGTTCCCTTTTGTTTGATATTCAATTGCAAGTTATTTTTGCAGTTTCCCATTTCTAGGCCATGACTTTATTGCCTTGGTATACTAAATTCGGAATGTATCAGCTTGACACGATGTTTCTGAGGTACGTACCTCTTTCGCTAAGATAAGGTTTCATCTTTCCATTTAAAGTTTGTTTGCGGAATGGGCACTCGAATAGGTAAGTGTGAAATTGGAATTCAATATAATCTTCTTAGAATAGAAACACACCCATATTCGTGCGAGAGGCCACGATATAGTTGTAGCTCTCTACAGGAGTAATACACTAGAAAAAATATTTTGGTGTGCGCAAAGTCATAGTTATTATCAAAATTACATGTCGTAAGTGAGATTACGACATGTAATTTAAAATTAATATCTAGTTTATTTTCATTACGCAGTATTTTATGAATTTTCATAATACATATTTAGATATAGATACAATAGGTTTTGCTGTAACAATTATATTTTCTGTGTCTCAAATATTATAACTAAATATTTCTTGCAGAGCGTCGTGATTTAATAAAATTGTATACATAGGAGAAATATAACCAATTAGTTGTAGCTGTCTGCATATAAAACGTTTTTCTATACCACGTATTTGTTGAAGGTATATTATATTTAATTTTGTGTAGTATTTCTGAAGAATCAAACAAATAATATTGTAATTACCTTGTATAGAAAAAATAACAGATTGCATATAACGATGAGCAAGTAAGGAATTTTACTCATATTTTTGAAGAAACAAGCAGCTTGAGTATCCTGTGGGAGGGTATATATTATTATTTTCGAAGGACAGGACTTTTTAAGGTTAATATTCTTTCTAAAGACCCAATATCTTAAGGTACTTAAGTGACCAAACGATTGATCAGTATTCCAATCTAGACCCAGTTTCCAATAATAGTTTCTAGATTGTAAAAATCATTCGAATTACACAAAACGAAAGTGGTTTCTGTTTGCAGCTGATAAATCATGTCAATATGGTATGAAAAGCTATAGTAGAATCAAAATATACGCCCAAGTCTTAAATATATTCTGACCTAGCAAGTTTTTTGTTATATTATTATTAATATATATTATATATTATTTTTCAAAGTATGTTTTAGCATTATACTTATTAAAATTCAGAGGCAGCTTATTTTCCTGACACCACAAATTAAGTGGGTTAAGGTTTTCTTGCAACTTGTCACACTCTTGTACACTTCTTATTCATGAATAGATTTCACATCAAATTTTCAATTTTAAAAGTAACTTTTAACAAAAAATGCTTAAAGATCAGTAACATGGTAACGATCTACATACTCAAAAAGTATCCTATACTGAAAATAAGCATTTAGAGTACATATCTTTAGCTCCGCACCACAATTTGAGACTCAAAAGGTGTCTTTCTAAATCTCAAGCCAGTATGAGTATCTTCACTGTGAAACCTGTACAGCACTGAGAAGGCCTAATAGGTCAAAATAGCTGTCTATCATTTGGTGTTAGGAGTAACACACGTGTAAATATAGTAATCGCCAGGTTTAAATAGTGTTATGTGTCAGTTGCAGAATTTGAATATCAGTTTCCGGTCTTTCAAAATTTAGATAGAATTAATTTTGTCACTTGCAAATATTTTATTATTGCATAGCAGAATCGTAAACATAACCTTGAAATATATTAGGCAATTCCATTCAAAAATATTTCTATTTCAAAGGTAATCAAAAATTACAAAGTCACAGTAAGTAAATAGAGCAATATATTGATTCTGAAATTTTAAATCTCCAAATCCACGAGGGGCTGATGACTTTAATCCCAGTCGCTAGAATTTTTACAAAACGATAACCATAAATTCTCAGGAGAAATGTTTTATTTTGGCCAGCATATCTGGCTGTAGCTTAAATTTAGGAACCAGAGTTAATAAAAGCAGAGATTTATAAACATATATCACAGTGATGACGTAGGTAAAGATGTTGCCTTGCAAATTCATTCAGGTAAACTTACAAATAAAATTCCATAGATATTAGAATAATATACAAAACGCTTTTTTCAGTACATTGAATGTAATCAATAATCAGCGTTACTCTAATATTAACTAAACTTTGCCAGGCCAGGTACCGCTTGCCCTGTAACTAATGATTACATTAATAATAATTAATTAATTATTAAATTAAATATTAGCACAAATTTCTCTTAATTGAAGCTTTAAATATTCTTGAATGTTTAATTTCATATTCTTGAAATATAAATCATATTCTATTTACAGTTGAGGTACGACCTTTGATGGTTCCTCCATTTATATTAAATACCCAACAGAAATGTTTACAGAAACGTATTTATACACATTAGAGCATTCATTCATGCAGGATAATTGTAGATCAATATTTGTATGTCGTAGTTTAACTGGGGAAGAGGTGGGTTTCTGACAGGGACGTTCGTACAGTCAAATATAGGGGCCAAACTGACTAAAAGAAAATAAGAAGATTCTGAACTAGTGTCCAAATCTATAACCAAATCATGTTGCATGTGTAGCTGTCAAAAAAATTACCAAAACAAAACAGTTTACGACTAGTCAATCCAAAAATAAGACGACATACCATTTAAAAAAAAAACATAAGTTTGCCCTAACTTACAACTTTTTTATTTACCATTTCTTTTAAGAAATCTACATTAAAAAATGGAAATGGAAAAATGGGATGACATTTATTAAATGTCATTGAGATGTAATAACAACATAATAAAGCAACATAATAATATGAAACAAATTAGAGATAGACAACCAAAAGACATATACCAAAACATAAATATCTGACACATCAAATGCATCATACCGGGATATCAAAAATTATCTTGGTCAAGGGTGGTTGTGGAATGTAAAACGTGTGTCTTACTTTAAATTTGAAATAATTATGTCACTGTCACACTGACATCATCAATAACCTACAAATTTCATACCTATTTATTTCAGTTGTAAAACAATAATGAACTACAAATTATGAAATACCGGTTTTAGTAACTAAAGAAGAAAAACTAAATTACAGTAATTGTTGGAAATGTCCCCCGTTTTGTTCGATGCACAAGTTCACGCGCCTCCTCATGCTGTGAAAAGCGTTTTGCAGCATTTCTAGCGTTATGGTTGCACATTTCTGAACAATTCTTTGTTGCAGTTCTTCCAAATTATTTACCGGAGCTCCGAAAATCTTGTTTTTTAAGTAAGGAAATATAAAATAGTCCATAATTGTCAAACAAGGTGATCTCGGAGGAAACTCAACTTCTGTATGCAAACTTATCAACCGGTCATCAAAAAACTCGCGGAGGAAAGCAATATTTTCTCGTGTAGTATGTGCTGTTGCACCGTCATGCTGGAAATAACCGTACCGAAGTTTATCATCGTTTAACTGTTGCATAAATTCAGCCAAAAAGTTGTGTCTGTACCTTTCTGCGTTGACGGTGAAATCGAAAAAAATTGGCCCAATTATTCTTCTGCAAGAAACTGCCATCCAAACACCAATTTTTTGAGCATGTAGTGGCGATTCAGTAAAAACATGAAGGTTATCATTGCTCCACATTCGCATATTTTGAGAATTGATGTATCCCGAAAGGTGGAACCACGCTTCGTCAGAAAAAAAAGTTAAGTCCAGAAGATCGTCATTCATTAAATTATTGACAAACCAATGGCAGTAAGCAAGGCGTCTGGGGTGGTCTGCGGGCAGAAGAGCTTGATGTGCTTGCTTGTTAGATGGATGCATGTTCAAGTCTTTCTTTAAAATCTTATGACATGTTCCATAAGAAAGTCCAATTTCCTGAGAAAGACGTTTCAAAGGATTTGCAGGCTCCTCTTCCATACGTTGACGAACGTCATTGACAACTTCTTCTGTACGAACTCTTGGTCTACCTTACCAGCACCTTTTTTATCAGTCACACAACCAGTTTCGCGAAACACTTCAACACAATTTGTAAGGCACGCATAAAAATTGTCCGGTAATATTGCCACGTTTGGGAAGTGCTCTCGAAAATTGTCCAAACACAAACGTTGACTATTGCCAATTTCCATTAACTAGCGCACCCGTTCGAAAATAGGCTTCAATCATGAAAATTTTGTGCTGTGTGGTAAGAGGCATGATTCAAAAACTGGATTAGAAAATTTCAGCACAATGACTTGACAGATTCTGACACAACAAAACATATTCAAAAATTTAAAGTAAGACACACATTTTACATTCCACAACCACCCTTGACCAAAATAATTTTTGATATCCCGGTATATATCATTGAATATGTGAAATACAATTAGTTAATAGTTATAACATAACGCTAACAGTGAGCCACACTATCAGAACAAATAAAAGGAAAACACGCAGCTCTTCATATTTAGGTGTTTTTCCTATTTAATCCTTTGCAACCTCTTTACATTTTTTGCGTGACAGAATGAGACACTGATGGAAACCGTGAGCTTGTATATTTAAAACCTCTTTCAAAGAAAGCACTTCTGTGAATGGGCCTGTGGAAGTAATCCTTTGAATCGACTATTAAGGTTATGTACGTCATTCTGAAATGAAATTTTGTTATAAATATAAGCTGGAGTTAGTGATAAAAAAGTCTTCGGTTTAACATGTTTAACCAACGCAAATCTGCCAATTACGAAACGTGTCCAAACTTTTTTATACCGTAAATAAAACGGATACACGAGTTCTAGACGCTCAAAACTCGATCACTACAAGTTGAGCCCAAAGAAGGTATACAGACAAGCACATAATAGTTGAATTGACTGAACAATAACGTTTCGCAGAGCATTTTCTTTGTATTATAGTCCAGATAGCTTCTCTGAAGATATAATAGTCTTACAGCTAGATCAGATCTCTTTAACTTGTTAGTTACTTTCTTCCTAAATCTTAATGACCTGTCTATGATTAAATAGTTGATCCCATTGTTTCGTTGTTCATTTGGTATTTTAAGTCCGAAAATGTATGCGTATTTGCAAGTAAAGCAGGGGCTGATTTAGAGGGATTCAAAATCAATAAGTGTTTTGCACACTTCAGAAATATTTTCTAAATACTTAACTGTTAATCTCCCTAATACCGTTACGTTTAAATCTGGACTCGATATGGATTATGTAAGAGCGTAACACCACAGCGTCGCGACGTTCCACCACTTGTTTGAATGTGTGGACTGGAATATCTAATATAACAGTAGAATTTAATTTGCCACTTTGATGGTATAGAGTGACATAAGTTATTTTAGATTTACATTGAAGCTTACACATTATGCATGATTCCACTTGAACGTCATAACGGGTCTGTTATTATCGTTTTTGCCTACGCTTTTCTTTTTTATTAAATATAATGTATGATTATAAAGACGGTTGCATGTACATGTCATTCTATAAAAAAAAGATCCTTTAGTTTCAAACGCTCATGGTCTCATTCTAAATGAGTCGAAGACAGAATTGGTTGTTTTTGGTAGGCATAGACAATCCATATTGGACAATCCGATATCGGCTATAACACTTAATGGTAGAAAGGGGTCCCTCTGTCTCCGACTTCCGCAAGAATTTATTATGATTGTAGCCTCAAATTTCACAAATATGTGAAGCCATATGTTCTTACTACTGACATTGAACTAAAACTAACTGCTGATTATCTTATTTTAAGCTATACTTCTTATGGTAATGCGGTGTACTGGCCTGTTATTTTAAATAAACACAAAGAAAGTCTTCAACAAATTCAGAATGATTGTCTTAGGGCCAGTTACAACTAAAAAAAAAATTGATCACATTTCGCAAACTTTCGCACAATCTAAGTCGCTGAACCTAGATCAGCGTTGTAATTACATTTGGCCAGTCTTGTTTACAAAATTGGTCATTTTGAAACTTCCAAATATCTATGTAGTAAGTTAATAAAAGAAGTGAGGACACTGACACTGACTGACTAGACACTGTGGTCAATACATTGTTTCTAAGTATAGAACGTATAGCTTTCAAAGTCTTTCAGTTACACCGCTGCTAAACCTAGTCCTCACCTAGTCTAAGTTCTTTTAGAAAAGAAATTAAATCATATTTGCGTGTAATATAGAGATTATATCTACTTGGAAACAATATGTAGTTTTAGATTATATACTGATGCATTTTATTTTTATGTTAAGTGAAGTGGTTAGGTGGAAGAGCAACCATCTTGAATCCTCGCCATATTATTATTATTTTTATTATTATTATTATTATTATTATTATTATTATTATTATTACGTGGAACAATTACATGAATCCATGAATCATGTTACAGCGAATTTTTTCTTACAAAAAATGAACACTATGAATAAGACTTATGAAGTTTGTTCTATTGATTGGAATATGCAGTAACCCTCTTTTGCCCTTCGATAGCAGCCCATGGTTTGTAGATTTTATAATTGGCTTTGATTAAACGGCAGCCTGCAATCCAAAATTAATTACTAAATGTTCTGAAGCTGCGATAATTTGTGATCATAAACGTGAAAGCATCGAACTTAATATATGTAGGCGGAACATGCTTGATTGGTTATTTGCACGGAAATACATCAGCTCGTTATTAATATGCTAATAGATTAATAGATATTCCATATATATACAGGGTGTTTTTAGTGGTGCGCGTATTGGCACGTCACTGGTTATTTTTAAAGGAAAAAATAGGTTACGTCGCTGGTTTTTCTAAAAATAAAAATTATTTTTTACTTCCTTCAATTTTGAAGAAAAAGTCTTTCTTTAAATTTTATCGTACGACGCACCGTTTTTGAGTAAAAATAGAAACCATTTTAGTGCACGCCTAAAACCTATGCTGTTCTAATTCAGAGATTCAAATTATTGTTTTTTGTTTGTAGAAATAATAAGGGCCTGATTTGGTCCTAACTAGAACAAAATTATTATGTCAGGGGGGGCACTTTAACCAAATTTACTGATCTAATTTTTACTGTTTTTTAAATTAACTTCAACGTCCTTTAGATCGGTAACGAACCGTTTGGGGAACTGATGCTAAGAACTGCTTATCTTGATTCCTCAGTATCAATAATAGTATAATAGAGTACTTGAAACTCCACTGGGATTATTGGGTGGCTAGTGAATTAATGTAATAATGATGGTTAATAGAAGAACCAAATTCTGAACTCTGCTCTAACTAAACAGTAATCTGATGCGAATCCTGTTGAGCCGGCTACTTGGTCAGTACAAAATTATAACTTACTAGCACACTATATACTTCTCTCAGCAGTTAATGTTTCATTTGTATAATCTAGAGGAGGAATCCTTGGAATATATATTGCCTGGATCTCTGCACTTTTGCACCAATTTAATTAGGAATCTGAATATCTCTCCAAATAGCAACACCCAATAGAGGGTAAGAAGCTTAGTGAAAATACAATTGCATTGAAAGTGCAGTCAAAAGTGCATCTATAATTAATTAAATAGAGAGGTACATGAATCTAATCTTGGTAGTTATGGTAAACAGTATCTCGTAAGAATTATAAACGAGCTTGTTTGATCAATACTTCTGAACAATACTCTACTGTACAATACTTTTCAAGTTTGAAACTTCTCCCCAACTTACATGCGACCTATTTCACTTCAAAGTAACAATCACAAATTAATTTATATGATGACGGTCGGTACTTTTCGCTGGATGGAAATAGACTCATTTGTTGTGGAAGTTTTAGTCAAACAAATCCTTAATCTATGTTGAAATAAAAATAAATCTTACTTACAGGAATTATTACTTAACCGCTGTATTTTAGGTAGTATCTATTATCGATTTAGAAAGCTCTTGGGGATAATTGAATGTAGAAAATATCAGTAGATAGATAGCGTTGAAAATGGTTGGTGTTCAACACAATATAATTGTTAAAATTTACATTTTTTGGTTTTTTAAGTTAAGTTTAACAAGTGTCTACCATAACATAGGTATTTCTTAGCCAATTCTAAATGTGAATTTAGACATATTTTCTAGCAGAGAAATTTTATATTGCTGAAAAGTGTAAAAAAATCACCACCTTTCCGCTTTCAATGAAAGCAAGCCCTATTATAATTAACTATACTGAAGAAAAATCTTGCTTGAAATGATGCTGAAACTCAATGAAAAGTTGTAGATGCATTTTCCACAACTATTACAGATCATATGAGTAATTATTATATTTAAAAAAGTAAACAATTTATCCCATTTCCTATAAAATTAGAATTTCTATAAATCCGTTTGCGGAAACTAAACATTTAATTCACCAGATTAAATATTTTTAACTAAATTTATTAGAGTAGACAATATTAAATATTTAATATTGCCATTGAAATAAATGCCATGTTAATACCAATTAGATCTTGAATGCGCCAAATACTAACAAATAACGTAATCGCTGGTAAGAAATTTTATTTATCTCAATCAATTAAATCCTTTTCTCAGTGTACCTACTAATTATGAACTAATTTAGATTGCACTGACTTTTCGAAATAGTTAAAACATTAGGCAGACCAATTTCCCTGGCTACAATTATCCCTCCTCTAAGTCACTTAGGAAATTTGCATTCGAGAGGTGTAATTTAATTTTGGAAGTAGGCCAGGTAAGAGCAAACATCTACGATAAAGTTTTAACTATATTACACCACGATAACTTCTGATCAGATTACATAGAATGCTTGTTAAATTCCTTCGACTTATTTCAATTTCAGCGACTACAATATTAGTAGGGGAGTATCAGCTGAAGAGTTTTTAGCCTGTTCTCGGTCTGCAGAACTTGGAGAATCTGCCTCGGTCTCCATAGCAACTTTTGTAAGCTGCTGGTATTTGAGAGCTTGTTAACGTTGTGGTATTTATACAAAATTCCAGTTGGCTATATAAAACCCATAATGAATAAAATATAATTCATTCAGCAAGATTTTGGTAAACGTATTTAAATATATGAAATATCCCAAGGCCTTTTTTATTTAGTACTTTTATGTACTGTAAAACCATGCAATCTGGGATTATACGTAATGCTTTTGCTCATATTTTTTGTTGGCTGTAAATAAATGAAATTAAAATATCCACCAATATGATGACATAAAGTGAAGAAAGAATAAGAATTGACAGCCCCAACTTGCTTTTCCCTTCAGGAAACTGGGGACACTAAAAATATTATAAAACTTTTATAAAACTTCATGATTGAAATATATAGATGAGAGAAGTACAGGTGCCCAAGAAATCCAGAGGACTTAAATCGGGTGACCGCGGAGGCCACCGCCTTGAAAATGCCATTGGACCAGCTGGATACATTGAACAGGAAATAGTATTGCAACAGAATGGAGCACCTGCACATTACTCGCGGTTTGTGCGTGATTATTTGAATTAAACGTTTCCAGATCGGTGGGTAGGACGAAGGGGCGCCATTGAGTGGCCTCCGCGAGGACCCGATTGAGTCCTCTGGATTTCTTTTTGTGAGGGATACGTAAAAAGTAAAGTTTATTGCACTCCACCAGATACACTAGAAGACTTATGAGGACGAATCGTACACGTATGTCGCGAAGTGACACCGGAAGTGCTGCAGAATGTACGACGACGATTTAAAGATGATTTGTACCACTGTATGGAGGTTGGTGGACAACATTTTCAACACTTACTTAGTTGATATGGTAAATTTTTAAATGCAATTGATTTAATTTTATCATTTTTCGTGAAAAGATGCTATTACGGCAGCAAGGAAAATGTAATAAACAGTAGGAATTGTTGTTATCTGTTCCGCTTAAAAGGATCTTGACTGAGCCTAATGCATTAATGGCATATCATAGATAAGCCAATAAAAGTTCGTATCGAGCGATCTGCCAAAAAAAAAATTGTTCCCAAAATTGGAAGTAACTAAAAGCCATCAGCTGATAAGGATTATTATCTGCCGACTATCTGTGGTTTTTCCAATCAATTCGTTTTCGGGAAATTTTGTTTGGGTACAAATTGAATTAAGAGGATAGTGTTTTTGTTTACGATTACCTGTGAATATGGATACCACAGTGTGTAAATAGAAACGGTAATAAATCATAGAATAATTTATTAATTTCAGGGTTTTCCATAGATAATACAACTTCTAATCAGTGTATCTGTTCACATTTTTTTAACTTAATGGAAATAGGAAGAATGCGTTTAATAATATTTCTTATTCTTTGTTTTGTTAGTATTGTTAGTTAATGTTTTGTTTAGTGTTGTTAGTATCCTTTTGTTAGTATTGTTACTTATTTATAAATGATTCCTAAATATTTTTCATTATAGGTGAATAAATTCTCTGTGGTATTAAAATTGTAGACAAACCTGGCATTCTTTCTGTTGGAATTCACAATAATTTTTCTTCAAAAACATCACAGACGCTATTATTTATACAGGGTGATTCATTAACATTGGGAAAAAATCAGATGGGGATTTCTAGCACAAAACTAAGAAAGTTTCTATAAACTTGTTTCCGGAAACGTTTCATTTTCAGGATACAGGGTGTTTTTTTATAAAAAGTTGATTTATTATTAGTATTTATATTGATTGATTAATATTAATACTGAAATCATTCAGATTTTTAAAATAATAACACGTCTTTGAAGAATTTTAACTAATATCTACATAATTATTGAAAGTAAAGATACCAACTTTTGTATCACTATAAATTTTATATTAATAGCTAAAGATGAGCTTTATCTAAATCTAAAAAATATGCAGGGTATCTGATTTAGAAAAAAAATTGTCTTTATAATAATCCTCCAGTAACTATAATTTTTCTATACCTAAATCTATTCTTAAATCAGTTTTGAGTTAGTAATATAAAGTGACAAAAGACCAACATAAAATAAGTATTACGCTGATTTTTGGTATGTAAACTCAGATTCAGCAGAGAACAAAACTTTCTTTTTAAAAATAAAGCTGTGTAAGGCGTGGAAAACTTTTATATCCAGAAGGTAAAATCCGACAGTTGAATGAGAAGCTGAAAATGTATTTGAAACGAAATTACACCGTCTTTTTCACTGACTTGAAAGAGAGATTTAAAATTTGCCGCAGCACATCAGGAAATGCAGAGGGTGAACTTCCAGGCATATTTTCAAATTTTACAAGCCTGGGTTCTCCACATCGGATATTTTTGCGTTACCTTTATATACATATACAGTGCGAACGTTTAGAATGGAAACCGTAAATGAAATGCGCCCTGTAGATTTTTCGCAAAAACGCTCGGATACGTAAATTTTTAAATTCAATTGCGCTTCTTTTGATATCATTGTTTTGGATATGACGTCATTAGGTAATCCCTGTGACGTCATCATGATATTTTTTCAAATGGGAATGTCCAGTTTTTTCATTAAATTTAAATAGAGAAAATATTCCTGAAAATGGCAATATACGATACTATGGCCTTAAAGTGGATAGTTTTTGATGTAAAGGGCTTTGAAATTTGAAAAAAGAAGAAGTAGGCAAGTCAAAAAAAATTTCAATTATTTGATCCTGATCCCCTGACCTCACATCCCTTGATTTCTTTTTGTGGGGTTATCTTAAGTCTAAAGTGTATAATAATAAACCACGGGATATTAACAAATTAAAAACAAAAGTTCGAGATGAAATTAGAGCTATACACCCACACACAATCAATAAAGTATTATACAAGAATTTCAACAGAGGCTTGCCTATTGTCAAGAAGCACAAGGATTACAGTTCGAGCCCCTTATTTAACTGGTTTTCATTGCGTTTATTATCCATTTGTTAGTTATGTTGTGATAAACAGTTTTTTTTGGCTAGCCTACATTTTCTTTTTTCAAACTTCAAAGCTCTTTATCTCAAAAACTATCCACTTTAAGGCCATAGTGTGGTATATTGCCATTTTCAGGAACATTTTCTCTATTTAAATTTAATGAAAGAACTGGACATTCCGATTTGAAAAAATATCATGATGACGTCACAGAGATTACCTAATGACGTCATATCCAAAACAATGGTATCAAAAGAAGCGCAATTGAATTTAAGAATTGACGTATCCGAGCGTTTTTGCGAAAAATCTACAGGGCGCATTTCATTTACGGTTTCCATCCTAAACGTTCGCACTGTATATGAAATTCAATACTATCGCTAATTATAATATTCAATTAAGGCTCCTATAAAAATTGTATGTATATAGAATTTTATTCCAAACCATTACTTTATAAAACAGTGTTGCAATCGATGGGCTTTTATCTTATATTTAAAAAGACATTCCAACCGATACATACAGCCTGTGAAAAACTATTTTTCTTCAATTTTGAACATGCCTATTATTTACATTTTTATTCGTTTTTATAGTTTTTTTTTTATAAATTATAAAATTGTTTATTTTTTATATTCAGTCATTTATATTTTAACATTTTAATTGTTTATGTTTATATTTTCCAGGATTTTCAACAAGGACTATTTCAAGTGCTAATAACTTCGATTACCTACAAGACGATTTTCGAGAAATGTTTTTCAGACGTTCTAAAAGATAAAACATTGTCCTTAAACACAAAAATTCCATGGCTTCTGAACCTACGACAATATTTTCGCATATAAACGATCATCGCTGGCTCTAGCAATAATGTAAAATTTGTACACCGTATTCAAAGGATGTAATTATTATAAAATGTAACATTTAATTTCGTTCCTTGCTGATTTAAAATTACAAAAGCTACCCAACTATTACAAGTCAGAAACATTAACAGAATTCAACCAAGCTCTGAATATTTAAAATGGCTATTATTTTTAGGGCATATTTTTATGATGTAGGTACATCCAAAATTCACTTCAAAACATTTGCTAAGTAACAAATACTAATAATAAAATGCGAAATAGATACACAGATTGACTATGGTATGGTATACATATGACCAAATATGCAGAGGGACATTTTCTTTTCTTTTTTATACATTTTAACGAAGAAGTATTAGGCATATAACACCAATTTTTTTCAGTTTTCTTTATGATAATTTATTTTATGTATAAGGTTTGAAAAATTGCCCGAAATCAGATATTATGAATACCAATAAACAGGATGTTTATTATATTAAGATTGTTTTACATTTTTCTGTTTTTAGTAATATAAAGATATATTCAATTTATCAGTTAACACCTAGAGGCTACCGAATAAGAAAAATATAACACTTAAGTTAAAAGCAATTCCGGTGCTACCGTTCTACGTGTTTGAAATTCTAATTTGGGACATACAAGTGCGATGTAATTCAAATTGGAAAAGGAAATGCAGTGGAATCCTAGATTACATAAAATTTAAACGAGCTAAGTACTTCATTAAAATTATCTGGCGGGCGAATTTGATGCAAATGGAAGCGCACATGCAGAATATGAATGAAGTAAAAAATATAAATTAATACTCGTATATATTTTTCAGGAACTGAGACACATAGGGAATATGTTTCTTTTGATCTGGAATTGGAAAAAAATGTCTGTTTTAAAATATCGTATGATTTAAAGCACCGAAAGTCCTTTAAAATTATTAGGAATATCAGTGAATAGTCGTGTCAAATTTGACCACATAGAGACATTGGAGAGATTATTGGCTAGGTAAAAAAACTGATGATTCTCTGAACAGTTCCTTTGCCAGAAATGTGTCACAAATACTTATCAAAAAGGACGAGTAAACTCTTGTTCATGATTTACTTTCCAGTTTTAGAAATGCACAAGGATCCTAAGACTGAATAATGTATTACTACTACTGATAACCATATTCGCAGGACTTACAAGGACCTATCCAATGTTTTCCATGGAAAACATTCTTTAGGTTTGACTTGGTAAAGCTTCAATAGCAGAGGCTTTATTGAATTACGAGAGATGGGATGGTGATGAGGACATCTATGTCCTCAGTAACTAACTACACAGTAAAAAAATCCGACTGATTTTAACACTGAATCCACACTCATCAGTGTGTATATAGTCCACACTTGGCAGTGCTAGGCATATCGATGTATTATTACATTACATAAAAGTAATTTAACACAGTAGATTTTACAAGGTAATGTGTAATAGTTAATTATTCACCGTGTAATTATTCCGTTTTTATGGCGGATTGATTCATTTTTAACACAGTGTTTTGTAAATTTTACTACAATTTATGAGTACTTCTACAAACTTGGCGGGTATACCGTTCGTGTAATATGAGTTCTAAAGGTTTAGTTATTATACTACCCAGTTCGTGTTAAAAATAACACTGCAGCAAATTACGATTACCATTTAGTAATTTTACCATTTGTCTTTTTTTACTGTGTATGAAGTAACTATGAATAAGTAATTTTTTATTCTATTAGGTCGTAGTTACAGATATTATAATGTAAAGAAGAGTCCAAAAAAGAAAAAAAAACTGCAGTTGAAGCAAGGAGAAAAACAGTTGAGGTAAATACGGAAACAACAAAAACAACAAATGAAAAATTACCGACTATCGATATTTCGTGTCGTGAAAACTATTGAAAATCTGAAGTATAGTTTAGTAAAATATTCCCCAATATACATCAAAACAGTTGGATCTTAGTAGCTCAATGTTTTTATTTTTTCAAAGGAACACCTTTTGAAACAACTGCCAAATCTCTAATAATTGTATTTCCATCATCACCGCTATGTTTCCTTTCTTCAGAATATTTTTTGCCTTAAAAAAGATTGTTCCTATAATAGTGAATCCCCAATACCCCCAATCCTAATCCATATTGAACATATTTGCTGACTGATCCTTGGATGATTCCTTAAATATTGAGGTTCTTCCAAGCTTGAAAATTTCAGGATAATCCTAGTGATTATAGTAATGAGTAGAGATATAATTATCATAATTTGTTTTAGTATCTCTTAAAGACGAAAATATAGTAATTTTAAATTAAAGTATGTCATTTGCGGCAAATCGTGTTTAAGAAATTTCTACAGTTTATTTTGAAATTAAAACAAGGGCACAGGTTTGGATTCCTGTGACATGATCTGTCATATTGTGACTACTACAGATTTCAAACACGTTGTTTTGCCAATTCATCCGCTGTTAGGAAATAAACGCAATTTATTATTCCAGTATTTCTCAGCTTGCAATTTACGTATTCCCGGAATACTAAAAAAATTATGCCAACACCATTTTATATCTAATAATATTCTTTTTGATTTTCATAAAATCAACGCAACTGACCCCAAAACAGTTTTAAACGAACATATTATTTAATCATGTAATTACAAAATTTAATAATGAGCAAATATATTTAGCTCCGATAAATATTTTCTTAGGAATGTTGGCAATAACAACTGGATTTTTACAACCATTTTTTGTTTTAATATTATTCTAATATAAATTTTGGCAGGATACCTATAGAAAATAAGAACTGTTTGTAAACATATTCTATTAGTCACCCTAGTTCGTCTACAGTCCATCTACGCACATGTTTATATATTATTTTTAATTTTGCTTTAAGGGCCCATTCACTGTAGACTTGACAGACATGAATTCGGGGTCCGGTTGAGAGGTTGGGTAGCCGATGGGTGAAGACTTACATATTCCCACTACCAAATTATTTAGATTTCGGAAGTGCACGTAAAGCCGAAGTAAAGAGGCGCATGGAAATAAAGTTAGCCCTCATTGCGAAGGGACCGGATTTGTCTTATAATTGCAACAAAATTTCTTTTTAATGTTATAAATTATATATCACCGGAAAGATCAAAAGATAAACTAGATCCCTATAGTAGCAAATTTTTGTTTAATACATGTATTTTAGAGAAAATAATTTTTGAAAATACGCTATTTTAGTACAAGATTGTTTCCCTGGAATTTTAAAAATAAAAAGAATTACAAAAAATAACTGCTATAGGGATTTAGATTAAAGTCTTATCTTTCAATACTTTTTTACTAAAAGTCGCTATCTTTTATAGTTTTTTTATAATTAGACACGAGACGAACGCCGATTTTGGGTTTATTTCGGACTAGTGAATGGACTCTTAAGGAATTTCTTTTCTGATAAGAAGGCTGTTTCACGATGACCACCCAGTAGAATATGTCAGAGACTACTTAGATTTAAATAGTGAAAATTTGGACACTGGGGTTTTTGAGTATGCTCTCCTCATATAAAATAATGGCGTCCTCGTAACACTTCCGGTTATACCGGAAGTTGCCCTTCATTTTCTTATTTTAAATGGAACACCACATATATTATTGAATTTTTTTATTCTACGCGTTTTTTAGCAGGATTTTCATAAAACTTTCCTATACGAATTCTCAGCCGTTTTTGAAAAAATAAATTTTTTTAAAAATATTTGTGAAATTCTCTACCTAACTTAAAATTTATTATTTCTCTTAAAAGTTGCTAGTAGAATATATGCTTCTAATGTATTTTTATAACAATAATACTTTTATCGATTTATTAAAAAATACCTCTGAAATTAATCAGATATTTGGTTTGGCAGTATACACAAGCAAGAGGGATAAATAACCATAGACTTAATAAGAGGAGACCTCACGGTTCATTCATAAACAACCTTTTGTTTTGTATCAATCATTGGCAATGTGTATGACAAAGAATACCGAGAGAAAGAACGGCAAAATTCTGACTCCGTGCAACGTTGCAAAAGTTTTGGGAGAACTTGCTTCCGACGCCAAAGGCGTACTGTTTTTGGAAGGGTTGGGTATGATAATAAAACATCAAAAAAGGAATTTTAAGAAAATCAGTACTATACATTGCAACAGCAAAAGCTTGTGAGATTAGAAATTAAATTAGTATCGGAGTTTTAATGTAGGGAATATGAATTGAACTTGAACACTTAAAATTCTGAATTAAGTAAAGGTGGTACACCTACTACATTACAAAAACTTATATATACAGTAGTGTAAAAAAGTATTTTTCAGTTTTTCAAAGATACCCAAACTCTGTATACAGGGTTCAATTACATTTAAAAGTGAAATATAATTTAAAATAAGAAAGATGTACATGGTGTTAGTTTTTAATTCAACTTTTTGTTTCAAGTTATTTGACTTACTGTTTTCAAAATAACTCTTTAAAAGCCTGATAATGGTGATTTTCTCTTAGATTAGTATAAAGGATACCTTTAAAAATTATCTTGGTTACGCAACTGATTTTAATTTTTGTGTGCAAACGTTGCATGTTGGCTTCACACTTACCAAACATTATAGGTTTTTTAATTTGTTATGCAGCAAAGTGCTGAATGATGCCTTAGCTTCTTGCTTGGATTCTTGTTTTGACCATATTTAAGTAGGTATGTGTGTAGGTAACTCCAAAAACTAAGCCATATTTTAAAAAATAACAAAAGCAATTCCATAATATAATATAGTATATATATATACATACTATATTCCGTAAAATGATAAGGAAGCCAGCCAGCACGCCCCTGAAAATCCGTAAATATGGCGTGACAATATAGCGACCGAACAACAAAACAAAACTTGGCAAAATTTACCTGTGGAAAGACAGTTTTGAATATAAAGAATTCACTTTTCCATACACTTGACACTGACGCACCATTTTCTGAAGAATAGTAATAAAATCCTTACGAAAAACACTGAAAAATTCACAAAAGCAAAATTCCGACTGCCAGCAACACCGCACAAAAGAAATACTATAAAATACTACGATTCCCGTGTTTGGTACCGGCATCAATGAACATGCGGATTTGAGTAGGGAGCAATGATGCCTGTTCATTCCATTTTTGCGTTATGAAGTTAGTTTTTATCGCAACGTTTTTAACAAAATATGATTTATCTACTTAACTAGGAAACGGAAAAATATTTTTATGTAATATTTTAACCTTAACCCATAATCATGGTAGTTTAAATGTGAAAATATAAATTACACAATTGACAGTTTGGCAACAGTTTGTCGTACAATCATAAAGTAGACCACACAGTTGACCAGATAAAGAGTAAACAAGGGGATGTCTGATTGCTTTAAAATGTAAACAATTACATCTCCCTTGTCTTATAAATCTATGTAAATAACCCATTCCTAGTGAGTGGAGCTGTTTTCGAAACTCGACATGTAGGGTAGGTAGGTACCTACTTTACAACTACCTATTTTTAATCTATTGCAGGAGGTATCACCAATAAAATTAATCATTTTTCTCGTTCCTATTAAAGCAAATGATTTATTTTTACATGCAATACATTTACAATTATATTAGAATTTAGGATTTGATTACAATATGGTTATTTTTATACATAGTATGTATGTATAAAACGACCTCAAAATTGCTGTAAATACTTCATATCAGATTGTTTGGTAGGCAACCAAGAGTACACATCTGTTCTGTCTAAACTTATCTCCACAAAATTAGGTCCAGCTGTAGCGCTGGTTGCATAAGCTCAAATTGATATTGTGATTCAAAATAATCTAGTTTATTAATATAATTTATAATTAATAAATATAATACCTAAACAAAACATATGCAAACAATAATAAATTAATTAATTAATAATAATTTTGATGCTAACATCTGTTCAACCTTCAAAAATATTCAACGTTAATAATTATTATAATGTAATTGAACTATACCAGTCGGCTAAAATAATAGGCAGTGACTCATGGTCTAATTCGATACAGAATAGGGACGAAGTGTAAATACTTAATACATAGTGGCACAAACGTTTGCACATAGAAAAGTGATGCCGCTTACGCATTACTATTGAACAGAACTATAAATTGTCTGTTCCATGGTGGTTCCATGCTTCTCTATTCGATGCCACCACAATTATTTACGTCGGATATAGCTCCGTCTTTGTTTAACGGGTTAAAAAACGAAGAGCGAGATATACAACCTATGCAACAAAAGTCAAGAGTGTCTAGAAGATCGGACATGCGCATTTCACACACATCCAAGTAGTTCATCGCAGCCTGACATAAGCGTAGCACGCCGGAAATGCTGTGATTTGTGTCTGGACTGCATATATTAATAATTGGTGAACTTGGTGATGTGTTACTTAGTTTATTTAGTGTTCGAAGAAAAGGATTTTATTATGGAAGCGATCGCGGGGAGCAGTGGATTAGAAACGCGTAAACGATCTCATCTGACAAGCGAGGAAATTCGTATGATAAAAAATTTGTATGAGCGATTAAAAGCGCGTGATAAAAATTTAAGTGTTGTGGATCCGGCGGAACTGTGTAGTGAATTAACAAAAGTCTCCGTTCGTAGTGTATTTCGTGCAATAAAATATGGAGACACAGACTCCAGTTCTCTGGCAGAAGACAGCGATTTGCCAAAACTCTCGTATAAATTGCTTATAATGGACAATGCATGAAATGAATTTCAAATATTGCAAACGGAATCTCGGAAGTATGTATGCTTATAGAGAAAAATGAGATTGTGACATGGAGACGAGAATATTTGGAGAAAATAAGACAATTTCGCGCTTTAAATAGAAAAATATATTATATGGATGAGACATGGTTAAATGAAGGATGTGTAGACATGTGTTGTGTTGTGTAGTGTAGTGAAATGAAGTGAAGTGAAGTGAAGTGAAGTGAAGTGAAGTGTTAAATAGTAAATTTGCTCCGGAATGTGATTAATCGCGTTTTCGGTAGCGGCCGTGGGTTGGTGGTGGGCCATCAACACTTAAAAGCATTCTTTTCATATCTGTGGCAATATTCATCAATTTCGTTCGATGTACAACTAATCTGTAAGGTGAATTTGAAAAACAATTCACAATTTCTATAACACCGTTCATGTTTTGATATTTTTTATATTTATTTGATATTATTAGCACCTTTCCAACAATTTTTGCGTACGCCTATGGAATTACAGTCCCCACCACAATTTATTACGTCACGCGGTAACACGTCACTGCCTATTATTTTATCCTACGGGTGTAGGATGTGTTTGGTGCGATACAGTAACAATAAATTCAAGCAAAACAATCTGGACAATTGGGAATACACTACTAGGCAAATAATCCCGACAATTTAAAATCATTCAGACCTGCTTGCTTAAACATACCTAAAAGTAAACACTGTAAGAATCTGGAACCTAAATACTGCATTGAATTTTAGTAGTCATGCTTTTTTAATAAAAGGGCATGGTTTGGTAAAGGGTTAACATTTAAGTTTTTCTCAGCTCTTAAATTGCCTTCAAGTAAATGAGATGTAAAAACTTCGGTTAATTACATTTTCTTAGGGTTCCATTGAATTTAGTTGAAAACACTGCCAAAGGAATATTCACCGTCTTCAATTCAGCAGCTTCTATTTAATTCATTAAAGCTTCAAGATATAAGAAACGTAAACAAAATGGAAAAGTCGGTTTCTTCGAATTTAATTTTCAACTTTTACTTTAATAAAGGGAATGTATAACCAGAACGGTACCTACAAAGGTTTATCTTTTGAATAATATTCTTAGCCTATCTAATACAAGATGTTTCCCACAAAATGTTACAAGACTGGAATTTTATACAAGAGCAGTTTCGATGATCATCTTCTGCAAATGATTAGTTGCTCTTGTCACCTCGATAATGGTCACCCTAATAATTATGTAATATATATTTTAATACATTTAGGAAATCATAAAATTCTCTAAGTATCAAATATTATTAATAAGAAAATGCAATCCAATGTAATATCTTTGACGTTATTTTGCAATGGAGTTCTTGTTCCCATGTGCCATTCTTCCTGATCTCATAAGTATCGTGTTATTTTATAGTCGAATGTACAGGGTGTAAATTTAGTGGAGAATTGTTTCATAACTCGGCAGGCATGAACCTTGGAGGAATTTTACGTGACACCATCATACTATACCATTTGGAGCTCCTTTTAAAAATATTTTTGATCGTACAGGGTGTTTCATGTTAAGGTAGCAGACCCAACTTATATTTTTTTAAATGGAACGACCTGTATATTTTTACATATTCAAAATCTACGCAAAATTCTTAACTCATACATACCAATATGTATGTACTTGAATGCAGTCGTTTTAAGATATTTAATATTTTGTAAAAAAAAAAAATCAGAAGCAGACTTCAGTTAGGTGCAATTACGGTTAAGTTTTTTGGAATTTCAAAAAGATTTTTCGTGTACAAATAGTCAACATAACTGTGTATACTTCTATGATTAAAGCATTTGATTAAATTATACAGGGTGTTAATAAAATAGAAATGAATCTCGTAAACTTAGAACGAACTCGATTTTTTTAAATGGCACTACCCATATTTGATTCCATATCTGAAAAGCCATTAAAAAGACCTTTCTTTACATGTATCACAATGTGTGCTTAAACTTAACAATTTTCGAATAATTTGATATTTTTATTATTTCACGTGATAATTATTATTCGAGCCGATTACAACTTTTCCTAATCTAATTAATTTGCGAAGAAGGCTGGCTTCAGACAATTATTTTGACAATTCAAAGTGTCAATGAATTAGTAATTTTGTTAATCCGTACAACTAACTTGGTAATTATTGTTCCTCCAGAAGTGGGTATAAGTTTAAAAAAATGAAGTTTACAAAGAAACAATTCCGAAATAGTCATACGTCAGTAAATAAAATTCTAAAGCAACAAAAATGTCACTGGAACCATATCCTATTATTGGAAGAATTTAGTGTAAATGATTTCAATAATCGAATACGATTTTGTCAGTGAGCACTTAATTCGACGAAGAAGAACCAGATTTTTTCAACAATGTGTTATTCACTGATGAGGCTACATTTCATAAAAATGGTTGTGTAATAGGCACAATTTTCATTAATATGCTACGGAATACGTTTACATTGTTTCAACAGATTGTCTAATAAATGTTTTGGGGTGAATTATTGGATTATTATAAGAAATATTTTTTAAAACAGGATATAAAGAATAATAAATAATAAGTAGTGAATGTTAACAAATAGTCTAGAAAAAATTTACTTTTTAAACTAAATTAAAGCAAATGTTCAAAATGTCTTCCGTTCTGTTCGAGGCATGCATTGATCCTCCGATGAAAATTCCGGCCTACATTTCGCAGCATTCCCTCAGTTACTGTATGAAAAGCATTTTGAATTCGCATCATCATGTCCTCCTGCGTTGTAGGTTGAATTTTGTAGACTTCATTTTTTACGTAACCCCATAAGAAGAAATCCATCCTTGTAAGATCCGGGCATCTGGCAGGCCAAACTGTAGGACCACCTCTTCCTATCCATTTGTCTGGATATTCAACGGTTGAAACTTCCCTCACTTGTCTACTATAGTGAAGTGGTGCCCCATCAAGCTAGAACCACATATTCCTTCTTAGTACTAGGGGTATTACAGTTAGATATTCCTGGAATTGGTTTCGCAAAAATTGTAAATAAATATCACCAGTCAGGTTTTCATTAAAAAAATGTGGGCCAATTATGTATGTTCCAATAATTCCTCCCCAAACATTTAAAGACCATCTGTGCTGGTAATCGATGGTTGAAACAATGTAAGAGTTTTCCGTAGCATAGTAATGAAAATTGTGCCTATTAACACAACCATTTTTATGAAACGTAGCCTCATCAGTGAATAAAACCTTGTTAAATACGTGAAATAATAAAAATATCAAATTATTCGAAAACTGTTAAGTTTAAGCACACATTGTGATACATGTAGAGGAAGGTCTTTTTAATGGCTTTTCAGATATGGAATCAAATATGGGTCGTGCCATTTAAAAAAATCGAGTTACGTGTGTTCTAAGTTTACGATATTAATTTCTATTTTATTAACACCCTGTATAATTAATCAAATGCTTTAATCATAGAAGTATACAGTTATGTTGACTATTTGTGCACGAAAAATCTTTTTGAAATTCCAAAAAACTTAACCGTAATTGCACCTGAAACTGAAGTCTGCTTCTGATTTTTTTTTTACAAAATATTAAATATCTTAAAACGACTGCATTCAAGTACATACATATTGGTATCTATGAGTTAAGAATTTTGCGTAGATTTTCAATATGTAAAAATATACAGGTCGTTCCATTTAAAAAAATATAAGTTGTGTCTGCCACCTTAACATGAAACACCCTGTAGGATCAAAAATATTTTTAAAAAGAGCTCCAAATGGTATAGTATAATGGTATCACGTAAAATTCCTCCATGGTTCATGCCTGCCGAGTTATGGAACAATTCTCCACTAAATTTACACCCTGTATATTTGAGTAGGCATCCAATTCTTTATGTAAATAAATATGGTGATGTTGTCCCTTGTTTTATGTTTATTTTTCAAAAGAGAACCCCAGAGATACGAGATACATTTACTTTTTGATCCCCAGCAAGCAGGTAATTAGAAACCCTCTACTGAACAAGCATGCAAGAAAATTGCGTCATATATTCTACACACTGACTTTTAATCAATAACAGCGAGTCAGTTTTGATTTAGGGTAGCTATAGCTGAATATTTAGCTGAAACTAAAAATATTTTATATGAAACAGTTTTAGTAATTCGTTAAGTTTACTTCGTCCTATTTCAAGGATTTTAAAAACATTCTGGTGTTGTCTAGGGGATTTAATTTAGTCAAGGCTTTAGTTATTGTACTGATGAAAGCATAGCCGTTGATTTTTGCGTTCTATTGAATTCCTACGTTGGAGGTGTTCGGATTTTTACTCGAATTATTGAAAAATATACATGATAAATATGTCCTCCATTTTGGTTTATTAACTCCTTTCTTACAGTAATAATTCTGGACTATTAAAATATTGGGATATATTTTCTTGATGCACCATTGAACATTATTGACAAAATATGTGGGTGAGACTCGAAAAAAATTCAGTATTCTGGAGTTCTATACCAAAGGCATTATTAATCCAGACACAGAATTAGCAGTTTGATTTGCATCAAAATTTGAAGAACCCAATCTTCTACTATCTCAGTCAAAAGTAAATTTAGCTCTAGAGATTTAAATTTAGATGCCATCTATTATAATATAGCGTACCATTAACTACTTACTAGTCACGTTTTGTCCTTTCGTTCCAGAACTTGTCCCAAAAGGAAGTCCGAGACTTGATCCTCAGAACTGAAGTGGACAAAGTCCTTGGAAGAGTCGGAGGGTGCTCGGATTGGTTCTGTGGTGCAGCCATGAGTAAAGAAGGGCTGGAGCAGTTCCCTAGGGAGGATCGGGATAGGGAGCCCCTTTGGCACACGGTGATCTTTGGAAGGGGAGAGATGGGGGAGGAGGAAGAAGACGAACTAGCACTCTCTACGGAGGCCAGATTGAACGATAAGCTTCACTCCATTCTTATAACAGTTGAACAAGTTTCTCAGAGTAACTTGTTTATGTCTTCAGTATTTTTCGATGTCTTCTTAATATGCACTTCACATTTTATCAGTATATAGTTAAAATCACGTATATATTATTCATATTATTTTAGCTTTTAACCCATTTTCTGGCACTATTTCCAAAACACTCCTTCCATCTTAAATTCACTGCTGCTATTAGTATTTACAAATTATTTTCCAAGTCTGTCTAATCAGAATTAACACTGCAATTAGTGGTATTATTTTGGCAGTACAGTATTTATACTGTAATGTAAAGAAACAGTATTTAAACAGCTCTGGCTTACAGCATTGTTGGTAATTTTTAAAAGCTACATTATATTGTGATAATATGTTAGAATTGATGAAGTATACAGGGTGATTGATTAAAACTGTTCATTAGAAGAATTGGTAGTTCCGTTAATAATTTTCTTCTGAACATTTCAGAATAAACATATAGGCCATACCCCCTTTAATGAAAATATTTTTAAAATTGCTACACTTCCGGTTATACCGGAAGTCGATACCTAACTTCGTTGTTTTAAATGAAATTGTGTACTTTTTATTGAAAATTTGGATTCTACTAATGATTTTAGGGAGACTTTAATCATCGATCCCTATTCTTAAACTCCACCTTCTTCGCCTTTTTTTTTTGAAAATTTTTAATTTAACATTTCTGAAACTTTGACTTATCTGCTGTGGCCATTTCGAAAATGGAAAAGGTTAACTATGTTGACATTGTGAATAAAGGGACGCTTAAATTTTGCACTGATTATTTCAATATTGCCAATTTATCCAAAATATAATTTTGTTTTAGTAAAAACTTGCTTCGTCAAAACTCGATGTTTAAAAACAATGTTCTATACAGGGTTATTCAGAACTTATTCATAATAAAATTTGGGGATCTTCAACATACATGTACAAATGTGGTATCTAGTGCAAAAAAAAGTTTTTTTGGAGGGGTCTTAAAACTATTTAAAAATATAAGACGCTGGATACTGGTCCACTGTAATGGAGTGACCTTGGGACTGACAATGCAAACTGGCTAGCACGAAAAAAACTTCGGAAGTTCTGAGAGTATACCGACACCGGCGCAAGAAAAATTTGCAGCGTTTTTATTCAGTCCGTTTTAACCAGGCGTTCCAGACAAAAACGTGTTTACTTTTTTTTTATCACATTCTTAGGAATGTGGTAGAAAAGTATCAGATGTGTTGAAGTACAGTTGCCCAGCTACGTAGTTCTTTATAACGGTATAACTTTAAACATTATTTACGGGAAATCCTAAGCCTTTTATTATAAATTTTTTTGGTGATATCGATTTCTTATTTAAGGATGCACATATCCTCAAAGTTTTAGAGATAAGTTCTGAATAAGGCTGTATTTAATAATATAATATCTCTACCCCTCATCACATCATATTATGAACTGCGTGATATAGTGTTATGAGTTTTATGTTCCATTGGTATATTTTTGCGACATTATGTTTGAACATGCACACAGTTTTCTGGGTGCAACCCTATAAATAGATTAAATAGTACCCGTTATTTATATGATGTAATATTGTGTGCAATATGTCTTAAGTTTTATTCAGTTGTAAGTACTTGATGTTATGTTAGTGTACTGTACATATTTTTATTTTTTTGTGTAACTATCGACTTGCTACAAACATGTAATGTAAAGTAGTCAAATAATTCTCTATCTATCTACCTTTTATTTAGTGAATAAAGTAGATGGGGAAATTATTATGCCCACTATAAATGCACCAATTAGTTATTGTCACAATTCGAATTAATTTCTCTTCAAAGCTGGAATTTTTTTTACTGTGAGTGAGAAAATTGTATGGTCTAATTTTGAATATTTTAATAGGTGATTAAGCGATAAATATTGGCCACATTAGAATTGATACGGCTATAAATACGCAGGATGTCTCAATGATATATATTTATAGCTGCAATACAATAAAAAAATATATTCATTACGTTGAGTATTTCGTTCTATTTTAAATGCGTTGTAAATTGGTAAATATAGCCATAATATAGTTTAATTTAACCTGGTGTTTCCGGCAAACCAACTAAAACAAAGGCATTATAGTTATTACAATTATAATAATAAATACAGCTTGTATTTTGTAAACCAAATTGAAGAGGATCCAATAATACGACATCAAAACGGGCATTTCCGTTTTCCCGTTTTCCCTCTTTGTTGATCACTAGGTTGTTTAGATTTGTCAAGGATAATGATTATTGTTTTCCGACTGTAGTGGTTTTCCATCCACTCTGAAATGAATTCGAATTCGATTCTGGTTTACTGGTCATTATGAGCACATTATGAAGAGGTTGCTGGGATTAATCCTTAGAACAGAAAGATACTTGAGGATCAATTGCATTTGTATCCATAAAGGTACTAGAAAGTTCGGAGGAAAGGCAATACAACATACTTCCCTTTTTAAACAAGTAATTATTTATTGATTTGTGTGATATTTTAGATTAAGTAATGTAATATAATATTTTTACCCACCATTCTAATTATAAGGATTAGCACGGAAGTTTGATATAGCATATGTGGGAGAGAAGGCGGTGTATCACTATTATATAGGCTGAGGGAAACATGGAAAATACTATTGTTGGTATTCCTGCTCCTCTTTAATAAAACTTAGCTCAATGGAAAATGCGGAATGGTACAGATCTGGAACACATCTCGATGTAACGCAAATGGGTTAGAAATAGAGGATTCCTTTTGTTTTCCCGTACAATCTTTGTTAATCGACACAGAAAAAGAGCAAGGCCTTGGAAACATTGTCTTTGTTTTATGTTTCAGTAATTTCATCCATAGTAAATGAATAAATATATTAAGTTTTTCAGCTTACTAAACAAAAGCATACATTTGAGGTCTGCGTAATATGCCTCTAGTTTAATCACTTGTGACATAATTTGGAATAATAATAATGCGCCGGTATCCGTCATTCTCGTCACAATGATGAGCCCAGAAGTGCGGGAGACGTAGCAGCCTATTATTATTTTGCAGGCCGCGAATGCACCACCTAATGGAATGAAACATCCCGTATAACTTAAATCGATATAGGTAGACAATAATAACATATTGAACTGTTTTAATTTTTCTTGTTTTCCATTAAGCAAACACATTGAGCCAGAACAGTGAGTGCATTTAGTTACCAATAGACACAAGCTTAGTACTAAGGCCTGTAATTAGAAAATACAAGAATCCTCCATGCTGTGGCAAGAGTACACTGAGTGAATGAGATCCTTTGAAGTTTCTGCTTCAGAGCGTTGTTACTTATTCTTAGCAATAGAACTGGTTGCTTCCCTTCGAGTAAGTAATTATTCCATCGGTATATTTAAACCTTCGAAAATAATTGAAGGCTCTGTCACGATGAGAACCTCTTTAAGGGCTACAGGAAGCGATAATTTGTATCGGGTGGCCAACTAAGAATGGACGCCGGCTGTATCTCAGAAACTACTTATCGTATAACTTTGGGAAAAAAATACTACTAAGTAAATCGGACAAGAGAAATCGCTGGAAATTATTTTCAAGTTCGTAGGATGACCGCTAGGGGTCGCAGTTGCTAAGACCAATCAGTAAATGGGATTTTTCTCAAAAATATGCCAAGTTAAGAGGTATTTTAAATAGTGGCATTGTAATATTTGTAAAATTTGAAATCTTTTTTTTATAACGCACTTGGCTCTATCTCTAAAAATAAAGTTGTGGGGGGAGGTTAAACTTTATTTTATTTAAATAAGGATTGGGAACTCCGGTTTGGGTTAACAGAATTAAACAACCTAGGACTCATTTGAAAGAGCTTTTCTTACTGAATAATCTGCAGTATATACTGTTCCTGAACTTATTTTACCGTGGTAGCTAGAGGGCGCTGTTTGATATCGTAACAGTTATTGCGCGTCCAGCGGGACCAGACACTTCCCTGCGAGTTTCATTAAATAATCGATATACCAAAACTCGTCAAAATGTGAAGTAATTTGTGATATCTCTATTTATTACTTGAAATTTCAGAATTTACAACTTGTCTAAAATGAAATTAAGAAGCATTGTGAGTGATTGTGGTTGTATATATAGAAAATTGTGTTAAAGTTGTAAATATTAAACAAAAAACCTAAAACTAATGATTCGAACTAACCTATAATTTATTACCGGAAATTAAATTGGATGTGAATTTTCATTTCCTATCTTGGAGCAGAAAAGAAAACCAATTGAAGTTCATACAAATCCTGATCATATAACTAAAAAGTTGTTATGCGGTTCTGAGAAAATGCATGAAAATGTAGATATGAATCTGTATTATAATCTGTAGGGATTTCGATGTGCAATATAGATGCAGAATAAAGAGTATTTCACTTGGTATACTTTTCCTTCAAAAACTTATTAAATAGGAATATTGGAAACATATTCAGTCGTAAATATAACACAAATGATCATAAGTTTGTATAATATTATTGATCTCCAATAAACCTACATAACATTTGCTGCTTAGAGTAAAAGAGGAATTTTCTAATGTATAAATGCGAGGACTGTTATATACAGGGTGGACCATTAGTGCGTATGCGGGCTGTACCACCTATATTCCGTTAAAATTAGAATAATAATTTTTGGTACGAAGTTAAATGGCGTGTATATTTTAAAATTATGTTGCCACATACAAGATGTTTAATATTAAAATTCAAAATCAAATATATACTTTTTCATATGGATTACCCTATATATTTTATAATGTACATGCTTTTCTGAACGTTTTAATGTCACTTCATATATATCTAAACTTACACATTGCGAAATGTTTGCCAGTTTATTAAGAAAAACATCGCTACTTTGCATTACCGTAGCTCTCCGTTTAAAAGAGATATGACTTCCAATTTCTCATGGGTCGAATTGGGGATATGTCTTTTATGAAGAAAATATAACGATTTTCAACAAAAATTACATTTGCTATACAGAGTGATACATTTCGCATATAGTAGTATTATGCGATTTTACTTTAAAATTTTGAATGGAATACCCTGTATATTATCAAAAAGCCGCCTTAAAAAGTTCCCTTTCCAACTTTATAACGATACTATACATGATGGGCGTAAATGAAATTTCTTTGTTAAAAAAATCGGTTGAAAATTAAGAACCGCTGAGATCGTTCATTTGGATGAGTTGTAAAAAAGTTAATAAGTAAATAAATTAATAACAAATAAATAAAACGTTTATATTTGTAGTTTATTTATTCTTAGCATTGGATATTACAGACCTATGAGGAAATGGAAGCCACATCTTTTTTAAACGGAGAGTTACAATAATGTGAAGTAGCGACCTTTTTCAGAGAAAACTTGCAATAACTTCGCAACGTGTAAATTTAGATATATAAAGTGCATAAAGAACATATTAAAATGTTCAGAAAAACACATTTAATTTAAAAATCTAAAAATATAAAGGGTGTTCCATTTGAAAAAGTATATGTTTGGTTTGGAATTTTAATATTAAACACCTTGTATCTGCCAAAATAAATTGAAAATATGCAAGCCACTGTCATCTAACTTCATACTAAAAATTATTATTCTAATCTTCTTAATTTCACGTAGAAACTAATAAGCACTATAAATAAAAATGTACTTCTTTTTAATATATCACAAATAATATTTTACTTTGGTGCATTTTGTTTACGTTTTTAAAAATTGAAGGCGATAGAGTTATCTAACATGATGTGGATGAATAAAAGACGCGGTTCACGAAAATAATTGGTTTAAAATCAATTTCTTCCTAAAAATTTTCATTCCAGTGCGTGTATGTGCAGAAATGTCGTAAAAAAGAGGTGATATAAGTAATGATCTAAAGGAAAACGTTAGTGTCATTGTAAAATACAGAAAAGGAAAAAGCCAACAATCATATAGTGGACCTAATTTATTAAGTAATGAAAATAGTAGTCCTATTCGTCATATTATTTACAAATCTTCTGAAGATTTTTAATCCTTATAATCAATGTTATTGACCCCAAATTACAAAATGGTTTAGTAACCAATTTAGAAACTGTATTCTGTAACAAAAGCACACAGGGTAAACGTCAAGTAAAGTAAATATCTTTAGAAAGTAACATCTGGCTCAAATAGATTTTGTAAAACCATTTCTGGTTCTGTAGCAAAGATGTCATTTTGGGTCATAAATAGTATTGATGATTGTTCGGGCTTAACAGATTTAGTAAAGCATTTTATGGATGCCTAATTCCGTGCATCCCTGGACACCGAACAATGTTGAGGACACAAAGCGCCAATTGGGCGTAACTAATTAAAGCCAGTAAATTATAATGAATTATGGTGGTACTTGGAAGTTCTGGGAAATACGATCTTTTATATGTTCAGTTAAGTGTAAAGGCATAGGTCAACCAGGTTTTTTTAGGGGAGTTTTTCCTGGAAGAGTATCAATAGAGTAAGCCGTAACTCCCTCTCACTTTGAGACGAGGATAATATCTAAGGGTTTTAGGTCACTAGCTAGTAAATAATATTTTGATTGGCCACCGTGTCAGAAACAGGTCATGGTTCGCGGTACTAGACAGAGAGAAGAAACGTACTTTAACAACCAATGGGATTAGTGTATGTAAATTTCATAGCAAAGAAACTTTACTTGGAAAGTTTCGACTAAAGAAAAGTTAGTCTCCCGCGGTACGACTTCACCACCAGTTTGTAATTATTTGGGGCTTCTCCCCATAGTATGAGGGCACACCACCCAGGCAGGGTAAAGTACGTTTCTCGGGCTCGAAGTAGACGCCGTTAGTTGTTTTATATAGAGTCATTCAGTTTAGAGTTCATTAGTATTGTATTCAGTCGTTTTCTTAGGTCAAATATTATTTCAGTATTTTGCATTTCTATTTTGTTGACGTTTCTAAATTCTATTTATTTGTTATTAAAAACCCTTGCCTAAAAGTGCTGTGTTTTCGTGCAAATCCGCCCAACTACCCTCTCAGTGTTAGCATATAAGAAGTGTCCCAGGAATACGTCCCTACATCGAGATTCAGGATAAGATAACCCACGGTAAGTCAATACTCTTTTTATACGTCAATCCCAGCATATCTCGAACCCCACGACAGATAAATCGATTCAGTAGTAAAACTTTAGACTCCCTTTCGAGATAACTGAATAAGTAAGTAAGTTCCGCGAAGCCTGTAGAGTACATCGACCAGCCAGTTACAATTCCTATGCAATAGTTAGCTTTTATTCCGCAACAAAACAAGCTGAAAATTCTTTGATCTCAAATTACACGATTGATAACTGGGGATAGTGTTCATGCTAATAAAAATTCTACACCTACTACCGTTTGTTTTGACACGTATATCCTTTGTAGAAATATGGCAAACCAAATACCATCAATGTAAAAGTGGGCAATATAACACATTTTATATATATTATGCCAGAAACATTCTTCTGTTTATCATTGCATACTACGTATGTTTACTTGATGTAACTTTCATGTTCCTAACTGTTTTCTGTGAAAAATAAGATAACCATTCAGTACTTGTGTAAAAAATATTTAATATTAACTTAACACAAAGTAAAACTGAATTGAAATCGAAGTATTCTTATAAAAGGGCTCCATTCTATGTCTCTGAAATTGTGACGTAAAGGAGTAATTGTCTCATTCTTCTGTCCCTCATTTGGACTTGGCATGATGAAAGGGTCATTTGCGGTTCTATTTATAATGACGTGGAAAATTGGAACTTCTGTTCTGTGTGAAATCCTTGTTTCATACCAAATTTCAAACTACACGCATAAAATATGTTACAAATTCTGGGTTCAAACCAACGTCAGCCAATTAGAGAGTAAGTTTTTTCTAATGAGAGAAACACCAGCTTTAAAAGGGAAAGAGCGAGATGAGGACTCAATTAATTAATTTAGTTAATATAAATGTAAATTCTGCAGAAATTAGATTTACCTAAAGAAAAACCCCAAAATTTAAATGATCCAGTTAATTCGTTTTTCACTTAATGTTAACAATATATTGCACTTGATAACTGCTCTGGAAAGGTTACATGCACTGCATGTAACCTTTTTGTTCATAAATATCATGAAGTATCAATGTAACCTATTAATAATGCTACTGATATTAAAGTAAGTACAAAGTTGATGTGGTTGAATATAAAATTTTGTCCAAAGGCAAAGGTGAGGAAGCTTATATCTGTTTGATTTTTGTCTGAAATAAATAGTCCAGTAACTTTATACATTACAGCATGCGTCAAATCCGGTAGTTCTGATTTTTTGCAGACTTGTTTATGATGTTGGCCTAATGAATAATCCAAGTTTGTGACCTCGAGCGCCGAACACAACTTTGTCAAAAATAGAATAAACCGCGAAAAAATTGTTTTTTTTCTCAAATTTTGGCGATTGTAGCCCTAAAGGACTAGTTTTTGAAAAAACTCTCTGAGGACGTTTTTAAAGTAGACTAAATTTTCTACAATATGATACTAGAACTGTCTCTGTAGACCCAATAGTTTCCGAGATTAAGCCTTTCAAAGCTTATAATTTTTTTCGAACTTCGCAATTTTTAGCAATTCTGTCGTTCTGAATGAATTTTGACCCTGATTATACTATCGAAGCCCTGTACTTTTATGATGGGATGTTAAAAAAGAAAATGAGAAGTGTTAACGATTATGTTTAAGCTAAAGTGGAATTTACACTGTATCACTTTTGATGTACATCCAAAGTGAATCATCCAGAGTGAAATCATCCGGAGTGATCATCCTTGTTTACGTATTTTCATCAAGTTTTGTGGTTTCACCTCTGTCACTATTCACTCTTCCTAAGAATTTCGTCATTTCTTGTTTGGTGCAACAACTTTTACCAGGTGGCAGGATGTCTCGTTCCAGAAAAAATGAAAGTCTTATACGCGATGGCATTGACTTAATTTCAAGTGGACTGATAAATGAATTTTGCCACTTGAATGCCATTGTATAACACGTTTATAAATATTTATTTATAATAGCCACACTCAAACAATCGCACTGGTGGCTGTACTAAAACTAAAAAGTGAAGTAGCGGCGAAAATGAACTCATCGTATTTACATGTTTCACTGAGCCTTCACTTTGGATGAATCATCGGTTCAGGGCACATCTCTTTCTTCAAAAATAGGTAGAGGGTCGATTTGTTTCATCGTTCATTTTTAATGTACACTTTGGATGCAACACAAATGAAAGGCAATCTACACTTATCACTTTGGATGATTCCTCCAAGATGAACATCCAAAGTGATAAATGTAAATGAGCCTTTAGCTACGCATAATGAAGTAAAAAAGATAAGTACAACAAAAGTTAATAAGTTTATTTGTTAGGAAATTGAGTAATATTCAAAATCAAAAAATTAAATTAATTTAGCCCTCTTGGAAGGTTCCGGTTGAGGTTCGTCTGTATCTGGAACGCGTGCAGCTGCAGGAAGGCATGATTAAAATGCTCATCAGTCTGCAGGGACTGCAGCGGGGCCTCTTGTGACAATATACCTGATGTTGCAGTAGTAGATATCCCAGAAGGCGACGATCTGTCCGATGTCGAAATGTAGGATGACTTGTGGGCACAAGACGTCGACGATTCATCACCATCCCCTGATGGGGATATGCCATCCCAATACGTCGATCCAGATACGGAAGAACCTCAACCGGGACCTTCCAAGAGGGCTAAATTAATTTAATTTTTTGATTTTGAATATTACTCAATTTCCTAACAAATAAACTTCTCATTTTCTTTTTTAACATTCCATCATAAAAGTACAGGGCTTCGATAGTATAATCAGGGTCAAAATTCATTCAGAACGACAGAATTGCAAAAAATTGGGAAGTTCGAAAAAAATGATAAGCTTTGAAAGGCTTAATCTCGGATTTTTGACAAAGTTGGGTTCGGCGCTCGAGGTCACAAACTTGAATTATTCATTAGGCCAACATCATAAACAAGTCTGCAAAAAATCAGAACTACCGGATTTGACGCATACTACCCCATACTTTCAGGCGACAAAGTTACTGGATTAAAACGTATCTACCTTAGATTTCACTGATTAAATTAACTCAATTTCAATAAGTATACCCTGGAAGATGAGCAAAATAGACTAAATTTGTTGTGCTGTCTTTAATTTGAAAAAAAGTGTCCCTCTTTAAATGAATAATATAACCTTCTATGAAATATTGATAAAATACTAATATAAGTAGTTAACGATGTATGTTAACGTGTTTGTACGAATTGCCAAACTATGAAGACAGATAATTCAGTAGCCACTTTAAACTTACGAATAACAATTCTCTGGTAGTTTTAACATTCAATAACACTTTTATTAAAGCTCTTATGGCCATAATATGGATTTTCAGTGTTATAAAATCTTAAAATTCAAGTAATGTGTAAAATCAACAGATGAAACGTTTTTAAAACTATGTAATACTACATCACAGGTGCCAAAATACCTTAGAATTTGGTATTACAATTCCCAGACATTTAGGCGCATTAGTTGTCATCATGTTAATATGCGTCATAAAATTTAATTTGAGAACAAAATAGACACCCAAATGTTTGACGTAATCTGGTCTCTATAATACGACGTCATACAATTTGTAATCATTCAACAACGATATTTGTTCCTTTGTGAATGTCAAAACGTTGCACTTTTCTAGATTGAGCGGTAATTTATTTGTTAGGTACCACATTTGAAATATACAAAGAGTTGATTGTAATTTATTATTCTGTTACTGAGGCAACTTCAGAAAATAACTTCAAATCGTCATCATCCAGTAGGTGTTCACCAAGATGAAGGTAGCTCAAAAGTAGCTAACACCATAGTACAAGTCTGCTAAAATCCTTGGTAAAGTCAGTGTAAATGAGGTTTACCTGGCTATGGTTGTCCAATTTTTCGCTTATGTATTGAGTTATGGTCACAAGATTTATTATTATGGTTGATCTATTCTTCATTAATCCATTATGTTCATTAGTAGGTATTTATTTTTTACTCTATACTTATTCCGGTATTTTGTCATTTCAAAAAGAGTGTAATATTTCAGATGTCATCCCTTAATGACACGACATATTTCATGAGAACACATGAGAACAGTTCACACTTCTTCTAAATCCACTTATACCGATTCTCTGAAAAAACTATTAAACTAAGCAGTTTTCTCTATACGAGGAACCGTTTCGTTATCAGTTCCTTTCTTGAGCATAGCAATGGCTCTTGAAGAAGGACATAATATTTACTGTGTCCTTAACTTTGTAGTTTTCCCATTAAGGTATCCAATAAAAATACTCGAGCGATAGTCAGTAATCTTATGTTTTCGTGACTTTTGTCGATAATAGAATAATCTAAAACGTATTATATCGATACATAATGAGTCATTGTGTGACAAAAATAACATATGGATGTTTTAAATGACTTTTATGTTTAGTCCTTAGTTCACAAAATGAAAAATATTATCTTTTGGGTGGTGACCAATTTATATTAATTTGTGTAACCACCTAATATTTTTGTTAAATATATATTGATAATGCTGTAAATGTTAACAGATGCTAATTCTTATTTATAAATTTCCGTTAGCATGTGTAAGCACAATAATATTTATTTTATTACCTATTGGTTATTTAGTTTTTAAAGGCAGGTAACATTCACCAAATTTTTATGAGAAATTATGGAGTACGCTCCTTACTACTTTCAATAAAAGCCATTCGTACAATAATTATTATAAGTTAACGCCAAGGAATACAACGAAGTAATTGTTTAAATCAACGAAGACGTCTAAGTGGAGTACCATTAATAATATGCAATTGAAAGCTTATATGGTTATTCAGATAACGGTTTTCTCAAGACAGGAAGAAAAATATTTAAAATAAAAATGATATATGGTATCAGACATGCAATGCCCTTGTGTCTGCTATGATGAAATACATGGACCAGAGTAAAATAAGCAACAAGCAGAATAATAAAATTGAATGGAGCTTTTGTAAGCCGCCCTTTGTATCGAATGAAATTTGAATATATTCAGCAGGAAGATTATGGGCCACATTTTTTTTCCTAGCTCTGTTAGGTATATCCATCTGGATCAAAAGATACATTCCCGTTGTGTAATAAAACAACGATTTTCAGTTGGGTACAGAAAATGTGATCATACTCAAATAATAGTACATGCATAATATACGTAAAGAAATATATAATACAGTGTTAAGGATTATCTATTGACTGGCATACTGGTCTTTGTGATATTATTTGTATTTACAATAGATTACTTGTGCGCACGCTATTTTTGAGGTTTTGCCATCATCTGGCATTTTGAGGATCAGCAAACTAAAAATTATAACCTTTATACATACAACATAATTCTCTTTTTTTTTATTAAAATCATCAACCTCTATATAAAAGGACTAGGTAATAGAACATTCCATTCATATCTGTAAAATTGAAGACAGTATTCTATTTAGAAAGCCCTAAGTATAGTTTATATCTCTGATGCTCGTCTATTTTTTTTGTAATTGTTATGCAATTGGAAGAAAACATTTACATTTACCCTTTTTGACTATGACAAAAAACAAGAAAACGACCGATGAAGAATCTTTGGTGAATATCGTACAATGGTATCGCTCAAGGTAGGCTAGCATGAGTTTATTATATTTTTTTTCTCAGCAAAAAATTAGAATCAGTTCGACACACCCCGGCAATTTTTGAACATATTCGGCAATATATAGAAATAGAAATATTTTGTTGATAACGTTTGTTAACTTCTTTCCTATAAAAAATCTAAATGTGAAAAAGTTGAAAGACAAAAACAGTTGTATATTAACTTCATTAATACTAAGCAAATATCAAACTTATTAAAAAGCAGTGGCGTGACACATTTTTTGTTATTGATATTAACTTCGTAGCTACTAAGTCCTTCGACAAACGAATATCGCAAAATAAATATGTAAGACATATGTTTATAGTAACTTACTTTCCCATCTCCATCAATCCTTCTAAATTTTTTCACAATTTTAATGAATTACTCTGTATATATTTATAAACGTTTCGCTCCCAAAAAGCATCTTCAGGTTCACTTTTTCTTAGGGCAGCCATATCCAATTTGTTTCTAATTTATATGGTTAGATTAAGTTGATATACAACATATCATCAAATCAAAACGAAAATATATCATATCACGAGGCCACCCACGCTGTACATGGGACTCCACTGAACAGATTATCTGTTTTCTCAAAATCGGTACATATTCTGGACACACCTTGCATCATGATGATACTTGTACCTTGTTTTAAATGAAAATAAAATGAAATTTACAAGAAAATTATTTTACGCAGTAGCGTGACATTTATTGTTGAAAAGTACTTAGTAAAAAACTAGTGGCTACCATCCACTAGTTTTTGTAGTAATAATTATAACAGAGCTTTATATTAATATACTTATGGATTATATAGATACAGATTGAAAATAATTGCTTACAAGACACGACACATTTTTACCCTGGTAAAAATGTACCTTTACATAGGTACCTTTTTTAAATGCGTAGATGGTTAGAAGTAATTTTGGTTTGAATAACCTCCAGGTAATGCTAACTAAACAATTTTGTATATAGCGTTTGTTCTCTGCATTGCTATTTTTTTTATTTTATACCAAAAATGTTACCGACATAACTTATTGCAGTAACATTGATGCGTAATTTTCTATATACAGACATAAAGTTTGTCATTCAAATCTGACCTGTCACAGGTGGAAGAAATGGGCCTCCTGAATTCCAATTTCCATAATAATAAAAACCAGATACATTAGTGGGAAAAAAATAAATGAAATTAAAACCCTTTTTTGAGGTTAATTGTACTGACCACCCCTTTGGCCATTTACGCCTAATTTTACGTAGAATTAATGATATAGGTTCATTACTTTGAGCCAAATAAATGACAACCTACCATACTCATTAGTATTTTTTGAAATATGGTATCCATTTACCTGGCCATTGACGACAATAAAATGTTACCGTAAAACAGTACTCGGGGTTGGTTGTTGAAAAAATAAGCGAAGTTGATTATAACTTAATGATTTACATACGATTTAATGATTTAGAATACGATATTTTTCAATGAAAAACTATTTCTGGCTCTGTCAGTGTCATTTCCATGATAGATAGAAAAATATCAGTCATTACAAAACCAAAAGTAACATGGTTAATTTTAATGTAGATTTGATAGCTAACGAAGAGTTCCTTACATTGTTCAAGGCCTAGAATATAGAGCAATCATAATTCCATCATTTGAATACCTATATTAATTATTCCAACCAAATTCTATTGGCACATAGTTGTTCACATGAATTTATCAAGTTATAGTTGATTTTTATAATAGTCCTGAATACTTAATTGTTTTTAAATCCAACACGAACTGCCTTTAGGCCTTTTATGGAGTTTCAATACAAAGAAGGTTTATCTCTGACAAATAATCTAATTAAGAAAACTTAAATGCTACATTGTATCTAACAGGGCTACTACAAATGTATTTATCGGATCATTTTGGACAGTCCAATATATATTTTGAGAATTTAGAAATTCCTTGTATATTGATAAATACTCAGAAGTGTCCCTATTTTATAGATATACCAAGCAGGGGTCCTACATTCCTGGAACTAGAATTCCTGAAATACTGATTGTAATTGATATTTGCAGGACAATGGATTTAATAATTTCATTACACGCTGCTGTAATGACAAATGGACTATATCACTATATCCTTTACTAAAATCTTTGGATATTTACACAAATAATTACAATACTATATTTTTATTTTAATTATTATTGGCGTATTTAACTGTTTTCATCTTTCTTTATATAGGAATTAAACCAAAAAGTTAACAAGTATATTATTAATAAAAATATCGAATATTACAGTTCAATAAACTTTTAATTTTCCTCGTCACCTTTAACCTAGTACGCAGAGGGATAACTTTATTATATTTAAGATAGATATCGAAATCAAAAATTTGCCAGTAAAAAATATTTTTTTTCATAAAAATTCAATATAGAAGGTATGTGCCTGTTTAATATTTCATTATTTAAAGATCTAGATAACACTATTAAAAAGAAAAATGTATTAAAGATAATAAGTTGCTGTTACATTAAGATATGCCGTTGTAATTCAATGCTGGGGAATGGATATAGCACGGAAAGTAGTTGTTTTCCACATATCTTAAAAATAAAAGTTATTTCTTTGCGTACCTAGGTTATAGATGAGGGAATGAAGAAAATTAAAACTTTATTGAACCATAATATTTGATAATTTCATTAATATATTGTCTCTTAGTTAACTTTTCGGCCTAATTCCTATATAAGGAAGGATGTGGACAATTACAATGTTAATCAATTTTTTTCATAGATAATCTTCTATTTATTCAGTAACTACAAAGCTTTGTTTCGATCGATTTGATCGATAACATATAGAGTATATCATTGGGAATAATTCTTTATATTTGTGTTTTTTCCTCAAGCTTCACTTACACCGTACATTATGGCATAACGAAGCCATGCATTAAAACATCCATGGAAGAATGAATGAGAAACAAATCTCGAGAATGGTGGAGGAATCTGTCACAACTGAGACAGCAAAGCTATTCATTAAAGAACGGACGCCTAAATTCACAGCAGATCTGTTAGGCCAGAATAAAAAGACCGTCAGAATAATAGTAGTTCTACTGACAGGACACTCTAGGCTAAATAGGCACATGAATCTTATGGGACTGTCAGAAGAAGCAACTTGCAGATTCTGTCAAGAAGAAGAGGAAACCTCCGTAAACGTACTGTGGCAGTGCGAGGACCTGACAAGACTGAAATTTCAAATATTTGGGGCAGGAAGACCAAGAGCCAACAGCTACATGGAGGAGCCTCTATCAAGGCTGTGGAGTCTAATGCAAAGGACAAAGCTGGACAGAGTGCTCTAACTAGGTTGGGAGTGCCACAATAGATCTTCTAGGTCGCGGTGGATTAGGCCAAGTATCCAAGCCTAGCCGGTATATTAGCCAAGGATCTAATCTAATCTACATCCTAGAAAGATAGATTTATTTCCTGACCTGTGGGCATAACAAGTAAAGCTTTTTATTTGAACATATTGAAGAGATATCTGTTACAAATATAGCTATTTATTTATTTATGATATTACCCTGCCCTGCGACACATTACTTCTAAACGAAACGGTCAGGATAACTCCAAAGCAATGAAGAATTTTAATCTATTTTTGAGATAATAATCTTATAATGGATATTTCGAACTTCATATGCATGTAAAAGACCCTCCAGAAGAGACAATTATAAATTCTACAAAGAGGGAAGCTGTAAGGAGTTTATCCGGTGACCCGAAGAGAAAATCCCAAGAGCGTTTATCTTCCACGATTATTACAGTGTTTCGAGTTATCCAATTCCTTTATCAAAATTGACAAGAAAATGAAACAAATCCAACGCATAAAACAATACTTAATTATGGAATGCAGGTAACAGTCCAGTATATACTAGTAAGTTAACAATCAACATTACCAGAATAATGATAATTTCAAAATTAAACAATAAACCATTTGTTTCATGGAACCAATTGATTATTTGTGTAGGTACTTAAAAGAAAAGTATGGATTTTTGTATATTTGGAATGACATGATTCTAAAATTAGACTAGCACAAATCATTCATTAGCAGTTTAATACTTTTGGTAATTCTTTTTGTTGTATGTGAGTCGTACAAACCAAGCCAAAGAGAATATTCTCAATAAAATGTTAAACTAACTCTGTTGGATAATTATTATTAGACGAAACTACTTGTACTTTGTTTAAAAAATTTAGTGTATTCATCTTTAAAGTTTGTCTATTGTTGTACATTTTCCTCTAAAGGTCTTACGGTGAAAGAGGCGAACAAAGTGAGCAGTTAGTAACTGTGACCTACCCTTATACAGGGTGTCCTGAAAATAGTGTGCAGTATTTTACCAGTGTGTTCTATGGTTAAAAACGGTATTTTTCTTCATATATTGAATGAATCTGAAAAATTCATTTAAACTGTTTTCAACTAGAGTTATTTAGAAAAAATCGGTACTAGGATCCCCCTTGAAGGGGCTGTAGACCCTTTAGCAAGCATTTTTCGGCCCATTTTTATATAAAGAAAAAGTCCCCTTTTTAACTATAGAACACACTGGTAAAATATCCCACACTAACTGCGAGACACTCTGTATAGAAATGGAGCTGTGTGTATAATCTGTTTATGTTTAGGTATTGCATTTTGTTTACAGCCACTCTTTTCGCCAAATGAATTTTAGATTATGTTAAACATGTACGAATAATTCATACAGCGATCTTTGGTTTGCATTTGACGGTAGTCACATTCTTATATTATTTTATTATAATAATAATAACAATAATATCTCTACCCCTCATTCTAATCATAAGGATTAGCCCGAAAATCTGACATTTGAGAGACGTGTGGGAGACTGGAATGAGGGAAACCTAGAAAACCTCATTAGTTAGGGAGGCAGTCAAACGTCAACTGATTTTAATCTCTCACATTATCACCAAGTTGATATTCTTTCCATCCTAGGCCATCGCCAGGATGGTTGCCAAGCCATCCCTGCGAATAAGCCTTGACCTACGAGTAAACATTTAATTAAAAATTGTTAGCTGAAATGGGGCTTCGAACCCACGACCTCTGGGTTGAACGATCGAGACACTAAACCATGAGTCACCGGCTCGCCTGCTGTATTTTACTTATACATTTATTGTGTTTATATTATTTAGATTTACTGTTCTTTATATTATGGTAAATTAAATTTAAATATACTACATCTTCATTAAAAATACGTCTACATATAACTAAGACCCTTTGCTTATGTTTCTTAAATACCAATTAAATCAGCCATTAAATTCTATTCATATTCTACGATAGCGAAAATAACGGGCAACCATTCGTCGGAGAAAATAATTATCGAAAGAGTTGAAATAATTTAAAGAGAATATTGGAAAAGAATATCCACAGAATGCAGGTCATGCACAAACAAAAATAGGCACTTAAAGAAAACCACCGTTAAAGCATGTTGGTAGTTCATGTAGGTAGGACAATACAGGAGATATTAGTTTTAATATTAAACGAAACATCACTCTTCCCTAGAATTCACTAGACTTTATCTGCAAAAGTCATGTGATGCAACGATATTATTTTCTGGTTTAGGTTGTAGAGTATGAAATATTACTGTTATAAATCTCGTAAATAAGACAGCGACAAGCAAATGTCTGCGGAAACTTTAGCTACCTACATTCGAGAGAAATATCTACAGGGTTATTCAGAACTTATCTCTAAAACTTTGAGGATAGGAAGAAATCAATATCACCAAAAAAATTTATAATAAAAATCTTAGGATTTCCCGTAAACAATGTTTAAAGTTGTACCATTATAAAGGACTACGTAGATGGGCAACTGTACTTCAATGACATTTGATATACCACATTCCTAAGAATGTGGTAAAAAAAGTAAACACGTTTTTGTACCTTTAACGCCTGGTTAAGACCGAGACAATAGAGTTGGAGTGGGGATAATATCTCTATTGTCTATTCAGTCATCATTCTAACTGTGTCCTTTCTCAGTGCCGGTGTTTTATTTATCGCAGGAGTGTTAAACTGTAAAATTTTCAAAATGGCTCATGTGTACAGTAATGCTGAGTTAATGGACTGTTACCAGTGGATTATCAATTATGAGTTAGGTTTTGTGAGTGGTTATTGCAGCAAAATGCTGAAAATCCCCAATTTACTTAATAATTTGCGTTTACAAGATCAGCAACCAGGAGGAACATACGGTTTAGTGCGGCAAAATTGGATAATGCGTACCCAATAGTGTGTACAAGTCGAGGAATATTAATTCGAACAGCTTTTGTAACAAGGTATGTGCAAATTTTTTATAAATTTCATGTTTCTAATACCTAGTAATCAAGTAGCGCAATTCTTCAAACTTAGTATAACAAAATTTTATTCATTTTAAAGACACGTCACTTTGGTCACATCTATCTATCTTTAAATTTATTTTAAAGTAAAAACGCTGCAAATCTTTTTTTTGCGCCGGGTGTCGGTATACTCTCAGAACTTCCGAAGTTTTTTTCGTGCTAGCCAGTTTGCATTGTCAGTCCCAAGGTCACTCCATTACAGTGGACCAGTATCCAGCGGCGCGCAATGAAAATTTTTTAAATAGTTTTCAGAAGCCGCCAAAAGAATTTTTTTTGCACTACCACATTTCTACATGTATGTTGAACATCCCCAAATTTTATCATGGATAAGTTCTGAATAACACTGTAGGTATATATATGGGGTCAACATAAAGTACATTTTAAAGTCTTACATAATTTTAAAAAATGAAGCTAGTAGCATCAGGTATGATTTTTCTTTACAAATATTGGTTCAGATGGAAATTGAACCCGAATGGTTATCTCGTATTTTATGGACAGATGAGGCCCATTTCTCTTTAAATACTTAAAACTGTCGAATATGGATGGTCAACAGATACCTAATCCACATGAAATAGTTTAGGAAAGTCTTCATGACAAGAAAGTCACCGTTTGGTGCACTTTCACATCTAATTTTATCATTGGACCATACTTTTTAGAGGAGATACAGAATGGAGAGGCCGTATCTGTAACTGTTAGTGGTGAACGATACCTGCATAGTTACGAGATTATGCCATTCCAAAGATACAAAACGAGCACGAATGGAATTAAAAACATGATTTTTATGCAGGACGGAGCACTTTTAATATTAACTTTAAAAACGTCTGTTTACTTGTTTTTTATTAAATTTCAGGTAGTGTAATCTCAAAAGAAACTATAATGAGTCATACAGCTCCACCACAAATAAGTTGATCTACAAGAGCATCTCTATTTTCAATTTCCAATGCCTGCGTTTCTATAAGCCAAATAGACATTTTCAGATATGTCAACAAACCAGTTTTAAGAACACATTATGATTAATTAATATATATTAGTAATATAAGTATTTATAATTAACAATTAATAGACAAACCCTCTGTTATCTTCTAAGTGGATACATATAAGTGACACGTAGATAGGAATTCCATGCAACATGAATTCTATAAAGTGACCATCCCGCTTTACTAAATTTATCTTCTATGGGGGACAATAAGACTTGAAAGATACCATACAATTTATGCGATGTATTTTAGGTTAAAGAATATTTAAACAAGAAAGACCTATCAACCAAAATTAATTATTGAGAATATAAGAAGTAATAATTTTTTTTAACTCAAGTCAGTATATGCTGATCGATTAATAAATAATGTTTTTTTCGTTATACAATTTGTTTGTTAGCTTACTTTATACAATAAGTTAATTGAATTAAAATGTTCTAGTTACAAAATCACAGTGAAGTCGAAGTGAAATATTTGTCTGCAATGCTTTTCTATTTTGCAAGCGCAATTACGGAATACTGAATGATAATATACCGCCCCCTCTCCTACACAAACCTCAGACTTTCGGGCCAATTCTTATGATCAGAATGAGGGCTAGAGACTATACTAATTTATACATCGAAGCTGATTGACCAGAAATCGTGACAAGTACTTTTTGCAAATATTTAAAAGTTACAGCGTCATTTAGCAGTAAGCATCGAACCAAAACGAATAGAAAATTGATAATGCAATTTTCACCTAATACGGTCAAAGTTTATTTCTTTCTTTGAGGTCCGTTTCTTGACTTACGACGAAAGCTTTAACGTGGCTCCAGAGACCTGGAAAAGTTTCCTGTATTATTAAATCAGTGGTTAAGGTTCATTCGGTGAAACAGAATCAATAGTAAGCTTGGCAGATTTTCTCTAAATGTGTCCATGAATACGTGAGTGTTAGACTGAGCAGTGATTTAGGGCGGCCATGACAATCAACGTTTATTAAATTTTATAAGGGTTTGTATTATATCCAAAGAGGTTTTTGCCTAAGTAAAAAATAGGGGAAACGGGTCGCCTTTCCTGGCTTTATCCTTATCTGATTGTCATTTACTACCACAAAAATATTGCTTCCAGGATTTATTTTGTATGTTATGTATTTTCTCTGTATAATAAAATATTTTTTTTATTTTAAAATTAAAAAAGCGAAGATATTAAGAATGTAAATATTTCGCTCATAACGCCTTAATTAAGGAAGGTAAAGAAAATTCTTGAAATAACTTATTGCATAACTCTTTTTATACGAACCAAATTGAATCATATAGCCTTACCGTTTATTTGTACCGGGATATCAAAAATTATCTTGGTCAAGGGTGGTTGTGGAATGTAAAACGTGTGTCTTACTTTAAATTTTTGAATATGTTTTGTTGTGTCAGAATCTGTCAGGTCATTATGCTGAAATTTTCTAATCCAGTTTTTGAATCATGCCTCTTACCACACAGCACAAAATTTTCATGATTGAAGCCTATTTTCGAACGGGTGCGCTAGTTAATGGAAATTGGCAATACAGTCAATGTTTGTGTTTGGACAATTTTCGAGAGCACTTCCCAAATTTGGCAATATTACAGGACAATTTTTATGCGTGCCTTACAAATTGTGTTGAAGTGTTTCGTGAAACTGGTTGTGTGACTCATAAAAAAGGTGCTGGTAGACCAAGAGTTCGTACAGAAGAAGTTGTCAATGACGTTCGTCAACGTATGGAAGAGGAGGCTGCAAAACCTTTGAAACGTTTTTTTCAGGAAATTTGACTTTCTTATGGAATATGTCATAAGATTTTAAAGAAAGACTTGAACATGCATCCATATAAGATGCAAGCACATCAAGTTCTTCAATAATTTAATGAATGACGATCTTCTGGACTTAACTTTTTTTTCTGACGAAGCGTGGTTCCACCTTTCGGGATACATCAATTCTCAAAATATGCGAATGTGGAGCAATGATAACCCTCATGTTTTTACTAAATCGCCACTACATGCTCAAAAAATTGGTGTTTGGATGGCAGTTTCTCGCAGAAGAATAATTCGGCCAATTTTTTTCGATTTCACTTGCGAAAATATTGCTTTCCTCCGCGAGTTTTTTGATGACCGGCTGATAAGTTTGCATACAGAAGTTGAGTTTCCTCCGAGATCACTTTGTTTGACAATTATGGACTTTTTATATTTCCTTACTTAAAAAACAAGATTTTCGCAACTCCGGTAAATAATTTGCAAGAACTGCAACAAAGAATTGTTCAGCAATGTGCAACCATAACGCCATAAATGCTGCAAAACGCTTTTCACAGCATGAGGAGGCGCGTCAACTTGTGCATCGAACAAAACGGGGGACATTTCCAACAATTACTGTAATTTAGTTTTTCTTGTTACTAAAACCATTATTTCATAATTTGTAGTTCATTATTGTTTTACAACTGAAATAAATAGGTATGAAATTTGTAGGTTATTGATGATGTCAGTGTGACAGTGACATAATTATTTCAAATTTAAAGTAAGACACACGTTTTACATTCCACAACCACCCTTGACCAAGATAATTTTTGATATCCGGGTACTAGAATTCAGGAATTTACATCCTGTATTTCATACGAATATTTATTTATTTAATTTTCTAGTTACCTCACCAATCTAGTATTTAGAAGTATAGAATTTGATAATACAATCTTTTGTATTTTATACAATATAAATTGGTTTTAGTATGTGTTTAATAATTTTTTTGGTATTTTGTGTTTTTAAGGTGTTTTGAAGACTATTCATACATTCATACATTACATACATTCATACATTAAAAGTATTATTAACAACTCTTTAAAGTCTACCTGATATTCTCAAAAATGGTGGAATGCTGATAGTTGCTATTGAATTTTTTCTTTTTATTTCTCGATTATTATTATTGCTTATATTTTAATTTTTATAAAAGAGTTCTCAACAAATTTCTGTATGTCGTTTTCTTTTAAAATATGTTGATACTAAAATGCTGAACAAAACACTTTGATTCGCAATTTCAAGAATTTAAATATCATTTAGAATTAATGGTGTTAATTTATAATTTTAAATGTAGATTATACATGTTAGATATTTTTCGTCAAAAAATTACATTTTATAAATAATCTCCCTAAAAGTGATTTAGAAATGGTAACGAATCATTTGAAGCAAACACCCTACTGAGATATATATTTTATTTTTCATGAGACAAGGTGAAAAGTGGGAAAATCAAACTCCTGCATATTTGCATAATTTAAAGGAAACCAATTAAGGAGCACAGGAAATCGTTATCTATCTTTTTCACAAGGGTATGAGGATTCCTCACTCAACCTTTTGAATATGATTATTAAAAAAAATCATAACGATAATTTTCCACCTATTTATTTGTACTAAATTGAGCAAGACAATTTCTGTATTTTGTAGTATTTGATGAAGAAAATGTATCTCATATGATGTTTCAAGATACACTTATAAACAGAACATAGAAAAAGACAGGAAATTGTTTGTATTCATATGATCAAGGGTTTTGTTTTAAATATGTTTATACTATATCATTAACTGGACAAAGGATTTTCGATTCACAATAAAAAATGTTGCATTCGATCTTTCAAAACAGTTTTTAAATGTTTGTCGTTAATCTTTTTGTATATCAATCAAGTAGACAGCTGTTATTTTTATTAATTATTAGATATAGTACATATAACAAAAACATGGATTAAAACGTTCAATTATTGGGTAAACGATGGTAAGCCGATGAGTAAATAATTTGTTTAAAACAATTTTGTAGGACCAATATTTGTGTGAGACAAACACCATTCAAAACATCATCATCATCAGTGTAGTGGGAGAGAGAAATCTGCATTTATCATCCTACTGAATGTCAAGGAGACATACACATGTATAAATTAAAATTATTTACGTTTCATGACTTATTATTACAATAAAATAATATACAGCAGATCCATACAATTTTCGCTTTCTATTTAAAGAACGTATATTATTTAATATTGCGAAATTCAGATACGTAGAAAGTTAGAGAGATATGTATTTCATTTGGTCAAATGTATATAGAACTTTCAAACTATAATTGATTCACAGACATAATATAGAGGTTGCTCTAATTTTCTCCCAATATTTAAACATGTAATGTAAATATTGGCTACAATAATTTAAATTAGCTAGAGTAGGTGAAGCTAATGTAATACTCTGTTGATTCATTGCATTCAGACTTCTGTTTGACATAACCAATACAACTCAAACAGAATTTTAAAAGTGCATTAGCGACCTAGAGCTTTATTCAGAAAACTCTAATCTAGTTCGCTCTATAAATTTAGCAAATCAAATATAATGTTTCTCTAAAATCATTTTCAAGGGATCTCTTCACGGTAGTTAACAACTGCCACTCTTTATTTTATATTTGGGTATATATAATAATTGATTTCTATTATAATCTGCTTAGCAATGCGGTTGTATGCTTTTTCATTATTATAATTAATAATGTTATTATTAAGATGGTCCGGTTACTCCATCGACACCTTCTGAATTGAATCATCTGTAACCCAGAGCTGTTTGTAGGTCATCCACCACCCACCACAGAAATTATTTCAAATACGAACTGCACAATTTTCCAATCACCTCACAAATTGTTGGCGGAAAAGTCTTATTCAACGTACTAGCACTCGCACTTCGAACAAAAACATTACGTAACCTATTCCATAGACTAATGAACTAATTCGATCACACGTTCAACACATTAAGCGTCGCATACGACTGCGGCTCACACAACAATAATAAACAAACAAAATCGCGCGCCGTGGCCTGCTGAATTACGCGACGCTCGGATCCACACTGACTGCTCCCGACTGGATCGCGGATAGGGGGCGGCTACCCTTAACGTTCCCCCCTTTGAGTTCCCCACTTTAGAGAGGAGGATATTACCGGCTGTGGTTCCATTCAAGTCGCGGGGATGCTCCGTCTCCTAACATGTGTAAGATATAATCAATTGGGTATCCAATAGGTTTCTGATTCATTCAGTTTCTACTTTAAGACTTATCAGACTGATTAAGCTTTGAAGGGGCAGTTGGGTGCAGAGAAAATACATCTAGTTGGTTCTTACAAACGTCTAGATATTTTAAATGTAAAGTATACCATGAAGATATCAATAGTCTGGTAAATTTTGAACCAATTAAAGAAGATATGTCCATCAGAATTTATCTGAATCAACTGACCTCATCAGTTCGCTAGTTGATTATGCTCTGAAAGCGATGTTAGAACTGACATGCAGAATGACAAGATTCTCATCATTTGGAAGGTATTTTATTGATGTAGGCACCGACCACTTGCTTGATCTTTTAATATTGTGAATTTATTTCTGAATAAATATTGTTTGAATGGTGCTTCACAGCCAAGTTAAATATACTGTTCACCCTTAAACCAAGAGATAAAATGCGCATTCTCAGCAGGGTCTTCCAAAATTTAAAGGAATATACAGAGTGTTCTATCCTTCATCGAGATCAGCCACCAGATAATGACCGGTTTCGCACTTATTCTGTGCTCATCAGAGTGCCATAGATAGCGGACTAGATTAACGATGTTGCGACAGGATTGCCTAAAGGACATCTGCTATGTTAGTAGTGGTGAGAAACAAACAGCAGTGCCATCTTTTGGTCTTTACTATTATCCGGTGATAACACTGACGTAGTTTTCTACATAACACCAAAACACTATACTGCACTCGAGGTGTGTTTTGCCAACCAAGCTGGTATCATCTGGAGATTATTAGAACTAAACCCATTGTATCCTATTCATACCTAAACTATTTCTACGGTTTAGTGAACCGTCGCGACAGCTCAGTGACCCATCACGATTGATCAGTGAACCGCGGTGACGAATCAGTAAGCCGTGATTTATTAACCAATAAGGCGGGCTATATGGTATTGGCTATCTGTCACCATTCATACTATTTTTAAATTTACCAATTTCCAAACTGTCAAAAGCATCCAACTGTCTGGAATTTGTCACATTCCTATTTAGTCGTAAGTTGCTATTATATATTTTATGGTTGTTCTCAAATACATGTTGGGCAACACTAGACTTATCTGTTCAACCATATTTGAGATGAGCCATATGTTTCTTGAATCTAGTTTGATTTGACCTTCTAGTTCGTCCAACATACTTTTGATTGCAGTCTTTACAGCTAATTTCGTAAATTCCCGACTTTTCCTTAGTTTCTATTTTGTTTTTTGGATTGCCTAAAAGTTATTGTAGTTTATTTCCCGATGAATAAACCACTGCTATACCTATATCTTTAAAAACCTTACCAGAACCACGGGTAAAACAAGGATCGTGTGGAATAGATATGAATTTTGGATTTTCTCTTTCAATTTGAATAGTCGAAGAATTTAGAAGTGTCTCTTTAAATTTACGTTTCCTAATTATTTTGGATGACATCCTTGACACTCTGTATCTCGAAAACGAGGCAATTTTGGACATACGTTTATATAGACTCTTAGCTATAAAATTGAACAAGGAATTAGCTCCTACAGTATGGACATGACAATAAGGAACACTCTGTATAATTTGAGTGAAGGAGTGATATAGGAATTAAAATAGAATATAGTAGCAACAGATAGGTGTGCTCGAACAAAGAAATTCTAGCAAAATTGGAAACACTAATGTACCTTTATTACACAAATATTTGCTGATGCTTGAGGATGTATTAAACATATGTGAACGGCATGCTACATATTTCTCTTATCTAGAGCACTTTCGGCTGAAATTGTACATAGCTGTATCTCCAGCAAACAGTACCGAAGTGGTTGGCAGGAAAAACAGGAACGCTTACGATACACTACAAGTCTAACAGTAATTTCTGAATAGTGGACTAATAAAAACTAGGTAAAACTCATCTATACATGAATCAGCGTAGTCTCTTTTGGGATTACACTAACTGTATAATAACAGAAAACGGGAAACCAGAAGCATGCAAATTAAATATTCAAAGTGCATTATCAAGGCAAACTTCTAAAGTTTGCCCCAAAAAATCACTGTATAATATGCAATAAAATAAATAATTGATATATATATATATATATATATATATATATATATATATATATATATATATATATATATATATATATATATATATATATAATATATCAAAATCATATTTTGAATTATGTCTGAATAAAATAATTATTATAATAAAATTTAAAAGAAATTAAACACTTAACTAGCTTTTTTCTAAACTTTCAAGTTGATCCTCAACTTGTCGTCAGTGGAAGAGAAGTTTGCATGATAAAAAATCGTCAGATTGACATTTTTAATTCAAATTGTCATCACATGCACTGATCACTATGATATTATTAATTTTCCACTGGTAATATCCTTTGGAGTAGAGGAAGCCGCGTTTGATCCATGGATATTGTTTCTGACGAGATACAGTTATCATCATTAAAGCTTTCTTTTGACTTTCTTCTTTTTGTAAAATTTGAGCCTGTGTCCAATCAACCCGGTTACCGTTATTCTATACATGCTATAGTAACGTAGACCTATCAACTTGGTAATCCTTAACATAATTTTTATGTTCGCGGACCCTTATTTGTAACGGTCTAGATGTTTCACCAATATAATATTTACCACATTCACAAGGAATTTGGTAAATACAATTTTTTGAATTTGGATCATTATTAATTGGTTTACAACATCGATTATCGGTGTTGTTGGTCTAGCACAATATTTGTTGTCCTTCACTATTTGTGGAGAAACACCGGGATACGCGGTACACATAGCAGTATTATATGCTCTAAAACGGATACTTTAAGGCTATTTACACAGATTTTCAGAAATCCACTAAGAAATTTCTACCTTCTTTTTCACACAGCTATGCAATATCTCCGTATCGCTAATTGTATCAAAAGCTTTGGCCTAATAAATGATGAAGTTAAGGTCAAGCACACTCATCCAGAGCTTGGTCTGCGATGTTGGGCCATGCATCTCATGTTGACCTGGTTCCCAAAAGCACTATTGTTTTTTTAAAGTAATATAATAAAGGAGAATATTTTCTGTATCATTTGTGCAACTACGTAAGGTGTAAGTAATAAATAAAATATCTAATAAAGACGATGCCGTTGAGAAATAAAAGTACAAATAGGTTATAACTGAAAGCTTTTTTTGGTTAATGTCTCTAGGACATAATTTGTCTCATAAAGGGAGAAAGAACATAGGAGAAAAGGATATTTGATCTGACTGATGAATTTGTCCAGAAAATCAACCTCATCAAAACAGCGTGGTATTAGTAGGTACATACTGTACTCGTAGTAGATCCGGTAAGGTTATCTAATTTGCTTCGTCTTGTACATAAAAAGTAATCAAGCATTTGCTGAACTTTTCTAGTCATAAAATACATACTATTACACTAAATTACTAGCTACACGTGGAGAGATAGATGACAAAATGTCTAAGAATAACTACATTTACCTATTTAAATATTTATAGGCGCGTTTACGTATTTTACATTAATATTAAATACTCTGGGTAAGAAACTATACATACAGAAGTTTTCATTTAAGGCGATGTCTTGGCGATTCTATAAATAAACTAAACTGTTTCAAAAGATACGTTACCTAATTTTAAACTTTGCTAATTATATAATTATATGTAATAATGGTGGAAAACGTAACCCAGACAACCTTGTATGAGGTTATCTATTTCAGTCAATGACCTCTGCTTCGCTGATTGATTACTTACATAGGGTTGTTTACCCCTAGAGAATTCATCTATACGTTAACGAATTTCAGTTGCCCTTTGATCATAAGGGAATTACTGGGGTTTTATTAGTCATAAATGTCTACCTCACATCCCCAGGAATTATTGATTACCATTCAACACACTGAGATTGAAGGCACAGCAGATATAAAACAAATATAAACATAGCACTGATTCCGAGCAACGACACATTTAAAAGCTTTATCTTACGAGTGCGCTTGTTGCTTTCATTTAAAAGAAGCAGTAATTAAAAGGTAGTTCTTTTCTTTTACACCAATGAAATAACAACAAAGATCACGATGAAATAACAAAATCAACAAAAGTCAAAATTAAATTCAAAGAAACCTGATGAAAAGTCTTCCAGATACAATGTTGAAAGAATTTTTTATTTTTAATTTAATTAATAATTAAGAAAGAAGATAAATTTAATGTACAAGGTATGAGAAAAAACTACTAGTCTGTCAAAATAGACACTTAATATAGCAACACGAAAGATTCGATAAAAAAGTTATTTTATTTTTGGACAAGACAAAAGCAATATTTATATGAGAGGAGAAACTTGGTTTGATAACAAAAAAATACCTAAATGACGAACAAATACAAAAAATGCCAAAATGAACAAGTGAAGGAAATTCTCTTAACAAGATTCTCTTTAACCTCTAAACAAGACTGAATAATAAAAAGTGAAAGAAGTAAAAAAAGTATCTTCATATTTGGTTTTAAAAACAGCAGAAAAAGAACGACAATAGGTACTAGAAAATAAAATCACAAGAGATAAACTGAATCAAAATAATCAATAAATGTTAATCACAAGGCAGATCAATCACATACAAATAAATGATTAATGGTGTATAAGAAAATATGGTAGATGAGAATATTGAGAAGATTTGTGAAAGCAGTATGATGAGAAAGGGACAAATGGAAACCCAAGGAATATTCTGGCAGAGATTGAAAAACCAGTGTAGGAAGTGGAAAGACTGGAAGAAACTGGTGAATGGAAACCAGTGATAGTAGGAAGGTAAAGTGAAATAATTTCACTAGAATATTTGAGAGGGACTTCAGGAGAAAAAAGAGTAGAAGATATATTTCAGTTTTAGTGGAATACAAGTTCAAATTTGTCCAAACAAACTGCTACAAAAAGGCTAAAAACATACTACAGACATCGTGTTCGAGAGAAATGGATAAAGCAGATATATAAATAAAATGTTGGTATACAAATATCAATTTCAGGCAAACAATACAATACATTGTAGAGATTTTTTGTGCTCCACATTGACGGTAGAGTACAAAGACTTCGCTGTGAAATGAATTCTAGACTGTTTCATAGCTAGCAATTCCTTATAGTACTTGTTAATAAAATACTAACTAGGTGAGCAATTTAGAAAAAGAAAGCTAAATAATTAATTAACATTAATCAATTAATCCGTTTCTTATACATTACAAATTTGACTTAAAGCACAAAGCATGTTTGACTGTATTTTTAAATTTGTCTGTTTCAATTCCACATAAAGAGAAATGGTTAGAGGTTTACTTATTTTGTATATATACACAACAATGGACGATGAAATTCACCTTGTCACCATTTACCTACAGAGACCCTTTCCTGGGCCAACAATAGACAAGCTCCATCTACCTTTCATTTTATTTAGAAGAGAAAAGTGTTCACAAAAGGGATTAGGTACAACAAATACTATATAACCAGCTACATACAACATAAATGTCTATTTTCGACTCCTACGACATCGTGTATTTTAAAAAAGTTCTTTCTTTGCGTCTAGAGAAAACAAAATCATAAGCAATGTCTGCATTTTTTCATTAAGTATTAAGTACTATTATAAGTATAAAAAATGTCAATAAGAAGAAACTAGAGAGACAATTTAAAAGATTCAAAGAGTAATCGATACCTATTAGATAGAGCACTCGATAAGGGATACATTTCTGCATTACTTATTAACAGGACAATTTCAGTAAATTAATCTCTTTAAAGTAAGCTCACAGCTTACCATGGTAAGCGGTGGTAAGATTGAGATGTTGCCTTCAAAGCACGGGTATTACTGAACTTTAAGTCTTCAGGTTAAATTTCTCTTTAATAATTGCTTCATGGGTACCTACTTATTTGCCGTAATCCTTTAATAAGTTGACAATTATTATTGTAAGTGTAATACAATAAGTAAAATATAACACAATACAGGTTATAGCGAAAAAAAGTGCATTTTTTATATTTTCCTCTCTCATCCTTCTACATCATCCGTCTCCCTTAATGTTAATTATTTGAATTTTGTTACCCTTACGGGCCAAACAATCATTTAATGCTAAAACTGTGAAGTGAATTCCAACTATTCTATTATACAGGGTGTCCCAGTGTGAGCGTACAAAAATTTACCAGAGGGTAGAGCAGACCAAAATAAGAATAAAACTCTTATAAAAAAAATTTCTCTGATGCACGCCTAACGAGTTACAGGGTGTTATTTTGGAGAAAAAAAAAACAATTTTCCGCAATAACTTAAAAACCGTTTCGTAGATTTAGGTAATTTTCGGGTGACGTGTATATCTATTAAAGGTCATTAAAACTACATGGTGTTTGTTTAATTCTGACACCTGTGGTGGCCTAAGCCTACTCTTCCTTATGATTTTGTCTTCATAACTTTTACATATCCTACTTTTTCGTGGATTAACTAACTTTTCCTTAATCGTCTATCAATTCTGAACAAAAAAGGTGCCCTTGTTACATAGCTCTAAAATCAACCATTTTCGAGTAAATTGAGTGTAAAGCACCGATTACATTCTTTATGCAGTAAAATACATGCAAAAAAAGTCATAAGAAAGAGTATGCCTAGGCAACCACAGGTGTCAGAGTTAAACAAACACCATGTAGATGTTTAGATAGACACGTCTCCCAAAAATTACCTAACGTTTTTTAAGTTACTGCGGAATTTTTTTTTTTCAAAATAACACCCTGTAACTCGTTAGGCGTGCATCAGAGAAATTTTTTTTATAAGAGTTTTATTCTTATTTTGTTCTGGTCCACCCCCTCGTAAATTTTTGTACGCTCACACTGGGACACCCTGTATATGCTAATAAAACGAAATTCCATACAAATTATGGAAAATATGTGGATCTAGTTTGTAAAATTGCGTTGTAGGCGTAGTTCATATGGCGTAAATGTAATTATACAGGAAACGAAGCCAAAACCATTTGTTTCAATTAGTTCCGGGTTATTCATTTAAATCAATACATGAATTTTTGTCAGATTCAAACACATGCTGGTATCCACTATCAGTATTCCTATATACAGGTTTATTATTAATTAACGTCTAGGTCTTCTTTCAAGCTGAAACTTAATCCATCAATGTTAATTTTTGTAGATATAAAAGTTCGGTTTTAAAAAGTCTTAATAAATACTAACTAAAAATCGGAATATCTTCATCTTAACAGTCTTTATGTGTTTCCTAAATCTTGATTTAATTGTTATTAATTTTCTGCCACAAGTAGTATGATTTTAATATTTATTAGCATTAGATTTTTAGGTAGATTTATTATAAAAATATTCACCCTAAGAGCAGTTATACCTACCATACTTTTTGAATAATGAATTTCTTCCTGAACTATAAATTAAATATGTGTAAAATCGCTGGTTTCTTTTGTTTCATTTCAACAATCATGTCATGATCGAATAAGCTTTGGGGGTGGATGAATTTCATGTTTTTCGCACACGCACACAGTTCTGAGGCAAAGATTAACTACATTTGTGATTTTACGACGTAGTATATCATAAAATATTGGGGAATTGAACCTTGTTATAGAGTAATTTCATCTACTGTTTTTGACATTAAAGTTGTAACTGAATGAGGACGGTTTTGAAATTTTTTCGAATAAAAAGCAAGGAATAAAAAACTAATCCGGTAATATGTTCTTCAACAAAATTTTGGCTGCCTCACTTGCAATATATTTTATAAGCAATAAACCAAAGTATATTCCACATTAGTGTCCCCTCTATATTTAGTCGTTTAGATCGATTATTTAAGCTTTTAAATGCGAACTATAAATAAGCGACGTACTCGTATATTGATTTTACTACTCGCCAGACTTTATTAGGAAACTTAGGACTAGCAAGGCAAATTGATAGCATTATTTTCCATTTCAGTTTATTCATGAGATGCGATTGGAATTGCCACGACAAAAGGCGACCGCTTTTGTTTGTGTTCTACTAAATAGATGACGTGAATTAAGAGTAAGCCAGGGTGGATTACCAGAAACAGGTATTATTCAGCAAATGGGCTTATTACTTTTAGAGGTGATCGATTTGAGACACCATTTAAGCTACTTAGCTATCTATCTATACATATAGACTTTATGGAAAACTCAAAGTGTGAAGATGTTGTTACTAAAACAATATTGGAATGGGAAAGTCTATCGAAATTTATATTATAATTTGAAAAATTGTACGTGAACATATTATGGGTAATTAGTTACCATTACTTAAATAAATCATGTATTCCTCTGTATTCAAACCGAGGGCCGAATCACTGGGGAATTTTAGTGTACAAGCAGGAGGAATTTCGAAAAAAATTGAGGAATTTCGGGGAATTTCAAGGAATTGCGGGGAATTTCGAGGTATTTTGTTAAATACCTTCTTAATTTTTCTTAAAATTTCTACAATCTTTCTTTTGGGTTCAGAACCTTTTGAGCTAAAATGGGTTGATTTATTGAATATAAATAAAAATATAACGATATACGAAACCTCGCAACAAACAATTTATAAATTTGTTATACTATATGGTGTTGTCTTTTAAAAGAATATATCTTACGTTTATTTTATTCTTACTCAAACTGTACCTATCTATCTTAACTGAAATAAAAGAAAATACTTTTTAAATACTTTTGTTTATTTTTGAAACTTATGTAATGCTGTAATACCTTTTCAAGGAATATCTTACGCTTACTTTATTGTTAAGCTGAACCTCAACTATATTTGCCTTAAAAGAAAAGACTGACTGTAATATAATAAAATATTTGTTAAATGTTTTTGTTATTTTATTATTTTATTTTAAATTTGTAATTTATCCATCAAAATTACTTTATTCATAAGAATGTCTTTTCAAAAAATATTTTTTTCATTTTCGTATTTTGTTATATCTGAGGCCCGACCTAAGGTTATACCTAATCTTCGACATTTTTTAGTAATATTTTACGTTATATTCTTGTTAGATTTCATTATACTTCTTAAATTACGAAAACATTTTTTTTAACAGGATTATAGAGTATGTCTTAAAAATGTTTTGTGATGGGACAGTTTGTTGGGAATTTCAAAACGCTATGAGGAATTGCAGGCTATTTTAGAGAATTTCGGGGAATTTCGACGATTTTGAGGAATTTCGGGGAATTGCTGACAATTTAGTATATCCAGGGAATTTCAAACGTTTGGGAGTATTTCAGGGAATTTTTGGGGAATTTCGAGGATTTTTCCCTGCAAGGGGAATTTCAGTGTACACATTTTTTTAGTGAATAACCTCTCGATTTAAACTAATTCAAATTTTCCTGATTATAACCTTTCTAAACAAAAACATTAGATAAGTATTCAGCGGTTATTGTCTCTTTCTTTACTGATTCAAAACTCTCTAAATATGTTTGTTCTAGGTATTTAAAAAAACCTGATATATTGAATGGTTATCCAAAAACATGAGTAAATTTATGCAACACCAATTGTAGTAGGTACTACTCGAAATATAGGTGTATAATAATTATTTGTTAACCAATCTTACTCTATATGGAAAAAGAATGTTCGTATTTTAAAGGAAAATTATTACTTCCAATGATAGAAGGAGAGCAAGAAAACTTTCTGTAAAGCTGTGGTTTCTGTTGTAGTCGTAGAAAAATATTTATACATTTTTCACCATTACCGATTACAAATACATTTTGTATTACTACGGACATTGCCAGTGCCAAAGCTAGGGTTTGAACCCATCGTACCTTAACAAGAAGCGTGACCAGAGCTAGCCCACTGCGCTAGTGAGGCGGTAAAGTATGTAAATAAATTGACAATAATTATATTATAAAAAATATGTTGTATTTACGTTGTTATTGTTATTATGTTGCACATAATTTGTTATTTTTTATTAAGTTTTTTGAGAAAATCGGGTGGAAGTGACAGGGAGATGTGTTGAATGCCACCAGAGAATCGTGAAAATGTCGAGTATTGTCCAGGAAAATGTACGAAATACATTCCGTGATTTCATCGCGTAAAGCTTCTAACTTCATTCAACCGTACTCTACCCTACCCTACCTCCTACTTTATATATATAGGGTGTTCTCTAAGTTGAGGTATTTATTTTGACAGAACCGGGTATCACAAACGCTCTGAACTAAATTATCAGATATCCGCAGTCAGGTGAAAGAATAGAAGCAATCACTCAAAACAAAAGGAGGACTGTACCTATATTTTTTATTGGTAGATATTCTTGTTATTTTGCAATTTTTATATAGGACATTTTGGACGAATTGATTTATATTTACGAATTTTACATCGTTTTAAAACACATGCTTTCGGAAATGATTTGAAAGAAATGAAAGTCAGGAGCATATGTTTGGTATTACCACAAGTATAAAGATATATACAGTAGTTTCACTCTTTAAATTTTTTGTACCGGGTTTTCCAACGAAATGACTCACCCCCTATATCTTTTTTATTTGTGGTACTTAAAAAAAAGTTTTATATAAAAGTTTTATTATTTTTTCCGAGCTTTCCAGATATATAGTTGAACAGCCAAAATGAAGAAATATAAACCTAGGTAAATTTTTTTTAAATGGAATACCCTGTATATTTTTTGATTATTACATTCTACGGATTTTTCTGGTTTCAAAAAAAAAATATATATATACAGGGTCCTGCACCACAGCTCCCTTCTTTTGTAGCTCATGAACCGGTGCCTTTATAAATTTCGTTCAAATTTGACTGCAAACTATTCGTAGAGAGGCACATTTTGAAAATATTTTCAAATATACAGGGTGCTCTAGAAACATGTACCATACTAAAGTTATGTTTTTTTAAATGGAACACACTATATATTTTTGCATTTTTGGATTCTACCTGAAATTCTAAACACATTTCATTTAGGATGTCCTATACCTATCTTCAACTGTTTTTGAAATATTGACAGGTGAATATTGACATTTTTGCAACTTTGACATCCTGTAAAATCTAAGCGGTTTGAGATCAAGCAAAACGGTTTGCACATTCCTATCTTAACTTTTCATAATCTATCGTTTGGTACTAATTTCAGAATTATCCAAAAATTTAAAATTTTCTGAAAATTTTTAAAATTTTTGATTCCTGTATAAATTTGAAATTAGTACCAAACGATAGCTTATGAAAAGTTAAGATAGGAATGTGGAAACCGTTTTGCTTGATCTCAAACCGCTTAGATTTTACAGGATGTCAAAGTTGCAAAAATGTCAATATTCACCTGTCAATATTTCAAAAAAATGTTGAAGATAGGTATAGGACATCCTACATGAAATGTGTTTAGAATTTTCTGTAGAATCCAAAAATGAAAAAATATACAGGGTGTTCCATTAAAAAAAACATAACTTTAGTATGGTACATGTTTTTAGAGCACCCTGTATATTTGAAAATATTTTCAAAATGTGCCTCTCTACGAATAGTTTGCAGTCAAATTTGAACGAAATTTATAAAGGCACCGGTTCATGAGCTACAAAAGAAGGGAGCTGTGGTGCAGGACCCTGTATATATATATATATATATATATATATATATATATATATATATATATATATATATATATATATGTGCTATAATCGGTGCAACGGTTGTCATATTATGGAGCTTTTATATAACACGTTTTGGAAGCAATTACTCCTATTTGAGGCCTTGTTTCTATCCAAGGCTAATTTGATAAATGAACAATGTCTAAGGCAGCTCCAGCTTCTGTGTTATAAAAAAAGCTCCATAAAATGACAACTGTTGCATCGATTATAGCACATATATATATTTTTGAAATCAGAAAAACCCTTAGAATTCAATAATCAAAAAATATACAGGGTATTCCATTTAAAAAATTGAACCTAGGTTCATATTTCTTTAAGCTGCACTTATTTTGGCTGTTCAACTACATATCTGGAAAGCTCGTAGAAAATTATAAAACTTTTGTATAAAACTTTTTTTATTAGCAGCACAAATAAAAAAGATATAGGGGATGAGTCATTTCGTGATATTTCGAAAACCCGGTACAAAAGTTTTTAATGCGCATGTCTGCTCCTGGGTAGTATGCGCGTTGGTAGAGATGTTGGTAGAGATGGAAAGGGAAGAATGGGCTGGCGTATGCTATTTTCTGGGCGCACATTTGCTTTGCAGGTACTCAGCATACGTTTGTGCGTCTAGGCGTTTGTGTTTGTGATTTTGATAAGTGTTTTGTATTGTGTGTAACATGGCTAAAAAATATTGTTTCATTTGTAAACGAAATTCTGAGAAAAATCCATTTCTCAGTTTCTTCAGGTTTCTTAAGGAGGAAGAAAGGTAACCTGCTTCCATCTTGCTATTAGAAATTACTTTATATTTGTTTAAATCAGTTTAATAAGCTACCAACATATCTTTTTGTTATAGGCCACCCTTTTGACTCTTCAAAAAATAATAGTCCGTACCTGTGCGTATCTACCAAAAACGGTCACTAATGCGCATGACTGTGCCTGGGTAGTAGGCGCAGTGGTCTTTTTGGGGGGTTAAAAAAACAAAACTTAAGGACACCAACATCAAAGAGATTTTGCCGAGTGAAATTACTGTATATATCTTTATACTTGTGGTATTACTAGCAGTACTTTGTTATCAGTTGTGGTCGTATTCGAGTTTATTTTCAGGCGATTAGAATAAAAGTATGGCGCATAATTCCTCAAACGAACAACTTATGGACATGATACTGGCATACGGTGCATTTTATGATATTCGCAATCTTTTATTTTTATTTGAAATACATTACTGGTATTTGCGAAACTAAAAATGTTCTACTACATGCATTTTTAGTCATTATTTGTCCTCATCTATAATTTCCCAAGATTATGCGTACAAATTAAGAAGCACCCTGTATAATTAATATTGATCTCTAAATCGGACACTTACTAAATTACGTATTGAATTGCTTCCTCAACCCGTCTCCAGCAATCTTCTCTAAAATTCAACTTTCCTTACAGGAGATGGAGCGGTAAATGAAGCGTCGAAAGCTAATTCGATTCAGTGTTGACGTAATTTAGGCCTTATACATTACTGATGTATCTATTATTAGCTTCTATAAAAGGCACTTTAGAAGTAAAACCCAATAAACTTATTTCATAAATTATAAATTATGATAATTTTATGCAGGAACAATCAGGGAAATTAATCTGATTTTGATTTAGCCAATATAGTCTCAGATCGCATAAGCGGATAGATTAATATTGCTGTATGATTAATACCGGGATATCAAAAATTATCTTGGTCAAGGGTGGTTGTGGAATGTAAAACGTGTGTCTTACTTTAAATTTGAAATAATTATGTCACTGTCACACTGACATCATCAATAACCTACAAATTTCATACCTATTTATTTCAGTTGTAAAACAATAATGAACTACAAATTATGAAATAACGGTTTTAGTAACAAGAAAAACTAAATTACAGTAATTGTTGGAAATGTCCCCCGTTTTGTTCGATGCACAAGTTGACGCGCCTCCTCATGCTGTGAAAAGCGTTTTGCAGTATTTCTGGCGTTATGGTTGCACATTGCTGAACAATTCTTTGTTGCAGTTCTTGCAAATTATTTACCGGAGTTGCGAAAATCTTGTTTTTTAAGTAAGGAAATATAAAATAGTCCATAATTGTCAAACAAGGTGATCTCGGAGGAAACTCAACTTCTGTATGCAAACTTATCAGCCGGTCATCAAAAAACTCGCGGAGGAAAGCAATATTTTCTCGTGTAGTATGTGCTGTTGCACCGTCATGCTGGAAATAACCGTACCGAAGTTCATCATCGTTTAACTGTTGCACAAATTCAACCAAAAAGTTGTGTCTGTACCTTTCTGCGTTGGCAGTGAAATCGAAAAAAATTGGCCCAATTATTCTTCTGCGAGAAACTGCCATCCAAATACTAATTTTTTAAGCATGTAGTAGCGATTCAGTAAAAACATGAAGGTTATCATTGCTCCACATTCGCATATTTTGAGAATTGATGTATCCCGAAAGGTGGAACCACGCTGCGTCAGAAAAGAAATTCAAGTCCAGAAGATTGTCATTCATTAAATTATTGACAAACCAATGGCAGTAAGCAAGGCATCTGGGGTGGTCTGCGGGCAGAAGAGCTTGATGTGCTTGCATCTTATATGGATGCATGTTCAAGTCTTTATTTAAAATCTCATGACATGTTCCATAAGAAAGTCCAATTTCCTGAGAAAGACGTTTCAAAGGTTTTGCAGGCTTCTCTTCCATACGTTGACGAACGTCATTGACAACTTCTTCTGTACGAACTCTTGGTCTACCAGCACCTTTTTTATGAGTCACACAACCAGTTTCGCGAAACACTTCAACACAATTTGTAAGGCACGCATAAAAATTGTCCGGTAATATTGCCACGTTTGGGAAGTGCTCTCGAAAATTGTCCAAACAGAAACGTTGACTGTATTGCCAATTTACATTAACTAGCGCACCCGTTCGAAAAAGGCTTCAATCATGAAAATTTTGTGCTGTGTGGTAAGACGCGTGACTCAAAAACTGGATTAGAAAATTTCAGCACAGAGACTTGACAGATTCTGACAGAACAAAACATATTCAAAAATTTAAAGTAAGACACACGTTTTACATTCCACAACTACCCTTGACCAAGATAATTTTTGATATCCCGATATAAGCGGATGAACGGTATGAAATAATACAAAAATATAGAGGGTGTCCCTTTTATAACACTCAAATTGGCTCAGTAAGGACGAGATAATCTACTACAGTTCTGTTTTATGATTGCGAAATTTTTTACTATAAGCTTTCATTATTTAGATTCAATAATAAAAATTCTAAGATTATTCTTTCAACGAATCTCTTTAAATAATGTTTATAGAACATTTAAATGCTTAAAGAAAAATCAAAACTGTCATAATACCGTGTACGGAAACCTCCCAAGCAATTTGTGGTCGCATTATGCAATTTGGTTATAAACTGGAAATACATTACTTATCTCTTATGAAATTTTATACCTCAAATGTGAATAAATATAGGTACAGGTAATCAATGCATATTACCATATTAAAAGTAGTCTAATGAATTATTCAGCTGATTGTGCAATATATTTTCGTCAGACATAGGGAAAGGTTTCTTTCCGAAGTCAGTAAAAGCTTTACTTAGCATAATTTGTAATACTCTAAGGTTCGTTGCTCTTACAAAAAGTGAGAGGGGATGGGTAGAAGAGACTGATGTGATATTAAATGATCTTCAGCCCTGTTCAACTTAAAATTAGTTTCAGTGAAGTTTAGGTATTTTCCAGTAATTAGAAAATAAGGATTCTTCAATTCTACTCAGTCACGCGTCTTATTAAATGTTTTAGTCAACTGGAAGAGTTAATCGAGTCAAAGGGATTATTTCTAACATTTATTTAAGAAGGATGCTAGTCTTTTGCCACTCGAAACAAAAATATCTCTTGTAAAATAGAAATTCTCAACTTGTCGAGCCCAAATAAAACTGTGTGACGCAATTGCTTGGTCGAGATAATTAAGTTTTTGTATGAGGAAAGAGTCCAACTAATTTTATATATTTAGGTGGAGGTGCTACAAATTACGGTTCTCCAACTGTCCCCATTTCTCACAACAGAAAGATTTACATTTCGTGTGTGAAATCATTGGGAAAACATACAAGCTGTGCAATTAAACCTTGAAAATAAATTCCTAGAACCGACTGTATATCAAACTATCATAGCTAGATAGTGACATGAAACCAGACCATTATAAACTCTAGTAGCTTTATTAATTTCTGTTCAGAAACAATATCTATAACATATCATTACACCATAGTCTACAATATCTAATCGTAGTACTAAAACATAACGAAAAGTTGTATACAAAACGATAAAACTATTGACTTTAGAGAGAAATGAAACCAAAGAGCATATTCCTATTAATCATCCACATTTATCTTATCAGTCTAGCATGAAAAAATATTTGGAGGTGTGTGAATTGTGTATTATCGTCTAGATAAAAATTAATTACTAACATTTATAATTAAAATCATACACATTTCTTGGAAGAGGACAGATAAGTGCTTTAGCTTTGAAGAGCTTTGAAAATATTCATTAAACATGTAGTACTGATGTAATATGTACCAGTGATAAAATATTATGATAAATCCCTATCATTAATCATCTGTTAGAAATTGGTCAGTTATTTTGTTATTTAGTAGTTTATAGAATGTCATTGCACGCTATGAATTAACTTTTTGAAGAGCTTACACATACAGTCCGTCCCTAAGGTAACCCACCCACCCCAACTTTTGAACGAGTTGTTTCTGCAATAGCAAAAACACGTTCTTCATTTCTAATAAGAAACTAATTGAAAGCTAGCGCATTCCCCCGATTTGGTACTTATATAGATTTTGTTTAAAAATGAGAAAAAGAGAAACCTCTTAGATTACATTATATTAATATTCTTCTGATAAAATATTTCCTGTCGCCGAATGAGACACAGAAACGCTTGTAACTGGAGACCGGATGACTCGATTTTCAACAACTGGTGAGAAGAGAATTAAAATACTTTTCAAGCGATGTGCGATACACGACCTATTATGCTATTTAAAAAAAATGTGCCAACAGCGAGTATTAAAAGTAGTATTTTTTATAGACATTCTTCCTGCATTTTGTTTGAAGTCGATATCTCCTCCACTCGTTCAAAAATTAAGGTGGAACGGGTTGCTTTAGGGACGGACTGTAGTTTAAATTATGTACTGGTACTTTCTACCACTGCATTTTGTTCAGTGGATCCCTCTAAATCAGTCAAAAGGGCTCTACCTTCAGGCTGGGCGTCGCGTCGTGTTTATTTAAGATAATCTCGGGATGGGATCGATATGGTGGAAAGGGCCAAACGCAATGCCAATCCAAATATTTGGAAGTGAGAGAATCTAATTGATATGGATCATTTTTACATTTTGGGAAGAAGTTCCTTAGTAAATGAAATGTTTTTAGTGAGATTTCTCCAGTACTCGCGCTGTTTAGAAGAAAATACTGATATGCACCCTATATTTTGTATGCGAAATGAATCCTTTTGTTTGTTGTGTATTTAATCCAACTTGCAACTTTTGTATTAGTGCTTCTCTAATAGATATAAGGGAATTACCCATTGAATGGGCAAACTATATAAGTACTTTTTTTATTTTGGAAGGAACTATTCCAGTACATCGTGCATATTGGGAAAACTATAAAAATACTGATGAAATTTAGTTAATTTATCAAATATTTATTTTATTGCATATTACACAGTGTTTTTTTTGGGGAAAACTTTAGACGTTTGCCTTGATACTGCACTTTGAATATTTAATTTGTATGCTTCTGGTTTCCTGTTGTTTGTTATTTTACAGTTGGTGTAATCCCAAAAGAGACTACAATAAATTTATTAAAGTCAATTTTATGTCCATTCCTTTTTCGGAATTGTAGCTTGATATAGTTTTTTAAACTTCCATGAATTCTTGTATACTCCCTCATTGTCTAAATTAACTAAAATATTACCCCCTTATTATATTTTGTTGTCTATTTTTTGTTATTAAAACCGCTTGATAACATTGAAAATAAGAGTTTTTATTCAACATATCAAACTATCTCATATCTATCTCATAACTATCTTATAAATTGGGATATGGAATACTCTATCAATGGTTAGGTTAAAATTCATATTGTTCATGTTGAAAAGTATAAATAGAATGAAAAAATGGAATATCCTTTGTTGTGGAAAAGCCTAGTACCATTTCAATAACTGTTCTGCTGCTTCCGGGTTATATTAAGACGTTTTCACACAATTAAAAATCGATATACCGTGCAAACTGAAGCGGGATTAATTTTCTTATTTCTATCAATGGGACAGAAGGGTACAAGCAGTAAACATTTTCATTAAAGCTTTAATGGTTGACAGAGTCGTTGAGATTAAATATTAAATGGAGAAACCCTAGGGCCATGAAAATGCCGATGCTCGATCAGCTGGAGCAAACAAGCAATTTGGATTTGGCAAAATATAATTTTATTATGGCGCTGCTATGTACTGTATATATACGTTGATAGAAGTTGTTTGAAAGCACAGCGAATGTTTATCCAAGGCACTAAAATGCTGTAGGCAAAAGGTTATATACCTTAATAAAGACACTCGTTCACTATAAGTTCACTGAGTGGTTCACAAGACAAGGATCCTTGAATTGTGTGGAATTTCTTGTCTTGTTCTTCAAAATAAGACAAGATAAATGGTTTGTATACCATTGTCATGTGTTATAACTCATTTTCCTTCTTTTTTTTCTTAATTTATGTGATTTAAACAATTCGGTCTGAAGGGAGATAGTTCTTATGTAAATTTTTATTGAATTTCGTAAAATTCTGTAAAATGTCATGCATGTTGAATAAACCAGTCGTTGCATGTCATTTTTCTAAAATATAATTATATAGAAATTATATATTTTCTTTATATATTATATATAAAGAATATTCTTTATATATATATATTATATATAAAGAATATTATATATATATATATATATATATATATATATATATATTATATATAAAGAAAAAATATTATTAAGAATGCCGAGCCTAATAATAATTTCATCGTTTTGTTTTTTGTAACAGTGACAAAATGGAGCGTGGCATTGGGGGTAATAACATGACCTTATAATCTTTTAATTTTAACTAAAGGCACATACTGTCGGAAAAGTATAAAATATTTCAACCTTTTTGTTTGGAGGAGGAATTCAGTTTCTTACATATTTTCAGTACCTCGCGTATCAAAATAACTAGGTATAAAATTAAAAATAATCAATTTAGTCGCTTATTATTGGATTTTTATTATACTGGGTATAAACCAATGCCGAAATCATGATATATGTAGTGAACAACATACAATGCGAAGAAAACAAAGAAGTAAAACACAGAGGATATTTCAAAGTCAATTACTTATATGAAATTTTAACAAATCGAATATGCATCATTCTGTATAAATTCATAGTATTGTTTGTATATTTTGATAATGATATTATAATCTCTTATTGTTTAATTAAAAATTTATAGAATAGGTACTTTAACTATTTTAATATTTAATCTTAATTTTAGGGTGAGGTTTAATTTTTCCCTTTAAAATGCGTACTCTAACAGAACCGCTCAGTAATTTGTACACTAATTTTAGAAACACTAATTTCAAAGTAAGATATCACAGTTAAACCCTGGTGTATCATGTTTATGCAGATAATCCGGCAAATTTCAAAGTCAAATACAACTTTGATTATCTCTTAAAATAAATTAAACGAGATTGATTCAACGGTAATAACTACCAAAGTAAATTTGAATTTGAGGGCTGCGTAGGTGTCCTTTTTAGACATTTTGGACAACCACGTCGCTTATTGGGTAATATTTTTCAATAAAATGAAAGATATGATTAGAATGTGTAGGTTTATACTAGCCGTAAATAGGTATTTTATTATCGATTTTTGTTTGTATTTTACAATATAAGAAGATGGAGTATACAATCAGTTGAGAACAACATATTTGAGAAAATATATTATAGGTAAGATTACCAATGACATCTAAGTAAAGTATTATAGTTAAGATTTACCATTCACATCTCTTTTACTACTTTTCTACGCAGATATCAGAATCAATAACTCTGCGGAAACAGGTCCGGAAATAGTCATTACGATGATAAAAATTGTCACTGAATGTACAACTTGACCGCAGTTCTAAGGAAAAGTAACACTTGACTTTTTGTGGGTCGTCTTTGTTTACAAATTCTACAGTTTCACCGGAAAAGGATGACATTCTTCTTTTTATGAAACTGAAACTAAAGATAGCATTCGGGAATAAAATATATGTTCCCTTTGTAGTGGCGAGATACAGTGAAATACACTGCAGTGCCCTCTTTGGGTCTTTGCTACTACCTGTCTGACAATTATTGTCTAATTGACAGACAGATAACGATCTGCAGAAAGCAGATGCCATTACAGCGACCTCTATTGTCTTTGAGGAAGACAATCCTACTTAATTATTGGAAGGAGATGCCGAAAACAACTACTCCACGGGCAATATGCCCCGACTGGCGTTGCATTACATCAACATCTCCATGGATGTCGCCACATCCTTCATCAAGACCAAATACCAGACAATGACCGGTTTCGATCTTGTTATGATCTCGTCAGACTGCCATAGGTATTGGAATCGATGAATGATCTGGCGACGTGATTGCCTAAGGGGCATAGTGAATGTTTGTAGTGGCGAGATACAGTGAAATACACTGCAGTGCCCTCTTTGGGTCTTTGCTACTACCTGTCTGACAATTATTGTCTAATTGACATACACTGCAGTGTATTTCACTGTATCTCGCCACTACAAACATTCACTATGCCCCTTAGGCAATCACGTCGCCAGATCATTCATCGATTCCAATACCTATGGCAGTCTGACGAGATCATAACAAGATCGAAACCGGTCATTGTCTGGTATTTGGTCTTGATGAAGGATGTGGCGACATCCATGGAGATGTTGATGTAATGCAACGCCAGTCGGGGCATATTGCCCGTGGAGTAGTTGTTTTCGGCATCTCCTTCCAATATGTTCCCTTTTTGGGAATTATTTGTTACATGTTATTTATTTAGCTACGCCAACAGAAAAAATCGAAACTTCGATCTGAGGAACACGTTTAACAGTAGCTAAATCAGTAGCAAGGCATTTAATAGATTTGATTTTTCCTTTAGAATGATTTGTACACAATTAATACATCTAGATACCTCCTTTTTTTATTTTGATGACCACCCCACAATATTATATGACCTACCTTGTATTGCTTCCTCTTGAAATTACCATGTATAAGTGTACTACTACAAAATCTAACATACCAAAGATAAAAAGTCACAGTTAGGAGTGGCACAGCTCCTCCTATCAACCAACTAAATATTCACACCTACCAGATGAATAACCGCTACTTTGAGGTATTAGAAATTATGTAGTTAAACCTGAAGAAAAGTTTTGAGCAATTTGAAAAATTTCCCAAATCTACTTTTCATTATCCTTTATCAAGGACTACTATATTATACTCTCGCTACTGAGTACAATTCCTGTTACAGAAACTTCCAGTTCACGTAGTTAGGAAGAGTTATCTATCTAATGTGTACTGTAAACTCCAATGTTGGCGGGAAAAACTCTAGGAACGACTTCACCCACTCGTTAACATTATATCAGTATAACAAGGACAATCATGATAAAGGTAGTAAGCTTCTGTAAGGTTTGCCTTACCGAATCAAATGTTTTGGCCGTTTTTCTATGCTTCTTTACCGTTGATGCAAATTATTGTAATCAAGTAGGTACTAACCAGAAAGTGAAAGACAGTAAAGTATTACAATATATTGTCTAGTAATTATTAAATACTCTCAAGTTCGAGGAGTTCAGTTTCCTTTTATAAAATAGTTGTATATTATAAATTTCTTCTATTACGTATACTTTTGTAAGACTTAACAACCTTTAACAGATACCTACACACAGATTTCCAAACAACCAAGCATTAGCATACTGTTTGGACGCAAAAAAATCAGTGTCTATCTTGCAGTAACTAGCTAGGAAGCATTGGAAGTTAGTATATGCATATCTATCACTATATTATATTTTTACTAATTCAAAATGACAAGAAAATGATTGATTTTTCTGTCAAATATATGAATCTTTAAAGCTGTAGTAAATGTTAAGTACATAAAAAAACGATGTACTACCGGAAACAACTTTGGAAGAAAATTATGTTAAAATTTTTTTATTATTATTACAAACTGAAATGTGATGCTACAGTGAACAAGTATAATATAGCAATCCATCAAATTTTATTGAATTCTGTAAATAGCATAGTCTATCGTAAACTAACTTGTGTTAACTCAATCTATTCTAAGCAAAAACGAATATTTTGTGACCTCACTTTATATAACTTTTTTCTAACTTTATCTAATGAAATCTTTTTCATGGTCTTGGTATTGTGGTATAAGCTATATAGATCAGTGCAGCGATGTTCAAAGACGTGTTAAGATTCTATACACCACCTAAAACCTTGAGAAATTTAAAGCTCCAGTCACTCAAAGAAACTACTACCTGTTGAGACGTTTCAAGAAAATTTGTGACATTATATTCATGAGTAGTTCATCAACTGCATGCATCTAGACGCTGCCCTAGCTTATAATATCTCATGTCTATGTACATACAAAAGACATTTTCGGTTTAATAGCACATTGCCTAAACTTTTGAAATATATACGTATATAAACTGATGCACATATGAAGTGGTTCACGGAAAATTTGTGTCAAACTTCATGTTGCAAATTTGTTGGTGTATTAGTCGCAGTTTCATGATTCTTTCTTTGTCATTTAGGTCCATGCCTCAACAATTCCTATTGAATAACTATGGTAGTTCAATTATTTTTAGAGATACAAACTGAAACACCTTGTTATGTTTCTTGCAAAAACTTAAAGACCACCATCGCTTCTTCCTAGATGTTTTGAAAAATGGTTATATGGTTAGTTTGTAGACTCATTTTTAACCTCTTTGAATCATTCCTTTAACATATTTTAACATTTTAAGTGACTACGTACAACTCAACAAGGTATTAGTATTAATATTTACAATATTAATATTGTTAATATTTACAAAGTAGGCCTAGAAATGTTAACAGTACAACAATAGAGGCGTCTTTTCTGTTCATAATTAATGCATGATTCTTTCAATGGTATTCAAACTGTCTTCAGACATGGTATTTTTCAGAAATACACTAATTGTGAATAGAAACGACTCTTCTATCGTTGTACTGTCAAATATTCAAAGCCTAGTTTGTATATATTAATATTAATATCTTGTGGAATCATAGGTCACCTGATTCAACAAGTTGAAACTTTCATCATTGAAACCTTCAAAACCAGTTGTGTTAGCGGAATGATTTAAGAACATTTTTAAAGGCAAAAAATGAGTCTACAGTCTGACCATATAACCATTTTTACAAAACCTCTCGAAACAGGCCATGGCCGCCTTTAAGTTATTGCAAAAAACACAATAAGGCGTTATAGTTTATATCTCTAAAAGTAACTGAGCTACAAGAATTCTGACGTTAGTCCCGAATTGTTGAGCCACGCATCAGGAAGAATCATGTATCTGCAACTTATATTATAAATGATATATGCAACATCAAATTTGACACAAATTTTCCGTGGCCAACTTCATATACGATGTACCAAATTTGGTACAATTAAAAAATTTGGCCAAACCAAATGTATACCAACTAAATTAAATTGCGATAGACATGCAAAACATACTGTAATAATAATGGATTTAGTATGACCAGCTAGTTATATGGTGTAATTTTTCTTTCAAAAGTTGTTCCCTGGTTAATGTTTTGATTTATCTCGCATGTTAGTGGCAAAACTAGGTATTTTCAAATACAAGAACACAGAAATGCATACAAAAATTTCGACATGCAGGAGAGATCGAAATATCTAATTTCGCTAAGGTAAATCTAAGAGGTGCAACATTTCTAAACGAAAAAAGTACATACGATCTTTCCAAAATGTTTTCAGTCTCCTTGAATCTGAAAAAATATCGCATTTGAAATTTCTTTGTCGCTCAATAAAAAAGATATACAACAGACCGTGTCTCATACATTTTGTACAAATGAAATAAATACAGTGTAATACCTGTTATAGACAAAAATAAACAGGATCTTAGTACACTGGGAAAAAAATTAAATTCTTGCAATAATAGCCTTAATCTTTATATTCCTACTTTTTGGGTAGTTTGCCATGATTCCTAAATATAACGCTAAAAGGATCAGTCATGGGCAAGCTGATTGGCTTATCCAAATATAAAAATAACATTTCTAAATAGAAAAACATAACTTTTGTAATTTATGTTTTAGAAATACTTTGATTGTTTCTAGATAGGGGACATTTTTTGTTAATAATATCTATCTGTTGTTCAGGATGAAAATTATACATCAACCCCTGGTTAGTCTTCTTGACTAGGGCCTATATTTTCTTATTTTTCAATTTTACTTTGAGGTATGTGACAAAATACATCCTCAAAAAAAAGGGATTGCATTTAACTATTCCTGAATTTTAAGAACAAACAAGTAATATACTGTAAGAATAAATAGGGTGTATAGCATTTTAAGCAAAATGTCATAATTTTTATAATAGTATATTATGTTATTATTAAGTAGATATGCTATGGGCATTCAGCGCCAAAAGCTCCATGTAAAAGGCCATAAGTGCAAAACCTTGAGGTTAACTCAAGAGCGCAGACGGTCTTCATTTAACTGCGCATGCGCAAGGGAAAGTTTTTGACCGAGTTTTGCTCTTACGGGCTTTTACATGGAATTTTTGGCCCTGAATGCCCATAACTTATCTACTCATATAGCCATGATTTCTTAGAACTGTCAGTTTGAAATTTAACGTCGCGTCAGATCACTTTTAATACAAGCATAAATGTCTGAAGAAATAGCTTTAATTTTGACGCTTGAAGAAAAAGTAGCATGTCACTCAAAGTACAAAGCTCTTTATATGTTTCGCTAAGTTTACATAGCCTCGGCTGTGTAAGCTTCTGGGCTCAACAAATCACTTTCGCCTTCTACTCATATATGAGTAGAAGACGAAAATGTAAAAAGTAAACTTGGCGATACATATAGAGTTTTGTACTCCGAAGGACATGCTAATTTTTCTTCAAGCATCAAAATTAAAGCCATTTCTTTCAGACATTTATGCTTGTATAAAAAGTAATTTGACGCAACGTTAAATTTCAAACTGACAGTTCTAAGAAATCATGGCTACATGAGTAGATATACTATGGGCATTCAGCGCCAAAAACTCCATGCAAAAGCCCAAAAAAACAAAACGCGGTCAAAAACGTTTCCTCGCGCATGCGCAGTTAACTCAAGGCCGTCTGGGCTCTTGAGTTACACTCAAGGTTTTACTCTTATGGGCTTTTACATGGAGTTTTTGGCGCTGAATGCTCTTAGCAGATCTACTTGCATGACTCTTTTTAATCCGTTCTTATGGGTTAAAAATGAGAAATTTCTTTATTAGTAACACAATAGGCTTTATATAAAACGTCTTACGTAATATAATGTAAGTATTATTTATGTTTGAAGAAAAATACCGTTTTCTTAATCTGGTCTGGATGTTATAGACACTATTTAATGATGTTTATGCGTCACTATCACCGTCTGAATTAGTATTTGCTTAATACTTGTATCCATTGAATGAATAAGTGAGCAAATATAAAAAACTATTTTACAATGGTTAACAATTATTATTTGCAAAGTATATTATTCTTTTTTAAAAAAATTACGGCGGCACCTATTTATGTAAGTTATTTGACTTGACAAGCATATTTTTCTTAGAATAATAACAAAACTTGAACTTAAACTTTGAAAAAGAACGTAGAGATCGAGTTTTCAGCAAATTATATATATAGCAGAAAGGTAATGTGTACCTATTGAAGTAATAAGATCTGTAAGAAGTTTAAAGTTTTTAATGACTTTCGATCTGTATAACGGAAAATAATTATTAAGCATTTTTGAGGAATATTAAATTGTTATGAGGATTTCTGAGAATGAAGCAAGTTTACGTGATACTAAATAAACAAAGATTTTCAAGCACAATAATTTTGACTTGCATGTACTGAGTGAGTCATTATAGGTACGTGAGTGTACCTACTAATTTTTCGATTTTATTCGATTTCTAAAAACGATAAAATTTAAGTTTGTTGAATAAACGATAGGTTTTTTATAACTACCGGCAGTTAAACCTTTTTTCTAGCATTCTTAATAACCGACTTATGGCACATCTGGCCAATGAGTTGACGTATATAAAAAAGTCATAAAACATAACTGATCTGGGCAATTAATGTGATAAACAGGAAAAATATCTAAGTATAAACAAAGTTAGAAATTTTATTCTACTGGTTCACTGTTAAAATTAGTTATTAATATATTTCTTTCACCAATCTACAATTGTTAACTACTTCAAAATTAATCCTCTACATCAATTAGGAATAAATTTCAGGACTAATTGCTGCAAATAATAAACTGTCCACTATATGGAGTAAATACCCTCTTTTATCCTTGCTACAATCATGTCAGGTTTAACTTAAAAATTAATGCTGGCGGAAAACTCAAAAACGCAGGTAAAAGGATTCAGTTATATTCACTTGAAAAAACTATTTATTATGCGCAACGTGTGTATGCTAACATACCAAATTCGTTATTTTTACAAACACCAGTAGACAGACAAAGTGTTACAAGTAACATTATACCCCGTAATGTTTTGTTTTCCGTTATAGTCCAAAATGATAAATATAAAAGTTTTAGGAAATTTTCTGCTTATATCTACATACCTAACATAAAATAATCCATAATCGAAATATAAACTAAATATAACGTTTTTTCAATGGGATATCTTTTTCCTTGTACATTTTTATAGTATTTGAATAAAAAATATAGATCACAACATCATGCATTACGTTTTCTTTCGTATTACTATTATAGAACATTGTTTCAACCATATCTTTGTTTTTATTGAATAAGAAACGCGCTCTATCTGAACATATAAATTATACAGAATGTTCAAATTTAAGTTCATTCATATTCCATTTCAAAAAGATTTGGAAAGTGCATATTTCTAAAATCCGATACTTTGAACTTTGATGAGAACATTTCCTAAAACTTTCGTGTTCAACATTTTTTACTAGAATCAAAAATAATAAATGACGGATAATATTGCATGCATAACTCTGTATAATGGTTTTCTTATAATTTATTGCCTTGGGAGTATTACTTATGGACGGTAAATTACTCTATGCAGTTACACATATAGTTTATTCTATGGATAATCACGTTATACAACAGATAAAACATATAATTACGATTTTTCAACACACAGCACTGGTTTGCACTACCAACATTTTTGTTAGAGTTAAGAGAGGGGGGGGGTGGTAGGTCCAAAATATATATGTATATTTTTTATGGCACTGGTTACTTTTTTAGATTAAAATTTAAATTTATTGTTTTTTTAACATAATTGTATTTTTTTATTTATTTAAATACAAAATCCAACAGGCTAACGTCCAGGCACAGGGTTAGGTTACTAAATATAGAAAGTATATCGTACTAAACAGGATGGTTTAATCCTGTATGTTTTCGAGGGTCACCGGGAATAATATATAGAGTTATCTGAGATCAAAATATGATTGTGGCATCTCTGTAAAATGTTAATTTAACTACATTCAAATTGTAAATACTCACAATTGGAAATACTGATCCTTTGCTAAATTTGCATTTTCATTTCTTATACTAAAACGTTTTATTAAATTGTATTTATCTTCATTTCAATAGCGAGTCGTTTTTATTTGTTTAAACTAACTTCTGACAATGTAAAACGTGATTTTTTTATTTTCCCTGCCTTCTAAGCCAGCCAACTACTATATCGTACCAATATTGAAACTTTTCATATTTTCCAGAAATTGTTTGAAAAATAATATATAAACTAGGAATACATTTTCAGTGCTTTTTCTATTTTAGAAATAAAATTCAGGGTGTTCACTTAAAAAAAAAAAACAGAAGTTGTCGTCAAAACAAGAAAACGAAAAATGAAATAAAATAATTTTTTATGCCATTGAATCTATATCTAAAAAATGCCTGTAAAATGTTCATTTTCTGCCAAAAATCTAAAAAAGCCCTGTAGCTTGAATACTATAACAGATAGAAGGATGTTTGAGTCATTGTTATTTTTTCTAAAAAAAGAGCACAGGGCGTGTCTATCAAATTTGCTCTATCTATTACAGATTCTCGGTAACCCTCGAAAATATGCCAATTTGAACCACGCGTATAAAAGCAGAGGCACTTTGAATATCGGAGAACATTTCTCTTAGATGTACCGCACATATCAATCTAGTAGTAAACCAGAAACCATAATTTTTCATTAATTTTTAATACAGAAGCTATAAACTAACCGAATGAATAGCTACGTACTTTTGGTCCACCCTGTATATAATAAATACAAAGCAGAGTATCACTGAAATACAGAAACCATAATAAAAAAGTTGAAGTAGCAACAGCCGCTTTGTAGTTCTTTGAAATGTTATAAAACTCGGATGCATATCTCATTAATCAACTACTTCTCAAGCAAGACAAACTCAACTCATTAAAGTTGAAAGAATAATAACTCAGGTGTTACTCGACCTGGAAACCGTTGAGGGTTCCTTCCCGAGAAAAAGTACGATGCATGACGTCATCGTCTGATTTCAGACAAGAAAATACTATAGTTACAAGGATATTTAATTTTGAATACTTATTCAAGATAATGCAAATCGTGGGAGAGATAGCCTATAATTTTTTCACATCTAAATCTGAATCGATTTCAATTGTTTTAAGCTGACATCTTGTCACTAAGCTAACAGTGAATAAATTTGCGAAGGGTCTAAGGAATGCGTGGGAGTTAATTTGATACCGATTTATCAAATTTTCTCAAGTTCCACGGCTTTCGTGCATGAATAAGATTGCCTACGTGAATAATGGAAATATTAGTCTCTGCCACATCTCGCCCCACTTAAAAAAAGTTCATTGTCATGTTCCAAGATACCGACGTCTCCCAGAAGCCAATGACCTGTGGGAGTTAGGTGGATGGGGGACCTACAGTTTATATTATAATTCGGGCTTTTAGGGATAATTTAATAAAAAATAATTGTGATGTTCATATTCGATCTTCTCATGTGATTCAATTCGAATATCTAATCGACTTAGACCGAACCGAGGACCAATAGCAGTATTGCATTAAAAACTATTTGACTCTCTTTGAAATATTTTATATGTAGGTAAATCTCGAAATTTAATTGAAAGTTTTACAAATAATTTCAAAGTAATTTCAAAAACAGAACATTTTCCTAACAAAGAAAGCATGAGTCTAATGATGGTAAAAATATGGTCTCCCACCATGAAAATTATAATAAAAAATAATGTAAAGTCCGCCCCACGAAAGGAGGCATACTTGGTCTGGCCCACCCCGAGTTCAGTAATGTTCAGCAAGTCACTGAAGGTCGGACGCTTGTGTAGGACTTACACCAACGATTATTGGCGATTCAAATTACCGATGAGGATTTGTAAACAAATATGGAGGAAGACGAGTAAAAATTTTGCATTTCATATCACATCATCTAGCAATTTAGCATTCAACTGCCATAAATATAGTGACTTCATGTGCTAGTTAGTGTGAAATAAAGGATAAAAAAGAGTAGTAAAAGCAGTAGTCAACCGTCCCATAAGTGCTTCATTGCTAATTATATGAATTTTTTGGGTTGAAACAGGTACCCTAGTTTTTGTTTACTTACATTTTGGACTAAAATAAGTGTAATAAACTGTATGGTGATAGGTATATTAGTGCTTGTTTTTTGTTAAATAATTAATTATCCTAAATTAAAATATATTCTGCTTTTATAAGACTAATAATAGAAAAGTATAGACAAACTGCAAGAAAGTAGTTATGTTGTGTAAATAAACGTGTTCCCTGTTATTAAATTGTTACTTGCCTTTTGGAGAAATTAATGAGAAACAGTTTCTTATACTAGAGCCAAACTTCTACCTATCTTCAATCTTAAACACTTCTATTGACACATTTTGTGGAATGACACCCATAAACACGGCAGTTTGTGTTGTGCTGATTTCTTTTGAATGCCATTTTAAAATGTAAAAATAAAGATGTACAAATACTAACCACGTCGTTTTTAACTTTGTAATACCAAAAAATCACAAGCAACACTAAATTATTACGTTAAACAAACCCAAATACGTGTTATTTATCATTATATCAACAATAAGCCTCCAAAAATTAACTTTTAAGTAGGTTCAAATGTTTTCATGCAGAGGGCGCATTCATTTTTGGAATCGCCAATTGGTCACAATTTAAGGCTACCTTGACGAATAAATTGACATAATTGATTCGGGTGGCCAGATACGGTTCACTCCGTTACATTCCTAAGATATGACTTCTCTTCTGGCGCTGACTTTAAAAACATGAGTTTTCACTACTAATAGTCTATTTTTCTCTGGCATTAAACATTTTGGGCTCTACTATTTCATTTCAGTTATGAATTAATTTTAAAACGCTTTCCTTTGTATAAATAGTTTATGATATTTCTGGGCTAAAGCTCACTATTTTACTGGAAACTGGCATCCCGCTCATATCCTCCTGTATCAATTACCCAAAAAGTATTCCATTGAGAAACGTTCCCCGGGTGCAATTTCCGCGCAAAGGGAGGGTTTTCCTAATTTTCCTCCCTCAATAGTAAACGTCATTACCTCCAAAAGAAACGCTATTAAGGCTTTTATCTGGAACAAGCTATTGTTTTTATGACACATTAAACACCGTTATAAAAATGTACCCCTATTACGCCGGTGGTTAAACAGCGTGACGGCTTAACTTACAGTAGTTGGCAGCTACCCCATTTTTACGTACGGATCTTTTTGTGGAGCTTTGCCTCCTCACGACGAAGAAAACACTTGCCTAAGCGTCTATACGGGGCGCTCAATTATCGTGGAGAAGTTCAGAGACTCTGGTGTTACTTGAAATACAAATAAATATGTTTACAATCTTTATTCCTTTTAAATAATAGGTACTGCTTAGCAGAATCCTTAATTTTTGGACAATGGCGATTAGAAAATATCATTACTTAATGATTTTTGTTGCTGAAATAAAAAATATATTTAAACATTTGATTTTTGTTTTCGTTTTTGATGGTGCTTTCAGTCACTAATTTTTTGCAAATCTGAAATATTGTAGCTTATTGATCTTCTAAAGTACAGACCCAAATATCAATTTGTTAAAAATTGTTTGTAGATTTTATGTTATTTAATTTTCAGTTGTTAGCAATTCTGTGATAGATCATCCCATTGGGCCCTGTTTTTTGCGAATCCAAAAATACAGTAATTTCGAATTGCACTTTTGAGGTATTAAACCAAGTAACCATACCTAATTCTCACAAAAAATCCAGTTGTTACAAGTACTGAATATTAATATAAGTACCTACACTCTATTGAACACTCTGTATGTTGATAGTACAAAGCTAGTGTTGATAATATTTACACGTATTCTATTTCGAAAAGTATTATACAATTTAGTAATTTGGAATTTAAGGATACATAGAAAAAGTAAAAAAAAGGACTTTAGAAACCTAGCGCCCTCTCTACAACCCATCCAAAACATAATATTGATTGAAACGGTTTGGTTTGCAACTTGAATAGGTTAATATTAGTAGATAACGCTGATATATTAGAATCCCGCAGTTACGTAACGTCTACGTTTGCTCTCTAACTCACAGATGGCGCGCATCTGCAAATTATCGGTCAGTCCTTCAGAAACGATTTGTGCTTTTGTTAGATTTTCAAATAAAAATAGTACCGATATGACTACGATTAGATTGTTGTTAATTACACTGACTGGTACAGCTGATAATTTAACATTAATAGTTGCTAGGAACTCGTTTACACTTTTTAAGTATTAATCCAATTAATTTGTTCCTCAAAATAACATGTTCGTGCCTCGTCTGCTTTAGATTAGCTTTTCAACATGGGGGGGGGGGGGTATTTCTCAAAGAACCACATTTTTAAAGAATGTTGTCAATTACCTGTCCATTTAGATAGGTACATCTTTCAATGAACAAACATGAAATAGCAAATAGAAGCGTTTAATAAAACATCCTTATGTGAAGTACGTTTATGTTTTTTTAACTAATTACATTTTTTCTTTTTGCTAGTGTAAAATTTGAATTCATGGTGGGGGGATAATTACCCTATTACCTCCCGTAATCCGCCCTTGCTTTAAATACTGGCATTTTGTTACTTCCATTATCTTATTCACCTCAGAAAAATATGTATATCTAGTAAATTAAATATTCTGTCCCAAATTATAGTGATAGTCCTTGTTAAAAAAAACAATAAATTTAGATTTTAATCAAAAAAAGTAACCAGTCCCTTATAAAATATTCTAAGTACAATCTTTTCGTAACTAGATTGTTTGTCTTCATTCACATGATTTTGAAGTACCTGTAATTGGTTAATTCAGATAATTAACTTAATTGCTGTTAGGGGACTTTATGTTCCTAATTTGATTATATACTTAATCAGTTAGATAAATCCGGCGACAAAGCCGTGTAGCATTTTAGCAAAATAAAATGAAGTTTATACAGTGCCTCCCTGAATACATTTTGTAGAAATTGATGCCTTCGTTATCATACATTTTTAATTCAAAAGGCTCAAAGGTGAAAGCTGAAGAGGCACTGCTGAAAGGAGGGCTTCTAATGCCCCAAAACCTTTAATTAACGTCATTCCTTGTTTCAGAGGTACTGTTAACAGTTTCAGAAAAGGTATTTCCTAAAACAAGAGGGATGATGCACCTAAACAAAAAATCTTTTGACACATTAGACTTTTAGACAGATTAGGCTATTTTCAACATAGTAAAAGACAGAAATTCACGTTTTCCTTAAATTTTACCTACGATTTTTGTAAATTTAATAAAAATAAATAAACCGAAGAAGAATTCTTTAGACGAATTGTCGACAGTTTTTACAAATCTTATCAAATTTAATAGAAAACTTGGGTTCCTTTTGGGCACCAGTCAGCGTAATTTTACTACTCGAACATTTTTCATTGGGCTATATTTATGATTGAAGTCAATGCAAAAATTAACGGGGCTCACCTTTCGCTGGCTATGGAAGAATTCCTAGACATGGACTTCGGGGACATCTCGAAATCGCTATCAGATCTGTACAAGAAGCTTTCCCTCCTCTGGGGGAGGTTCTGCAGCACCAGCCCGGCGGATGGGGATGCCGCCCCGTCCAAGGGACTCCTACCAGGACTAGCTCCATTTTCAACGTCGAAACTGAAAAAATAAAATGTATTTTAATAGGCAATGATATCTCAGATACAAACAGTGGTTTTACCTAGATATTATAGATATTTGTTTATCTATTTTTGTTTTATATATACTTAGAAAAATATATTATTATTATACATACAATAAATCTAGTTATGTGTTTATTTATTAAAAACGGCGGGTTCACTATTCCCCCTAGTCTTGCAGTGAAGTGCTCAGTAAAAAACTTTCAGTGTATGATTTAGAGTAAATGGTTGTATGTCGGCTGTAAAAGTGATGGTGCTGTGAATACCATGTGAGTACAATTTATTATAAGGACTAACTGATTATATTAAAAAGTTTACCTATTGCGTTTCATACTGTTTATATTATTATAACCTTTTCTTATATTTTTATCTATCTAAGATTAAATCTATTGGATATCAATAGAATCAATATATTTAAGGAAACAGTCTATCCGTATGTAGAAATGTACAAAGAATAAAAATATAGAAAATGTTTTTTAAACATTACTGTGAAAAATATCTCTTCCTTTTATCTTATCAAAACATCTAGATCCATACCATAGATAAGCTAGGGACAGTTGCGAGAACTTGTTTGTGATAGACATTTGAGCGTGATAATTTTGAATCTCTGAATAGTACTTTCAGTTTACCACAACTGAAGACCTTCGCAAAAATGAAATGACTTATTGAACTTATATGAACTTATTGAACAGAAATTATACAATATGCTAAATTTATAAAATCTATACCACTTCTAGAGTACCTACATTTCCTGTGGCAACTGCCGGGGGACGTCATTTTAATAATTTTAGATTTGCCAAAGGTTTGAGACTAATTTTTCGAAATTGTTGCCCATATATATTGCACATTGTGTTTAGCGTTTGTACGTTGGTCGCAGTTTCTAACGTTTACAAATTGTTCTCTCATTTTTGTTCTGTTTTCTGTCAGTTGTCAATCCATTTTCTTGTTTAGTGTTTGCATTTCATTTACGTTTTGATATTTTGTGATTTTGTGTATATTATTATATAAATTGAATATTATTGATGAATAAACGATGAATTTTACGAATGTCAAATCATATTTTTCCACATTAATGTCACGGAGTACTAAATTTTGTCCCTGGATTCCCTTACAGGGAAATAAATCTGTCAATTTCGCTCCATTTGACGTTTTTACGTCACTCGGCTCTTCTAGTAAACAGCCTTTAGATAACGTGTTTTACACTGTTACATAAATTACAAAACTAGAACAAATAGTAAACCAACTGAGTCACTATACGCGGCAGCCATTTGCACTACGTAATGTTGTTTTAAGGGTAATTTAAAGTAATCATATTTTAAAATTTACTTACAACAAAAATACTTCTGCTACTTTTTGTTATTGGTATAATAATTTCATAATATTACTGCAAACATATGCTACAAAATTATTATTTTTATGAACGATAACATTTTAAGTATTGTTAATGCAAGTAAGTTAAATTTAGACTTTTTTCTATTATAGTAGGTATTAAATTTAATCCAGTGCGCTAGTCTTTTTAAACTATCTTCCTGTGGAAATATGTTTTACTCAGTAAAGCTATCATATGATTAGCGCTATCATATGATAGCAATAATCGTATTACTTTACTTAACGTACGCACTTAAGCTTTTAGAAGTGAACAATAATAGTTATCTACACTTCAAGTGGCTATTGATTCATCAATAAGACAAAACATTTGCTTTACTTACTATACCGTACAATAAGTAAGACATATATGTACAAACCGATATAATTAACTATAAACCTATATGGAACTTATTACAGAATTTATTTAACGAAATCATTCATTATTTAGTCAGTTTGCTACAAAGGCGTAGAAGGGATACGCAAAAACAAAAATTTATGGAATTATAATTTTGAATTGTATATCAGAATTCTGACTTATATCTCACAATTCTGACTTATGAATCACAATGATGACTTATACGTCAGAATTTCTACAATTCTGACATAAGTGTCACAAATTGTTAGATAGGCAACGGGGTTTGGAAAGAAAGTGAATACGAGGTAAGTATTTATACCTAATAAAACTCAGTGGTCATGCGTGATGGACATTGTATTTTATAAAATGTGATTTATAAACTGGAATTTTATTAAAAAATATATTTTACCACATATTTCTGGTAATTTTTAGCATTATTGTGTTAGTTTTAAGCGTGGCCATTTGACATTTATTTATTTCTCTTCCACTGCTATTATTTGTCTCTCTATCTGATCTGCATAATATCTAATATAACAGGGGTGGCCAACCTGCGGCTCGCGAGCCACATGTGGCTCTTTGAAGGATTATTTGTGGCTCTCGATAAATGTACCCGAGTTCCCTTTCCCTTTTCATTATTACGTCGATTACCGAATTTTGGAAATTTGTACCAGAATCGAAGTATCCTGAATTAAAAAAGGCTGCTTGTCGAATTATTTCAATACTCGGAACAACGTACTTATGTGAATCATTTTATTCCACTTTAAAATTCGTGAAATCCAAACACTGATCAGTATTAACTAACCAGCATCTCAAAGCATTACTGAGAAGTGCTGTCACCAAATATTCACCAAATTTTAAATAATTATCAAGAGAAGTGAAATAAATGTGTTTAATTTTTAATATTTAAATTCAATACACATATTTTGTACTATTATTTATATGTTTTCAATAAATACAATTTCTGTAAAAAACATTTTTTTAATACCTTTTTTGCATACCTTTTAAATACGTATTTAATTGCGGCCCCCGAAACATTTCAAATTTTGAAAAATGGCTGGGACTATCAAGGAGCTTGGCCACCCCTGTAATATAAGATTGTCAAATACAATAAGCTCTTTTCTAAAATGGATGAGAAATTGTTTTTGACATCTTATCTGAGGAAGATAGCCTCTCACCAATCTCCAATAGACGACCGCTACGATTTTGACAGCAAATACTTGCCTTCCTTTCCAAACGACCCCGTCGCTCATCAACAATTCAGAGATTAAGATAGGAATTCTGAGATATATGTCAAAATTCTGAATTATGTTAGGATTCTGGGATATAAATCGAAACTATAATTTTCTAAATGATATTGGAAAAGTTTTTAGCTGTTAAAATAGAATTTATTTCTTCAATAAAAAACAAAAGAAAAGAGGACTTTCAAGCAGATACATCGACGAATATCCTATATGTTTTTTCGAACTTTTTCAAAAAACCGTCTGATCAGAGATCTTTTTGGTGCAGCGATTTATTTTCTCATATTTCTCATATCTTCAGAACTGTAGAATTCTACCAAATAAAAGAAAGAACACTCTGTCAGATAGTTTTTTGATATTTAAGCAGTATTCCTTAATTTCGAAGGACAAACTGTATATTATTAATTATATTACACTCTTATTGTCCCATAGGTGGTGGTATGTTGCAAAAATGACTTACTGTTCACTCTTACAAACCCAACAGTTATTATTATTTATTTATAACATATTTATCTTGGATTCATAGTTTGTTTCTTTTGGGATTACACCACCTGTAAAATAACAAAAAGCAGAAAACCAGAATTTTTTGGTTTTCTGCTTTTTGTTATTTTACAGGTGGTGTAATCCCAAAAGAAACAAATTAATTATAAATAGTCAAAATACACCACAAATAAGTTACAGACATTATATTTATCTTGGGTTTTATGGTCCTGTAATATATAATATATTGAATAGACTTAAAATGTTATTAATTTAAACCACTAAAAAGATTGGTGCATTTAGATATTGCTCAAATATAAGTAAGTATTAGCTATATATAGAAGATTATTGTACAGACTTAAAACATCGATAAAGGTATTACTTTTTAAAGAATAAAGCTTCTTAGGTTATCACAGAATTTAAGTTGAAATTCAATTAATTATAATTATCATATTTTGTGTAAGATAGACAGAATTTGGTAACACAATTTTGAATAAGTTAAAAGCTAGTAGCAAATAGTAAAATTCATAAGCTATTTTAAACATTAGTTTAATGACACGGACTGAAAATTAATTAAAACTGTACTCTACTACTAACAAGTAAAGAACTATTTTATACTTTCTGATGATATAAGCTAACATTTTTCAGGTGTTCAGTTGGTAAAAGAATATAAACTACCCAAAAGTTAAATACTTGAACTATTTTGTCAGGCTTTTACGAACTAAAAAGTTCATGAAATTTTTTTCCAATAAAAAATCTGAGTAACCTCAATATGTAATAATAATAGGTTATCATAAAACAAGGGATATATTTCAGCTTATTATGTATTTTTAACAAATTAAGTTAATAACAGGATGTGAAAGAAGATTGCTTAGACAATGGGATTTCTTATGAACAGTGGTTAACGCAAATGTTCGATATGTCGTCCATTTTATGTTGCTGTGCAATCACCAACCGTTTCTCCAAATTGTACACAGGCGTTATTCAGCATTTCTGGTTGAATTGCAGCAATTTGCTCCCTAATAGAGTCTTTTAATTCTTCCAGCGTTGTTGGTGGTGTTCTAAACACCAAATTTATTAAATAACCCCACAGCCAGTAATCCGCTGGGTTAAAACCAGGTGATCTTCATTTCAATTTACGTTTACGTGAGTTTTATTTTGAGAAAAACACATTCTAGACTTTATAAATAAAATATGCCGTGTATTTAGCATTCACTCAACATAAATATATGCGTATGAGTCAATATGAGTCATGAGTAGACTCAATACTCCATTATATTCCAATAGAAATATGCCCTAAGTGGGTATAGCATTGCTGCACTGTAAATTTTGCCATTAGGAGATCCAGCACGTAGCACCATCTCTAAAGGTGCGTAGAGACATGCAATAGAACTTTGTATCGCAACACCGTCGCGCAACAATTTTTTGTTACGCATCGAAGATTCGGTGTGTCAAGGATTTATGTGTATCTATCAATATATCGTTGCGTATCCTATGGCAGAAAATACTGCTGTTCCATCTCAGAAGAATTAATATTGTCTTTCTTGGAGAAGTATATTTTATTATAATATTTAGAATTTTTTGTATCCCACAAAATTTCTTTATTGCGATAACTGTTTATAAAATCAATGGTAGATTCTTCCCTCGACTCCATAGCAAATAATTCTGAATATCAAAATAAAACGGAAAATAAATCGCGACTGTTACGCAGACCTGTCCAGACATGCAAACAAGTAGTCCAACATCCGGTGCGTGTCATTTCTTTCATGCGGCGGCGAAATACCAACAACCGATGGGACGCGGATGGACACGGAGGCCTTGATGTTACCACAGTGTAATGCTAAAGAAGCATTATACTGTGATGTTACTATGTTTCGGTGTTAGGCTGTTACGCAGCACCGTCCAAATTTGTTGCGCGACGGTGTTACGGTACGAAGTTCCGTTGCATGTCTGTACGCACCTTAACATGTCTGTATCCACCTTGACGTTTGAATTTACTCAACGTTGTAACATTTAATTTAAACTTGATAAAATGAAAACAGTTTAGTTATTAAAATCGACAGGTGTATATCTAGAATACTCATATAGAGCTAACAGCTGCCATGTGAACACATAAAGGGATACTATTGGATTACAATAGATACTATCCATGATACAATTCTTTGTATCATCGATACTATCTATTTTTTTAGTAACTATTTAACTATTTATTTAACTCAAGTATAAAATTGGTATTTCAAGTCATTGGCCTCGTGCTGTAAGTAGTTAAAGTATATGTTTAATAAGATAAATATATATAAAAAAGCCGTCTTTATATCTGCTCAAGTGTACTTATCATAAATAGGTGTACGTATAAGCCTACATGAAATACGATTTACCTATTTATTGTACAATTAATATTAAATTGCTACAAACGCTTTTTGGATTTCAGATAAGGAAAATGTACTTATTTGTGATGAATGGATTATACTATGTTTAAAGGAAAGTAAAGACGTTTGTAATTAGATATGAAATGAAACAGTTTCAATGGGATACTTTATTATTTCACTGCTTCAACAATACATTTTTTAATGATTTTAAACTGTTATAAATTTTCATTAAATCTGGATACCACTATTTTTCTGAAGACCACCTAAAGACCTCGTAACAAAAGAATAATGTATTTGAGTTTAATATAAAAAAGAATAATTGTTTTGAAAAAACAAAGCTTTCAGTTAGATGTTTCAAGAAATATATAGAAAACACTATATACTAGCATTTCAGCTTGTCAGGCCTTTCGCAACAGAGTAAATGTCTATTACTAAATATTTGCTATGCGCATTTTAGTTATTTATCTATTTACCTACCCCGATTGACCCTTTCCATCTGGTAAAGCCAGATTTTTAAGTACCTTTTCTAAGAAGCACCTGAAAAATGTAAAGTGCATCGGGAAAAGAAAGGAAAGCGCTTAGATCTGTTAGAGCAATTAGAAATTAAAAAATCTTTAATTAGAAATCCTTGTACTACCAATGATCAGACAGATTTTACACTTTCGTCCTTCTTAGAAAAGGTACTAAAAACTCGGGCTTTACCAGATGGGAAGGATCAACTGGGGTAGGTAAATAGACTAAAATACATTTGGAAATATTTACTAATAGACATTTACTCTATTGAGAAAAGCCCAACAAGCCAAAATACTAGTATATAGAGTGTTTTCTATATATTTCTGGAAACATCTAAATGAGAACTGTGTGTTTTTGGAAACAAATTATTTTCACGATGTTTCATAAAGAACCATCCGCTCCAGTATTCACTTTAATAAAAGAGAATTTATATTAGGCCATTTGAAATAAATTAATGCTAATAGTTGTCAATTATGATAAATGCTAAATTTATCTTTTTTATTTTTATGTATCAGTTACTAATCCCTATACTTTAACTATAGGTAAATTAGCCTTGTATTTTCATTCGATGGTACTCGAGAGTTATATATTAATTTACATCTAATCGGTGCAATGATTATAAACATTCAGACGTCATTGCTTTATTGCCATTTAATATTGGTACTTCAAACCATACAAATATAAAAAAAATATATCATTTAAGTATATTTTGGATAATATTCCAAGTTACAGTTACCAAGTTACTACTTTTAATGAAAAAAATCTTCTTAATTACTAATAAATTTTCTGACTCCATTAAGTGCTCAAGGAATAATAGAAGCATATTGTGGTCCGCAAAATAATAATATGCCACTCCTTGTCCCATACAAGTCTCAAACTTTCGGGCTCATCATTAGAATAAGAATAAGAGATAGAGATATTATTATTATTATTAGTATTATTATTATTATTATTATTATTATTATTATTATTATTATTATTATTATTATTATTTGTTTTTTATTGAAATCCAGTCGACCGGTTCCCTGGCTCCAATTTTCAGGGTCGGCCGCTGGTGGTTATCACTAGCTACTCCTCACGTCCGTGGGGGTGACGTGAGCCCAGAATGACTGCCTTCTGCATCCTTCCCCTTCCGGCTAGAAGATCTGCCGAATTTTGGCCGGTATGATCTTCAGTTCCGAAAGCAGTGTATCTCTTGCTCCACCGAGGGCTCCTATTATCAGTACCACAAGCTTCACAGTGTGTTCTCGATGGAGTCTGCGGAGTTCGAAGAGTTCGGATATTTCGTCCGTTTCTCCTTCTCTTTCAAGACAATGCTGGTCTCGGCAGGAGCCGAGAACTCGATGACTAACATTGTCTTGAGCTGGTGGTCGAGGAGGACTACATCAGGCTTATTGGGTCGAATCTGCCTGAGCGTGGGAAATGAGTAGTTCCAATAAATTCGGCACTTTTCCAAAACCTTATTAATTTTGACCTAAAGTCATTATTTCTGTCCTGATTCTGATAAAAAAAACTAAAGAAACAATTGAACATCGTGCTTTTTAAGATATAGGACAAATTGTATGTGTTTTTAAGTAGGAGATATAAGTATAAAGGATCAGTTAATCCCTCCCGGGATTTCCTAATTCAGATCGAATTAAAAGTCTTAAAAAGGTTCCACATGACTTTTAATGGTGGGCTTTTGGGCACGCCTTCCCGTAGACACTGAGACATCATATCTAATATCAAAATGAGAGAATACTCAATCCAAATATGTAAAAATGTATAGGGCGTTCCATTACAAATATATAGTTACGTCAATATCTTCTACCTTTCTATTCCCTTATTATTAAAATCATCACGAAAATGACAAAACATTGCTGCTAATTCAAATCCACTATCGCTTTTAGTTTTTGAGGTGTTAATGGTGGGAAATGAGAAACGGACAATCCTGTATAAATATGTCCTGATATAGTGTAATTAAAGGCAACGAGATTGTGGTTTATATAATCAATTTGTAGAATCTATATGCATTTGTATAGTTTAATTTGAGATTAGTTAGTGTTACAAAATCAATAAACATTGCAATAATGAAGCTTAGGTAGGTAGGCCTACGACATTTCTTCAGGAAGTGACAATTTTTCTTTTAATAAGACGTGAATTTGTTGTTAATGTAAATTTTTTTTTGTCTAACAATACAAAGTGACGATGACTATTAACATGACATACTGCTAAAATAGATCAATAACAGATTTTCCCGTTAATGAATGAACAAAACTATATATTCAAGGTGAAAATTATGAAATTTTGGAAGTTGGCAGTGCTGCTAGGAATGATTTCAAACATTAATCCCAGCGCAATCGTACGTTTAATCAAGTCTTTTAAACGTTGTGGAGGTTGATCAAACCGTTTACGTTTAAAATTTCTGCGTTTATCCTATAGGGAAATATCAACGAATTTAAAAATACAATGTATTACAGCTCTTTCGTTGTGTAACCGTAATAGTATCTATTTTATATAACATGTGGCTAAAATGGTATTTTACAAGTCGGGCGTTTATAGCATTTTTAACCACACGAGTAAAAAAATATATTTTAGTTTCGAGTTATATACAAAATTTTTTGTATCGCCATTATCATTTTGTAAAAATACGGCAAATAAACAAAGTTACCTTGTCGTAATGAAACCAATAATGAAACAACGAAATATTGACCGATTTAAACGTAATTCCAGGAATAAATATAAATAATGTGTTAGTAACAGTTCTATTCATATACATTTTCGTTAAATTATGAATAAAATTGTTCATGAAATTTGTTAATTAATAATTAATAAATGTTTCATGTAAGAACTTTGTTTGATGTAAAACTATTAAGTTTTATTTCAAACTTTTTTCTTTATTTTTCACTTGTCAATAATGACATTGTTTTGATTCATTGAAACTGTCAAATAAATGTCATTTTTTGATACGGCGTTACAAACAGTTATTTAAACGTTTTATGATGACGTTTAATCAACGCGTCAATTTCGGTAAAAACAAACATTTTTCGCGCAGCAATTGATGACGTTGATTACGTTTTCAAACACACATGTGTAACCATCGGGATATTATCGACAATTCGGGGTTTCTACATTTTTTAAAAATATATTTATACTGTTAGATTGTATGAAAGAAAGCCACATAGGAACTGCATGCCAAATAGTTCTAATATCACTACTGCTGTGAAAGATATAAATAATGATCGATTTCTTTCTTTCTTTTTTTTTTTTTTTTGAAGAATTTTGCATATAGGTAATGAAAATAAAGGGTTTCGGGACCCATGTTTATATGAACTTTTTCATTGTTTGATGGTGTTAAACGCTTTGAATATAGTAATAATAATAAATAACACAAAACCAAAACTTCTTATGACAACTTAATAGCCATATTTCCTAAAAGTGTATTCTATCGAACACCATTCGGTTTTTTGTACTTACAGCAGTAGGTGGTAGTAATAAATTAACCAGATATTTCTCGTTAACCTTTTACACTTGATGCCTACGAAAATAGCAGTTCCTAAATTAAGTATGACATTACCAATAAAGATTTTTCACTATCCTTATATCTTTCTTAACGTAATAAGTAATGTGCGTCATAAGGAAAACTGTTTTTCTATTTAATCAAAATACATTTTTACGCCAATACAAAGGAGTAGAAAATTAACGACCACGCAACATTATACGATACACCTAATTATGAGCCAAGTATCACAAGGCCTTGGCATTCTAATTGCGGCAAACAATATTTTCTAAAGCGGTTATATTCAAACTATGGATTCACAACCACACAAATAAAAGAGGAAATACACTTTTAGAACAATACACAACCTTTATGCACAACGAACAATGCACAACGAAACAGAAATGATTGTTAAATTAGGTACCTATTGTAGGTTAAAATAAAGTCCGAGTTTCTCCTGGGAAGCCTTGGACTCCGTGGAATTCGCATAGGGTTCCTAGATCTGGGCCGTATCGACAGGTATTGTCCAGAAGGGGTAACTTCCACAATCATTATTACAAAATGCACAGAAAACCACACTCATGCCACATTTACCGAGGATAAACTGACTACATTAAATGTAAATAAATATCTTATTTAGATAAGATAAACCTAATCTTTACTTGATTGTAATATAGATTAAATTATACAGTTAACTATAAATTATGAATTATTAGTGAGTTTTATCTCGCACAAACGTTTTACAAGCCGCGTTCAAGATCTACAAGGATAACTGACGCTAAACATACAACGACTAAACAAAATGCCTTCCCTGTTTGGCTGAATCAGTTGACTGTTATCTGCACAGCGGTAAATAGGCGAACACACCTACCTATAAAAAATTAACAAATATTTTACGTCTCTCCGGATATAGTTTAGAACCAATTATTCTCTATAAAATCGCGCTGTTGTCAAATTAAAAATATTCAAAGAGATTGACAGTACCATTTGTACTGTATGATTAATTCAATCCTGCCAATTCTACTAAAATGTCAGCTCTATATACAAGGTGCCCATTATCTATCTCCTTACATGGCTAACTTTGTTGATAGTGGAGATGGAGAATTGGTTAAATTAGCAAAATTAGGCAAAATTACAAGAGCAGTGCCTCCTTCAGATTTAATTTTAATTTTCAACTTTTCGAGATATTTTGGAAAAACTGAAAATCAAAATTTTTAAACTCGAATATCTCGAAAACTATAAAAAATACAAATAACATAAAAATACTGTGTGATAGTGTTTTTTACGTGGAATTCAGCGGTGATATTGAAAATTTCACGGGCATCTTAGTTTTTGAGAAAAAAAATAAAGTTATGTTTTTTTAAATGACAACCATAGTTGGCTATGGTATCAATAAAAAGCTTATTTTTTCTGATTTCAAAAATATAATATTTAATATACCTTTCTCTTTTCTTTTGTTATAATGAACAAATAATTTATTAATATAGTAAGCTATGAAAAACAAACGTAGATCAGTAAACAACAATAAAATATAAATGTCAGATCACACTAAAGTCACATTATAAACGTCAAAATTAAACGTTCATCTTAAAATAGTTATTGTGAAATGTACACAAACGAAGAAAAATACGATTTATTAAATATTATATTTTTGAAATCAGAAAAAAATAAGCTTTTTATTGATACCATAACCAACTATGGTTGCCATTAAAAAAAACATAACTTTATTTTTTTTCTGAAAAACTAAGATGCCCGTGAAATTTCCAATATCACCGCTGAATTCCACGTAAAAACACTATTACACAGTATTTTTATGTTATTTGTATTTTTTATAGTTTTCGAGATATTCGAGTTTAAAAATTTTGATTTTCAGTTTTTCCAAAATATCTCGAAAAGTTGAAAATTAAAATTAAATCTGAAGGAGGCACTGCTCTTGTAATTCTGCCCAATTTTGCTAATTTAACCAATTCTCTATCTCCACTATCAACAAAGTTAGCCATGTAAAGAGATAGATAATGGGCACCCTGTGTAAATGAATTTTCAAAAAAAGGAGCTCTGAGAAAATGATTTAATTAGGAAAAACCAAATTTCTTACAACCTATTTAATTAAGTATTTGTATTTGGCGAGTTAATGATTAAAATGATGATTAAATATGACATTTATTGCAATGGTAGTATTAAATATTTAATATAGGCAAATCTAACAATTTGCTAAGAGGAAAAATACTTATTCTCTGGAATTAAATGTTCAAATTCAAATTAGTGCCAAAGTTTACAGAATATAACTATACTGCAAGAGGTAATTGGGATTTAGATTGCGCAACCTTTTCCCATTTAACCAAATCTGTATCTCTTATAGTTTCCAAGATCCCTATACTGCTTATCCTTATCTTGGACAAACTGTATATTTTGAAATAAATGATATTTCCTGAAGAAACCGCGTGTGTCGTTAATGTTAAATATCTGCCGCAGCTTTTCCACCTTTTTTGCGTTTGTAAGTGACCCATAATGATTATTGTTGGGTACAACACTACACACAATTTTTTGCTATAGATAATCCACTGAACGGCTAATTACACTTACATTACTTGCAAAGAAACACACAACACACAAGTACTTCTAATCGCGTGACGACAACGCTACAAAAACAGTTGTCACAATTCAGGCTCAGGCTTCTTTCCGACTGATGGAAGATGAGTCAACAAATTAGCTGTACAAACAAGTGTTCAGCACGTTTAGGGGTTGCTATAAAATAGTTCTTAAAAGTAAATATTTGGTTCTAAAATTAATCGTTTGGATTTATACCATTTTAATAGAATTCATAATTTCAAATATTTGTGATATGAAACGTATCGTAAGTATGTAGTAGACATTAAAGGAATAGAGATCTGTACTCATAACTGGCATATAAATAAAATAAATATAAATAAAAAAGGAGTTCTCTATAAAGAGGAAAAGGAAGTTTAAATAAAAACTAATATTACCTCTACCCTTATTTGGGTCTATCTCGAATATTACTAGGATATATATGCATGCAACAGACATTTGATTCATTTGTAAATGGATACATTCATTCATCTTATGTATTGGCTATGAGTTAATGTCAAAAATACAGATTACTTAATACCATTACAGGCAAATTGGCAGCGATGGATGTTAGTTCAACGAGGTCATGACTTGCAAAAGTAACATTCCAATATTTTTTATATATCACTGGAAAAGAATCCAATCTTCTACACATGTATAGTATAAAAAATTGGACTGGCGTAATGTATTTGTAAACAACATTTTATGTAAGGCGAAGGTAATATAATTAATTCTATTCAGACTTGTATATTAATTACATTTTTTAGTTTGTTTTATCACTATATATTTACTATATTTATCACTACTAATTTACTTTATATTAACATCAACTAGTATATTTCAAATCTAATGAACCGGTTAAAGTTTTCATTTCTTAAATTTCGGTTTGTCAAATTTTCAAATGTTTTTATTGTTGTTAACATAGAGTTCAAAATAAATTGTTTACATTGTTTTATAGATATAACCTGTTTTATTACAGTACTAGACCTTTAAGATAAATTATAATATTGTTATTATGATTTAATAAACAGCAAAGTACTAATATATGTACTTAATATATAGACATTTACATTATTATTATGTCAGAAGAATGTATAATTATTACTTATCAAGAAATGTTTCATTAATTAGTGCTCTTAAAAGCTCTTAAATGTGCCATGAGATTTTTATTCAGTAAGGCAAATAATTTTATTCATGTAAATCTTCCAGCTGAACGTTTTATACACTCTGACTCTGTTCTTAATAAGCTCATATTACAATTAATAATTAAAATCTACATTAAACTGTTCACTTGGCTGGAACTAGAGATACAGACCAATTATGCTAGCCAACTGGAAATATAAATGTGTATATTATTGCTTAACGCATGACCTTGTCAATTCAAATCTTTTCAATTACTGATTTGGTAAATACATAGGTTATGGTCAAGGCTAATTTATAATGGCAATTTTGCAACGTTCTATAAAAAAATTTACTTTGCTGTTGGCACATGGAATAATTTTGTAACTAGTTATAATTTTATACAGACTATGTCAAATTAAATGTTCACTACCGCTAGATAAGTTGATAAAAGAAATATCTTGACGAGAGGAGAACATGGAAGGAAAATTACTCGTACGCAGGATGATCTCCAGAGGTTTCATCTTTGCTCCGTAATTTTTATAGTAACAAAAAATATTTCCGATAAAACTTTCAATGGCAATATATGATATTTAGAGTATATAAACTAATACAGAGTGTTCGGGACAAATATACCAGGTAAAATTTTTCTTTATTAAATGAAACACCCTGTAGATAATGTCTGCTTATATACACACTGTTTATTATTCATTGTAATCTCTTTTCGGATTACATCATCTGTAAAATAACAAAAAACAGGAAACCAAAAGCATATAATACTTCTACTATACTTCAGCATACTTCAAGCATATGCTATGAAATAAATATTTGATAAATTATCTAAATTTCATCAGTGGTTTTTTTAGTTTTATACAAAATTCTGCAACGCTACAAAATAAAATTTTTTTTGAATTTTGTCTAAATCACATAATACCTAATTATTATTATTATTATTATTATCAAATATTTATTTTGTTGCATATTATGCAGAGCTTTTTGAGGCAAACTTTAGAAGTTTGCCTTGATAGTGCACTTGAATATTTACTTTGTATGCTTCTGGTTTTCTTTTTTTTCGTTATTTTACAGATGGTGTAATCCCAAAAGAAACTAACAATAAATCATGAAAACTCACCACAAATAAGTTACAGACATCCTATTTATTGTTACATTTTTCGATTTTATTTTTCATCGTGCGATACACCAAATACAAGAATTTTTGGGTATTGCCCTTTTTCGCATATCAGGTACGATAATACTCCAGTTTCTACATTTCAATATCTTTTTTAGATTTGTATTATTTTAATGGTTTTGCTTAACTACGTTACATTGAAGAGGAACAAGAACTCCGAAATATTAACATTTGCAGCTGTGCCGCTTTTTCCTCTGAGCACTACAGCACGATATACAGGGTGCTAGTTAAACATGCGGCAAAAATTCAAGAGGTTATTCCTTGGACTATTCTAAGGATATTTTATCCTTAGATGATTTTTGAAAAAGACCTTTGTTGCGAAGATATAGGATAAACAAAATTTTCAACAAATAACAATTTAACAATTTATTACTAAAAATTACGTGTAACATTTTTAAACCTACAAGAATTGTTCAAAATGACTACCTCCAGCTCGGATGCAACCATCCAATCTTCTCCTCATAGACTCCCGAACTCTTTCAAAATCACCAGGGTCATTTCTTATTGAGTTACACCCAGCAATTATCCGATCTCTTAAATCGTCCACATCTTCCACTGGCCTAGTATAAACTAGTGACTTTAGATGGCCTCATAGGAAATAATCCAGGAGGTTTAAGTCCGGGGATCGAGCAGGCCATACATGAGGTCCACCTCGACCAATCCAGCGATCTCCGTATGTTGCTGATAAAAACTCTCGAGCAACTACACAAATGCGACACATACAAACTATAAAAACACAACATACAAAACAACTACTTTTTCTTACATGTCTTTTACTTGATACGTCCAGTGTAATACGTCATACTTTTATTTCACCTACATTAATAATGTGAAAAATACCAAAATTGGATTTGTTGAACATTTTTCTCGCCCTATATCTTCGCAACAAAGCGCTTTTTCAAAAATCATCAAAGGATAAAATATCCTTAGAATAGTCCAAGGAATAACCTCTTGAATTTTTGCCCTATGTTTAACTAACACCCTGTATTTTGTCTATTCTACAATTTTATTAATCTACCAGTATATTTTAATTCCATTTCATTCATTTTAATTTACAGTGAATGTAGATCTATATGAATATGTTCGATGAGGTTAAAATCAATTAACGAAATAGCACGACATTAAAATTTCCTGTCTAGGATGCCTCTAGTTGAACAGATAATTGGTAAATCGAATTAACATAATTAATTTATTTGTTTGATATAATATATCTGGATATATGGATATGTTATGGATAATATGAACGCCAAGTCGCTACAAGGCTTGCTTATAAATTCACTAAACTTTTAAAATTATTACAACATGCTTATTATGGTGTAATGGTGTAATATGATTACATGTTACATATTTATATATTATAAATCACTCAGACAATCAGTACAATCAACACAAGAGAACAAGTTTTAAAAAAATAAAATGAAGATATGCACTGGTTTGTATGTAGTGAAAGAAAATAATAGAAAAGTAAATTAGGTATAATTTGATTTTCATACAACCAGAAATATTTACATTTCATTTGTTAATAGTTCACGTGATAAGTGTCAGAGATGCCTCTCACATCACATCACATCACATCATCACATCATCATTAACACCCTTTAAAATTTCTGCATGAGAACTGCATGAGATTAATATTACATTAATAATATTATATTATGATACATATTTCTCAAGAGTGAACGATGAGAGACATCTGTAACAATTATGAGCTTATAATACAGGATTGAAGCACAGGCATGAATCGAGTGTACTTCAGTAAAGGGTATACCGCGGTAATAATTTTATTATGGTAGAATGGTACAAAGTAACAGCATTGGATAATAAAATCGGCGAATAACCGAATGGAACCGTAAAACTTTTATTAGAAACGCTGTCATAGGAATCAGCGACTGGATCACGAAAATTATTTAAGCATTGTCGCACAATCTGAAAACCTCATTTTAGATAATGTCAATGCGCTGTAATGCTCTGAATATCAGGAAGATTTTAATGTCGTAAATTAAATATTATTATAGATTTGTGATGTTAGATATCGAAATGTTATTTATAATGTAATTTTTATGGCGCCCGGTCTAATAGCTTTCTTAAACTTATACAGGTTTAAAAAAACTAATATTAAATGTTCAGACAAATATATACAAAGAGAGTCTCTTCGTGCTTGTGCCTTTTTTTCTATAACTCACCAATATAAAAATATTGCGAGCATACCGGATGATCAGACACTCAGTAATAGAATAGAATAAAATAGAATAGGATAGAATAGGATAGGATAGGATATAATAGAATAGAATAGCACAGGATAGAATAGGGTGGGATAGAATAGGGTAGGATAGAATAGGGCAGGATATAATAGGATAGAGCATGATAGAATAGGATAGGATAGAATAAGACAGAATAGGATAAAATAGAATAGAATGGGACAGAAGTTTATAATATCTTTTTATACTATGTATATTGTTGCATTTTTGGGAAGACCAATAAATGATTAGTTAACAACATATAGTCTATACCTAAATTTATTTCATTTGAACATATTTGACATTAGGTGCCTATTATGTTTATTAATTTTACATAACATAGTAAAAATATATAAACTAGCTATTGGTGCTAAAAAAGCTATCAAAATAATCTTCAATATGACAAAAACTATTATTAATTATCCACAAACTCTTCAAATTGAAAATTTAAATAGAATATCGAAGATCTCAGAAGTTATTTGATATAAATATAGGCCATACTATATACAGGGTTATTCAGAACTTATCTCTAAAACTTTGAGGATATGTGCATCCTTAAATAAGAAATCGATATCACCAAAAAAATTTATAATAAAAGTCTTAGGATTTCCCGTAAACAATGTTTAAAGTTATACCATTATAAAGGACTACGTAGATGGGCAACTGTACTTCACTTCAACGACATCTGATATACCACAGTAAAAAACATTAAACAAGTTTTTTGTACCCGGAACGCCTGGTTAAGACTGAGCGAATAGTTGGAGTGGGAATAATATCTCTATTGTCTATCAGTATCAGTCAGCCATCAGTCTATGTGTGTCGCTCTCGCAGTGCGGGTGTTTTATTTTATTTAGGAGTGTTAAACTGTAAAATTTTCAAAATGGCTCATGTGTACAGTAATGCTGAGTTAATGGACATGATTCTTATTTATGGCAAAGTTGAAGAAAATTCATTGGCATCTTTGCGCTTGTATGCGGACACACCGACATATCGACAGTTAGGTTTTGTGAGTGGTTGTTGCAGCAAAATGCTGAAAATCCCCAATTTACTGCTGATGTACTAGTTACAGATGAAGCTTTGTTTACTCGAAATGAAATACAGAACATTCACAATACACACGTTTGGGCACTCGAAAATCCGCACGCAATTCAACGAAATCACTTCCAACACCGTTTTTCGAACAGCTTTTGCAACAAGGTATGTGCAAATTTTTTATAAATTTCATGTTTCTAATACCTAGTAATCAAGTAGCGCAATTCTTCAAAATTAGTGTAACAAAATTTTATTCATTTTAAAGACACGTCACGTTGGTTACATCTATCTATCTTTAAGATTATTTTAAAGTGAAAACGCTGCAAATCTTTTTTGCGCCGGGTGCGATGGTTTTTTTCGTGCTAGCCAATTTGCATTGTCAGTCCCAAGGTCAGTCCATTACAGTGGACCAGTATCCAGCGGCGTGCAATGAAAATTTTTTAAATAGTTTTCAGAACCCGCCAAAAATTCTTTTTTGCACTATCACATTTGTACATGCATGTTGAACATCCCCAAATTTTATTATGGATAAGTTCTGAATAACACTGTATATTTCACTTAAAGTCGGGTGCATCCTTCAAAAATACAAATATATACAGGGTGTTACATATTGCTTTTCAATATTTTTTATATATCAATAAACAGCGGAACACTAAAAAGTCACTCAGTGTGTATATATATATATACAGGATATTCCATATATTTTTTTGTGTACCCTGCATACATAATTTGACAGCGCAAGTATTAGAATGACGGAAAACTATATAAAAAATTGTTTAAGACCAGTTTACAAGTTTTCTGTACCTGTCAATAATTAAAATATTAAGATGGGGTTTACATTAATAAAACTAACCCTGTACAAACACTTATTGTAATTTACGAATAGAATAAACCGTTTTTTACCTTCCCGTCGTCCTTCTCCTATCATTGCTCAGCGGAAATCTCCTGGTATACCTCCTGACTTGCGGTGACCGCGACGAGGACCGTCTCCTCTTGGCCAGCGCCTCCGAGTACCTCCTGGATCCGTCCGACGACACGAGACTCCCCACGGACGCAAAAGACGCTCTGGAATCGCTCGAGTCGATTTCATGCTCGGGGATGGCCTCCGAGTCCCTGCGGGACATGTCGGAAGACCACAGGCTGGTGATGCTGGCGCGGGAGTCGATCGACCGCTGGCCGACAATTTCATATCGTCGAGACGACGTCGAAAACGAAGATATGCTGGTGACAGACTGGCGACTCTCGTTCCCAACGTCCACGGAAGATTCGCGGGAGAACGGGGAGTACCTGGTGGATGTTAATCGCCATAAGGTTGGGAGGTGAGGGTTGGGGTGGTTTTTAGGTGGTAACTGTTTGTTAAAGTCACATGAGGGAATCGGCTTATGAGATCCAATGTAAATGAATGGTTCCACGACATTAAGATAATTACGTATTATTTTAAACTACAGATCCAATCACTATATACCTAGTTTGTTATTTCAAACTTTTAATTACTATATAAGATATTGTAATATTCATTTCTGTTATACCAATACAGATCTTATAAATTTTAGAAACAACATGGCCTAACTGATATCTATAGAACAGGCAGAACTGAAACTTATAGAACTGCTACGCAGTAGGTCACAAAATCCAGCTTTATTTTCCTTTCCGTCATATTTCATATTCTTGATATACCCTTGATACACTATAAGTTCTTTAATTGACTTCTACGATATGCTATACCGGGTTTCCCATGTCATCTGACTGAGAATGAACGTGGTTTATTACATTTCATTGACTTTTATAGAACTATTAGAACTGTAGAACAATAGAACTGATTGTCAAACACTTTTAATAAAGAAAATTCTGAAGTGAAATGCTTTTAAAACAATTTTGCTGAAAGACACTTTAGATAGTTGTCTCAGAGCGCGGTATAAGCTAAGATCAGTTGTTGTCTTACCCAAATGCTCGGCCAATATGAGCAGTATGTAAAGGAATACAAGGTTCAACAAACTAAAGAGACACACAAACCTCGAAATATCAACGTCCGTAGTTGCGTCTTTGTTGTCTCTGGAAGCTTAAACACTAGTTTTGTATGTGCATCAAATATTATCCAGCTTAAAGTCCATCTTAAACATATTTTTTCAAGAAAACTGAAAGATCGGTAATTTAAGAGCTTGTTGATATGACAGTAAATCAAGTATATATGAACATCGCTGTAAGGGTACCTATATCATGAAATTAACCAGTTATGAGATATCAAACATCCTGTATCTCAGAAATTCATAGAAAAATCATACATAACCACAAACTGGTTAATTTTTTCTTTCTAGTTTAATATTCAAGTCATAAAATTCATTGTATAGCAAATAACATGGACTGGCATCAACCTATACCAATTGAGTTTTAATCATTTCCAGGTGATGCCAACTTGGTGGGAGAAACACGAGTCGAGTGCAGTATAGTGTTTTGATGTTATGTGAAAAAGTACGTCAGTGTTATCTTCACACCAAAGATTCCAATCCCTTTGAAGATCAACCTATACAACATTAATTTGTATTTGTATTTCCTCAAGCATATGTATTTGACGATCCCTAATCTCCTACAAGCTTTGAACATCACAAATTTTAACTTTAGAAGAATTCTACAAAGTTTAATTGAGTAAACGACTATTATAGTTTAATGTTACAGCTTTCAACTTACTTTTTCATTGGGTAGCGTTAAAGTTTTTCACAACATCTTTTATATTTAATATCTTTCTTATTTAACAATTTTAGGCAGACGCATTTAGGAATATGAGCAACGCCCTTTATTCTCATTTAAAATACTTGATGACAGTCTAAACGTTTCCTAATAAAAAGCAGATGTTCTGAAATGTTTGCAAAATAAAAATGATAACATTGTTATAATCGTATTGACAAACAAAGATAATGGAAAAGTGGAACATTTTTGTTTAAATAGCTGAGATGTACGTATATATTTGATAAAACTGTATGTACTTCCGTAAATATGGAAAGACGTAGATTTTAATCTGCCTCACTTACAGCAAACACAGTAAATATTATTGTTTCTCATACTTGGGTCTTTATTGTATGTGCCGGTTGTCCAAAGAAGAAAGAATGAAGAATAAATAACTAACCAGAAGCATATCTCTATATTACGCTCTCAATTCCTTCAATATCAATGTTAACCTGATTTTATGTAGGTTCTTTAAAACCGTTAGACTGTAGTTAAAACCGAATTGCAGAAACAGCATATTAGAAAGATGAAGATATTTTGCTGAGTATTTAATCAAAAAATATCTCACAAAATATACTTGCGATGTTTGTGGATAATATTCTCAAGCCTACCAGGATTTGGATGAATATGTTTATTTTGCTACTATAAAGCTTACAAAAATGCCAATTTGGATTTGTCTTGCAATTTGAATATGCCTCACAACGATTTTGTAAGCTTTATATAGTTGCTTGAAGTTTTATTTCAGTTGCACTTTGGAAGTATTGTTTTACAAAAACAGGGTTATTAAAAGTTTATTTGTAATCACGTTAAATTAGAACACATAGAGAAAACTTAAAAATAGTATTTAACGATTCATCTCGGCCGCTTTTGTTAGAAGATCCTCGATGCTCAAGATGAGCAGCTCCTTAGATATATATGACCAACGTCCTTTCTTATTTTTGGATAATCGTACATAAATTTTTTTTTCGACTGACATCAAAAGAGCCAAGTAAAGAAAAATTAATAGCCGAATAATGCGTTTGATTTGGAAAAAATATTTCTTTCCCATTTAATAGAAAATTCAATCTTCCTTTTTAATTTAAAGTAATACTCTGGATGTTCTTGTATATTTGGGTAAAGGGTATTTCACAAATACACTGATGTGAGGTAATGTAAGAGATTTGAATTCTCAAAAAAATGTATATAGGTGTTAAATCGGGGAATGTGATGGTCTCTTAAGTTACATTACATTAACATTCTTCGGTTTAAATATTTAAATATTTAGAGTGACGAACGATGGTCTTTCACTTGCCGAATGAGACTGAAATGCTTGTAACTCAAAAAGGAATGACTGGATTTTAATTTTTCAACAACTGGTGTAAAGAGAATTGAAATACCTTTCAAACGAAGTGCGACACGGCCTACTATGCTATTTAAAAAAAAAATGTGGCCACAGCGACCATCTATCAGTTTTCAAAATTCTGTTTGCAGTCAGAAATAAGAATTTTCATACCATTATGTGTACAGGGTGATTCACTTTCGAGTGTGTAACACGGGTATCTCGCTTATTACAAAAGATAGACTGTATAGGTTTAAATTCGGCAAAGTTGCGGAATTTTGTGCTCAATAAGTTGGCGCAAAGAAAACCCCCATATCTGCTTTTGTTTTTGAGTAAGGGGCAAAAACAAGTTTTTTCCTGTTTTCGTTTTCTGGCCATAACTTCTATATTTTTGAAAATATTGGCTTATCGTTTTCACATTATTAGGACACTTTCTTGAGACAAATACGATGCCGTAAACCGTTTTTTAAAAAAATGTCACTTCTATTGTCAATCACGTCAACTTTATTTTTTCTTATGGGCGCCATATTAATTTTTCTCATATTTCAATAAACCGATTTTTTCTGAATACAATATAATATATGTTAATATTTGCCTAAAAAATAAGGGCATTATGAAGGAAAATAGGTATTTTTTTGAAAATGTCTAGTTTGCCATGGCCATGACAGTCAATTCTTGACAAACCACAAATGCCACTTATAATTTTTATAAACTGCTTCTGTGAAGTACTTTTTACATTGACTAACGATGTATTCAACCGAAGGGAAACAAGATATAGATATTTATTACAGATGTAACAAAAATTTAAACAGAACAGTTGAAGAATATTTAAACACATATCCTGAAAGACGACAACCATGCAAGACATATATTACTACTACTATACTATATACTAGGTACTACTACTCTACTATACTATATTACTCAACTGCACTGTAATTTAAGAAATTATGCCAGTTAATATATGTCTTGCATGGTTGTCGTCCTTCAGGATATGTGTTTAAATATTCTTCAACTGTTCTGTTTAAATTTTTGTTACATCTGTAATAAATATCTATATCTTGTTTCCCTTCGGTTGAATACATCGTTAGTCAATGTAAAAAGTACTCCACAGATGCAGTTTATAAAAATTATAAGTGGCATTTGTGGTTTGTCAAGAATTGACTGTCATGGCCATGGCTAACTAGACATTTTCAAAAAAATACCTATTTTCCTTCATAATGCCCTTATTTTTTAGGCAAATATTAACATATATTATATTGTATTCAGAAAAAATCGGTTTCTTCAAATATGAGAAAAATTAATATGGCGCCCATAAGAAAAAATAAAGTTGACGTGATTGACAATAGAAGTGACATTTTTTTTAAAAAACGGTTTAAGGCATCGTATTTGTCTCAAGAAAGTGTCCTAATAATGTGAAAACGATAAGCCAATATTTTCAAAAATATAGAAGTTATGGCCAGAAAACGAAAACAGGAAAAAATTTGTTTTTGCCCCTTACTCAAAAACAAAAGCAGATATGGGGGTTTTCTTTGCGCCAAATTATTGAGCACAAAATTCCGCAACTTTGCCGAATTTAAACCTACAGTCTATCTTTTGTAATAAGCGAGATACACATGTTACACACTCGAAAGTGAATCACCCTGTACAGATTATACATATTTTGTTAATAAATTATATTAACAAAGTGTGATTTACTGTTTTGAAAGAATCTTATTTTTAGAACTCATTACATCGGCATCCTGACGCCGAGTGATATACTAAAAACCTTTTAAAAAAATTAGATAATCATCTTCTCATGTTGTAAAGCGAAGAATGTTTTCTTTGGGGTGGATATTTTGGGACATTACTGTGAAAAAATAGCTCCTGAACAATGTCCTATATATTTGCTGGTAAAAAAGATCCCGTTGTACGGCCGAATATTAATTATCATTCCCTTTTTTATAACGCACATATTAATTATAGCCCGATGGGCACAGATATGGATATTTTGAGCTAAAAATAGCCGAGCGTTCGCTAAGTATCAAGGACAAATTTTACTTGATGTCTCCATAAGAATTTAAATAAAATTTTTACAAAATTGCATAAACAAGTTTTCTCACTTGAAAGTCACTTGCACAAGCTGTTATATAGGGTGTCTCAATGAAATGTGTCAAATATTTATGCAATTAATATTTTCATCTATTCAATTGGGGTGTGCATTTCTTGCAATCATCCAATCAGCATTCGCTTCTTTCTCTTCGCCATAACCACACAATAAGCATATTTTAAACAAGTACTCGTATATTAGATTTAGAGATATATTAGTATACAGGGTGTTAATTAAACATGCAAAAATTCAAGGAGTTATTCCTTGGACTATTCTAAGGATATTTTATCCTTCGATGATTTTTTGAAAAGGGCTTTGTTGCGAAGATATAGGGCGAAAAAAATTTTCAACAAATAACAATTTATTACGCGCTTCACAAGAAACTGGCTTCATTGGTAAAAAGATTCAGCGTAAGTAGTTGAGGGATTTCAATTAATGTGTGCAAAAGCCATTGACAAAATGCAATACGTAGAGCAAAATCCGCAGGAAGACGCGCCTGAACGCGTTGAATGTGGTATGGGTACAACAAATTATCTCTCAGAATTTTCCAAACAGTCCAATTACTTACATTCAAAGTATATGCAATTCTTCGCGTAGAAGTACCTGGATCTTCTTCTATCATGTCCAGCACATTCTCTTCTACGTCTACCGTTCTTACAGTCCTTAGCCTTCCTGGTCCTCCACTTCGCTTCAATGTTCTCGTTTCTCGAAGACGTTGATGAATACTTTGAAAGATTTTTCTATCGGGAGCAATGTGGCTAGGAAATCGTTCAATGTACAGTCTCCTTGCTTCTAATGCATTGCCATCAGCAAGTCCATAAATAAAATGCATGTCAGCCATCTCGGCATTCGTATAGCGAGCCATGATAGAGGACTTCACTAACAACCGTTTACATGCCAACTAGTCAAACGTCAATCAATCTTAACAAATGCGACACATACAAACTACAAAAACACAACATACAAAAACATACAAAATAATCACTCCGAAGTATCACGGCATGTTGGTAAGAAAAAACAACTTTTTCTTACATGTCTTTTACTTGATACGTCCAGTGTAGTACCTCACCTTTTATTTCACCTACATTAATAATGTGAAAAATACCAAAATTGGATTTGTTGAAAATTTTTTTCGCCCTATATCTTCGCAACAAAGCGCTTTTTCAAAAATCATCAAAGGATAAAGTATCCTTAGAATAGTCCAAGGAATAACCTCTTGAATTTTTGCCGCATGTTTAACTAACACCCTGTATAAGTAGGAATATAAGTTTTAATATTCAACCCTGTTCTAAGAGATATTAAAACTAAGACTTTTGTTTTCTTTAATGTCTCCCTTTGATACTCCAGTGGTAGGGTTCGAATCTGTTTCACCCTGTACAGCGTATTTCAACGTATCTGCATTATAAATTATAATTACAAACAAACAATTTCAATAAGAGCGATTTATGTAAGCTTATGGAAAACTCGGAGCGCGTATTTCAAGGAGAAAGCAAAATAAACAAGGTCTAATACAGTTTCATACACGCAGCCTTAGATGCTCAGGAATGTAGAGAACGTCTTTCAGAAAATCCTGTTACACAGTAGTAAAGAAAAGAAAAATATTCAGGCAATAGGACCAGATTTAAATTGAACATTTATTTGAGTTACATCCGAATAAAATAGCATATACGACAAAATATGTTCCTTGTTATAAATCAGTTTACTGTCATGTTGGATTTGATAAGATGAGCAACTTTAAATCTTGTTTTGACAGCCAGATAATTTAATCAAAAGAATAAAAGCTGTAAAATAAAATACAGGGTGTTCCAAGATAATGTGACACATTTTAAAAGCTTATAACTTCAAGGCAAAATGAGATAGCGACGAGTGGTTTTCACTGGTGCTCTTAATTTTACAAAAAGTTTTCTTTTGTCATTGGTACTAGTTTATTTTATTTCTACAGGTGTTTGAGAAAAAATTGCTATTTTTTAATTCAAAATTGTGATCATTTTTTAATTGGAACACCCTGTAGATTATATTACCATTCGATAGAGACACTTTTTTTCTCTTTTCAAAAATGTATAGTTTGATAGAGTTATACCAAAAAATAAAGGAGTTATTTCAATTTACACACCAGCCCTTTTCAATAGACCATAATTTTTTTGCAAGGTCGCATTTTACTTTTTCCACATTCTCAGTACAGAATAAGGAAACGCATGGCCTGCACATTCTCCCGAACTAATGGTACCTGATTTTTTTCATATGGGTTATGTCAAAGGTCGTTGTTATAGTCTTGTTGTATAAAATATAAAATAACTAAAACATAACATAACTAATGTTTTTCAGACCATAACACCGGAACTGTTAGAACTTGTCTTCAACAATATGCAGTTTAGATTGCAAAAGTGTATTGAAGAGAACGGTGGGCACATTCTAAAGATGTAAAATAATATGTGTATATTAAAACTGAATTCTTCTTAATTGGTGTTTTTGTTTCAATAACTTGGTAATTTATGCTGTAATGTAATTTGTATAAATTTGTATTAAATTAGTTCTTTTCTTAATAATAGCTCTAGTTATTCTGTACTGATAATGTAAAAAAAAATAAAATGCAATCTTCCAAAAAAATTATGGTCTAAGTATTGAAAAGGGCTGCTGTGTAAATTGAAATAACTCCTTTATTTTCTGGTATAACTCTATCAAACTATACATTTTTGAAAAGAGGAAAAGTGTCTCTATCGAATGGTGATATAATCTACAGGGTGTTCCGTTTAAAAAATGATCAAAATTTTGAATTAAAAAGTGGCAATTTTTTTTCAAGCACCTGTAGAAATAAAACAAAGTAGTACCAATGACAAAACAAAACTTTTTGTAAAATTAAGAGCACCAGTGAAAACCGCTCGTCGCTATCTCATTTTGCCTTGAAGTTATAAGCCTTTAAAATGTGTCACATTATCTTGGGACACCCTGTATAATAAACAACCAAAGTGACTTTAACAAACTTTGTTACCAATAGATGACTCTACAAGCTCTTTTTAATGTGGAAAGAAAGTAACAAGGACTAAGTAAAGTTCTCTTTAAAATAGAAAGTTTTACTTTGCGTCTTTGATAATTGAGTATTTCTACTATAAATTCCTTGCTATTATTGAAATAGAAAAAAAAACAATAGATGTTGGCTATAGATTTTGTGCATTATCTAAAAGTATTCCATGAATATACAGGGTACTCATATACATTTGTACCATAACAGAATATTTCATTTTAAACAGAACATCATGATTGCATATTTATAATACATAATATAATGATTGCTGCAGAGTTTGTTAGAAAATGTGAATAATTTTTAACATTATAAATCTGTATTTGCATATGTCTGTGCAAACAATAACGGAGAGCATAAAGACATTTCGCACAGAGTATTTTTCTACAACAGCGCTACTCAAAGATCTGCTGTCTCCAGAAAAGTAAAAGTAAAGTTCTGGTGTAGCTGATTTAGGAACGCGTGTAGTCTGATGCTTGAAATGCGCAAACGTGGTTCTTCTTTCACATTTGTAGAAAAATGTGAAATGCGAATTTATTTAAATTTACCTAATTAATGGGAAAAGTAGATAGGTAGGTACTTCTTGAAGTTAACCTGGCAAATTGTAAAACTTTAAGATGCAATTTTTTAATTTATGCAAATGATCTCCTCAATATTTATACGATATACGATTATTATCTCTACCCCTCATTTTAATCCAAGACTCACCCCGGAAGTTTAACTTGTGCGGGAGAGCGGGCGGTTTATTATTATGCAGTAGATAACTAGCGTAATGTTAGTGTTGTTTCCGAAAATACAAGAAGCTCCATTTAAAATAAGAAAATCAATTACCCAAGCTGCACATTTGCCATAACTTATAAAAAGTGCAGTGAATGTACACTTAATTACTCTTAAAATATTTTTTTTTAATTCAGGAAACAATGAAACACTGAACAGAATCACGGAAACTCAATATTTTTTGAAACACATCATTTTCTAAAATGGATCGTCTTGTGGATTTTTTCTTATTTGTTATCCGCACCAAATATTTTAACGCAGAAGTTCTCTACAATGAAAAATTAAACATATTAAAACAATAATTATATTAATCATTATGCCATATTTTGTGACAAATCACCTTGTTCCTTTTTTTAAGTTGATAACAGACTATTTTATATATAATTGTTTTTTTTTAAAAAGCCATAATTATCAAGCGATGTTAATCATTTGGAATTACAAAATTGAATTTATATGTTTCGAACATTTCTAATGACAAGACAACATTACTTCTTTACATAAAGCACGTTATACACCTTTATGATTTTTATGGCTACAAAATACGTGCCTCTAATACAAATTTTCACTAAAATTACGGACTCAGGGTATTCTTAAATAAGTCTTTAATCTGGAGCTAAAATTTTATAGAATTTGGTGAGAAATATTTTATTTAAACTTAAAAGCACAGCTGTTGGTAAAAGAAAAATATTGACTTTTTCCGGAAGTATCACTTGTTTATTGATGATATTGTTTATCACAAGAGATAGCTTTCTACTAACAACTAGCAACAAAATAATATATAATTAAATCACTTTTATGATTAATAAACAAAATAACTTTGATCTTGAATCGCCCTTAAATATATTTTGAAGTGGAATTGATCATTTAAAAATATTCCAATTTCTGAAAACTTCAATTTCTGAAGTAACTTGAAATATTTTAATACTTTTGAATACTTTGATATCTATGCAATTTTATACACTTGATATCACAGAAAAAGTCCGTCTTTCCGTAAAATCTGTGTTACTTTCTTCCCACATTGAATACCAATAAAACAAGTAAATACCTAGAGCGATAACTATCTGTTGATATCTTGTTATTGTATGACATCTCACTAACAAATTCGGGTTCCGGAGAGGGAGAACAAGTGGGTTCAGGACTGGGCGTGGGTGTGGGTTCTTCTGGAGGGGTACTGGAAAGGGGGGGCGTGGGAGACTTCTCCAAGGGCTTCCTGAAACTGCGAAAAAGGGACCATAACAGAAATAATAAAGTCAGCATCATACGGCTATGAAGCGTCCATCTCCTTCACCATATTATAATCTGCTGGCTCACGAGACTCTCTGTGTTATTGGGCTAGAGTCACATGGGGCGCAACAGTCTATTGATCGGGTCGTCTGGGCAGACGGAGCTTTCGGATTTTCAGCACCTACATGATTACTTAAAATAAATTAGAGCGAGCGGGTTACCATTGAGAGTGTTCAGCTGAAGAGTTCACTACGCTCGATTTGTCACCTGACGCGTACGCATTGGAGCTGTCTCTGTCAATCGCCATTTTGTTTGCGTGTGGCACACATTGCAGTATGTTTACCTTGCGGTGGAATACGGATTGCTGTTTTACACTCTAACCAAACACGGGAATATCCTCATCTACTTTCGTTTATCCACTACAATAATTTATTAGTTACTTTATTTATTGCACATACACACAAAACTTTAAATTATTTGTCGGTTTACCAAAATACACTTGATTTTATTATAGATATTATCTTATTGCACGTTTTGTATTACTTAGATATTTGTTCTGTTAATAATTTTTTTACTCTTTTATTGCCAAGACATTTATTATTGCAGATAATGCTTATAAAACAATGTTTAACGTTTTTATTTCCTACATTTAAAATTAAATTGCGGTGTATATAAAAAGAGGGAAACTGCTAACAACGCATCAGTAAATGAATACTACAAATTTAATGTCTGTGTTATTTAAACAATAATTATAATTTTTCAAATAGTATTAAAAGTATCAATAGCAACAATTATATGGGTCAATGCCAGATCGGAAGAGCTTCGTTCAATAAAACAGAAACCTAACATTTAAGTAAGGTTATATTTTTAACCCGATTGTAATGTATTTGTTTACATTGTTAGGTTCGCACTGAATCCCAGTTCATGCACCACCAGTTAATAAAAAGTTTAATTTAATTACAGAATCTAACATACCCGGTAGTATTGTCACAAATATTACAAAGTAAATATTAAGATTTTACTTGTAAATATTTTAAACAAACATTTCTTTAAAACTGATTTATTAAACACTTAAAGACGTAAATCAACACTACATTAATGTAATCACTACACTTTGCTAATAACTGATTTTATGTGGCGCTGTTTTCTGTTGTTACATTTTCTAGGTAAATCTCTGCAGGATATTGCAGGAATATAGGTTTTACTTTAGAGCGTGCCATATCGTGGCAGCCATGACTGTGGGGAAGCGCGCATGTTCTCTGGTCTCTCACCCCCTAGTTATGTGCTGGGGCCTGGTGCTCGGCAAGCTTATTCCAATTTGGGATGTACCGCTTCTGAAAGACATATTTCTTATATAAGATGCCACACAAGCATTTTTAATGAATGTAGCGGAGGATATAACTTTTATGATACGAATTTCCTGCTGTGTGAGTCGAAGCAAAATATTTCTTTTGAAGAATTCGTTATTAAAAGATAATACAGCCCCTAATATGAAATCTAATTTATTTATTAAGTTGTTTGTATTCTCTTTTATAATGTGCGCATCTAAATTCTCGTTCTCGCAAATTGTTTGATCAATTATGCTACAAACAAATTACAGAGTGAATCCTGAGGAATTCACTATTTTCATGTGATAAATTAGTATTTAACATCAAAGATGGCGCCTTCGCAGTGTTGTCAACTCGAAAATTTTAAATGACAAGAGGTGTCAGATTACAATCCTATAATTTAAAAGATATTTCATTTGTTTGCATATTCGTTATTGAAACACTTTAAGGGCAAACAAAAACTATTTCGGTTTGAATCAACAAGTACAGAAAGTGAATGGGATGTCCTGGATCACAGGACCTCGGCCCTTGGACTTTTTTGCTTGATTTTCACAAATACGATGCTGTTCTCTAGAAAAAGTCACTTGATAATGTTTTGGTGTTCCCCGATAACCTTTATTTTATCCTACCAACACTATTTTACCTACCAACACTTTTTTTGGCAGTTTTGAATCCAATTAATTTCAATTATCCGTGATTAAAAGTTGCCTAATCTGGTATATTCTAATTCAAAGAGCAGTAGGTCTTTAATTCATTACGTATTTTTCCAGTAAAACAAGAGAGTTTACAATAAACAAATTCCACTATCGCAAAATTTTAAAATCCATCCAAAATCTCGGAAAAGAATCACTTGAATCTTGTTTGCATCAGATACAAATTCAAAACAATCAAGTGATCCCCTAAAACAAAAACCATATTTTGCATAAGTGACAATTTGTCAAAAATTTTCTATTACCTACACATTTAACAGAATTATGAAACCATGAAAAATTTATTTTATCGAAGCTTGACACTTGCAATGTCAATTACGGTGCTTGACATCAAAGTTAACTTGCAATGCAAGCTTTATTAGATGCCATAATTTCGCGAGGAAGAGCCATTTCCTTTAGAACACAATTATCTCTTTCAGAAAAAAACTAGACGTCTACCGCATATTGAACCAAATAAATTCGAGTCCTTTTATATATAAATGCATATACTGTTCGCATTTTGGCCAACTCCAAAAATTGACTTTTTACAAATATGTACTTACAAATAAAATTTCATTTACGCCCTCCAGCCATGTTTTTGACTTTAGCAACTCCTTGTTATACTCCGAGAGGAAAACCAACTTTACTAGACGGGTTTGCTATAAGTCTTTGCATTATTTCCTTCTCTTACATTTCAAAAACACCCTGTATAGTGGGAAACTAAACACCCAAACAAAAAAGAAGAAATAAATGGATAGTTTATACATATACTCGTATACCTACAATAATGTAAATTTAATTTATCAAAAAGTTGCAGTTTCATCAGTGCGGAACGAAACTTTGAAAGGTTGATGTTGATGTCGGTACGCATTCAATTTAAAACTCTACTCAGGCGCCATTTGAATACAAATTAGGGATCTCTTTCTAAAGTAAATGGTGAGGTAAATGGCAATCGATTGATGGACTGCTTTCATTATTTTTCGTTAAAATCCGAGCGCGGTATTTAAATATCGTTAAAAATAATAATTATAAGAGAGTTAGGTACCTAAACCTTTAATATAAAGTACACACAATTAAATTAATGACTTGTGGAATATCACTGGAATATCTGGAACGTATAGATTTGATGTTAATAACATGAAACTGGAGATATTGTGTAAATATCGGCGCCTTCGCCATTTATTGAATTATTTAAATACAATTTCCATAGGTATATATAATTTTTTTTAAATCAATATTAAGTATTGGTAGTAGTTAGTCTATTCGTTGTTAACTATTCATGTACCAGAAAAATTAAATACATTTCCATAATAGACAGAAGTCAACATCATCAGTGATCAAAAACTATAGTAATTTTATCATATAAATATCACCTATCAACTACTGAAAAACTCACTTTAATGTTAAAATAACCAATATGAGTCCAATTTCGTTTATAAATATCAATACTTTGTAAATACTTTAATAAAATTAAGCACTATTTTAGTGACTTCGCAATTAATTGCATGAGGTATTATACATTGAACAGTTCTAGTTACAAGATTTTAATACACTCAATTTTTAATACAATTGTATTATTATGTATTCTATAGTTTTACAATTTATTATAATATTACATTGGATTGTTGCAGTACAGATGCGAATGTGTAAATTTTTTGCAAAATAAAGCCTATTATTGCAATTTCAATATTATTTTTAGAGTAATTTCATGTCATAAAAAAATATATTTTTACAAAGTAAAGGGTGGCCCATAATGTAGTGACACATTTTGGAGTCTAATAACTTTGCCTCTGAAAAACCTACAGGTAAGTTTTTGGTGTTATTGGATAGAAAAACTCAAAAAGTTTCTTGTGTTCCAAAAAAATACAGGGTGTACCAAAGTATAAAAATTCAAGTAAAAAAATAATTATGTAAAGTTACATTATGGCCCCCGAGATCATGTGACTTAACACCCTGTGATTTTTGATTATGGAGCTATTTAAAATCCAGAGTTTACATCAATAATCCATAAAATATCGACGAGTTAAAAGAAAATATTCGAACAGAAACCCGGAATATTGTTCCATTAATGTTGCATAATGCTATGCGAAATATGGTGTCTAGAGTAGAAGAATGTTCAAGAAGGTTATCCATCATCTTTTACACAAAATTTTTAAAAATTACGCTAGTTATTAATATTATGTTAGTTTCCATTGATATTAAATTTCTTGAATTCAATATTTTGATTAAAATCGTTTTATACTTTGGTACACCCTGTACAAACTTTTTGAGTTTTTCTACCGAACAACACCAAAAACTTACCTATAGGTTCAGAGGCAAGATTATTAGACCATATATATTTGTAACATTACAGGTCTTTTTTTCAGTGCTCTTGGGAACGAACGGATATACGAGAAACTTAAACTGCCACTTTGGAAAAGAGTTATTTTAAAAATAATTCTGGAAATAAAAGAAGCGTGATCAGCTCTTTTATGTCTTGCAATTACTGAAGACTGGTATTTATTAGCAACTCTAAATTTTCATTAAAACGGTATGGAAAGAAGCACATTTCCTTCAACTAAATCTCTCCTATATCTATCAGAACAGACTTGAGTGCATGACTTCCACTGGGGCCATCAGATTTTCACTGAAAAAATCTAGATAGACAATATCCAAGCTGAACGAAGGGACAAAGAGAAAATGGAAAAGCCTGGGGAGATGGCTGGAAATTGAATTTACGCAGAATCTAATAGCCTTTTCGTTTTCTAAAGTCAAAGCGGAGTAAGTAATTGCAATACGGCGCCGGTGAAACAATACAAGTAATTACAGCGTCCAATAAAGTCCAATTAAGGCCTTCAAGATAACACTAGGCTATAGAATTGTATAGGATGTTGAAGGTTTAATTACGCTGCCGCTTCTTATCCTTGGAAAGTTTTGATTATGATTCAAATTACAATTATTCATAAATTCATAAATAACTTCCTATACTATGTGTTCCTGATATACACACCATGTAGCCATGATTTAAATAGCCTGATCTTATTATTCCCTGTTAAAATGACCCCCCTGTTCTTTGTTCATTACTGATTGACGTGGTCTTTGAATGGTGTCAAACTCTTATAAAAACAGTTTTGACCAAGTTTCTCTTGATCCCTATACAAGGTGTCCCAGTGTGAGCATACAAAAATTTATCAGTGGGTGGACCAGACCAAAATAAGAATAAAATTCTTATAAAAAAAATTCCCTGATGCACGCCTAACGAGTTACAGGGTGTTATTTTGGAAAAAACAATTTTCCGCTATAACTTAAAAACCGTTTCGTAGATTTAGGTAATTTTTGAGTGACGTAGGCATCTATTAAAGGTCATGAAAACTACATGGTGTTTATTTAACTCTGACACCTGTGGTAGCCTAGGCCTACTCTTCCTTATGACTTCCTTTGTATGTTTTTTTACTGTAAAGGAATGTAGTCGGTACTTTACACTCAATTTACTCGAAAATGGTTGATTTTAGAGCTGTGTAACAATGGCACCTTTTTTGTTCAGAATTGGTAGCCGATTAATGAAAACTTAGTCAATTCACGAAAAAGTAGGATATACAAGAGTTATGAAGACCAATATCATAAGGAAGAGTAGGCCTAGGCCACCACAGGTGTGAGAGTTAAACAAACACCATGTTCTTTTAATGACCTTTAATAGATGGTTTAATAGATGGCCTTAGAACGGTTTCTAAGTTACTGCGGAAAATTGTTTTTTTTTTCCAAAATAACATCCTGTAATTCGTTAGGCGTGCATCAGAGAATTTTTTTTATAAGAATTTTATTCTTATTTTGGTCTGGTCTACCGTCTGGTAAGTTTCTGTACGCTCACACTGGGACACCCTGCCCTTGGTGGTATTAGTGACTCTATAGATGTCTACCCCTAGAAAGAAGCGTGTGAGACCGGCGATTTTACTCCACAAAAACTGGCGAGCGACGTGAAGAGTAGTGGGGTCTGTTCAGTTATAATACCGTACTCGCTTAATGGAGTAGCGTCTCATTCGGCGCGTTTATAATTATGTTTCATATATGGTCTTATCATTTTCAGGGCCTCCGATAAAATTCGTTTTGGATACTTTTTCAAAACATTTCACGATTATAACTACTCTACCACATTTGGTAAAATATTGGAAAACCATTCACAAACAAGCAACTTGACTACTTTTGAAGAGAGCTTGAATAAATCTATGTGGGAAACTGCAATCATTATTGTAATTTTTTTTTTTTTTTGGAAAATCGTTAAAAATTTCAATTATTTTATTAAAATCACGTCAATTTGATACCAAACTACATTGAAGTGTTTGAACTATTCGAACAAGATATTAAGCTTCTTTAATTATGCCGATTGTAACAAGTCAACATCTTCAGTAACTCTTCAGGTTTTAGTTCAATCTCTGGATCATGCTTAGTAAGCTATATTTCATGTTCATAGTCTATACAATATAAGCCTAGGTACAGTTAGGTACTTACTCAAAATTAAACACGCTTTCAACTAATTATCAGCAGGAAATATTATCTAATATTATCTAATATTTAATTATTATTAATATAATAATTAAAACACTGACCTAGTTTTCCACAGAACACCAAAACACTATACTTCACTCATCTTTATTTAAATGTGACACAAAAATATTCCTCAAGAAAGGGCTCACGAGAGATTTTATCTCTAGACCCATAGTCTGAGCGTAATATTTATTGTTATAGTGGCAATAATGTTGACAGGTATAGGTCGAAAGTTGATAATAATTATCAATATACCTTTAATAAGAGGCTTACATTCTTCTTTCAAAATTCAAAAATACGTTTAGGGAATCGAGGAATACGAAAAAACTTGGTTAGATGATTGTGAGTTAAGCTCTATTCCAGCAGGAATCAGAAACTAGTCAGATCCAATCAAATCATTCCAAATCAGTCACCAAATAGTTTTCAACCAATCACAATCCTTCCAACTAGTTGGTGATTGCTGCTGAAATAGACCTTTAGTAAGATGAAGTTTTGTTGTTTGACTTATCTACAATTAGTTTCACTCTCACTTTCATTAAATCCCTTTTTAGTGGTGGCTGTAGGAATAAATGTGTTTAATGAAGTTTTTAAAAGTAGGTATCAAGCTGATAATAATAATATAATATATAATATTATTTCTACCCCTCATTTTAATCACATTAATTAACCCGGAAGTCTGCGACCTTGGTGCAAGGGCGGGTCGGCATATTATATATTTGCGCTTTAGGAACGACTTCAAACAACTGATGTGAATCTCTTACATTAACACCAAGCTGACGTTCATCTCATTCTACATAAGCACGCCAGGATAGTTGCCAACCCATCCCTACGGACAGGCCTTAATATACGGATAGACAATTTAATTAAAAATGGTCCGGTGGAATGGGGTATTCAAATCCACGAACTCTGGTTTAAACGACCGACACACTAAACTCTGAGTCACCGACCCCATAGACATAATATGTAAAAGTTAAGGAAAAAAGAAACTCGAAATATTATATCCATAGCTCTTCAACAATACCTTCTGTTTGTAAGTAGGTATTCAAGATTAGTGAATTATTCTTTAGACATCAAGCTATTATTTCTCTAGGTACTTGGGCGTATATATACATACTATCATCACCTGAGTGTCATTCACCTCCAGCAATAAAGACAAATATCAGTTTCAACCTATTAGGTATCATCGGTTCCATACAAATCGCAGTTTCGGGTTTTCGGGAATACGATGAAATTCTGTGGGCTACATCTTGCAATATATTACAATATGGTTGTATCTTACCAAAATAATAATATACTTAGCCATGTGAACTATAAAATAATATATTTAGGCATATTACTTTACTGTATTTTCACAAAGAAAAAATTTTAGTATTAACTGCACCTCTATTTAAAAAAAAAATTCTGTATGGATGCGTAAGGATTCTATATGGATGAGAAGTATTATTATTAGGTCATATGTCGTATATATGATAGTAGCCTTGCTCCGTAGTTAATATTCCCATCTGCTTCGCTTGTACCTTATCTCATCGCCACCGAGTCCTTGCGTACTTCACCGTCTGCTTTCGCTGTATTGAGATAGGTCGTATTCAGGACAAAAGGAGGTGGGATACGTCTGAATTCTCTGACGTCAATAAGACGTTTGACGTCACTGGCGAATCAGGGCACGTCGCTCTAGCAGCGCTTATTGCTGGTAGGTGGCTTTACTGGTAATATTGCCGTTATGCCGGATAAACATAAAAGTGACATCCATAATACTTATTCAGGTTTTTTATGGTTTTTGTAATGAGTATTACATAGTAAATTGCTAGTCTTTTACCTTATGATTGAGAGTCATCACCGACACATACCGAAAGCTTGTGTCCTAGTTAAAAAGGACTTATAAACCGTTTATTCAAAGTCCTATATTCACCAGATCCTTCTTTTTGAAAATATTACCTGGCAGGCTTTATTATTATGAAATTTTTATCCTTTCAAGGCTTGCAGTGTGTTGTTAATAGATTTACATCTCGAGATTCAGTGAGTAGATTGATATCTATATATTTGAACTATTTTAGAAATTTTTGGCAAAATGAGGAATGCAAGTATGTTAACAGAATGACTGCACGTAAAATGTACCATAGTATTTTTTCTACACCAACGAGATGTAGAAACAAATTCTACTGCTTTACAGATGGGATTTACATAACACATAACTACGAATAGTACGAATCTACTTTATATCCACCATATGTAAACGTCTGGTTTAAATAAGGACTAAAAGAAATTAAATCAAAACGTCTATTCTCCTCCTGGCTATATGCCACGCCGAGCGCTGAATTACAAAGCAAAAATTTGCCGTATTTTGTCTAACATAGAATCAAAATATAGCGACATGGAAAATAGACAAGAGAATAGCTGTTTCGGCTTAATTTATTTTAGTCCCTATTTAAATAAGGCGTTTACAGGTATTGGATATAAAGTAGATTCGTACTACTTATTCGTAGTTATGTTTTTCTACAAGTTACGCGAGCGAAAATGTGTGGCAGATTAATCATAGCGTTCAATGCATGACTTACTTTAACAGAAAGTAGAGATTTCTTGGAATAATAAGTCATACCTAACAGGGACTTTAGACATCAAAGTATTAAGCAGTAAGTCGTAAATGATGATGAGCTGCTAAATTATTCCAATGCGGTGATAATTTGCGTGCATTTGTGCAATTATCAAAGACTTCGCCATTACAAAATTATCACATAATTAATTTATAACCAGAATAACCAGATTGGAACGTTTGCGAAATGCAATATGATTTATAATAATTTTATTTTCAGCAAACAGACTGTATATAGTTCGGCTTCGTCTACTTCAAGTAAACTTCACCCAAGGATTGTTAACTGTTTACAGGATTGCTCGATCCCTATACTACAATGTAAACCATAATTGTGACGTCATCAAAGATCCTAAGATCTCGAACTTGTAGAAATAGGTACACTTTATACTGTTATTACAAACTTTAATAAATAATAATATTAATAATCATTCAAACTCGAAAATTCTCTTGCAAATGTGAAATATAACGAACACAAAATAGGTATATTTTGACAATTCGATTACATATATCTTCGATGACGTCACAAAGGCGGCTGACAAAATTGAGCGATCGAGCAATCCTGTAAACAGTTAACAATCCTTGAACTTCACCAATAGTAAATTAAAATAGTGAAATCAAAAAGTAAAAAAATAAAATGGAGATCTATACAGGGTACCCCAAAATTAGTGTGAAATAATTTACCAGTGTACCAGTGTGCTCTATGGTTGGGGGACCTTTTAGTCACCTTTTTAACCATAGAGAAGGGGACTCTTCATATAAATATGGATCGAAAAAAAAATGCTTCCTAAGGGGGTGAAGTATCTATCGGCATCCTAGTGCCGATTTTTTTCTAAATACCTCCGAAACGAGTTGAGATAAATTTATCAAATTTGGTATCCCGCCTAGGTCTTAGGGGTACTTATATGCTGAATCCGCTGCTGTAAATAAAATTTCGGAGGGTGGACTAAATATTAAACCATCTTTTTTGTGCTGTGATAGGAAATACATATGAAATTTCAATATTTTTATACTGAAAAAAGGTACACTTGGTTTGTATCGATAGGACGGATCGTTTTCTAGCAAAATTGCTTTAATTATTTACATTCGAAAACACGAGATGTAACTTTTTTGTATGTAACTTTTCCCTACATGGTTTTGTCACTTATAATTGCACGAGAGGTTTGTATTTTACCGGATAAATTTGGATTGTTTAATGAGAAACTGTGACCTAGCAATTAGACGAGAAAAACTGCCAACTATTAAAAACGCACCACCGAAGGTGGAGCGTTTTTAGGTTGACAGTTTTTCGAATCAAATTGCTAAAGGAAACAGTTTCGAATTTAAAGAACACAAATTTATCTGGTATCAATACAAACATCGAGTGTAATTCGGCAGGACAATTTAATGAATAAGAAATTTACAAACATATGTATAATATAATACAAACTTTATTTATGAAACACTAAAAATAAACACATTTTTATTTGAGCATCACCGAATCGCTTCATTGTTAGTGATTAATAATTCAATAACTTGTTGACAAAAATGTCAAACTATTTATTTTGATAGTTGATTAATAAATGAATACCTAAGTGAAAAAGCCACTAGTGCATTTGTCACTGTAAAAGTTGCAGGTAACTTTTGTCGCTGCCAAAGTGACAATTGCATTGTGGCATATGCGATTTTTTATATGTAAATTAAATTGTCATCAAAAAATTTTATTTTACAATTTTCTACGTAAAAATGTACTCTTGTTGAAAATCGCTAAAACCGTTTTGATATAAAATCGATTTTGACATTTTAGGAAACATTTTTCAACCAATGTTCATATGAAGAAAAATCATAGAACACATATAATATATTACACACTAATTTCGGGATACCCTACAGAAGTTAACTTAACAAACTAACACTTAATTAAAAAACTATATCATTAAATCTTTATTGATCACGAGATGAGTAGCTGCTAAAAACTGTTGGAGAAAGACAAGAAAAAGACTAGTAAATTGCTTCAATGGGGTGTTTTCCAATTTTTTTTTACATCGACAATGAAAAGTCGTTGGAAAAGGAAGAGATACGTATTCCTGGAATTTTAATATTTTGTTTATGTTTGAATTGTTTGATTAAGGTACCATCATGGTGATGGTACACATCAGACATTGTTTTTAGTTTATATTTTTACCTGTGAATTGTTGTCTCTGCCTGTGACTGATTACAAGTGTATTTATTAGTAATAGAAAAACATCGTAATTTGTAAAGGTAATTTATGAATATATTTAGTCGACTTTGCAGTAATACTGTTAAGTTAAATACTAACCTTACATTTTTCATCCCTTTTATTTCTGAAAGGATCCATAGGATCTTTATCATAAAAGGATCTATAACCGGTAAATTGTCGGACTTAGCCTCTACAAAACCTTGCTCAATGTTTAATAAAAGTTTACTTCACAAGAAAACAATACAACAAGCCAAAGTTGTCAAACCAAACACAAACAGGAAATTTCAAATGTCAATTATCGAAATGTCAACTGTCGTTTGTGGTCGTTACAAACTGAAACTAGACAGATATTATCAGAGTGGCCTCTTTATAGATACATATTCCCTAGTTTTCGCTTAGTGACGTCACAAATATAAAATAAAATTTCAAAATTGAATTAAAAATTTTCTACCGATTCAATCTTAATAATTTTTATCCTAATAAATATAAAAAAAATATATATTTTATAAAAATACAGGTTTCCACTTTCATTTCGATTGAAGGAAAATACCCCATTGAAAATTTATAAATTATTATAATTTTTTTTATTTAAATATACTTCTAAATATAAATTTTGTATTGTATTATTAATCGATTAATTTGTAACAAACTATTAACACAGTGACAAACTAATGGCAACAATTAGGTAATGGCAATTTTTTCAGCAGGTTTTAAAAATTTCCCTTGATACCAGATTTGCAATGTTTTCATTTGTTACTTCTGTTTTCCAGTTTTGTTTTTTTTTTGTAGGTGGCATATTCTCAGAAGGTTTTTCTGACAAATCTTAATAGAAATATTGCAAATAGTTTGTATTAGGTATAACAAAATGCATCAAACAGTGAAAACATTGTCCAAGAAAACATGCCTAGAAAGGATATTTTGTTTACCGTGATGGATGCACCCTGAAAGCGGGCGCACAAGGGCAGCAGAAGGCAGCCGACCGCTTCCGCTTTTTGCGAACGCACCAGTCCTGCCCCATCGTGAACTACGGCCACACTCCAATCACCCACTCACTTCTGATAGAACAATGCACGGGGCCCATTAGAGATGGTTATGCAGATGTTCGTTGACCCGAGTGTAGCATTGTCTGTTCGGAGCACAGCGTCCAATCTACCAGAAAAATGGCCGACAGAAATATCTACTGCACTCCATCGAATTGCACAGCTACAATGGGGTTGGCATGATTATTAATAAAAGCTGCGCTTTATTCAACTGGGATGCACGAATAGATTACAATAAAATTAAGCTTAAATAATATTGTAAATACTGGGGAAGTTAAAGCATGGCATGCAATGGAATGGCTATTTTTGTCGGGTGAAATGCAGGAGTTTTACTACTTGCAAAAATTATACTAACGATACCTACTACGGTAAAAGTACAATAATACGTTTCACAACGGCGTGTAGAAAAATAGTTCTACAGCTTAACAGATGGTTAATGTAATTAACAAAAACAAACTACTACACTTGTAGTAAGGATACCCCCATATCCTCCATCTGTAAACAGATGGAGGATATGGGGGTAACAGATTAGTGACATCCTACGATGTGAGGTCCAGAGTATTTCCTCGTAGTTTTCGTTGCAATCCAAATATTGTATTTTGAATTCTAACATTGTTAGACAAAATACACCAAATTTTGCTTTGTAATTCAGCGCTCGGCGTGGCATTAGCCAGGGGAATAGCTGTTTTGGCCTAATTTGGTTCAGTCCTTATTTTATAAGGCGTGTTTACAGATGGAGGATATGGGGGTATCCTTACTACACTCGTAGTAGTTTGTTTTTGTTAATACGTTTCAATTTGCAACGCAGTGGGTTGTAGGTAAACAAAGTACAGAGTCCAAAATGGTTGCAAATATCTTACATTATAAATTAGAATATCTTGTCAATTGGCGATTCTAAAAATGAATGCACCCTCTGCATGAAAATATTTGAACATACTTAAAAGGTAATTTTTGGAGGCTTATTGCTAATATAATGATAAATAACACGTATCTGGGTTCGTTTAACGTAATAATTTAGTAGTGCTTATGATTTTTTGGTATGACAAAGTTAAAAATGACGTGGTTAGTATATTTGTAAATCTTTATTTTTACATTTTAAAATGGCATTCAAAAGAAATCAGCACAACACAAACTGCCGTGTTTATGGGTGTCATTCCACAAAATGTGCCAATAGAAGTGTTTAAGATAGAAGATAGGTAGAAGTTTATTGGCCCTAGTAGGTATAAGAAACTGTTTCTCATTCATTTCTCCAAAAGGCATGTAACAATTTAATAACAGGGAACACGTTTATTTACACAACATGTTCATTTACACTTTGTTGTAGTTTGTCTATACTTTTCTATTATTAGTCTTATAAAAATTGAATATATTTTAATTTAAACATTATTTAACAAAAAACAAGCACTAATATGATATCACCATACAGTTTATCACACCTATTTTAGCCCAAAATGTAAGTAAACAAAAACTAGGGTACCTGTTTCAACTAAAAAAATTCATATAATTAGCAATGAAGCACTTATGGGACATAATGACTGCTTTTACAAATCTTTTTATCCTTTATTTCACCCTAACTAGCACATGAAGTCACTATATTTATGGCAGTTGAATGCTAAATTGCTAGATGATGTGATATGAAATGCAAAATTTTTACTCGTCTTCCTCCATATTTGTTTACAATTTACAGCGCCCTCATCCGTAATTTGAATCGCCAATACTGGCGATCAAATCGTAAACCGATTGTACGGAGCAGTCCATTTTTTATGGGAATCCAGAGGGTATCTTGGAAACTACAAAATGCACAACAAAACCGCTTACGCATCCTCCAGCTACGATTTTGAAATACAGGGCATTTTTCAAATTTTGCCATTTTCGTCAGGGCCCTGTAACTTTATTATTTTCAGATATATCAAAGAAGTTTAAAGGGAAAAGTTTTAGATAATTTTAAGCAGAATCCATTGCCATACCTTCGCAATTTTTTTTTATTGGAACCCGTTTTTTAGTGGTGCGTGTATAAAGCACCACTCCTTTGATCAAAATTACCAAATTTTTCGTTAATTCCTTTTAATATTTTACAGCTTACTACATCAAAACCAGTATAAACACAAGTTGAACGAAAGTCACGTATATTCACCGATTCCATTCACGTTCAATGATTCTTATTTTGTTCGTAGAGGTTGTCCGCGCGTTACTCTAAGGTCGCATTCGCATTGACGAGCGTTGAGCTTTGCGCTTTGTGCAATGCCGCTCGCGCGATGCGCAAAAATCCTCACAAGAAAGGATGACAAATCTTCGAGCGATGCGCGTTGCAACGCATCGCGTACCACTTACTTTGGACTTGCTTGAATTTCGAGCGGCATACCATATGGTAGCTGTGGGTTGGCAAATTAGTCGCACAGGTTTATTAAAGAGGAAGGTTATTTGCAAACTTATAGGTGAAGGATGAAGAAACAGCGCTCTCTATTAAATAAAGCGGCCTAAGGCATCTATTTCGTGACTACGCTTGTTTTTTACGTTTTTATCAAGTTAATTGTCAAGATGTGGGCAGTATCTACTTAAAATAAGGCAGCGCTAAATTTACTGGACCAATTTCCGGAATTATCTTTCTCTTCTGCGATGAAATGATTATTGTTCCTTGTTGATATTAAAATTAATAAATAAAAAAATTTATAATCTTTACAATTGCTAGTGATGATAAAGTAAGTAATAATAACAATAAGGTCTGGAAAGCGTCTGGAAAAATCAATAATGAAATATGGTAGGTCAGTAAATAGATTTGCATATAAATATTAAGACCGTTGTGTAGCATTTTTCATTCCAAATATTGGACAACAAGGATTTCCAGCATATTTTTGAGTCACATCTTTACCACCATTTTCTTAAATAAGAAGTGACTTTGTAGTTTTTAGGAATATATGCAATTTTTCAGCAAGTGTCTATGTCTATGTGTATATACACATAGACATAGACACATATGTAAAGTGTATGTGTATATACACATACACTTTTTTCACTTTAGGCATTGTAATTTTTATCTACTGAAATAAACGAGATATTACATTCAAACTAGCTGTGGATTCTAATAACTGAGTTTTCCTCTACTATACCTAATTCTTGATGATCTCAGGGACCGTCCAATTTAAATATATTTTCCAATTTCCGAAAACAGCTTCAGCAATATGAACTAATTTTCAGTATATGTACCATCCATCTAGGAACCAACACGTTGCACTATGTGATTGCCCTTTGATATAAGATATGTCACTTTTAATTCTAATCTTAAATTTAAAGTTTTTGTGGCAATATTTTCTATCAAACAAAAAAATCTGTATCATTTTCTACAACTTCCATTGGGAGTAGGTACAAATTTTATTGAAAGAGAAAACTGACTGTATAAAATTAAAAAGTGTCTCAGTCCGATATGTTATTTGTAAATATCTATTGTTAATAAATCTTTTAAGCTAGGCTACAGAAAATGGAATCAATAGTGTTTTAACAGAAGGTCTTAATTTACAGATTATCTATAACTAGACAGTAACATAAAATATTATGATTATCCCCCAGATTATCCTATCTGATCAAAATAAGGCAAAATAGGTAGTTAATGCGTAAACACTTGTAAGTATATCTTAAAATATATTTTTATCAAATAAATTAATCAAAAGGATATATAAAAATAGACAAGTCAAAACAAGTCATGCCAGTAAACAAAATCTTTTCGAATAAAAAGGTTTATATTTTAGTAATACATCGTTATTTATTGAATAAATTTCCATAGTAATATACAGGGTTGGGCAAAATTCCCGGAACGGCTCGATTAGAGCTGAATGGAACGTCACATCAAATTTTGGTTTTCGGCACGTAATTAACGAAATTTGTAGAACTTTATCAGTTGTATTTTAGTTTTGCGAAGTCATCATAGAACACCCTATATATGTATTCATATTTTGATACTTCCAGCACTTCTGAGTTCAAGGATATAAAGTTTATTTGGATTCTGTCATGTACTTTTCTCATAATAACATAAAATCAAAATAAAAGGCAAATTGTCACATCTATATTCCCTTTTTTTTAACGCCCTCTATCGAGAAAATCAGTAACCTCAGACCGTTGGTTTCTAACGACTATTGAGGAATGGACATGGACTTAAAATGCACACTGTATGTTTACGATTGGAACAAATATTTACTATTGACCATTACATGTACTGTTTCAATCAACGGTATCACGAAGTTACATTCCCAGAAACAAAAACTCCATTGGTGATTCAAATTACCGATGAGGGCGCTGCAAATTGTAAACAAATATGGAGGAAGACGAGCAAAAATTTTGCATTTCATATCACATCATCTAGCAATTTAGCATTCATCTGCCATAAATATAGTGACTTCATGTGCTAGTTAGGGTGAAATAAAGAATAAAAAGAGTGGTATAAAAGCAGTCAAACGTCCCATAAGTGCTTCATTGCTAATTATATAATTTTTTTGGGTTAAAACAGGTACCTTAGTTTTCGTTTACTTACATTTTGGACTAAAATAAATGTGATAAACAGTGATAATATGGTGATACTATATTAGTGCTTGTTTTTTGTTAAATAATGTTTAACTTAAAATATATTGTGCTTTTATAAGACTAATAATAGAAAAGTATAGACAAACAGCAACAAAGTGGTTATGTTGTGTAAATAAACGTGTTCCCTGTTATTAAATTGTTACATGCCTTTTGGAGAAATGAATGAGAAACAGTTTCTTATACTAGGGCCAAACTTCTACCTATCCTCAATCTTAAACACTTCTATTGACACATTTTGTGGAATGACACCCATAAACACGGCAGTTTGTGATGTGTTGATTTCTTTTGAATACCATTTTTAAATATAAAAATAAAGATGTACAAATACTAACAACGTCGTTTTTAACTTTGTAATACCAGAAAATCACAAGCACCACTAAATTATTACGTTAAACAAACCCAAATACGTGTTATTATCATTATATCAACAATAAGCCTCCAAAAATTACCTTTTAAGTAGGTTCAAATATTTTCATACAGAGGGCGCATTCACTTTTGGAATCGCCAATAAGAACTCACAAAAAGTGGATGACACGAAAATTATCATAATTGCAAATATAATACGACACTAACTATAAACTGGTTTCGTGAACGTTATTATAGAGAAATTTTGGATTAAGAGCTGTAAACGACTGACAAATCCATCGTACTTTTATAACATAAAATTAACAATAACGATTATGTGCTAGGTTCCTTATTTCTCTGCCAGAGGGCGTATATCGCTAATCGTACAACATTTAGTGCGCCGTTACGACTTTTAAAATCTATTTATTGCCTCCGTTTTCCTCTAGCCTGCGATATAACCAACGACAACTTTCAATTAGCCCGACACAATTTTATTGGAAGAGGCGGCAAGCCAAGCCGGTGAATTTACATATTTTTACATAATATTGAACGGTTTGGGACAAGTGTCGGTCAGGTCTCTATCCGTAATTCCGAGCCATCCATGTCTCGCTTGGCTGAGTCGAGCCCCAAAGGCCCATCCCGTAGGCGAATGTCACTTTCCCCTGATGGTCCCTCTTTATTTTATCATCGCACTCGATTGCCCTAACCTACTTACGGCATCTCTCGATGCGGCGTTGCCAGATTCAGCTGGAAGTTGCGTCGATGTCTCTGAAGTGTAACGGGGACGAACCAGTCTGGCAGCAGCGCCATAAAGAAGAGTTACGATAATCGTACAGTGAGTTAATTGATTCAGGGCCAGGACTTTGGGAGGATATGCTTTACATAATCTTTAAAGAAGAAGAGATATCTAAAGTTTATGGCAGATGGTTTTCTAGAGGGAATTCTGCAGGGATTAATATTAGGGAATACACCAAGACCATATGGATGTTTTAATAAAAACATTATATGTTAATATTAACTACCTATATATCTATATAGCATACTACGTATTGTAAATGTCTGACAAGTTGTAAAAGAAATATATTATAATTAAATACCGCTGCATTATTACCTGGAAAATTTTATCTAAATTAATATGCATTCTTAGGTACTATTTTTGATGGAAAAGCATGTTAAAAATTTTACTAAAATATATTTCTTTCGTAAAATTTTGATTTGAAGACGTCTGCGACTGGCCCGTTTGAAAAATGGTGTTTTTTGATATTTTTATTATAATATTTCTGCTATAATTTCGCTAGAAAAACAGTTCTTACATTCTGCCACTAGTTATTTTCCTTGAAGAAATCATAAACATGGTTACATATACCCCAAGTTCAAGTATAATTTTGTTTATAAAAAGACAAAGGGAAATATGTTCTAGTCATTGCAAAATGAAAACTTTTGTAATAAAATATCTCATGTTTCTCCTTTCAAAGGTGCAACAATAACTAATTTGGTTTATATAAAAGATGTTTATTTAGATAGGTACTACAATAATAACTGTAAAATACACAGTTACAGCTAATTTTGAATATACTGTTACAAATTTCAAATATAATACCTACTTTTACAATTACAGGAATAGTTAGCATAACTTGTGGTCGACCTTGTTCACGCGACAAGTTTTATAAAAATTTACGAGACTTACAACTTCACAAAGAAATTTCAACTTTACAACTGCAAACAAAAACTTGATGTTGAGATAATATATAATGTAAAACACAAACATTCACCTCCAAAAAATTAAAAAAATATATTATTGTATGTAAATACGTAGGTATCTAAATAATATTGTCTTGCGATTTATTAATCAACTTAGTGCAATTAATATGTATGAAAAAATTCAGTGTTGTCAGAAACTTGAAACTATGAGGAATTTTTAGTTGGCATAGCTTTTAAATAGATAAGACTTTTTCCCTTTCATGTTACATAACCTCTATTAATTACGTGTTGTGGCAACACCGCACCCTTCATATTCATCATACAACAAAAGAAAGTAAATTTAAAGAAATTAATCCGAGGGCCCTTGGCCCTTACTACAAAAATGTTAATTTACTTTTATATTCTATGGTTCTTTGTTTTACAAATTGGTAGGACTGTTTCACGCTTCATTAAAAGGGCTGATGTATACTATAAACTAATTTAATGTTACATGCAATGATAATGTCTTATACTCATATTTGACTGCTTTAAATAAATAATTTCTCTAACCACGTGCTTGCTAAAGAACTTCAGCTAGACTAATACCTACTATTAAAAAAATACTACAGGTCTGCATCGCATTTATTCTCAATATTCATTCAACTAGCTTGTAAATCTATCAGCCATAGCAAAATTTCAGCATACACTATACTGTATAGCCAAAGAGCTTCAAAATGCATCATACAAAAGAGATTATTTTTACGTCTTAATCAAGTGGGGTGTGTCGCACACATTTGTTTACAAAGCACTGTCGCACGTTTGACAATGTCGCGTAGTCTATAAACCCACGCCGTGTAGTCCACTACCGCCGTCTGACGGAGATAACCCACGTTACATCAGCCATCTTGAGTTTCAACTGAACAGCATCCCGCCAACGCCTACTGGACCACTTATTGAAATATGATCTCAAGCGACGGCGACGGAGGCAAATAGTCCTTTGGAGGAGGGAGAGTCTTTCTCAGGTCCTTACAGGATGATGCATGAATTTCTAATATTTCACAAATCTGTTTTCATCCATTAAATGTAGTTTTATGACGTCCCAGCTTCAGAATAAGCAGGTTAGTCCCTACCTGCACCTTCAATTTTCTAGATATAGAAAAATAGATAGAAAGGAGTTCGTAATTATCGTCATTCAATTAATTGTACTTCAAGAACAGATTAAAAGTGCTTTTAGACATTTTATATTTTATTCCAAATTGCAAATATTTAATATTTTCCCTAATTAAGTATTGTAGGCACTAAATAGATAATATATTTTTCAATATTATCTATTACCTAATTGTGCTAGAGGGAAATTCCACATGAAGAAACTTAAGAAATATAACCACACCCTCAGCAGGTGTCGATTGATTTAGCCGGGTAACCAACCTGGTTGAGAATAGAATAAAAGGTCTGACGTGGTGCCACCACATCCTACACTGTTCATTTATAGCACAAGCTGATGTCAAAAAGTGAGGAAACCAGGAGTACCTACAAGTACTTTGCCTGTTATGAGCATGCGTGACCAAACAGGATGTTTCCCATCCTGTTCCTGTTCCCATCCTGATCCTGGTAGCCAAAACAATTGATCGCCCGCCTTCATTCATTTCCCCTTTGTTTATTGTTGTCTTCATCTTGTTTTACTTCTTCCCCATTCGATCCCGGAGCTTGTGCCTTTTACCCAAAGTACTAGTTCCAAGGATTTTAGCTCTACTTTTTGAGAAGAATGCCATCTTCGATAAAAGATAGAAATGCTCAGTATAGAATAGAAGTATGTGGGCGCCACGCAAAACTCTAACCTCACTTTTGAAGCCCTAATGTCCTGTCAATGTTTTGCCCCAACAAAAATCTTAAGCATATCATCTTTACTGGCAGATATCACTCACGTAGTTTTCTACCTAACACCAAAATACCATACTGTACACTACGGGCGTTTAGACAACCAAGTTGGCATCATCTGGAGATGATTAAAACTAAACCTATGCTAACATTGTTTCCTATTTATATCTAAACTATTTCTACGGTTCAATGAACCGACGCGACCGCTCAGTTAACCATCGTGAGTGATCAGTGAACCGCCGCGACGGATCAGTGAACCATGACTTACTAACCAATATAGCGGGCAATATGGAATTGGCCCTCTGTCACCATTCATACTACTTTTAGATTTCGCAATTTCCAAACTCTCAAAAGTTTCAAAAGACCAGTTTCTGCCATTTTAAACTTCATCACGTCATCAGTGAGAAGCAGTCAGTGACACAATCGACTACATATAGGTTTTTGAATGTTAATAAGTTGAAACAAAGGCAAAGTTTGGAAAATTGGCAATTAATTTGAATTTAATATTATTATGAAACAGAAGTTGGTATTTTTTTAAACAATCTGAGTTTTTCCAAGCAGACTACATACCTAGAAAATATAAATTCATTTTCCAGGTTTCATAACTAAGTACCTACTTACACATAATACCAGAGACTTATGTAGATGTATAAGTCTCTGATAATACTGAAGTTTACCCGCATTTTTTTCTGAGCTGCCCCGATAGACATTTTGATTATCAATCAAATGGAAAGTATCAAACCATCGAATTCCTGTCATTGTCATGTAATTGAATTTCCTATCCAATTAATTGCATGCCAGTCAATGTAAATGTACCAATCGAGATTAACAATTTACAATTATGCAGTATTATCCATAGTGTAAATGCAAAATGGGGAATGTTCAAACATTTTGGGTTTTAAAGGATTAACAGGTTTAATTTGATATATGAAACACGAGAGAATATTAAATTGCATATGAAATTTTATTGATATTTCCATTGAAGAATATACCTACTCCATTACTTGTATCCCGTGAAATATCCTATTTCAGATTTTCATCACAAATTCAGTTTTATGTAAAAATAATATCTTTGCTCTTAACCAATCTGATAAAACTAAAGAAAAATTAGTTTAAGAATGTCTGATTGCCTTAATTTTACTGCTCGTCTATTGAAAAATAACATTTTAATTCTTTAGTTGATTCATAATAAACCTACATATTATTTTTTATATCGTTACCAAATTAAATTTATGATGATGTTAGAGAAGAAATCAATCAATAGTAAATTATTCTAGTTCAGTATTCTAGTAAATTGTTCTAGTTCTAGGTAAATATTCATTAAGTTTCACATTATTTTTAAATACAGCTGGAGGACCTACCTGATGGATATATAAAGCACGAGAAGTCTGCATAATGAAAATAGGATCATATAGTCCTTTTGCATTAGTGCCCGTATCTTCGTTACTATATCCTGGGTATATCGTTCATAAATCCGAAGATTAAATGGATACTAAATTATATTTTTTATGAATAAGGAAAACATTCTTGAATGCATAGCTGTTTAAAGAGGCAGTTAATATTACATCTTAACTTTACACATCAAATAGCTGAATATATTATGTACAATTCCATGTGAAACCATAAACAAGTCACTAGAGAAATATGCATCTAGATGAGAAAGTAATATTTTTGGTTGAAGATGCAACTAACATATGATAATATATGATCCATTAGTTGTAGAATATTAGTAATATATTATATTATTTTATAAATAATATAAAACTTCTACTGACTAGTAGAGGATCGACTGCAAAAGTTTAGAACAAAGCAAATCTTAAAGATAAATCACACAGTTGCTCCACAAATAAGTTACAGACAATATATGGCTTTTCTCTCTACTTTATATATAGATTATTAAGTATAGGTACTCACTGAGATATAAACAAAATTTAAATACATTTAGTGGTCCTTCCTTAATTTTTTTAAAGAAAATGAATTACGTCATCCATCTTTATATTCACTCAATTCATCATTTTGCTAAATAGAATTAAGTTTAAGAATTCGTCCTAATGCTAAACATTCATCATTTCATTATCAACATTAATAACGGCTTATGCAAGAAATGTTTGTGTTTGAAGTATCATTGGTTTTATAAAATGTCTCAGTTATGCTGGAAATGTCACTTACCAATTCCAGCAGCATTAAGTAATGACATTTCTGAAACGAGAATTTTATTTTGAATACTTGTACCTAGAAAATGTTCAATACTTATTGTGATAATGTACGGGGTCTTCACATATATTTTGAACCAGCATATAACTCCTTTATCTTTGATTTTACAGATATCTCGAATACTAGATACTAGATTTGCAGATATCTCGAACCCCAAAGAGTAATATATCGCTGAATTAAAAAAATTGGAGATTTTAATTTTTGCAAAAAATATACGGGGTTCCTTGAACAGAATGTTTTACAGGACAAATCACATGCGTCTAGCTGGCAAAAATTATTAAAAAAATATTGAGGATTAAGATAATAAAGGAGTTTCATATGATCCATATTGTACTTGAAACATTCTGACAATATAACAAGTGACATATAAACTATTTCAATTATTAATCCAAGTTGTACAATTGGATAACTCATGCAACCTAAATGTCTAAAGAAATGGTTAAGTAGATTGATAATGATTCATTAATATTACGAAAAAACTCAGGTGGAGATTCCCTGAACCAAAATAAGGAAATAATTTTGAAACCAAATTGTTCAGAAACGCAAAATTTTTAAAACAATTTGTGTTAAAATTTTTTTTTATTAAATCCGAAAACACTCAAATTGAATGTATTTCGCAATATTAGTTAATCACTCTGTATAATGCGTATATTATAGAGTAAGCATTATCAATTACTACCAGTCCTTATCTGATAATTTTAATTGTAAAAGGTAACCGAAGAAAGAAAATTCCATGAAACACGTAGATATATTAAGGTTACTTACTATTCACCAAATAAATATTCTTCTGTGAATATATCACTTGAAAAATAAAAAGAAGGGAACTAAATATTTTATAAATCAGAATTAATTCTAGTATGTGCGCAAACTTCTAATGTACGCGTCAAAAAACACTCTGTAAAAGGTAAGGAATGCAACTGAAACTGAAATAGTGAAAGTTCGTCTATTTCAGATGAAAAGTGTATTTTAAATGAAAATGTCTGAAAAAATTTGTTTTTAGACGTTTAATTTCATATTATACTTTTGGTCTCTAGAATAATATCTATTTCCTTATTTTTATTTTACTTTTCCTTGTTTTTATTTTATTTATTTTATTTTCGGTATATTCAGATTATAGTATTTGACTAATCTTAGAGTTGATGATTTACTCTATGGCTGTACATACTACAAGTAAGTCATGGCAGTACATTAGTATTTCGACGGTAAAAAAAGTATTATTGGAACAGTGATGTGTCTGTTATTGCTTCTATTAACTTGAGTTACGGAAGATATTAATACAATGAGATTCAAATAGGTACCTACAATAGCTATTGTATTACATAGATATCCTATATATTCGCATCACAGAACAACTATCACTATGACAAGGATATATAAAGCATCAGCAACACATAAATGATTTACCTTTCCATAATTGTAAAAAGTAAATATGGAATATCGTTGTCACGGTAGGCACGGTAGACAACTTTGTAGTAGTTTCACTTTAAACGCGAATTACAAAAAGCTTGAGGGTGAAAAATGTCATAGCTTGAATATATGTTAATATCAATGTCCTACTTGAATAACTCTTAAACTTGTCAAATTTTGTGTTATTTCATCTCAAATTATTGGGTTTTTAATTAGAAACACCAATACCTTTTAAACCTACAATAATCCCATGACTCATCTACTGCACCCTGCTACAGTTGTTTTTGAAATAAATTTTTTGCCTCTTGACATTAATAACTTTCCTTAATCCTTGTATCATTAATATTGATTTATAAAGACGTGATTAATCCGTAAGTTATTACAAACTATATAATTGAAATATTTTCGGGTTTAATATGAAATGAAGGTTTTAATAATCCAGCTACAGATACAGGCACATATTTTTTTAACTTAAAGTAGACTATGTAGATATTTTTAGCTTTAAACCAAGAGTAATAAAATAACGACGAAATTACGTGACATTTCCGTTCCCAACTGCTCTTCTACAACTATCAGCCAGTCTGCAATATATATTCAACGCAGTGAAAAATCAATTTTCCCACTCTGATACTGATAACTAAGAGAGGCAGCTTTATTTGTATAAACAAAGCAGATTTTGTGGGGAAACCTACGAAGGTATTGATTCCTTACATTTCAGTTTTCCCGGTGAATGTAGGGTAGGTCAATATTTGAAAAATGATCACACCGCCATCTACTGGGTAATGCTGGAAGGTGAAGTACACTCGGGACTTTGCTCAGGATCAATAATAGACTGGATATAGGTGTATGCTTTCTGTAGTTCCAATTAATGTGTCGTACGGTTGTAAAAATGGAAGTCCGATAGATGGCGCAACATATAACATGCAATTTTTAATAATTTTTTAAGGTGGTCGTTCTGTCGCCTAAAAGTTCTCATTTCAAATAATTTTTTCGGTACACAAATATTGTAAATATTTGATAATAGTAATAATTTAAAAGTTTAAAATTGGAGTTAGAAGTTTTGAATATTTAAATTTTCCTAAAATGTAATTTCAATATATAAATAATCAGATTTTGTGAGATTTTCGAGAAGATTTAATTTTATATATTTTGTCCGATGGTATGGCAATTTTAATGGTCAGTTTAAAACAAATAAACTTTTCGGGAGGACGATTATAGAACATTAGTTACGAAATATTCTTTTGTTCAAAACATTTGAGTACCTAAAGACGCAGTGGTTTTTTAAAATGTCATTTTATGGATTTTCTGTTATATCTGTCTGTCGAAAAAATATGTTTGACACGTGTGTTAATTTTTTATTACCAATAGAATAATTCTTATTTCAATTGCTTTTCATGAAGGATAAGCAATTTGGTTTATTTTTGGTACAGCGCCCTTAATATTAAATTTTCAAAACCACATTATTTTACACTGGTGGATTAGGAAGGTCTCATAAGAAAATGGGTTTGGGAGCAGGGCCCTGTCAGTTGAAAGCTTATCATAATTTGATTAGCAAATTTGAATTATCAGGGTCTGTAACTGACCTACCGAATTCAGGAAGACCAAAGATTAGTGATGTACAAATTGCAGAAGTTCTTCAGGAAAATCAAAACATAGCCAACACTAATCAGTTATCAATCGTAGTGTGAATTCGATATCAAAACGATTGCAAATGGTTGCAAACACCAGGGTTTGGAAAATTTTACCCAAAATCCTAAAAATGTATCCCCATAAACTTAAACTGCTGTTTGAATTAAATGATGTACGTTTTCTTATCAGGTATAATTTTTCTTTACAAATATTATCTCAGATAGTAATTGAATCCAAATTCTTATCCCGTATTTTATGGACAGATAAGGCCCATTTCTCTCTAAATGGTGGACTCAATACTCAAAATTGTCGAATATGGTTATCAGATAATCCCCAAGAAATCGTTCAGAAATGTCTTCATAACAAGAAAGTCACCGTTTGGTAAGGTTTCACATCTAATTTTATCATTGGACCATACTTTTTTGAGGAGATGCAAAATGAGCACTATAAACAGACATTTTGTAAATTCATGGCCTCCAAGATCGCCTGATCTTAACCCAGCAGATTACTGGCTGTGGGGTTGTGTTTAGAACACGACCAACAACGCTGGAAGAATTAAAAGACTCTATTTGGGAGCAAATTGCTGCAGTTCAACCAGAAATGTTGGTGTACAAATTGGGGGACGGTTGGTGATTGTATAGCAGCAAAATGGACGACATATCGAACATTTGCGGTAACCACTGTTGGACATAAGAAATCCCATTTTTGAAGCAATCGGATTTCTTTCACATCCTGTTATTACAATTTGTTAAAAATACATAATAAGCTGAAATATATCCCTTACCTTATGATAACCTTGTATAATGCCGTACTTAAGATATACTTTCGTATATGAACCTCGTGTTTTGACCCAAAGATAAACCACCTAGAATCTAGGTGGTTCAAATCTAGGTGGTTCTTATCTAGGTCCTAGATATTGGTTTTATTCGATGGGTTATTTTATGGTATAGTTGTATATTTTGAATAGTATTTTGTGTTTTATGTTAGTGTGCAGCCAAAAACTGTTATCAATTAATAATAAATAAGGAATTATAAATAATAAACCCGTTTACACTTTCCGACTTAAACATATGAAAAATATATTGTAATATTTACGAGCGTGTTTAATATTAAAAAGTATATTTGAGATATTGCTTTATATTTATTGGTTTTCGAGGGATTATTGATAATATATCAGTAGAAATAAACTGTGAATTCAATATGAAAAATGATTCATTAACAATATATACGATTCTGGGGTTAAATCGAATTATAAATACTTATATACTCATACTTCAAATTACGTCGGTATCTACTGCACGGGTGTCCCGAAATTAGTATGCAATAGTTTACCAGTGTGATCTATGGTTAAAAAAGAGAATTTTTCTTCATATAAACATGGATGAAAAAATGCTTCTTTAAAATTTAAAATGGATTTTATATAAAAACGATGCATTTCATCAATTTTCAACAAGACCTTTTCAACTTCTTTTACGTAAAAAAACTATGAAATTTCATATTTTAATGACGAAACCAGGGAAAAGGCATACAAAAAAAGTTACATACATCTTGTGTTATCGCATGTAATATTGTTTTCGAAAATGATGCGTTCTATCTTTATTTAGTTAAAAATATTTATGGAGTGGGGTAATATTTACCCCACTCCTTAGTTGGAACGTATGATACAAATTATAAAATTTTATTTGCAGCTCCGGATTCAGCATATAAGACTTGGACAGGATATCAAATTTGATAAATGTATCTCAACTGGTTTCGGAGTTATTTTAAAAAAATCGGTACTGATGTCCCCTTTAAAGGCTGGCTGTAGTTCGCTTAGGAAGCATTTTTCGACCCATGTTTATATGAAAAGTGCCCATTTCTATAGTTAGAAAGGACACTAAAAAGTCACACCCTTAGCTACCATAGAACACACTGGTAAAATATTGCACAATAATTTCAAGACACCCTATATACTTGAATAATTTAGTGAGCGAATAATAAAAAGACTATCATCAATCATACAATAAAATATATTTTTCTACGGGCGTGTGGAAATTTACAATTTTCTGCACGCATTTGAGTGTAGAAAATTGCACTTTTCCGCACTAGTGCGGAAAATAAATACCTATGTATTACTTGCAATGTGATCATAATATTATCTTAATTCCAAAAAATCATGTTGTCACTGTTCAGATTTTGACATAAAGAAAAAGGAATGCTTGACACTTCTAATTATTAGACAGCATTGTGTGCACTTGACATCTCACAATTTATTTCAATATAAAACGAATATGTCAATTTTCTTCACGCCCGTAGAAAAAACGTTGTTCCTAACACATGTGAAAGGTGTCTTTTCCGCACTCACTGCTTGTCCGAACTTCGCTTCGCGTCGTTCGGACAACTGCAGTCGCTTGCGGAAAAGTATCACCTTCCACACTTGTTAGGAAAATAACTATTACTAAACAGTTTTTTAGTTGCCAAATCTAATCTAAAAACACCACTCAGGCAAAATGCTCAAATCGTATAGAGTGATTAGAATAATTTATGGCTGTCAATCAGTTTTGTGCCAACTTTCCCAATTTGCAATGTAACAGAAAACTATGGTAAAAATTATGTCAAGTTTGAGAAGCCAATTTTTTAAAAAGTACAGTACATAAAGGTACTTTATGTAAAATTCTAAGAATACCGATTTTTACTGATATTTGAGAAACCTAAACAGTTAGGTGAAATTTCTAGACCGTGAGGAATATAATTCTCCATAATCTTTTTTTATTTATTTTACCTTTAGGAGATACTAACGGCTCGGTGAAAAAGTGAGCACCCTGTTCATAACTAATATTGTCTGGGGAGGCGTTGTATGTAATGCTAAAAGTTTAAATAAACCATGCACATTATAAAGAATGATATATGAAAAATGTTCAGAGGAAAATTTGCTTTTCTGTAGACGTTCATGCGGGTCAAATTTATGCCATCGTTGTGAAGACAACTTTCTTACAAATTGAAGCATGACTTCATAAAAACTTAATAGAACAACTTTGCCTGGCTGAAATATTATAATTCTAAAAGATTAAGAAACGCTTGAAATAGAAAATGTTAAATACCTGTACAGTTTCCGGCAAAAGCCTCGGAATGGTCTTTTAACATTTTATATAATTTCAATAGAATAATTTCAAATTGAAGGATGGCGTCTAGTAAACTTTATTTTAGCGTGGAAGGAAGTGCACCCCCTCTTCCCCTTCTAAGGCTTACTGGGGAGTAGCACCCCAAAATGTTTAACTGACAACCCTTGTCGTGTTGCAGCTCAATTTCAGGGTGCATTTGCACTCCCCTGTCGATAAAGCAGTCAAAAGAAGAATAAAATTTTTTCAGTGTGAACTTAGGCAACCGAAACTTAGATGTCGCACTGAAGACACAATCGGCCAAACAAGTTGTAACATTTTAATCGAAAACCGTACTGGTCGAGTGCAATTTAGAAATTTTTATGTTGCACGTCACAATTTATCTCTCATCATCATACACCAACGTATCTATAAAATAGTGAGGCTAGAATTTCGTACACATTGTATATAACTGCCAGCTGTTAACGCGCTATCTGTTCCCACACGTGTAAATTTATCGTTGTTCTCGTATCCTGGATTCAATTAATTTATGATTACTACCGAAACTATAAATTATAGGCATGAGTATTTTGGTTAAAGTTTTCATCGATAATATTGTCTCTTTATCTCTGTTTAATATCTGTAATGTGAAGTTGATGACCAATAAAATATTAAAACTATTTCGTTGAGAATAAATCATAAAGGTATTCGGTCTCCTGTATTTCTTATTTATCTAGTTATCTACCTTTCAATCTAGCTACAGCCGTGCGATTGTATCGTCTCGTCTGACAGTGATTTGATATGTCAAAGGAAATGTGTCCATATAGCATCCAGGCACTGGAATTTCAATCTAACTACATTCATACTTATTTTGTTTATACGAAGGCGTAGAAGGGCCACATACAAATTTTAAAATTTAAATTTCTGAGTTTTATCACAGAATTCTAACTTTTATCTCAGAATTCTGACTTATAACTCAGAATTCTGGTAAGTTAATGTAGAAACGTAAGTTAATGTAGAGTTATTGATTGATTTATTTCAACCTAAAAATCTTGCTCTTTTAATTAAAATCTCTCTCGTTTTTGACAGAACGCTCGCTCGGAAAAATATATGTTCAGTGTGTCCACGTTAAGGACTTACTACCCTTGTAATTTTTTTAACTCTTGGTGGATTTTGAATTGTTTTTTTGTTATGTTGGTATTCAAAATGTGCATTCAACGAGTAGATAACTTTATTTTTGGGCTGTAATCATGGCCAGCTACGCCCACTTTATTGGCTCAAATTTCAGAATGTATTACCTATTAGGGATTTTTTTGGAGAAAAACAGATGACGGATTCCTATTTAGAATAACTTAAAACCTACTTGTACCGATTTTCAGTGTTCTAAAACACAGGGTGTCCAAGAAAAAAAAATAAAAGTCAGAATTCTGAGTTATGTCAGAATTCTGAGATAAAAGTTAGAATTCTGTGATAAAACTCAGAATTTTAAGTTTTAAAATTTTTATTTTTATTGTGGCCCTTCTACGCCTTCGTATGTTTACAACTAAGCTGGCAAAAAAATAATTCTGCTCATATATGAATGTAACATTTCTACGTAAAATTAGAGATGATCCATTAAAGCACTAAATATCCATTGATTAAATTGGCAAACATATTGCCCTGACAGCCAAGCCATAACCATTACAAAGCTATACAGGAACAAAATTAAAATTGATTTTATTGGCTATTATATCATCAGATTTAAATATGGTTTGGCAGCTTCATTAGAGTGTTAAGCGTACAGGGTGGTTCAAATCGGTATGTTTTCGAGAGTTGCCGAGAATATGCAATAGATTTGAAGGACAAGTCTCTCTATCTCTCACCGTTTTCGATTTACAGGGCCTTTCTCGATTTTTGGCAAAACCAACTGATATACCTTTTATGTTATTTCTTTTAAGGTACCTCAAAATGGTACGAATATTTTACAAGTACTTTTTAGACATACATTCGGTGTAATAAAAATAAATTTGATTTCATTATTTCGCAGGTTGCATTTGCGCCTATGGAACAACTTAAATTGGTAGACCCTAACCACCATTCAGTGCTGAAATGAGGGAAACTTGGAAAACCTCATTTTGAGGACTGTGAGACAGTCAGATATCAACTAATTTTAATCTCTCACATTAACACCATGCTCACATTCTTCCCATCCTAGACCATCGTAAGGATGGTTGCCAACCCATCGCTGCGAACAAGCCTAAATCTACGAGTAGACAATATAATTAAAAATAGCACAGTGGAATGGCGATTCGAACTCACGACTACTGAGTTGAGCGATCGAGACAACATATATTACATACATATACAACGATATAACATATTCATTTGCATGTTCAATTTTTAAATTTAACTAGTTAGTCTTATCAGAAGTCTTTTCATTGACACATATGACCTTTACTCGACCTGTATCGTGAGAGATAGTCAAAATAAGGTCATTTTTGTTTTTTACAGGAAACTTTCAGTTTATTTTCAAACAGTTTCTAGCAACTAATATGAAAACTATTACCCTGAATCTCACCAGCAATGCTTGTAGACCGGAGACCTCTAAGCTACATATAGTGTTATATATCCTAGTTATCCTTGGGTAGTTTGTATTTCTCCTAGAGCTTTGAGCATAAGTTGAGCAATCGATATGGGTTGCGTACCACTTATTTACCGGTTAATATTCCGAAGGATTGAATTTTGTGATAAACTCGGCGTAACTAATTTAGAAGGCAAACTAATTTACCTGACTTAACTTCTATATTAAACTGTAATAATTTTCTCTCTTAGTCAGAAATTTCAATAATTTCATCAGATTCCATTAGAGGAACGACTCAAAATAATTATACACAAGCACGTCGTTTATTTGTTTTCATTTCATTATGTCTGGTTGCCATGGAGCCACCAGGTATTAATATTTATTTAATATATGTTTCAAATCACCGAAACGTTTACAGCTATATCTACAGCTTTTAATTTTATGCAAATTTCGACCATAGTGACAGCAATAACAGACAGCATGAACTGCACTTGTATACTAGCTTGCACATGCTTGTTCCCAATTGGTAGAAAAGTGATTGTACGGACTTTTTTGGACCTTATGCTGCTCATAAAATTATTCATTATAATATCTTTCGTCCTCGGCATCGTGTCCGCAAAACCTGCACCTTCTAGTGTCACTAAGGGTGATAGTGTTAAGGTTCTTGTTGAGATATCCGTGACCTGTCAAGAGTCCTGTGACGATCCTTATGGTGTTACGACTTACCGCAAGCATTGGTCGAGTTGCGTTCGACCAAGGCGCTATTGCCTATCCACATTGTTAATAAATTCTATTGCATTCGTATTAATTAAACTATTAATTCGTTCTTTATCATTTGGTCATTATATATACAATACGATTAGGTATAGAACAGCTTTATACTAATGGTGTACTACGAAAATTGGCATTTAATATAATTTAGTACGTATTTAATAATGCCTAAAGTTCCAGAAAATGTTCACACACACTACTTGTACATAAAGTTCTACTGTTGCGGTGATAACTGATAGGGTTTAGCCTGAAATTTAATGAATTTTATTAAGAGCCATATCAAGGGATTTTATTAATTTCCTGTAGGTGTTTTACGTCAAAGGAATGCTTTATCTACGGAGATAATTCATGGCAACCTACTCATCGCGTGCCGTGAAACCGTATTACTATGACAAGTTACATTTTTAGTTAATCGCCCTTGAACTAAATACCTCTAATAACGCACGCCGACCGAATGCAAATATCTTGTAATTTAAAATAGTTTACAATCAGTAAGATAAAGGAAGACGAGTCCTGTCACGTGTAATCAAAATTTACGTTCCTAGATCAGAGGTAAAACACAAATACCGCAAGTTTAAACGGTAAGTTTAATAGAGGATCGGTTTGACTGTTTTGTGTCCTCGTTCTATCGAATGTACATTTTTAACTATACCGATAATAATAATAATAATAATATCCCTGGCTATCGTTCTAATTACTAGGATTGACCTGGAAATCTGAGACGTGTGTGGGAGAGGGGGTGGCATATTATTATTATGTAGGCCGCATTTGCGCCTCAGGACCGACTTATGTTGGTAAGCCCTAACCACTATTCAGTGCTGGAATGGGCGAAACCTGGAGAACCTCTTTAGTAAGGGAGGCAGTCAAACATCAACAAAATCAACAATCAATGTTCGCACATTACCGTCAAGCTGCTTCAGTCAAGCAAAAAGAATTAGAGTTTGTGACAACATCACATGGAAGGCCTTCTAATTTTCTTAGTTGTAAAAAGTGCTTTATTAAATCAAGACTGACTTTAAGCGAGTTGTTAATCGTCTTGTATAAATATCAAACAAATATTTTCATTTTTACACATACATATGTGCAGCATATTAAACTTTTGGGAACTCTAATCCAGCATATTACGATATACCCCCTCAATCATGTAGGCTTAGGCACATAACAAAAAATATGTGCTTTTGGCAACCACTCTTAAAAAATATTGGATTTATAAACCCTCTTCACATTTTCCATGTAATACTTTGTTACTGTTTTCGGTATATATTTAGGATACATGGAATACTGATTAGTAGATATACATATACTCGTACAACTTTATTTTTAAAATACAAGGCAAATGACATTTGAAAGACTTGATAAAAAATTCTACTGCGAAGGGCTTAGGTAGTATATCTACATTTATACAAAGAAGGAAAATATTTTACTGTTAAGGGAAAAGTATATAATAAACAATATCTGGAAAGAACTCTTTGAAGAGACTACAGAAAAGCGAATTCCAGTGTTTGTGATCTATTGTGAGATCCAGATTCCAGATTATCTGTTACAAAAGAAACTATTTGGATAGAGCTTTTATTCTGCAAACTTCTCTTATTTATAAAATTAGGAGATTAAAAATACTAACGTAAACAAATCTGTAAGGATTTAATTGTTATTACACTAACTCTGCATGAGAAATACGTAGTTTTCATTTTATATCATCAATTCAGCTTTAACTGAAGTAGTTATAGAGTAAGTTATCCAAGAAGTTTTTCTATGCATACTAGTCACTATTTGAGGTGAAACGCCCTATATAAGTTTTTAGCACGTTTTTCCAGAACATGTTGTAGCACACTATAAGAAATATTGTTAACGGAACCAATAGAATTGATTGCCAAACACTTCTTTCTACACTATTTACTTCAGATGTTTCAAACTGATATTCAATTCTTCGTCGGTGAATTGTCTTTTGATTTCGACATATCAGTTTAATCATCGCCAGATAAACCGAATATTTTAATTTTGTATTTGATTTTTTCTTTTTAAAGTGAGTATTCTGGCTTGTCACCAATCAAATATATGATTATTCCTACATATTGCGCTATATTTTACAGGTGACATGTGTCCAAATGAATTTACCGACATAAGTGGAAATTGTAAGGTTGACCTAAACACAATTTTATTTTGAATTTACAGAAATCGAATGAAAATTGATATTTGTTTGGTTTCAACTCGAAGCTACTATTAAATATGGTTAAATAAACATATGGGCGCTATAACAGCAGGCAAAAAATAAACAGCGAATTAATGCTTACGTTAAGGAGGCCATAAAATGCAGTAAGTACTACCAACCTACGCGAGAGTATTTTTATTTGCCGGCACTTTGCTTTGCTTCCTGCGTGAACGTACAGGGTGGTCCAAATGAAACGTCCATTTGGATTCTCTCAGTTACTTAACTATAAACAACGTTTAAACGAATGGTTTTATAATGCTCAGAATTATACAGTGTCCGTCAAAAACTCTGGACCTATGGCAGATATTATGACCAAATGTCATAAGGAAAAGTTAGTTGTATTGATATTCAAATAGTAAACACGAAGTTGCAACTAAAACATTTTTTTGTACGAATAGATACTTATTCGGGGATTTATACGTTTTATTTTTGCTTAAATTAAAGCTTCTGGATATTTTTCTACAATTTTGAACAATGTTTTCCCCTTAATCGATAAAAACGTTCTTAATAAACATGCTTGTAACAGTGAAGGGGGTTGGAACTTTGGTGTAAAGATATAACACGTAACAAGGGGGTTGGAACCTTTGGTGTGAAGATAAAACTGATGTAGTTTTCCACATAACACCAAAACACTATACGTTACATTTGTAACGCAGAAATCCAAAAAAATATTAATAAGCAATATTTTTCAACAAAACAAAAATATAGTTATATTCCTAATACTCCTAATAAGGCCATCAGCAAATTTTAGAATATGGTGCTCTTAACAGAAAAAAAATCAAAAATTTTTAAGAAAAGAAAAAAAAAACAAATAGAAGTAATGTCTTTTTATTTTTTAATTCAAGCAATTAAAAAATAAAATTACAATTTTTCTAAATATAGCAAGTTAGCATATTTCTTGCGAGGGCAAAAAAAAAGAAAATAGTTAAGTTTTGATGTAATCGGAGAGTTTCAAAAACCAATCTAGGTAAGGACTACTTGACATACAACAAAAATATTATCAGTTTTATTACGTAGTACGAGAAATACAATATTTATTTACACATGTACTATAGTTACATCTATAATGCAGCTGTCTATATATCTGTCTGTATATCTATCGTACACATAGTTATCAAATGGAGTTCTAATTCCCACACAAATGTTGGGTATTTTCCGTAGTATTTAAATTCCTTTTCCGCCTCGCAAGTAGAAAACAATATGAAGCAACTGCTTTCTACGGACTACCCTGTACAAAGACCTACAAGAGTGCAACTTGTTACATCTTAGGCGGCCGTGGCTTCCCTTTTATCGAAGCGGCTACTAATTTTCTTGCACGCTGTTTCCTAGAATCGGCATTTAATCAGCAGAGAAGGAGGCCTAGCTCCTATTCCCACAGCGAAACGTAATGTTTCAATTCAAGATTTTTCTGTCCAGGACGGACTAACGGATGTTTAAACTCGACAGTCCTAATACAGGAAAGTTTATATCCGCAGGGAGCCTAACTCAGGGTCTAGTATCCCTTGCGACTTACGGAAGGATGCTTCTTCCTTGGAAAAATACAAACGGGAAAAAATTCAATTTTAACGCCTGTTCAAACTAATCGACGCTTAAAGCCTTTGAGAGGAATCTGTTTAACTGGAAAACACGTTAAGAGAGCTTCATGTCTAGGAAACTAATAAAAAAGACACGCAATTTCAATTTTAAGTAAAATATAAAAATCTGACATGACATGAGGTTTCACAAATTTCGAGCATGAAACTTATTTTTATTTAGTCGACAATTTCGACTTGTTGTCGTTTATCAGTTAAGACCAGAAAGTGTCCTTTCCTCTCACTACACTGAAGGAGAATTACGAGACATCTATGCCTGTGGTTGATATATTCAACCTTTACTTTATAAAAAGCAATTTCTAATACAAGAAAGTAGTTGAGAGCTTTTCAGATTTTTTTACCCGTTCCATAACCATTAATTTTGCGGCAAAACTTTAGCTACTGTTAGATTACTAACGCAGTACATTTATTTGTGTTTATATCCAGAATAATGCTCACTGCATTTTTATTTTCTAAACTCCTTGAGGACCGGTTACCTACCCTACCGTAGATATATCCCAAAGAGAAATAACTTTTTGATTGTGAATATATTCATAATTTTTCCAAGAACGAGATATATAATGTGCAGTATTATAATAAAAATACGCGCATATATAGACGCTACGTGAAGAAGTAACATCTCCTAAGAGCCGCTCGCGCTCCAACAATACCACCTATCTACACGTCTGAGGTTGGCTCGAATCGTCAGGTTCCTGCTTTCTATTTACTTCAGTGGTACGACTTTTGCTACGGACACTGTCACCATAAAGGAAACATGTCACCCAATTGATTATTCGTCTGTAAACTGCGGTATTAGGTACCACACTCATCAGGTTAATGTCACCACAGTTGTCTCGCTTCACAATATTGCGAAAAAGAGATAACAGAGCACCAAAAACATCGCAGAAGGCAGTGGTTAGTCGTCTCGGGCTGACACTCGAAAATTCGTCTTTTCTACTGTCTCTATTTTATGTTTGTTGTAGTTTGTATATTACTTTCAATAAAACATCCAAGAAAGAAATCCAATTTGTAATATTGTATATATACTTCACATTTAAAACATTTATATGATTCCTATCATATTTACTTACTGATTCCTATATTTACTACGCCGTGATTGGTGGAACTGGAACTTACCTGAAACAAATTAATTACATTAGTTAAAAATTAGCAGTGGACAACAATAATATATTCGCAGTTGAATATCGTTTTCAATTAACATAAGTAATACCGTTCTGTGTACGTAAATATTTGACTAATTACTTACTAAGTAAGTCACTGTAAAAAGTGGCTTAATTAGTTTACGCATTTATCTACATAGTAATCATTTTGTATACCACGTAAATTAATAACTATATGTTTTAGGTATGCAATCATCCATATTCATGGAAGACTGCGGTTAAAAAATATGAAAAATATGATGGCTTACATTTTTTTTAACCAAGTAATAGACTTTAATGTAGATACTGAATATTATATTAATGAGATAGACCATATCAACCGACAAATAGCAAAAAAAGTAAATAAATATATTACTAAAAACATTTTAGGAAGATCTATAAAATCAATTTGTTTAATTGCAGAGCCAACAAAAGTTAAAAAAGCTATCAAACTGCACTTTATGTACCCTGGCGTCCAATTACCGGGAAAGCCTTGCGGATTGCATCATTCTCAATGACTACATACTCTAGTTCAACATTTTCTGCCCCGAACACGTTTCTAATTTTGTAAAATCTTCTACCTAGTTGTGTTGTATCTAGAATACTGAGTGCTTTTTATTTAGTCTGAAACGAATTCTATTAAATTGTTTTAGTATTATAACAGTGACATTATCATATTTTCAGCTCTTCAAATAACTTATTATTATTATCAGGAGTTGCTGTTTTATTGTTATCATCTCATCGATTGCTATCTGTGCTTTAAAATTAAACTTTTGTTGGTTACAGAGACGAAATGATACACAGAAAAGTAGATTTCCTTTAATCATTGCAAAAGGTCGTCTATTCCATTGTCATTTTACTACCAGAATGTGTAATAATTATTTTCACGGGCATAATATAATTATATACCATCATATAGAACTATTTTTTTGTATTGCATTCGATGTTAAGTATTACACTTTTTGATGTTATTATATGTTTTAAATGCTGGGTTTTATTTCTATAACAACGCTTTAAACACTTACACTAACAGACGGGATGATTTTACATCGATGTTTTGACAGTACCTAATAATCATATCCTCCCTCCTTATACTAATCACAAGGATTAGCCCGACAGTTTGAGACTTGTATGAGAGAGACGACTATTCAATGGTGGAATAAGGAAAACCTGGAGAACCTCACTAGTGAAGGCATAAATAGAGAATAGGTTATATTTTCAAAAGGAGTCAGCCACCTGACCTAGTCCACCGTCACCTAAAAAATCTGGTGGATGCCCTCAACCTATTTGGATCACCCTATCCAGCTTTGTCCTTTGAATTAGACTCCACAGTCCTCCCATGTAGTTATTAGCACTTGATCTTACTAGTAGATATGTTATAGGGATTCTGGGTCAAAAACCTGTGTTAAATTTCTATAAGAGCAAATATTACAAAAATGACCATTTTCCTCCCTCCACTTTTCTTTTGGAGATAGACCACGCCCCCCAGCCAACATTTCAAGATACGCGTCACCATAAAAACGTCACGTGTATCCATGATAGGCTACGCTAAAGTAATTCTAGCAATGTAAGATAAACAAGACTTGTGTACAAAAAAGATTTGTTTGTATGGAGATTTAACAGAGGTTTTTGACCCAGAATCTCTATACCTAGCATATCTACTCATACTTCCCCAAGTATTTAAAATCTTAGTCTAATCAGGATCTCATGCTGGCAGAGCATATGTACTGAGGTTTCATTTTTTTTTTTGGCAGAATCTACACATCGCTTTTTCTATCAGTCCCATTAGACTCAAGTGTCTATAAAGACTACAGTATCCTGTTATAAGACCAACTATTATTGTAACAGCCTTATTTTATTATTTTATTTCATTTCCATCCTTTACTAATTTTTAAAGTAGAGGATATGTCAAGTTTTATTTCTAACAATCAAACCAAGTTGAAAATAAAATAATGCTAATTATAGTGTAATCTATCAAAGTAAAATATTAAAACCAATATTTCAAAATCATTAAATTTTTAATTGCGAATATTATTCACAACTGTTTAATGCAGACGAGGTTGATTTTTTTTGTTGAAACTGCAATACACTTACACATTGTATTTTTTGCACCACTTTGTGTTAATGTGCAATCAGCTTGGCAAAAATAATTAGCAAAGTACTTCACTTGTCCTAATTCCCGATAGGTGTAAACTAAATCTTACTCATTTGTCTCACTGGGTGTGTTAGCTAATAACTAAAGTTTTACCAGGTAATTCAGGTGTCTGGAGTTTAAACAAACTTTGTCCAACTAAAGTTTGATCCAAGTTCGAAATGACAAGCTTCTAAATACTTCGAAACGGGAAATTAACAGTAACTTTCATTAAAACAGAGCTGAATGAATACATACTACTATCAAAATTATACTTTTATAGGAAATGGGATATTTTCAATAACCTTTGTATGAAGATCCATTTAAAACTAGATTTAATTGAACATAAAAAGCCAGGATTTACAAAACAAACAACATACGACGCAGTATCCGATTCGATAAGAATAGTAAAGCACCCTTTCTATGGGTATTAGTTACTGAATTCGCTTACTAAATTGTATAGGTCTATCCCAGACAAATGATCTATTTAATCCTAGAGCTAACGGGCAATGGAAAAAAGAATTTCCACATTTTTATTGTAGGAAATACGTGATTCCGTAGAGTAAGCACATCTAATACACCTTAACAAATCCCAGAATGTCTCTCTCTAATGCGGCTTATTCCTTTCTCATTCCGGAAATTGTACTCTCTAGTTTAATTCACGACACATCACGAACATGCCGTTATTAAGTTCCAAGCGACTTTGAATGGCTCTCGAATGAACCAGAGAGGTAAGCCGATGCAAAAAGCGTGCTTACCCAACCGAAAATTAAACTAAACTGGAACTAGTACACAATAGAGATACAAAACTATTTTTAAAAAACAATAAACTAGTAAAATAATCATTTTGAATTAAATACTTATACTACAAAATAAAAATAATTTTTCCAGCTATCGCGGTGTCTTTTTGGCGTGAATAGTATTCCGCCAGTCACCGTAGACACAAAAATCGCGTTAGGTCGCAAAAAATTGCAGGGTTCTGATTTTTTGGAATGTTGTTAGGATGGGTACCAACAGTGTAAAACCAAGTTTGCAGCTTCGAAAGACCTGTGCTAACTGCGTGGTGCTCGAAAAACCTTTTTTTCGGACTTTTTTCAGTTTTTGGCTTATAACTTCTAAATGGTGCATCCTATGGAAAAAGTTGCCCTGTACAGTTTTAAAGTAGATAAAATTTACTACGAGTATAATCTGAGTGCAGCTCCATAGGTCTAATAGGTCTCAAGATAAAAAATTGGCCATTTTTCCCAAAAAGTTCGAAATTGTTGTTTTAGCCGTCTTTCGAGCCGAATATCGGCTAAAATACTCAGCCTACGAGGAAAGTCATGGGAAATGAAGTTGTGGAGCAGTTATTTAGCTTTAATTTAAGCACAAGCAGAGTAGGGCCAATAGTTCCCTTGTTATCTGGAAATAACAAAACATTAAAGAAAATGGGATTTTTCAAGAAATGGAGCCTGACGAATTGCAGGACTTCTGCGACAATTGGAGACCTCAGCTGACTCCTGCGACAGAAATACAGAACACAATGTAAATTAGTATTTATTGCGTAATCAATTTTATAATAAATTATAACGAAGGATATGTAATATTACCTTTATCTACTTAAGCTTCGGTTTCCTAGAAAGCGATGCCGTCTTTTAACGGCCGTCAAAATACGGTGGGTGCATCTTATGGACTTATTCCATAGGATGCACCATTTAGAAGTTATAAGCCAAAAACTGAAAAAAGTCCAAAAAAAAAAGGTTTTTCGAGCACCACGCAGTTAGCACAGGTCTTTCGAAGCTGTAAACTTAGTTTTACACTATTGGTATCTATCCTAACAACATTCCAAAAAATCATAAGTCTGCAATTTTTTGCGACCTACGATGTCTTAAATGACCCCTGGCCTATATTGCCCAGCTGTCGAAATATTTCGAGAATTCTTGAATTCTTCTAGTTACTTTGGTTTTTCCAAATATTATACCTATAATAATATCTCTATCTCTCATTTTCACCGCAATGATGAACCTGGAAGTCGTAGACTTGTATGGGAGAGGGAGCGGCATATTATTATTTTGCGGGCCACGAGTGCGCCCAGAAACAACTTTCACTACCATTTAGGATGAGAATAAGGGAAATCTGGAAAACTTTATTAATTAAAATGAACAGTTGGTCGTTATCCATTTGTACAGTGAGTTGCAGTACCAATTGCATATTTGTATGTTGCATATTTGTATTTTTAATAGATATAAATATTTAATTGAAAATGATTCGTTATATTTACAATATTCTTCCAATTCACTTACATATATTGCCCAACTTTATTCCCGATATTAATTTCTCTAATGAATTTTTCAATATTATCATAATATTCAGGTACATTTCTAACGACATCTCAGGACCCGTAAAGGAATTTAAATATTGTATCTCCTTGCGGCGAGCGGATGGGAATTATTCTGCAAATTTAATGTGTATGCTGTAGGTTGTAACTATTAAACTGTTTATAAAATATCATGTCCGGTATCCGTAAGTTAAGCCCCCTTAGGTAGGGCCATACCTTAATCAATACCTTTGTAAACTTAGTACCTACTACGAAATTTTGCAAGTATATTTGAAGGAAAGTTTATGAAAAAAAGTCAGTAAGGTATATAAATGAAAATTTCAACTCAAGAACTACTTAAAAATAATATTACTTATAATTTAGCATTTTATTATTAGAGCTAGTTCGTTGTGAATGCAAACATAGGCATCTCTTCTTGTCATACGGAACTAAAGGTATCTTCAAAAAATTATTTTGCCTTATATTTTGTAATTATGCACATTTCATTTCTAACGTGTCATTAATTTTCCTTTCATGGAAGTTTCGATGTACCATTCGGTTTTGCTGTTGGTGTATAAGGGTTCTATAATTATTTATTGAAACATCTTTTATATTTCGGTACTAATATCGGTACCAAAGACGTACATTTAATATTTATCCATTCAATTTATATAAAGAAATTGCTTTTGAGAAAGAAATACCTACATCTATAATTAAAATTATAGATGTATAGATTTATTTCGCCATTTATTGTCCAATTGTATTATCGGTTGCATAACATTTGACCCTAAAGTAATTCTAGCAATGTAAAAGATCAACAAGACTTGTGCACAAAAAAATAGAAGCTTGTTTCTCAACTTACCTGCTGGCTTCTATGTACACAGCCCTCTTGGAACGCTTCCAATTTAAGATTACTTTAAAAACTTATTCGTCAGTTCCTGTACTTTTAATACTGTACAAATTCAGTAAGTTTATGACCATTAACTAGAGTTAGGAGCACCATTAACTAAGAGTTCTAAACGTTTCCTCTAAAGTTGTTCAGTAATATTTTAAAGCACAGTAGGTAAAGGAAAGCATGGACAAGCTCATGCAGGGCCAAATTTTTACAGAAAAACTCGGCATTTTAATAAACATGAATAATTTATGTGACCTTTGCAAGTATTTCAAGAGGTAGGACGCATTTTAATGAATTTTCATTAGCACTGTCGAATAAGGAAGCTTGAATGAAGTAACAGACTATACAGAGTGGTAGATATGAAACAATACTTCATTTGCATTATTGCGAATTAAGAAATAATAAAATAACAAAGTCTAGCGTATACTGTTCTTTAAATAAGTACTGAATTAGATAATATTGTTGTTAAACTTTTTAAAAAATCACATGAAATTAAATAACAACCACTTTTTTAACATTCTATTCCATTTTATAATCTTTTTTTTACTTTTAATCTATATGGTTATTCTGAAATAAAGGTTATCCGATAATGCAGTAAGTGTTAAAACTGTCAATTCTTACGTTTTTTTATAACCTGGAAAATAATACGATTAAAAAAGAGGACTGAGCTTTAAAATTTTTGAGCTTTCAACGGAGCGTCATCGACGAGGTTAAAACATTCTGACTTGGCAAGAGTGTCCGCTATTTCATGATCCTGATGGTTTCAATGTTTTCCTACATCCGTTAAAACATTACACGGCCGTCCCTGTATGTATATGTAAATATAGTCAATTCCCAAGCTTGTAGTTAATATTTATAAATGTCTGCCAATTAAATATTTTGTTTATGCTTGGTCACTATAACGAGTAAATTCAATGGAAAAGTCATGTTTGCAAAAGCTATCTATAATATAAAACTATCACCAGGCGTATTATTTGAAATTTTGCGAAATATGTTTGATCACTATATAAGGAAAGTAATAATTAGTTTTATATAAAAAAAATATATATATAATTTGTTCATATATTATTAGAAGAAATCATTGAAATGCAACTACATTTTATTATTACTACTGCAATTACTGTGAATTTTGTATAGCAATTGTGTTATTAATAGTGTTTTTATGGTTGTTTTGTACAAGTAGATTTATGTATGGAAATAATGTCTTCCTGTTATTCTGGTTGTCAACTTTGTGGCATAACAAATTAAACAAAACATGCATTTTCCTTGCATCCGTAGAAAAATATAAATTCGGGCTTTTCCAATTTATACTTGCTTGTTTAGGAATTTCGAGTTTAAGAGAGTTCAGCGTTGTTTACTTTAACTTTTGGAGCATTTGTCTTGAACAAACTTTCGCTGAAATGTATTGAAGAAATGAAAACTCAACAATTCAATTTTAAACTTTCTACAACTCCAAACCACCCATAGAAATGAGTATGTATCACAACAAGCCGATATAAGGTGGTTTATTTTACAAAGGCAATGTAACTGTTTTAGTATCTTCATTTCTTATATGATATTATTTACAATCTGTTGTAAAATTACAAAAATGTATCATTATATTGTCCAATGTTCCCTCACTTTCCACCTTTATTTTCCTTTTTAAGTAATAATAAGAAGTTTAAGTTATATAAGTACTCTATGAGGATTATAATTTTAGATATTGTACTTTGATTTCTTTACACTGCGTTTTATTGCTTTAAAATAATGTTGTAACAAAAGCACACGTCAAAAGTATAATATGTAAACGTCAAGTAAAGTAAATATCTTTAGAAAGTAACATCTGGCTCAAATAGATAGATTTTGTAAAACCATCTCTGGTTCTGTAGCAAAGATGTCATTTTGGGTCATAAATAGTATTGATAATTGTTCGGGCCTAACAAAGTTAGTGAAACATTTTATGGATGTCTAATTCCGTGCATCCCTGGACACGGAACAATGTTGAGGACACAAAGCGCCAATTGGGCGTAACTAATTAAAGCCAGTAAATTGTAATTAATTATGGTGGTACTTGGAAGTTCTTCGAAGTAAGATCTTTTGTATGTTCATATAGACAATAGTGCAAAGGCATAGGTCCTCCTGGTTTTTTTATGGGGTTTTTCCAGGAATAATAACAGTAGAGTAAGTCGTAACCCCATCTCACTTTGAGACGAGGATAATATCTAAGGGTTTTAGGTCACTAGCTAGGAAATAATATTTTGATTGGCCACCGTGACAGCAACAGGTCATGGTTCGCGGTACTAGACAGAGATAAGAAACGTACTTTAACAACCAATGGGATTAGTTTATTCAAATTTTATAGCAAAGAAACTTTACTTGGAAAGTTTCGACTGAAGAAAAGTCAGTCTCCCACGATACTACTTCGGAATAGGTTGTTGTTTGTATTTATTTGGGGCTTCTCCCCATAGTAAGAGGGCACACCACCCAGGCATGATAAAGTACGTTTCTCGGGCTCGAAGTAGACGCCGTTAGTTGTTTTATATAGAGTCATTCAGTTTAGAGTTCATTAGTATTGTATTCAGTCGTTTTCTTAGGTTAAATATCATTTCAGTAGTTCGCATTTCTAGTTTGTTTACGTTTCTAAATTCTATTTATTTGTTATTAAAAACCCTTGCCTAAAAGTGCTGTGTTTTCGTGCAAATCCGCCCAACTACCCTCTCAGTGTTAGCACATACGAAGTGTCCCAGGAATACGTCCCTACATCGAGATTCAGGATAAGATAACCCACGGTAAGTCAATACTCTTTTTATACGTCAATCACAGCATATCTCGAACCCCGCGACAGAGAAATCTATTCAGTAGTAAAACTTTAGACTCCCTTTCGAGATAACTGAATAATTAAGTAAGTTTCGCGAAGCCTGTAGAGCACAACGACCAGCCTGTTACAATGTGACTTATACGCACGAGTCCAGCATATGAATTTCGAATTGGAACGAGAATGTACCGAGAGACATGATTTTCTGCCGATAACAGAAAAGTTTAAAATTCGATTGGTACCTCTTTAACCCCTTTTGTGCAAATGTATATAAATAAACAATTCATATATAAAATAACAATATTAATAACAATAACATATAATAAATAAACAAATAACAATTCATATATAAATAAACAGTAGTGGTCCCGATATATAACCTTGGGGTACACAGAAAGAAACATTTTTGGTATTGCTAAGTATTCAGCCGATCTCAACATTTTGGTTTCTATGAGTTAAGTAACCTGTCCTTCCCCTAATTCCAACATATTCAATCTTCTTATTATTGTTTTGTGACAAATAGTGGCAAAGGCAACTGATCTAAGAAGATATTTATATTAGGTATTTACTGATCTAATGATTTATAACTATGACTTATAAATGACTTATAAATTACATCTTCCGTTGATTTGGCCTATCGAAGAAACAACTCGAGAGTTTGATAAAATTTTGTAAAACTTGTTCCGAGGCTTTAAAAAACATTCAAGTATTAGTAATGCTTTAAATCGCCTGAAATAGACGTACATACTACCAGTACATACAAAATACTGCCTACAGCAATATATTGCACAATATTTTTCTATGTTAACTGTTTTTGCATCTCGTACTTGGATTGTGTGTGTCACATGGTATGTACAGGGTATTCGCGAATATTTTGAACTCTACCTACAGGGGTTATTAAGAAATTTAGGAAAAAGTTTAAATACAAAAGTTGTTTGGTTTTTCACGTATTATCTTTTGGCTAGGTCTAAAAAAATTGAATGTCGTAAATTTGAGGAAACCAATTGAACATAATATTTTTAAATGGGACACCCTGTAGAATTTTACACGCTTGTGTAAACATTTTTTTCCTGATTTTAAAAATATATATTTTGTTGACATTTGCACTGACAGTTTTCGAAATCTTTAATATTTAATGTTTGCAGTAAATCATAAAAAAAATATTAAAAAATGAAAATATTAGAAAAAGTTTAAATAACTAAGGAGGTTACATCGAAAATCATTAAATATTTTTTATTGCTGTTGGTTTATACTGATAAATATTTTTAGTTCTTTGTATTTTTTGTATTTTTTCATGGTACTCACTGTCAAATATTTCGAAAATATATATTTTTGAAATCAGGAAAAAAATTTTGCCCAAGCGTGTAAAATTATACAGGGTGCCCCATTTAAAAATATTATGTTCAATTGGTTTTTTCAAATTTACGACATTCAATTTTTTTTTTGACCTAGCAATTCCTGTAGGTAGGGGTCAAAATATACGCGAATACCCTGTACATACCAGAGTTAAGAAAGGAATATAGGGATGTTTCCGTAGCCGAAAAAGTTACTAGATAGACTGTTTCATTGAATATATCTGTCTGGGATACAATTGGTACAAAATTGAGATACAACCGGTCTCTACCCATCAGTGATCGGCTGGAAAATGAATCAGTGTATCATTAATCGTCCTTTCTTGGATATAAATAGGTGATTCAGTTTTCTTGATAAAATATTATAGAAATCTAATATTAAGACTCGCCTAGAGCCCTTGAGAAAGTAATCGAGCCATCCATCGCTAATTGGACACGCTTTTAATAATAATCAATAAGAGGTTCCTGTTCGTAAGTATCTTCGAAGACTAAAATATTAGTATCATTAGTATTAAACCTGAGAGCAAATACTGAAATATTATGCTCAGTAAGAAATATATAGTCCAAACGATGTCTTAGAAGATCGTTTAACCTGTAACTTAGGTCGGTTTTTCAGAGACACTAATTATGATTTTTTTGTCAAGAAACACAAATTTAAAATGGCAATGCTAATATGACAAATTTTGACATTTACAAATATATCATTCTGTTCTAGGAATAAAAGGCACACAAAATCACTTTGGCTCCGTAGGTATAAAATATATTCCCAAGTTGCAATGTAAAACACAATTTCGAAGGAAATTAGGGAAAATCTGTAACCAATAAGCCTACAAGATGTCAAATATCAAATTTGAAATCGCAAGAAAAGAAGAGACACAAATTATGACTGAAAATTATCATTTTTAATCTCCCTAGTGATTGAATTATTTCCGGAAATTTATCTGGGGGCACGAATATTTTGAAAATTATCCCGAGTTGCAGACGAAGGACTTTACAGGAAACATTTACAAACTTATTCTACCATATGGTTTCGGAAATAGTTGGTCATTTATCTATGGATCTGAATTGGCTTATGTCAAACTAGATAAAACGAATTTGCTCGCGTGAGAGCTTTTTGGAACTCATAAATTGTCTACTAAATTAGTTTATAGTCTTACTGGTATTTTAGGACATAATCTTTATTGTATCATAATGTAGAGGAAGTTACATTCACACTATTAAAGGGCAAACTATTTGGGTTATTATTGTAAATATCGATTATTGACAAATATATTTTCGGTGGACTATAAATAAACCAAACCAATCGAATTTGACCTATCAAGTATTCCAAGAAGTGCTACGGAAAGTAATTGGTGTTAAATTAAGTTAATAGATAAAGGGCGGCATTAGAAGGAAAACAGTATCGAAGTTAGTGTATAGGAATCAATGCTTAGCGGATAATAGTGTATTTATCAGTTTAATGGTTGTTTAGATTAAATGTTAGAACCTGATTTTCTAGACATTTATAGGACTAATACATGCAAATTATCTGAATTATGTATTTAATGGAAACATTATAAATTTGTTTGCTTTACTCCGTTCCCTCAAATCAATTTTCACTATAATCCCTGAATATAATCACAAAAGTAATTTTGTAATTTTTATTAAAATACTTTTATAATTGTAATTACTAAATAATTATAATTTTGTATTTTTTTGTGATATCAGCTTTATATCTGAAAATTTTGAATCATCCTGTATAAAATAAAGCAAATTGCAGTGATTATTAATAAAACAATATTTTACCAACAAAGTGGTACGCATCTCGCGTGGCCAATGTATTCTCGTAAGGGAAGTGAACTTCAATTGCATCATCAAACAAACGTGTTGCAATTTTGCACCGGTCGATTGAACCAATCAGTTGGTGGAACCGGAAATGTATGTTAATTTGGCTCTTCAACAGCATCAAGCTATGGTCTCATCCTATAATAGTCCGCTGGACACAAGCTAACGAGGAAACAAATACATCTGAGTTTGATTAAGGATCTCCTGCCAAGGTCAAACAATATTCTCTTGATATTATCTTATTGTTAATAAAAATTATACCTTGATAAACGTAAGCGTTCAAAAAGAAAAAGAGAAAATCAACAAAAGAACTTGTACCCGATGCAATACTATACTTAAATGTATCATTCTTCTCTATAAAAAAATTTACGCAGTATTTGACTAACAAAATTCATGTTTTATTTTAAATCTTCAAAATAAATTATTTGGTTGACACTCGTGTTGGATTCCCGATCTGCATCCCATAGAATAAAGCTTCAGATATTTAAGATAATATCGTCTACACCCCCTGCGAATGAAAAGGTTCCGAACTACTTACCAAACTATGTATAATAGTGACCACTATTACCAAATAATGAGAAATTAAAAATTAAAGTTGCAAAATGTCAATAATCACTTGTCAATATTTCAAAAACAGTTGAAGATAGGTATATGACATGGTACATGAAACAGATTTATAATTCGATGCATAATTCAAAAACGAAATAAAAAATAGATATTTTCATTTGAAAAAATGAAGTTGATGGTCGTAACTTTGTTTTGGGCTACCCTGTGTACATTAATATAGCAAAAAAACACGTTAAAAAATAAAAATCGACGGAAATTTAGACATTACTTCTGGGACTCACTGTATATTTTTTATATCTAGAGGTCCTTCGCAGAAAAGAACTGTAGAGATGTTGGGCATAAGTAAACCTCGGTTCAGGTGTATGACAGGGTCCACAACAGGGCACTGCCATCTCAAGAAACATCTCTATCATTTAAGATTAGCAGAAAACCCGGTATGCTGGGTCCTCTACTCCACTGGCAATGTGCCCCGACTGGCATTGCATTACTCCGTCATCTCCATGCAAGTCGCCACATCCTTCGTCATCGAGACCAACCGCCAGACACTGACCGATTTTGCGCTTATTATGCACTCGTCAGAGTGCCACAGGTGAATACATGCGCTGAACATTCTAAGCTGGGTGAATGTGAACGATACGCTCATATGGGGCTAACGCTCCTGGGTAAACCAGTCTTGGAACCTTGTAAGTTGAGGGAAGTTTCAGAGAGTAGACTTTTGGAGTTTACGGAAATAGTAAAGATGCCCGATACATAGAAAATCAGTGGGATGCACAATAGGCCTAGCTGAGACCGCAGTGTTTTGGGTCTCGTTCAGAAAAGCAGACCCTCTTGAAGAAAAAGAAGAAGAAGGAGGGTAGTATATTTATAGATACTTGTAGTATACGTTTGCTAATATCTTGTCAAGCGTCTACGTTATTGCCCAAGCAAAGTTACAATATTCAGTTTTTCAGTTAAAATTATATTGCAGAAAATAATATCATGTTTACGAAAAGATAACTTCCTTTAATTAGGAATTATCTGTACCCAAGCGATTTTATACTTTAAGGTTCATCACATTCAAAGCTACTAGTAAATGTCCGCTTTGTAACTAAAACAATAATAAATTTTTACCATGTGATGTCCTCATATTGTGAATATTTAAATCGAAATTAACAAGTAATTTGGGCCTTTTTCATCTCAAAAAATTTCACTCACTTTTTTCCTGGACATCCACTTTACTGTGGCATCTCCCAGTTAAAAAATAATTCCTCACTAAAAGCAGCACTGATCAATATCCCTACTAATTGCCTAAATACGATTATAAATCAACCCTGTGTATACCCCATTAGTTACCTTTTCAACGGCGGTTAACATAATGGGGAATCGTCTGTACCTAATACATATTTATAAATTCCGTATGTGGATATTGATTTTCCCAAGCTTTGTAGGTAGCAACAGAAACAAATTCCGCATCAGTATGGATGGTGGAGGATGTAACTGAAACTATTACTTGTTTGGCAATATATTCCTTAATCCACTAAAAGTTCCACTGCTGAATATTAACATGGTAAATACCAGAGCCGGCTTAGGTTGCTTACGGTCCAGTGGAACGAGGCGGAAAACCGCCGATTCTTGCCGTTTGTTTTCAGAATACATGGCGATTATCTTAAGTCTATACAAAATTAAGTCTATACAAAATCACCATCCTGACATCGTCGGCAGAGCAAAGCTATGAAAGGATTTAAAACACAGAGTACACTGCTCTCAAAGAAGAGATTTAAAAGGACTACTCTGGGTATGAATATCAATAATAATATAACTATTTATGCATCGATCACATCGCAAATCATCGATCGACGTCATTTCCGCATATGAATGTAATCGCACCACTCGAGAATCGTACTCCAGATCTAGACCAACTTTTGAAATATGATGAATATACAAACAGCTTGGAGTTGTGACAAATTTCCTTCATTATTACAATTAAGTCCAGAGGATGAACAACTACGTTTGTTAGGCATATTAAAGAACTTACACTAGACATACTACTTAATTTGGTGTACCAGAATCTTCTGGATCCTGCCAGCTAGAATAGCCAGTGATAATTAAAAATTATTAAATATCTTGGAGCGGCTGATGATAGAGAACTCTCTAAAACTGAAATTATGTAACGTTTTTCAATTGCTTATCATCTTTTACATACTGTAACTTAACAATCGCTTACAAACCTCGAATAGTATCAACTAGAGGCCAATGCCTCCTATTTTTCCGGTAAAATGCTTTGTGAATTGCACTTGGCCCCTCGAAAGGTAGATCGGACCTGATGCCTAACCTTAGTAATTGAATATGCTTCCGTAATTTGGGCGCAAACAAATATACCGTATGAACTGATATAATAACAAACTTATTTAACGATGCTTTAATGCTGGAAAGTAAAATAATATAATTAGTAGTTGCCTTAGTTACAACTAAAAGTACATATCGGAAAACTATCGTTAACGTCATATATTAGTGCGTCAAGCTAACATAAAAACGAATAGTAGGGAATTAATTTTATATGAACAAGATTGAAGATTGATCTGGATACAACGAAGGTTAATTTTTGAATATTTTTGCTGATAAGATAGCAATTTGTTAATATTCAAAGACAAAGCACCAAAAGCTCAGAACTTTTAAAATGCGAGAGTCTTTCTCATTGCTCTATATCTGCAATGTACATTAATTTTAAGAAGATACAAGACTTGAAAACGTAGGGGATTTACGTCTACGTACGTAAGACATACTACGTGTATAGACAAATGTGTATAGTATACGTAATACATAGGCTTCTGGTGTTCCTCTCATCTCCTCTTTTGATATTATAATTAACCTATATCACACGCCTATAATAAGAGGGAAATTTTAGTGTATGCCTTCTAGGATGAGTTGTCTTCACTCTGCAAACTATACGCCACAAATGAGACCTAAAGGTCGAAATAGCTGTATCTCGTTTGGTATTAGAAGAAAAACTATATATCAACTTTTTTGAGCAGGTAATTTATGGCTCTAATATACAAAATAATGTATAACCTCTCTCCAAGTAATCCAAAATAGTGCTGGGAAGTTTTCGGGCGGATAAAATAAATTTCTAATAGAAGGTGCCTTCTATCTAGATGCGAAGTAATCCACACCCAGCTAATAGGAGGTCAAACTGAATGCCTATTCATTCATTGTCTGAGATCATTACTCAACCAGCTTTTGGGTTTCCGGCGGAGAGAGATCGATAAATTGTATTCTTCACCTGAGAAACGTTTAATGTGTTATTTTATATACAATATGTTTCATGAAAACAGATTTATGCCCCACCTGTTCAGAGTTTATTTGATTGAACCCCATATCAGCAGTAATACACTACATTTTCATCAGCTGATTTATGTCAGTGCAATATAAACATTATGTACATTGATATAAGGCACTGGTTGTAGTGCACACTGCCCTAAATAGTGACAAACGAATGGAATTCTGAAATTAGTGTAGCTCAGTGCTACACTTTTCGAGCAAACGAATGGACCTATTGTTACAAGCAGCTCAGCTGGACAGGCAGTAGTAACAGTTACTGAAATTATTTAAATATTATGATCTAGTGAAGTTTATATTTTCGTTGTTACCTAAAGGTAATTTAGGAATGCAATAGTATTTTATGGTACAAGTCCGGCGCAGGTGAGGAATCATAGTACGAGTTTTTTTTACTTCGGAAAGTGTAAACGAGTACTGTAAACAACTACTGGACGTGTATCGTATAATATTTTACTGTAAATTTTAAACCAATCATTAAAATAAAATCTCATAGTATTCAAATAATTGCACCACTGTCTTAACAGCCTTGACAAGCAAAGTGACATTAACATGACATTAACCTTCTTTTAGTGTATCATAATTTTCATTGGTTGTAATAACGCAGTGCTAAGAGGAAATTTTAAATAAATTCCCTAACATCGTAGCTTCACTAAAATAGCTAAAAAATATTATTTATATTTGCCTGACTTTTAGTTTTACTAAACTAAAGCGAATAAATATCAATAATTGATTCAAACTCAAAAACATAACTCTTAATAACAGTCCGGTAAAGTGTTGCTATGAAACATTACAGTATCAGGTACTGTAATGTTCGATTTACCGGCCGCAAATTAGTGTTACTGTCCACTAAATAAGTTGATTTACTGGACAGTAGATATGAAATAAAGAAAATAACTTCATGTTTAAAAAAAGGATGCCATTAAAACAAAATAACTTTAGTGAAGTACCATAACAACAATTTGTTATTATGCTTTCTTATTATTAATTTTCCAGTATTCATGCTAAACAATATGTTCTATACACAATATAGTTTACAGGGTGATTTTTATCGTTAGTTCGTTTTCTAGAATATAATAACATAAAAATCTTTTTGGAAAAGATTATTCTCATTACATTCTTTACTCATTGGATATATAAATTGGATTTTACATTGAATAATAGGAAGTGTTAAAACTGTCAAGATATATAAAATTTGATATAATAATAAAGTAAGATATATAAGGTATTTGAGACGCAACCCTGTATTTAGTACATACAAAAGTATCAAACTCTAATCGATACTTTTAGAAATATAGATCGTGTAAGCTCATGGCTGGATAAAGGATTTGTGTCAAATGGATTTCCTGAAGATGTAGCGTTCTTGGCAATATGTTATTTATATGTTTCAATAATGCATTTTTGAATATAGCATCGACCAATTCGTAGTATTATTTGCACCACTGGAGAATAAAAAACAAATGTTTAGATAATATATTAATCTTCAGTAGATCCTAATGAATAAATAAATAGTGAAACTATAAAAATATTCATTGAGATTTAGACTTTAGACAATTTTTGTAGTAAATCCCTGAAAAGTATATAAACACTTAGCAAGAGGACATAAGTAATAACTATTAGTCCCTAAAATAGCGCACTTAGTGTTAACTTAAACGTTTTTTTTTATTATGTATTTTACAGAACACAAACTTTGGCATGCCTTTAGCCATACACATCGCTTCCCCTTGTATTGTATTGTATGGAGGGTTATTTTAAGTAATTGGCCACAAAACCATCCTCACAGAACCTAATCTAGACTATGTTATCGGCAGTTAGGGCAATACAGAATGTTTGCTTTATAAAATCTAACGGGATATAAAAGGGTCACAAATCCATTAGTCCAAGTGTGTAGAGTATACAAAACGCGATCGGGAGATATTTTGAATTCCTTGTCACGCATTTCGTGGCTGTACAAATAGGTATGATGATTGAAAACGTACAGTGTGATGTTAGTCACGGGTACAGTGAAATGTTGTAGCAACCATTGGGATTTCGGAAATTGCAAGAGATACAGACAGCGTTGATTCGTTTAAGGGGTGAGTTTGTGCAAATTGAAGGTTCGTTGACTTTTAGCCTTGAAAGTTCAAATTAGGTACCTAGGTTAAAGTACGTAAAGTTAGGTACGTAAAAGTAACATGTCTTGCAATTTTCCATCCGCTCGGCTACTCTACGCTTCGTCTCGCAAATATAAAATTTGCTCGCCAAAAAAGTGACACTTTTAATCCTAATATAACAATATATCTACTATTTTTAAATTTTTGTCATAATAAGTTGTCATAAAAAGTGCAATATTTTCCCCACTGTTTTTAATTGTCTAAATTTTTACAACACAATCCTGTCTTACAAAAAATAGATACATTTAGAACACCCATTCTTTTAGAAAATAGAATGATTTACTAATACAAAATACCGGCAGGATTTTCGACGGTGTGGTGTATTTAGTTTTACCTGTTGAGGATGTTAAGTTAAAAAGTAAACCGTTTTTAAGATTCGAGGTATGCATATCAAAGAAAAATACCTCATGTGTTTAAAATAAATCATTATTTTATAATTTCAAATTCGTTTGGCGATCCGGTGGCTCAGGATTTCTCGAACGTTCAACCCAGGGGTCGTGGGTTCGAATCCCCATTCCACCAGAAAGTTTTTAATTAAATTATCTACTCGTAGAACAAGGCTTGTTTGCATTGATGGGTTGGTAACCATCAATGGGAAGGATGTGAAGAATGTCAGTTTGGTGTTAATGTGAGAGATTAAAATCAGTTGATGTTTAACTTATCCCCCTAATTTATGAGGTTTTCCAGGTTTCCCTCATTCCAGTACTGAATGGTGGTTAGGGCCTACCAACGTAAATCGTTCTTGAGGCGCAAAAGCGACTCGCGAAATAATAATATGCCATACCCTTTTCCACAGAAGTATCAGACTTGTGTGGGATTTTTATTTATTATTATCATTGTCATTATCATTATTAGGTATTATTTCAGTATTTCATATAAATTATTCCATAACCTTTTAACAACACCTATAAATGAAACTCGTTGGTTGAGTTAGTATATTTTCCAGATAATACTACTTTATATTAAATTCCAAACGACATACGCAAAACCATATTGAAAATAACTTTATAGGAACTCAAATTCCCATACTTTAAAACAGCTAAATCGTACCTATAACTGCACTACCAACTGTATTTTATAGTTAATTCGTATGCGACATCAATCGGGATACTAAAATATACAGGGTCCTGCACCACAGCTCCCTTCTTTTGTAGCTCATGAACCGGTGCCTTTATAAATTTCGTTCAAATTTGACTGCAAACTATTCGTAGAGAGGCACATTTTGAAAATATTTTCAAATATACAGGGTGCTCTAAAAACATGTACCATACTAAAGTTATGTTTTTTTAAATGGTACACATTATATATTTTTGCATTTTTGGATTCTACCTGAAATTCTAAACACATTTCATTTAGGATGTCCTATACCTATCTTCAACTGTTTTTGAAATATTGACAGGTGAATATTGACATTTTTGCAACTTTGACATCCTGTAAAATCTAAGCGGTTTGAGATCAAGCAAAACGGTTTGCACATTCCTATCTTAACTTTTCATAAGCTATCGTTTGGTACTAATTTCAGAATTATCCAAAAATTTTAAATTTTCTGAAAATTTTTTAAATTTTTTATTCCTGTATAAATTTGAAATTAGTACCAAACGATAGCTTATGAAAAGTTAAGATAGGAATGTGGAAACCGTTTTGCTTGATCTCAAACCGCTTAGATTTTACAGGGTGTCAAAGTTGCAAAAATGTCAATATTCACCTGTCAATATTTCAAAAAAATGTTGAAGATAGGTATAGGACATCCTACATGAAATGTGTTTAGAATTTTCTGTAGAATCCAAAAATGAAAAAATATACAGGGTGTTCCATTAAAAAAAACATAACTTTAGTATGGTACATGTTTTTAGAGCACCCTGTATATTTGAAAATATTTTCAAAATGTGCCTCTCTACGAATAGTTTGCAGTCAAATTTGAACGAAATTTATAAAGGCACCGGTTCATGAGCTACAAAAGAAGGGAGCTGTGGTGCAGGACCCTGTAGAGGTAATATTTAGATTTGAATTCCGTGACGGAAATCAATAGCATATTTACGCCATTATATCGAAAGTGTGGGAGTAAATACTATACCATCCAAATGAATAGGTTATAAAAATACCTACTCACTCGCTTTGGATCGTTTTCTAATAGTCAGGTATAAATCTTATAGGTATGTTTCTAGTATTATCGAATTATAAATAGCATTATATGAGTTCAATAATGCAAACGTTCAATAATAATGTAAATATCGACGCTATAGATGATTATAAAAGCAAAATATTCACTCCTATCAAGTAACAGGCGTTTGAATCTTTACAACATAACAAGACAACACACAAAAGAACGTGTGACACTTATTAATTTTATAATTTCAAGCAGTTTTACACAGAATATTGAGATTCATAATTCGACATTTTCGGAAGTAACTTTCAAACAGAAATACTGTTTCAAAGTACAAAAAACAAGGTTCAGTAACTACTAGCATTTAATATATTTAGTTATATGAATTTAAAAGTGCATTATTACTTGTTTTAAATACTAATAGTGCACCACAATTAGAATACACAATTTGACAGAGTTAGATAGTCATTTTCAGATTACGCAGGATAATACATCCTTTGATTCAGATTTTCAGCATACTGTATTATGCCGAAAATCTTTTTGGAAATATTTCCTTTGCTTTTAGAGTCATCTCTAAAAGTAAGAGAATTTTAATAAAAATGCATTAGTTAGAGAACCTTTCATCTAAAACTGTGAACATTTGCAATGTATTTCATTCAAAAAGACCCAAGTTTGGTTCACATCCTTTTTAAAATTTAGAAAAACATTTACAACCTTGGTATTTACCATTTTTGTTTTTCTTAAAAGAAAAATAAACGAGATAACGATATCGAAATATAATAACGATAAATCGGTAACGAGTCGAAATATAATACATGAATCTTCCTCGTGGCTTAGGAGTTCATTTATATAACTTTTTAATTAGAAACACCTTAAAGTTCAGGACTTATTCTTCGACGGACGGTATTATTCTCCGACAGCACATAGAATATAACTTTTGTTTCAGTGATGAATGCACGGCAGATCATAAAATACGTACACTTTTTGTCTCCTCTCTAGCTTTTCAGACTTTTTCAATTAATAAAACTCACCATTCGAGTCGTGATACTTTTTTATTCTTTTCAACACTGAATAAATTGGGCTTTGGAATTTCCAATTCGCATATGGAACAACAAATTGCCAAGACTGTATCAGATTTTTATCTGGGACGTTGTCACAATGAGATGTAATACGGATAAACAAATTAAAATCAAATACAATGACGAGATGTAGAAACAAGTTCTACTACTTGACAGGTGGGATGTAACACATAACTACGAATAGTAGGAATCTACTTTATATCCACCATCTGTAAACGCCTTATTTAAATAAGGACTAAAACAAATTAAACCAAAGCAGCCAGCCATATGCCTCGCCGAGCGCTGAATTACAAAGGAAAAATTTGGTGATGGTGGTGGTGACCAAGGTATGGATATAAAGGATGGATATAAAAGTGGATAGTGGAAATGGATTAAAGGCAGATATAAAAAGATGAATGAACTAGATCCATACTATTCGTAGTTATGTGTTATGTACATCCCATCTGTCAAGTAGTAGAACTTGTTTCTACATCCCGTTATTGTATTGGATTCCCAGTCAATGTGTTTGGATTGTATTACGAGAACTACTAAGAGGTGACGCTATGGTATAGGATTTGCGTATGCAAAACGTATACCTACTGTTCCCATCAACAATGCCATTTTAGTATTAAAAATACTTCTGGGCGCGTGTATGTGGGAGCTGTCTTAAAATATTAACGCTTAGCGGCATGCAAAAGCGAGCGATCTCGACATGGTCACGTCCTTATATGGAGACGACCTAGCCTAGCTGTGTTGTTATAATAAGCAGTCTATGTTTATTGTTTATGCTTGGGTTATATGGTTCCTTGACTTACAGAGATTGCTTGGTTGTATCACGGTAATGGGCCCTTATAATTCGAGCACGTTGAATAAAAAACTTCCCAGTACGTGTTACACTGATTTATGAATTGATGTTGAATGTAAAATAAACGTTTGGTATTTACTGATCATTGTAATAGGATAAACAGGTTTGTTATGTTATTAATTTAGACCTAACATACAGGGTGATATATGTACAGGGTTGACTATATATACAGGGTGAATCATTAAGAATAAGTAATCTCTAAACTGGACGATTTAGTTTTCTAGATACATCAAAGGAAAGGTTTTGATATCACACTCTGTATAAATTACAAATATAATGGACTATGAAATGTATAAAAGTGCATAACAAAAATAGTTGTGTCTGGTATTTTCAATACGCCTACGATATTTGCGTAAGATGCAAGATCAGTGAATTTTTTAATATCAGCTACTGCTGCTACTGCTACTTTTATTAGGCAGTTAAAAATAGCTGCTATTTTATTAGTAGCTTTTCTTAGTATTTTTGCATAGTTGTTAGTTTGGTTAAATGGAGCTGCATTGGCAGCCAATAATTGAAATTTTACCTTAGCAGAAACAAACATATTCACTGTGATTACTATTACAGATTGCAGCTATAAATCTAGTTTGGCTTTTAATTTATGTTGTACGTTTCGGATCAAAATCGATATTTACATTTCAAGTTCAGAGGTGGTTTTTAAATGATAACAAAAACATTAGTTCATGTTTGATAAATAGGTATATGTTGTTCATCTCAAACGAACGACTAGGCAGAAAATAATTTTTACCTTCTATTTATTATTCATTATTATCATTACTCCGATAACAATTAAATTTGTTTTTCCTAAAGGTAATAAAAACATTGCCTCAAGCCTCCCTGCTTGCTTGCTTTTGCTCTTCACTGTCAGTCTGTTCGGTTGGCGGTCGGCATAGACTTTATCTTGCATTTAGCAGCAGCGAACCGATTAACATACCCAGCTACATAAATAGCAGCTATTTTTCTTGATCTAATAGCAGTTATACCTGCTACTATCATATAGCAGTTAAAAGATAGCAGACCACTACTTTTACCATCTCGGAACACTTTGCTACTGCGACAACAAAGTCGCAGTGCCAAAATCCCTGACAGTGAAATCGCAACACATCTCTACTGCCTGCTCCATATGCATATTTGCAATGTATCTGCGCAATTAACTTGACATATAAGCTTATAACATTTATCACCACGAATCTAAATTAATATTGGGTACGAAGATGTCCCCGGTGAATTACCAGACAAACACATGCAGATATCCGGCTAGTGGTTTCCCTTTAGAGTTCAGTAAACTGTAATAATAATTCCGTAACTGAATAATATAATACGCATATCCCCTATAATAACGCAGTAATATACAAATAGAATGTAGTTTTTAAACATTCGGTAAACTTTATTGAATATAAATATCCAATATTAAAAATATTTCTTAACAATATCTTGTAACAAAAACAACAACTAACGAAGACAACATATTTTTGTAATATTTATGTAATATTTAAAATTAATTTTTGGAGATGTATCCCTTCTTACCTTACAATATCTAGAGTCAATTTTTCTTGCTCAACTCATCTGTAACCAACCAACACTTAGCTAACTGTAAGCTACTTTAATTAGGAGGGACAAAAGTAGTAATCCCTTCGCTCGTCGAAAAGTAATAATAAAAGTAATCTTGAAGGGGGTTGGAGCCTTTGGTATGAAGATTTCACTGACGTAGTTTTCCACATAATATACTATACTGCATCGACGCGCGCTTCGCCAACAAAGTTGGCATCATCTGGAGATGATTAAAACTATTTTGATCATCTCCAGATGTTAGTTGGCGAAACGCGCGTCGAGTGCAGTATAGTGTTTTGGTGTTATGTTTAAAATTATATAAAGTGTATGCAGATCAAATTTTTCCTAGGGCTATTTTTGTGCGCGCAATGAATTGCAAAGCCTTAGAATGAATAGATAAAATATGGTCAAGGAAGAATTATACAGAGTATATCTACGAGTATAAGGTCTAGCCAAAATTATAATTAAGTGTAAAATAAGTAAATTTATTTAGGAGAATGTACGGAAATATTTCCTCAAAATGTTTCCTCCTATGAGCCTCCAAAGATGGCGAAATCGAAGATATATTAGTACCTTTGATAACAATTATTAATATTAGTATCTCACGTAAAGTATTTATAAAAAACATTTCGCAAATGGTCCTTCTAACTACAGGTCACTACATTTACTGCGAAAATATATGAGCAAATTTTAAAAACACAATTAATTGATTATTTCGAAATTAAGGACCTTTTTAATCCTAAGCAGTTTGGATTTAAAAACAAGCTATCTACAACACAAGCCGTAGAAAGCTTATAAACGAAACAAAGCAGGTTATAAGGAAAAACAATTCGTTTGTTCTCAGTTCTCAGATCTTACCAAAGTCCTCGATTGCGTTTCACATGAGATTCTTAAAAATAAATTGCATTTTTAACGTTTCACAGTTCACAGCGTCGCTCTGATTACTTTTTACCCCAATAAGAGGCAACTTAGTAGAGTCCACGGAGGATCAAATTGTGATTTTCGTTTGCACTTTCAGATTAAAAGCTAAAACGAATTTTAGATGATTCTCCACCCTTAGAACTATCAAAATCCCGAAGGCGTCAAAAAAAGTCCTGTACGGGGTGGCTGTAGGGGGTGAAATGTGAAAATTACCCTAAAAATGATTTTTGGACATTTGGAACTAGAAAAACAGCTGAATAGTTACACATAAGTACCACTTACCTCAGAACACTGGAAATATAAAAAAAAAATTATTGATTATTCCATAAAGCACGTTGTTAAATGGGAGAGCCTAAGACTTAAAGCGCTCTGCTGAAAAGTGTCTAAATATTTTAGTCATGCTCTACATCTAACCTACTGTAACATTTTTATATGTGATCCAATTAAAAAATACCCTTTAATAACATTGTAGAGCAGAGTTTCCCGAGTCTGTAGGATATTTCACTTTTTCATTTGGATGATTTGCAATTTTTTTACGAATTTTTATTCGAGCGCGCGCATGGGCCTGACTAAGGTCGAATATCGCTTGCGTTACCCAGAGTTGCAGCTCATTAAGGTCGAATGACGCTTATTTCTCTCTTGTGCAAAGATTAGGTCTGTTCTTGCAGAAGTTTCTGATGGTTGAAAACGGTTTTTTACTTTTTTACATGCGGACAGTGCATTTTTTAATGTCTGTCAGTTTAACGTCTGTGAACAGTTTTGTTGGGCGATTGTTTTTGACACTTTCTGACCATTCCGGACTGCTTGTATTGCAAGAACAGATCTATTAAAATTAAGTATATAATTGTTGAAATAGTATATGAAAAACTAACAGGTACCACAAATATTATTTTTAAATTTATATATTATAATACATAAATACAAATATGTAACAAGAAAATCATAAATAATAAGAATTAGGGGCACTTTAGAACATTTAATCGGATTTCAATTCCGCCGATACGTCTTCTGGCGTATAAAGGTCGACACTTCTGTGGTGTCCGGGAAAAAGGAGATAAGTCCAATAATTTTGGTCAAATTGGAATATGTTGAAATTTCGGCATTACACAATCAAATCTTTCTTCCGGGCGAAAGGGGATATCGCATTTGAAGTAAAAAATGTTACTAAACTTAGGTTCATTTCGAGCCTATATAGTCCCTTAAAAATGTTCTTGTAGAGATAACTTACCTTACCCTTTCGTATAAAAATAAAAATTTTCTGTGATTGTCAAAAAAAGATAACATATCTCAAATCGTCCACAAAAGTTTTCGGATATTAACGTAGTATTACATATTACATATACATATACAACGTTTGTATGACGTTTAATAGATAGTATTAAATATTACAGTGTGTAAAATTAGTGTGTATAGGTAAATGGAATTCAGAGGAAAGTAAAAATTTTCATTTGATAGGAATGTATTTTTCTATCTTAAAATCGCATCCAATACTTAAAGTAATAAATCACAAGTTTTCAATACCACTTATACTACTTATAATACACTTATTGAAAAGACAAGAAAACGTACGGATACACCAATTCACCATTCCCTAAAAAATGAACTTCAAATTAAGAAAAGACTGAAACTGGAAATCCATTTTAATGTTAGTCCAGTTCCAATTTCTGAAAAAAAAAGAAAGAAAGCTAATCTAATGCAACTAATACCTTATATTTCAGATATATTTTCGGAATTCTACAAATCCTTACCAACCAACAATGACACATGTCCCGATATTTTCTGATGAAGATGATGATAAATTTGCTTTGATATACATTTTATCTTTTGTTTATTTAAATGAATATTAAATAATATAAAATTAATAAATTGTCTGGGTTTTAAATATTTTTCATTTTGGTTTAAAATAGTTGAAATGCAACTAATGAGAAAAGTACATTTTTAATTAGTCTATTTTAAGTCTATTTAAGTCTATCTATCTAAGATAAGTCTATTTTTTCCAAAATATTAGAAACATTGAGACATGGTATTTAAATATAAAAAGGGAAAGTTCTTTTCATCTTATTCGGAAAATTGTAAATACATGTATGTATTTACAGTGCTGATAAAGTCTATCGTCGATGGGAAGTAGTTTGTTTATAGGTTTTGAAGAAGCCATAATGCTGCGTAAATGACTTATTCAACTGGTATCTGAAGTTGTATATAACGTGACAGCAAATTGAAGCATATTATGTTGTTTGAATATATCTCCAATTAATTTCAAAGCCCCAATAGTACCTACTTAGCAAATCATGGTACAATAAATACATTTTCCAAGATATTTTTCCGAAGGCCGACGAATTGACTTGTAAGTACCTAAATCGCACCTAGGGTGACCAGACGTCCTCTTCTAACCGGACAAGTCCTCTTTTTAAAGTTCAAATTTATATCAGGTATATATATATATTTTATGCTAAATATCCTCTTTTTTATCAGACAAAAAATTATACTAAAAATCTGAAGTAGGTATTTCTAAACAATGCAAGTTACAATAAGCAACTTAATTGGAAATTATAAATTATTTGAAGTTCATCCTAGACCTCTAATTGTAACTCTTTTTCTTTCTGTTAACTTAAATCGAATAAAGAGGGCGAGAGGAACAAACATGGTTGAAGAAGCCCAGAAAACCCGCCCTTATTTTACAAATTTAAGCCGAATATTACAAAATTACAAAGTACTTGTTTATTTTTATAAATAAAGACCAATAGTTTATAATGTTTTGACCAAATTATGATTCTATTTTGTTAGCAGTTGTGGAGCGATTTATATTAATTTCATGTACTGTGCTATATATCGTACATTGTTTGTTGTCTCAACTTTTTCCAGATTTCATAATTTCATCGGTTATTTTTAAAAATCACCTGTCCTTTTATCCATACAAAATATCACTTCAACGTCCAATATTCCTAAACAAAAATCAAACAGCCACACAAGAGAGAAATAAGCGATATTCGACGATAATGATCTGCGACTGTGGATAACGCAAGCGATATTCGACTTTAGTCAGGCCCATGCGCGCGCTCGAATAAAAATTCGTAAAAAAATTGCAAATCATCCAAATGAAAAAGTGAAATATCCTACAGACTCGGGAAACTCTGCTCTACAATGTTATTAAAGGGTATTTTTTAATTGGATCACATATAAAAATGTTACAGTAGGTTAGATGTAGAGCATGACTAAAATATATAGACACTTTTCACCAGAGCGCTTTAAGTCTTAGGCTCTCCCATTTAACAACGTGCTTTATGGAATAATCAATAATTTTTTTTTATATTTTCAGTGTTCTGAGGTAAATGGTACTTATGTGTAACTATTCAGCTGTTTTTCTAGTTCCAAATATCCAAAAATCATTTTTAGGATAATTTTCACATTTCACCCCCTACAGCCACCCCGTACAGGACTTTTTTTGACGCCTTCGGGATTTTGATAGTTCTAAGGGTATCAAGGGAATCATCTAAAATTGGTTTTAGCTTTTAATCTGAAAGTGCAAACGAAAATCATTTCTAGAGGACTTTGATAGGCTCGTGGACTCCACTAACTTTCTTTAAGACATATTAAGGATGTCTATTATTTTAAATAGGGCATTCTGTATAATAAGTCAACAGTAGTTATAAAACAACTCACCCATATAGACCACACTCTGAGCAAGTGCAAGCAATGGTTGCAAGTATGTGAGGGTTAAAAACAGTTACCTACTAATGGGAATACTCAGCTAATTTTCACCTAAAGCTATGCCGAAATGAAACTTAATCGATTAACCGTAACGAAGTAGTTTTTCCTCTATGCCTCACCAATCACTCAATTTGTAAGCGGTTTACAATCAGAATGTTTTAGAAACAGAACTTTCTACAATAACACATGAGTGAGTCAATGAAAAGTTTCACCCATGTATTGCAAACTTCAATGGAACGTCTTGCGCGGTCAAAGTTTCATGACTCTAGTCACCAGAACACCCTGTATAAATGTCAATAATTTAGAAATGTGTCCCCTTTCAAATATAAATCGACCTGTGCGAGCATTTTCCATGGAAACCAATCATTTAACAGATAATCGAGTATGAAACTTTTCCTTGACTCAGACATTTCAACTGATCGAACAGGTTCCGATACTTAAGCACCACTAAGTTACAAAACAGAATGAGGCTTTCAAAGTTTAATAATGTTTAACAAAAAATTTTGAATTAGCATTTTTCTATTACCTTTTTTCTTTGAAGAAATACTAGAAGACTATATGATTTTATAGTTCATAAATTTTAAGGTAAAGTTTATATAATATCTAAATATCTAATTTGGCGGTTTTTACTCAGTACGTTTCTGAGGTGTTGAATAATAGAGGGCAGGTTGATGTTGTCTATACGGACTTCCAAAAAGCATTTGATCAGATTGACCATAACATACTCCTTTTGAAATTAGAAAGTTTTGGATTTTCAGAGGCTTTGATTAGGTTGTTCACTTCTTACTTAAGCGATAGATAATTCATGGTAAGATCCAAAATTTTACCTCAAAATCGTTTTCTGTAACATCTGGAGTTCCACAAGGTTCCAATCTAGGTCCCATATTATTTTTATTTTTTATTAATGACCTTCCTGAAGTCATTACTTGTGAGCAATTGTTATTTGCTGATGATTTCAAACTTTACTCTAAAATCAGTTCTTCTATCGATTCAATGCATCTTCAAGAATGCATGAATCGAATGTCTTCATGGTGTGAACTAAATCGGCTGAAACTCAATATATCTAAATGTAACGTAATGACTTATACTCGTAAGACCAGCTTTCCCATCTACAATTACTCCATTGGTAATAATCTCATTAGCAGAGTTGATGTATTCAAAGATTTAGGTATTTATTTTGACAGTAAGCTCACTTTTATTAATCATATAAATCATATTGTTTCCAGTGCCTTTAAATCATATGGCTTCATTTATCGCAACTGTCGGGACTTTTCCAATGCAAGCACTTTCAAAACCCTCTTTTGTGCTCTAGTGAGGTCTAAATTGGAATACGGGTCGATTATATGGTATCCAATATATGACGTTCATTGCCGACATTTAGAATCGGTCCAAAGAAAATTTCTAAAATTTTTGTCTTTTTTGCAAGATGGATATTATCCGCCTAGAGGTTTGGATCATAATAAACTACTTAATAGATTTAACTTCGTTGCTTTAGAAACCAGACGTAATATAATGTTGTTTCGATTTCTGTATAACATCTTGAATGACAAAGTTGATTGCCCCGATCTTTTGGGTAAAATAAATTTTTTGATACCTCGCGAAAATGCTAGACAGCAATTTTTATTTTATTGTGTTGCTCCTCGAACGAATATTTTAATAAAGTCTCCAATATCTTTGATGTGTGAACTTTACAATAAAATCGCTTCTAACTGCGATATTCATTATGATAATTTAAGAAGTGTATGTAACTGTGTTAGTCGTTTAACTTAAGTATTATTGGTGGCATTGTTTGTAGTTGTAGTTTGTAGTAGTTGTTAATTATTTTTTGTTTGTTTTATCTCGTTGATTTTGTTTTATATACCTATATATTAGCACATATATTATATTACACATTATATTAGCATATTCTTATTCCTGTAATTGGGTTTTTCCTGTTGGAATAATAAATATTATTATTATTATTATTATTATTATAATTGAAAGTTGCTTCTGTATTAAACCCTTAAGTTATAATAATATATATCATCAAAGTTTTTCTCGCAAACCCAGTTAAAAGATAAAAAGAATGATGCTGTGGATTAATTCAGTGTAATAACTCAATTTATGATAACGAAATAGGCCATTTCAGAGATAGACATATGAAAGCCTAAATGTTTCACTGTAATCTAAAGCTCACTCCATGATTTGCTGGATATATTACAGTCATTTGGCTCAGTTGAGATGCCATCAAATCCTTCAGATTCTACTTAGTCTCCTCCTTAATTGCTTTTCAGCATAAACTGATTAAATCACATCTTTAAAACAATTCTGTGTCTGACTGTTCTTGTCACTTTCACATTCTCTATAGGAATAAAAAGAAAATTCGTCAAGCCGCTTGTATATATTAAAGAAAAACAACGTAATCTTAATTATATTTTTTTAAATAAAGTTTGCTAGCATCGTTAGCAAATTTAGTATAAGGTAGGCCAGGTATACACATTAAGGCATTCAATACAGGGCGATCCTAAAGGTTGGAACAAATTCAACAAAATAGTTTACTAAGTAAGTAGGAAGAAATGCATGAGTATTTTTTGGATGATTATTTTTAGGTATACAGGGTTATTCAGAACTTATCTCTACAACTTTGAGGACATGTGCATCTTTAAATCAAAAATCTTTATCACCAAGAAAATTTATAATAAAAGTCTTAGAATTTCCCGTAAACAATGTTTAAAGTTATACCATTATAAAGGACTACATAGATGGGCAACTGTACTTCACTTCAACTACATCTGATATACCACAGAGTAAAAAACAATAAACAAGTTTTTTGTACCTGGAACGCCTGGTTAAGACCGAGCGATAGAGTAGTAGTGGGGATAATATCTCTATTGTCTATTAGTTATCAGTCATTAGTCATCAGTGTATGTGTGTCGTTCTCGCTGTGCGGGTGTTTTATTTATCGTAGGAGTTAGGAGTTTTAAACTGTAAAATTTTCAAAATGGCTCATGTGTACAGTAGTGCTGAGTTAATGGACATGATTCTTATTTATGGCGGATTTAAGTTGAACAAAATTCATTGGCAGCTTCGCGCTTGTATGTGGAACGATTTCCCAATCGACACATCGAGAGTTAGGTTTTGTGAGTGGTTGTTGCAGCAAAATGCTGAAAATACCCAATTTACTTCACAATACACACGTTTGAGTACTCGAAAATCCGCACGCAATTCAACGAAGTCACTTCCAACACCGTTTTTCGAACAGCTTTTGTAACAAGGTATGTGCAAATTTTTTATAAATTTCATGTTTCTAATACCTAGTAATCAAGTAGCGCAATTCTTCAAAATTAGTGTAACAAAATTTTATTAATTTTAAAGACACGTCACTTTGGTCACATCTATCTATCTTTAAGTTTATTTTAAAGTAAAAACGCTGCAAATCTTTTTTGCGCCGGATGTCGGTATACTCTCAGAAATTCCGAAGTTTTTTTCGTGCTAGCCAGTTTGCATTGTCAGTCCCAAGGTCATTCCACTACAGTGGACCAGTATCCAGCGGTGTGCAATGAAAAATTTTTAAATAGTTTTCAGAACCCGCCAAAAAAATTTTTTTTGCACTACCACATTTGTGCATGTATGTTGAACATCCCCAAATTTTATTATGGATAAGTTCTGAATAACACTGTATGTATACTATTTGTGACGTCATAACTGTTGGAGTTGTGACATCATCGGTAACTTTTTTTTAATGGCAAGACCATTGTTATGATGGTGCCTTTTCCAAGAAGACATTTTTTTAAGTATGGTGCGTTTAATCTTGTGCTTAGGTTACATAACAATATTTGCGAATTTTTGCTTTTATAAGCAGATAGTTTCATTATTTCGTTCCAATAAATTACAACCAAAAACCATTGTATTAAGTGATCAAATTGTCTTCTATTGATATACAGGTCCTCAAATAAAAATATGTTCAGTTTGGAAATAAAGAAACTAGATATGAATACAGGAGAGTTAAATAAAGATACATAACAAAAAACTCTAAAAATACTTCTAATTCGTTATTTAGAGGGGAATGCAGCTAAGAGCCTCACTCACAGACTACCTATGTGGCCACACCTATGACTTCTGTTACCCATGTCACGTCTCCCACCTATAGATATTGATATTTCGGCCCACCCATGCAACTTTATTTTTCTCTGTTTAATACACATTTTGCTTACTATCGACCTGTCGTTGTCTCCAAATTAGACAAATTTTTAATTCGATATCCGAATATACAAAAGTCACATTCATAGTGGTTTAATAAATAAATAAATTTATGAACCTCTATGTAACTGGTTCTTCAGAAAATTTACCACTTGTGTTTATTTTTTATTGCCTAGGCACTTCCAGTTCTATCGTAAGTTGAGCTTATTAATTTGATTTGATAATTTTAAACAGAATGTGCCTTTTTATTGCACATTTGATTTCTACAATATTTTTAGAGAGATTTTCATTATATTTCCCTATACTTAAGTTTTACTATTTTCTAACGAACAAGTTACATCAGTCTGTATACCTTTGGTTTTTCTTAGTAGTTTAATATAACAGTAGTATAATTTAACAATACACAGCAGTAGTACAATAAAATAACAAAAACTTGTAAGCTGTCCTATTCTAATAAAATTTTTAATAAAATAGAATTATGGACAAATAAAATATTTATAATTTCATCGCAGGAGTAGAAAAAAGCATTTGTTTCACTCGCCACCAATTGTAATGCTTTCATAGAAAGAGCATGCATTTCAAATTAAAAAAATCAATCTATACAAATCTGTCCCAAATGATTGCTGGAATCAGCAGAAGTATATAAATTAAAACAAAACAACGCAAACACTACAAAGCGGTCTGTTGTGGCCCTTAAAAAGCTGAGAAGGTGCTTTGTAAAAAATCTAGTTATTAACCTTAAATATCTCCGACCAAATCTAGCTTCCATGGTAGTCATCCCAAAACCCCTGCACGGAAAAATTTTATTACTCTTTGCCTACTGTAGCAAAATGCGAACTGTATCATATCTCTGAATAAAACAAGGCAATTACCTACTTCTGATAGACTAAAAATCTTCCAAGCGAAAATTTAAACTGAGAAACGAATAACGTTACAATTACTATACATTTCTTATTTTACTATATATTTCTTATTTTAAAATATCACCGAATCTCAAGATATGAGTGCTCGAGTTTAATAAAACTGAGACATACTGTATTTCGGTTTAGTATTATCCTTAATCACGCTAAAAATATATTTTGGGATGAAAAGTATATTAATCGTAAACAAAACAAGAGTTTAATATGATACAGACACACTCATTTATGCAACTTAGCAATAAAGCAATCTTTTTGTTTTAACTACTGCCTAATTATACTGGTTTAATACATATTTTACTAAAGCATCATAATTTAATAGAAGATATAAAATAGGTTGTTAAGGTAGAGACATGTTATTACTATTTAATTTCCATGATTAAGGTTTTAAAAATATCATGGCATCAGGAAATATTGTACTCGTAATATAATCAAGATTCTTTTATTCTAGCTTATAGTAAATGTTCTAGTCTGATCTGCAAACATTCTACTTAGTATTTATCATAAATTGTCAACATTTTTCGTCTTATTATCAAAGTAAAAAAGCTGGCGACCTTCCCAAAAAAATTGTGAATGGGAATTTATAGTATTTTACGTTACATGTCCGGTAGATGAGGTATTACAGTACGAGTTTCTTTACGGAAAGTGTAAACGAGTACTGTAAACACCTAATGGACGTGTACCGTAAGACATTCTATTTCATACTGTCGCCTGTCGTCGTTTCAAAATAAAAATGAATTAATGTAAATTTTAAACCAATAATTAAAATAAAATCTCACAATATTCAAATTGCATCACTATCTTAACTGCTTTGACATGCCAGGCGACATTAACATGATATTAACCTCCTTTCGAAGTATCATAATTTTCTTTGGTTGCATAAGAATGTAGTGCTCAGAGGAGATTTTATTTATATCTTCTACTAAACCAACATCTCAATATTGACTTATTGACTAGAGTAAATACTTACTCAAGGCCATGCTCGGAGAAAACCTCGCTGATGTCTGAATCACTCCTTGGCAGAATCAGCTTCGGCAGAATAGTGGCTTTTTTCCTTCTCGCTTTTAAGGTCGCAGCAGACATGTGGAGGAATTCCGGCATTTTGTGGGGGGAGTGAGGAGACAGTATGGTGAGCTTCCTGTCCCCAGGACTTAAATTTAGGTAGCCTGCAGGCGGAGGAAGGCTCAAATGTTGCGGAATTCTCATTTTGCCCGACCACAGCACTCTTCGTCTTTCGGCACTTATCGTTTCATCACTCCCCAGCGTTGCTCCAGCTAGTATGGACCCCTCCCCGCTCACGGCATGTCTTTTTAGCTTCACTTCTCTTTCTATGCTTTCCAGAGACTTGGCTTCGGTAGCTTCCGAGTACATCCTTCTCATGTCTCGCTCGCTGGATGTTAAGAATGATTTCGGGGACGTCCTAAGGCTTTCCATGCTCTTTGCTGTTTCACTTCTATGGCCTGCGCTCAGGAACTGACGTTTGTTCGCTTGCTTAGAATCTGGCTCATAATCTTCCTGGGACGAACTAGAATGTGGTGATTTTGATAATAAAGAGTACCTAGGTGAAGCTCTCTGCGATATGGATTCTGATTCTGATTCTAATGAGTCTCCGCTAGCTTGATGAGTCACTATCTGGCACTGAGGTATAGCATCTAATTTTGTGTCTGAGGAAAATGTAGCTGTGGAGGTGCGGGATAACGATTGTATGTTTTGCTGTGTTAATGTAACTGTAGACGATGCCTTCGACAAAGAAGTGGTTTCATCTTCGTCTTCTTCCATGGTGATGGGTGAATTTTTTAACACTGTTAGGTCTTTTATCACAAATATTTCTTGTCACAAGAAACACATAGTTGCACTAGATAACGGTTCTAAGTTTGTTTGTATAGAGCCTTTATTCGCTGCACTAGTTTTCTGGCATTGGTAAAGTTGTTTTACTGCAAAACAAATCTATTTAACACAGAAAATCATTGTATGAATCAGAATATGACACTCATTGACTCAAGCTGCTAGCGAAAGGTTTTAAATCAAGTAACAGCAGCATCAAATGTTCGATATTACGATAATTAATTTACATTTAAATCACAATCGTTATTTGATGGCTGATAATAAATTAAAACGGCGTTATATCAAATTATTACCTACTGTTGTAAACCCAATGGCTGCTAGATATATGTATAATCGATTACCGCTTTATGTCAGCTTCGATGATTTGTTAAAATTAAGCTACCTACCTATTGGTGGAACATTTGTGATAAATAATATTATATTTATTTACTATTATATATTTATTATACCTACATCATAATCCTGATTTAAAATAACCAAAAACCGTGCATAAACTTAACATTAAAGCACGCCGCGTTTTAAAGATTGCTAGGCAACAACTGCAATTAACTAAATTCTATTTGGTAAATTACGTCAAATATTTATTTGTCAAATTACATAAACATAAATTATCAACTATTGTAAACAAAATTGGTTCAAGTAAATGTAAATGTGCAATTCTGATAATTAAATTCTGTGAACTGTCAAACAAACTTTGACAATATTTACTTGAAAACATCAAGTAGCCTACATTGTATAAATGTATAACGAAAATATAATGTATAATTGTATAAATTTGACGAAAATTGTGTTGATTTTATTTTTATTTGTAGCTTTATTTAGCACAAAACCTGATTGCAGGGATAATAAAAAAATAGCGTATGATACACGTTTATAAGTGCCTTTGAAGCACTTGGAACGTTATGGGTACTCCGCTTCACGTCGTGCCCATAAACTCGTTGCCCGTGCCGTCTACTTATAAACTAGTATCATAATAATATACTATTTTTCAGGAATTTCCCAAGAAGGCAACGCAATATTACGTAAAATAATTTGCAGCGTAGCCACGACATTTTCAAGGGCTGTTTTTATTTTCTGTTAGTTTTATGTAGAGCGATTTAAAACTAAATGTGAACTAGTAGTTCCTGTTATATCTGATAAACGTCATAACATATTAGTTGCTTCAATTGGAAAAGGTAAATGGATTTCAAAGTTTAGTTTATACGTTAAAATAGCAGAATTGTTTTTGATTTTCACTGTATGTAAAATCACTCTGCTTCATTGAAAATAAGTTTAACTCGTTAAAGGATTTATAATTTTGCCTTTGAGCAGGAAATTATCAAAAGGAATATCGAATTAGTAAAATACATAATTAACTTGAAATGTTGATTTACATTCACAATTTCTAATAATTCCATAAAGAAGGGAGTCGGTTATGCTTCCAGCTAAAATAATAGAGTTAACCGACCAAGAAATTTATTTAAGTGTTAGTCAGGAAATTATTTCAGTCATTCTCAGTCACTTTCATCCATATTATTTAAATTCTAGTTGCATTACTTCTAATTTAGTAGTAATTTTGTAAAACTACGGTTCACTTGCAAAGATGATCATGATATCGGTTTGATCTCATGATCATTGATCATTCATGATTCAGTAATAAGGTAACAGACTTTTTCAGACGCTATTGTATGTGTTATAAAAATTATAATATACTAAACAAAATAATGGTTAATACTTTTCTAAATTGAAGTTATTTCTATGTACATGCGAAACATAATTATAAGTAAAGAGAAATAGAAAAATGTATAATATTTCCTGTTAAATATTCGTGCAAGTTGCAAGACAATTATTGGTTATGTTGTTTCATTTTATAGATATGATATGATATACTGTGCTACTGATTAATCCTCCTAAAGATTTTAATGCCTTGTTAAAGGCAAGAAAAGCATCTAATGTCACAAAAGGTTTTATTCTACAACTATCTGTTCTCTGATTATACATAAATTACAACTCTAGATTTTATGTAGTATAACTATAGGACTCAAGTTTCCCAATCTACCGATTTGATTTACATATATTTCCTGTAGAACGAAAAAATATCTCTCATTGTCTTCTGATATCATGAAAATTTATTTGTATCTGAAGAAATATCTGTAACATCAGGAGTGCCCCAAGACACGATTCTTGGACCACTCCTTTCCATAGTTTCCATCAACGATATAATTGAGGAGACAGATGTGTATTATTTACTGTATGATGATACTGGATGATGTGAAAATTTACTGTACCAGAAATACCATTTCTGATTACATAAAACTCCAACATTGTTTGAATGGGATAAACGATTGGTGCAATCGAAACGATCTAACTTTGACTATTCCTAATGCCATGATATTTACGAGGAAAGTATTTAGAATTGTTTATAACTGTAGTATCACTGGTACAGTTTTAGATCGACCAGTTTCAATTAAGGACCTAGGGGTTACATTTGACGCCAAAGTAACTTTTAACCTACATGTGAATGAAGTTATATATAAATCTCGTATACAAATCTAGAATATGAATTTACATATTACATTCGTTTTGACTAGTTCGTTCTTTATATGTATACATGTGTGTACATTATATATGTTTCTATGTGTGCATGTAGTTTTTTTCTTATACTGTATTTTGTATCTTTGTACTTTTGTTTTTGATGTTCGTGCAATTTTGTTTGTTTTTTCCCATTATTTAAATGGTTTCAGTACTGCTGGATGGTGTATTTTAAAAAAAAATAAAATAAAATAAAAATAAAATGAAATGTTTAAACTATTTATTATACTCATTATATATCATAATATACAGGGTGTCCACCTAGTGCGCGTAAGTCCAATATCTGGGTTAATAAAAGAGATAACTTAATTTTTTTTTCTACAGGGTTGTCTAATATCCCGAGCTGCACAAAATGAAAATATATTTACATATTCAGGGTGTTCAGTTTTTCCTGGACAGGTACCAACTTCGTTTTTCTAAATGGAAATATATATTTTTTATTGCTTTTTTCGAACTAAACCCTTGATTTTAGTAGGACTTTCATCAGCCTTCCCTATACCTAACTTAAACTGTTTTTGAAATATTGACGGGTGAATATTGACATTTTTGCAACTTTGACACCCTGTAAAATTTAAACGGTTTGAGATCAAGCAAAACGGTTTGCACATTCCTATCTTAACTTTTCATAAGCTATCGTTTGGTACTAATTTCAGAATTATCCAAAAATTTAAAATTTTCTGAAAATTTTGAAAATTTTTTATTCCTGTATAAATTTGAAATTAGAATCAAACGATAGCTTATGAAAAGTTAAGATAGGAATGTGCAAACCGTTTTGCTTGATCTCAAACCGTTTAGATTTTACAGAGTGTCAAAGTTGCAAAAATGTCAATATTCACCCGTCAATATTTCAAAAACAGTTTAAGTTAGGTATAGGGAAGGCTGATGAAAGTCCTACTAAAATCAAGGGTTTAGTTCGAAAAAGCAATAAAAAATATATATTTCCATTTAGAAAAACGAAGTTGGTACCTGTCCAGGAAAAACTGAACACCCTGAATATGTAAATATATTTTCATTTTGTGCAGCTCGGGATATTAGACAACCCTGTAGAAAAAAAAATTAAGTTATCTCTTTTATTAACCCAGATATTGGACTTACGCGCACTAGGTGGACACCCTGTATATGTCAATAAACGTAAAACGTACTAATTAATGATTTATTAACTATTACTTTTAACAGCACATAAAGTTTCGCTAGAGAAATACGGTTCTTGTCATTTATGTTCACCTTATTCTAAGAGTTGGGTATTTCAGTAAATATCTCTTTCAAATTGAAATTTACACTTTATTAAACATAAAAGATCCGGCCTATATGCGAAGGTGGCCTGGAAATTTTGGCTCAATTTATGAAAGCCCCTTCTACTTAGAATAACACAGAGAATACTCTATAAGAGAGTTTTTATACGGGCACGGTCTAAATCCCAGCTACTTATTAAAATTCTGCATGTAGAAAATTATACGTTGGCAAATTAGGAAATAAATATTTTAATGTGATGGAATAAACTCCCTTATATTTTTTCATGAAGAAGGAATTTAGTCTGTGCCTGGGGAGTATGTATTAAGGGTTATTATGTAATTACGAAAGAGAGCCGTTTATTTTGAAGAGCAAATTTACATTTGCGGCACGGAATACGTCGGACAAATATTCAGGATTGAGATTTTAAATTGCGTGTAATGGCTGTGCTTATTATTTACAAGTTTTATAAAAATAAATTTAAGGACTTTTAAAAAACATGGGGAAAAGTACCACAGGGTGAACAAAAACTACATAGCATCCATAAAAATTTAAATAAAACAGAATTGTTAATTACTGGCTCTATAATAGTTTGGAAAAATGAATACTACAAAACTTCTGTTGATTTACTGTTACTATTTTTGGTCCCACCTTTTGGACTATTAACTTTTAGGCAATCCAAAAGACAAAATAGAAACTGAGGAAAAGTCGGGAAATTACGAAATTAGCTGTAAAGACTGTAATCAAAATTATGTTGGACAAACTAAAAGGGCAATTAAAACTAGATTCAAGGAACATATAGCTTATCTTAAATATGGTAGAACAAATAAGTCTAGTGTCGCCCAACATGTGTTTGAGAATAGCTATAAAATAGATAGTAGCAATTTAAGATTAATTTGAGAAGAGTTTGGAAATTGCGAGGCTTGCGGGTTAGCAAATCACGGTTCACTGAACCGTAGCAATAGTTTAGGTGTAAATGGGACACAGTATTCGCATAGGTTTAGTTTTAATCATCTCCAAATGATGTCAACTTGGTTGGAGAAACGCGCATCGAGTGCAGTATATAGTGTTTTGGTGTTATGTGGAAAACTACTTCAGTTATTGATATGTTATCTTTTCTCTGTATCTAGTTCACATTTTCGGTCAAATATAATTTTTTGACTGAAAATGTGAACTGGATACAGAGAAAAGAGGAAAGTCAATCTTTACATCAAGCTGCATTGGTGTTCTCAATAAGGTTTCGTAGCAAGAAACGTTAATTTTTAAGTTTCCAAACTTGTAAGATAATCTCACAAGACAGTAATAAAGTTGTTTTAACTTTGGCACCAATTACCACAGTTTTATCACCGCCTTGGGAAGTTGTTGTGAGGGTCGGATCGTACGAAATCCTTTCTGTTATTCATACCTACTTCATTTGAATATTATGAATTAATGATTATATGATTTACTCCTTCATTACTTCACCATGGAAATGTTGGAGACTCAACGTGAAAAAATTATTTGTTGGAGGCTTTTACGAGTTTCCTCGACGAAAGCATAATCATTAATTTATGTTTGTTAAAATTTAGAGCAACATCGCTTACTTTTTTCAGCGAACTGCCAGCGTTTTTGCACTTTGAAATTCAATAAATGAAGGTAGTTTGGAAATACATGGTAATTCGTTAAAGAACTTTCCTTGCAATGTTTTGGTTGTAGTTGATACGTGAATTTCTTTTATACATGCAATTTCGATGTTGGAAAGTTTTTAATATAACGAAATGTATACAGTTAATTCATCATAAATTTGTTTATATTATTAACAGTCTTAATAATTGTTTTGAAAAAAACATTGATCTCATTTAGATGTTCCAAGAAATATATAGAAAACACTCTATATACTAGTATTTCGGCTTGTTAGGCCTTTTTCAATAGAGTAAACGTCTATTACTAAATAATTCCAAGTGCGTTTTCGTTATTTATTTGTTTACGAGCCTACCTCTGGCCATCTGGTGAAGCCCGAGTTTTTAATACCGTTTCTCAAAAGGGCGAGAGTGTAAAGTCTATCTGATCATTGGTAGTACACGGATTTATAATTAAAGATTTTTTAATTTCTAATTGCTCTAACAGATCTAAGCGCTTTCCTTTCTTTTCCCGATGCAGTACCTTTACATTTTTCTGATCTATAAAATGATTGTTTTCTATACAATGCGTCGCTAATCCTGAATTTTTTGCGTTATTTAATATGGATTTTTTATGTTCTTTTACTCTCGTTTCGATACTTCTGCCAGTTTGACCCACATACACGGCATTACAATCCGCGCAGTTAATTTGGTATACACCCGATTGTTTTAATTTATTAACCCTTTCTTTATTGTTTATCAAAATTCTCCCAATAGTACGCTTGTTGACACTAATCGTTTTACACCCGTTTCGTTCTATTCTGTGAGCTATTTTTTCGCTATAACCTGGGACGTGATTAATATAACTATAGGTGCCTTCTTTTTCCCGAATATTGTAAAACTCCCGACGAATTAATTTCCTCCTTTTGTTTTTTAGCATGCTATCTATTAGTTTTTCTTTATATCCGTTGTTTCTTGCAATTTGTTTGATTGTACTTAATTCTTTTTCAAAATCTGCTTTTTTGCCACTTTTTTATTTGCCAGGACTGCTGCGAAATTGCTGGTATGATTGCGTCGGAAGTTGTTGGTTTTCTATAAACCGAGAATTTTAATTTATTTTCTACCTTTCTTATTGTTATATCCAAATAGTTTAATTGATTGTTTTTCTCCTTTTCCATTGTAAACTGAATATTATCGTTAAGCGAATTTAAAAAATTGAGAAAGCCGCTCAAATTTCTTTCAGTACCAGTCCAAATACAAAAAATGTCATCTACATAGCGGGCCCAAAAGTGTACATGTGATTTTAAATTATTGTCACTGTTGAACAGTATGTTTTCGAAATGGTTCATAAAAATTTCGGCTAGCAAAGGAGAAATAGGACTACCCATTGGTAACCCGTTTTTTTGTTTGTAATATTTTCCATTGAAATAAAAATAATTTTGTTTAATGCATACCTTTATTACACTTATTAATTCATATTTTTCTGTGCTGTTTAATTTTGATTGATTTATTAAATTGCATAGTACTGACGTTAATTCTGCGACTGGGATTGAGGTGAATAAACTTTTGACATCAAATGAAACTAATTTAGAATTTGTGGGCAAAGATAAATTTTTTGTTAATTCTAAAAACTCGAAGGAGTTTTTTACAGAGTATTTGGAGTTGAAGGAGATCAACTTTGGGAGTTTGTGGCTTAGATCTTTACATAATTTATACGAGGGAGCGTTTATATAGGAGACTATTGGCCTTATCGGCCAATGTTTTTTTCAAAACAATTATTTTCACGATGTTTCATAAAGAACCATCCGCTTCGAGTATCCACTTTATTAACAGTCTTGTTAAATATATCAAATTGTTCATATCTTTAAGTTTATCCCAAAATTTGCTTCTTTGCAATCATGTTGACATTTGGAATGTAGAGGGTAGAATTCACATTACAGTTAATAACATTTGTTTGTGATGTCATCACTGGTGAACAAAAATCAACAACCGTTCTGGCATCAAGGATGTTTTAACAATATGGTATATTGGCTATATTTTCTTTTTATAGCATGTGCATTCTTCTTCTTATAGGCCTAATATACAGGGTGATTCATCTAACCCATTCATTAAGAGTTTAAGGACATCCCATTGGAATATTTTTTGAAAATTTGGATACGGGGGTTTTCTAGAAAATTCTATTCATCTGAAGTATTTCCGTTTTTCTGGCACTTCCGGTTATACCGTAAATGGCTATTAACTTTCTTATTTTAAATGAAATACCCTATATTTTTTACATAATATGTAAAAAATATCAAATATTATTTGATTTCCACGCTAAAATTTACGTTTTTTAATGTGGGACAAACTATACGATTATTAATAGTTTCTTAGATATTTTAATCTTTTTGAAAAAAATTTATTTTGTAGTACTTTATTGAAACCCCTTAAACTTTTACTGAACTTAGCTGAATCACCCTGTATGTCAACACCACTGAGGCAGAAAAAATCATTTACTAAAGTCCCCGCCAATTTGTCTTCAAATCAACTTCACTATTTTCTTGAGGCTGGTTTTGTTTTGATTACCACCGCGTAATAAAAGCATTTTTAACTTTTTGAAGTAACTTTCCTGTCGTAAATACAAACGTTTAGAGTTGTAAATTTGTAGAGAAATTTAATAATATTCTTATTATAAAGTTTTTGGAATCAGAATTTACTCATTTAAGGTTTTTTATTCAAATTATAAATTCCATTTTCTACAGTCTTCCAATTTATCTGACTGAAGCGGCTGGTAGAAAGTACATGTTCTATAGAATTGACTGCAAATTTCGACATCTGTCCTTTTTCGTCGCCAACTAAAATACAGCCCAAAACGTATATATTTTATTTAATATGTCCCAGATCGAATTCTAGATTTAGTTAGTTACACCTGCTCTTATTTGAAATTCTCTGTAGACAATTTTCTCTTCAATATAAAGTTCGGATTGTGCCGCTGCTGCTTTATTTCATAATTTAAAATGGAAAGGCTTCAGGCACCATTTTAATAAGGGCATGGGGCACATACTGTAATAACAGGGCGACTCAAACGTCCTTTTTATTAAGATTTTCTCGCTTCCTGTTTACATATTTTAATGAAGTAAGAAGTACATATACAGGGTGTCCACCTAGTGCGCGTAAGTCCAATATCTGGGTTAATAAAAGAGATAAGTTAATTTTTTTTTCTACAGGGTTGTCTAATATCCCGAGCTGCACAAAATGAAAATATATTTACATATTCAGGGTGTTCAGTTTTTCCTGGACAGGTACCAACTTCATTTTTTTAAATGGAAACCTATATTTTTTATGGCATTATCGAATTCTACGTAAAAAATTAGTGGGACTTTGTGCATAACACTGCTATTGAAATATTGATAGTTTTCGAGATATTTGACTTTTAATTTTTTTTTCTTATGTTTCGTCACTTCTAATAGTTGACATAATTATGGTTGTATGACAGCTAGAAATTATTTTTTTTCAGTACCTGTCCAGGAAAAACTGAACACCCTGAATATGTAAATATATTTTCATTTTGTGCAGCTCGGGATATTAGACAACCCTGTAGAAAAAAAAATTAAGTTATCTCTTTTATTAACCCAGATATTGGACTTACGCGCACTAGGTGGACACCCTGTATATAAGTTTCTTAGAATTCAGTTATGCAAGCTGTAAAATAATTTAAAGTATTTATTTTATTTTTTTTTTAAAGAAAGTTTGGATTTTTAGAAAAAGGATTTTATTTACAGAATGACCTCACCATTGAAATTTCTGATTGCCGAATGGAGCAGAAGCATCATATAAAATACCCGAAAAAAATAATACAAGAACGTTATTCAGGTTATTTAGGAAACCCTAATAAAAAATCTGACCTGCAGCATTACATGACAATGTTGGTTTGAAAAATTCATTAAACTGGATCTTGCTGAAAATACCTGTGTAGGGTGCAGAGACTACTAGATAAACAACCGAAAAAGGCTTAGTAAGGCATTTATTAAATCTAAGGAAAAGAAGAGGAGGCAGTGTGAGGTGGAAGGATTTATTTATACAAATTATAGGATCTCTAAAATGCTCTTTGTTCTTCACTATTACAAAAATAAATAATAGCATTGTATTTATTTTAACCAAATTTTTTTTAACTCTTATGCTAATATTGCAAATATATCAAGTTAAGTGGTTTGCTTCATCTACTTGTAAAAATCAGTTCACTGTGCAATCAGGGACCAAAGTTTTTATGCTAAATTTGTGTACCTAAGTACCTATATTTGTATGCTAAAATAAACGTTAGAACAGATGTACAGTGTGTTCCGTTTGAAACAAACTTTTTACTTCTTAGTGAGGTATGGTCAGAATCAAAGACCAAATCAGTTCTGACATAACCAGAAGTTGGTATACAATTGAGTTTACACTCGAGTCTTGGTCATTCTTCTAGGGTATTCTTCAATATGGTTGTAGCATTTGCTTTTTTGCACATTCCAGGATATTAACATAATTGACTTACTGATTTTTTTCGGAAAAATGTGCAATGCTTCAATCTGATTTCAGTAATGTTAAAAGTTTTCCGAATGGATTTCCTCCTTAAATCCTTCCTTCCTGCTCCTTAAATTTTTCCAAATAAATTTTCTCGGCATCATGTGTGCTATATTGAATTACGTGGTCTTCATGTAATATTAAATTATTAGATGTATCTACATTTTCATATTTAGAAGTAGAAATTTGAACATATTGCTAGTATAAAATAATTTTTCTGCGGCTGCTGTTGAAAGAGCATATTTTATAATGTCTCAAAACCAAGTTTACAATATGTATAAATCAAAACACATTCTAGGGTATCCCCAAGAAATGCTGACACATTTATCATTGCCTGACACATTGACGTGGGTCTACGGCAGCCGTTGAAGTTCCCGACACGATTGCCCTATTTCAATGGCTAGTGCTGAAACTTCACGGCTCGTCCATTTGATGCAAGTTAATCAAATTACTTATGATAATCACATAATATGAGGTTTCCGAGCAAATTCAAAGCTTGAGAATTGAATTAGTAACTGGGCGGTTAAGTAATAGAATAGAATTTGCACAACGGAAATAATTCTACAATGGCTTTTCAAGAAAATTTAATGTCTGGACAGTCAGTATCTTGTTTTACATTTATTTTTCATTGAAATCTTCAGTCAACCGTCTCGTATACAAGGTATAAAAAGTTCTTGTGAACATAATGCCCTAAACTGGTTCTTAAGGGAGTTATAGCCCTTTATACGGTGGATAAAAAAATGGTTATTAGGTATTTATATTTAGGAATAGTGGAAGACCATTTTTTTTTTCGGTGTTTTAACATAAATATTTATGCCAGAGCGAATGGTGATAGTAAAAAAAGTCATGACAATTTTTAAAGGATAGTTTTCATAATGTAGTTTATTGGAATATTGGAATCATATATCTCAGATAGACTCTTCAGGGTCAAATAAGATGAAGCATACACTGAACTAAAAGAAATCAGAGCAGGAGTACCACAAGGAAGCGTTCTAGGCTCTATCTTATACCTGATTTACACCAGTGACATACCACAGTTAGAGAAAAACACAATAGGCACGTTTGCAGATGATACTGCCATTCTTGCGACAGGGAAGGGCTATGAAGAAGCTGCAAACATCAGTTAACCAAATCAATAACTGGACCAGAAGATGGCGTATCAAGCTGAATGAAATCAAATCAGTGCAGATTAATTTCGCAAATAAAAGAGAACAACAAATACCTATTAACATGAACAATGCCCAGATTCCATATGCAAACTCAGCAAAATATCTAGGCATCACATTAGGCGCAAGACTTCGCTGGAAAGTCCATATTAAAAAGAAAAGAGAAGAGCTAGACATCAGATATAAGAAAATGTACTGGCTACTTGGTAGACACTCCTGCTTATCAACTTACAACAAAATACTGTTGTATAAACAAATTCTCAAGCCAGTATGGACCTATTGAATACAGCTCTGGGGCTGTGCCAGTAAGAGTAATATATTAATCATTCAAAGATTTCAGAACAAAGTACTGCGGAACATCGTCAAAGCGCCTTGGTACATCAGAAACAGCGACCTTCATCGAGATTTTCAGATCTTCAGATGATACTGTAGAGCAGACAATTACTAAATTTGTAAGGAATCACGAACAACGACTCCATCAACATGTGAACATCGAGGCCATCCAGCTCCTCGACAACACTAACATAGTAAGAAGGCTCAAGAGGGTTAAACCCTTTTAGTTAGTGAACTGATTAGATCAGTATAAAAGCAGAGTATTGTGCGGTTTGTGTTATACGTTAGTGTTAGTGTAATTAAGTTACCAGACTCTAAGGTACACTAGTGAGTAACACCTTCACTCTAATATTTTCAACTTTAGTTAAATTAGGATAGAACCAAATTACTCATTGATCTCCGTTTGATCAGATTGTAATGCAGCAAAATAACCTTCAAGGGGTATTTTCTATATATACAAAAAAATAAGGGTAAGAGGGTTGTTTTTCCTCAGACTTTTTTATCAAAGTGAATACAGTAACTTTAACATTAGATTCCATATATTTAAAGTTTGTACTGATTGGGCCGTTACTTGAAGAAAATTCATCATCACATTAAAACAGTACTTGTTTTTATAAAACTTTAACTTTATTTGTTAACATAACAATTACTTCACCACACAGTAGCTTCTTCAGATGTGAGTATTGCAACTAAACAAAATAGAATCAGATGTACAAATAACAGCAGAACTTGAAAGCAAAATATAGAACAGGACAGGGTCGGACAGTCGATTTTATTAAATCGACTGTCAGAAATAGTATGCTACAGAATCGATTCTGCAAGAATCATAACGTTCAGGAATCGATTAAAAAATCGATTTCTTTCACGAAAACGATCGATCTTCAACGAAATCGATTAAGAATCGACATCCTTAGGTCAGATTCGGATAAAGTAGAACTGTTACAGGCATTTTTAAAGACATTATACATTTATAATAAAAATAATGGTTAGAATAACTGCTTGATTGTTAGATATAACAAAACGGTACTATTTTATAATTAACTGCAATCTTGAAGAGGTTTGGAACCTTTGGTGTGAAGATATCACTGACGTAGTTTTCCACACAACACCAAAACACTATAATGCACTCGACGCGCGTTTCGCCAATCAAGTTGGCATCATCCGGAGATAATTAAAACTGATTACTTTTAATCGTCTCCAGATGATGCCAACTTGGTTGGCGAAACACGCTTCGAGTGCAGAATAGTGTTTTGGTGTTGTATGGAAAACTACGTCAGTGATATATTAACTGCAAGATAAAAACAATCTACGTAATTAATAGGTTTAATATAAAAGCTCAGATAAATATTTGACCAATGTTTTTTGCCATGAAAGGTGTCATTTACTTTGACTGTAAACTATAACGAAATAAAATTTGAACAATACCAAACACACATTCCATATCAAAGGGTACATGGAAGCATAAGAATGTCGTACATCAAAGACAGCCGTGTAAAATTAAACATTAGGCTGGAAGGTTTAGCCACATACACCCTTTTACCTTCATTAGAATATGATCTTTGAAGTCGAATTGTAAACAAGCAAGGCCATTAAAAGGGATACAGGTAATAGCTTTGTCTCCGAGAATAAATCTAATATTCAGCTATAGTCGCAAATGGTACGTAAATATGCGTCGTTTTGGATGGAATATGGGCCGCTGATTGTACTTAATACGTCGAAACAACCTGCCGTTTTAGTTTTGCGAATATTTAATATTCCTACATTCACTTGAATTATTGCCGACTTTTGCAGATATTTTCCGATTGATTTCTCGAAATATGGTTCCAGTACTCAACATATTTTGTGATACTAAATTACTATCTAACTGCATTTTGTTACTCAACTATTAAAAATGTATTTTTAATACTTAATAAAGTCTAAAAAGTATTAGTTTTCTGGCATATTCACTTTTACATTAGTGGCATATTCCATACTCATGTATTACACTATATTTATACGCACAGTGTATACAGGGTGTTTCACGGTGACCACCCATTAGAATATGTCAGGGACTAGTTAGATTTAAAGAGGGAACATTTGGACACTTGGGTTTTTATAATGACGTCCTCGTGATACTTGCCTCGTTGCCGTTAATTTTCTTATTTTAAATGAAACACCCCATTTTTGGATTCTGCGCGTTATTTTTAGAAGGATTTTCTTAAAACTTCCCTATACGAATTCTTAGTCTTTTTTGAAAAAGTCATTTTTTTTTCAGGCCAAGAAAGTACATTTTCTTAAACAAGACATCCTGTATATTACAATCTGTATTACACTTCCCTCTTTTCTCTTATCTCTTTTTGTTTTTATCTTATTAAGTTTATTATTAATTATTATTAGTATTAGTATTATTAGTATTAAAATAGTTTAACTTCCCATGTAACATAATTTTTCTTATCTTAATCTATCTTACGCAAAAGTAATGGCAGTTAAAACCTTTAACACGCTGTATACTTTAGTCATATAGTATTAATTTCAAATGATGTTAATTAAAATGTCAATTAACTTAAAAATTTGCTCCCAATTCTTATCGAGACGGTAAATATTTGCTCAGCATTTATATTCCACCCAGAGGGTCAATGTAAACTCAATATTTATGTTACACAAAGGCTTTATTTCTCCCTTTCGCCTTTATTCGTTTTGAATGAATAATTACTAAGGTACTTAGATAGACTCTGTGAGACAAGTAAAATATAGATACTCTTGAGCAGTAACGAACACACCATTAAAATAACACTGTATTTGTGATTGAATGAGAAGGGATTACTTACTGGCAGAAAACGTATTCAACATTGATGAATTATTCTATAAATGGTAGTTATGTAGATTTCAAATTTAAATTGAACTATCAAATAACAGGATTTAAAGCATCAAGGTATTCACACTAATATTAATTTTAATGCCAGACGGAATTTTTTTTATTTTTAACATAGGGAAATCCCAAATAAAAAATATTGGAGTAATAATCGTCATCATTTAATTATCCTCAACATTTTTTTTCATTACTTTTTATTCTCTAAATGTCAACGGCACATCAAGAAATAAAGTAAAAGTAATTAATTTAACTGAAATTGCCGCAATTATAAAAATTTGAAAGGGTTGCATTCCACTGCTTTAAAAATAATATTTCTTGTCTCTTTAATGAGGAACCTCAAATATGGTTTTAGTTACTGAAACAAAAATTCCATACATTTGTTTATATTTCCTAACGATGCATAAGGATAGGAGATATACCTACATATAATCCAAAATACAGTGAACACTGAACTACGTGAACACTGCAATCTGTGAATTGTATGTCTACCAACACTAGCGCTAAAAATAATTAATTTCAGTAGGTATATTATTTTTTGTGTCTCTCATTTCATTCACACTTAATTTCAGGTTCTAACAAACTGTAGGCTTTTATAAAAATATTTTTAAATTGTAGACAAACACGTGCTGAATAAATTTTTCATTGGATATTACGTCTCATTTATCTGTTATATTATATCAGAATATGGTTATTTGTTATAAATGTGAAGCTAATTATAAAAATAATATAGACTTTCCAAACTGTTTGTTATTGTATTAAAAATTCACTTTAGTGACAAAGATACATTTTTGTTTTCCAATGCCACAATTTGTAGTTACTGTAAGGTTCTCTTTGTAACTTTTATAATGTAATGTTATTCCAGATTGAATCAACAATTCTATATCTAATTCAATTAATCCGTGAATCAATCAGTAAAAATTATATAAATCAATAAATCAGTAAAAAAATAAATCTATAAATCAATAACTTTACAAATAACTAAGTTAATAAATGATTTAATCAAAAAATGTATACACCAACAAATCTACAAATTAATACATCAATAAATCACACATCAACAGACCTATAAATGGATATATAAATAATATTTTTGCACCTTCCTTACTATTAAAGATAAACAAATTATAAATAATTTGTAAGGCAATAACCAAATAAGGGTGCTCCAAAAACACCAGTTAGGACTTGGGTATTAAAACATAGGGTGTATTCTCACAAATACGGGGATTGTATGGATGGGGTTTGATGGATATACCCAAGGATTGTGAACTGTTTACAGGATTGCTCGATCCCTATACTACTATGTAATCCATAATTGTGACGTCATCAAAGATCCAAAGATCTCGAACTTGTAGAAATGGGTACACTTTATACTGTTATTACAAACTTTAATAAATAATAATATTAATAATCATTCAAATACGAAAATTCTCTTGCAAATGTGAAATATAACAAACACAAAATAGGTATATTTTGACAATTCGATTACATATATCTTCGATGACGTCACAAAGTCGGATGACAAAATTGAGCGATCGAGCAATCCTGTAAACAGTTAACAATCCTTGGGATATACCTAGCTCTAATAGCGAGAAAGATATACGTAAAGGAGTGTTCCATAAGAATAATGAGTTAAAAAGATAATATCGATTTGTTGCTAGGCTACAGTCACTACAAAATCTTTCTCCAACATCTTGAAGAGGTTAGGTTTTCTTTCTCCAACACATTACTTTTATGATAACTCGTTTATGGTCATATCTATCTTACTATTAGACTATTTGATGACTGACTATTCTATTTCCTTATTTACAGAACAATCACCCTTAATATCATCTTTATTTTTTCCAACTTAAACATTTTCCTTTTTAACCCAGCTTTCCTTAATCATACCTTCAAATAATATAATAAAATTTTTACTTATTCTAAATTTTTTATCCTTGGGTGGGACATCCTGGGACATCAATAGTAGAATGGTATCCATCAAATACTATATCAATATATTTGTTATAGTACATCCTTGACATTTATACAGAATGCCCAAAAAGGAAAAGGTATTAATACAGTTTATCCAAATTTGTTATAAAGGATGTTCCATTTAAAAAATATAAGCTGTAGTAAACCTCTCATTTTTGGAACATCTTGTACAAATGTCAATGCTATAAAAATGTGTCTCCTTTCAAATAAAAATCGACCTGTCTCTGAATTTGCCCTAGAAACCAATCCTTTGACAGATAATCGAGGATGAAACTTTTAGCTGACTCACCCTGTATACTGAATAAGTGCGTTTAGAAGTCACGCACATGTATATATTTATACTGAAGTTATTCTATTTTTACCACATATATGTGTTTTTTACATGAGGACCTAAGTAATATATTTTAAACCTTGTTTTAAACTTAGGCATGATGAATTTATTTTTCATGGGCAAATTCTTTATAAACAGTTTACCATAATGAAGTTAATTTTGGAATTTAGATGAAGAGCACGTGTAAAAAGGGAGAATTTGGGGGATATATGAAGTAATTTGTTTCCCTAAAGTAGAGATATACCAAACATTCCAAGGGTAATCTAATAACAAATAAAGAATAAAAGGGTTTGCTTAAATGTTTGATAACTGAGCTTAATTGCAGAATCGGTACATACTCATATATTAAAGTTTTAAATTAGGCGTAGTAAATATTTATAGCTGATTAGAAGCAAGGAAGTTTGCTAACAGAGGTCACTGATTAGCTAAAAATGTTTATAAAATCGTAAACAATGTCCTTTTTAACTTTCTTGCAATTTATTGCTGACTTATGGGATGTGTGAAATGCAACAAATGATTGTAGATTTATGTACTTTATACAGGTAACCCTAGTGTCTTTCCTACGCTGGTATACCTAATCATTTAACACAAGGGTTATAATTGTTTTGAAAAAAAACATTGATCTCATTTAGATGTTCCAAGAAATATATAGAAAACACTCTATATACTAGTATTTCGGCTTATTAGGCCTTTTTCAATAGAGTAAATGTCTATTACTAAATGTTTCCAAGCGCGTTTTCGTTATTTATTTGTTTAGTAATAGACATTTCCTCTAGACTTTTCTATATATTTCTTGCAACATCTAAATGAGATCAATGTTTTTTTCAAAACAATTATTTTCACGATGTTTTATAAAGAACCATCCGCTTCGAGTATCCACTATACAAAGGTTATATTAAAATGAGAGAATTTGAAAAATTTGTGAACAGACTTGGAAAAACGGGCATAGGGTACAGTGGTATTCAGTTAAAATTTTAGATAAAGGAAAAAACAATATATAAAGAAAACTTAAAGAATCCGCGAATTTTATTAAATGGAGACAATTGTATATCCAATATTTCTATAAATTTTGATAGCTGTTGGTTATCAATTCTTAAACACGAGGTAAAAGTCAAAATCAATAAAGTCAAAATAGAATAAAAATCGACAAATATCTAATGTACCAGTAGATAAACAAAATAATTTACAAATTGTCAAACTATTCTGTACGTCAGTCAAATTTAAACTTTTAATAACGAAAACTGACGAAGTTTTCGAAACGTAAACGTTTTTAAGTGATGTGTCTAATGTTATATAATGTTAATTTGCTTTTTAGTATCAGTATTCTTGATTAGGCAAACATATTTTTCAAAAAATCCAACCTTTGCCAAACGTAGACGCAGTGGTTGATTATTATTTTTTTGTATTTTTCAATGGTGGCATAATACCCAAATAAATAAAAGTAATTTTTTCTCTTTGGAACACAAGGTATAATTCACACACACAAAAGTTATCACTGACGAGGTACTACGTTCTAGACATCAGTATTTGCATTACATATTTAACTGTTAAATAAATTACATTTTTAAAACAAATGGCTTAATATTATCACAGCTTATATTCAGCCTTTGTTGGAAAGATTAAAATTATAATAGACGTGAAAATGTTATCTCAGGAAAACCATTATTGTAAATAAGTGTCTCGTCTGGACGACGAGGTGTCTAATAACTAGTAAATGGATTACATCCTTCTATTTAAGAAGATAACATGTTAGCAATTCAAGTTATAAATGCAAGGACAATCGTAGTGTAATATTTATTCTTTTACACTTTATTTAATACAGTGAAAATATTAACTCAACCTAAATCTAGGTCTGTTGTAAAACAAAAATAAAAACACAATGATATAAGAAATAAAGAAATCTAAAATATAGTATTTCATAATCATTCAGTGCACACGATTCTTGAATATTTTAAATAAGAAAACCACTAAAGGATATTCCAGTCCCTACTGGAAACCTATCCCTACTAGTACTCTTCTTCATATTATGTAGTTGTCGAATATTTATTGATTAATTCTATCCATATATTTTGTATTGTCTATAACTTCCTTGTTGTGTGCAAAGCTTTATCATTCGTCAAGAATTCATTTTGGAAGGTGCAATCTAAGTTAAATAAAGGCAAGAAAATGCAGACAGTTAATACAAATGTTTTTTTACCACATATGTGGGACGTTTCGCTTGTCAGGTTAAGAAACAAGCGTAAATGAAAGTTTTAATGCATACTTTTTCGTGTACATGTCGTCTAATACGCCTCACTGTGTCTTACGTATATCTCACCCTTACTCTTATTCTCAGGACGTATCTGTGACACATATTAGACCTCATTTCTCCGTTTCTCTGCTAGATGTATAAGCCTAGAGACTTTTGGAGCATGTACCTTGGGTAGAAACTAGATATTTTCGTACCAACTAAACCAACAACGCAAACTTTACGTCAGATTCAAGTTAAACTAGTTAGCAGTTCCCTAAAACAGATGCCTGACATGGGTCACATCGTCGGCTTTATTAATTTACATTTTTATTTACTCAATTAAGGCTGCTTCGCCTGTGAACGCTGTGAAATAAATTTCTGTAAATGTATTACCTACCAAGTTTACAACTTATCGAGATTTATATTGAAACTTTATTGAGTTAGTGAACATTAGTTCACTGCAAACAAACTCCAATTAGAGTATTTACTGTCAAAGTACTTACAGCTTCTAGGCCAATTAAATGGGTTTTTATGAGGACGTGTGCTTTTTAAAGCAATTATTCCACAATTTTTATTCCACAATTCTTTCCACATTCATTCAAATAAGCTGTTGGCTGCTTTGATAATTCAGCCTTATAACCTGAATTCACAAATTTTATTCTATAAACATTAAGAAGTACTACAAATTTTTAATTTTATTTTAATCTGTTTTCCATAATTTCTAATCATTACTCAGGAGCTATTATTCTGAATAGCACTCTTATACATTCTAATAATTTACAAAATATAAGTAACGTTATAAGAGAAAATCGGAAAATCGGTTAACTTTATCAATAGTTACGAGATACAACTAAACAAATTAATATTGAACCAGTTGAAGAAACAATAGGAATATGTATAAATCATTGGAATTAGCATAATTTTACATACATTTGAGGTGTGAAGTGAAACATTATTTTAAGAAAAAAACAGATAATTATGGGCAAATAGAGGGAATAGGTAGATAAGCAAAGAGGTGCATAAAATATTAACAAGGATATAGAATCAAATGAGATTTGCTGATTGATTCTGATCGCTTCGATCGCTGATTGAACATCCTTAGTCGGGAGAGAGTCGTTCTGTAGGATAGCAAGTTGCAATAGGGAAGAAACTGAAAAAATGGGAAAATAAACAGAACGACGGGTACTAAACTTCAGTTCCATTGCAGACAAAAAATTGTATTAACTATTCGCATGAAAGAACTACTCTAGCTAGTCAGTAAACTTTTAAGGATATTGTCAGGACGAAAAGACGACTCTCGGAGATCAAACCGAACTATTGGCTGAAACTGAGGTAGACTTATGTGGTTTATGTAAACAAATAGTGGAAACTAAACACTTAGAGAACAAACAAAATACCTTCTCAGATCTTCCAGGAGACTATTCGACTTCGTCAAAATCCTCGAGCTGGACTGGCTGATAGAGTAGAGAAATATATTCTAGGTAGAGCTGATTACAAGAATCAGCCAATAATATAATAGAACCAATATTAATACCTAGATAAAACAGTCTATAAAATGAACACCCTTAATCTCTAATATGATACATTTTCTTTTTCATCGATGGCATTATATGAGCATTACAAGTTTTTGGTTAAGCAGACAGACAGAATATATCAAGTTTAAGTTACCTCGTTTGGTTCCATGAACATATTCTATTTACTAGGCAGTTCACCGTGTACCTATTAGTTAAGGCTAAAGTATGATATCTGCAGAGCACTTGCAAATGTACACAGCTTTATCGACCGGTACTGTATCACCCGACTACAGTGTATTTTTATCTACGCAATTTGTCTTAGAGATGTTACAGTGGAACTGGATCTAGTCCCGTGGAACAGGTATCACCTTCCTGTTCCGTGTACCTGTTACCAAATTTCAGATATACCTGTTCCGAGTCCACTAACTCATTGACATTGACAGTACTGACACTGTCGTATCATGTGTGTTTACTCGTAGCTACTTACGGTGTATTGCGATTGCGTACAATTGAATAAAATACTTTTCTTATTTATTAAAAAAGATATTTTCTTAAATCGATGTCGCTAGGTATTATCAAGGCAGCCAAAATTCTTAATGCATTTTTTTACAGTTTACAGTATAATAATACTTCAGTAGGAATCAGTTGAAATCATATCATCGTAAACAATTGTGACATTGTGATAGAGTACCTATGGTTACGGTATAATAATTATTCTAAAATATTTCAATACCTAGGTAGGTACATTGTGATAAAAAAGAAACGAATAGGTAGGTACCTACATAGGTAGGTACACGCAGCCGCGTGTCCTATCTTTGTGTTGAGACATGCGCTGATCATGTGAAATTTGAGAGGGAAAATTGTGGAACTGGAACAGGTATTTGGAACAGGTTTGTGTTTGGAACTGGAACAGGTACATACCAGGTACACGAAAAAGCTAGTCCGTAACATCTCTAATTTGTCTTCTTCTAAGTAAAATACATATTTAAATTCAACTGGATAACACGCGAGCTAGGGGACAGTATATAACGTACGTGTAGCACTGCTTCTCATTAATATTACTCGTGTATGTATATATAGTAGGTATACGTTCTTGTATTCACTTTGATATGTGTTATCTTCTACTATAGCTAAGAAGTGCATAACTGATCTTTGTAGCGTGTTCTATCTTAAAAATATAACTATAAGAAAGTATTTTGTCTGCATATAAACAATTTTAAAAGTGATTTAAAATCATCTTATTTATAGAGAAATGGCTTTTAACCAGTCTTTACCCCCTGCATAAAAACTGATTAATAAATTAATTATCACAGTTATGATATTAACACAGTTTTGAGTCATCATTGGTACAATTAACCATATATCATATCACTGAATCATTACTTTTTGTATTATTTGCGTACAGTAATTTCTTCAAAATCCTCTGAAAGCATATTCGGCACTATATCTAGAATTGTTTAGAAAGTTCAGATGATAATAATTCAAATCTCTTAACAAATACCACCACTGGTTGGGACACACGCCAATATTTTTGTACAATGCAAAAATGCTTCTTTTAACAAAGTTGTCTTAGATTTTCAAGTTAGAAGTCGCTGTTCACATCACAATTTATTTACTGGACACTATTTTATTATACGAAGGTATAATAAAATAAAATATAAAATATACACTTAATTACAAAAGTTGTATATTATTAACATTTTGCGTAATATTATTTACACATATTATATGATAAAATATACTATTTTCAATATATGTTTTATAAATATCATATGGACGACTTAATTTTCATGATGTGTGTAGATTTTCATATAAAACTACTTTTCAAAGGAAATATTCCTGGATTCCTGTAAATTCATGCATTATGTTTTTAATACAAAGTAAATACTATTTTTTCTAGTGATATATGTGAAATTAGAAATCACACATGCTAATCCTAAGTATTATATCAAAAAGTATAACTCCCACATTAACTCCCAGCAGGGATTTTTATTATTCTAGCTTATCTGCAAAGTTGGGTCCCAACTCATATCTCCATATAAACCTTATAAATTAGTCACCTCTTGATTAAAAATTGTTATCAAAGACCAATACTCTAAAGGCTGAACCACCGACTCGTTACAAATTGGTAAATACTTTGTAGCTTCCTATTACAATAAGGATCCAAGAAAGAAACACTCAAGCTGACCTTGTTACTCCGAAATTGTAATTTCCAAAAGCTCGTGAAATATGAAAGGCAATTCCTTTTCTTTGGGGGGATCTATCCTGTAGTATGCCTTTATGTACGCTTTGTGTTAAATAATACATTAGCTCGGCTCAGCTAAAGCTACTCTGATCCTAGAGATATCAGTGTTCTAATCAATAGTTCGTAGCTCCTTACGTTTTTATATAAATCGCTATTTAAAAAACCGGCTCTGAACGGATCACTGTTATTATACTTAGTTCTTATAGTCCTACATGTGTATATGTACAGGGTGGGCCGATAGTGTGACAAAGAACTCAGTTTTGTTATGGAAACAAAAAATAATAAATATAGGTATTCCAGTGGACAAAAAAATGTATTAATGGATTATTTCCATCTTTTCCTGGATGTTTTCCTAACTTGTTGGTAATTTTAACAAAAAGTTAATTGAAAACCGAAGAAAATAAAAAATATTGTTAAAAAACCGCAGACACAGTGCCCGTGGGCGGCGTTACCAAATCTACTTTTCCCCCAGCCATAGGGAAATTCTTCACAATCTGGTAACACCGTCTCTGGGGGTACCAGAGACAACCCCTCAAGAGCGAAGTCTCAACCCTCTAGGCCTTCAACTAAGGAAGATAAGCCCTTCTGTCCACATTTCCTGGATGTCACCACCGGTACTTATCAAATACCCCTCCTAGAACTTGGCTGTCAATAAATTATTGAACTGCCCTGGTACGTCGATTAACCGTGAGTAATTTCTACAAGGATCTAGAAGCCTAGTTCGCCTACATAAAGGCCACGGCATACCGGCGAGGGAGTTAGTCTTAATCGAACAGCGATCAAGAGAAGAAGCTATACTTTAGTGAAATAACTGCAAGTGGTTTCGGCATGTATTTAATTAGATATTGTACAAGAAGTGTTGTATTATGTTTGAAAAGTTAAATAAAGATTTTTTTTTATTGTTGTTAAAAGTTTCACTTATCTTTAGAATCTCGAAATAAATAAACAATATTTATAAAAAAAAACTTGTAACTAACTTCTACAATGACTATATTATATTAAAGACAACTTATTTTGCGTTACCCTATGTAAAAAATGCACGGTTCCATGCACGTTCAGTTAATGTTCCATTTTTAACTAAAAAGTGTTGTTTTTGGTTTCCCTTTTTATGTTTTACATGTTTTAACAATAAAAATTCTTATTCAAAAACGGTTTAAAATAAGGTCAATATTTCACCGATTGATATCACGAATGATTACATAAACCTAATTTCTAGAGTTTCACGTAATTTTGATTCAAGCTTAATGTTAATATTGTAATTATTGTATAAGTTTAATAAAGTGATGCGTTAATTTTGTCCAGAAGTTTATCTATAAAAAATGTTTTAGATATTATCTTATCAGTAAAATGTTATAATTGAGATGGAAATTTATATTCAAAACAATACACTACAGAAATATAGATAAATATAAAACTTATGTTGGGTTCATGACATGGCTAGTCTTTTGTTTTAAATCGAGTTGGTGAAGTTCATGTTGGATATCAATATAAAGTGACACACACTTAAACCTAATTAAATCCCAACACTTTAAGCTACCTTAAACGTGAAACAGATAATCAGTTATTACAAGTAACTAAGTGAATCAGTGGTATCGGTTAGTAGATAGTAGATGGGAGGATAGAATAAAGAGGAATTTGAACAATAGTTTGGTTCATGATTTGCCACTTCTATTGACACATTGACCGGACAAGAATGGAATTGATTTTAAAAGGTAATATTGTGCCAGACACAACTGCAACTGCATTTCCTAGGCTACGCTTTACAACTATATTAGTAATTCCCTTGGTTAACAGTTTCCAATTTTCCACTACGCTCTGTACACTTCTCCACTAGGGATAATAAAATGACAAAACCCAGCCAACGGCTAACAAAAGATAATGATGTTTGATAATTTCCCTGGCAAAGTTACACAGCATATTATTATATACCCTGCTAAAAACAGTCACATTCATTACCGTATAATTGAATGTGGGATTAAACAGCACAGCTGCAATTCAATTACTCCATTCTGTAAAACACATAAATGCATCATCATAATTGAGCTAAGAGTGAGGGAAACCAGTGTAAATTGCAGGACTATGAAAGCATAAGTTATAAAATGATTAAAAATGTAATGGTACAAGACGTTTTTACCATGTGATAAGATAATCAATAACTTATATAAATAAGACTTTCCGTCTTATGGAAATGGCGATTCCAAGACGAAACAGCTGAGCTTTTGCCAAAAAAGCTGAAACGCCAGTTTTGTTTAGGAATGGGAAGTTTTAACGTGGTGATTTCAACTCCTAAGCGATGGTGGAGTCAGGCCCTAAAATCCTGAATGAAGAAGGACTCAAGGGCCACATATCAGTAAACATCTTTTTTTTAATATCAGTAAACATCTCTTTCAGACAAAATCTTGTTTTTTTAATTTTGATTAAAAGTTTCTGAGAAATTGGGGTTTAATGAATAAATATAATTATTACTTACCTATATGTCAGTTAAGTAGTAAATGTTTAAAATGATTGTATTCAGTCTCCATGCAATAAATAGTACCAGTTTTATTTGAAACTTACCCGCACATTTTGCAACATTTCTGGAGTGTTGGTGGCATTTAAACGATGCGTTGGCGTAAGTCTTGTAAGGAAATATGTGGAATAAATTGTAGACTTTAATTGACCCCGCAAAAGAAAATAAATCTAGGGGCGATCAAACTGGCCAGCGTACGGACTATTCCATGGGATCTCTTCTCCCACTCCACGGTTTTGCAAGTCTATGGTCACAATACTGTCGAACAGGCAGGACAGAGAGTGAAGCAGCTCTATCTTGCTAGAATATGAACTGGTCTTCGATATAGTGGTCGATAAATTAAGTCAAAATTGGAACAATACTGTTTTCTAAGAAATTCAAGTACATCTCCGAAGTCAGATTAAGTACTAAGAAAAATTAACCACCAGTTCAGTCACCAATTTAATTTTTCTAGATGTTGCATAATATGAGTGTTATGAAATACGCTGGGGGTTAGAATTAGATCAATAACGATAGTTATGACGAGTAACAGTACCACTTATGGAAAAATAACAGTCATCCGAAAAGTATACATTATAGGATAAAATTAGGATTGTTAATAGCTATCTGTTAACTCATTATTTCATAACAGAGTTCTGAAAATCTTTTATATTTAATGTTTACTTTAAATAATTACTGTTTCCTGTATGTATTACTTCTAGTGTGGCTTTTTTACTCTCTCTGGAAATACTACTTGTTTTATAATTTATTAGTGGTGTAACCCAAAAGAAATTCCGATGAATATTAAAACAGACCTTTTTCACTTCATTCTTTGGAAGTTACCAGAGTTTACTCAACTTAACCTGTCATTGTTAAACCATTCCTAACTGCTAAGACGCAGTTCCTTAAATTTAACGTTCAGATACTTCAGATAGATATAAACTATATGGTCCAAAACTACCAGAAATTTAACAAACAAAAATTATGTATACAGTTCAAATACATCTCATGGGTGTACGAAAAATGTATACCGAGCTCATTAAGAAAATAATTCTCGGGCATTTGGTTGGATCGAAAAGTCTTTAAGGGTGTGTAAGATTAGAATATGACAAGCCCATAAATCAATTTCCTATTAGGATCCAACTACGAGACTTTCAAATATAACGCCGAGGTCAGTAACCTCTAGTGCCATAATTCAATAAATAATCTGGTTATTGTGCTCAGAACTAATCGCTAATCTTAAAGCATGGGTTATTTTAAAGCATAAAGGTATTATTGGCATTAACAGTTTTCTTGAATCTTAATAGGAATCTACTTCAAACTTCAAGATTCAATATTTTACTTATAAAAACGATGTGTCATGTGAAGGACTTCCTATAGTCATGGTAGTATTACTTGTTATGATTGTCCTGTAGTACTCCAGTATATGATAATTATCACCTGTATTACTATAGATATTTCGTTTACATAGTTTTTATATACAAAAACAATTATCTATACTGTTGAGGTTGCAGTGAAAATGAAAGTAACAGAGAAACCTTGCTAAATTCTGTAAATTTTGATAGACAAGTCTTTGTTATTTGTCAAGCTTTCGGAAATGTTAATTTCCTTCCTCAAGACATAAACATGAGATTAGCTTCACTAGCTTTACTATTAATATTTAAATGAAGATAAAAGATAAAGATAAAGATGACAGATAAAAGTCTACATTATATTTGACATACTAGTGCAATTATTATCTATATAATAAAAAACTAACATGCACGTGCACTTGTTTCAAATTCCGATGACTAGAGATGGGTACAATTTTTTATCTGAGAATATAGAAAGTTACTGGTTACCAATACAGTAACTATGAACTTTAAAAATAATATAAAAATAAATTCCAAATGTCTACACTAAGAAAAGACACAACCACTATACACAGAAAAGTATTATAAATGAACAAAAAGTATTTTCTTATACTACTAAGTTTCAAAAATCTACTGTGGTATTCAAGGATATATTAAAAAGACATTAAAAGACGACGTAAATTAGACAACTCCTAAATGCAACACCAAAAGCTATCCAGAAGGGCATTACTTATTGAAAATGGAAAGCAAACACTCCGTACTCATCAACATTGCTAGTGCCGGAGCAGAGGATCGAACCCAGACCAAGTGTGACCGAAAAATGCTACCACAACTCGCTGCCACTGCGTTACCGAAACGGTAAATACAGATGGATCAATTCCCTGAATTTGGAATCTTAGTGGTTTAAGAAAAAACTTAGGCTGCCTCAGTTAGTGGCGACTCTGGTTCTGCTCGATTTACTATGAGGGTGATTTCGATTATATCCTTTCTAGTGATTCAGATCTAGTTACCTTAAAATTCGAATCTTCTGTAAAGTTAGGAAAATATCAACATTAGATATAGCTTCAAAATTGAAACAAATGTAACACACTGTAACAGGCAATGTAACACACGTATAAAATAGATTAAATAAGTTATTACTGCTTATATTTCTCTAATATTTTTTTCACAATATTATTTCCTAATACTCTGAAAGTTTTGGCCCCTCACAAAGTTTGGTGTTGGTTTGCTCCATGAAAACGTATCAATTAATGCATAGCAATAAAAAAATGTACTAAAAAGTGCATTGGAACACAATTTACATTTCTCCAGCCGAACAGATACATTAATATGCAACTGTACATCTGGCTATGCATGTAGAAAACCTCATAAATAATTCAACCCACATTCTTTGATAAAAAATTTGAAAACTGTTTTTTTTTATGAGAGTAATCATTACACTTGCATATGAGGGTAGAAAATAGTAGGTTTAGATAGGCATTGAGCTACATGTGAAACAAAAAATACGAAATGGTGAGTTTTTCTTTAATCTATGGGCAATGTAGTATAGGTATTTATTTAATACATTTATTCAATGTTTATTTATCGTGAATTTGTCCAGCGAGAACGTTTATAAATAAGATAGGTGGCCTGATGAAGTCGTAAAAATTGGACGTGATGGTGTCTTCCCCATCGGGAATTAGGCAGACTGGGTCTCTATTTATAAACGATGGTCCAGCCTAATTTAGAATTATTTTATTTCACATATATTAGTGTTATGAACGATCTGAAGGACTGAAATGATATTTTATCTCTTTAATATAATTTGGTTTTGCATATTTTCTATAAAAATTTTCAGAATATTAATTTACTCTGAAGATAAGCTGAAACCAGCAGGAACAAGTTTCAGCTTACAGGACGTTTACAAATTTTTTATTAATTTAATTAACGGCAGTGTTTGGTTGAACATTAAACATTTACTTGCTTTATTTATTATGGTTAATTTCATTGAATGTTATTATTCTCAAATATTGTTCTTCACAGATAAGAAACGTTTTTTATTATGTTACAAGTTACACAATCCAAAAATAGTGGCTGACAAAAACAGTAACTGAATTTAATTAAGTTTAATTAATGTCAAAGACATCAATTAATATAGGTATAGTTTAAGTAAAAAAATTAATTGAGGAAGCCGTTACTATGTGGTAATTTAATATCTTGTAGAACAATGAAAACACGCTTCTATGTATTTTACCACTATATATTTTTGCACACACAAAATTTTTGTAAAAACAAAAATATATAGTGGTAAAATACATAGAAGCGTAATTATTGGAAGGAGATGCCGAAAACAACTACTCCACGGACAATATGCCCCGACTGGCGTTGCATTACATCAACATCTCCATGGATGTCGCCACATCCTTCATCAAGACCAAATACCAGACAATGACCGGTTTCGATCTTGTTATGATCTCATCAGATTGCCATAGGTATCGGAATCGATGAATGATGTGGCGACATTGATTGCCTAAGGGGCATATGTGAATGTTTGTAGTGGCGAGATACAGTGAAATACACTGCAGTGCCCTCTTTGGGTCTTTGCTACTACCTGTCTGACAATTATTGTCTAATTGACAGATAGATAACGATCTGCAGAAAGCAGATGCCATTACAGCGACCTCTATTGTCTTTGATGATGGTTTGTTCTTGAGTATACATCTTAGGTCCACAGTCTCTCATTTTAAATTGAGATTGTAAAACCTACCACTACCCAAGCTCTTTCTTTATATATAGTAACCTAAGAACACGCACACATCGTTAAAACTGAGGTTCTTATTACAAATATACAGGGTTATTCAGAACTTATCTCTAAAACTTTGAGGATATGTGCATCCTTAACTAAGAAATCGATATCACCAAAAAAATTTATAATAAAAGTCTTAGGATTTCCACAAGGTAAACAATGTTTAAAGTTATACTATTATAATAATAATAATAATAATAATCGACTTTATTGCTTTAAATTTCACAAGTATCGTATCTATTAGTAATAAATAAACAAAAGTATAAAGCACGAGGCGAAGTTCAATTTATTTAAATAAATTATTCTTCCACTTAACCTGAAGAAATCATCGCCAACATTAAGGCACGATTTTTAACAGCCTCTATTGACCTTAGCCTTGCTATTGCACATTAAACATTAACAAGAATTTACACTATTGATGTTCAAATAATAATTGCTTATAGGCAGTCCTAAATTTTTGGAGAGGGTAACTTTTGAAGGGCAAAGGAATGTCATTATAAATTAAGCATATTTGGTACGTAAAGGCTCGTCTGAAAATTTCTAGTTTAAAAGATGGAGGAGAGAGGATGCCCTTATGTCTTACATTTATGTTGTGAATATCTGCGCGGTAGGTAATTTTTCTATGTAGGTATGTAGGGGTTTTGTTAAAAATAATTTTATAATATAAAATTGCTGCATGCAAAATCCTCCTTCTAGACATATCCAACCAATTACTATCTTTTAGCTTATGGGTAATATGTTCCCCTCTACGAATTCCATATATTAGTCGTAGACAAGAATTCTGCACTTTCTGAATTTTGTTCTTGTATTGAACGGTTAAAAATGGACCGTAAAGTACATCGGCATAATTAAATATAGAGAGAATCAATGTTTCACAGAGTGTAGATTTTACATGCAAAGGCAAAAAGCGCCTACTTCCATATAATATTTTTAGTGTACAATACGCCCTTCTTAAGAGATGATTTATATGTTTCTCAAATTTTAAATTAGAATCAATTATAACACCCAAACTTTTAGCTTCATGAACAATTTGAATGCATTCATTCTCAATACATATCTTGACATTATCGCGTATTTCATTTATTTTTATCTTATTTCCAAACATTAAAACATTAGACTTATCACAATTAATATTTAAGCAATGATCGAATGCCGCTTTAATAAAATTATTTAAATCCCTGTTTACAATAGTACACGCATTTACTACTTCTTTGGGGTCAAAACTATAATAGAGCTGGGTGTCATCAGCGTAGAAGTGAATGCTACAATATTCAAGAGTTTTAATAAGATTAGACGTATACACAGCAAAAAGTAAGGGGCCCAAAATAGAACCTTGAGGAACTCCACTCTTTAGTTCTAAGTAATTGGATGATTTACCATCAACCATAACTATTTGAGAACGATTAATTAGGAAAGATTTTAATAAAGTGACAGCATCTTTTGAAAGACCTATATAATGTAAGATTGCCAGTCAATAAATTATAATTAAGGGTATCAAAAGCGCGGCTAAAATCCAGCAACACCAGCACAGTACATTTTCCCTTATCCATGGATCTTACAATATCATCAATAATATGAAGAAGAGCAGTCGTGCAACTGTGACCTTTGCGAAACCCGGATTGAGTTTCAGGTAGCAAAGAATTTAAGGCCAAATGTTCTTTTAATTGCACCTCCATAACCCTTTCCAGAATTTTCGAAAGAACTGGCAATATACTAATAGGTCGCAAATCTTTGTATCCAAGTGGATTAGGTTTTTTTGGCAACGGCTTTACTACAGCAATTCTCCATGAACTTGGAAAAGTATTAGTATTTAAGCAGTAGTTGATAATGTGGGTTATATAAGGGACAATGTGAGGGCAACATAATTTTAGGAATCTAAAGCTTAATAGATCTACACCAAAGGATCTTATAAAGGACCAAATCTTATAAAGGACTACGTAGATGGGCACCTGTACTTCAACATCTGATATACCACATTCCTAAGAATGTGGTAAAAAAAAGTAAAATACGTTTTTGTACCTGGAATAGACCGAGCGAATAGAGTTGGAGTGGGGATAATATCTCTATTGTCTATTCAGTCATATCAGTCTATCTGTGTCCTCTCTCAGTGCCGGTGTTTTATTTATCGTAGGAGTGTTAAACTGTAAAATTTTCAAAATGGCTCATGTGTACAGTATTGCTGAGTTAATGGACTGTTACCAGTGGATTATCAATTACGAGTTAGGTTTTGTGAGTGATTGTTGAGTGAGCAGCAAAATGCTGAAAATCCCCAATTTACTTAATAATTTGCGTTTACAAGATCAGCAACCAGGAGGAACATTCGGTTTAGTGCGACAAAATTGGATAAGGCGTGCCCAAAAGTGTGTACAAGTCGAGAAATATTATTTCGAACAGCTTTTGCAACAAGGTATGTGCAAATTTTTTATAAATTTCATGTTTCTAATACCTAGTAATCAAGTAGCGCAATTCTTCAAAATTAGTGTAACAAAATTTTATTCATTTTAAAGATACGTCACTTTGGTCACATCTATCTATCTTTAAGTTTACTTTAAAGTAAAAACGCTGCAATACTTTTTTGCGTCGGGTGTCCGTATACTCTCAGAACTTCCGAAGTTTTTTTCGTGCTAGCCAGTTTGCATTGTCAGTCCCAAGGTCACTCCATTACAGTGGACCAGTATCCAGCGGCGTGCAATGAAGAATTTTTAAATAATTTTCAGAAGCCGCCAAAAATTTTTTTTTGCACTACCACATTTCTACATGTATGTTGAACATCCCCAAATTTTATTATGGATAAGTTCTGAATAACACTGTATATAATATATACTCTCTTGAGGAAATAACTTGAGTTAAAAACTATGTACTTAGTTAATTGGCCGGCCTTGATTATAGCTTCTTATTTTGTTTTAATCAAAAGAAGCAAATGAAATGAGTTAAACTAAAGTTAAAGTGCTTAGTTTAACATATTTTAAATAGCATACCACCGTGTATTTTGACAGATTTCATTCCAGATGTCTCTCACTCACCACCAATTGATATAGTTGTTGAAGATTGCCCATAATAAATGTAGATATGACCAGGAGAGCTTAGTTTCCTTAACTGTCAAACGTATACACATCAGCCCTTGTACTGTGTAAAGGTGTATTCAACACAACCTATAGCAAAATTATGCCCTGTAGATTTATATATTATATTGTCGATATAACTTTTAAAGGGACTGCCGAACTTGTGAGCTCGGTGACGAGCGCACAAAGTCTCACAAAGGTGGGTTATAGAATGGAGAAATTCAACAATATCGACATGTTGTAACTAGAACTATAGAGTTACCCCTGCATGCAAATCTGATATTGTGCGTTGAGAAAACATGAACATGGACATGAGGAATTCATATACAATATGAGTACACTATACTGTATAGTGAAGAAGGAAAAACCTTGTATAATGCTATCTATGGTTACGAAGTTCCAGTTAGCTGTAGGTTTTAGAGCTTTCCTAAACAATCAATCAACTTTGATAAACATTCTCTTTCCATAGATATGCGTTACAAAAATGTAAGTGATAATTTCATGAAAAATATTCTTTTACGTCAAGAGAGAAAAGTATATTCTACAACTCGAAAAGCAGTACAGTTTCAAAACGTATGCTGGACGCTGAAAACACCTACCGATAGAGAAAATAAACTGAAATCATATGTTTGCAATAAAAATTGACTGGACTTGTTTAAATAGATTCCGCAATTCATATTGATATTATTATTTTGCAGTATCTGTTCTAAAATCTAATACAAGTTGATATAGTACAAATCCTCTTTCAGTTCAGTTCAGTTTCAGTTTTCAAGCTTCTGTTTTCGTGATACTTTTAACCCCCTGTAATTCGGAAAGTGCGTTGCTTGTATACATTTCAGCAGAGCTTCTTATTAGAAAGACTATACGAGTAGATAGCAGCTTTGCTTTTTGTTTGCTAACATCACTAAATAACAAGAGGTCGTTACATCTACAAAGACGTAAACTGTATAAGCTGTTATATAAAATTTTCAAGTGTATCTGTTGAACAGGTTTCACCTTGTTTACACAACAGCCTTTGTTACGTGCCTATATTGTTTGATCATGGATTAGACCGAGGGAGCTAGAATATAATATACAGGTTGGTATGATAATTATATGTGGGTCGCTGTATGTACAAATGTGGCTTTATTACCTTCCATCAAATAAAGCGAAAATATTTGTACAAGTATGTGTGCTTGAAAATAAATTTTATCTGATTTATAATCATCGGGAACATCAAAGAACCTCCGAGTTTGTAGTATTTTTACCAAAAAAATATATAAAAAAATGTGCGAGTTGTCCATATTTTCTATGGTCCATTATGGTCCATTAATCAAGGATAGTAGATAGGCTGTGACTTTCTACGCCAAAAACGCCTGTATTTTTAAAGGTGGCTATATTTTTGTAATTTTTAAGTAATTTTACCCCCCCTTCACGTAAAGTAAACGTCACGTACCTTAGTGGGGAACGTCACGGTTTATGTCACGCGTATCCTGATAGGATATAAGGATACGCGTGACGTTTTTCAGGATACGCGTGACGTAAAACGTGACGTTCCCCACCAAGGTACGTGATGTTTACGTGACGTGGAGGGGGTAAAATTACTCAAAAATTACTAAAATTTAGCCCTCTTTAAAAATACACGCGTTTTTGGCGTAGAACACTTACAGCCTAGCTACTAAAGATGGTCAAGGTATTCTAAATTTAAAAATGAAAAAGAATACTAAATTTGATAGCTGAAATGTCACTTATGGTATATTGTTGGATTCAGAAAATGACGTAGATTGCAAAATATAATAATATACAGGGCGTATCAAATTCCGTACCAAATTGAGAGTTAGTATTACTTCCAGAAACACCGGAAGTGGCAAAAAGGTAATTTTTATGTCAAAAAGTGACCTTTAATAAGTACTTCCGCCGTGCCGAATTTGAAAAATGTATCTAAAAAAAATAAAGAGGGAGAAAGCATAAATCATATAAATCAATATAAATCTGCGTCACACTGCGACACTATATTTTTTTATTGTTTTTAGCCAAAATCATAATCCTATAAGGGGTCTATTTAGTATAGGAATATATTTAAGAAGTCTTTATTCATGATAATCTAATGAAGGTTTTGCCTTCCTAGATACCTGCATCTCAAATAAATAAGGGAAGTGGTAATCATAATGGTATCGCTCATTATGAGGATGTGTGGCAAATATTTTATAAACCTACATTGTCAATACATAAAAACGCATGGCACATGTTCCACAAGCCACAGTATAAAGTAATAAATAAAATACATACATCTTGAGACCCGGAGATAGCGGGTTCATTTCCGAGCAGATCCAATCATTTTTAATTAAATTATGACTCGTATATAAGGCTTATATGGAGAGATGGGTTGACAACCGACGCTGCTTATAAATCAGAAAGGAAATATATCTACTATGTGTTAATATAAGAGATTAACATGTATATATGTAGGACCGTTTCCTTTTTTCCATATTTCCCTCATTCCTCAAGTAAATGGTGGTTAGGGTTTATCAAACTAAGTCGTTTTTAGGCGCTGATGCAACCTGCTGTATAATAATATGCCGACCCTACTCTCATACAAGTATCTGGCTACCACGATCATCATTGTAAGTAGAATCAGGCGTATTAGCAGGAGATATTATTATTATTATTATTATTATTATTATTATTATTATTATTATTATTATTATTATTATTATTATTATTATTATTATTATTATTTATATTATTATTTTTTTTTTTGTTGAAATCCAGTCGACCGGTTTCCCTGGCTCCGATTCTAAGGATCGGTCGCTGGTAGCTACTCCCCACGTGGAGTGAATAACTACTGGGTCCGGGAATCGTGTGCCCTAAGTAGACGTAATGAGCCCAGAATGACCGCCTGTATTATTGATATAGTATGACGGCAGGCTAGCAAGTCAATACTACAAGTTCTTCTTCTATTCATTTTTAGTTATAAATGATCTTGGTCACCAATCACCCTTCTAACAATTCTGCATGTGTCGAGTACTACTGTCTTCTGTAGTGGTATGTGTAGTTCCCACTGTAAACCCAATTGCTCTAAGCTGTTTTTGAGATTCTTAGGAATTTCACCCGTTGCACCAAGAACTATGGGAATAATGGTTACTTCGTCCATTCGCCACATCTCACGTATCTCATCTCGAAGCGGCATGTATGTTTCGGAGTACGTTTTACTGATTTTACTTGGAAGCGGCACAGCGAAATCAACTATTAGCGTCTTTTTCTGGTCCTTGAAGGTGATTATGAGGTCGGGAATATTATTAGGTATTTGCTTATCTGTTTGAATCTCCCTATTCCAGTAAATTCGTATGCTGTCGGTTTCACACACAGGTGGCGGTTCATACTGATAATAGGGATCCTCTCCGGATTATTATTATTATTATTATTATTATTATTATTATTATTATTATTGCTATTATTATAATGTATATTATATTGATTATTCACATATTTGCATTTAGAATTAAATTGAAAAGTTTAATCAGTAGCAGAAATTTAGATATTATGTTTCACGTTACATTAACAGACCGACAATGGCGAATCTTTTACGTAGGATACTAAAGAAAATAATTATTTTATTTAACACAGACGCTTTTCTAAAATTCATTACAGTTCTTTTCCATAGCAGGTTCCACTCTTTTCTTCGCCTCGCGTTCAGAATATTACTTACAATCCTAATTAATTTCCCGAGTCGCAAAGAAAAGCGAGAGTTTCCGAAAAGTACGAGAACCTTCGTGTGCCGCAATAAAGTAAATTAGAATTAATGTGCAGTACAATTAGGTCTGGCTCATTTTGGCACAGAATGTAATTAGCAAAATACCTACTTAAAGTTAATAACATTTGTAAACACATAAGTACGCAACGTGTATATCATCAATCCAATCCAGGATGTTTGTAGATATGGATATTTAGTTTTAGTTATGTTGTTTTTGTTAGTCGTGACAGAATATTGTATAAAACTACACGGGGCTTGGGGCATCTATTTTAAGACTATTTTAAGTATACTGTAATAAACGAATACCATAGGCATTTTTTGTTTGTTGTGTTGGATATCCTCCAGGTTATTATAAGCCAAATGTTTTGTGCGGACTGAGATTATGGTCCAGAAATTTGTCTCGGGTTATTTTGGTATGTAGAGCATTTACTATAGAATTCAAATACTAAATTCTGTGTAACCTAGAGTTTTTTTAAACTCATAAGAAATAATGAAATTGTGTCAACTAATAATTGATGAACCATCATCAAACGATCAAATCGATTTTTATGATTTTTTTACTGATTGGTACAATGTTTTATAGATAATATTAACAGCTATAGTTTGACCAGTCTACATATATGTAGACTTTGGTTTCACCTTCAAAACTCTGTTTAAGCTTTAGAAATCAAGGAAAACATATCGTTTTTGTTGCGTATTTATTTAGGAGTTTAGTAGTCCGAAATTGAACTAGTCCTCCTTTGCATAATATACCACACATATATCTATTTCCGCGATGTGACAGGTGTTCTTTCTTGCTATTGAAAAGATCTTGAATTAGGTCCAATAAATAAGTGAAAACTAAAAATATTAGAAATAAATTGAATGTCAAAGAAAACACTGAAAGGAATTTTTGTGTAAATTTAATTTTTTTGTACAAAAAATCTAGGCACCATTTTTATAAGGATTTTGACAATAAAGGGATAGTTAGATTCTTCTTATATGTTATCCATATATTTTCAGTGTTCCAGTAAAAAATTAGTACTTGTATATTAAAGTGGGAGAGATCAATATAAAAGGTCCTTATAGAAGATAGGATTAAACATGGCGTGTAAAACCGACATATTCCCTAACTTTAAGAAGGTCCTCACAAATATACAGACCACGAAATTAGGTACCCATATAAAATTTATAAAATAGTAAAATACTTAAAAGACTTTGTAACTCCTGTAGTTTAGCAACCAATCTGTTTTTTTTTCTGACATACTACACTTATGGCACACTCTTTTGCTCATACCTTCCTTATTATAATAGATAAATCCATCAAATCTTATATAAATGTATTCGTGTAAAATGCTCTAACAAAAAATTAAGAAATATACAGGGTGTTTTAATTAAAAAATATGCTTCTTCTTCTTCATGTGGGTCGGTTTCTATGAGCCAGTCCCAAAACACTGCGACCACAACCAGGCTATTGTGCATCCCACTGATTTCCTATTCTGCGAACCTTCTGTTCTTTGCATAATGTTCAAAAGTCTCCACGCTGAAATTTCCCTCAACCCACAAGGTACCAAAAATGGTTTACCCTGGAGCGTTATTAGCCTCATACGAGCACAGTCCTCAGATTCACCAAAAATGTGCACTGCACTCTCTTCTTCATCAAAGACCCGATATAAGGGGTTCTCTGCCAATCTTAGGTTATAGAAATATTTCCGGAGATGGCAGTGCCCTGTTATGAGCCCTGTCATGCTCCTGAGGTTTACTTTATTAGTATTTAGAAAAAAATATTACTTTAATCTGTAACTTTTTTTGGGCCATCCGGTATATTAGTGAACTAGATATAAAATTACGAAAGAAAAAAAAGAAAATCCACGTGTCCGAGCGATTTTCTGAAAAATATTTAAGAACGCAGTTATGAATTTGATTCCCAACTTTATAATCATGCACATGGTGTAAATTATAACAGCACTTTAAATTAGTAGCTCTATTAATGTCATCCAGAATGATGACTAGGACACATATTTTTTTAATAAATAGTAGACGTTGTGAACATTTACTAATTTTATTTTCGTATCAGTCCTTGGTGGCTTTCATCACACAGCTGTTTTCGTATGTTATGTGAACAATGTAGACAAAGCTATACATAAATAACTTCAGAATAGGCATTTGACGCGACTGAAACAATAATGTTTTTAGTTTGGTTTAATATAATTTTTATATTCTCCTTGCACACAGTTTCTTATTATTATTGGTTTATTAATAGAGTTAATAAAATACCTGTGAGTAAATTATTACAGGTAAATTACACTAACAGAATTTCTATAAGATAGTAGGAAGTATTTGTAATCCATTCTGGAGAAATCAACAAAAGTTCGTCTCTTATGCCTTGTTATAATTCGGCAAGACTATTAGGACGATTTTTATACCTACACTTTGGATTTTAAGTGTCCCCACAAGAACAAATCACAAGGTGTAAGGTCAGGAGACCTCGGTGACTATTCTATGACTCCTCTTCTGACAATCCAACGCTGTGGAAAGACTTGATTTGAATACTCCAAGGGCAGGAATTACTTCATTTTGTAGCAATTCCAAATACCGGTCTCCAGTCAAGTTGCCATTAATAATAAATGGCGATAATTCGGTTGTCACAGATGCCGGCCCACACATTTATTTTTTGTGGTCATTGTGTATGCTGCTGCTCTATCATCCAATGAGGATTCTTACCTAGTAGCCTCATCGGAAAAAACAATCTTGTTAAGGATGTTCCGATTATTATTAATACGGTCCATCATAAGTTTACAAAATTCTTGCACCAAGACAGCTTTGTATAGACCACATGTTCTTTTTTTATTATGGTATATTCAGAACCTTTAGTTATACCGTGAATGAACTACACTAACTCGCGTATTGAAACATGGTGATTTTCAGTCACTTCCAGCAACACATCTAACATTTTCTCATTATTTGTTGCCACATTCCGAGGTCCAAGTTTTGGAATATCCTTTACAGTACCAGTTTGCCTGCTTTAGAGTTTTACATACTACTGACTGGACTGGATGATTGGTTCTAGGTTGGGATAGAATTCGTTGAAAAGGTTACAGGCTTCGATTTCTGTTCTATTGCGATCCCCGTATCCGACTATTTTTAATATTTGAATCCTTTCTGTATCTGTTAAATGAACCATTTTTCTTACTGAGAGCACTCAACATTTACAGAATTTTTTCTAGTATGTATGTATGTTACGTTAACAAATTGATGTTACATGCAAAAGTGTAAATATTTTCACTAATTTTCACTCGAATTCGGATTTTTACATTTTTACTGATATAGATTTTTTCAAAATTTTTGTAATACAACCCGTTACACATTCTACACATCTATTATACGCAAAAAAGGCGTTGATACCAAATAACAAAAGAAATAGCGTAGTGCCATTTAAAAAACAAAATTGGTTGCTATGGCAACGAAAGCACTGGCTCCGAAACAAATTCAAAGTTACCAAAAGATGCAAAAAACTTAACTAAAAAACTTTTATCTGAATAATTTTTTTAAACTGGGTGTTGTAAAAAAGTTACATACATTATTCCATTCATAGGTATTGGGCATCCTGTATAATAAATATAATAGCTATGCAAAAACAAATAATTAATAATTAGAAATACTATGACTTATGAGCGGTTTTAAGCAAGATTTTTCCCTCAGTATTCAGTGTAGACTTTCAGCCATCTTACAAAGTTTTTAAGTTTAGGAAAAAATAAAGATATTTCGCTGGAGTTTCGAATTTCTAAAATATGGTAACGGTAAGCTACGCAGAACCTAAGTACCTACTTAATAATAAATTTCCAAGGGAACTAAATGTTTCATCTCTCAGTAATTTTATATTTCACATACCAAAGTGTGTAGAAAAAATATCAGTTTGAATCATTCACACATAAATTTTAGGCATTTTTGAAGAAAGGTCTCAGGCAATGAAAAGTATAACTGAATATGAACTTTATAAACAGTTTTTACGACTTTTCAGAAAATAATGTAGATTAAGTGGATTTTAATAGTCATTTCATTTCATATAGTATAATTCAGCCTATTGTGAATAAATGAAGATTTTGATACTTTTTGATTAATTAAAACAGTAACTGGTAATTAACAGTACGGTAAATTTTGTTTACAGAAAACGAGGAGTATAATCCAAAATTCGCTGAAAAACAGGTTCTATTGATAATAAAATTATGATAGTTTTAAGATCATCTTTTATCAAACTAATATCTGTATAGAGTATTTATTTAAATATATTTATCTTCATGATATTTCGTTTGTACTCGGTTTTTTCGGTAGAAGAGAAAGTTAGCAAAAATAAAAATACCCCATTTCTCTGCGCGAGAATTCAGTTCTACATTAGCCACAAATGAAATACAAAATCAACTATAAAAAACAAGCTGTGGAATTGACTGCAAGATTGAAACTGTAGAGAGGGTGGTTTGGCTGGAGGGTGGGTGGTACCGACATTGAGTAAATAAATGTTTGGTTCTACAAAAAACTCTTCTTACTGTGATTCCAGCAGACATTTTTAGTTCAATTTAGGTTTAATCGACACTACAGAATCAACTGGACTAGTAACTAAAAAGAACCGTTATATGATAAGTCGTTTGCAGTTTAACTTAAAATACATAGTTATTTTTGTTAAGGGTCCATTCACTCTAGACTTGACAGACATGAATTCTGGGTCGAGTTGAGAGGTTGGGTAGCCGATGGGTGAAGACTTACATATTTCCACTACTGAATTATTTAGATTTCGGAGGTGCACGTAAAGCCGAAGTAAAAAGGCACATGGAAATAAAGTTAGCCCTCATTGCAAGGATACCGGATTTGTCTTATAATTGCAACAAAATATCTTTTTAATGTTATAAATTATATATCACCGGAAAGATAAACTAGATACCTATTATAGTAGCAAATTTTTGTTTAATACATGTATTTTAGAGAAAATAATTTTTGAAAATACACTATTTTAGTACAAGATTGTTTGCCTGGAATTTTAAAAATAAAAAGAATTGCAAAAAACTACTACTATATGGATTTAGATTAAAGTTTTATCTTTCAATATGTTTTTACTAAAAGTCGCTATCTTTTATAGTTTTTTTATAATTAGACACGAGACCAACGCCGATTTTGGGCTTATTAAGCCAGGAACATTCTTGTGGAGTACAAGAATACGATAAACCTAAGAATAGGTATTAAACATAGATTAATAAGGATGTAATAGTATAAATACGGCATAACCTTTTCCTGATATTCATAAAATATATTATTCTACAGTTAATACGAAGTTGTACCTGGAGATAAACAAACAAAGCAACGGAGAAAATCAATAAACTCATGCTCAATACATCGTATCTATTTTTATAACTGTCTATTCTCTCCTATATGGCACATCTAAGGTATATTTTTCTATTTCACTAAACTATCGGTAAAGAATAATGCAAGTGGGCCTTTTATTTTATTTTTTAGACGTTTATTTCCATCCATGGCCAACTTAAAAGGTTGTCCTGTTAATATCCTGTAACACATGATTTAATTTTTTTTTTTATATTTTATACAAGTTTTCGTACTTTGTCTAACTTTTGGCTAATCAACTCAAATTAAACTAACGGTGCAGCTCATGTTGAATACTCTGGATCTGGAACTATATTAGTACTTAATTGTTGGTTTTTTACGATATAAATACCGTGTTGGTTTTCCCCTTTTAACACCTTTCTTCTGAAACGTTTGATATAATAAAGTACGAAGTTTTTCCATATCGCTTTTCATTAATTTTCTCTTATAATGCCGGAAATAGACTAAATTGAAAGAAATGCCGGCTAATATTCTATTAGCGTATATTTTTAAGGAGAGTTTTTTAATGAAACGCCCTGTATATGTGTTTTTATAGCACTTTTATAAGCTATTTAACAACATGATTTTTGTTTTAAATATCTTAAAAACAGGCTGAGAAATTAATTTTCAGCTTTACAAAATTATAAAATATTAAAAGTATGTTAAAAATTTTAAGTAAGTAGTTTTTGAAATATTTCTAACGTCAAAGGTATTAATATTGTTTATCATTAAAATTTCATTCCATTTGTGTTTAAAAACCGTATTTTCAAACAGAAAGGGCATATTATTGTGCTCTAAATCTAATTTATCGTTTCGAAACATAATCAATAACTATCTTGTCTAAACAAAAACGAACATCATCACGAACAACAAAAAGATAGATACGTAAGAAAATAGAGGAAAACCTACCTTGGACTATCTAAATTGAGGATTCTAATTTATAGTAATAATAACTATACTTAATTAATTTTAATACTGTTTCAAATTTTTGACCTACACATTTTAAGATTTGCAACCTTTTAAGATTTCAATATGGCCAGCATTCAGCATGGAAGTAAATGTGAATATATTCGTATATAAACTCCCTCTAAATGCAAAGAGGCCGATTACTTTAAATTTCCTGCAATCCTGCACTAGATATTACTTTTCTGTCACTTGAAATAAAATATTTTATTACTTTCCGTGTTGCCTTGCAAAATTCTTCAGTATCATTTTATAAATTTATTACAAGTAGATATACCTACCGTGCAAAGCCCCCTGTCGGTGGATATATACAGTGCGAGTCACTAACGTCCAATTAATTCAAAATAACAAAAACCAAATTGTTTTATAAAAATATGTACACAAGGTGTCTAATATTGTAAATTACTATCTGCAATAACATAACTGACATTATTTTTATGGCAACTTTAATGGCAATTTTAATGGAAATTTTAATTTAAATTTGAATGGTAATCAGTGCATCTTTACTTGCAATTCTTATGTCTGAAAATTTTACTTTGTCTACGTCTCTTCTTAACATTATGTTTAATTTTTTTCTAAAACCAAAAAAATGTAAGAAACTTTAAAAATATTAAACCTTGGTCAACTAGTACATATTTTCAACATAGAATCATTCCTATTTTACCTTTGATGAACCCTTTCGCAAATAGAATACTGTTTTTTAGTATCTTTCTTAATAATAATACTGAACAGTGATACTCCGGTAAATAACAAATTATTCTCTGCCGGAGGGACGATTTTTGCCTCAAACACATTTTAATGAAACTGCTCTGTCCCTTCTAAGGATATATTAAACTTTCATGAAGCAAACCAGTACACAACACCATCTTAAATTCATGTTAGAAATAAAATTTTCATGACATCGCTTCTTACAAATAATCTATAAACGATAAAAATGCAAAACCTAGTACATGTTTTCCAACTAAAATAATAAACCATTCCAAACAATTTACTACAAGAGAAGCTTTACTAAAGTATTCAATCTAGTGACCCCTGACATACACGTGGACTGTTTGCAGCTTTCAACGTTTTATAAAGAAATATATCCTTTACAGGTGAGATCAAGAATCGTATTGATATCACATCGCCTTATTTTGTTTATTTTGTTACTCTTAACAGATCCACATTGATCCTGTGTTGGTCAAAATCTAGTTTAGGAAATTTAAATATTTTTTTATTTTTACGGAATCATCCCTTTTTGACCAGTCATCCTCGTCTGACAAATGAAGTGAGGGGCTGGGATTGTCTATTTTGTTATTCTTAACAGATCCACACCGATCCTGTTGTCGATGAAAATCTAGTTTTCCAGTTTTTCTAGTTTTTCTAGTTCTAGTTTTCTTTCATATTTCATGGTTTTTTCAATTTAATAACATTATGCGGCAAAATTATCAACATTTAACAGCATATAAAAAATTAACGAAAAGCGATAGAGATTTGAAGCTTTCAACGTTTTATAAAGAATTATATCCTTTACAGGTGAGATCAAGAATCGTATTGATATCACATTCCATTATTTTTAAGTTTTAAACACTATGTTAAATTCATGTTAGAAATAAAATTTTCATGGCATCGCTTCTTACAAATAATCTATAAATGATAAAAATGCAAAGCCTTAGTACATGTTTTCAGAACTTAAACAATAAACTATTCCAAACAATTTACTACAAGAGAAGTATTCAATCTAGTGACCCCTGACATACAAGTGGACTGTTCTGTTTAATAGGGGCGTGCTTCTTCACTTGTAAGTCCATGGTAGAGTGATTACACAAGTCGGGGAAATAAAGACCGGACACGGTAAAGGACCAACCTTAGATTAAAATATATTTTGCGGCAGAACAACCACAACATGGATTAGGTATGAGTTGCGATTATACATAACTGTTTAAAATGAAAATTAAATAATAATGGACTCAGTAGGTACTTCATAAAAAAAATTTAAAGATATACTCTCCAACTTGTTCAAGTATATCCCCATTAATACTGTTCTTAGTTTCTGTTTTGTTGAAAATAGTCCAAAATTTACTTTTAAACGAAGAGTTTTGTCATAAGAAGGCTGCCATTGAGGTCCACATGGAACAGAAAACATATTTTTGGTACTTGAAGCTTTATAATTTTTCTGTAGCTCAGTTGCAATAATAGACAAAAATTGCCAGACGGATAGTAGCAAAGACCAAAAGAGGGCGCTTCTCATCACCACTAAAAAGTAGGTTTTATATTTGCAAATGCGTTAATCATTACATTAGATTCCTAGTTAACCGAAGGTATTATTATATTTTCCAGTTAAACAGGCTTTGTCAGATTTATATAGAGTATTCACAGTTGGTTTTTCTTAAAATGAAGGGAAGAAGAATACATTCAAAAGAATATATCGCATAGGATTATGTTAGAAACGTTATCAGTTTAATTTAAACATAAGTTTGTTTATATCACTTCCGATTTCCTAAATCGGGAATTCAATTTAACCAAGAATATGGTCATCGTATCCATAAACTATTTCACTTTTTTACATGTATTTGCATTTTTATTACAAACGATGAATATTCAAGGAAATAATTGGCTATTCCAGGACTTTTAGTCCGCGCAGTCCATTGCCCTTTGGAACACTATGAATATTTAAGTTCCTCTTACTTTGAAATATTACAAAAAAGTTTTAGTAGATAAGAGGACACAACATATTTACATATGATACTGATCCATAAAACCGTATGTTACCAGTAAAGTGAACAGCCCGTAAATTTATTTTTACGACCTCCACTACTGTAAGAGTGGTTCTTATTGCAGATAAAGCCTATAAACAAAGGAAGATAATTTTTACGTATAGTTGTACATGAAAATAGATTTGTCGCATGGATTTCACGAGGTGTTAACGCTATACTATAAATACGACCCAGGGTCGATTTCATAATTCGCAAAACCAGTTCTATAATTTTCATTTAATCAAGGCTCGAGGAAAAATCGTAGTGCTCATTTTTAAACTATTAAAAAAAAAGTAACACTTTAGGAAACTGCTATAAAATTGAAATTAATATAAAAAATGGTGTACTAAAAAGTTATATAAAGCACAATATCCAGATTTATCCCGGTCAGCAGTAATTGACAATCCCCGACAATTGACAACGGAATAAAAAGTAACGCCATTTCTACGTGTCTGAAGAGACGGAGAATGGGCCTTTTCAAAATTTTTTTTTATTCGCTTATTATAAAATATATACTTAGTTATGCCTAAAAAGTGTTTTTAAATTTTTTTCTTCACCAGATATATTTTGAAAACATTGTTAAAATTACCATATATTTGAAATAACGCGCCATTGACGTCATACTCCAGTTTGTTGTTGTCTGTTGGCTGCTCTGCATTTTGTGTTCTGTCAAGTGAAATGTGCTTAACCTAACTTTCGTTTTGTGTTTTGATTAATTTGATTTAAAATGAATAAAATTGAAGAGGGGTATCTTAAGGCTGATTCAGAGAACCTTCCAAGAGTTGGCAGTGAAATGGTTAACGATTTGTACGTCACAAATATGATCTTTCTATGTGCTGAAGTGCGCAATGTTAAAACAAGAAGGTTAGTTTTTATAACCTAAGTTATCAAATCATCACTTAGTTGATTCTAGCATAGATTGTGCAGTGTTATCACCTTTAGCGAAAAATACCTCAAAATTATTTAGCTCAAGGGATAAATTGTAAAATAATCATGTTGATTTGCTTTAGTAGTAATTTATGGAGAATATTTCACCTAAAAATACATATTTTCATTTCAAAAGTACCAGAATGTAAATTTAATCGTTGCCAAGAAAAAAGTAAAATTATATGTGGCAACGTGGAGCCGTTCTTTAACTTGTATACATTTTATTGGCTACTGGAGTGTGATGTCAGCGAACCGCACAGTTTGAAATTATTCATGAAGACCAGTCACTTTGAACTTGGATAAATTCGCTTAATTAGAATTCTTTAATAAATTGGGTTGATTCTACCTTTACTTATGTACCAGTATAACGTTTGATATTAATAAAATAGTAAAATTCAATTTAGTGGAAAAGGCCCATTGCCGTTAAAAGTAACTTCTGTATAACATGTTCTTACGACGTCATGATTATTATTGTGATACGCTCCTGTGAAATCTTGGTTACCTGGTTATACATTTTCTCTTGCGATAACCAAATGGTTGCAAATTCAAAAAGTAGTTCTAGCAGATGCTTTGTTTAGCCAGGAACATTATAGTGTTCCTGGCTCTGTAAATTCATCTAAACCAAGTGGTTCAAGAATCACCGAGACACCCTCTATGATATTTTTATAAAAAATAGAAAGCACGGTAATACTTCGACTTTCTGGATGAAATATGCATATTAGTCTCTTCAATATCGAAACCACATATTTTTTTACACATTGAACTAATGAATGACTCGCAAATATAACTTCACTTTGCTGCTCCAGATGCTGTATCCAATTACAGGATTATTACCCTGAATACGTAAATTTACACATTGATTTCAACAACAGTTTCACAGTTAAGTTACAGTATAAACCCGAAGTGTAAAATTAGGTCACATTTAGCTGCCCACTGCTGATAATGCCTTATTTGCTTCGATGCATGCATTCAAAGTGCTCTAATCTAGTAGGATTCATATGATGAAATTTCATTATCTATAGTAAAATGGTACTCCCTGGTATTGTCTAAAATTATCTTTAATTAAATAGTTAGGTTGCCATATTCAGGGAATACTACAATACATACAAGGAGCAAAAAAATTATTGTAAAACTGTTCTAATTTTGCATACTTCCACTGCACTTTAAATTTACTTAAAGTTATTAGATTTTATTGCCAATAAATATTGTATTTTTAAACAAGTACAAATTTTAAAATGTAGTAAGTGAATTAAAACAAGTGGATTATCCAAACTATAGTAAAAAACTTTGTTATTTTTCTGATGCATTATTAGTAGAATAATGTGTTACAAAAATCTCCTTTATGTTCAAGGACCCTTTTGTCAATAATGCTGTACTGATGAGATCAAACAACATTGAAACAAGTCCGCAGTTTTTGCCGTTCTAATTGGATATTTGTATTTTGATACCAATGTTAAACGAAATATGGAATATATGGAAACCTAGGACAATAACTATTCCGGTTTAAGTTAATTGTGCCTAAATTGAATATTTAAGTACTTTCAACTGTCACAATTACGCACGTTTTTAAATAAACATCAGTTTCCAGTAATTCTACTTAAAAATGTACATATACGAGCGACAAAACAATTTTTATGTGAGTTTCTGGTTTTATATTCATGCCCAAGCTTCAACAATTTTCCACGCGGGAATTATTAGAGTTCTAATTCAAGATTTTTATGCGGCTATTCACTAGTCCCGTGCTAATAACGCTGCAGGTACAACACAATGTATACAATTTGTTGAATCCTCCAAGTTTTAATTACACAGGGACACGCTCGATGTGCCTGTTCAAAGGTTTATGCCACGCGATACACAGAGGACCACACCAGAGTGGTAAGAAGATCTGAAAAGTTATCCGCTGTCTCTATTTCCCTCTGGTATTATGAATTTCCTATGTTCTGTCTCTATCGCTTCAAATGTAAAGCACATCCTAGAGGCCACTACTAACGCTATGGGAATGAAAGAATTTTTCATTTCGTATATATTTTGCCAGCCGGCACTAACACTGAAAAAACTCACAGAACCCATAATAAAAATCTATGTTGACTCTATTACTTCTATAAAATTGCATTTATACCAACCTAATTAATTATTATGTATGTCTCTGAAAATCAATAGTTTTCAAGGGTTATTTAATTATAGGTAGTATTTTAGGTCAATTAAGTATTTGCTTTGAAGAACGATCCATTTGCATATATATGTCGAACAATATCGACCAAATCCCGTCAAAAACAGTGACCACATACATGCTCGTCAACTGACAAACATATTGAATATAATAGTGATGAGAAACACACCCAAACAGACCCAAGGAAGACTTTTTTATTTGAACTAAAATTCATTCATTCCTTAGGCAATCATGTCGCAACATCATTCATCGATTCCACTACCTATGGCACTCTGACGAATGCATAATAAGCGCGAAATCGGTCATTGTCTGGTGGTTCATCTCGATGAAGGATATGGCGACTTCCATGGCAATGCTGCAGTAAAGAAACGCCAGTCGGGCACATTACGTGGAAAAGTTGTTTTCGGCATCTCCTTCAAATAAAAAAATATTGAATATACTTGTTGCTATAGTAGTTTGAAAAGAGCTAGTTATTTCTTTTTATTATGAAGCCTGCATGGACGAAGTAAAGACGAACATAATGAGTACGGCTAATGCGTTTTACAGAAAATTTATTTTATATGCCCCAATAGCCAGTATATTAATAGTACCAACGTTTGTCATATTCTTCCCCATTTTTTCATTAATTTGGATAATTCAACTGCTCCTCTAAACCCTCAGCGTTTAAAAAATAATGACTCCAATTATTTCACCGCAATAATGAATTAGCAGCTTCGTTTCTTATCGCTTCCTCCTCCTTCCACTTCTTGGCAAATAACAAGGTCCAAATTGATGCATCACTGCTGAGATACGACTGCCGCAGCTCGATTAATAAACTTGTATCTCATTAACTGCGGTATCGATTTTATATTACATGGAAAACGAGCACAAGTACTTGGCTTGTGCAGTGATGCAGATTATATTTTCAAGATATTACCTATATAGGCACAAATCGTTTTAATGAGATGTTATCTCTAAACGAGAACTCAAGTTGTTATCGCAGAAAAAAATAAAAGAGTTTTCTTTCTTTTCAGAGTAATGCATTCGGCATTTCTTTGTAATTGTAATTGTAATTTATTTAAATAGAATCCTAATATACAAATTATTTACTACAACTCACTAACATCTTAAGCATAAAGATATAAGCTAAGTAAGCACCTAATATTGAGACATAAAGGGTCAGTAGAACGCACAGCCCATACAGATATTCAATAACAATCAGCTTGTTAATTTACTGCCTTCAATGAGTTTGAGCAACTTATTTTTAAATGTATATACACTAGTACTTTCTTTAATATCGGCTGGAAGATCATTGAACTCATTTAAACTCTTAACAAACACAGAAGTCATGGTTTGCTTATTTCCAGTTCTTGTGATATGGAAGTTATCTAGTCTACTCCATCATTTCTAAATGATATGCATAATAATAAACAGTAAGGAGGGTTCTAGCTCCTACCCGCCAATATTCGTTGCCCGTAGTCATGACCTGGGATGGTTTGGGGCTGAGCGGGATTATCGCTCTTTTCCCTCCACATCGCTCTAGGCCTGGACTGCCTCTTAGAGGTGGACCCCATCCTTCACCAACCCTAATCACAAAAGTGATAGGTGTGGGCGATTTGTAGGGTCTTCTCTTGTGCTGGCTCTACCCTGCAGGCTGGGTAGGATCTTCTGGCGCTCTTCTGACTTGTTTCGTTTCTTCTCCTGCATGTTTAACCCACCGGGGGTAGTCTCTCTCGTCTAGCTCCTATATATCTGCAAACACATCACGCATATGTAGGAGCTGAACAAATAAAGTCTAAACTTCTTGGCTATTAAGGTACAATTTGCTCCAGGAAGCTATTAAGAAATAGTGCTGAAACTTACTTATAATCGATTCGAATCATAGTATTTTATGGACTAAGATCCTTTTGTCGATAGACATGGTAATCTATGCTTACTGATACTGATGAGAACTAATAAGAATCGAATGCGCTCTTTAATCAATAATATTCTATGTGCAGGTCCCTGTATATTCTTGTAGTTTTCGTGCAATCGTTAATCAAAATAAACAAATATTGTCTTACAATTCAGCGCTCGCTGGGGCTTATATAGGAGAATAGCTGTTTCAGCTTAACTTGCTTAGTCTTTATTTACACAAGATATTTCAAGTGAAGCATCCAAAACAATCCTTACTGTTATTTGTAGTTATGTTATTTATGTATATATTATACTTACGAGTATATACACCATATCTCCTGTAGATTCCGTGAATTTATATAGATACTATATTTCTGTCGAGTTAAAGACCATACATCAAATAATAATTAATCATAATAATAATAATAATAATAATAATAATAATAATATTAATAATAATAATAATGATAATAATAATAATAACCAGATAACCGGTCGACTGGGTTTAAAAAAAAATATATATATATATATATATATATCTACCCACAAGGTAGATCGAAACAATATTTACATGAGAGAATATACGCTCATAAATACAGCATAAGAAGTCAAAATGATTCTCAAACTGCTTTATCAAAACACGCTATTGAAAATAACCATGACTTCAATTTTAATAATGTACAGATTTTAGAAAAAGAAACAAATTATAACAAAGAACAATTCACGAGACGATCCAAATAAAAAGACATACTAATGCAATAAATAACCGCACTGATACAGATAATTTAAGTGAAACTTATTTCAATAGAATATAATTCATTATTAAATATAATACCTACTAATTAATATAAATAAAATAAATACAAATAATAATAGATCATTTATGGGGAAAAACAAAAAAAAATATTAAAATTTTTACATCTCACACAAAAAATATTAAATTAAGTAAATTTAGTTTGTAATTTAAACATGTCGGAACAAATATTATTTTTAAATTTCAATTATACCTCTACCTAATGCATGTATATGAATATTATCAGCAAATCTGTCAGCTTGGAAACAAAACTAAACCCAAACCACTTCAAAACTCAGTCGCGTCAAAGCCCTCAAACAACATGTATGCAGCAAAATAACGCAATAATCTTTTCAAACAATTTAAAATTATTATAATTTAGTTAGTTACAATACATGAAACATCCTATAAATGTAAGTATAATATATCACAAAAGTATTAAAGAAACAATTGTAAAATGTATTCTTATGCAGAATCTCTGAAGATGGCCTAATAAAGCCGAAACGTTAGAAATATATATATATATATATGTATAAAAAAAGTGTAACCTACTAACTATATGTAATTAAGTGACCGATATACCCAAGAAAAACAATCTGTGTCTACCCACAAGGACTAACTAGGAAGACTGAGACTTGTGTGTGAGAGGGAACTGCATATTATTATTTCGCGGGCCGCATTTGCACCTTAGGAACGACTTAGGTTGGTAAGCAGTAACCACCATTCAATGCTGGATTGTGGAAAACCTGGAAAACCTCACTAACTGGGGGGACAGTCAACGGAATTAGGAATTGTAGATGCAATTATAACATGCAAAATCTTTGTATACTAGTGATATCATAATTTTCAAGTACCCTGTACACAGGATATTAAGGAAACTAAGTAAATGCTATTATAAAAATGGCGCGTATTAAGCTTTATCCACTACAGCCTGTACTTTCGTTAATATTTAAGAGTAAAAGCAGATTGAAAGATAATTAAAAGTTAAAATCCAGGCCAGGAAAAATTATTTCTGAGTTAATATGATCATACCAGATTGAAATCAATAATTATATAAGTCTGAAATGTTCGAAAGTAACGAAAGGAGATTAAAAGCCTACACAGTCGAAAGTTTCGTTAAATCCATCCACGCACCAATTTATTAACAGCCCTGTTAATTTATTAACCTCTTTGGGCACATATATTCCAAACGATACCGCCGATTCCGAATATTTATCTCTTGCCAATGAACGAAATGTGTTTAGAAATAACGAACAGTAACGTTTGTTTTTCTTGCGATAGAACAATCATGCTCTAGTGTGAAAATGATAATCTAATGTGAATGATGTACAGGATAATTTTTACCATATCTTTTGTGAGAATGGAGTCTTATCTATGGCTAATACGAGTACTCAAATTACCGACCTAGTATTTTCTACATTCACAAATACTTTAATTGACAAATTAATACAATTTTTTATATTTTCATCATTATTCATTGATTTATAAATTTTTGTGTTTAGTTCTAAATATTTTGTTTATGTCGAATCTATTAGCTTGTTAAATTATTATCATTAATTATTTATTAAGCTTTATTCATAAATATATACTCGTCATAAATAGTTTCGACAGTGCTATACTCACAGATGATTCACAATACAGTGTAACACAGACACATGGTATACCCCTCTTTCCAACCATTTTTTTTTTAGTACTACAATTTCGAACTTTTTACAGTTTTTTACATGAAAATTACTTTTTTGCTACTTCCGGTTTTGCCAGTAACACCACCTTTCCTGTAAGTAAAGAAATTAAAGGTTTTTGACGTCAACTCTATTTTTTTATGGTTGCTATGGTCCATTAGAATCAATCGGGGATGGTCAAGGTACTCTAAATTCAATAGTAAAACAGAGTTCAACATGTAATATGACAGCTGAACTGTCACTAATATTATATCTATTGTTGGATTCAGAAAAAGACGTAGAATCCAAAAGTATACTATTATAACACAGGGTGTTTCATGTAAAAATCGAGACTAAGTATATCCGGTAAAATCGGAAGTGACAAAAAGGTAATTTTTATATCAAAAAGTGACCTTTAATAAGTGCTTTCGCCATGCGAAATTTTAAAATTGTATACAGGGTGGGAAAAATTTTAATGTGCAGCATTGGTATTTCGGAAACGGCAAAAGATACAACGTGGCTCAAATTACGAAAAAGTTGCTCAATTTTATGCTGATTCAAAATATGTGAACAAGTTTAATATATTCCGGGCCGTTCGGGAGTTATGCCGGAAAAATAAAAATTTGCCAATTTCTTTTAAGTCAAATAACTTCTCTTGAAACAAATGTAGACTTTTGAAATTTGGTACGTTTACATAGTTTGATGAGAGCTTTCGATTACCATACTAAAACATGTTCTACGCCTACTAGTTTTTCCGCAACAATATTCAACTTTTGAATTTCTTATGGGCGCCATATTGGATTTTTACTTCACTAAATACAGAAAGAAATTACAAGCACGGTGATATATCACACTTGATACTTTCTTCAATAAATATGGATAATACACGCGAATAACGATAAATATTATTTATTTACAAATAATAAACAATCATTAATTTATAGTTAATTGTTACAAAGTGTGTTTTTAGCTTTTTAGAGGAACTAATTATTATAATAAGAAAAACAACTTATTTATACTGCTCGAATTGGCTGCCGTTACTCTGAATACAAAGTTGAGTCCTTACAGACATGTCATCCACTGCACGTCTTACTGTTTCACCATCTATTGAATTTATGTATTCATTAATTCTTTCCAACATTCATCCTCTGTCGATGGCATTGGATTATTGTAGATATAATTTTTAACAGCTCCTCAAAAATAATAATCTAAGGGGTTTAGACATGGTGATCGCGGTGGCCATAGAATGGGACCATTTGTACCCATCCACGAATTCGGAAAACGTTGATCTAGGTATGGGTTACAATCCTAGCATTGTGTGAAGGGCATCCATTTTGTTGAAACAACTGTAAATTTTGTATATTTTGCAAAGGAAGATCATCCAGCATTTCCTCCAAATCATTTTGTATGAAGTCTAAATAATTTCGAGAAGTTAATTTATCAATAATACGATAAGGCCCTAATGCCTTGTTATCTAAAATTCCACACCAAATATTTACTACATCCTGGAGACAATGAGCGGAGGTTGCAATTTTGTCACTGGATGCAAAGGTTAATGAATAATGACAATGGTTTTTGTAGAAAGATATTATGGAGTGATGAGTCAACGTTTAGTAATTAATTGTGGGATATTTAATAGAAAAAATGAGCACCATTACGCAAAACGAAATCCTCACCTGATTAGAGAAACGAGACCTCAAATTAGATTTTCAGTAAATATTTGGTGTGGAATTTTAGATAACAAGGTATTAGGGCCTTATCGTATTATTGATAAATTAACTTCTCGAAATTATTTACACTTTTTACAAAACGATTTGGAGGAAAGGCATGATGATCTACCTTTGGAAAATATTCAAAACTTACAGTTGTTTCAACAAAATGGATGCCCTTCACACAATGCTAGGATTGTAACCCAGTACCTAGATCAACGTTTTCCGAATTCGTGGATGGGTACAAATGGTTCCATTCTATGGCCACCGCGATCACCGTGTCTAAACCCCTTAGATTATTATTTCTGGGGAGCTGTTAAAAATTATATCTACAATAATCCAATGCCATCGACAGAGGATGAAATGTTGGAAAGAATTAATGAATACATAAATTCAATAGATGGTGGAACAGTAAGACGTGCAGTGGATGACATGTCTGTAAGGACTCAACTTTGTATTCAGAGTAACGGCAGCCAATTCGAGCAGTATAAATAAGTTGTTTTTCTTATTATAATAATTAGTTCCTCTAAAAAGCTAAAAACACACTTTGTAACAATTAACTATAAATTAATAATTGTTTATTATTTGTAAATAAATAATATTTATCGTTATTCGCGTGTATTATCCATATTTATTGAAGAAAGTATCAAGTGTGATATATCACCGTGCTTGTAATTTCTTTCTGTATTTAGTGAAGTAAAAATCCAATATGGCGCCCATAAGAAATTCAAAAGTTGAATATTGTTGCGGAAAAACTAGTAGGCCTAGAACATGTTTTAGTATGGCAATCGAAAGCACTCATCAAACTATGTAAACGTACCAAATTTTAAAAGTCTACATTTATTTCAAGAGAAGTTATTTGACTTAAAAGAAATTGGCAAATTTGGATTTTTCCGGTATAACTCCCGAACGGCCCGGAATATATTAAACTTGTTCACATATTTTGAATCAGCATAAAATTGAGCAACTTTTTCCTAATTTGAGCCACGTTGTATCTTTTACCGTTTCCGAGATACCAATGCTGCACATTAAAATTTTTCCCACCCTGTATAAAAAAATAAGGAGGGGAAAGGGGTATACCATAAATCTGTATCACACTGTACATAGAAATGGCATAAAACCGTACTATTATACTCGTATATACAGGGTGTTGCGACATCGTATGTCGCAAACACGTGGGCGTGTTCTACGAACAATAACAAAAAAAAAAGTTCGTAACACTTTTGTCCTAGTGTGATTCATTTTAAAGTTATAGGGGTTGAACATTGTTCGAGAAAGAAAGATTTTATTTTATAACTTTTTAATAAATAAAAATTTCGCTGTGCAACTTGGGTACTGTACGAACCAACGATACGAAATTTATTACCAAAATATGGCATTTCAACTATAACCAGTGGAGTAGATACCGGGTACGTCTGTGATCTTAGGCAAAAAATATATGACGCCACTGATTACAGTTTAAAAAATACCATTTTAAAATTTTACAATTCATTCTTAACAAATATGGTATCTTCATCAATATGCCCACTTGTTTGTGACATATGACGCTGTAACACCCTGTATATGCGACGCCCTACTTTGCTGCATAAAATAGTGTAACAGACATAAACAAAGTGATGAAGTATTAAGAAAAGAGGCATAAAACTGTATTAATAGATACAGCACTGATACATGATAACAGAGCAATTTTATGATAACGATTTATGATCAGATCGTTAACGTATCTTATTTAGATACGCGACAAACATGATGTTTTATAGTTAATATCAATATAATACATACTAAATCTAAAGCAGATACGAGGCTAGTTTAACCCCAAGAAGATTCACATATTTTAGAGGATGTCGTGTGTGAGGAGTTGTCGAAAAATTGTGCCTGTCACAAGGACAACAAAACAAGGACTTCTTGCTTTTGTTGTCTTATTCAAACAAGTGAGCATAGTAGCTTGAGATTTCTCAAAATCAAGAAAATGCTTGATGTTGAAACCTGTTGAAACCTTACCTAGAAAGCCTAGAAGGATGTAAATGATCACTTTTCATCACTATATATCATCACTTTCTTTTTCAGAAACCAAAAGTTAAAGAAAGTGACACAAATAAAAAAATCGGTGACAATCTCTGACAGTCGATGAACCATGTTTGAAGAATAAAATTATTTTCATTTTCTTTCATGTTTCTTCAATTAAATATTACGTTACTTATTATTTGTTATTGTTTTACTTTATAAATCAATAATTTTTGGCTTATTACGTGTATTCAATTTCAACAAAGCTACTAATAGTATTTTGATGTCAAAATGGGGTTTAAATTGAGGGTAATTTTATATCAGAAAGTAATAAAATTACTGACAATTGTTTGAGTTTATATTTATGATAATGGCTTTAAAGACTGGTTGAAAAGATACCTAACTGATGACCGACTACTTACTACTTACATCCGCACTGTATAAATTAGTCTTCATCATGAAATGCCAATCCTGTTACATGAATATTTCCAAGCACGCACCCTACTAACATTATTCAGTGTAAAATTTAACATGCTTATTTAGCAAGCATCATCTCACTTTCAATTCTGTAATATCCTGCAAAATATTTCCAAACGAATAGAGTCGGTATGTATATTACAATAATTAATGCTATGTTAATGTAATTATGTCTTTGACTTTCAAATAAAGCTTTGCCTGGATAATTCAGAGAGCAAAGGGTTCAGATACAGCTGATGGAATTAATTATGGATGTACCTATACTCAAATATTTAGGCAAATATCATACTGAAGTTGGTATTCGGTGTTTTAAACTTGTTCGAATTTAAAACTTCATAAAGTTAAGACTGTTTCTGTTGTAGCAAATAGTTAATTATTCTGCTAATCACAGTTATCAGTTTTTGATTTGAGAAAAACACAGTAACAACACAAAAAGTAAATAAAAAATATTCAAAATAAATAGTTGGATAAAAAATCTGTTCATCCTTGGAGACGTTCTCCTTAAAAAAAACTATAGTCGATGGAAGAAACCTATTGATTGAAATGTTTATATGCATTTAGGTATAATAATTAACCAAATGTAACCGGCGACCATCGCGTTACATTGTTGTCACATTTAATTTTCAAATTTCTCCATCTAATTAGACTCACATCCATGTTGTATGTACTATTACTATAGTGATAGATATAATATTGTGCATACAAGTAATACAAGTCGAGTAGGCTAGGTTATTTCCCGTTTTTCTGTCAAATTGGAAAATGTTTTTTACTGACTAAATTTTATATTTCCTCATTACTCAAACTGAACGACTTTCCTTAAAAAAGTGGCAACGCCGCCCAACATGCCTGGAGTGGATACTTACATATAACTTGTCTCTGTTCAACTCATTGAAAATGCTGCCTTTCTCTTACTGATCTCATACCAAAAAAAAAAAAAATGTCTGCTTCTAACTATTAATTTTCGATAACAAACTTCTAATATGAACGAATCGTGAGATACTCACTATGATTTGTTAGAAATAGGAACAGTTTCGGATGGTGAATAGAAGAACTAATCCTAATAGACAATATAATTATATGAAAGGACGCATTGTCACTTGCACACTCGTTCCTCTTCTACGAGTAGCCGCATCTATATTTGAACTTGTTCAACAACTTAATAGCTTACATAGAAGTTGATTATACAGGGTTTTTCACGTAACCCGTTCATTGGAATATTTCAGAGACTACTACGATCTAGATTTTGAAACTTGGGGCACTGGGGTTTTTAAGTATTCTCGTTTCAAAAAAAATGATGACGTCACTGTAGCACTTCCGGTTGTACCGGAAGTTAGTAGTAACTTCGTTATTTTAAATGGAAAGGTATAGATTTTGTTGCATTTTTGAAATCTACGGAATTTTTTAGGATGTTTTTGTTAATATATCCCTATACCAAAAATGAACAGTTCTGGAGATATTTCGATTTAAAAAAAAAAATTGGCGATACTAAGCCTATATTGTGAGTGTAATATCTAGAACTTCTAAAAAGCTATAACTTTCAAAATTTAAGCAGTAGTAGAGCAGGCAAAGGGCTTTCCAAGAATGTACTGCTTCTGTCGATAGTCCATACGGGATGTTCAAAACTCAAGGGCCAATATTAAAAACTTCAAACACAAAAAAGGTGTTTTTTTCAAATGGAACACCCTGTGTTTTATCTCATCAATAGATGCAGAATTAAATTCTACATCGAGTGGTATACGCATTCCCTATACCTATCTCCATCAGTTTTTGAGTTATATGCAATTATTTATGTGAAAGAAACTTTAGCATCGATAATATGTGTATCTCTAAATTTTAAAGAAGGCTGAGATACCAAAAAATTGAACTGTGTTTGTCAAATTACTTTTAGTTGTTGAATTATAGCAGCAATTATACAGCAGAAAATTAAATAATTACAAATGAGTGGTATTTTAAATTTATTTTGTATTCGTGGGAAATTTAATAAAATAGCTACAAATTGTTGTCGTATTTTCAACGAAATATATCCAAATTTATCAACAATGAACAAGATAAAATTCGGAAGATGGAATTGCAATTCCCTCATATTAGAATTGACATTAAGAAGACATATCACAAACCTATAACTGAAGATGAAGACAAATAACATGTATCGTTTTATTCATTCTCGTTAAATTTGGGTATCTTTCATTGAAATCACGACAAGTTCTTTCAACTATTTTATTACATTCCCCATAAATGTAAAATAAATTTAAAATATTAACGTTAGTATAATTATTATTTAATAATTCGTTCTGCATTGTAACTGCCACCAAACTTCAACAACTAAAAGTAATATAAAACTTTTGACAAGCACAGTTCAATTTTTTGGTATCTCAGCCTACATTAAAATTTAGAGATACACATATTATCGATAATAAAGTTTCTTTCACATAAATAATTGCATATAACTCAAAAACTGTTGGAGATAGGTATAGGAAATGCGTATTCCAATCGATGTCGAATTTAATTCTGCATCTACTGATGAGATAAAACACAGGGTGTTCCATTTGAAAAAAACAACTTTTTTGTGTTTGAAGTTTTTAATATTGGCCCTTGAGTTTTGAACATCCCGTATGGACTATCGACAGAAGCAGTACATTCTTGGAAAGCCCTTTGCCTGCTCTACTGCTGCTTAAATTTTGAAAGTTATAGTTTTTTAGAAGTTCTAGATATTACACTCACAATATAGGCTTAGTATCGTCAATTTTTTTTTAAAAATCGAAATATCTCCAGTACTGTTAATTTTTGGTATAGGGATATATTAACAAAAACATCCTAAAAAATTCCGTAGATTTCAAAAATGCAACAAAATCTATACCTTTACGTTTAAAATAACGAAGTTACTACTAATTTCCAGTATAACCGGAAGTGCTACAGTGACGTCATAACTTTTTTTGAAACGAGAATACTCAAAAACCCCAGTGCCCCAAGTTTCAAAATCTAGATCGTAGTAGTCTCTGAAATATTCTAATGAACGGGTTACGTGAAAAACCCTGTATACGCTATTCGTAACCTATCTATTTGGTAATCAAATAAAAGAGGTAAGGTACCTAATGTTTAAATAAAGCAATTTTTAATAATTTAAATTTAAGACCTTTTAATTTTACATTCTGTTTTCGTAACTAATGAGGGTTGTTTGGATATCCATTGGATCTACGATATATTGTAAACTTTCCGGCTTACAGTTGGCAAATTGTTTACAGAAAGCTTTGTAAAATGCGTATTATCAGAGATACATCGTATTATAAAGGGAGAAAACGGGTACGCATATTATTTTGTAAAACAGGATAAGCATAAATTACTGTCCGTTATCTAAAACATATATTTTCTCTTGACAGTTCTAAACCGTTAACACCCCTTGCTGTTTTAATGAGCGTAATTTTTGCATATTCAGAAAGGAAAATAATTATTTCAAACTTATTGCAGCGTGTAAAGTTACTTGGAAACGTAAAGTGCAGGCGAATGAAGTTGTGCAATAAAAAGCCTAGGTACATACTACCTTCCTCAACTCCAGAATTTTGCATTCTTTAAATATAAACTAGTCCTCCTACATTTTGCTGGCATCGCAATTATGCGCATCGGTTAGTTTCGCTCCAAAATTTAATCTTGGATGAATATAACAAATTGAACGTAGGATTATATGCGACTCGTAATAAAAAGATGCATGGAAAAAAGTATAAAAATGTTTTTCTACTGATATTAATATACAGTGAGGACATAAAGTTCGTCCCCCCCCTCTAATTTTTGAACCACTGGGTAGATTGTGATGAAATTTGGAACGATAATATATGACTAAATTCTGCATTTTTTGACACATCAATGACAGCTCTGAATGTCAAAGTGACAGGTGGGCGCGCAATAGGCACATTTTTTTAAACGGAAATGGGGGTCGAGTAATAACTCATTTTGAAGCTATTTTTATGCTCAAAACATCCCCCAATTTTGAGAACATTTGGTTCAGTAATTTCCAAATAAAAACTAGTAATATCGATTTCTGTTATATAATTTTTTTACATACATATTACAAATTATTGTAAATTATTCAAAGCTAAACAAAAATTAAAAGTAAACAAATAACATTAACCCTAACCTAAAATAACCTAGATTAAAAAATTATGAAATAATTTAAATTAAACGTAGAGGCAGAAACAAATTTAGAAATCCTGACAAATAAATGTGCCATGGGTATGTTCTATTATAAAGATTATGTGGTAAAAAGATTATGTTATAAACTGATATTACTGGTTTGTATTTGGAAATTACTGAACCAAATGTTCTCAAAATTGGGGGATGTTTTGAGCATAAAAATAGTTTCAAAATGAGTTATTACTCGAACCCCATTTCCATTTAAAAAAATGTTCCTATTGCGCGCCCAGCTGTCACTTTTACATTCAGAGCTGTCATTGATGTGTCAAAAAATTCAGAATTTAGTAATATATTATCGTTCCAAATTTCATCACAATCTACCCAGTGGTTCAAAAATTAGAGGGTGGGGGGGGACTTTATGTCCTCACTGTATACATTCTTGATGTTTTGTTAATAGAAGTAATTGAATAATTTTTCATTATTCAATTACTTTCCACCTATCGTATGCAGTTTTCCATTATGCGTTAATACTATGATTTGTGTTAAATCACAGTGCGATTGTTGTGATTGTGTGTGATTGTTAGTACAGAAATAGTTTATTTTTATATAACCAGTTCCTATAAATTGAGAATTCCTTTTGTTCCAGTTAGAAATAACCATATATAATCTAATAATCTAAAAGGAAATGCTGATAATCTGTTTCAGGTAGCTGCTGAACTGCAAGTCACGCACACAGCATTATTGCTGCGGTATATGACAGAAACATATTACTATTAGTAGTGAAAAAAAAATAGTCATTCTGCACGTCAGAGAGAAATATGCACTGCATTATTATTAAGTTTGCTACGTAAATGAATTACACTGTATACGAACGATCATCCTTTTATTCTTAACGAATAGAAGACTGTATCCAAGGAAATGTTCAAGGATGATGTTTATAGAATAATAGCCTGACAGTAATTTATAGTTCTAATAGTAAACATACTATCTCATCTATTATATTTTTTCATTGCTGTCAATGTATTTTTCTAGGTAAACAAAACATGTTACTTAAATTGATTGAAAGATTTTCTGAAAGCTATATCGTTAAAGGGATTTGTAAACACCAAAAACAAATTTGCTTTGAAAAAGAGCAGTATAGGGTTTGCTATTTGCTGTAGTAATCCACTGTGATGGTTTTGTAGCACTTCTCAAATAAGTTTTGCAAGGTTTATCTATGAAATAAATACTAAAATGCAAGTGTAACCACAAACTTTCTCAAACAGATCAGATATATACATTCCGGTATACATTCCGTTTTTTGAGTCCCACCATGGATATCTTGCTTATCCTAAGACATACATACGGTTAAGTTATCAAGTTAAGTTAAGACGGTTAAGTTAGGACAAAGTTATCAATAATCTGAAGAGAAATTGGACCTATCTCTGATAGTTTTGGAGATATCGCCAAGAAAACGGAAAATTTTGCTTTAAGGGTTTTATTGTTTAAACTAAAAACTGTTAATACGAGATAGTTCTAATCCAAACATTATTTTTACAGAGAATCCGAATCATATTCCTTTTTCTTCATTTAAGATAGCGGAGAAACAGTTGCCAACATTTTTATCTTATGACCGCCACATTAGATTTTGTATATTTGAGTCCAGTTCATAATACAACTACACAGATATGCTCATAACTTTCGTTTGTTCTGCGCATGACGTCATTCGTGAGGGAAAAATGGCGATGCGATGCGAAAATTCAAATATCTTGCAAGAGCAGTGATATAATTGTTTTCGTGTTTATCAATTGTTTTTCCTCGAGATATATATGAGCTCCAGAAGAGCGAGTTTTTAAAAATAACTTTTGCACAAAAACTGTTAACAAATTTTATTTCAAACACTTTCACTGGTTACAAGTTTTAACTGTAGTGTACAAGGGAATAGTAATTAATGCCTTAACAAAGAGATTATCTCATATTTATAAACTAGCCTATGCTGAGCTTGCATTGCGTCTCCCGTAGGCGCCAGGCTGGCGGTAACATAACTCCTCCATGCCCAAAAATGAAGTTTAGGGCTAGAAAGGGCCTAACTGAATGTCGTTTCCATTTTGGACATCCTGTGTAGGAGGCTGGTGTTTCAATCTAACAATTATTTTGGATCGGTGCTTAAACAAACAATACAAAATCATAAATATTACAATAGTTATTATTACAATGTAAATTATAATCTGGAACCAATTTATATGTTCTTGTTCAATATCAATGAGTTCCTGGTTTCTCAATTTCGTTTGATAGTTTTCAGCATGTCTTTTAATTTCTTCAAATGCAGTTAAATCGATATTACTAATCTCGACATGTTCTAATTTTGTTTTATTTCTAAAGTTAATATTCAATTGCAGCTTTGGTAGATTTATTTGTGAAATTTTGAATGTACTCTTTTGTTTAGGAATTAGAATTTTTGATTTCAATTCGGCTTTGCAATTGTATGGAAGAGTCAGCAGATAATTTCCATGTAGCTGTTTATAATTAACATCATTGTCACAGTAAATTTTTAACACAGTTTCGTCAGGACTTATTAAGATCCAAGAATCAAAGTTTTCTATCTTTATAGATTGTGACTGAATGGTAGGCACCAAATAAGGAGTACAATTTGGGTTATCTTTATAAAGTATCAATTGTAAAGCACAGTTTTCTGAATTTTTATCGGAAATTGTTTCAATTTCACACAGATGCATATCACCTTGTATGATGGGACATTTTTCATTGGTTTCTAAATACGTATCCTTATTTGTTAACAGATATTTTGCATTTGGTATAATTATTTGATTATAACTGTTAGGTACTGGATATATTCTATAGACTTCGTAGTCTAACTTACTTACTAAAGGTATTCTTAATATAAAATATATAATATTATTTTTCTGAAAAACGTTTACTTTTATTAGTTTTTCAAAAATGGATAAATTGTCCATAGTTGGGGGCAATACTAGTTTTAGTCCGTGTAGATGGTTTTCAATTAATATCAATTCTCGTAGGATATTTTCAGATGTGATTATACTACTATGTAGTTCCGAGTGTCTAGCAAATGTTTGTGCCGTTTGTATTTTTGTCAAGAACGTATTTAGTTCGTTTGTGGTTTCAGACAAGATTAATAATACGTCACGTATCCAGATATTCCAATCGCATAGTCTTGATTGTTGAATTATTGTCTGTAAATCGTCAATTTGTTTCACTATTTTATTCTGATTTGATACTAATTTAAATATTGTTTTATTGGTAAAATCAATCTGTTCCTTTGTGATTGATATTTGATTTTTAAGATCAGCTTGGAGTGTTTCTTGATTTTTAAAAAGGTTTTTAAAGTTTTGGTCGTATCTTTCTCCATCGTCAGCGTCTAATGTGCCTGTAAAAGATTTTTGTATGGTTCCAATAAAATTAAACAGCCCTCGCTTATATCGTCTGTTAGGGAGTAATTCTGTTATTAGTTGTTCTGTCATGTTTATTTGTCTGTCAAGGAGATAAAGCAGTTGTGAGTCAACACGTTCTTCTCTGGAGCAATTGTCTTTGTCATCTTTTAAATCGTCCAAAAATTTTCGTTTTTGTACTTCAACTGATTTTAGGTTATTTATTATTGGTAGTAGGTCAATACTGTGTATCAATTCCCATTCTGAAATAATGTTCTTGGCGTATCCAATTTTAAAGGCAACAAGCCCAGGATTATTGGTTATGGTTTGTAAGGCTATTTGAGTTTTCTGCTGGTTGGTCAGCGGCGTCCATACTCTGAAAGAGAGGTTTTAAATTACTCAAGTGAACTCTTTTTTCTTGATTATTAATTGATTTAACTACAGCAGTGTTATCGTCATTTATTTGTAAAATAGTAAATGGGCCTGTGAATTTGGGTTTAGTTTTATTACGGGGGGTGTCCTTAATATAGACTGTGATTCCAATTTTAAACTTACTTTTGGGATCTATAGATTTTTTGTTATGATTTTAGAACTGTTTCATGAATTCCACGATGATTAGTTTTGCCTTCATGATACGTTTTTATGGAATGTTTTATTTTTTCAGGTGTTTTTAGTGTTTTTAACATCGTGTTGTGCCAAATTAGTTTAGGTCCGTTATTATTGAACAATCTGGTATATATATTACATAATCTATTATATATTTCGCGATGTTGCGAATGGATGTGAAAGGTATCTTTTGCTGTCGTATAATCTTTAAGTATGTTTATTAAATGTTGGTCCGAATAATCATTAGGGATATAACACTTGGTTATTTGGCTGTTATATACCTTGTTACTTTTATTCTGTTTAGAGGAATTCAATTTTATTATTATTTGTTTTCTCTCTTTATTGATAGGTTCGTCAGAGATTAATATAGTATTCGTTGGTTCGTCAGATTGATTGGAATGTACAGTGTCATTGTCTTGGTCGTTTGGTGGTAATAGAATATCATCCAAATCCAAAGGTGAATTTGGTCTTTCTAAATTGTCGTTTAAATTAGGAGTGGGAGTATTAAGATGTTCACGTTCAGTTAGAATTTCGTCTAGTAATTTATTTGTTTCGTCATCGAAATTCACTATTAAAGACTCGGTATCAATCGGATTTATTTCTATAGGAGGATTTCGGGAAAGGGCGTCAGCGTTTGTGTTGAGTTTACCTTTTTTGTATTTTACGTCGTAGTCAAATTCTTCTAGTTTAATTTTCCAACGCATTAATTTTGAGTTTGGCTCTTTTAAGGAGTGCAACCACTGGAGAGGTCGGTGGTCGGTGTAAATAGTAAATTTGTGCCCGTATAGATATGGCCTAAAATATTTTGCTGACCAGACTATTCCAAGCAATTCTTTTTCTACAGTGGAATAATTTTTTTCAGAATCATTTAATGTACGTGAAGCGTAAGCTATGGGGTGATCTGACCCAGCAGGTCCTTGGGATAATACCGCACCTAAAGCCTCGTTCGATGCGTCTGTCGTTAAGTTAAATGGTTGAGAGAAATCCGGGTATCTTAGGATGGGGCTATTGGTCAATATCTTTTTACAGTTTTCAAAAGAGTTTATAAATTCAGGTGTATGTTTTATTTCTTTTCCTTTTTTGAGACAAGACGTTAAAGGTTTAGTTAATTGTGCATAATTCTTTATGAATTTCCTATAGTAGCCGGTTAAACCTAAAAATGATTTTATTTGCTTTGTAGTTTTTGGTATCGGGAAGTCAATGACTGCTTTAATTTTGTCAGGATTAGGTAGTATACCCTTTCTAGTGATTACGTGTCCTAAAAATTTTGTTTCATGTCTTAAGAATTCACATTTGTCTAGCTGTATTTTGAAGTTTGTCTGTCTTAAACGGTCAAATACCTTTTTTAAATTTTGAATATGTTCTGGAAGACCTGTAGAAAAAATAATGATGTCATCTAAATATACTGTACAAATGTCGTCTAGTCCTTGTAAAACATTATTCATTGCTCTCTGGAAACTCGCTGGAGCATTTTTGAGCCCAAAGGGCATTCGAATATATTCGAAATGACCTTTGTCTGTCGAAAATGCGGTCTTTTCAATGTCATCAGGTGACATTTCAATTTGATGGAACCCTGATGCAAGGTCAAGGGTAGTAAAATAATTACATTTGCCTAGTTTGTCGAATATGTCAGAAATGTTTGGTATGGGAAATTTGTCGTCAATAGTTTTCTCATTTAGTTTCCTATAGTCGATAACTACGCGCCATTTCTTTCTACCAGAAGCATCTTGCTTCTTAGGAACTATCCAAAGATTAGATGACCATGGAGACGTAGATGGTCTAATTATACCTTGAGATAACATAGAATCAATTTGATTGTGGACTTCCATTTTTTGACAATGCGGGTATCTATAGGATTTAGTATATATAGGAATATTATCTATAGTCCGAATATGATGTTTAATTTGATTAGTAAACGTTAAAGGAATACCTTCACAGTACATAATGTCACGATAATCATAACATAATTGCCTAATTGCTTTATATTCTTCGGTATTTAAATGTTCTAGTCGTAAATTTTTTAAATTTTGTTTTTGTAAATCATCGAAATTTGTATCTGAATTTTGCCATTCCATCGGTTCGTCTAAATTATTTAGGTCAAATGTAGGAGGAATAGGGTATAGTTTTATCTTTGGAATATCAATTTCTTGTTCATGATTGGTTGGGTTAATAGCCAATACTGTAATTTTATTATCAATAACTTTACAAATTCCAGCTGGTATCTCGACTTCGTTATCGAAAACAAAATTTTGAATAATGCCTTCAGAAATATCAATATTATTTATTGGTACACTAATAAGTTTTTCGGTTAGTGGTTCGATTTTGAATTTTGAAAAATTGTTTTTATTTACAGTTCTGTTTATATTAGGTTCATGTTTGATTTTCTGACCCTGTATATAAAGGGGAATGTCTGTATTGGGTAGTTTTAATAATCCATTTTTAAAGTCTAAATGGGCATCTAATTTTAATAATAAATCAAGTCCTATTAGTCCGTCATAATTTGGATTAAAATTAAATATATAATGTTTATGTAAAATATCAGGACGTTTAAAAATTTTCGAAAGATTAATTTCTACTGAATAACCATGTACTGAAATATTGTGTGGGGTTTTAATTTGGAAAGGGTCCTTTTCGATAATATCTGAAAAATGTTCTAAAGCGATTTCTTCGTTAATTAATGTTTTTGTAGATCCTGTATCAATCATAAATTTAGCATTAATTTCGGGGATGATAATGTATGGAAGTCGATTATTTGAGGAAGTATTGATTTCTATTTGTTCGTCGGGTTCAATTCCGAGGCTGGCATATAAAAATTTTCGTCATCTTGTAAAACGTCAGTTTCTAAAGACTCTGGAATTTCGGAGTATTCGGTATACTCGGAATATTCAGGATATTCAGAATAATTAGGGTATTCTGGATTAGGAATATCATAAACACTAGATTGATTTTCTTGAGCGTAAAGTTCTTCGAAGTTAAATTTTCGCTGTTGTTGTTGGAGTGGTTTAAAATTTCTTGAAGGAGGTTTAAATGTTCGCATGGTACCAGAGGTTTCCATAGGAACCGGTTTGTTTTGGGGAACAGGTGCATTTTGTGGTGCAAAAACATTATGAGAAGGTCTTTGCATGAATGGTTTAGGATGCTGTGTTTGAAATGTGTTAGGCCAATTTGGTTTGTTATTAAATGGTTGTGAAAATTGTCGTTGGGTTGGACCATGTGATGTGTGTGGAAAATGGTTATGTGTATAATAAACAGGCTGTGTTCTAATAAGGGGTTTTTTGATTTGTAATTTTGATTGGTTATTTTGGGAACTATGTGGTTGATTAGTTTGTGAATTATTGGACTTTATTAATGATCTGTGATAGTCTATGTTTTCTTCGTCAGTGGTAAATTGTATAGCTTGTTTTAAGGTTGCAGGGGTTTTACATCGTAATAAATGACTCATATTTGAATTTAGTCCAGTTAAATATGCCCTAAGTGCTGAATTATTATACATTTCAATTTTTACGTTTTTCATTTCCCTAGTTAAGTTTGAACATTCTACTTTATTGAGAAGTAGACATCGTAGATCTATACAACGATCTGCGAACTGAAGTGATGTTTCATTATGTTTTTGACGTAACAAATTTAAATCTGATAACAAGGATTCTTCATTTCTTTGATCACCAAAAATTGAAATCAATATATCTTTTAATTCTGGAAATGTTAAATATGTTCGAGCAGCTAAAACCGTAGCAGCTCTGCCCACAATTTTGGTACGTATATGCATCAGAGTGAAACTTATTCGCGTTCGGTCATTATCAGGTGCCATCAGTGTCAAAACTGACTCGCATGATTTTATAAATGTAGACAATTGGGCTGGATCTCCATCAAAGCGTGGGATCAGCTCCAAATAATCTTTTACTGAAATCTGAGGTAAAGCCATATTTCTATGTGTTCTAGGTAAGGGTCGAACAATAAGATTTTCGTTTAATCTAAGACTGCTATTTAATCTTTCAGTTAAATCCGAAATTTCGTCAGTATCTGTCATAAAAATATTTAAATATTATTATTCTATTATATTGATTTAATTATTAAAAGTGATTGTCGAGACTTATTTTACTTACATGAATATAAGAAACAGGAATCTCATTGCCAAAATCGTTTCCAGATTTTATAATGATTATTTATTATATATGGAACTTTTTGAAATACCCTCGTAGTATATAAAAATCCAATATAACTAAAATAAATTTTTAAAATTTAGTTATTATTTTCTGAGGTAAAATGGGAAAATATCTTTATTAATTTTATTTAATTTTGAGTGTTACTTTAAAGGCTCGATGTCTTCTTTATAGGTGGTTTCTAGCTTGAGTCAATACTTTCTACCAACGACTTACGGTCGCATTGGGTCTTAGAAAGTAGAGTACTTTGTCTTGTTTTCTTCTAGGGCTTATGTATAATTAGGCACTTCGACACCTAAAAATACAAGTGCAAAGCCTCACGGTGCTTCCGATGATAGGAAGACTAAGTATCTAGTGGTCACGCTTACCGCTCTGAAATGGGATTTTTCAGAGTGAGTACACTAGTTTTTATAACTTAGTAGAATATGATAGGGAAAAGGAAACTAAGTAGCTAGTGGTCACGCTTACCGCTCTGAAATGGGATTTTTCAGAGTGAGTACACTAGTTTTTATAACTTAGTAGAATATAATAGGAAAGGTGTGACAAGGAATGCCAAATTTTCTTACTTCTAACTTGGTTTTTTGTTTCTTGAAAAGGTGAAAACAAAAATCTCTTCAAATCTTGAAAATCTTCTGTACTTCGGGCCAATTCCGATCAGGTCTACGATAGACAGCACAGCGATCTCAATGAGGTGTCTATCCGCGGAGGCGATTCTCCTCGAATTCTCGATGAACACGGATAGTGGGTTGATTAATACTATCTCTTGTACTCACGGTTTTGCCTTGAACGGTTCGTGTTTGCGGTTTGTTGGGACACTGGTTCTTCTTACTTAGGCTACTCAGTTCACCTAAGATTTCTCGATGATTAATTGTTGAAACAAAAAGATTTTTTCGATGCCAAAAATCTATTTTTGGTTGCCAAAAATCTTCACCACATCCTACCGACTGCGCCAGATATATATGAGCTCCAGAAGAGCGAGTTTTTAAAAATAACTTTTGCACAAAAACTGTTAACAAATTTTATTTCAAACACTTTCACTGGTTACAAGTTTTAACTGTAGTGTACAAGGGAATAGTAATTAATGCCTTAACAAAGAGATTATCTCATATTTATAAACTAGCCTATGCTGAGCTTGCATTGCGTCTCCCGTAGGCGCCAGGCTGGCGGTAACATAACTCTCGTAACTGACGTCACGATCAATCGATAGACCACGCCCCCATGCGCATTGGCATATCTGTGTAGTTGTATCATGGTCCAGTTAGTTTTTCACATTCTGACAATATATCACATTGATATATGATTCACATTGATTGATTGATTGATATTGTGATATATTGATGTCACAAAATATCAAGTGATTATCACTTGACGTTTTGTTTTGTATTTGTGCCAAAATTCAAATTTCTTAATTTTGCGAAGCGTGATTTGAAAAACACAAAAGTAACATTTTGTAACCAATTTTTGACAGTTCAAACAATTGAGATATTTCCGTTAGTGTTTCTGTTAATTTTACCGAAAAAGATGTTTCAAACTAAGAATAATTGTCAAGAAGAAACTAAGAACAAATTGTCTCTATTCCCCCTCCTTGGATATCATGTTTTGAGGTGTACTTAATCTCTTAGATTATTGAGATATAGTCGCGGATATTGTCAATGTAAAGTTCTACGTGTCAAATACACTCACTGTTTTGCACATTTTATTTTTCAGGTCATTAATCAACAGTAGGAAAAAAGGAGTCCTATGTTAGACCTTTGAGGTACACCTGAATATACCCGGTAAGTTTCACTGGAAGAGAGATTATATTTAGCAGTAAATAACGTACTCCTAAAGAACGGTGTAAAAAAAGAAAACTGTGCCTTATTACTCAAAATTTTAATGTTTTTTGACAAAGTCTGTATAAACTGCATCTATTTTCAATTTATTTGTACCCGACTTATTAATAAAACCGAATAAATTTGTGGTTATCGACAATGAGAATGATACAGTTACTTAAACAAGCATAAAGCAAGTACTTTCAGATGAGTACTTTTTTCGGCAAACAAAATGAAGGTATATTTTTGCAAAATGAAATCTAATATTTAGTAGTAGATAAAATGTTGTAATTATTCTGATAATCCTACTAGGATAACATGAGGATAACACAGGAATTTAATGTCCCAGGATTTAGTTTGAGCACGCAGGATGGTAAAGATTTATAAACAAGCACGCATACCGGGGATTATCACATACAAGCGACATTTATCCTTCATATTTAATGAGGATGTTTCAATGTGTTAGATATTTTGGTTGATATTTTGACATGAAAAATTATCATAGGAAGTCATGGAACATTTAGTGTACTATTAGGATAGTGTCAGATTTTTATAGTTTATTACGTAATAATTATTTTTGGTCACACACCTTTTGTATTGAATTTTAATGAAAAATAAATAAATAATAATAATAATAAAAAATCATTAAAATTCAACACAAAAGGTATGTGACCAAAAATAATTATTTTTAATGTAATGTATAGATGCTTGTTTAATATTTCATTATTTAAAAGATAACACTATTAAAAACAAAAATGTATTAAAGACGATAAGTTTATATGAAGATATGCCGTTGTAATTCAATGTTGGGTGGTACATATTGCTCGCAAAGTAGTTGTTTTCGACATATCTTAAAAATGATTAAGTTATTCCTTTGCGTAAAGGAATTTACGTTATTCCTGTTAGATGTCGTACCCCTTATTGTATAAAAGCTGCATACTCTCTGCATTCCTCCTGAAGACGTGAATATTGCATTTCGAAATCAGTTTTAATAAGAAATGGATATAGATATATAGATATAGAAAATGGTTCATATTATAAAGATATATAGGATATAATAGAAATCAATAATACCTATAAGCCTTATAATTCCTTAAAGAATAAATTAATATAAGACGTTAATTGAAGAGAATAAAATTGAATCTTCTAATTTTAAAAATAAAATTTATATGACGCATGTTGAGAATTTAGAACGAAAGCTTAATTATTATTTATTATAAAGAGTCAGTTATTGGATACAGGATGTTGAAGATGCAACGTTCGTGCACAGACAAGTGCATGCCAATCATGCAATTGCAATATTTGCAATTGATTTTCTTAAATCAACGTGTGTTCTTGGTTAAATCACAGTATTATTATCAAAATAGCTCACCTTTCGCAGTTTTTCTGATTTTAGAAACCTTTATCACACAGAAGATATGTATAATAAACTTATCCTGAATAACGCAGCTAATTTCGCTGAAACAGTTACCTTAATCTAAGCACAGCCTTTCTTACTGGGCTGAAAAAAATTCGATCTATACGAGAAACCTCTGCATAGCGCTAAAATTATTTATTAATCTCGATACACTACAAAGCCTTACTTTGCCCGAGAGTTTGAGACAACAAAGCTTGGTAAATTCTTCCATATTCTAATAAGATGGTGTTACAGCCCATGCGTGAGGTGTTTCTTTGGTCCAAGATATACAAAAATTCACAGATTTCGCAATAGCTATAAGAAGCCATCGGATACACTGGAAATGATAACACCATATATGAAACATAATATTATTATAGCGAGTACGGTATTATAACTGAACATTCCCCACTACTCTTCACCAGGCTCGCCGATGGAGCGCGGCGTTATCTATATTAGTGGAGTAGAATCGCCAGTCTAACTCGTTTCTAGGGGTAGAGATCTATAGAGGCACCAGTATTTGCGCTATAAGCCTGAGCGCTCCGTAATACTTCACTGTGATAAACACGAGCGCTTTTTAAAATTCGATAATTCGAAAACTGTTACAGCTATCAACCCAAACTTTTTTTAAAGACTTTTTCAATATCTAGGCTATATTTCATCCCATGTATATACTGGGTGTTCCACATATAAGTCCTCAGCCTCGTATCTCGGCAACGGAAAGATACATTTTAATTTTGAAAAAAACAGATGATAGAGCTTATCTATGGCTTCGTTACGGAGTTCAACTTGATTTTTTTTCAGAGTAAATTGGAGACGGCGCTGAAATCGAAAGAAATTTTTCGTTGGCACGAACTTTGCAACAACGTTTATCCGATACTTTGTTCAATTCTAAACAATTTTTGTTAAATGACTATTTTTCAAAAACTTAATAGTTTCAGAGATATCGGGCTCTTCATTTAGTGAGGCCCAAACTCAAGCGTATTTTCAAGTTTCAAATTATTACCGTATACAATGAAACAATAATTATCCAAGTCAATTTAATAGCTAAGAAATAGTGAAATAATATGTGTGTTTCTGTAAAATATGGCAAAAGTTTTTTAAATACATAATTAATTTTGTATAATAAGTAATTCATAATTATTATGTCCTGGATTTATAATCCTGGATGTATACCGAAACTTCATCACAGTAGGTTTTGATTAGAAGGAAACAAAATTAAATACATATTATTTCACTATTGTAAGTACTAAGTTGGGACGCTCAATAATTTTCGAGAAAATTGAGATTGTTTGTTTTGGCTGCTATCTATTTTTCACCCCCTAGGACCCATTTCAAGTCAATGGTTTTTATACTGAGTAGTCTATATGAGATGCTTATTACGTGTACCAAAGGAGAAGTTGGGACGCTCAATAGTTTTCGAGAAAATTGAAATTGTATGTATTGGGTGCTAGTTTTTCACCCCTTGGGAAGTTGAACTCCGTGACGAAGCTATAGATGAGCTCTATCAACTGTTTTTTTCAAAATCAAAATATATCTTTCCGTTGCCGAGATACAAATCTGGGCATATCTTTCCGTTGCTGTATATACAAATTTTGAATATTGCACGTAGCTAACTGTATATCGAAGTTTGTCATGCAAGTTTTAAATTTACGTCATATTTTTGGTGATATGGGTGTACTACCAAAAAAAAATGTTTAGGCCGTTCGAAGCGCCTAGGATTTGTGCATAAGTGGTTGAAATTTCAGGGCGGTAAGTCTATCCGTTTTTTTATTAATGGTCATGTATGTACTCAGAAACAGATGTTTTCGAATTGTGCATATAAAGCACTCTAAGGCCATTTTAAAAAAATTTCCGAACTAAAAAAAGTTGTAGATCACACCACATATGCCCCAAAATATATGCTCTATAAGATGGTATAGGTTTCATCACTCAATCGCGACACCACTGTCTTTTGGCCTTGAACGGCCAAACGACAGAGGTTTGGTTTGGGTAATTTGGTCCCCATATATGAACATAAACATTTCTAACGTTAAAAAGAAGTCTCGTATAATACACGAACTGAAACTTTCTGGGGAATAATTAATGAGGAACACTGAACAGTGTTTGTTCATTATAGTATATTCTATAGTATTAGATTTCCTGTACAAGCTTGTTATTGTTTGCTAACTGTTTGTTGTTCTCTCATACTGAAAACCTAATTTTTCCACAGTTAAATGCTAAATAATAAGGTAGGTAACGTCTGCGTTTTACCCTTAAATTATTCACGTCTGCTTACGTGTAATATTAATGACTGTGTACATTTCTCTCGATGTATCTCTATAGAATCTGGATTCTGAGGTGTTTGTTTACTATCTTAGAGAATATAGACAAATAGAGTAGATTTTACTACTAAGGTTTATTCAAATTGACGGATTAAGGTAAGTACCAATACTGTCGGACAAATACACAAAGTGCATTCAAAGTAATAAACCCTTATAAAATGATAAATTTGGTTGTTATTTTGGAACTCTTTATCGTTAAACTTAAACTGCAATTTACAGAAGATTAATTATTTATTTACTTTGAGTTTGTCTTAAAATCAAGGTCTATGAAATTATTCGAGAAAGATATTTACATTTTGTGTGATTCATGTAATGGAGGTGAAGCTTACTGCTGATTTCCGAGATTCATACTCCTTATAATTGCAATATTTTCATCGATCCTGGAGTGCTTTTAAAAATATTACTTTGCTTAAAAAAGCATGTATGCTGAAGTGCGCATAGATACTGCTTACAGCGGTATATGCATTACAGTATTATTATTATAAAATATGTTAAAAAATATGTTCAAATATATAACAAAAACACAAGATATTAGTACATTATAGTTAAATAAAGATAAATAACATAATAGTGGAAAATACTTGGAGGAATGTAAGGGGGAATGAAAGGCACATACATAGACTACCTCTGTGGCCACACCCGTGACCTCTGTCTATTGTCACGTCTCCTACCTATAAATATCGATACCTCGGCCCACCCACCTACCCAATAAACTCACATACGTTAGAAAGTCGTTTATAATTTCCTAACACCATTTGAAAAAGAAGTGTTGTTTTTACGTACAATTACCTTAAAAATGTCGCGGTTTTACACGTTTAAGATAACGAAAGTATAAACGTTTAATATTCGTAACTATGAAACGATAAATTTTAATATTAACATGCTTTAACTTCTACGTTTTAAAATAACGTTATATTAAGGTTTTTAGTTAACGTAAATTAAATGTAGTAGAGAAGGTTTAAATAACATATTTTTTCAACGGTTTTTTTAGATGTTAACATGTTACAGACTTAACATTTCAAGAAAGGTTTAAAAAACGTATTTTTCAACTCATCAACTCATTACAGAAATTCTTATATTGTTTTCTAATTAATATTGATTTGCATATGCCAATTGTATCATGTCATAAAAGAATTGTGTCAGTTAATAACGAATATCAATTATAAATAAAAATAATGGTTTGAAAAATGAAATGTATAATATTTCATTTTTATTTTATTCAATCAATATTAATTAGAAAACAATATAAGAATTTCTGTAATGAGAGTCTTAATAATATTGAAGACTTACAAGTCGGAATTAATATAACAGAGATTAACAGATTACAAACTTAGGTAAACATAGAACATAGAGCAAAAATAAAAATTTCTTTTAAAAGTCTTTTTTTAATAAATAAAGTTTCTGAATTGATTGATACAACGTATTAATTAACAAATTAACATATTAACAAATTGTTAAATAAGTATTTTTATTTATGTTTGCCTTGGTTTATTCTAGTTGATGAATGCTTGAGCCATTCCTTTACGCTTCATGCAACTCGCATGTCCTTCTTTTCGTTTGACGAAATGTTGAGTTTGGCGGCTTCTGAAACAAAACAAATCTCAAGCACTATATTATTTATTTATTATTTATTATTTTGTCCTATGTATACACTATAGGGACAGAAATGAAAAATATTTATTTATCACATTAAAAAAACGGAAACAGAAGAGAAGAAATAGTTTTAAATTAGTTAATATAATTTTAGCCCGTTTAAACCGTGCGCCATGTTTATGTAAAAATCACACAGCATAAATATTATTGTCACTTTCATATTTGAGATCTAAAGTAGGTAAACATCGTTTGTAAAGAAATTGTAATTTGAATAAAACAAAACACCCAGACCTGTATAAATAAAATAAAATTCAATAGATACAAAAATTATCTTACCTTATAAGTAGATGAAAATATGGTAACTATGGACACGACGATGTGGTAACACGACTACACTTTGTCGAATGACGAATATGCAACTGATAAAATTTTGCAAGAAAGAACTCGAAATGATACCTCGAAATAATCACGTGATCATCTACGCACCAATAAAATTCTTTAATCCAGACAAACGTTTAATTACATCATTATTGACACGTGTTAAAAACGTCAATTTCTTCCTGGTTTCAACCACTATACTTGCTACAGTTTTCAAGCAATTAAGTGTTATATACTTACTAGTGCGTATACACCTATTTATATATTTATTATGTAATGTCATTTTATTGAATTGTTCTGCACAAAATATTTTTGGGTTAATGTTTTTCCAAATATGTATTAAATGCAAAACGTTTAAAACACGCTCTTTATGCATTATTAGAATCCGTAATTCTAAAACCTTACAAAAACGTTTTGCTAAAATTTGAATAAACTATTCAGTTGATGTGGACGTATTATAAACGTTTAAAAAATAAGGTTTATTTACATATTTTAATAACGTTTATTTCACGTTGGAAAAAAACTGCTAACATTTTTAGTGAAAAAGCTATGTAATTCTAACGTTACGGTAGACCATTATTTTTTCAACCATAAATAAACGGTTGAATTTGTAACGGAACACGGATTATTAACCAATGGCACGTTGAGAATACGTTTTAAAAACGTATGTGTGTTTATTGGGTATGCACCGTTCTTCTTCTCTGTTTAATATTTAATATACACTTTGACCCGTCCTTGTCCCCAAATTCAACATATTTTAATTTGGGAATTTGTATATATAAATATAAGTACAGTGCTTTCATTTAAAAATGAACTACACCAAATATCTTTTGAATTTGAAGAAATTAAAGCAATACCAAAAACACGATATTGACAAAAACTACGGTCCGAAATACTGAGGGGGAAGTTTAATTACACATTGGATTTCATTTCAGCTGTCATTTCCTCCTCCACAGCTATTCTTACTTTTGAATTTCAAATGGTATCCTTCATCGAGTAATACATCATTGGAAAGGCATACAATTTCCTAATCATATTGAATTGTTTGTGAGTTAGGAGAAAAAAATGTGTCAATCAATTTAAATGGATTTAGCGAAATTTTCTACATTTTAGTAGAATAAATGAAACATTCCGTATCCTTTAATATCAGCTTGTATTAAAAAAAACCATTATTTATAGTATATTTTTACATCTTTCTTTATATAGGATTTAAGCCAAAAAGTTAACTAAGAGATAAATTATTAACGAAATTATGAAATATTATGGTTCAATAAAGCTTCATATTTCCTCTTTACCTATTATCCTAGGTATGCGAAGGAATAACCTTATATTATTTTTAAGTTATAAAACAACTTTGCGTTCAACATGCACAGACCAACACTGAATTGAATTACAATGGCGTATCTTCATATAACCTCAACTTATTATCTTTTTCACTGTAGAAACACTGTTACAAATGTAGAATAGTGTTTCTACATTTTTAAATAATGAAATATTAAACAAGCGTCTACATTACATTAAACATAATTATTGTTGGTTACGTACCTCTTGTATTGAATCTTAATGATTTTTTTAAATTTTTTACATTGAGGATTGCTACAATTCAGTGTTGTGATCCTCATTTACGGGTCAGAAAATCTCTGGGCGTAGAACCGCCAGAATATTCAATGCCAGACCAAAATGTCGGGAATAAGTATGTGATAAAATTATTTGTACATAATTTTTCACATAACTCGTGAACCAATAAACCAATTTAATGTTTTTTGGTATGATTAGTTAGGGAATTGTATGCTTTTCCAACGATGTATCACTGGATGAAAGTTGCCATTTGAAATGTAAAAATAAGAATGGCTGTGAAGGAGGGAATGACAGCTAAAATTAAATCCAATGAGTAATTAAACCTCCCCCTCAATTGACGTGTAGACTTAGATGTATATTCTTAGATGGTGAAGTTACTCTCCTGCTCCCGCTTAATACCTACTACTTGCATCCCAAAATATAAATATTGTAAAGTATTCGTAGTTTATGTAGTAGACATAATATATAAAATCTTTATTTATAGGGAATAGTTTTATTTGGCGTATTTATGTTATCATAAATAATATTTTTATGGGCACTATTATTTAATAATGATCAGTTGATCAATATATCTGACTCGATATTCTAGTACGATATACATTAGTCGAGTTTTGGTATAAATATATCTACTTCTATTTATTTTGAATGTATTTAGGTGTACGAGATACTTGGTAATGATGTCCGGAATATCAGCTTTCGTAAACACTGAAATGTTTACTGAATTAAAATATTTAAATATGCAAAATAATTGAATTGTGTACATACAGTTTGATAGTTTACAAAATTATGTTTTTACTGTTTGTATATTTAATCATGTAGGTATAAACATTAATATTTTGAATTAATAATATTTGAAAGTGTTAAAATGTTATACTTATGGAACTGTACCACATAGATACAGTTCCTAGTAAAAATAAGATAAAATGTGTATATCTATATGACAGTAACTTATCTAAATTTAGAATTATCTTAATAAAAACTCTTTTGCAGCTGAAATTTGGGTAAAAGAAGCTAAATATAGAAGGCGTGAAAAAACCTTCTGTTAATTATTTGAGAGCAGTACGAAAGAGAAAATGGTATTAGAGTTTGGTTTCTCTAGTTGACAAGGGTTGTTTAAATCTATTTGGTTTTGTATTGATAAAATTTATTTGTCTTCCTTCACCGCTTTCTATCAACTTTTATTCTAGTATCAAAATCGATCTTTTTACCAGTTTCTCATTTTTAAATTTTCTTCGCCTTTTTTCAACAATTTCTGCATATTTCTTCGACTATTTTAAAATCTTTCACCAATTTCTTTTTATTCTTCGTTTTCTGCTTTTTAAAAATTGTTAAACTTTTTGACTAATTTCGACTTTTAATATTTTCATCGTTCTTCAACTGCAACAATTTTTTTTGCTTTTTCAACAATTTCTGATTTTTCCGACTTTTCTACTTTCGCCGCCAATTTTAACTTTTTCTCACTTTTCTTCAACATTTATTATGAATTCAATTTGTGATGACTATTGATGTTTTTCTACCTTTCTGACTTTTTTCGATTTCTTCCATCGATTCCGAGTTTTTATATTTTTTCAAAAATTTGTGCATTTTTGAAGTTTTTCTAGAATACTATTAGCGTCGTATATTTTCGATTAAATCAATCAGTCAAAAACAATTTCAATCAATCATTGAATTATAATAATTAAGCTTTTAGCTTACAACTTCCTACACAAGCACGTTGGAGGAAAGCTAATAAAATTATTCAACAGGGAATCATAATGTTTACGCAATTTTATCAGGTTTATCATACAATAATTTATTCCTAATTAATTAACACTATGCCTGTTGTTTATTTCACATGAAAATAATTTGAATCACTGTTTGCAATCGATATAATAGTTTAAAACATACATTTGCGTCACAATAATAGCTCCAAAATCAATCAATAATTCTGTTTTAGAGACAGAATTTTATAATGCCTCACAATGTGAATATTTATTGAACATAAGCTGACTAATAGATAATAATAATATGAATTTGTTTAGAGTATAATTTCGATCACACTCGCGCACCTTTATGCTTTAGGTACTCTACAAAGCAACCAATAAAGAAAAGCAATTCAGTATATAAAAGTACTCATTATTAAAGAAAATATTATAATGGGTTCTAGATAATGCGTTTTTAACGTCCTGAAACTTGATTTAAAATTACTACGCTGAAAAAACATCACCATAGGTAGAAACAAATCATAGCTTAAGGTTTCTCTTAGAAAATTGATAAAAACTACAATGCAGAGTGCGCTACGTTAATTTAAGACAACAAATAGTTCTCACTAATGAGAAATATCTCGGTTATTTTGAGATAAATGTATCAGTGTTATAGTAAATACTGGAGTTCAGTGAAATTATTTTTTGTAAAACGATAGCGCACACTGTGCCTTATTTAATTTATCGTATCTATTATGGATTACCTACCGATTATCGTTTTCCAGTAGTCCAAATAAGGCCACCATGTACGTATCTTTATGAAATATTATCCTAACAACAATCTGAAATTACAATATGCCCCTTATCAGAAATAAAACACTGGAAAGTGTTATTCCAACATAATTAACTTGATGCTTTCAACAGCCTTTATAGAGATTATCCTGAAATATTAACAGAGTCAAACTAAATTCAAGTATTATGGAATGGATGTGTCTTTACAACTTTGCTATTTATCTTTTATTTCTTTTTTGCCGTAACATCTAGAGACTTAAGGGGTTGTTAATTTTATCTAGAATATTGTAAAGCATACTAAGTACTTTTTCTATCGTCAGTTCTCGAGCAACTAACCTTCTAATTTTAAACAACAGTTAACAGTTTTAACTATTCTCAGACTCGATGGAGTTACTTAAAGGTTCACAGAGTAGTTTTAAACAGGAAACTTTATTATGAGTAGTAGAGACTCGTATCTAACCAAGTGTCATGAGAGACGTGTAACGTGATAGTGAGTATGCTTTTAAAACGGATATTGATAGTATGTTAGGTTTATTTCATGTAATATCACCTGTTTCAAGTAATAACCATTCTAAAACTGTAATATATTTGTAGGATATCGCAATCTTATGGTAATATAATAAAGGAAACTAGAGAAAGTAATAAGAATAAGAATAATATTTGATATGGATGACTTTTAGACCCCGTATATCCACCTCTTGTTTATGTTATTGTTAACTAGAACTTGAGTGTTTCTTTCTTAAACCATTTGATCTACAACTCTTCATATTTAAAATTTCTAGTAAGCTAATAGTAACTAACTTATAGAGGTGGTTATCAAGAAACAGAATTGTCGGTTTTGGGAAGATCCACAGCCTCCATGAAAATTCATCCCCTGTAGGTGCTACAGCATACAGCTGTACTTCAATGGAACCATTAAACATAACTTTCCTGAATCACATTTTGTTGAAAATAGAAAATATGCTAAATGCGGAACGATTCAAAAGGAAGGGTTTATCAACAAACCAGCTAATATAATAACTTCTAATCATGGTGAGAAACATCGTAGTGCCCTCTTTGGGTCTTTGATACTATCTGTCTGACAATTATTGTTTTATTGACAGACAGATGGCGATCTGCTTTTCCGCAGATGCCATTACAGCAGTGACTATTGTCTTTAAGGAAGGCAATCCTATTTATTTATTTGAAGGAGATGCCGAAAACACCTACTTCACGGACTCCAACTAGTTATATTACTCTGGCATTTCCATGGAGTCGTCACATCTTTCGCCAAGACCAACCACCAAACATTGACAGCTACCATAGGTAGTGGAATCGATGAACGATGTTTATTCATCGATTCAGTCAGCGTTTGGTGGTTGGTGTAGATGAAAGATGTGGTTACTTTCGTGGACATGTCGGAGTCTGGATACAACGCCAGTCAGGGTACATGGTACTTGGAGTAGTTGTTTTTGGCATCTACAAATAATAATTTCTATTCTACTCGTATAATTAATTAAATATTTAATCTCAAATCGCTACTATACCGCCAAATATGCTATAAGAGAGTATAGAGGATGCTATCTGTAATGGAGCAAACAAAACAAAAACACTTTTAGTAGATGTTACTTTAGAACTTAAAAGTATGAAGTAATTTATAGTAATTATAGAGTGAGGACATAAAGTCCGCCCCCCACTCTAATTTTTGAACCACTGTGTAGATTTCATGATTACGATGAAGAAGTACCAGTCCAAGTTCAATATTATATTTCTGTTTGCAGATAACTGATAACAGTATGTATCTGTCTGGAAAAATACATAAATTCATATACCTCCACGTTTTAACACAGAAAACGTGTATAGGAGAAAAGAAACGACGCCACATTTTTCAAGTCTATTAAACTTTAATTGGGTAGGGAAAAGGTAAGGTTCCTAACCGAGATCATTCGTTTCTGCCATAGACATATCCGAGAACAGAAAGATATCAACTGATGAGTTTGTTCGGTGACCCAAATGAACAAGAATTATGCTTTAGGCTATTTCAGCTTGTAGCGACAAAAACAAAAAATATATTTCGTTACAGAAAATATGTGTTCTACTACACCGGTGCAGTGCAAGGGAAAATATTCCAAAAAATATAATACAACGTGAAATTATTGAAACGTGAATATTGTTATTGTTGTTTTTCTTTAATTGACAAATCTTATTATAAGAACCACAGATTCGATATAGTACGACGTAGTTGGCCATCGTGTGTCGTATGGGTGATTAAACTATTGATCGTGCCGTTAATAATGCAACTGATTGTGTATTAGTTGCTAGGTTATTATTAGGATTGTCCTAGATGGGAGCAGAGCAAAACGACGGTGTAGAGAATTGAAATAATTCAGTCATTGAAAAAGTACAAACGTAGTGAAGTGAAAATTATGCAACAGTTAACTTGTAATTTTAGGAATTTATCGAAGTAATCTTAGTATCTCAGTATTTATCTTTATCTTCTTTCAGTAAGACATACGTGAGAACGCTAAGAAAGACTTCATCTTTCAGTAAGACAACAAAAGGTATTTAACAAGAACATGCATATCAATTTGTTGTTAGAATTACTTTATATACTTTTTTAGATAAGCGTTTTTTAGAAATTGTCAAGCGTCCATTATTTCTGTAAACTCTGGAGAATTGCAGGTTAGCAATATAAGTATTTTGAAATTGATTCACTTGATTCAGATTCACTACAATTTGGACACACTTTATGTCAGAAAGTACCTAAGTGTAAGTCAAACCAAACGTTGTTTAGTTCATTTCAATAACTACAGTTCAAATTAAGTCCTCAATGATACTCTAGGCGACACTACTTAAGATATTTACAGTAATTCTCTATTACCAAAGATCTGTTTCAACATAGCATACCTATATTCTACGGATGGATTTGCTATCGCAATATTAATTTGTGTTGTAGATGATCATTCAGTAACTTTTAAAAGTATTTTCACTTCTACATAGTTTCCATAATAAAAACCTTCACTAAATTAGTTTTTCTTTATTAAAACTATATCTGTTTCATGGCCATGGCTGGCTGCTACGTTGGGAGTTGGTTGTGAATAATATACATATATTTATAAAAGAATTCATATAGCAAATATGCTCTATAAAGTTTTACCACTTTTTCACTTACTGAATTCTTATGAAGGTCTCAAGAACGTCTCAAACAGCAATTTGTACAGATTTAATGCACATGTACTTTGCCAAGCGCATTTCTATTATAATGATACAAAACAGTAGGTACCGGTATAATAGAAATGCGAAAGCGAATATGTCTTCCTTTACTATGAATATAGCAACATATATTATAGATATTCCTTTGATGTACATCTACTACATATTCATTTGTATTCGTAAGAAAAGTTATTTAAACTTATCAAGGTACATTAAAGAAGACAAGTTTGAGTAGTAGGTATCTAAACTTAATTGTATTTTCGATAACATTAGTGAAAAACTTGCCAGAACATGTAGGTATAACTTTTGTTTGTATTATCCATATTTATCTATTAGAGAAAATAAGCAATATAATGATTCTGTGTGCTGGTAATGTAAAGTTTTTTATTACCAGCACATATTCCATGTATTCAATTGACAAGGCTGACAAATAAGGACAGTTTGCATGCATACATGCTTTTTACAATAGCGGTGGTAAACAATTTATTTTTCCCACAATTAATTCACGTTACTGGTAGAATCAATTATTATCATTATCGCTAACATGCATTTTACCTATAATGTCTGTCGTACACGAGAATTGCTTGTGGGCTGCAAGCAAATATTACGTTGTTTTCGAGTTTGCTCTAATGATTTTTAAATATGTTTTTAATGATGCTGAGTGAGTTCCAATTTCTATAATACCAGCGACATATACATCTAACATACCAAATGTTTTTATTTTGTACGTTAGGCATGTAATATAAATAGCAAATTAGTTCACACTGACGGTCTAATTGTTACAGATATAACGTGGGTGAAAACATGGTCAGGCAGATATACTCAACTACACGCGAACCATTTTCACTCAGTCTTTAGCTTTACCTTCATGATCATGTGAAACTTCTACTAGAAAACTAGAGTTTGCATTCTAGATTACGATAAATAGATAATTTATATATCTTATGCAAAAAAATAAACAGATTTCATTTCAAGTAACTTCAACTGTTCCCGAAAGCAAAACCCATAGTCGGTTTCTCGAATCAAAATATGATTTTCTGAATGTTTTCTACAATAATCTGAACAAAATTTGTTATTAAGTGAACAAAATAATGATTATTTTACATATCCCATATGGCATGGTAGATTCTTTAATATGGGACATGACCATTAATGTTATGGGTACTGACTTCAGTGAGTTCCAGGGCATAGAGGAATACCAAGCATGGAAAAAGCCAATCCTTCATCCATAAATGTACCAAAAAAATACAAGTTTCTGAGATATAATAGATCCCTCATGTATATACCAAGTATATACACGTAAATGAATGTACCTTCATAACCTGAGTGTCAGTCGCTACTAAGACCAAACAACAGACAGCTGTTTCGGTCTATTGGATGCTCAATGCCATATAGGGCTCAGAGTGAAGACAACTCATTGTAGCACCAGGACGATACATAACACTATGGTTCCCTCTTAAAATATGATCCGTAGTTTGTAGCTGTGCACAACCGCAACTTACCGTAATCAATAACGTCTGTCGTTTGGTGTTAGGAGTGACTGGTACTCATTTGGTGATGGAACATACATTTATGTCCAAACATCAGTTTAAGATGAACTGTATAGGCATCGAAAACCAATAGAGATACAGAGTTCTTATTATTGGGAAAAAATTGGACAATTTTAGGCTCAAAAAACTTTCATGGCTCGTTTATTGCAAAAGATGCCTTCATAAAATTTTCAGGACAGGGATAGCAGTCAGCAGGGATTTCAAAATTGGTCTCTAAAAAAAATTAGGGCTACTGGATTTTGTGCTAGCATACTTGACTTTGGTTTTTCTTATGGGCGTCATGTTGGATATTCGTATTTTTAAAACTCCGTAAAAAATCCTTTTCAATAATGTATAATATGCATATGTTAATAATCGAGGATCAATAAGATGGCCTGATAGGTTACCGTACCTCACTCCAATGGACTTTTTTGTGTGGAGTTATCTAAAAAACCATAGTGAAGGTATGCAACATCGTATGAAACTGCAAAGGAATTGCGTCGAGCAGTTAAAGACGTAGTAATTGTAATTACTCCAAACACGTTGAAACACGTCGATATCTCAACTTGTTCAAAAGATATGGGGGGGTTTACTTTAGGTAAGGAATGCTAATATTTTATCACAAATAACAAATTGATTTAAACATACCCGTATCCATAATATCTCGTGCAAACATAAAATTTCAATACCTGCACTGTATGCCTGTGCGGCTTGGACTTGCAAAACAAAGAGTTTTGCCCTAAGGACGTCGTTGTTTGCTTATATGGAGTAAAGCCGCAAACGCGATATTTCACCGGATGAATGCATTTTCTAGGCCCTGACATTTTTGCTTTATACAAGCTGCATATATTTATGTGCGAAAATCTTTAGTCCAAAATATATTTTTTTCTGAAACATAATTAGATACAGGATGTCCTATTTAAAATAAGAAAGTTGATGTCTGGATAAGAAAAACTACAAGAACGTAATAAAAATGCCGAAAAAGTTTAAGTAAAAGCAAAAAAACTTTTATTTGTTTTGTTTGTACACTGAAAAAAAGTGTTTTATATTTAATGTGCGCATCATTGCAAAAATATTTATTATACAATAATATATTAAATCATTATTAACAATATTTATTTATAAATAAAATATTTTCTCAAAATGTCTTGCCGTGGTATATTTATCAGTAATAAAATATATATTGGTACCACATTTATTACAAATAAAATAATGCCCTAGTAACTATATTTCTTAGATATGCTTATGGTATATTAAAAAATTGATAATTTGAAATAAATTCACCATAAATACAGATACACTCCTCCATATTTCAATATAACATAAGTTGATAATTAATAAATACGTATCTATTATTTACAATAAATAAATTGTTTTTTCAGTGTAGACGATCTTATGCTAATACCCTGCAAGTATATGTAAATTCACATTATTTAGAGATATTTAGGACTTACATGCAACTTTATACTGCCAATTTAATAATTCTAAAATTTTAAATTAAATCCTGTACCCAACAAACAATAACGTGCTGAAAGTTTCCCCTTTCAGAGGGAAGCACAATGAGCAGAAAAGTGGCCAGAGGCGGTTTTGAAAATGAAAAAAAAAACGAGAGTCTCATTTCACATTTTTCTCTTTTAATTTCTTTTATGTAGGTACCTACCAACATTTGCTCAGGTTAAATAACGACAGCAGTTTTATAAAAGTTTAGAATTAGTCTAAGATACTTAATTGAAGTTATATTTTATAATCGAACGTACTTTACACAACGTACTATTTTGTTGTAGTGTTGACTGAAGCATTAGAAAGACTGGAAACGAGATTTTCCAACCAAAATTTCAACCAAATTTCTCTGGAAGGTACTATTAGGTAGTTACTCTACATTTATATGTTTTATATAACTCTATTTACTTTATAATTATTATTTTCTTATTTACCAACTATGGAATTCCTTTTAAGTTCAGTGTGTGAACTTTAGTGTGTGAATTTTATTTTTGGTTAGGCTTTGTGCGCATGGGTATGCCTTAAAATTGTTTTAATATTTTCACAGATAGGTCGAAATAAAATGGTGAATAAATAAACAAGTGAATTACTTAGTAGGTAGAAGATTTTATAAAACGGAATAAAGTAGGTAGGTACGTAATATTAGTGTACCTACTTATTACCTAGGTACTAGTGTCAAAAAAGAATGAAAGTTTATTTAAATATTATTATTTTTAATGTAATTCTCATCTAATTTTTATAACAACTTCCTACTTTAACTGTACCTAACAAATAGGCTGAAAGCACTTGTTGGAAAATATTTTAAATTATTAAGTTTATTTCCATTTACTAAATAAATTTTCCCAATTTCCGCTGATTATGAACTTTGAAATATTTATATAGTTCAGAGTTTCCAACAAAAGGAAATTATTTCAACTTTTCCTTGAAGCTGTTGTTCTTTGCAGATTGAAGCAGAAGTAAATAATGTTTTTTAAACACTGCTATAAATGGTCAATATCAAAAATTAAATACCACATAGGTTCATTACTTAATGAAAGTTTTTTTTAATAGGTTATAGATTTTCTAAGATACCTCAGCGTATCTATCCAATACCCAATCATACCCAATCATCCAATTAGATGGGTATCTACTAACCAATGAAAAATACTTATTCATAAAAGGAAAAACCATAAGAACCATATAAACCATAGAAACCATATAAAAAGCGGATTAATTACAAGTGAATTGAATGAAAATTGCGTCATTCTGGTTTTTCAAAAGCATCCCTCTGCTAATTTACGTGGAACATCGAAAATGTTTATTTAAGAAAAGACACCTGTTCCTGTTCCTGTTTTTTACTAAATATTCATAATATTTGCTTTATAGTTCCTATTGCTAGGAAATAGGTAACACGAGTAGGTACCTAATATACTTTGAGTGGGCATTGGTGCCGCACGAGCATCTGTTTTTATTTGAAGGATAACCTAACTTCTCAGTTCTTCTAAAAATGGCAATGCATAGCTTTCTTTATATCATAGGAAATACTGACAAAATTTGGTATCGATTATACACCAATTTACATAATTTAAACCTCAGCCAGTTTGTTTACAACAGTGGCGCAGCAATATGTAAAAACATAATAAAATAGTTAAATCCACCTTGCCCGGTGAAACAAGCCAAGTAGAAGTAATCCTTTAGGCAATCTAATCGTAGTAGGAAGGTCGCTGAAACATCACAAACACGCACTCACTCTTTGACCACGTTATTCGAGTTCACTTGTTCTACAGGCGCGAATCGTCGTTTTCAAAGGCCTCTAGATATCCCGCGTTCACGGCATACTATGAATGCACTGGATCTTGAATCCGGGAGCTAACTGCGAAACGTCACGACCGCACTCGAAAGGATACGACAAACTACAAAAAATGTTGCTACCTATTGTTGGTATTGGAATTAGCATAAGGTGTATAATTAGACTTGTTGATAACTATAAATAAATAATATTCAGGAGAAATTGTGCTGTATGGTGTGCCGAGCGAAGCGGATCACCTACATTCGGTTTTTAATACTGGTTCTTACCACATGCGTGTTTACGCGAGGTTTCGAGGTCTGGGTCGCGGAAGAATTTTCGCAACTTATTTTTGAGAGTGGATTCGGACTGCTTACTACTGAGAATAATTTGGTGTGAAATTATTTCACACCAAATTATTCTCAATAGTAAGCAGTCCAATAGGTAGTTAATACTATTTCACTGCAATAGTAAATATTAACATATATTGTTTTCTCGATTATTACCAAGACCTACTTTTTTATGAAAAATATTTAAAATTGATTTCAAACAAATATTTATTCTCATTTCGCTCAATAAGATATACCTACCTACTAATAAAAACATATTTTCTAAACATAAATAATTTTTTTAAAGTTCTAAAGCAAATAAGTGCCGTTACGCATGGGCGTAGTCTCCAAAATCTCTAAAGGAGCGAAATATATATATATATATATATATATACATATATATATATATATATATATATATATATATATATATATATATATATTTTTAATTTGCCTTCAAACAAAATATAATTTTTCTATATAATGTCTGTAACTTGTTTGTGGTGCGTTTTCACGATTCATATTTTCTTTTGGAATTACACCACCTGTAAAATGACAAACTTTTAAGGTTTGCCCCAAAAAACCACTATATATGTAGTAAAATACCTAATATTTGATAAATTAACTAAATTTCATCAGTGGTTTTTCATCTTCATACAAAACTCTGTAATAATTATTATAATAAAATAAAATAAAATAAAATAAAAATTGCAATAAATTTTATTTGTGAATATTATTTTAGGCTATTTTTTTAAAATTATGTGACATTGTACTTACTATTGGACTCGAAAGCTAGGGGGCACTCCCCCTCCTGCCCCCCTTGGAGACGCCCATGCCAGTATGTACAGGGTATTCGCGTATATTTTGACCCCTACCCACAGGGGTTATTAAGAAAGTTAGAAAAACAGTTTAAATACAAAAGCTGTTTAGTTTTTGACGTATTATCCTTTGGCAATGTTGAAAAAAAAATTGCATTTCGTAAATTTGAGGAAACAATTGAACATAATATTCTTAAATGGGTCACCCTATATAATTTTAGACGCTTGGGAAAAAATGTTTCCCAGATTTCAAAAATATATATTTTGTTGAGATTTGCACTGACAGCTTTCGAAATATTTAATAATATTTAATGTTTACAATAAATCATAAAAAAAATATTATAAAATAGAAATATTAGAAAATGTTTAAATAACTAAGAAGGTTACACCGAAAATCGTTAAATATTTTTTATTACTGTTGGTTTCTACTGTTAAATATTTTTAGTTCTTTGTATTTTTTGTATTTTTTTATGGTAATCAGTATCGAATATTTCGAAAACTGTCAGTGCAAATATCAACAAAATATATATTTTTGAAATCAGGAGAAAAATGTTTCCCCAAGCGTGTAAAATTATACAGGGTGTCTCATTTAAAAATATGTTCAATTGGTTTTCCCAAGTTGAAGACATGCAAATATTTTTTTCGGCCTAGCTAAAAGATAATACGTGAAAAACCAAACAACTTGTATTTAAATTTTTTTTCTAACTTTCTTAATAACTCCTGTAGGTAGGGGTTAAAATATACGCGAATACCCTGTACATAATTTTGTAATAATTTTATGTATTTAACCGAAATTATAAAAAGATATATTTATTAATGAAATTATAACCTTAGTACCTATAATATTACTATTATTAATATATTATATTACCTATAATTTTTTATTTTTTTATTTACAATACCATATCTGTGGTTCTATAATTTATAGACTTCCCTGAATATTGGTAAATGTCATGTGATGACATAACCTATACAAAGAAAAAGAAACCAATACCTACACGTACAAAAATTTTCCGAGATATCTACCTCAACCCTCACTCACTGTACTTAATGAATGCATATATTAGGCTAAAGTTGGAATATGCTGCTGTTTATATATGATGTAAAATGTGTGAAACCTACATCTACGTTTCAAAGCGGATGGTGCTTATCCAGCACAAGGAATCCCTTACATAGAATTGTTAAATACATTTCACATAAATTATCTAGTTTTCCTCCGAATCTGTTTTTCTGTAATATCCTTGCATAAACTTTTGACAAGTAGAATAGACTGTCCGAATTTACTTAGTATATATTTTAGTATCCCTTCTGTTTAAACCCGTTCCTTTTGTCTACTTGAATCGAGAACCAACGTTTTAAAGTCTCCTGTTTATAATATGTGTGCAAATTATAAGCTCCGTCGATATAAACTTTAATATTTTAAATTGAACACCCAGTACTGTTCGACATGTTTTCTTGTTTTTTTGGATACTATCGAAACATCGGAAAGTCAAAAACTGGAGCATGCGTGAACAATTAAACATATTTAGAGAAGAAAATGTTTTTTTTTCATTTTTTAAAATTTGGCTCTATTTTACAAGACACGTCTATGGAATTCCGAACAGTTTCCGCTTCTTCCATCGAACAGTTCCGTATGCTGTGTATCATTTTGGCCAAACACTATAGACGTCTTCACAAATTGCTTAAATCAAAACCAAACATAAATATTGGTGTAAGTATAGAAAAAATTTATTTAGAGGTCAATTTAATTTATATACAAGGTGTCCACCTAGTGCGCGTAAGTCCAATATCTGGGTTAATAAAAGAGATAACTTAATTTTTTTTTCTACAGGGTTGTCTTTTATTGCTTTTTCGAACTAAACCCTTGATTTTAGTAGGACTTTCATCAGCCTTCCCTATACCTAACTTAAACTGTTTTTGAAATATTGACGGGTGAATATTGACATTTTTGCAACTTTGACACCCTGTAAAATCTAAACGGTTTGAGATCAAGCAAAACGGTTTGCACATTCCTATCTTAACTTTTTATAAGCTATCGTTTGATACTAATTTGAAATGTATCCAGGAATTAAAAATTTTCCGAAAATTTTGAAAATTTTTAATTCTTGGATAAATTTGAAATTAGTATCAAACGATAGCCTATAAAAAGTTAAGATAGGAATGTGCAAACCGTTTTGCTTGATCTCAAACCGTTTAGATTTTACAGGGTGTCAAAGTTGCAAAAATGTCAATATTCACCAGTCAATATTTCAAAAACAGTTTAAGTTAGGTATAGGGAAGGCTGATGAAAGTCCTACTAAAATCAAGGGTTTAGTTCGAAAAAGCAATAAAAAATATATATTTCCATTTAGAAAAACGAAGTTGGTACCTGTCCAGGAAAAACTGAACACCCTGAATATGTAAATATATTTTCATTTTGTGCAGCTCGGGATATTAGACAACCCTGTAGAAAAAAAAATTAAGTTATCTCTTTTATTAACCCAGATATTGGACTTACGCGCACTAGGTGGACACCCTGTATAAAAAACCGCATTTGTCACAGTGCAATTGTCACTTTGACAGCGACAAAAGTTACCTGCAACTTTTACAGTGACAATTGCACTAGTGGTTTTTTCACTTATTCATTTTTTAATCAATTATCGTGGTGTCTGCTGCCAAAATAAATAGTTTGACATTTCTGTCAACAAGTTTTGAATTATTAAACACTAACAATTAATCGATTCGGTGATGCTCAAATGTGTTTCATAAATAAAGTTTGCATTATATGTTTCTAAATTTCTTATTCATTAAATTGTCCTGCCGAATTACACTCGATGTTTGTATTGATACCGGATAAATTTGTATTGTTTAAATTCTAAACTGTTTCCTTTAGCAACTTGACTCGAAAAACTGTCAACCTAAAAACGCTCCACCTTCGGTGTCACGTTTTTAATAGTTGACAGTTTTTCTCGTCTAATTGCTTGGCAACAGTTTCTCATTAAACAATCCAAATTTATCCGGAAAAATACAAACCTCTTGTGCAATTATAAATGACAATTTAATTTATATATAAAAAAATCGCATATGCCACAGTGCAATTGTCACTTTGACAGCCACAAAAGTTACCTGAAACTTTTACAGTGACAAATTCACTAGTGGTTTTTTCACTTATTCATTTTTTAATTAATTATCGCGGTGTCCGTTGTCAAAATAAATAGTTTGACATTTCTGTCAACAAGTCATTGAATTATTAAACACTAACAATGAATGGATTCGGTGATCTTCAAATAAAAATGTGTTTATTTTTAGTGTTTCATAAATAAAGTTTGCATTCATATGTTTCTAAATTTCTTATTCATTAAATTGTCCTGCCGAATTACACTCGATGTTTGTATTGATACCGGATAAATTTTTATTGTTTAAATTCTAATCTGTTTCCTTTAGTAATTTGACTCGAAAAACTGCCAACCTAAAAACTAGTAGTTTTAAGTAGTTTTAATAGTTGACAGTTTTTCTCGTATAATTGCTAGGCAACAGTTTCTCATTAAACAATCCAAATTTATCCGGTAAAATACAAACCTCTTGTGCAATTATAAGTGAAACTTAAACATTTCTTTCTCATACTAAACCTACATATACGGGTTAGGCAGAATGAAGTACCTATCTATTTTCTATGTACTGGTATTCATTAATGGTTAAACTTTAATCAAAAACTGAAACAAAATGTTCTTAAGTAAACATGGTAATTTTTTTTCCGAATATCACATCAGTCAAAATGACCTCCGCCTCGCTGCTGGCACTCCTGAAGCCTAGCACAAAAATTTTGCATCACTCGCTGCAACATTTCAATTGGGATTGCGTTAATCTCGGTTCGAATATTATGCTTCAGTTGTTCCAAAGTTCGAGGTCGATTAGTGAATATTTTTGACTTTAGATAGCTCCATAAGAAAAAATCACAAGCATTCAAATCAAAACATTCTTTGCAGAATTGCCATAGGTTCTAACTGTTCGAAATATTGAGCGCTCTTGCTTGTTTAGGTGATCGTTTAGGACTTTGTTGCACAGCTGCCCTTACCCTTTCACCATTTTCCGGTGTTCTTACAGAGCCAGCTCTTCCTCTTGGTTTTTCTCTGGCGACTGAAGCAGCACTGCGAAACTTGTGTACCTACCTTGCGATTGTTACTCTCGTAGGAACTGCATCTCGTCGATTTAAGTGAAAATGACGGCGAAATGAACGCTGTGTGGTTACAATAGAATCGTTATTCTTGAAATAAGCTTCAACAGCAAAAGAACGTTGAATATTGGACCAACGCTCCATTTTTACTAGTAAACTGACGTCTCTCGCAAACAGTTTGGCAACTGTCATAAATTAACATGTATCGGGAACACATGGCGATTAGATTTGAATTTAGATCTTTTTACATTATTGAACAAATCCAGTTCAAAAATGGATACGTCATTTTGCCTAACCCTGTATTATGCACATGTAGAAAGGGATATAATTTATCTCCGTTTTTTTTTACAAGCTTATATTCACTTTGGATAAAAAGGTAGAGGTTGACATAAAATGTAGTCCCCCAGAACTCGCAAGTTTACAGCAAATATTTTTTTTTTAGATGTAAAGCTGTGGAAATTACCGATATAAAGGTATGAATAGCAGGCATCAGATAGCACAAAAATTGGTTTTCATATACTTGGTCGATGGAAGGGTAGGATATGCCCCATTTAGGTCGAAATCGATTAACCTTGGGCAAAGATAAGGCATTCGACGACTTTAAATAGGTTTCGTGCTAACAGATTAAAAGTACAATTTATTTAATATAGGTGTTTATTTATTTAATATTTATTTTGAATCAAAGTTCAATTATGTTAAAATGCTCATAAGTACAAGGCGTGCATATTACCACAAATAAAATAACTAGGTATACAGATGGACCGATACATTGTTATATTTTGTTGGCATCAATCGTTGTCGGAATCGTTGGCATCAATCGCAAATAATTATTTTATTTCTTGACTGTGAAAATAAAGAATTGTTTCTTTAAGATCTTACCTAGGTTCCAATGATGAAAAGTTGTTGAAAAAATGCGTTATTTTATTCTCTGACTTTATCTTTATCTTTAATATTGTATCTGAAAATAAGAGCCATCTAACGTTGAATTTCTGTGTACGTTTGTCTATCGGTTCATCTGTAAGTAAAAGTTGCTTAATCTGTGTTTTATAAAAAATAAATTTTTTCATTAATATTCAGTACAAAAGGTGTGTGGCCAAAAATAATTGTTTTTAATGTAATGTAAATGCTTGTTTAATATTTCATTATTTAAAATATCTAGACAACACTATTCAAAAAAATGTATTAAAGAAAATAAGTTGAGGTTATATGAAGATATGCCGTTGTAACTCAATGTTGGGGGGTGCATATTGCACGTAAAGTAGTTGTTTTCCACATTTCTTAAAAATAATAAGGTAATTCCCTTGCATACCTAGAATAATAGTAACGAGGAAATATAAAACTTTATTGAACCATAATATTTGGTAGTTTCATTAATAATTTATCGCTTAGTTAACTTTGTGGCTTAATTCCTACATAAAAAAAGATATAAAAGCATATATATTAAGCATATCGTTATTATTAGTAATTGTTGTTTGTCTTTATATTGTGTGTTAACATTTATAATAAACGAAAGTAGTTAAAATTGAAAATATGTTTTACTAATTTTTTACTGTAACTATACAGGGTGTAAATTTAGTGGAGAATTGTTCCATAACTAGGCAGGCACGTACCTTGAAGGAATTTTACGTGACACCATTATACTATACCATTTGGAGCTCCTTTTAAAAATATTTTTGATCCTACAGGGTGTTTCATGTTAAGGTGGCAGACTTATACTTTTTTAAATGGAACGACCTGTATATTTTTACATATTCAAAATCTACGCAAAATTCATAACTCATAGATACCAATATGTATGTACTTTAATGCAGTCGTTTTTAAGATATTTAATATTTTGTAAAAAAAATCAGAAGCAGACTTCAGTTTCAGGTGCAATTACGGTTAAGTTTTTTGGAATTTCAAAAAGATTTTTCGTGCACAAATAGTCAACATAACTGTGTATACTTCTATGATTAAAGCATTTGATTAAATTATACAGGGAGTTAATAAAATAGAAATGAATCTCGTAAACTTAGAACGAACGTAACTCGATTTTTTTAAATGGCACGACCCATATTTGATTCCATATCTGAAAAGCCATTAAAAAGACCTTTCTCTACTTGGATCACAATGTGTGCTTAAACTTAACAGTTTTCGAATAATTTGATATTTTTATTATTTCACGTATTTAACAACGTTTTATTCACTGATGAGGCTACGTTTCATAAAAATGGTTGTGTTAATAGGCACAATTTTCATTACTATGCCACGGAAAACCCTTACATTGTTTCAACCATCGATTACCAGCACAGATGGTCTTTAAATGTTTGGGGAGGAATTATTGGAACATACATAATTGGCCTACATTTTTTTAATGAAAACCTGACTGGTGATATTTATTTACAATTTTTGCGAAACCAATTCCAGGAATATCTAACTGTAATACCCCTAGCACTAAGAAGGAATATGTGGTTCTAGCATGATGGGGCACCACCCCACTATAATAGTAGACAAGTGAGGGAAGTTTTAACTGTTGAATATCCAGACAAATGGATAGGAAGAGGTGATCCTACAGTTTGGCCTGCCAGATGTCCGGATCTTACATGGATGGATTTCTTCTTATGGGGTTACGTAAAAAATGAAGTCTACAAAATTCAACCTACAACGCAGGAGGACATGATGATGCGAATTCAAAATGCTTTTCATACAGTAACTGAGGGAATGCTGCGAAATGTAGGCCGGAATTTTCATCGGAGAACCAATGCATGCCTCGAACAGAACGGAAGACATTTTGAACATTTGCTTTAATTTAGTTTAAAAAGTAAATTTTTTTTAGACTATTTGTTAACATTCACTACTTATTATTTATTATTCTTTATATCCTGTTTTAAATAATATTTCTTATAATAATCCAATAATTCACCCCAAAACATTTATTAGACAATCTGTTGAAACAATGTAAGCGTATTCCGTAGCATATTAATGAATATTGTGCCTATTACCTACACAACCATTTTTATGAAATGTACCCTCATCAGTGAATAAAACATTGTTGAAAAAATTTGGTTCTTCTTCGTCGAATTAAGTGCTCACTGACAAAATCGTATTCGATTATTGAAATCGTTTTCACTAAATTCTTGGAATAATTAGATATGGTTCCAGTGACATTTTTGTTGCTTTAGACGTATGACTATTTCGGAATTGTTTCTTAGTAAACTTCATTTTTTTAAACTTATACCCACTTCTGGAGCAACAATAATTACCAAGTTAGTTGTACGGATTAACAAAATTACTAATTCATTGACACTTTGAATTGTTAAAATAATTGTCTGAAGCCAGCCTTCTTCGCAAATTAATTAGATTAGGAAAAGTTGTAATCGGCTCGAATAATAATTACTTACGTGGCTCACGTGAAATAATAAAAATATCAAATTATTCGAAAACTGTTAAGTTTAAGCACACATGGTGATACATGTAGAGAAAGGTCTTTTTAATGGCTTTTCAGATATGGAATCAAATATGGGTCGTGCCATTTAAAAAAATCGAGTTACGTTCGTTCTAAGTTTACGAGATTCATTTCTATTTTATTAACACCCTGTATAATTTAATCAAATGCTTTAATCATAGAAGTATACACAGTTATGTTGACTATTTGTGCACGAAAAATCTTTTTGAAATTCTAAAAAACTTAACCGTAATTGCACCTGAAACTGAAGACTGCTTCTGATTTTTTTTTTACAAAATATTAAATATCTTAAAAACGACTGCATTAAAGTACATACATATTGGTATCTATGAGTTATGAATTTTGCGTAGATTTTGAATATGTAAAAATATACAGGTCGTTCCATTTAAAAAAGTATAAGTTGGGTCTGCCACCTTAACATTAAACACCCTGTAGAATCAAAAATATTTTTAAAAGGAGCTCCAAATGGTATAGTATGATGGTGTCACGTAAAATTCCTCCAAGGTTCGTGCCTGCCGAGTAATGAAACAATTATTCTCCACTAAATTTACACCCTGTATAACTGTCGTTTATATTTCATTTATCTCAAAGATAATGTTAGGGCATATATTAAAGTGAAATCATTGAGCATATAAATCAATATTGACGCTAAATCAAATTAACCAATGTAAATTTGGATTGGAATATACCGTTTATAATAGGTCACAGTTGGTAACACCTAAATAATAATATCTACAAACAAAATTTATTTTTCTTCTCACCTCTGAAAATATTTAGCAGAATTTGTATTTTCTCTTTTTCTGGGACACTTGACACACACGGGACACATTTGTCTCTACTTTGTAAAATTTAGGTAATTTTTCATTTCACTTTCATTCATTTCTCAAAACTTCGATCACAATACTTACAATTTACCAAAATTCATAATTGTTTAATAAAAAGTGGTAAGTATTTTGTATTAATGACATAATTTGTTTGATTTTAACAAAACATTCTTTTCTACGATTACTATTATAGAGCATTACATTTTTTTTCCATATCAAAAACCACTTGTTATCTTCGTTTGTCAAAATAAGATATGTGGTACGTATTGTACTTTATGAAAGCATTTGAATAATGAAAAGGAAAAAAAGTATTCCAGAAGAGAAAACTAAATAATCCGGGACTTTTACTTCTGTTACAACACTTCATGTTGATAGAACAGATAACACTTTTGATTTAGTTTACCTATGTTAAATTAGGGAATTTAGTGGTGCCATGCTTGGCTGAATCGTGACTAAAATACTAATTAATTGCTATTGTATTATCGCAAAATTGCCAAACTCAAGTAGTTAACTAAACTAATAGAATAACGGAAACATAATACAAATAAAACAAATCAAATAATGTCTTTCATTAGCATTTAGATAAAGCTAAAATAGTAAAGTCTTCAAGTAAAAAACTTATCATACGCAACCACTAACAATATTTAAACATTGCCCATTGTTAAAAGTTAATATTTACGGTAACAGGGAATAATATTCACTTTGCAGGTTTTTGAATAAGTAGCTGACACTTATATTGACACTTCCTTTAAGCATTACCAATTTAAAAGTATCTATTTTATTTTCAAATTTAGAAAAGTGTCCTTATCACATTTTCTTGTAATTCGATAGATACTGTTTAATCTATATAAATCAATTTTATTATCATCAAACATTGTTAAATTACAGTATTAAATCAAATCCATTATCCTAAACATTTATGTTTTCAAAAAACCAGATGACATTTTAAAAAATGTTTGATTTAATGGAAATACTGGGTTGTAAAATTGACATAATACCTACTTTCTACTATTAAGAACCGATTTTGGGAAATCCCAACACATATAATACATATGATAAAGTTCTGCTAAACATTGATAGTGTAAACTAATATCTGTAATTAGTAATTGTTAACCTTACTGTGCTGATTTCCGTAGAAAACAAATAAAATGCTACATATGACAGGGTTTTCTGTAGATATCTCGGAAGCCGTTGAATGATAAATAATAACGTTATCATAAATAATATCAAAATGAAACATTTTCTTCTTTATTCAAGAGTTCACAAAGTATGGAATGATGGTATATCTTAAACGTATCTTTAGTTTTTGCTATTTAACATTTTTAAAGATGTTTTTAATGAAAATGAAAATAATATACTTTTCTTTAAAAATTACCACTATTGTTTTATAAAATAAAAGCCCAAACTTATCATGCAGTAAGTTTTTTAGCAATAATTTAATAATAATCTTAATAATATCTTCCTGATCTTAATAATCTTTATTTGTAGAACCTAATTATTTATTGTTCCTCTTATTGGGTGATTTACCACAAGTCTGTTTATATGAAAAATATTAGAATCCATGCCGTAAGGTTTGAATTTTGCATCTAGCTTACAGTAAAAATAACATACATACACTGAAAGGAACATATAATTATTATTAAACAAAAAATCAATTATTTGTGCAGTTTTGAAAAAAAAATCTGTTTTTTTTTCGAAACCCAGGTAATGACACTGAAATTATTTTGAATTTGTCAATATGTAGCATAGTGATGTTCTGGAAACATTTTTCTGAAAAAATATTTTAAATGTATTTCCTATTTTTATCACTTCATTCAACAATATTTGAATGTAACATTATAATATAATAGATAGCAATATTTATAAGCTAGTAATATAGGTTTTTCTTTATCCATAGTCAAAATTGGTCAAAGCTCACAATTGCAAATTCAGTTCTGATAATAGCCAGTGACAGTACTCGTATTTGTCAAAAATGTTGGCATCTGCAAATTGGCAAATTTGAATAAACATCTACCGTTACCTCAGCTCCAACAGATCAATCCACAAATTCAACTTAAATAATATGTTTCCATTGTCTATTGTCCAACAGCTTATATGTATTTGTCACATTTGAAAAATCCAAAAAAATTTCGGAGGATTTTTCGAAATATCAATCAAGAAAGTGATTTGTTTTATACTTTTTTGTCTGATTGAACTGACTATCTACTTTCTTATTGTGAAAATTTTATTTTTAATAGGGAAGAGTATCTAAATGATGCCCTAAATAATTACTTACAGCTAATATATACTTTTTTTAATAAGTGAACAGTAAGACTGTTGTTAGGTACTACCAACTAAATAGACATAATTGTTTGCAGGCTACGATTTAAATCAGAAAACCTCAATTTAAAGTAGATTTCATCAATTACATTTAAAATAGATCCGTCGGGCCCAGCAGTACTCTCAATTTAATTAAAATTGCTTTGAAAAGAAGACATTTTATCCTACTTCGGCTTCTTGAATGACAAAGGTATCTTTTACCAAAACCAGATCTTACACTAGTTTCGTAATTCTGATTAATCACACACAAAATATTGTAAGGTAGAGTCTAGATTATTTTCAGATTCAGCTAAGACTTTTGGGACGTTTTGCGATGAATAAGTATTTGTAAAATCAAATGAAACCAAGTAAAATAAAAGTAAGTATTATTACTTTTATAGTTTACTCATCTTATATAACCAAATCAATCGAAAATACCATTAACCATGAAAAATAACTGTTGCCATTTGAAACCACTTATAAGAGAAAAGAAAAAATGAAGAATTTCTTTCAAATAACAAAAACTTGATGTTTCATTTTACATGTTAAAATATGGCATTATTCATTTAACCATAATATTGTAATATATTCTCTAGATATTTGCAATTCTAATGAGAATCCTCTGTGGGTCATTTTGACCGGGTGTATTCAATTGTGTACAGAAAAATAAATAAACAGCTAGCTATACTAAATATTTTAATTTATTATTAGTTAATAGTATATGGTTTTAAACAATTTCAAGATATTGATATAAAATACACATTGACTGATAATAAATATTTATGTTTTGGGCAACACTCGAACATTTTTATGTCACTTTCCATTATTTTTAGAGAAGGAACGTTCAAATTTATGTTGCAGGCTCTGATTCGAGGAGTCCCTCATTGGCCCGTTGATCGGCTACCCAGACAGACCGATATGTATGATAGATTTAGTTTCTTTGTAGAATAAGGCGCCATAAATTCGCTACCGTCTGTATTTTGTTTAAGAGTCCATTCACTAGTCTGAAATAAGCCCAAAAGCGGCGTTCGCATAGTGTCTAATTTTATAAAAAAAACTATAAAAGATATCGACTTTTAGTAAAAAAATATTGAAAGATAAGACTTTAATCTAAATCCCTATACTAGTAATTCTTGGTAACTCTTTTATTTTTAAAATTCACTACAAAAGGTATGTGGCCAACACCAGGCCAGGCAAACAATCTTGTACTAAAATAGCGTATTTTCAAAAATTATTTTCTCTAAAATACATGTATTACTTAAACAAAAATTTGCTTCCATAGGAATCTAGTTTATCTTTTGATCTTTCCGGTGATATATAATTAATAACATTAAAAAGAAATTTTGTTGCAATTATAAGACAAATCCGGTACCCTTGCAATGAGGGCTAACTTTATTTCCATGTGCCTTTTTACTTCGGCTTTACGTGCACCTCCGAAATCTTAATAATTCGATAGTTGGAATATATAAGTCTTCGCCCATCGGCTACCCAATCTCTCAACCCAACCCTTCATTCATGCTTGTCAAGTCTACAGTGAATAGACTCTTAAGGATCCAAGACCTACGTATATTTTGAAACATAACCAGCAGTCAGTGCACGAAAGGGAGAAACCTGGACACCTCATTGATCTGAGAAACTGTCAAATTTCACTAATACTTGCATTTATCTCTTGTAATATAAATAATATCTTACGTAAAAGCACAATAGTTGATATCGACTGCTTCACAAGTAGGTATATAATAGCTGGTGCAGTGCAAACTAATTTACTAAAATAAATTGTGCTGGTCCCAGAAACAGAACTTGTTATATTTAGGCTCAGGATGCCTGAGATACAAACTTTAATTAACTAGATTAGAAATTCGGTAATTTGGAAATAACTTTTTGGCTTATAAATTCAGTATCACCGCCGAACGAATAAATAAATATCCAAAACTAAAGTCAAACCAACTGCTGTTTTTATATACGAACAACAACCTATAAGCATATAAAATCTACACAGCAAATACAATTTGAATCAAAGATTTAAAGTCTTTGTTATTTCTATTTATATTTACAGTGGCATCCTTTGCTTTAAATAATAATTTACTTTAAAGAAATACAATGGGAATATAATAACGTAACTTTCAGGAAAAAGTTAATACTCGGGTTTCTGAATCTACTTCAATTCAGAGTTTTATTCAGAGCTTCGCGCTTTGATGTTCGTTCCCATCCACACAATAGTCATACAATAAAAATATATAATAAATATTTCTACAGGAGCAAATCTTCTTTATGATACAAATGGATTACAAAGAATTATAAATGAGTATCAAATAATGAAAAAGTGGCAACAGGTAGATATGAAAAATGTGATTTAATATTAACACAAAAATAAATTACGATACAAGTAAAACTACGTAATACCCAAAATCATTACCAACACACGATGCTAATTCAAGTTAGTTAAGTTAGATTAGGCTAGTCAAAGAAATGCAATTCTGGGTGTTATATGAAAAATTCAGTGGGTATATGTGTTTTATCAAAGTTTTCAGGATATATACAAGTTTATCATAAAGTAAGGGATATATTTCAGCTTATGTATTTTTAACAAATTAAGTTAATAACAGGATGTGAAAGAGATTCGGTTGCTTTTACAATGGGATTTCTTCTGTCCAACAGTGGTTCACGCAAATGTTCGATATGTCATCCATTTGGCTGCTGTACAATCACCATCCTTCAGCATTTCAGCATTCAGTATTCAGCATTTCTGGTTAAATTGGAGCAATTTGCTCCCTATTGAGTCTTTTAATTCTTCCAGCGTTGTTGGTCGTGTTCTAAACACAATTTTTTTAAATAACCGCAGCCAGTAATCCGCTGGGTTAAGATCAGGCGATCTTGGAGGCCATGAATTTACAAAATGTGAACAACTCTCTAAATCGCAATGATTACGTTTGACACTTGTACCAGCAGTTGACATGACAACTCTTTTGTTTTCCATAGCTACAGTAAAATCGAATTATTGAAGCAACTAGATTCTATTTACGTTTTGCTACTAGTTTGATTTCTTAAAATTATTATAAGACTTTGAAGTATACCCCTTACTTTATGAAGACCCCATATAAGTGTTATTAACAGATTTATTTTAAATACGAAAGCAAGAAATTCCCTGCTTATAGTTGCAGTGCGTAATAAACGAATAATTTCAATTATAATTTCATCTAAATTTTCCAAAACGTTCAAACCCCACTATGAAATATTTATGTCGGTGAAATAATTATCCACCAATCTGTTTTCACCCAGTTCTGCACGCAAGGAGTCGACTCCAGGTGGCCCTTCTTCTGTTAATGAGACAGGGAAAACCATTCTACCGTTATTCGTAAATTAAAAGCAATATTGACAAGTAATTCAGAAGACTTCTACAAATAATATATACATATAGTAATGAACTGGTCCATGATTGTTTTTTTATAAAATAATGATGTAGTAATAGATGTAATGTACACTCAGTTTCAAATTAAAATGTTTACTTAAATTTAATTTTAGCAATATAGGTATTTTATTTTGTTGCAAGCAACAAGAAACGCCGCAAAAAACTAAAAAGTTTAATTCTCACCACAATTTGCAGAAGCAACATTCTGGTACATGTTGTTAAACACAGAACAATGTTCAGAAATCCAATAAAAGTGTCAGAAAATTGACTAAAATTCATTTAAGAATAATCTTTCTTTGTAAAGAAGAAAGATTAGTAAAGTTACTTGGACCAAGTGCCAAGTTATCGTCTAATCACATAATATCACTGTTGGAATGGGCTCATGAGCATCAAAACTGGATTTTCTTCAATGGTTAAATGTTGTTTTTTCCGATAATCTGGAGAAAAAGAGAAACACAGCAACGACTTGCTTTTACTAGAAGAATCGTTTCATATGAAGGCGGAAGTTTTGTATTTTGGGGTGAAATTATGTATGGAAGCAGAACTGCTTTGGTTCATGTTCCGGTTAGAATGACTGGACAACTGTACATCGACCTCATTCTTCGAGCAACCAATTCCAGCTGAAGTAGGTTCAAATTTTGTCATTATATACGATAATGCTCGTGCACATCTAGCCTGAGCTCTCCAAGAAATTTTTGGAGAGGGTGAAATTGAGAAAATAGAGAGGCCATTTCTAATACTTATTCAGATCAATTCGTTGCCGTTTAAATCGTCCCATGAACCTTCAAGGGCTTACACGAATTGTAAATCAGGAATAGAATAACATTCCTCCACAATAAATAAAGGACGTAATACGAGAGATACACCGACGTTTTCATGTCTTATTACAAAGTAGAGGTGAAAATACTAACAATGTAATTGTTAGATAATTTTATCATTTTTACAGTTATGGCGATTAAAGTAATTTTTATATTTTTATAACCCCATTATTCTAAATTAGTAAATCTCAAACAGCTTCAGAATACTTAAAAAATGTATAATTAGGCTAATAACAAGAAAACAGTTTAACATGAAAGAAATTTCTTTACTTCTAAATCAATTCATTTAATGATGCACGACTTTTAAAACAGTGTATTATATGTTCCGTAAGAAGAAGCTTATATTAGCAAATATTGTTTCAGAAGTACTTTCTTCTATAATTATCCTTATGTATTTGTTTTGTAACTCACCAATTATTGATATTCTGTCTCTATTCAAGTCCCACTTACCTGGAAAAAAGAAATACATATAAATAATATATACAAACCTACGACTTACTGCATATATGTATAGTTATTCAAATTGTCTACTAAAAATACACTATTATAAAAGAACAAAGATTCAATCATTAGTTACAATTATTCTGAGGCATAAAAATTTATAAAATAAGAACTATAATGAAATTTGGCCAAAAAGTTGCTAGCAAATATCACAGACAAATAAGTAACCTTGCCTGTGCGAATAGTTCAACACTAGTTCAATAATAACTCATTTTAACTATTTTAGATATTTTAACAAAGCATGTCATGGAAACAAATGCTATGTTTCTATAGAAACCCAGACACCTACCTATATGAAAATAATTTTGATTTGAATCTAATTTTATGTGAAGTGCTAAGCTCTGTATTTCCGTTATTTTTTAGTTTTCGCGAAACTGTTGTAGGAACTTAGGACATTACTTTTTCTTGTAGAATCACCCCCATCATTTTCAGACACTTTGTATGTAAATCAAAATATTCTTCACAGGACCTTTACCTTTCAGCTTATTGAAATTTATATTTCTTAAGTGAGTACACAAACTAGTAACGAACTAAAATTTATCTTTGGCTACACTACAGTAAATATTTTAAAATTGACATAAAAACAAAGATTATGCTCTGAAGGAATCCTAATGAATTCATATTGTTGAGGTCTCCTTTGTGGTAGCACAGAAGAATCCGTGTATTTACCTCGGAGTAGAAGTACGCGCCACCAAATCTCGGCAGAAATATTTTATGCATGAGCTGACTTCATGAATCTGGTCCAATCTGAGTAATGCTTTGCCTACAATATTTAAAAGCACTACGTTTTTTTACATCTGGCTGGTTGGGTACCTTTAGTACACCTGACTTTTAAATAATACTGCAGCATGTCATAGTGTATGTATTATATCTTAGTTTGGACACAGAATAGGGAGGATAATAAATAATTTATTTGTCTTTTGATTGGAAAAACAATTAATAATTTATTTGCCTTTTGGGGCAATATATTTAAGCACTAGATATATTTGACTATAATTACCAATGGAAATAAGTACTAAAGACGTCGATGTTTCCCTATTTTGCTCCTCTTGAGTGTAGGTAATATACAGGGTGATTCAGTCATGAGTACATTATCTTTAACCAGATATTCAGAAGGTCTAATAAAGACAGGAAATCGATTTTTTTCTCTCTCGACCCTTTAAAAGTAAAGCAAATTAACCCATAACTCCCGGCAATAGAGCGCTCGTGAAACACTACAAATTAGAATAAGTCCCGGCTACGAAGCATAGCGCGCATAGCCTATCGCTCCAATCCAACAGTGTTGCCACATAAGGACAAACATCGAAGCAAATTTCCGTATCTGCGACGTATGGGTACCTACACCTAATAATCAGGTAGGTGTACCCATACCAGGTGTAATAATACAATTATTGCATTCTGACAATAAGCATACAAAATAATCTATTATATATTTCTGTTAATACTTCTATCATCGTTTTGGTGGGTATCAACAAGGTAACTACTTCGAAAATGCAGCCCCAATGTTTATACATATTGGCCCCTTATCATATCATATCTCTTGCCCCCATTGTATAAAATAACAAAATTAGGGTGAAATATTTTCGCCTTGAAAATAGTTTCCTTAAAGAGTTCCCATAAGTTAACGCTCATAGCTAAGCTTTTAGAACACAATAGCTTTCCGCTCTCGAGTTACTTTTAATGGACTCAAAAAAAATCACTTTGTATATTTGTAATACTATGATAGGCATTTTTATCCATATAAATGATAAATAAATAATTCTCGATCTTGCAAAATATGTCAAATAATAAAAAATAACACTCATTTCCTAAAAGGCACTTGCCTTTGTGGACATGGCTATGTGCTTTATTAGTACATGGATTCATTCTTCATCCTGAATTGACCTGTACAAATGTGGGTGTTCTCTATGCCTGTACGTATAACCCGCAAAGATATCCGAGATTCATCCAGAGAGTTATCCACACACCAGTTGCAATGTCAGCGCCAGAATAATCCATTGATTAACTGAAATTGATAGTGTGATTAACTCAGGAATATAATGGGTAAGCATAACGATGTTCCCCTAAGGATTAGTATCACGTCCTGGTGTGCATATATTATAAGATGAAACCCTTACTGTCTGCCATGTTTCATGAAAGTTTCAAATTAACAGTATCAGTTTTTGTTCCACTAATATCAGCCGATGAATAATAGAAGAGGTAAAAATAATTGCTAGTACGTGGTTTCATTTAACTTTTACCCTCAGATTTCCTCCCCTGTGTGTATATACAGAAACACCATTGTTCTGTTTCAAAAATTAATAATTTTTACAATGGTCTGGATAATGTTTAGGGATAAAGACTAGATACATTTAATAATAATATCGCTAACCCTTATTCTAATCACAACTATTAGCCCGAAAGTATGGACTTGTGTGGGGGGAGACGGCATATTATTATTCGGACGGCCGGATTTGCGCCTCTGGTACGACTTACGTTATTATTCCCTAACCACAATTCAGTGGTGGAATGATGGAAACATGAAAAACCTCATGAGTTAGGAGGATGGTCAAACATCAACTAATGTTGATCTTTCACATTAAAACCAAGCTAGGCAACGTTTGCAATGGCTTAAATTGTTTGCTAAGGGATGGTGATTTTTTTTAAGTCGTTGGCTTCCTTTAACAGTTTTGACTATGTAATTTTAGAACACATAAATCTAGTTATACTAGAATAAATGACATCTTTACAAACATCATTTTCAAATCAATACTTATGAAATGATCAATGACAAATATGATATTAACAAATAACGATTTAAACAAAAATTCAACACCTCTAGCAAAAAATTTAAGCTGTTACGAACATGTTCATATGAACTCCTCTTTATAAAATGACTTGAAGAATGACATCCTGATATGACCACGTCATTAGAGAACACCCTGTATATACTATGCCACTATATATTTCTAAATTAAATACTTGTCTGATATAAAAATTTTTACTAGTACTTCAATGGTAAAAGTTTATTAGGAATAAATATAGAGCTGCACAAACATTTAAATAGAGGTACTTAATGCAAGTTTCATAGCAATTACTAGAAGTAGGTACTTATATATAATAAATATCTGGCGTAGATTCAAATAAACATACACAATTTACGCAAATGACATCTGCCTAAAGAAAATTTACAGTTTATTAGCTATTTGGCATCTTATTCTCAGACTCATTCATTCGATTATATAAAAATATATATTTTAGTATAACAGTGTCACGATTGAATTATACATGCCACTAGAGACTAGTGCATGGAGGTCCTGCCAACTGCAATAGAAGTAACGAAAAAGAAACCTTTTTGTTCTCGGGAAATAACACAACACAAATAATTCCCTACCTAATACGATAGATTTCCTAGGTTTCCTTATTCTTCATTGCATCAAGTTTTTATAAGACTTATAAATTAATATTGAAAAGGTATTGAAATTTTAGGTGACCCGTTCGGAATTATTTCTAGAAATGTCAACACTGTTCAAAAGCTTTTTGTGATTCTTTATTCCAAGTCACGGCAAGATACTTATCATTCTCGTGGAAATATAGAATAAATAATAAAAGTCTCAAAGCAATTATTGCACAAATATTTGTCTAGTGTATTTTAAAATTCTTGGAGTATCACATTATTTTAAACACCGAAGTCAAAAACTGAACGTCTAGTTTTCGAATGCAAAAAAAGCCTTCAGTGCTAGATGTAGAATTTAGGTTTATGAGTAGAATGATCTTAGATTTCCTAAAATACTATATATAATTGTCCTTATGGAAATGTTATTACACTTTTATTTGATAATCCGATATATTCTATATATGTATCTACGTTTTTGTCCCCTTTTTCTATCGCTTTAAGTTTCAGAGAAAAGAAAGCTGGAACACTGCAAATTGACACTAACTTTTACCCTAAAAAATATGTGTTTCACTTCATTTGTTCAGTGTAAATGTCACATAAATATTGTTAAGTATTTATGTATAAATTTACAGATAATAAAACATTTGCGAAAAACTGAAAAATAACCTACAACAAGGTACCACAGGCAGCTGAGATTGACGTGATGGATTTCTAAATATATGTATTTGCTAGTAACACATATCTATTAGCTATTTCCGTATCACACTGATTCAACGAGTTATTTTAAGTGTCACTTTACTGACGAACTCATCGCTGACCCTTCCCGCACATTATTTTAATATACTGAAGCAGATATCTTAGTTTCCCTGTTTCAATAAAATATTTTCTTAGTTATCGTCAAAAAATAGATATTTTCTATAGGAAGAACTATAATCTGTGTGTTAATTGCAAAAGTGCATAATTTTTAAACTTATATTGTAAACGTATACTCTAAACTTATGTAGTAAATTCACTCAACTGGTATGATTCTCGTACATCCACGAATATCTCATGTATTGATAATTACATACAATGAAGAAATTGATATGTACACAGTAAAAAAAGACAAATGGTAAAATTACTAAATGGTAATCGTAATTTGCTGCAGTGTTATTTTTAACACGAACTGGGTAATATAATATAATATAATAACTAAACCTTTAAAACTCATATTACACGAACGATATACCCACCAAGTTTGTAGAAGTAAATAAATTCTTCTCATAAATTGTAGTAAAATTTACAAAACCCTGTGTTAAAAATGAATCAATCCGCCATAAATACGGAATAATTACACGGTGAATAATTAACTATTACACATTACCTTGTAAAATTTACTGTGTTAAATTACTTTTATGTAATGTAATAATACACCGATATGTCTAACACTGCCCAGTGTGGACTATATACACACTGATGAGTACTCACTGATGATGTTAAAATCAGTCGGATTTTTTTACTGTGAGTACAAAATTGTATCTAAATAGAAACGGAATCAACAAAAATTTTTTGGCGATTCCAAATCCTAAAACTAAAAAATATTTTAATTTATCTGAATTGGACAATTAACATTTATTACAACCACTTAGTGGTATTTTTCTCCAACAGCTTTAAAAGACGTTGTTTTGATACCAATTTCTGGCATTACACTATATTATGCAAAATGTCTTATAGAAAAGGCCTATTGTTTTACTAGTAAAGAAATATTCCTATTTTGTTACTAGTACAAAACAGTAAAAGTGTAACCATAACAACGGATTGAAAAAGATAATCATGTAGCCATGATTTCTCAGAACTGTCAATTTGAAATTTAACGTTGTGTTAGATAACTTTTTATACAAGCATAAATGTTTGAAGAAGTATAATTTTAATATTGGCGCTTCAAGAAAAAGTAATATATGTCACTCGGAGTATAAAGCTCTTTATGTGTTTCGCCCAGTTTACACAGCCTCGGCTAACGCTTAGGATATGTAAACTTCTGGCTCAACAAATAATGTTCGCCTTCTACTCCTAGTAACATAATAATTACTATGATATTCCGCCGGGTTTAAAAGTGAAATGACATATGTGAACAGTGTATTAATTACTTTCCTTTACGTTTCAATAAAATCCCAAAAATGTCGTCGATTCGATTTGTTGAAAGTTATAGAACAGACACAAAAATAAAGACTATAGAATGGAAACGTCTTAAATAGGTTTTGTTATATTTCGAAGACCGGAAATGAAGGATTCGGTCCGGTACGGATTCTGCGCAGTTCACGTTTGATGACAGAGGTCGGCATTTTACTTGGAACTTCGGACGACACACCATGAAGTGTCACGATATTTATGATAGCTCAATAATATGCCGAGTTTCTTCATATACTCTTTAACTTATTCTTCAAGAAAAGAAAGACAATGCAGTTTATATGTAACTTGTTTGCAGCTTATATATAAGTTGTTTGCAATTTATATGTAAGTAGCTGACTTTATATGTAACTTGGTTGCTTTATATGTAACTTATATACCCTTTGCTCAATGCGCAAACTCCTTGTCGGACTGAGAAACCATGTTGTAGTCACAGAAATCGTATGAAAGGTAATATACTTTCTCCATTCTATAGTCTTTATTTCTATGAAAATAGGTCTGATTATATTCCACTTTCAAGCACCTTGGTACGGCGAACCACTTCAGTGTTATAATTTTATGTTCATTGGTTAGATGAGGCAATAAACTGGACTATAAAAGCAAGCCAAATCGGCGATAAATTATAGTTTTACATAATTGCAGCTTAAAATGCAGTACTGTCGATAATGTAATAAAACTAAATTTATATCTTGCAGCAGACTTAGCAGTTTTATGTATAGATACTTATATACCAACTATATATTTACAAAATTCAGTTACTGCTGTGATTTGTGAAAAATGTAATAGTTTAGGCTTAATACCAATTTGAAACACCGTTCACAATTCATTGTAGTCTTTTTTGGGATTATCTACACCACCCGTAAATTAATAAAACATTCACAGTTCTCTAGCTTAGATAAGTCAATAGATAATTGTCACGTTTAATTAAGAAGGAAGGATTTTTTTGAGAGTGAAGACATTTTCCGGAGTGAAGGAAATTACTTTCTCTTTAACAATGAGCTTATCAATATGGAAATTTGTTGAAGGATCCTTTACAAATCTTCAAAAGTATGAAAATTATTTTAACAACGACGCCAACTGTGGAAAAAAAGATTACCTGTTATTATAAAATATGGGCAATTGTAAATTTTTCAGCAGGTAACTTCTATTTGAAAAACTCGTGACTGATCACACTAGTAAAAGTATAACAACTTTGCTAACTGAAACTACGATTCCGTTTTAAGAAAGTTTCTTAGACTTCCTCAGACTAAAAAAACATTGAAATGGTCTAGAGCGCAATTTAGTAAATCCAGGACTATGAAACGAGCAAAGTTTAGAGAAACATTAATAAAACCGTAATGTCTTCTTCAAATAGGTAGATGCATAGTATCAGAGTTTGTCGTAAGTTTAAACTTATTATAATATCTCTAGATACCTCTCATTCTAATCACAAGCATTAAACTAAGAGTCTGTACATCATGTGGGAGCGATCGCGGTATATTCTCATTCTCTAGATTGCATACCTACACATTATACAGAATAGCACTTGAATGTTTTTAATTACATCCTAGTTCAATAGTTTATTACAAATCATAAGGCCTTCACCAAAACTTTCCATCGATAGCTATTAGTAGTCTGATCATACTAAGAGAATATGCAATGTAGACACCAGACAATTAAAATATGCATCTAAAATACTTTGCTTTTACTTTTTGAAGTGCAAAGTAAACAATTGTTTCAATCTGATAAAATTGTTACAATCTTACCTTGAAGATCTTTATCAATTTGTGCACTACCGAAGATTTAAATCTAATATTTTTTCAAGCCTCAGGCGTTCCCCAAGGGTCAATACTAGGACCACTCCTTTTTGTAATTTTCATCAATGATATTGCGGTTGAACTCAATGTACGATATCTTCTATATGCCGATGATGTTAAAATCTTTTGCTCTCTTAATTCCGATCCTGATTGTGAAGATCTTCAAACTAACCAATGGATCAAGTTTTATGAATCAATCCACTCTTCGTGTGTTATTTACTCCTTTTGTGAGGTCCAAACTAGAATATGCATCAATCATATGAAGACCTATATATCTCACATATATGTCAATGATTGAGATAATTCAGCGGACATTTTTTAAATCTGAACCTAAACCCTGAGAGCGGCCTTCCACAAAATCGAATGTGTTCTCGTTTTGATTTACAATCTCGCTAAAACTATTATTAACGTTTATATTCACACAGTATCAAATCGATAAAATCACATGCGGTCTGTCAACATGTATTCACATTAAACAATCATAATTACGCGAATATATTAAAATGTATTCAAATTTCAAATATTAGTTCATACAATACGGCGAAATAATATAGCTATTTATTTTAGTTTCTAGTTATGATTCCCAATAATGAAAATTACCTACAATTATAATAAGTTAATGTTTTATGATTTATATAGATAGGTTATTTTATTGTATTTAATACAATCTGCGTTTGGTCATCAAGTAGCTATTGTGTAATTGAATGAGTTCATAAAATAAATACCTATAAAATTATATATAATGTAGATATTTAGTATAGTATATATAGTACATATACAAGGTGTCCACCTAGTGCGCGTAAGTCCAATATCTGGGTTAATAAAAGAGATAACTTAATTTTTTTTTCTACAGGGTTGTCTAATATCCCGAGCTGCACAAAATGAAAATATATTTACATATTCAGGGTGTTCAGTTTTTCCTGGACAGGTACCAACTTCGTTTTTCTAAATGCAAATATATATTTTTTATTGCTTTTTCGAAAGCAATACGGTTTGCACATTCCTATCTTAACTTTTTATAAGCTATCGTTTGATACTAATTTCAAATGTATCCAGGAATTAAAAATTTTCCGAAAATTTTGAAAATTTTTAATTCTTGGATAAATTTGAAATTAGTATAAAACGATAGCTTATAAAAAGTTAAGATAGGAATGTGCAAACCGTTTTGCTTGATCTCAAACCGTTTAGATTTTACAGGGTGTCAAAGTTGCAAAAATGTCAATATTCACCAGTCAATATTTCAAAAACAGTTTAAGTTAGGTATAGGGAAGGCTGATGAAAGTCCTACTAAAATCAAGGGTTTAGTTCGAAAAAGCAATAAAAAATATATATTTCCATTTAGAAAAACGAAGTTGGTACCTGTCCAGGAAAAACTGAACACCCTGAATATGTAAATATATTTTCATTTTGTGCAGCTCGGGATATTAGACAACCCTGTAGAAAAAAAAATTAAGTTATCTCTTTTATTAACCCAGATATTGGACTTACGCGCACTAGGTGGACACCCTGTATAGATAATCTATCTATATATGTGTTCATGCAAATGGAAGAATAGTGTTATATTTATTCTCTATTAAAGATGAAATTCCAATAACACCTACTTTTAAATATTAAGTAAACTTAAAGCAGAAGATAAAGTAATTTTGGGAACATTTTGGGGACTATTAATCACTGGCACTATTATTTTCCTCAAATTCAGTCATTAGTCTTAACAGAAGTACTTTCCACTGCTTTGTATCAACCTGTTTTACAATATACTAAACAATATGCAGATAATAGGTATTAAAATAAATATATAAAACTGTTATAACATTGTATTTTTATGCTATATAAGTAATTTGGAATAATACAGAGAGTTATGGGGCTTCTTCCTGTTCAAGGTCTCTATTGAAAAAGGATTATTGGGTAACCTTACATGAACAAGAACATGAAAAATAAATCATTATATTTTTCCATTTATGTCGAGGTTGCATATACACAGTTACTGATGTCGTTCATCAGGAACATTGGGAGTTCCGTTTATCCGGAACTCCCATATACATATATGGAAGCAACGTCTTGGAGAAAGACTATGTAGCGCCTTAGCCTATCAACGAATAGATATTTTTTCCTAATGCATTATATTTATGGAACACTCTTTTATGTATATCTCCCTCACTATTGTTATAAAGTCACCGACACAGTGCCCGAGTGCGACGTTGCCAAACCTAATTTTCCCCAGCCTTAAGAAATTTGTGCACAATCAAGCAACACCGCTTCTGGGGGTGTTGCTTGATCAAGCGATCTGGGGGTGTTGATAGGGTATCAATCCCTATACCTATATTTGACGCATTGGTGAGAGTTCGTCCTATCCTAATCTGTAAAAATACATAGGGTGTTCCACTTTAAAAATACAAGTTGTCATAAACCTCTCTTTTTTGGGACATCCTCTATAAATGTCAATAATATGAAAATGTGTCCCCCGCAAAACAATAATTGACCTGTCCGAGCATTTTCCATTAAACGCCAAAAACTGCACTGGTTCGTTTCGATGAACCACACTGTATAAGTTTATATTCTACGACATCGTTATTGCTATTACGTGAAGGCAAAGCCAGTTGAGAACCTGCTTTGCAGAATTTCCGACTCGAGAATTACGTTCGAACGGAACTGCAGAAATGAATTAATCAGAACTTTAAATATTTCTGCAGTCTATGCGACAGATATTGGAATTCATTTTAAAACTGGGTAATTGGATTTTTCCATTCTCATCATAACACTTACTTATTCGAACAATAATTGTAACTTTTCTATTCTGAAACTGCAGACGTATTTGATGTTTTAATTATAGGTACATACTTTTAAATATACTGTGTAACAAAAGCTCATTTGTTTTGCGAAAACACTTGACGGTAGCGTCTTTGAATTCTACGCATAGGTAAGGTGACCACCTATTCTGATTTAACCAGAACTATACTGTTTTTGAAAACTAAGTTCTGATTGTAAATCGAAGGCAGTAAACATTCTGCTTTTTTAATGCTGTTCTGTTTTCTGATTTTTAAACCTACAAATATTATAAAATAATATCAATAGAATAGGCACTTAATTAATACAAAAAATTATATTAATTTTGCAATTTGCAATATTTATTGACCAATCGTGCAACGCTGCAACATCAAAAAATCAAAAAATCAAAAAAAAGTTACACACCTCTGGAGATAGATAATGGCCAAACTGTATACTCCTATATTAACACTGACGTATTTTTCCACATAACACCAACACTATACTGGACTTGTTCATCATCAGTTTTCAGAACTCAGTTTTAATCAACTCCACATGATGCCAACTTGGTTGGCGAAACGTGCGTTGTGTGCAGCATAGTGTTTTGGTGTTAGGTGGAAAACTACGTCAGTGTTATCTTTACATCAAAGGTTTCAATCCCCTTCAAAATTACTCATACATGGTAATTTTTAGTGGTGATATTTTTTATAGTATTCATTGGCTCATTATTTATAGTGACATAAGTCAAATCAAATCAAATCAAATCAAATCAAATTTTATTTATACATTAATCAGTAATCAATTTAACAATACAAGTAACATGCATCTAAGCAAAAAAATGCTTGTGTTTGCATGGCTACGTAAATAAGTATACCATATGTAATATAATTTATACAATTTAGACTATAATAAAATAATGAAAATTTTTTCTAAACAATTATCAGTATCGTTTTTTAAATATATCCCAACGCACATAAATAAATATGTTTTATCAGAAGTTACCAGAGTAGAGGTATGTACTATTATCATATAATATATAACATATATAATAATAATATATAATAATAATAACGTATATATTATAATTTAATGTTTAGAATTAGGTAAGTACTAGATTAAATTAACAGAATATACTGAGAAATAATTGGCTCTTTTCCTTTAAAAATATTTGAGTTTTTTTGGAAAACAATTTTTCATTATTAATTAGTTTAATTGAGAGAGGTAGGAGGTTGTAGAATTTTGGGCCATAATAGGTAATAAATCTTTGAGTTGTAGATCGAGTTTTTAGTGGAATATTTATATTTTTGTTTGTTACATTCCGAGTTAGATAATTATGGTGATAATTTAAATCAAACAGTGCTTTATTTTTGTAAGTGAACATGAGAACTGCTTTCGCATAGAGTAAATTGATGTCAAACACATTAAATTCGTTAAAGAGTTTTTGGGAAGAGTATAATTTATTTTTATGCACAATTACTTTTATTAGATATTTTTGAGATACTTTTATTTGCTTTAAATTGATAGGATAAGCACTTCCCCATATTGCTATACCATATCGCAGAATAGATTCAGCCAAGGCAAAATACAGCGCCCTCAATATACTGTCAGGCATTATATTTCGGAGATGGTAGAATTTCCAAATGAGCTTTCGTATTTTATTGTTTAATGAAGTAATATGGTCTACAAATTTTAAGTTTTGATCAATTATGATTCCTAAGTATTTTATATTAGCAGTTCTATTCATGTAATCCGAACATTTGCACTGTATTTTGTTTCCTAATATGCATGTGTAAGTGTGTAAATTTAATCTCTCAACATCCGGTAAATTACTATCATATAAACTATAACACATGAACTTTGTTTTTTCTAGATTAATTGTTAACATATTTTCTGAGAGCCATTGTTGCAATTTTGAAAACTCTACCACCGCCTTATCAACTGTCATCTGCCAATCATCCCCCTCAATTAAGAGAACAGTGTCGTCTGCAAACGCAACTATTTTGCCATCTAAATCCAGCGAAAGCAGTTCATTAATGTAAATGTTAAATAAAGTAGGTCCAAGAACCGTTCCTTGTGGTATGCCATGACTTATAATTTTTTGAGTACTTATTTCGTTGCCTATCTTTACACACTGCTCTCTAGAATTGAGGTAGCTGGAAAACAAATCATTTGATATTCCTCGTATGCCATGGTTGTTTAATGTATTTATTAATATAGCGTGAGACACTGTATCGAATGCCTTGGCTAAATCCAGATATATGGCAATCTGTTTTTTATTATTTTCGATAGACTGGTATAACGTTTGTACTACCTCGTATATTGCGTTTTCAGTATTTAAATTTTCCTTAAAGCCAAACTGGCGGTTTGACAGCAAATTATTATATATTAAATGATCATTTAATCTGGTTTTAATACATCTTTCTAAAACCTTTGAAATATTATTAATGACTGATATCGGTCTATAGTTACCTATTATGGTCCTGTCTCCTTTTTTGTAAACTGGTGTTACAATGCTAGTTTTTAATCTAGATGGAAAAATACCATTTTCAAAGCATAAATTAAATATATAATTTAATGGTTTAGCTATATATATTGCTATGTCTTTTAAAGTTTTTACTGAAATTTTATCATACCCAGAAGCTGAAGTATTTTTTAATCTATTGATGTTTTTTATAATTTCAGATTCAGTTATTGGTTTTAAAAATAAACTATTACACTGTATTTGTCTGCCTTCTAGTTTTTTTTCTGTTTTTATTTTTTCAGACATTTTTTTCCCAATATTTATAAAATAATTATTAAATATTTCAGCTTTTTTTCTGTCATCTGTAATATTTTGATTTTCATTAAATATAGTTACTATTTTCTTATCTTTATCCCCTTCATTTAATCCCTCTTTTATTATTCCCCAAACTTTCTTTAAATTTGTTTTATTTTCTAATATTTTGTTACAATAGTAGTCCCTTTTAACTTTTTTTATGAGATTATTAACATTATTCCGGTAGTCTTTGTATTGTTGCAGTAGCGTCATATTGTTCCTGTTCTTATTTACTTCTATTTTTAATTTGTCTCTTTTTCTTATACTAATAACTAATCCCTTAGTTATCCAGGGCTTAAGTTTCTTTTCTTTTGCTTTTATATTTATTATTTTTGTAGCTTCCCTTATACAGTGCAACAGCTTACCTTCAAAGTACTCATATGTTACGTTTACATCTGCAGATTCATATAAATTACTCCAAGTTTCTTGAGAAACCTTTTGTTTAAGTAAATCATAGTTTATTTGATTAATAGATTGAGATATAATGGATATAATAAGTACTTTCTGTACTTTGAATTGTTGATTGATATTTTATCAAATGCTGATGTCTATGTATCACAGACGTAGTTTTCCACAACACCAAAACACTATACTGCACTCGACGCGCGTTCGCCAACCAAGTTGACATCATCTAGAGATGATTAAAACTGTCTATGCTTTACTAATATACCTGAAATTATTTCAGTGCTAATATACCATCTGTGTTTCTGCTTTCGCCTTCTTCAGGTGCATGTATGACAGGATACTATTAATCATTATGTAAAAATGGTTAAATTACAAGAAATATGCCACATATTTCTTGTAAAATTATTAAATTACGTTTAAGAGTTAATACGTAAACGCATTATTAGATGACATTTTATTACTTGAATGTTTGTGATTATTGATGACATGATTACTTGAAAAATCGGAACAGCCAAGCAAGACAGTGGGTATTGATTGAATTAGCAAACAGATATAGAAAGAAAAATGATTCAATCAATTTTAATCTCGCCGCATACAAATGAGAATTTTGCAATTGGAAACGTGATTATCAAATATTAACCTTTGAGAGACATTTATTTACGAACAGAAACTTAGTAATTTGCAGATGAAAAAGGCCGTATTTATTTCTCTACGATACCACTGGGAATTAATTTGAATATTTCATGAAATGTATGTAGTATATTTCTATTACTTCTCTGATTTCGTGTCTCTATGATGTACAGAGCAGTCCATTTTTGAGGGGAATCCAGGGTATCTCGAAAACTACAAGATGCGCAACAAAACCGCTTGTACATCCTCGAGCTACTTTTTTTAGTTTGACTTAATGGTGAAATCAGATCGGGTCTACTTTGTTTAGGTTTTGAGATACAGGGCATTTCTCAAATTTTGCCATTTTCGCCAGTGCCCTGTAACTTTTTTATTTTCAGACCTACCAAAAAAGTTTAAAGAGGAAAGTTTTAGATATTTTTAAGTGGAATCCATTGGCGTAGCAAATTATTTTTTATTGCGTCCCGTTTTTTAGATACAGACCAAACTTGTGTTTTTTTAAATGCAACACCCTGTATATTTCTGGTTAATTTGAAAGAACTTTCAATCTTGGTTACAGTAATATATATTATATAGGGGCTTATTTGAATTTAAGTCCCTTTATTAAACATTTCTATGGTTAAATGGAGGGAAACGCGTATTTCCATTGATTTATTTCCTTATAAACTATATTAAACTCTTGATTTAATTAAACACACTATTTTATATAAAGATTTAAATATTTCCGAATACTAGATAATAATTAATTATGGAAACATAAAAATGTGGAATATTTTTACAAATATAAATTATATATAACCGTATTTGGTTATATTACTATTAAGATATTAAGTATAACATTAAACAGGAGTTCAATGTAGTTTATAAGGAAATAAATCAATGGAAATACGCGTTTGCCCCCCATTTAACCATAAAAATGTTTAATAAAGGTACTTAAATTCAAATAAACCCCTATTTATTATATATTACTGTAACCAGAATTGAAAGTTCTTTCGAATTAACTAGAAATATACAGGGTGTTGCATTTAAAAAAACACAAGTTTGGTCTGTATCTAAAAAACGGGACGCAATAAAAAAAAATTTGCTACGCCAATGGATTCCACTTAAAAATATCTAAAACTTTCTCCTTTAAACTTTTTTTGTAGGTCTGAAAAAAGTTACAGGGCCCTGACGAAAAAGGCAAAATTTCAGAAATGCCCTGTATCTCAAAACCTAAACAAAGTAGACCCGATCTGATTTCACCATTAAGTCAAACTGGAAAAAGTAGCTCGAGGATGTGCAAGCGGTTTTGTTATGCATCTTGTAGTTTCCGAGATACCCTGGATTCCCATCACAAATGGACTGCTCTGTACAACTTTTAGAATTCAGATACAATTTGGTGTCTATTTTCTGCATATCAGAGATAGCAAGGACTTGTTGAATATTTACATTTAGACATCTTTGAATTTTATGATATTTAACATTGGTAGAAATGTAAGTTGCCAGTCTGTATTCATTTGTCCTGCGCATCTTTTAAAATCAAGTGTGCCTATCTAACTATATAATAGGTATCTTCTTGATTTCTACATATTTACTATATAATTTCCATTACACATGCATTGTATTTAAAATGGTTCTTCTTGGAAATTGGGTGGGATTACAAAATATCTTGACTAACAATGATGTACAGTCAAAATAACAACAACTTTTAAAATTTCATTGAAAAATTTAATACCTATTAAAATAAACTCTATCAATTTTAGATAATCATGTAAACTATTTTACGTAAGACCTTACTTACGTCTGTAATAATGTACTTTACAGCGTGAAAAATGTAGTGTAAACATATACAGGGTTATTTAGAACACCTCTCTAAAACTTTGAGGATATGTGCATCCTTAAATAAGAAATCGATATCACCAAAAAAATTGTAATAAAAGTAATTAGGATTTCCAAGTAAATAATGTTTAAAGTTATACCATTATAAAGGACTACGTAGCTGGGCAACTGTACTTCAACACATCTGATACTTTTCTACCACATTCCTAAGAATGTGATAAAAAAGTAGACACGTTTTTGTCTGGAACGCCTGGTTAAAACCGACCGAATAATGTTGGAGTGGGGATAATATCTTTATTGTCTGTGAGTCGCCAGTCTAGTAGTGTCGCTCTCGCGGGTGTTGTAAAGTGCGTAAAGTGTTGAGTGTGAAAATTTTCAAAATGGCTCATGTGTACAGTAATGCTGAGTCAATGGACATGATTCTTATTTATGGCGAAGTTGGACAAAATTCATTGGCAGCTTCGCGCTTGTATGCGGAACGATTTCCCAATCGACACACCGACACATCGACAGTTAGGTTTTGTGAGTGGTTGTTGCAGCAAAATGCTGAAAATCCCCAATTTACTTAATAATTTGCGTTTACAAGATCAGCAACCAGGAGGAACATTCGGTTTAGTGCGGCAAAATTGGATAAGGCGTGCCCAAAAGTGTGTAGAAGTCGAGGGACAAAATTTCGAACAACTTTTGTAACAAGGTATGTGCAAATTTTTTATAAATTTCATGTTTCTAATACCTAGTAATCAAGTAGCGCAATTCTTAAAAATTATTGTAACAAAATTTTATTCATTTTAAAGACACGTCACTTTGGTCAGATCTATCTACCTTTAAGTTTATTTTAAAGTGAAAACGCTGCAAATCTTTTTTGCGCCCGGTGTCGGTATTCTCTCAGATCTTCCGAAGTTTTTTTGTGCTAGCCTGTTTGCATTGTCAGTCCCAAGGTCACTACATTACAGTGGACCAGTATCCAGCGGCGTGCAATGAAAAATTTTTAAATAGTTTTAAGACCCCGCCAAAAAAATTTTTTTTTGCACTACCACATTTGTACATGTATGTTGAACATCCCCAAATTTTATTATGGATAAGTTCTGAATAACCCTGTATAGGTATGCATTCCTAGTTGTGGTCTGCCCACCTACTAATGACCCTGTATGAAATTATTAAAGTAAAACCAATCAGAGCAACGCACAGTCTGTTTGACACTTAAGCTGTTTACTACGAGATGGCGCTTTGTCGTGGCTTCCAATAGACAAATGATTTTGATAGGCAGTCGTTTGTGTAGTGTTAGTCATGCTGTATAAGTCGATGCTTTCCATTTTATATTGAACGTTTAACATTCAACAAAAGTATATAAATTTACACTGTAAAAATATTCTTAAAATACGGTATTTCCATATCAAAATTTAACCATTCTATTTTTTGCTAACATTAAAGAACCAAATTCTTCAGCAGAACATCCATAGATTTTAGTATAAGTACATAATTTTAAAACGAAAACCATAAACATTAAATGGCATAAAATCCTAACATACTTTGCGATATCAGCCAGCGATTTATGATCGATTTCTCTTCTTCCGAAGAGATTCAGTCACGTCAGCAGATTACATTTCCACAGAGACTTACAAAGTTCCTTTTTCAAACTAGATTCCCTACAGATTCTCCGAATATGAGGTTTTAGTGTAGACGACTTCACACAGACTGTAGGCTTTTTCACATATGGATTGGGAAAAGTAAATACAGGGTGTCCACCTAGTGCGCGTAAGTCCAATATCTGGGTTAATAAAAGAGATAACTTAATTTTTTTTTCTACAGGGTTGTCTAATATCCCGAGCTGCACAAAATGAAAATATATTTACATATTCAGGGTGTTCAGTTTTTCCTGGACAGGTACCAACTTCGTTTTTTTAAATGGAAACCTATATTTTTTATGGCATTATCGAATTCTACGTAAAAAATTAGTGGGACTTTGTGCATAACACTGCTATTGAAATATTGATAGTTTTCGAGATATTTGACTTTTAATTTTTTTTTCTTATGTTTCGTCACTTCTAATAGTTGACATAATTATGGTTGTATGACAGCTAGAAATTATTTTTTTTCAGAAACTGTAGAGTGAAGATGGCTCTTTCGAAAAACGTATCAAAAGTTGACCTGCGATATACAGGGGGCAACAGAAATCGTGCCAAACCTGATGGCTTAAAATTTAAAAAATCTCGACTTTTTCAAATGGAACACCCTGTGTTTTATGATTTCATTAGATGCCTTTCTGTAGACTCTACAATTTTATAATAGCTTTCCCTATACCTAAGTTGCGTAGTTTTTGCAAAAAACCCACTTTTATGAAAAATACCCGATTTGCGCACTCCTTTGACGGAAAAAATATTGTAAGGCTATTTATTTTTATAAAATGTATTAGTTTACACTTCTTAAAATAAAAATAACTGAAAAATTTAGATAATTTCAGTTTAATAAACAGGTCTTTATGGAAAGTTACCATTTATTTGTAAATAAAAGTAAAAAATCATAAAAGCTCTACATGTAATTAAGAATTAGCAAAACTGGCGTATGCTTTAGAAGAAGTTCATGGGAATTATTTGCTAGCAGCACGTATTTATAGAGATTCCCACGTGCTGACTGTTTTGAAAATGTGAAAGAAAGATTTGAAAGAACAGCAAATGGGAATTATGAGAAAACTACCAGGAGACATGGGAGTAACAACGATAATATTTAGGTTAATGTTGTGGTTTCTGCTGTTGATAATTCCCATGAACTTCTTCTAAAGCATACGCCAGTTTTGCTAATTCTTAATTATATGTAGAGCTTTTATGATTTTTTACTTTTATTTACAAATAAATGGTAACTTTCTATAAAGACTTGTTTATTAAACTGAAATTATCTAAATTTTTCAGTTATTTTTATTTTAAGAAGTGTAAACTAATACATTTTATAAAAATAAATAGCCTTACAATATTTTTTCCGTCAAAGGAGTGCGCAAATCGGGTATTTTTCATAAAAGTGGGTTTTTTGCAAAATCTACGCAACTTAGGTATAGGGAAAGCTATTATAAAATTGTAGAGTCTACAGAAAGGCATCTAATGAAATCATAAAACGCATGGTGTTCCATTTGAAAAAGTCGAGATTTTTTAAATTTGAAACCATCAGGTTTGGCACGATTTCTGTTGCCCTCTGTATATCGCAGGTCAACTTTTGATACGTTTTTCGAAAGAGCCATCTTCACTCTACAGTTTCTGAAAAAAAATAATTTCTAGCTGTCATACAACCATAATTATGTCAACTATTAGAAGTGACGAAACATAAGAAAAAAAAATTAAAAGTCAAATATCTCGAAAACTATCAATATTTCAATAGCAGTGTTATGCACAAAGTCCCACTAATTTTTTACGTAGAATTCGATAATGCCATAAAAAATATAGATTTCCATTTAAAAAAATGAAGTTGGTACCTGTCCAGGAAAAACTGAACACCCTGAATATGTAAATATATTTTCATTTTGTGCAGCTCGGGATATTAGACAACCCTGTAGAAAAAAAAATTAAGTTATCTCTTTCATTAACCCAGATATTGGACTTACGCGCACTAGGTGGACACCCTGTATAGAAGATCTCAAAAAAATAGTGTAGTACCTAACTTAGAGGGTGATTCTATTTAAAATTAAAATAAAAGTTCCTTTGAACTACAAGCCTTACGGGTCCATTCAATAGTCCGAAATGAGCCCAAAATCGGCGTTCGTCTCGTGTTTAATTATAAAAAAACTATCAAAGATAGCGACATTTAGTAAAAAAGTATTGAAAGATAAGACTTTAATATAAATCCCTATAGTAGTAATTTTTGGTAATTATTTTTATTTTTAAAATTCCAGGCAAACAAACTTGTACTAAAATAGAGTATTTTCAAAAATTATTTTCTCTAAAATACATACATGTATTAAACAAAAATTTGCTACTAAAGGGATCTAGTTTATCTTTTGATCTTTCCGGTGATATATAATTTATACCATTAAAAAGAAATTTTGTTGCAATTATAAGACAAATCTGGTACCGTTGCAATAAGGGCTAACTTTATTTCCATGTGCCTTTTTACTTCGGCTTTACGTGCACCTCCGAAATCTTAATAATTCGATAGTGGGAATATGTAAGTCTCCGCCCATCGACTACCCAACCTCTCCACCCGATCCCGTATTCACGCCTGTCAAATCTACAGTGAATAGACTCTTAAATGGTTCCTAAAGGAGTTACAGCCATTTAAACGATAGAAAATAAAATGGTTTTTATATATTTTTCAGTCGCTAACCAATTTTTTTGAAATTTTATGTTCTCGTTCAAATCCGCTTTTTGCCAAAGCGATTGGTGTTAGTTCGTAAAAAGAGCCGTGACTGTTCAAAAATTTATTTTTGTCAAGTAATAATAATTTTTCTTAGATTCTAACGATTTCTATTGATTTCGCATCTCCAGCTTACTCGGTACATAAAAGCCTTCACGTTGTTTCCCATCCCTCTGCCTTTCCTTACATACTCTCTTCTTCTAGTCAAACTTTAGCGCTCCTGGTATCAGTGTTATCTAAGAAAACTGTTACTATCCACCAAAACTATGCGCGCGCGCTTTATAACATTATACATAATTTAATTAAAGTACGTGACAAATTTTTAATGGCAGGCGGTTTTTAAACGATTGTTACTGAATTCACCAAAAAAGGAGCGCTTAATGTTCCTAAGGGAACAGGGGAATGCTTTCATAAATTCAATTTTCTTTATGTTTTGTCAAAGCTAAGCCTGCGTTAAGAAAAGTTTTTGCCCTTCTGATTTGAAATTTAACAAAACAATGGGTTTTATCGCTAACAAAGAAGAAAATAAGCGAATACAATAGAAATTTATCAAAAATGCCCGACTGGCTTTATTATAAAACCATAACCTCTTACATATATTATTTATTGTTTTCATACATGCCAGCTATTTCTAAACAATACTGGAACAGGAAGGTTGGTATGTTGTTGAATATATACCTATATTTATGGAGAAATACTGTCCTTATAAAATACATAAAATAATTATTTTATATATAAAATACTGAAAATTTTCCATCTTCAATTAAATTAAATATCACTGTAGATTAATAGTCACTTAAAAAAATTATTTCGTGTGTTTCACGTAAAAGTAGCAGATGTTATTTCCAGTTAAACAGGCGATTCTATAGGGTTGTGTTTGAAAAATGTTAAGGAAATATAAACCTCTAAAGGTGAAGATGATATCACCAACAAATTTGTACGGTCTCTTTTTATATTTATATTGTCAGGTGATGCATGCGATTCTGTTTGAATACAGTTACATATTGGATCTGTTACACATATCCTAAAAATTGTTCAGATAAAATTTAAGTTACCATGTATAAACTAATAAGAATGGTATAGTAGAGAAGACATTGCTACAGTATATGAGTATTTGTATGTATTGAATATATTTGAGTGTTTCTCATATTCCTGAATATCTCTATATTTTACACAAATGATGTACCCTATTTTGGTGACTCCAGAGTCCAAAAAGTAATTTTACAGGTGAGATATCACTTTGTTATATGGTTAGATTCAGGAAACGGCGTATATTCCAAAAATATAATAATACACAGGGTATTCTATATAAAAATCGAAAGCTCTACTTCTGGTGAAACCGGAAGCGGGAAACAGATAATTTTTATGCCAAAAAGTGACCTTTAATAAGTACTTCCACCATGCCAAATTTGAAAATTGTATCTAAAAAGTAAGGGGGAAACAGGAGTATACCATGAATATGTATCGCACTGTATGTTCTGGGATTTTGGAAACAGAAACTGTGTAATGGAAAAAGTTTTAGAGAATTTTGTCACTAACTTAATAAAACTTAAAAAACTAACCATAATTTTGCAGAAAAAATGTTATAAAAAATCATTACCCTTAATGCTTTGAATGTTAATTATAAACTTGTAAATAATAAATAACTTGTAACTAAATATGAACATTTTACCATGCTTTAATAAGTATTTAAATATATAGTATATAACTGCTAATAAGTGATTAAATAAAATAAGTAACTGTACAAATACATAATAGATCTATGAACCTTCGAAGTTAAATATTTAGTTGAAATAGGAATACGAAATTTTTGCCAATCATATGAGTATTTTGGTCGCTTTTAGCTCAAACTCTAAATCCCTTTGACCTAACTTTTCTGAAGTGAACTAATATGATTTGGCATGAAAATTTACTGGCCCATATAAATAACCATATACGCGTTTACCTTCCATTACAATATCAACAGCAATACATCAAAAAGGATTAAATCCTGACCTTTAATCCGAATTTCGGGCTACAGCTATTGATTATTACATTTCAGCTTTAGGTGTAACCAGCCGTGTATCACTTGTCTATAGTACTTTAAAGTATCAGTTCATATCATTTAATGTCATATCTGTTTTCATACAGTGAGGTCGAAAAGTAAGGAATGAATTCAATATTTCGTAATCCACAATTTTTTTTAAAAAATCGCTCGGACACGTTAATTTTTTTTTCATTTCACTTGCTTTACAAATATTAAATTTTTTACAGGGCGACACAATGAAGCTATATCGATATAAACTTTAATATTTTAAACGGAACACCCAGTATTGTTTTACATATTTTGAAAGAACTCTTTGTTACGAAGACGGCATATAATGTTTTATAGGTCTATCTCTGATAATAAGGGAAATATGCCTAAAAAAGTGTGTCATATGAGAGCAATGTGCTAGAAAGAGAATATCGATTCGTTGCTAGGCACAGTCTTTCTCCAACACATCGCTCTTATGACACTTTTTCGGGCATATCATCCTTATTATTAATGATACTATTTAAAACTATTTAGGAATGTAACAAATTCCGAAACAGTTGGATGCATTTGAGAGTTTGGAAATTGCAAAGAGTACTAATAGTATGAATAGCGACAGAAGGTCAATCTCATACAGCCCGCTTTATTGGTTAGTAAATCACGATTCACTGAGCCTTCGCAATGGTTCACTGAACCGTAGCAATAGGTTTAGGTGTAAATAGGACACAGTGTTAGCATAGATTTAGTTTTAATCTTTTCCAGATGATGCTAACTTGGCTGGCGAATCTCGCGTCGAGTACAGTATAGTGTTATGTACAAAACTACGTCAATGTTAGCTTCACACCAAAGGTTCCAATGCCTTTCAAGATTTTCAATATAATTAATACATAGTCGAATATGTATATTAATTAATTTATTATTTATAACAAAAAATATGAACTATTTCTCTACATAATTATAAATTTATAAAATAGCAAATGTCTGAAAAGGATCTGTGATTTTACAATCTAGTTACTTTGTCCAATTATATCTATAATTGTTGTTAAATTAATTTTGAAGAAATCACAGTTTCACTTGATATTTCATCATGTTCAATTCATTTATCATCTACATAATATGTAATTATACAAAATGTTGCATGTATTTCAGTCAGTTTGTATTTAAACAGTGTTTCAGTGTGTATCGTCGTTTTTAAATCCATTTAACAATATATATGAACACTATTGTACAGCTTGCCAGGCTGCTCTCATTTTACCAGGCGCATTCGCCATTTATTGCAATACATTTATTACTAGCAATATAACCGTAATAACATTAACCGTATATTCTAAACTCCACTTTATCGAAACATTCTCAGTTAGTTCATTAAGGAATAAAAATGAAACATCTTTTTCACCTCTTTCTTTACATATTGCTCACAGCGGGTGTTTTGTCGACTTAACCATCTCTGGTCGCGCTCCAATTCAAGATAATACCGATAATAATTAACTACTGACATAGTTTTCCAAAGGACAACAAAACACTATACTGCACTCGACGTGCGTTTCGCCAACCAAGTTGACATCATCTGGAGATGAGTCAGTTCAAGCAAACTCATCATAAAATATCTATAACAAATAACTACGAATAGTATAGATGTAATTAAGATCATCCTCCATCTGCAACGCCTTATATTAAATAAGGACTAAAACAAATCAAGCCAAAACAGCTATTCTCTTGGCAATATGCCGCGCCGAGCGCTGAATTACAAAGCAAGATTTGCCGTATTTTGGTCTAAACACAGTTAGAATCAAAAATACAAGGATTCGGATTGCAACGAAAACTACGAGGTAATACTCAGACCACACATCGTAGGATGTCACTAATTACAGACCAGTTTCGACCTTTTTATGGTCTCATCAGTGCAATATAAGTGAGCATACCTAAGAATGCGAAGACCTGAGTATTTGGCACAATAGGTAAGGCATAAAATATCTGTCAAATAATAAAATAATGATCTATAATCCTGCAATGTACTAAGTCATTTGTTAATGATGAATACTGGTGAATGGTGAATTATTTTCCACCATTAACGTGAGCAAAGATGAAACAATTTTATTAAAAACTTGTTTCAAAATCATTTTACTTATGGATACTTTCAACCAATATATGCGGAAGTAAATAACAAAATCAATAAGGAGAATATCTTATTTATATTTAAGTAACTTAATAATTCTGTGGTTTTAAGCAACTTCATTAGTTCGAAGTTATGTACCTACTTTATAAATAATTAACAACTTTGTCTGCCTCAAAACGTTATACGTGCAATGAAGGATGATAATGAACAAATTCGTTGAGAATTGATCGATAAACTTATGAAACTATGCCGCTAACAAACATATACTGTAAATATCATCCGTGTTTTCAACAATTCATTTATAATTTGAAAAAAAATTGTTATGAAAGTGTAATATTCAATAAAATGGAAATTAAACCGACGACGTTCTATCCACATTTACAGAGAAAGCTAAAGAAATTATTATGCAATTCTCCAAAGATCTACCGAAATAGTTATTTGAAAGATCCTGCAGAAAATAGGTTACTAAACTAATTAAAAATCATATATTACAATAAGACTTACTTTCATTTCTCAGATTATTTCCAAATGTACACTGAAGATATTTTAATATTTACAATACAAAATAAGATTAAAGTTATACAAAACTGAAACGTCTTTAAGTGGTACAGAACTTTATACAGGGGCTCTGCAGAATCGTAACTAGGTAACTAAAGTAAAGTACTTTTTAATGTAGGACCTTGTACATTCGTTTCATTTTTGAATAGGGCATTCTTTCTCGAATAAACTGATATAGTAGTAAGGGCGGACCAGGTTTAGGAAGATCACGAACATGTCCAAAATTACGGTATTTAGACTCAATATTGCTTACCATGCTTTGGCTAATGGGATGTCGATCAGGATGAGTTTCATTGAACAATTCAACTACTTCTCTTTGGGTGCGCGTCCTGTCTCCAAATCCGATCATGCAAGGTATTTCAATTCGTTCAGTTAATTTAACCATTTTTTTTTTATATAAAATGACAAAGTTACTACTCAATAAACACTTCAAACGCAGTGCTTTTGCCAAACAAAAGATAAGAACTAAAGAAATAACTCAAAAAACAGAAAAAACTATTTAATAAAGTACGATTTCAAGTTTTCATCTGACAGCAATAAAAAACATTCTCAGTCGCTAAGGCTACTGTCAGGCAACCATGATTTTTCATGATGCGTATGTAGAATGATACGCTCTTCCAAATGGCGTGGTCAAAATTGGGGGTTGCTATTTAAAAAAATTGTCGATGACGTCATATCTCAAACAACGATGATGTCACAAATATGGGTCGTATATCAAAAAGTGCCTTTTTTAAAAACAAAATCGACGTGTCAGGGGATTTTTTCGAAAACTTCTCGATTTCTAAAATAATTAATTTATTCGTTACTTTTCGAAAGCTCTGTATATATTTTTTTAATTTATTTAAACACTGACGTAGTTTTCCACATTACACCAAAACACTATACTACAATCGACGCGCGTTTTGCCGACCAAGTAGGCATCATCTGAAGATAATTAAATCAGTTTCAATCTAAGTAAATAGCGGCAGGAATTTGTGTTTGCTACTTTATGCATCAATGACGAATCTCTCAATTGAACAACGGATTAACTCAATTAAAATATAAAAGTAGTCTAGTCTAGTAGTCTTTTGGATCAATTTCTAAAGAATCAACTCTTCTAAATAACATACGTATAATAAAAAATGTCACCTGTTTGAGAAGAAGAAAGAAATGTTTGTTCCTGAAAAGCAGGTTCGCATTTCTACAGTAAAGTATACGATTGGAATAACAATAATTTTTTATAAAAATTATCACCAGCTTGTGCAGCAGAGATCAAGGCTTATAAATATATTTTGATAAAGAAATGGCAGTTTTACAGCAACTTGTATATCGATTTTGCTTGTTCTCATCAGTGAATATTTAATAATTTGGTCACAAATAACCAACGATAAAGGGATCTAGAATGAATCTAGAAACAATGAATAATTGTTTCTTCAAGCTCAATGAGCCTCGACTATTATTCATTTATTCATTTCAGCAAAGCTTTTTAATCACTATCTTATCCGCCGAGGAAGTTAATTAGGAATTTCCTTCAGTAGGAAGAATTTCATATTTCTTAAAGTAGGTACGTACATCTTTAAAACAGCTCTATGAAAAACTTGTGACAATATGAAACAAATTTAATTAAATTTTTAATATTTATGCTATATTCTAAAGTAATATATATGTATTTTTTGTTTAAGACGAATATGATAAATTTAAAATATTATAATAGGTTTATATCTTTCTTTTATAGGAATTAAGCCAGAAAGTTAACCAAGAGATAAATTATTAATGAAATTATCAAATATTACGATTCAAGAAAGTTTTATTTTCCTCGTTACGTATAGGTAACCTAGGTACGCAAAGGAATAACTTTTTTATTTTTAAGATATGTCGAAAACAACTAATTTGCGTACAATATGCAACCCCAACATATTTTTCGACATATCTTAAAAATAATAAAATTATTCCTTTGCGTAACTAGGTTATAGCAGTGACTAGTCACTGGTTATAGGTAACAAGAAAAATTAAAAACTTTATTGAACCATATCAATTTTGTGCTATTTCCCAAAATTATTTATAATAAATAAATAGTACCCACACAAATATAAAACATGACTTTTAATTCATATATATTCTTACAGAAAACCAACACTAATATATTTATAATACGTAAAAGAGACAGGATAGAGGAAGCTCTCTTTGAAACATGTCACTAACGATTTTTTAATATTGTGTACCGATAACATAGAAAGCTCATTTCTTGTGTCCCAGTAGATTTCATTCAGCCGTACATTTCTGCACATGCACGTCGTATTCGCATACAGATCTCTATTATGGTTCCATTTGATAGAGGCGACCTAATCGTATAGAAACCTAATTTTAGACGGGAGGATGCAGATTGCTGAAAAATACACTTCAGTCGAGAAAAGCTCAGTAAAGTTTTCATACGGAAGCTTGCTACGGACGGGATCCATTCATCCACTCACCACTAGAGGGCGGCTTGTGCTGATTTCGGCAGATATTTTCGGCTTGTAGCGTAACAGTTCGATAATAAAATAATTTGTAGATTCTATAAGTCTCTGGTCCAACTTAGTTATTTCAATAGTTTTGAACCATGTAAACAGTACGATTATCTATCATCTATGCCAAAGTCTACATATATTTTAATCCTATGCTATCACTATAATAATTTCATTTTTAATTATAGTTTTTTCATTGCGCTTAATGTTTCTTACACATTTAGTGAGAAGCCAAAATAAATCGACGAACCGTATAGGAAATACTTTGGTTAGTACCAAATATTGGCAAATAATTGTAACCTTATGTATCTGTAAACTCCGAAAAAATCAATACAAACTATTTTACTTATATTGCATGATATATATGTACAGGGTCATTGGTTATATTTTAGCCACCCACCTAGAGGTTCTCCCTTTAATCTGAGGAAAAAAGTTAAATACAAAAGGTGTAGAAAATGAAGTGTAGTTTATTCCAGAATGTAAAATCTTTATATAGGGTGTTTCAAAAACGCGTAACATGCCAAACTTGCATTTTTTTAAATGGAATAGACTGTATATTATTAAGTTTTTCAATTCCACGCAAAATTCTACGACTTTTTCATATACCATACCCTATATCTAAAGTTAACCGTTTTTTAATAAATGATGGTTAAAGATATACCTACCATACTTTTGTAATAATTTAATTGATCTGAGGAACGCGTGCTCACTATTCCTAGTTAGCCATGAAAACAAAAAACCGATACCTGTCATATGCATTGTCAAACATTTTGGTTTTCCGATTCCGAATTATTTTATTATCATTTCCTTTATCTTTAGGTACCTATATTTTATATCTTTAAACATCCTTTATTAGAAAACGGTTAAATTTAGATATAGGGTATGGTATACCTATGAAAAAATCGTAGAATTTTAAGTGGAATCGGAAAACTTAATAATATACAGGGTATTCCATTTAAAAAAATGCAAGTTTGGCATGTCACGCGTTTTTGAAACACCCTATATTAAGATTTTACATTCTGGAATAAAGTCAGTGAGAAAACAAATTAAGACCCATGTACGTAACTGTATAGTGTGCGCGTCAACCAAGAGGGGAGGTGCCCTACAGCAAAAAGCACCTCTAAGACCTCATCCACCGAAGAAACCGTGGCAAGCAATAAGCATAGATATTATGGGTCCATATCCAAAAACCAAAAACAATAATAGATTTTTATTAGTGGCAACGGACTTATGTACAAAGTGGATAGAAGCACAAGCTGTTCCTGAAGCAAACGCTACCTTGATAGATCAATTCCTTGACCAAATATGTAAGCGATGGGGATATCCGGAACAAACCATTACGGATAATGGGAAAGTTTTCACTAGTGCAACTTGGATCCGATTCCATGATAAAAACTATATTGAACATTACACAACACCGATTTATCACCAAAGATCAAATCCTGTGGAAAGGAAAAATCAGGAGATCAAGAAACTACTAAGAGTACACTGTCTCAATAAACCTGAAAATCAATGGGACAAAGAAATAGATCAAATACTTCTAACTTTGCGAACCAGAACCAACGCAGCGATAGGTATGACCCCTGGTGAGGCATTACTTGGAGCTCCATTAGTGCGCGCCGGAGAATGGAAGCACCCAGAGGTTCATAGGCAAACTAGTAATGATCGGGAAGTGCGCGAAAACCGGGTAAGGAAACTAAAACAAAGACAAACGGTGTTTACGCGAACTATTTTCCCCCAACCAAACATTGATTTTCTACAACTTTTGTATTTAACTTTTTTTCCTCAGATTAAAGGGAGAACCTCTAAGTGGATGGATAAAATATAACCAATGACCCTGTACAATGTACACTTTCTGGGTGTATAAGATATAACTTGCTATAGATCATCTGACAATTTTCACTGCTCAATTAATTTTATGTAACCGATGGTTAAATAACCTTAATATACATCCCCATTCCACCAGACAAATTTTAATTAAATTATCTACTCATACTCGCTACTATTAATATACCGCCGGCACTCCCACAAATCTCAGAGTTTCGGTCTAATTCTTGTTACTAGAATGAGGGGTAAAGATATCATTATTATTAGTAGCTATTCCCCACGTCCGTGGAATGAATACCTACTGAGTTCGGGAATCGTGTGCCCTAAGTAGACTTTTTGAACCTAGAATGACCGCCACCTGCATTCTTCCGGCTAGAAGATTAGCCGAATTTCGGAATGCCGGTATGATTTTCAGTTCTGAAAACAGTGTATCTTGCTCCATCAAGGGCTCCTATAATCAGTACCACAAGCTTCACAGTATGTTCTGGATGGAGTATGCGGAGTTCGAAGAGAAGGTCTAGATATTTCTTCCGTTTTTCCTCCTCTTTCAAGGCGACGTTTGTCTTGACAGGAGCCAAGAACTCGATCACTGGCAATGAACATTGTCTTGAGCTTGTGGCCGAGGAGGACTACATCAGGCTTGTTGGGTCGAGTCTGTCTGAGAATGGGAAATGAGTAGTTCCAATAAATTCCGCACTTTTCATTCCCCACAACGGACTCAATATCCCCTGGCTCTGATTCTCAAGGGCGGCCGCTGGTGGAAAACGTCCTTGGCAAAAACGAAGGTTATACGCCACTGGTTGGTTATCTGAATTAAAATAGTGATAGAAGTAGTACAACCCTCGCAAAACTTGTATGCAATTAAATCGAGATATAATTTATGCCCATGGATCCCCATAAATTATATGCATAGATTTATGCGCAAAACACACAATTTTCAGAAATTAGTAGAAATATAATATAATAAATTATTACTTCTAGCAGTAACTAAGATAATTTATTTCAGTTGGTTACCTGTAATGCATTTAATTTTTAATGTGAATTCCAACTCCACTATGTAAATATCTGTGGATGATATTTTGAAAATATTGATTACGGTAAAGTAAAGCTATTCTTAGCCAACTTTTATTTCAGGATACAGGAAATACACGATTTAAATAACAGTATTTAACTAAATCTTGATTACTGCTAACTTAGTTGCGACTTTTTAAAAAAATTCAGGCCAGGCCAGGCCCGGCCCGACAGAGTATTGGCCAGGCCAGGCCAGGCCAGATAAACCCACCGAACGTTTGGCCCAATTATAGCCAGGCCTCTTAACAATTATGGCCCGGCCAGGCCAGATTTGAGCCAGGCCCGACCAAGCCAGATTGAATTCGGCCCGGCCCGGCCAGGCCAGACCCGGCCCAGCCAGTCCAGGCCCGGCCCGGCTCGGCCAGACCAGACCAGGCCAGACGCGGCCCGGCCAGACCAGGCCAGGCGTGACTCGGCTACGTCAAACTAGGCCAGACCCGACCAAGCCAGTTGAATCGAAGCTCAAATCGAATCTGATCCGGCCCGGCTCTATCAAGGCAAGTTTAGCCAGAATCGGTTCGCCCAAATTCAACCCAGTCTGCCTAAGCCACATTCGGCCATACCAGAAATCCTGTCTACTTGACATTGACAATAGGTATGACAATTCATAAATTTATTAACTCCATTGTATAATTTTTCCATTTTGGGACACCTTAAATTTTAAGTAGTATGAGTGAGATTGGCCGTAAGTGGTCAGACCCTTACGGCCCCCAGAAACACCCTAAATGGGTGTTTCACCCATTTAGGGTGAAACACCTCAAGTTATTATGAAATCAAATTCCTCATATAGGAAGAACAAGATATAGTATTTTAAAATTGTTATACAGCAAACCGGTTAGCATAGGTTAGGTCGAAATCGGTCCGATCCGGCCCGAAACGGTCAGGCCAGCCCAGGCCCGATTCGGCCAGGCCAGGCCAGAACCGGCCCGGCCAGTCGGGCCTGGCCAGTTCAATTTCAGCCCGGCCCGGCCAGGTATTACAAAGCACCCGGCCAGGTCCAGCCCGGCCAGTAAAATATGCAGATTTTCCCGGCCCGGCCAGGCCCGATTTCGGGCCGGGCCTGGCCTGGCCGGGCTTCTGGCCTCAAATCCCAACTCTACTGCTAACATTGATAGGATCTACACGATCTACATGTATTTTTCTGATTCGAAGTATTCACATGGAAAATATGATCATATGATCATTAGTTTTAGTAAAAATATCCATTTCAAGATAAAAATACATGTGCCCTTTCTACCAACCCCAATTCACCTTGTATCAATCGTGGAAATCGACAAATTTTTATATGATCTCTTTTATTATAATCATTTCTATATGATCTCATAGGATCTAATCTTAAAGTTAGCTCATTTATTTCTCAACATCCTATATAGGCATACATGTACCAACAATGTTATACTATGTTAGAAACTAGAGTTAACTGATATTGAAGTAATAACTCTGCTTCGTAAACCTGCAACCATGAATTTTTATGGCAGCGGCAGGATAAAGTAATTTTTTAATACAATTATAAAAGTTATACGCTCCTCAGCCACTCGAAGCCTAAATAAGGTAGACTCTGACAAAGCTGAAATTTTCATATTTTCATAACCGAGTCGGTCTTTGAACCGAGAGGTAGTGGGTTGGAGCTCGCGAGCACCAAACAAGTTTTAATTAAATTGTTACTCGTTTATAAAGCCCAGAGCCAGGTGTTAATGTGATTAAAATGGGTGGGTATATGAATGTCACCTAACTATTTATAACAGCTTTATAGGTTGCACTCATTGATGCATTAAGAAATGGTGAAGGTTTAACAACCTAAGTCGTTCCTGGGCGCTGGTGAGACCTTCAAAATAATAATATGCCGGCCTCTGGCTCATACAAGTTTTTCACTTTCGGGCTAAATCGTTATGATTAGAATGATCGATTGATCGGTATAGATATTATTATTATATAATAATAATAATAATAATAATAATAATAATAATAATAATAATAATAATATCTCAATCCCTCATTCTCATCTTAGTGATGAGCCCGGAAGTCAGAGACTTGTGTGGGAGAGGGAGCGGCATATTATTATTTTGTGGGCCGCGAGTGCGCCCAGGAACGACTTACGATGTTATAACTTTAACTACCATTTAGTACGAGAATAAGGGAAACCTGGAAAACCTTATTAATTAAAGAAAGATATATAGATAGATATATTGATAGATATATTGATAGATATATAGATAGAGACACAGAAAAAGGGAGAATGGGAAGTTACGCCTGGTTATACGATTTTTGCTACATCTATTAAAAATATGATAAAATTAAAATAAAAAATAAGTAAAAAATAGGTTTCGGTCCCTAAAGTTTGGAATTTATTTTTAAAGATTTTTAGCTTATTTTAAGAGGTCTGGCAAAATACCCAATGCAATTAAGAATATCTAAACAATATCAAACATATAAATAGTGACACGGTTATATTTAAAATTATTACACAAATTCTAAAGGACATTTTAGTTGATGGTATTTTTAGTACTATTTATTAAAGTACTTTTCCAAGAGAGCCTTAATGCTATACTCCAAAAATGTTAATAATTACTATCATTACTAAGAGCACATAAAATGTTTATTTATTTGGAGATGCCGAAAACAACTACTCCACGGCCAATATGCCCCGACTGGCCATTATTGAAGAGTTTTAGCACAGTGGCTTTAATTGTGATTACAAATGAGATTAGAAGTCCCTTATTTTATTTTGTATTACGATAATTTTTATTAACCGCTAATAGATTTTTGTCTCAGTGTACCTTTTATAATCATAGACAAGGGATTGGCGATGTTAGGTTGGTTAGGTATCTTTCTATAGTCACTGGTATATTCTTTTATAATAACATAAGTAATGACTACTTTAGTTATAGGCCCTTCAAACTTGACTAGGGATCGCGATCGTTACAATTTTTTAAATATAAAAAACATAAAATGTAAACGTAATTATTAACAGTAGGGAATAATAGAAAATTTTGGTGGCTAATATTATAGCAAATTTTATTTTGGAAATCATTACCTGATGCGGAATGATGAGACCATAAAACAAAAAAGGTATTGACTATTCTAATATATATGCAATAGATTGCTATTTCGGATATTGGCAAAACAAATTAAATCTAATAATAAATGTTTGTACCTAGCCAAAGTGTATTTAGTATATCTATACCGAGCCAAACAACATTTCAAATTTCTAATTTTCGATAAGTAAATAAATGTGTATCTAATTCAAACATGAATTAGATACACATTGGATATCCTGAATTGGAAGGTAACCTGGTATTTTTATAACTATTTTTAACAAGTCAGGAAACATGATTATTCAATTTGGAAATAATTTAATTTTATGTAAAAAAAATACATAATCAAATACTTTATATTTAAATAAAGTTACCCATATACTGTTTACGTAACTTTATTTATACTGCTAAAGATAAATATATTTATACAGGCAACAACCTGGTGCATCTGGCTAACATTGTGAACCAATTTGCTAATTTACCTGACTTGATCGATTGATTACATCAAGTGATATCAAATTTGGTCTAAGTGACGCTAATATAAGGTAAAACTATTTTTGGATGTCTTACTCATAATGGGCAAGGATATAGAAATATTTCTACTTACTCCTTTACATCAAAATTGTTAGCTGGACTTACCTGAAACAAATAAAGAAAATACGTTAAAAAGAAAAACTTATGAGAAATTAGTCGTTTATTCGTCTGTTATAACTCGATATTGCATTTATAAATTAATTAAGTTGATACTTCTGATGCATTAAACAATTCAAGTTATACTGCATATATGAATTCAAGAAGCGTACTGTTGTGTCAAATATTATTCAGAAGTGTTTTCATGAGAAACGATAATATTGCATATTAGAATGCACATAAATTTGGTTTTCATCTCAGTGTTGAGACGAACACTTAAAACCAACTAAATTTCTTGTTTCTTAACTTCAAACTTGTCCCAACGAGGCGTTCTGAGAAACTTAATATCAAATATTAAAGAAATAAAGAAATGTCTCATATCTTAGAAACGGGAAATAACTTCTTGGAAAACATCAAACGCTATGCAACTGAGCGATAATTTTAGGATCTCCTTTTACCTTGAAATATCACTTGGTACATTCAATGAGATACATTCTTAATTTATCACCGGTTTATTTTTCTTGTATATGAATTAATACCAAGTCTGACAATAAATTATTTTTGATTTAGAAACGATTTAGAAACGTTATTGCATGAAATGTATGGAGTATGGCTGCTTTTTGTGATTGGGTATATACATTTTCTTCCAGACTAAGTTGAGTGAGGTAATTTATGAATGGGTATAGAGTGATACGCGTCACCGATGTAACGAATGGAATGATATGAACTTGTTTCTATTTCCACATTCTTTTAACTTCTATTGCTAGTTGCTGATAGTTTTCTTTCTTTTCTGTATATTTTATAGCTATGTTTTGGTATAAATGTGGCAATATCATCTATATTGCCAGATTGATGACCAATTTTATTTTATCTTGAACTGATATATATGGTTTATTATGGGCTACAGTTTGTATGGTTAGGTCTCAGTATAATTTATAATATTTGTTTTATATAATAGTTGCTGGTGAATATTGGTAATACGCTTGAGGCTCTGATTGCAGAATATATCGCAGGGCCTGCAAGCCTGTTGAATAATTTTTGCCACTGCATTGTCTATTAGTATCTGGCACACCTGCTAGTAAAGTACATCCGGATGTTCTAATGTTTCAGGAAATTGGTGGCATTTTCTGCACCTGTCATTTTTAATTGACATATCCTTTAAAGCATATTTTTATAGTATTTTGTCGATATAACTTGGTTTTCAAAGATCATGGACTTGGACAGTACCTAACGAATAACAAACACAAAAAGTCTGTTCATAATTTTTTATATTATGAACCATTTTCCAGATAATCATTGAATTATATCTTCCTGGAAGGCGAACGATTCAGAACGAATTAAGTGAGAAACTATGTTGCTCAGAACTCTATTAAAATTAAAATACAATTGTTGTAGCCCTTCATTTCGTCCAGTTCTCAAAATTAAGTACCTAATTTCATTAATTAACTATTAACTACTACTACTAACTTAAAATCATAGAGATATTGAAATTTATTTCCCATATAGAGGGTTATTCAGAACTTATCTCTAAAACTTTGGGATATGTGCATCCTTAAATAAGAAATCGATATCACCAAAAAAATTTATAATAAAAGTCTTAGGATTTCCCGTAAACAATGTTTAAAGTCATACCATTATAAAGGAATACGTAGATGGGCAACTGTACTTCAACATCTGATATATCACAACGAGCGAATAGAGTTGGAGTGGGGATAATATGTCTATTGTCTATGCAGTCATCAGTCTATCTGTGTCGCTGTCTCAGTGCGGGTGTTTTATTTATCGTAGGAGTGTTAAACTGTAAAATTTTCAAAATGGCTCATGTGTACAGTAATGTTGAGTTAATGGACATGATTCTTGTTTATGGTGAAGTTGGAGTGGACGAGATGGTGGCCCGGGACGACCACAACGTATTTTAGCAGCTAAAGAACAAGTGTTGAATCTGGTCCGTGAAAATACGCGAATAAGTACAAGTCAGATCGCTAGACGGGGGTGCCTGGGGTATCCCAATCAACGGTGTGGCGCTTACTACACGAAACTCAGTTTTATCCGTATCATATCCAGCTTGTTCAAGCACTGTTAGCAGCGGATTATCAATTACGAGTGGTTGTTGTAGCAAAATGCTGAAAATCCCCAATTTACTTAATAATTTGTGTTTACAAGATCAGCAACCAGGAGGAACATTCGCTTTAGTGCGGCAAAATTGGATAAGGCGTGCCCAAAAGTGTGTAGAAGTCGAGGGACAAAATTTCATACAGCTTTTGTAACAAGGTATGTGCAAATTTTTTATAAATTTCATGTTTCTAATACCTAGTAATCAAGTAGCGCAATTCTTCAAAATTAGTGTAACAAAATTTTATTCATTTTAAAGACACGTCACTTTGGTCAGATCTATCTATTTTTAAGTTTATTTTAAAGTAAAAACGCTGCAAATCTTTTTTGCGCCGGGTGTCGGTATACTCTCAGATCTTCCAAAGTTTTTTTCGTGCTAGCCAGTTTGCATTGTCAGTCCCAAGGTCACTCCATTACAGTGGACCAGTATCCAGCGGCGTACAATGAAAAATTTTTAAATAGTTTTCAAAACCCGCCAACATTTTTTTTTTTTTTGAACTACCACATTTGGACATGTATGTTGAACATCCCCAAATTTTATTATGGATAAGTTCTGAATAACACTGTATACTCGTGATTTATAAAAATTTGCAATCACAATAAGTCAATTCTAACCACTGAAAGTGCAAGTGTGACCCAAATTTCAGCTACCTATTCCTAGAATTTTGCCAATAGTATTCTTTAAAATGTACAGACAAAAGCCTGTGTCTTATTAATCTCATCTTGCGCCCAACATTTAGATATCATTACAAGTACTCATATCGAGTTTATTGTATTTTGAAATTGTTCACAACGTCGAACGAGATCCCGACGTATATACGTATTTTGAAAGACCATTTATCATGAACCTAAGCTTATGGCAATAATATAACTTAAGCCCAAAGTCGGTGGTTTGTAACCCCTTAAATAGTAAGAAGTGTGACAAGGGTCCATGTCAAACTAACTATCAAACGGAATTCTAGATACCGGAACTTCCGCATTTCAAATGGAGGTGGTCGAGGTGACTCAAGCGCTCCTGCCCAAGACTGAAGTAGTTCAGCCTTACGGATTGGAATCCTGCTAGCAGCATAAATTCTGCTTTATAATATAGAAGTTATATATGATGAGGTTTCTATAATAATCCCAAGATGTTGCGATGTATGTGGGGCTATTAGTCTCAGACGAAAAAAATTTCAGATCTATGATATTGGAAAAGTTGTTGGCTGTTAAAATAGAATTTATTTCTTCAATAAAAAAACAAAAAAAAAAAAACAAACATTCTTAAACAATAAAAAAGATGGAAAACAAAATAAAATCAACAAAATTAACAATTGATATTGGGTAAGAAAACACTTTTTTGGATATTTATTCTGTCACTAATCTAATTTAATACTTATGTTAAACTATTATTTTTAGGTATTAAGTAACCTTGAAAAAGTCCGAGGAAACTCGGACGAAACGTAGGATGCTTGTCCATGTATCTGGCTGAAAGTCCTCTTTTTTGTTTTTTATTGAAGAACTAAATTTCAAATCAATGTTTATGTATTGATATTTTTTTCCTAAACGATATTGTTCAATATAATACTAAACAAACAATGAAACTACTATATTAAGGTGTAGTAGTATAGTAGGTAAGGTATAGTATGGAAAACTATAACATTCTTAAATAAAAATATGAAGCTAAGAGGTGGACTAAACTTCAAATTGACATTATTATTAGTTAGTCGCTGACGTAGGTTTAACTTAATTTATTTTCTTCAAATAATATTTCTTAAGTTATTCAGAAGTGTTTAATAATAGTTTTGTGGCCGGCGACTAGCGTACCACCACATCACACTTTGGTGGGTATATAAAAAGGTCAGTAAGTAAAAGAATGAGGGATAAAGATATTATTATTATTAGACGAATCATCTGTAAGGGAATAAATAAATAAATAATATATTCGTAGATCCTAAATAGAAATACATTTTTATAAGGAAATTCTCCTTATATAAGATATTTATCATCTAACGAAACTTTGTTAAGAGAATATGGGAGAAAGTTTCAAGCAAGCAAACTAAATATTTATCGAAGAACCGGGATGGCAGAAGTTTCTTCAAACAATATATTTTTTGTGTAACCCAGAAAACATTAATTTCGAGCCGGTATTAGTATTTAGTTCGAGCAAGTATAAGTTAAAGAGTACAGTTTTAATTAAGGAGAATGAGTGGGTTGATGGTTGATACAGGAAAGGGTTCAGATTGTATTTATATATTCCTCTTTGGCTTCCGTTCATCTAACAAAAAATAATACTTTTGGTATTACTTTTTCGTGATAAATATACAGTATATAATGGTACCTCTAAAATAAAACCTGTATTTTATCATACCTGTTTTAACCAAACTTACTTAATTAGGTATACTACAATTCTACATCATATTTCACCTGAATATTCGCAGAGAATGGTTCCTTATTTTAATTTTTTCAAGGAAGTGATGTGCGACTGAATAAAATTTAAGTAGAAATACTATGCTATTCAAAAACTTCTTTCTCAAATACATCTCGACTGTGCCACCTCCAGGAAGGGTAAAAACCACCTGTCTACCTCCTGACAAATGAGTTCACATTTTTCTAACGATCTGTCCCGGTCGCGCATTAAAATTCTATGGAAGTAAATTAATATGGAAATTCTATGGAACTCATAAAATTCATGCTAAACTTACCCCCAATAATTAGTTTTTTAATTGAATATCCCAATAATACTGAACCCCGCCTATCCGATGCTAATATGGTGAGGTATTAGCAACCCCGCCTATCCGTTATTAAGACCCGTTTTTCATGACATCGAATTATGTAAGTACTGTTAACTTTTTTTCATTTACTAAATAATCTTAAGGGTCCATTCACTGCAGACTTGACAGACATGAATGCGGGGTCGGGTTGAGAGGTTGGGTAGCCGATGGGTGAAGACTTACATATTTCCACTACCGAATTATTTAGATTTCGAAGGTGCACGTAAAACCGAAGTAAAAAGGCACATGGAAACAAAGTTAGCCCTCATTGCAAGGGCTAACTGGATTTGTCTTATAATTGCAACAAAATGTCTTTTTAATGTTATAAATTATATATCACCGGAAAGATCAAAAGATAAACTAGATCCCTATAGTAGCAAATTTTTGTTTAATACATGTATTTTAGAGAAAATAATTTTTGAAGATACGATTCTATTTTAGTACAAGATTGTTGGCCTGGAATTTTAAAAATAAAAAGAATTACAAAAAATTACTACTATAGGGATTTAGATTAAAGTCTTATCTTTCAATACTTTTTTACTAAAAGTCGCTATCTTTTATAGTTTTTTTATAATTAGACACGAGCCGAACGCCTATTTTGGGCTTATTTCGGACCAGTGAATGGACTCGTAAGGTCGAGACACACATTACAGGACCGTGTCAGGACCGGAACACTGCAGGGTGACGGCCGTGTCTCGGCTCTGTGATCTAAAAACCACACTTGTCCGGGACACGGCCGTGTGTCGGAGAATGGCTACAAAGATTCAGTTTATTTGAAATTTTGAACAACGTGGTATCAGAAAAATGTTTGCTAATTTTCGCAATAGTGATTTAGGTATAATAGCCCTCGCGCTACAAAGACATGAGGAACGAAGTAAAAAGAAAAAGTTTAAAAGAAAGTGGATTGCAAAGGCTTGGAAATCCAGGTCTATTGAAGGAGAGTTTCAGACATTGTTTCCTCATCTCATGGACGACGAGACAAAATTTTACGAGTATTTTAGAATGACGAAATCTACGTTCTACCAACTATTGAGAAGGCTGGAAAACAAATTTAGAAAAAAAGATACTTTTTGGAGGCTATCAATTACACCAAAAGAACGCCTGGCTGTATGTTTGAGTAAGTGATAAATTTGCTTCCATATTTTCTCTTTGTAGTCAGCATTTCTATATTTTTCGCTGCTTTGATCATACAACACGGGGAATTTCCGCACCTCTTCTATAAGCTTTTCGACATTCATCGTACAATACTACACTTTGCCGTGGTCGTTGCTCAACTGCAGACAGTGCCCGGACCGTCAAAAATTAAACAAAACTATTCTCACTCGGTCTTGGCACGGTCCGGTGACGGAGCACGGTCACGTCGCGGATAGATGTGAACAGTTGTATTTAATTTAACAGAGCGATTCTTCGACCGAGAGACTGCCGTGACCCTGCAGTGTTCCGGTCCTGACACGGTCCTGTAATGTGTGTCTCGACCTTTAATAATTTACATTGATCAGCTTTGATAAATTCAAATAATATAAAATCGTCAACAATATAATTAAAACCTAGTAGGTCTGATAAGTATGTATACATTTAGTATTTTTTTATGAGATGAATAATATGTAAAATTGCAAATATTTCATTTTCTAGTAAGTAAATTCAGTTGTAAACTTTTATTTGCTTAATTCGCTCTCTCCTATAATTGAAAAGGTTTTAACTTGAGTTTATATACAGAGTTTTTCAACGAAAACTTGACCCCCTTATATAAAACAAAAAAAAATATTTGATTTCGCCAAGACTCGTCGATTTCTGTTCTTGAAGGGAGCATTGAGTTGGCTTGACTGTCAAAAGTCAAGCCAACTTGATATGTTCATCCCCCTAAGCCCAAGCAACCACAACTTTAAAATTTCAAAAAGTTCCAAAGAAATTCTTGTAAGGTAATCCCTTACGTTACATAGAACTCAAAGCAAAACGGTCTATTTTATCCTACTCCTACGTAATACCTCTAGTTTATGTTACTTTTTATACAATGATTAAGGCTCACAGATATAACTATTAATAGATAGAGAACAACTAGATACACATATAACTAGAAACGGGACGAAAGAAATCGGGGAAATATAAATACTACGTTGGGGCTAAATAAAATTTAAAAAACTGTTTGTATTCTCGCCAACAAACACTTCAAAGTTTTTAATAATCTGTGCTGGGGAGACAAAGAATTAAAATCTAATTTGAGGGTTACGAAGTAAATAAAAATAAGTAGTCCACTTGAACAGTGAAGTCTTCAAACATCTGTGATCAAGTTTTGAATATCAAACGCCTCTAAAAATAACAGAATTCCTCTGTGTATAAGCTGGTAAAGCTGGTACTTCTGTAATAGCTTTAGTAAGATTGTGATATTTATTTGATTAATAAAATGCTACTGCGAGGAATCTGTGGTTAAAAATTAAAAGCTCGATTCAGGTATAAAATAAGATAAAATATAAAACGAATCCACATGTTGTTACGAGATACATTATTCTGTTTTATTATTACACAAATTTAATTCGTAATATCTTTACATTATTCTTATAGAAAATAATTACAGTAGATAGGCATAAAAATCAATATTTATTTCCCAAAAATAAATTGCAAAGTAAGATATATATATATATATATATATATATATCAATGGCGGATTTTCTGGTTTTAATGTATAATTAGTCAAAATTAATACATGCAAAAATCATATATTTTTGCAATCAGAAGATTCAAACAATTGAATTGAGATGAAATATACACATAGGAATTTTTTTTAAACAAATAAAAATAAAAATTTTGTCTTACAATCTATTTAATATAGGTATTTAGTAAAATGGTTATTTGAAAATCTTTAATGAAGATCTTTTCCCAGAATTTGTGCAATTCACAAATCAATGTGTTATCTACAGCAGCCCCAAAAAGAGGGACATTCTGAGCGAATTTTCAAATGTTTATCTTATTCTTCTACTGACGAATGTTTCATCATTCCTGGTATCTCTTGGTGTTAGTTAAACATATTAGTTAAAGTTCGGTTCTCATGAGTAATTAACTGCAAGAGAAAGAATAATAAAAAGTAATAATTAACAACTTTTTGCCATATTCGCGATGTACTTGTCAACATATGAAACTAATTATCCTTCTATGATCATCTTAAATTCCTCAACCTTCCACACCTTTTCCAGAGACATAAACGAGGCAATATCACACAAATGTTCCCAATTATTCACGATCGCTTTTCTTTTGACACGCCCCATTTATTCTCAAATAACAGCTGCCTCAGTAGCCATTCTCCAAAGTAACATTACGAAAAATACCAAACATATATCCGTCAGCATTTGTAACAAACAGGGTGTTTCATCACTGGAATTCTTTACCAGACGAAATGTGACAGCTCATTCAGTTTCAAAAATAGATATGATATTTTCTCGACTGGAATTTGGAATCAGTGTCGCGCATTTCATTAATAAGGAGTAGCTACGTGTGTACCAAAATATACAGTGAGCATGTAAAGTACGCCCCCCCCCCTGCTAACTATTGAACTAATTGGATTAGGAACGGCCCAAATACAGAGTGAATCATGTAAAATATGTGAATTGTTGACAATAAATTAATTTTCCTACAATGAGAGATGGTGCCACAGGGGTTGCAAAATAATTTTGTTATATGATAAGGCAGGACGTGTTGTATATCATTTAAAAGGTTTCTCAATTCTCTGAATACTAGTCTTTCAAAAATATAACTCAAGGTAATGAACGCCTTAGATTGAAGGTAACCTCATAGAAAAAATCGAATGGACTCAAATCCGGTGAACGAACATGCCACTAAAAGGTCCTCGACGTCCAATCCACCTATTAGGATAAATGTATCAAGAAAATTCCTGACTTCCTAAAATAATATGGTGGCGCACCGTCCTGTTGATACAGTATGTTAAGCCCTTGAAACTCATGGACATTATTCTGGACTATTTCGGTTACCGCAGGCTGAATATTATTTTCTATCAAGTCGATGTGCTATGATGTGATCTCCTAGGATACCTGCCCAAACATTCGACTTTTGAGTAAACTGTGTGTAACCTTCTTTACACCAATATGGATTCTGATCATTCTAATATCTAACATTCTGTCTGTTCACATTCCCATTAAGGATTCCTCTGTGAAGCATATGCTGCTCAGATAGTCAACATTAATGATATTTTTTTACGTTATCATCTCACAGAACTCTATTTTTCTGTCTGGATCATCTTCTGTAAGTTCGTGGATTATCTTCAACTTATGGGGATGAAATTTTTTTTTAGCACTCTCCCCACGAACTGCGGGCAAATCCCGTGTAGATCACCCACATAGGATGTAGATTGATTCGAGATTCGAGATCCGTAAGAAAACTTATTAATTTTCAAAAAACTATGTTCTGAAATCATGAACATGAATTTTAGAAAACCAAATTAAGAAGGTAATTCAAACCTTATACTATGGGGAGAGCAGATATTTTAGTATGCAAAAGATGTCCTTAATTTTTGTTGTTTCTTTTAAGATATTTGACTATTAACCTCCGAATTAACCAATTTGTATAAACAAATATTTTTATACTGTACCAACATTAGAATTTACTATTTATAATTTTTTACATACATACCATTTTTCTACTATTATTTATAAAGTGTAGTATGTGACACTAAATTGTAATAGCTAAGTATTGATCCATACTGGATGCAATAAGTTAGATGCCAAGTTTGACGTTTTTATTATGAATATTTTGTACTTTATCCATCCTGTCGACGAGATGGAAAATATATCGCTATAGGCTGCCAACACTTGCGTGTTACCAAAATTAGTCATAAAAGCAGTGAAACGTCACCTGCTACATGTTGTAATATTTCATAAAAATGACCCCCTCCAATAGAATCTGTCCTGAATGTGAAGAATTTACGTATTTTATCTAACAAGAAAAGAAATGCGTATAAAATAGCATTCTAATTATCAGTTTTCTTTTTTTTATATTATCATAAATACTATATTATATCAAAGGTCAAAACCGCCATATTTTATTAATTCAACTTTAGGTATTCTAAAACCGTTGCAAAATAATGTTGATGAATCCTGATGAATCCTTTTCAATCCCACCTCAAGGGGGATTTTTTATTTTCGTTTATCAAGAGAAGCTCTTAGTGTACAGTAGGATTACAGGAAATCGCAATTGATTACATGCCGATGAAACTAACTAAAAGTGTGTACTAATAACATAGATATTATATAGAACAGGATTAAATACTTACTAACTAACTTAATTATACTAACAAAAACAGTTGGTGTATGTGAGAATATAATCTCAAAGTATAATCCAATCTTTATTTTTACTACTTAATAAAATCCATCGACAATGATTGGATAATGAAAAAATCACTAGAAGAATTAATGGACAAACAATTATAAGGCCCTTAATTAAAGGTCCTTGGTCTAAATAAATCTTGTCAATAACCAAACTGAGTAGAAGCAATATTAAAAACCATCACAAATAACATGACATGGACATCTCAACTAACATCTTAATATTATGAGGCTAAGGGTTACCAAAACGTGTACACTATGCGTATACGATGATAGTATTCCATACACATCCTCTATCATTCGGCGAAATTACCGCCCACCGAAAATAATATTTCACCCCCTCTCCCACACAAGTCTCAGACTCAGGCTGATCCTTGTGATTAGAATAAGGGGTAGAGATATATTATTATTACTATTATTACTATTATTATTTTTCTTATTAGTCAGAGGTGTTTTAAAGGAACTAATGCTATTTTCGCACCAAACACTAACCAGTGTTGACTCTTTCAGTGGCGGGTACATTTGTGTGATCTTTCTCATTTGTATATAATTTCTGCTTGTGTCCAAACAATCCGATGGTGGTTAGCCCATACACTTTGTACTGATGTAGACTCATCGATAAACTAAACTAATAAAGTTTAGTTCATTTATTGAATGATTAGCTGTACTGGATAATACATAGTGTCCTTTAGGACAAACGTTCAGAATTTATCCTAATACTATGCTTTGCGTATGATTTTGAGTATTTCTGATTTCCTTTCTTGATCTTGATCAAAACAATGTATAGAAACTCATACAACTACATACAATAGAATACCGACAGTATTCACTCCTTTGGCGGACCTCATGTGATGCAACCCGTGTTTTTACACTAAAAATTTTTCTTCAACTTAAGGTAACTAAAATTTTTCATCCTTACCCTCTGCGAACTTCTGGACCAATAACCACCGTCCACCCCCTCCTTCTCCTCAAGACCCTCTGTTCGAATGCTCCATAGTCGTCGTTATGCTTTTTTCTATGAGCTGACATAATTAACGGGTAATTAATTAAACACAAACCGCAAACAAAACTGAACTCACTACCACATTGTCCTAAAACTTGGCATGCACCGATTTACACCGTCATGTGTTTACATTTACAGCGATCACTTTTGAAAAATATAAAGACACCCGATGTAAAATAGTACGAAATAAATTTTAACGACACTTATTCACTGATTTCGAGAAAGACATTAATGGTCTTACTGCGGCAGCGTGGAACTCCGTAAACTGAATGCAATGAAAATAGAAAAATGAAATTGTCAACTCAACAGAGCGGCAAAAATAGATCCCTGTTGCCAAACAACCTGAATAAAATCCTCTCCGCACTTTATTAATTGTGGCTAGTCCAGAATAGTTGTCAAGATGCCATAATTATTTTCTTACACACGAAACTAAGTGTAATACAATCTGAATTGGGTGCCACAGCATTTTGATAGCGGAAGGTTTGACAAATGACAAGTGGGTGAAAGCGAAGAATTTAGGACAATTTTTGTAAATTATATTATTTTTATAAGTTTAAACTGAATGTAACAAGTAATCTGCAAGATGAATATATAAATAGTATAGATCACTATAAATATCGCGTTGGCATTGAAAATAGTAACTATTTTCTGATTGAAAAAATATAAAAAACCTGGCGGAATTTTTTGGAGGTGAGACAAGTGCTTGAGTACAGAGAAAACCGCAAAAAGCACAACATCTCGATTGTTGATGCTATTGTTATGACATTTGAAGTACTGTAACCGATGTAACCTTGGTCTAATATAAGAGGTGTAACGAATCAGGAAATGGACTCTGTAAAATAACGATCAGACAGATCGTAAATCACATAAATTTACTCACATCTGTATATTATTGGGTATCTTTTACAATTTTCCAAAAACACAAATCATAACCTATATATCTACTTTATTTACAGCAAGCCTTATAGAGTGCGTTTTAAATTGGATGGAGACCAGGTTATATGTATTGGTGTAAAGGCGCGTAATTTGGTGCCTCAAAAAAATCAAGGCTAACATGATTAGTTATTGAGATATTAGAAGAAATTGAAATTTCAGATTTTTGATTATTGTGCCATTAACTGTTGATTAATATTATTTAATTTATTATTGTTTTGTTAATTGTTCTTTATTTTAGTTAATTAATTGTTATTTATGATTAATGATTTGTAACTTTTCGTTATACTTTTGTTAATATCAGATGCAGATGAGTTTGATGATGGTTTTCCAATTTCAAAACGTGGACAAATTATAGCATATGATACTGATCATTGAACTCGGAAGGAAAAATATAAAAATATTAATTGGGCCGTATTAGAAAAAATGAAGTTGATGATGGTTCTGAAGAGACGAAACGTTTGTATACGAAATTCGATAGAGCGTAAAAAGGTGCTATGAGAAAGTGTGCTTTTCCTCGTCTATGTTTTTTCCCACAATTTATCACCAGGAGTAGGATAATACTTTTATGATAAATAAACAAAAGAGCAGCCTTAATGACAGTATATAAAACATTCTTTAATACTTTATAATCGGTAATATCACATTTTATTCACTTTCGATTAATCGTTTTACTAAAATTACCAATAAATACTTTACTTTGCCTAAACGTGGTGCTGTATTTTTTAAATTATCCATTCCACTGAAACAAATACAGTAAATACCGTCTGTCCATAAAGTAACCCCCCCTGCTAACTTTTGAACGAATCGAGTTAGAGAGTTTTAACAAAATACAGGGTGAATCACGTAAAATGAAGTTGATTCTGACGATAAATTCGATTCCTCAAATTCAAAGATGGCGCCACGGGCGCTGTCAACTCTATTTTTTTAAATGGCAAAGTGTACCGTGTTGCACCTCATTTAAAAGGTAATTCAATTATCTACATTCTCGTTTTTAAAAAAAAATGACAATCGAGTTATGCGTTCTCTAGTTACTAGCGTTTGTATTAACGATATTTAAAAATTTAGCTTTTATCAAGTTTCCTTGCCTTGCTTGTCACTGTCACTGAAACGTCAATAAGGTTCGAGAAAGTAGTTTAGCGTTTAATTTAAGAGTGTTTGAAAGTGTCTACAGGTTTTTTTCTTAACTTTTTAAGTTATTCGATTTGATAGATTTGATAGATTTAAGAGAAAATTTAAGAAGAGAGCGGTCATGCGGGTGGAAATTTTTCCAAAAATAAAAAGAATAGCAGACAATAACATTCAAAGTATTGTATTTCAACAAGATCGGTGGGGGGGCACCTCATTTCTATGGACCTGTTACCGATTTTTTAAATAACTATTTCCCAGGCAGATGGATTAGCAGAAGGGGTCCGATAGAATAGTCGGCTCGTTCCCCGGACTTAACTCCTCTTGATTTTTTCTTATTGGGATATTTGAAGTGAAAAGTCTACTCCTCCAGTAAATATCGACGAACTACAGCAACATCTAATACATATGTGTAGAAATATCCCTGCAGAAATTTTAGGAAATATTAGGCCAGAATTTCAAAATAGACTTTTTATGTGCCAAGAAGTCAATGACAACATTTTGATTAACCTATTTAATTCTTTTATTTTTTTGTTTTAATAAATATGTGTTCAAAATTTGTTGTATTAAAATATTAATTAACATTTTATTCATGGATCAGATTAGAAACAGAAATGCTTGTAACTAGAGAACGGCTAACTCGATTGTCATTTTTCAAAAACGAGAAAGTAGAGAATTGAATTATCTCTTAAATGAGGTGCAACACGGCACACTTTGCCATTTAAAAAAATTGAGTTGACAGCGCCCGTGGCGCCATCTTGCGCGAATTTAAAGAATCGAATTTATCGTCAGAATCAACTTCATTTTACGTGATTCACCCTGTATTTTGTTAGAACTCTCTAACTCGATTCGTTCAAAAGTTAGCAAGGGGGGGTTACTTTATGGACAGACTGTATATTCCTAAGATGTTCAATACCCTTAGGTCCAATTTTTTCTGTTACGATGATACATTTTTAGTGAACAACGTAGGACCTTCAGGCCTACTTGTTTTTATATTAATAATAAGAGAAAATACATGGACGTTATTTCCTATCTAATATTTATTCTGCCTAACATCACCGGCTTTCTCTACAATCTGTTTTTCATCTGTTTCCTCCCATTATATTCCTAATGGCTGACTATTCGTCAATTGTCATCATATTTCAGTTTCCCATGGCCACTTAGTGCCACATTTTAAAGCCTTGCATAAATTTTCTCAAGAATATTATACGTATTACCAAGTGCCAAATCAATTTTTATATATTTCTCCCCCATTAACATGATAAATATGGTGTATTATTTCAATGCTTTGTTCCTCTCGGATACAAAATGTAGTCATATTAATGGTGGCACTAGTGAGATTATTCCTGAAAAAATAATTTTTCGTACATAAAATCACTTATTCTGAAATGAAAATTTTACAAATTTCAACATAATATATGTTTCAAGCATTAGCCATTACTAAATATGTATATACTATTTACAGTAGACAATAATCAGGTCGATTCTGCTTGAACATAACAATATTGTTTTTGTCTATTTTAAAAAGATATGGTTATTTCTTAACCAGATATCTAAGATACCTATTCTGTTTGATAAATTTTAACAAGATGATTGGTCATTTTAAACATATCTTGCTATTATTTCTTGTAATCTTAGCAACATCATTTTAATACTTGCTATGAACATTGCAATGTAGTTAGTGGTTATATTTAGTGTTTAAAATGGCCATAAATCCTTTATTTATACATTTTCAACTGAATTTTCATGAAGAGTTTCAAAATATTCTAAATCAGTAAGTACCTATACTTATATTTAAGTACCATTATTTTTGTGTATTTTGATCAGAAATGTGTACTTAAATAAAAACTGAATTTTTAAAATTTTAGATAACAATTAAAATTTGAATTCAAAAGTATTAGATATGCAAGCAACCCATTTGATGTTCCCAATGAAAAATTTATCAAGTTATTTCGTTTGTGTAAAGGAGCGGCACTGAAATGAATTCAGAAACTGGAAATATTTGTCAATGAAGCTTAATATCATTTCATTTACAGGTGATACACAGGGACAATTTAATTAAAGTTATCAATTCACATAGACACTACTTTTGTAGGTTTTTGCAAGCTTATTCGAGATAATTTACAGTTAGTTCGATTTGAGGTTTGTTTGTTTTCTTGCTTCGTGACATGGTAATGGCAAAGAAGATAATACACGTTTTCTCTATGCGATAAACTAATTCCTCTTCACAAATCACACAGGTAACTCTTTGGTTACAGTCTGTCTATAAAAAGCCTATGAAACTGTCTTAGTCACTGTACAGGTGTAATGAGTTTAAAGCATATTTCGTTCATTGTTCAAGTATTGTATTCGTACTGATCAAATTATCAACGAGATATAAATTTTGTGTTACATATTCTTTTTCTTGGTTTCAAAATTTATCTCTGACCAAATGACACAGCCTTTTATAATTATATGTAGTTTATAAATTATTAAAGTATATGTTGTTTTTGAACTATTCACTCTTGCATTTTGATAATCATTAATATTATGCCATCTATAATTCGTACGTTATATCTTTACAGCTTAATTGTATAGAAAATATTTGATTAGTAAGGTCATTAGTTTTGTTGTCACACACTTTTCTATACGGTTAAAGATATTTTCTAGTAATTTTTTTATTGAATACCTAATTTATTATATTTTTTGTACTGAGGGTTCACTTATTTTAGTTAATTATATTGTCCATTTTCAAGTATTAGTTATCATTCTAAATTGCATATTTTAGATAATTTTCTTGCAATTTCATATACTGGGGGATTGCCATTTCAAAGTAATTTACACATAGCAAATTTTGCTAATTTTGAATTCAGTAGTTTAAATTTTTTTCATTGCAAAATTATCTGTTACTATCTTACTTAATCCATATTAGTTTGTATATTTTCTTCTTTGCGATCTTGGTCTAAATTCTTCCCATTTCATACAAAAACAACTTGGCTTCCTTGGAACAGGAAAACCGACCTGGAAATTCAACTATCATCGTTAGAACGACGATAAAACATTTCCTTCAAATTATATTCGAAACTAAAAATGTTTTACTAATTTTTTTTCATTATGAATCACCCTGTATAATAACACAATATACTCTTTAAAATTATTTTCGCGCAGTGGGTAGAATGAAATAATGTTTAATGTCATTCTGTCCATCACGATGTGACATTACATTTTTTCATTAAACAAATAGACTGTATGATTCGGTGTTGATACCAAAAATATTTATAAACAGGATATGCGAAGTTATTTTAGTACAGCATGTAGTAGATATCCCACATACATTCATACCAAAAATATGTAAGTCTTCAAAACAAGCCGTGCATTTTATAACTTTGTCACCACACATTGATAATTAACTAAATTGCGAGAATTATAAGGCATTAGCTCATTATTTCGGTACTAATAATGTTATTATTGCGTTATGTTATTAAGTCATCCCTTACAAAAAGGTACCTATGTATAAGAAAAAACAGGAAAAGTAGAAAACAAAAAAATAAACAGAAAAATAGGAAAAATAAAATTCAGCATCAACAAAATAAAAAATGTTTGTTCTGTGTCACTTGTTTGGGCCGTGCATTTTTAACGGGATCTTCAATTATACAGGGTTATTCAGAACTCATCCATAATAAAATTTGGGGATGTTCAACATACATGTACAAATGTGGTAGACCCCGCCAAAAAAAATTTTTTGTCGGGGTCTTAAAACTATTTAAAAATTTTTCATTGGACGCCGCTAGATACTGGTCCACTGTAATGGAGTGACCTTGGGACTGACAATGCAAACAGGCTAGCACAAAAAAACTTCGGAAGATCTGAGAGTATACCGACACCCGGCGCAAAAAAGATTTGTAGCGTTTTTATTCGGTCGGTTTTAACCAGGCGTTCCAGACAAAAACGTGTCTACTTTTTTATCACATTCTTAGGAATGCGGTAGAAAAGTATGAGATGTGTTGAAGTACAGTTGCCCAGCTACGTAGTCCTTTATAATGGTATAACTTTAAACACTGTTTACGGGAAATCCTAATTACTTTTATTAAAATCTTTTTGGTGATATCGATTTCTTATTTAAGGATGCACATATCCTCAAAGTTTTAGAGATAGGTTCTGAATAACCCTGTATTTTCAAAAACATTATGGAAAACTACAAGGTCATATTTACAACTTTAGTATCTAAATTAAAGGAAATAGCTGAGGAAATCCCACTGTCAAAATATAAATCCTGTACCCATACACTAATTTCACAGTCCTTTTGATATTTCAAATCATTTGGTGCATTCTTATTTTAAAGAAGGCTTTCTGGCAATATAAATTATATTGTTATAGTCGGTGTAGTGCCATTAAAATGACTACGCCATTTTCATTAATAAATTACCAAATTGTTAAAAATACTGCTCTGATCCCATTAAATTGTACAATAATACTGCAATAACGACAGAGTTAAACATGTTAAGCTGGGTTACGGCGATTTTATGTGGGACTAAAATTTAGAACTTAACAAATGAGTACCGTGTAATACAATTCCTGAAATAATATTCCTCTTTTGTTTTACGAAAACAACGACGTATCACTTTATGGCTGGCTCCCTAATGGACCACTTTTTCAGGTTTTAACAAGTTACTATCCCGAAGGGAGAACGATAATGCATGTTCTTATATATACGTTTTCATGGCTCGTTACCTTATATTCTCGGCCTCTAGTAAATCAGCTATGTTCTTATGGCAACTTAGAAGGAGTAATTGTTTTTATACTTGAAAGTGGCACTCTGGAGTGCAAATATATAGAAGTTAGTTACTTAAAGAATTTTACAGACCTGCATTAAAAGTTTACTCAAGAACTTTATCTGAAAATGTGAAATGCAAATTGTATTTAAATTATTTTAAGAATTTTTCTTTTCAAACTTAAGCAATGTCCTTAATTTTACACAGTTTAAGTGTCCTGTACGAATTGCCTTTTTAACATATTTTTGCTTGGTTCTTCTTGTTCCAATTTAGAAATTGGGCAAAACATTTTATATTCTTTTTATAAAGGAAGTACTATTTCATGATGTATCATTTTAATGTTTCGGGATCAATAAAATTTCTGTTAAATTAATTTGGTACCAGGTTTGTTGTAATATTGTCGGCTATTCCAAAAAATTGATTAATTTTTATTTTAAATAGTGGTGGAATATATATTTTTTTAAAACGATTCGTTATGCGTTTATGGGTAAATTTGTATGTAAGATGCTCTATGAATTATTCTTAAAAATGTACTGGTGCATCCATATGTTACTAAACACCCTGTACATGGTGAAAATTATGTACTTATATGAACATGATAAAAATATTTTTTTTGCTGTACACTTATAGGTAAATATTATTGTATCTAGTAGGTAAATACTTTTAAATTTGATTAAGTAGTCCATTACTATATTGATTATAATTATTTTACATAGTTTATTTCACCCCAACAATATTTATTAAAAGTAAAACAAAACTGCATACATTATTGTTATTTTGTTTAAATTAATCAAAATTGTAACTAGAAGTATTTTCTTTCTTTCTATTTCTATATGGTCTACCATTCGTTCTTTAAATTACAGCAAAACATTTTAGAAAAGATTTTTATCTTAACAATGGGATTTGCTCGACTGAATGACCTAATTTACTGTATTTTATACATCTGCTGTAGCCTACCACTAAAGTCCAATAAGAATACAAATGGTTCGTATTGTTAACACTAGAGTGGATACATGGAAAAAAATATGTTGGATGTGTTTTTTGTTCTGCTGTAACCGACTGGTGTAAATGTGCCTTCCAATATGTGCTTTATATATCGGTTTTTGGGCCAAGTGAAACTAATGTATTTTTGGGTATATCTATACTGATTTTATTTTAAATCTTTTGAAGGTAAACTAAAAATTAATTAACTAATTATAAGCAATTCAAGAGAAAAATTAACGAGACAATGATTTAAAAAACGACTAGAAATATAAGCTAAAAAACAAAAATATTCTAATGCTCTAAATATTATGACAACAAAATATTCTCCAGTATTTCTTTCAGAAAACAATTCCATTGTCCTTCAAAATGAGAAAGGAGATATAAACTACTTGTACAAGTAATCTTTATAGATATATTTCCAAGTGTGGTTCGCAACGAGTTTCAGTGATGCGCTTTGTCTGTCCTCTATCATACCATCGTGATTAATACACCTGGTGGTGTCCTAGGTGATCATACTGCTATTTCGAGAGCACTATAGTTTACTGCTTTACTGCTGTTATCCGCATATATTTTGGAGTGGACCTTCTGAATTGATCCGGGAAAAATAAGTCACCATTCTCTTGGAGCATTTTCTGTTTGAGGAAATCCGCGTTAGATGTGATAGATAATGCTATAAATATTTACTATTTTTATAGAACCACGTATTTTTAATAAAATACGCTATATATCTTTACATACTTGGGTGGAATGATTCAAAATTTAATTTCTTGATGCCCTCAAAGTTTTTGGAAAGCATAAAACATACTGTGCATACAATTTGTAGTTAAAAAATATAAAAGATAGTAAAAACCATCAGCGCATTAGAGTGAAGCATTGGAAACATGGATAATCTATTTTTTACCTTTGTTTTTATTGCGGATTGTGGTGCAGCTAATAATTGAGTCTAAAAAAGGAATATTTAAAAAAAATTCTTCTTTGAAAAAGTTTTTTTTATCAGCTTGTGATATTACGACAGGAAAAATAAAAACTTTTTTCACAATTAATGCAAGTTCCATATCGATGATTCATTCTTCTATTTCCTCTTTCTCGCGTGACTGATGCATATTTCTTTTGATATTAAATTGGGGGAATTGGCTGGGGGAAAATATTCTGTTTAGGTATCATAAAATCTAACCACTTTAATTTAGGTACTTCACACAAGTATATATAATATAGACAACACATTACACATACATGTTTTTCTGGTTGTCTATGGATGTATGCCAGAAATCGTTGGCTAGCGTACAGACTTTAAGAGTGCTATTTCTGCATGAAAATGTAAATACACGTGTTGCTCAGCTCTTTACCAACCGTTCCAGGAAAATAATTTTTAAATGATGAAAAGGTAAACCAAACTGTTAGCACACAGCCAAAACAATCCCCCATAGGTTAACTTTTCAACCACATGCTGCCGATAAAGTAAGCGCCAAATAAAAAAAAATGGATAAATTATGGAAATTGTAAATATGCGAATCTTGTTTAATTACAATAATTAAAACTAGTGCCACAATGTCGACGCAACTTACAAAAGTCTACCAGAATACTTATTAAAATATGAGTAAAGTATGTGGTTTAAATAATCTAAATAAAGAAACAATTTTGTGTTAGATTGAAGTGTTTACTTATATTTGTAATTTGTCAATGACTTTAAAGTATTTCAAACAATGATGCTAATAATAATAATGTCTTCACCCCTCATCCTAGTCACAAGGATTGTCCCGGAAGTTTGAGACTTGTGTGGTGGAGGAAATGGGATATTATTATTCAGTGAATGGGTCATACTTCCACCTGAAAGTTTAGCAATCTTTTTTTAATAAAAAACACAGTTGAAAACTAAACATCAGCTAAACAAAAAAATAGTTGATAGATACTATCAACTGAAGATACTGGAAAATAAAATAGTTCAAGGCAATATTTTAAATGTATTTATGAACTACTCTAACATTCTGCTTATTCTCTACTACTCGTAATTGTACCATTATGTAGGTATACATACAGTTGATGTTACTTTATTGGCGACTGAAACAAAGGCAGCGATGAATTTCTAACACCCTTGTGACAATACAGCCTAGAAAGGTAACAGGTGCATGATATTAACGTTGGCATAAGATTAATAATTCTCAAATAATCAGCCCGGTTCATAATTTGGATACCGCCGAGATTGTGGCGGTACCTGTCACTTTATTTCCAACCCCTCAAAATTTACTTCAATATATACTACAGTTAACAGTATACACTACAGTTAAAGTAAATAAACTATATACTGCGAAAATGGTAGTTTGAACATTCAGGTATAAGATTACTTCACATATATGTTTGTTTTACGTATATATAGTGTAGCACATCATGTTTCCTGTCTTTTATAGCCGTTTTCTTAATACCAATTTTAGCAGAGCAAGCCTTGATAGGTTTAGCGACTAAGCAATGCTTCTCACGGTTAATACTTGGATGGGTGACCGCCCTAGAAAGACTCGCGATGCCTGCCCACGCCGATGGTCTGTCTGTACATCGCAGAACTCAGAGAAAATATTCAATCTTGGGCGACCTTTATGTAAAAGACAGTCTCATCCCTCGGATAGAGTGTCTGGAATAACTGGAGATACCTTATATATGCGATAATATACATATAAAAGATCCCTACCCCCAAGAGTGCGGGTCCTAATATCTAGCATAATGATTGCTCAACTCCAGATGTCTGTGATTAGCTCAGTCAAGGAAATAACGGAAACAAAAAGAATATTTGAGGCAGGCAGTTACCTACAGAATGTAAGGTAGATATATAGCGTATGTGTCTTTGATTTAGTAAGTTTATATTTTTCAGTAACTTGTTTTCTAAACAACTTGTAAATTATTTGTTTAAGATTACGCTATCGTTATTCTATATTATCTATTATTGAGGTATTTATCTTTATGTTATTTTATCTTTTTTATCATCTCTCCGAAAAAGTCTTTATATAAAAGTAGATAATTTAATTAGTAATTAATTGGTAAATTAATTGATTAATTAATTATTGTGTGTAATTAATTAGTAAATTAATAGTAATCAATAGTCATTTAATTAATAGGTAATTTAATTAACAATTGTACCGCGGAATGGGGAATCGAATCACTCGATCCAGCTGATATCAATCAATTAGATGTGTTAATTTTTAATATAGTGGACTACAGCTAGATGTATATCTTCCTCTTATGCCAAAATGTACTTTTTAATTATCAACAATCAAAATTTCCAGTTAAAAGGGAAACAGTTGAGAAAAGAACCACTAAAACAAAACAATAATCAGTACATGTTTACACTCATGTAAACAGATACGGATATAAATATGTGTAACCCATATCTCTATGATCTGATTACTGCCTCACAAGTGATATATTTCCAATAGTATTGTCAATTAATTTGACTTGAACTGGCTATCCCAGATCTGGTACTTGAACCCTATCCACATGTACTCGAGATTTCCAGCATCCTCTATTGTGCTGGCATGTTCGATTTGAATCCTACCGACATGCTATCAGAATTCTCGTGATATCTGATGTCGAGGATATATCCGGAAATACGTTTTGAAGCTACGAGAATGACGTGCCGCTATTTTAAAATCGTAGGAAATTGTACTTGAAGGAAATATGGTTTATTCTAGATTTACGTTAAATATTCAAATAGGTAATATATGTATCTTTATTTATAAAAGAGAATATTTTAGGAATAGGTCACCAGTAAAATAATCAAAACAAAAATATTGCTAAAATGTAATATAAAAAGTAAATATTGCAATAATTGTAAACTTTCCTAAAAAGAGTAGTAAAGAATAATTATTGTAATTAGGACAATTTTTCAACAAATTAACTAAATAGTCATTATTATGACACAAAATAAGTTATTTTTTTACATACTCATGTATTTAATATACTTGGTGACCACGAAAAGTAGACCAACCTGTTACTTTTGAACTATTAAGAATTAATGGAGTACATTTAATACAGAGAAAGAGATTTTCACTGTTTATATTTCCAATTTGATGAAGAAACATACCAACTTTGGATTTTCTAGTGTAATACCCTGTATATGTATTTATTTTTAGGTTCAAAATAAAAGTTTATATAAATCATTTGAGTATTGTTAATTTACTTTCTCAGTTTTTTCGCAAATTTTGTTTTTGTATTTAGAGTGTTACTATTTCGCTAAAATGCTCAATTTATTTTTCGCAATGAAGGAAATTTTTTTTTTCCAGTTTAAATTATTTAATCTATGACAGCAAAATGTGGTAACTGAATAACAATCTAATGAAGATTAGATATTTCATAAAAATACTTATCAAAAAATACGAACAAGTGATATATTCTAACCAAAAAAACTTGATATCAATGCAGCGCACAATAACCTACAATTACCTAATTCTATTTACGTGACCCGATGCTACGGATACTGATTTGAAATTCATATTCCGTCAACAAGTGAATGTAGATACCTGTAGAATATCTTAATGAAGCGTTTCCTACGTTCTTGAAACGTATTTTCAGTTGTTAGATATATATTCTTGCAATCAATACTGTTGTAAAGTATCAATATTCATGCACAGAGAAATCTTTAAATGAAAACTATAACAAACATTAATATTAAATGTATCAATTCAACATTTTACTTGGTTTGTGTCATGTTTAGGTAGCAAGAACAAAAAGAAAAATGCTACATACTTAGAAGTAGGTAAGTGCATTTTATAAATTACGTCTGATGTACAATTTTGGTACATACATAGTAGTACTAGAATACCTTAGTTTGATGAATAGTTTTAACCAAAAAATCCGTAATCAGGCAGTCATGAAGAGCGAATCATTCTCGAACCCTACGAAGTTGTTAATGTTGGCCCATATAATACAATATAACACAGGACGTATCTATTCACTTCATACATCCTAATTTTATAAATTAGTTCATTCTAATAATGAAATGCTTGTAAAAACATTATAGGACTGGTACATAGATGGAGCAATCATTTTGAATTATTATATGTAAATCAAGGAGGCATCATTCTTGTAGAACTTTTTCGTTTTTCTTGATTCCATATGGATGTCAACATTTATCCGATTGTAAAATTTGGATTCTAACAGGTTTGATACGAGTACTTGTTTGAACAGATGGTAAATCTAAGAGTGGGTCACCTGTATATTCTCCACATGCCTAAGTATCATAAACTTAATAAAATTTTCTTTCAATGTACGGTGATTTTTTGAACTTAGATAAAAAACTTTTAATAATTATTGATAATATACAGGGTTATTCAGAACTTATCTGTAAAACTTTATGGATATGTGCATCCTTAAATAAGAAATCGATATCACCAAAAAAATTTATAATAAAAATCTTTGGATTTCCCGTAAACAATGTTAAAAGTTATACCATTATAAAGGACTACGTCGATGAGCAACTGTACTTCAACGACATCTGATATACCACATTCCTACAAAAAAAGTTAAACAAATTTTTGTACCTGGAACGCCTGGTCAAGACCGAGCGAATAGAGTTGGAGTGGGGATAATATCTATCTTGTCTGTCTGTGTCGCTCTCTCAGTGCCGGTGGTAAACAAAACGATGTCAGCCCAGCCTAGGTACTGGGTACATTAGAAACAAGAAGTCAGTACTGTTGTTTGTTGTTTTATTTATCGTAGGAATGTTAAACTTTTAAATTTTCAAAATGGCTCATGTGTACAGTAATGCTAAGTTAATGGACATGATTCTTATTTATGGTAAAGTAATCAGAAGGAACATTCGCTTTAGTGCGGCAAAATTGGATAAGGTGTGCCAAAAAGTGTGTACAAGTCGAGGGACAAAATTTCGAACAGCTTTTGTAACAAGGTATGTGCAAATTTTTTATAAATTTAATGCTTCTAATACCTAATCAAGTAGCGCAATTCTTCAAAATTAGTGTAACAAAATTTTATTCATTTTAAGGACACGTCACTTCTCTATCTATCTTTCAGTTTATTTTAAAGTAAAAACGCTGCAAATCTTTTTTGCGCCGGGTGTCGGTATACTTTCAGAACTTCCGAAGTTTTTTCGTGCTATATGTGACATCGCCAGTTTGCATTGTCAGTTCCAAGGTCACTCCATTACAGTTGACCAGTATCCAGCGGCGTGCAATTAAAAATTTTTAAATAGTTTTCAGAACACGCCAGTGCAAGAAAAATTCGGTAGTGCAAAAAAAATTTTTTTTTGCACTACCACATTCGTACATGTATGTTGAACATACTCAAATTTTATTATGGATAAGTTCTGAATGACTCTGTATAGTTTCCGCTTTGCTCTTTATTAATTTTACAGTTGAATTCTCATAAGAGACGTTTATGAACTAGAGCATGTGCTACATTTCAAACAATAGATACAAGATTCGTTTATGGATCTTATTCCCAACTAAATGATGATAAATTGATGATAAAAACTAAATGATGATAGAAACACCCTGTGTAATATAATCATTATTCGCTGGTTGTAATATTTAAGTAGGTTCCTTGGCTACGTAATTACAAAATATTTATTCTTAATTTTCAAGCAGCGGCTTTATTTATTAAAGCTTGTCTCTAAAAATTTTCACTTTTTTAATAACTCGGCAACGCCGCATCAAAAATCAAAAAGAGATACATCGTTGAAAAGATAATTTTCCTGTTATTTTAAAAACATAAAAATATTTATAGCAATCCATTTAAAAAAAATTACCCTGAAGCTGCTCCTGTGTCGTGAGTGACCCTGTGTATTTCAAAATATTTTTAAAATGTTCCCCTTTTGACACTATACCTCACTCCTTTCCTCACATTTTTTCCAGTACCCTTAATAGGGCTGATATTGAACTTTATAGCACTAATGAGCAACCCTGTATTTTAATCCCGTTACAATAAGTTTCTTCAATATCGATACTGGGCCAATGGAGTGAACTAAAATACAAATACCAAAGATAAACGGCTATAGTTAAGGACTACAGGTGCGTGTTTATTGGGACATTTAGTGGTTAATTTCAAGCTGGTAAATGAAGGCGAGAATTAATTTGGGTTGCGGAAAACTTGCGACGTTAAACATCCTACAGAGGAAGTAATGAGGGTTCTCGTAAATAAAAAAATACAAGGGTAGGTCGTAAAAGAAGTTTTATAGAGAAAGTTTGGAGATCCTGCTTTTTCTTTTGTCCACCATATTCACCTGTACAGATGTTCTTAAGGTGTTTAGATAAATACCAACCAAATTCAAGACAATAGTGCACGATTGATAGTTTTCAATAACAAAACATAATTTAAATTGCCACATAAAACGCTAAATCAACATTAATCGAGAATACCATTCAAAATTTAACTCAAAACTGGGTCAGTATCTACAAGACAAATAGAAAAAAACCAATTCTTACTGGAATCAAGATCTGTTGGAATCATACACTGTAACTACTTGAAGACTACTAGAATGTACCTTCCTACTTATGATACCGAAAAGGCAGAAATTAGTCTGAATAAATGGCAGTCCACTCTTTTGTGGATCGCTAATTAAGAACATTCTGTGATAATTTATGCGAGTGAAAAATATTACATATTTGTGTGCTTAGTAGTGATGAGAAGTACACCCTAGTGACCTCTTTGGGTCTTTGCTACTATCCCTCTGACAATCATTGTCAAATTGACAGACAGATAGTGACATACTTTTCCGCGGGTGCCATTACAGCAAGTGACCTCTGGTGTATTTGAGGAAGACAATTCTACTTTTTTATTTGAAGGAGATGCCGAATGCCGAAAACAACTACTCCACGGACAATGTGCCCCGACTGGCGTTGCATTACTCTAGCATCTCCATAGGAATCGCCACATCCTTCATCGAGATCAACTTTATTTTACAGTATAACCAATATAAAAAAAAATTTTATAGATTTTCTGATTGAAATCAATATTTATTACATACAAAGAAAGGATTGCTGTCCAAACCGTTTGTTTATATTAAAATATGTATTTATTTATTGTTTAATCAGAAAAATAAATGAAAAAATAGTTAAATTTAAAAGTTCAAATAGAGCTATCCAAACGCTGTTTCACAAAATTAATAAATTAGTTCATTTGCACTAATCTTAACTATCATAAAATATTTTATAAAAATAAATCTATATTCTAAATGGACTATGGATATTCTGAATATTCTGATGGAATGGATATTCTGTAAATTAAATAAACTGTGCACAATCCACCACTTTTAATTATGATTACTCGAATAACTATAAATTTAAGAATTAGTATGACTATATTATTTGATTATGATGCCTTTTTTCCTTAGGAAGCTTTTAGGGGTGTTTTTAATAAGATTTCAAAGGCTCTCTAATTTATATATAATGCCCTCGTTTGTATGCTTTCTTTGTTGAGTAGGTCATAATCCATTATTGCTATTTTTACAGCACATCAGTTTTAGAATGCCCTTGCATTTGTTTGCTGGCTGTGATACAATTATATCCGACATCAAAACCCATTTGTGCAAAATAAGTGTCAAATATAATATTTCGCAAAGGCGGCGGAACCTACAGGAACGGTCCTGACCCTGACTCTGATATCGAGCGGGCTGCTTTTCAGCTTATTGCCACCATGCGCGACCCTGCTCCCACAAACAACATCGGTTTAGACTATAATTTCCTAACCGACAAACGATTAGTGGTTTATGACCCTAGGAATAGTCGGATAATACCAGAACAAAGCATTAAAATTGTCGGAATCACGCTGTGGAGAGAATTTTTCGTAATACACTGACGAAAAGATAAGTAATTATCATTAAAATCAAGATAAATACCCAAATGTTTAATTGTGGAAACAAAATAAATTGTCACATCGTCTAATTTTAAGTTTTTGCACTTTGGTAGGTATTTTTGATAAGATGTAAAAGGCATTATTTTAGTTTTGGCTATATTTATCGTTAATAAATTAATATTGAAATAATTGAATATTTGTTTTAAATCCACTTTGGTTATTTACAAGACATCATCCCAGGAGTTGGGAAACAATAATATTGTCCCAGACGTATGCATGATAAGTAACTTATTTACATAAATAATAAATGATACTGGTCACAGAGCAGTACCTCGAGGTACTCCATACGTTTCTACTTCCTCTTCACTCAGTACTCCGTTTAATGCTAGCTTTAATCCTACTTTTAAAGCATTTCTTCTTATGCCTAGATGTTTCACAGGGTGTCCCAGTGTGAGCGTACAAAAATTTACCAGGGGGTGGAGCAGACCAAAATAATAATAAAACTCTTATAAAAAAAATATCTCTGATGCACGCCTAACGAGTTACGGGGTGTTATTTGAAAACAAATAAATCCGCAATAACTTAAAAATCGTTAGGTAATTTTTGGGAGACGTGTCCATCTAAACATATACAGGGTGTTTGTTTAACTCTGATACCTGTGGTGGCCTAGGCCTACTCTTCCTTATGACTTCCTTTGCATGTATTTTTCTGCATAAAGAATGTAGTCGGTACTTTACACTCAATTTACTCAAAAATGGTTAATTTTAGAGCTATGTAACAAGAGCACCTTTTTTGTTAAGAATTGATAGCCGATTAAGGAAAACTTAGTTAATCCACGAAAAAGTAGGATATGCCAGAGTTATGGAGACAAAATCATAAGGAAGAGTAGGCTTAGGCCACCACAGGTGTCAGAGTTAACAAACACCACAAAACACCATGTAGTTTTAATGACCTTTAATAGATGTACACGTCACCCAAAAATTACCTAAATCTACGAAACGGTTTTTAAGTTATTGTAGAAAATTGTTTTTTTTTTCCTCCAAAATAACACCCTGTAACTCGTTGGGCGTGCATCAGAGAATTTTTTTTTATAAGAGTTTTATTCTTATTTTGGTCTGCTCTACCCCCTGGTAAATTTTTGTATGCTCACACTGGGACACCCTGTGTAGCAGAAGACTGTGGCCAACGATGTCAAATGCCTTTGCAGGGTCAACGAAAACACCTACTGAATTTTTTAAAATTTAATATAAATATTTTAACAATGATAATCTTCATTGGCATTGTCTTTTGAAAAAGAGGAAATTCAGATATTTCTTCAAGCCATAGAAACAAAAACATATGAACCATTATGAAGTGCTCATTTTATTTATTCTAACACATCAAGAGCCATAAAGTCCCTCTCATATATTTTTAACGCTGCAATATGGAACAAAGGCATGCTAATTCATCTAAGTTATTTTTATATTCCCTGATGACAAATTCGTGTCCATTTGATGCAGAAAGGCTTCTTTTATGTAACCTTATTTAGCTTCCATCTATAATAAAAAATTTACAACAGCCTTATGGCGCAAAGTGGCAGCTCATATTTTCGTCACCCGCTTTTTCACTTTACTCAATAAAAGACACAAAGGATCATTTCTCTTATTTTCTTTCACAGATAATATGAAACGTTAAGTAAAATAAGTTTGACGTAATATATCATTGGGTGTGCAGTAAGCCACTGCTTAATATTCCCCTCTTGGAGAGATATAAAAAGGCTTATACAGATTATGTTTTTAAGTAATTAAAGGGATCGTTATTTAAAATTATCGGGGCGTATTTAGGACCTGTTCCTACTAAAAGCATTAAAATGAATCCCAGAGATTAAATGGTTAAAATTATTTGAAAACATTGTAATAGGAGAAGGAGCACAGTTGTTATGAAGAAAATACTGCCTCCCTTACTTAGAAAAAAAAGCCTTAGGTAACAGTAACTTCTTTATTGTGTTATCAGAAAAGATAAAACCATAGGAGACTGTAATAAAACAGTTCATCCACGTACAAATTCATCCTAGTGCGTTGCTCCTTTCTTTCTTAGATGGAGGTACTTATGGCCCATCCTTATAGCGCAAATTTCCCACACTTATAGCCAATTATGAGGCAATTATAGCACCCAAACTATATGCCACAGTGAGTTGTCTTCACTCTGAAATGGTATGCCACTGAAGAGGTCTAATAGATCTAAACAGCTGTCTCCCGTTTTCTGTTAGGAACAAACAAGTTTTTTTGTATCTATTACAAATCATTGATAAAGTTGCATACGAAGTATTATATGATACAGCCCTGAATTAGGTCATTGTAACAGAGAGATGAATATATATTATTATAATACCCCTTACGTTGGGAATCATTTTATTATGTATTATGTTTGTTTTGTCTATATGTTTTATGTCAAAATGTATTTATATATTCAACCTCCCAAAATTTAATTTTATATGATTTTTACCTGATTTGCTATTATATTTTCAATTTACATAGTAGAGATAAGATTCTGTTCCCCAGGGAGTTCTGAAGAGTTAATTGTTTCTTCTTATAATCAATTTAATTATCTTGAATGAAATATTCTAACTTGGAATCAATCCACCTTTTAAAATTTTTGACAAATATATTTTATTAATAATTATTATAAATGTTATTTATCTACAAACCGTCTTATTTTTCTAATCAATTTAATAAAACTCAGTACAGATAAAATTTGATTTTGAATTTTGATTAACTGGTTGCCTGATTTAAATATCCAAATTTTATTACTGTAATGTGTTTTATTTTTCACCTATCTTATTTATTCTCCTTTATCCTAGTTTAAATTAACTATAATTACTATTGTCTTTTAAATGAAATTAATAGTTTATCTTCCCTAATTCACTAGTATTGGTTTAATTTTTAATCTGTCACCTTATTTTGTTCACAATGTCCAGATTATCTTAATATTTTGTTTAATTCCTGTTATTTTATCGATATTTATTGTATTATATCAGTATAGCCCAATCTCTTGTAATTATTTATTTATTTATACTAATATCCTTTTTCTACTCCTCATCTTTAAAATGCCATTTTTCGTATATGTTTCCATGACGCTAAGTGATCTTTTAAATACACCTTGACAAGCCGTGGCTTCGTGCATACAATCCGTGGCTTCGTGCGCTTTAGTCACGGATTGAAATTATTGAAAAAATCAAGATAGTTGTCAGTGTCATTTTTAATCAATCTGTCAAACTAATTTGACGCGGCGTGACAAGAGAAGTAATTTTGTGGAAAGTAATTGTGGAAAAATGAAGATATTTGCTATCGTAGAAAAAGTATAGTATGCAACTCGTTTTATAACGCCATTTTATTCACTCATTTTATTAAACACTCGCTCCGCTACGCTTCGCTCGTGATTAATAAAGTCGTGACTAAAATGGCATTTATAAAACTCGAATCATAACTATTATGGTGATTGATCTTACTTATGACTTTGATAGATCAAATTTTAATTTTGACATGACATTTTAATTTACATTTTATCCTGAACTATTATTGATAATTCTAACCTTTATTTCTTTTCCTTGTCCCTCTTATGTTTATCCAAGTTCCTTCTGGTTTTATTCTTAGTTTTTCTTTGACATCGATTATAAATTACTTTTCAGATATTTCCTACTTCCAAATATTATTTTAGTCTTCAGTATATGTATTTCTATTATATTTTTTGATTTTCCTTGGTTTTTATTTAAATTCGATTATATTTTATAATTCTCTGACTTCCTCTGTTCCAAAAATTTATTAATTATTTTATTTCCTTGGTGGCCCTTTTCATTTTCTGTATGACACTGATATTATGATTTTCTTTAATTTTTCACTTCACTCACTATAGTTACATTAACTCTACTTCCATATTACATTCTAATTTACATTTTTAAAATTTTAAATTGTGGTTGATTTCCTCTTTCAATTTTATAATATTACAATACTTCATTTACTCATTCATTAAATTTTAATCTGTCAATATTCCCCTTAACATTTCTATTTATTATCATTTTATTAATTTAAATTCTCTGAAACTTTCCAAAATTTTCATTCTTATGTCCCCTTGATTTATAGAATGTGTACCCTTTCTTTGTATGAACTTTAATTTAATAGTTATCTACTCCTTTGGTTTTCTAATCTATTTTATGAGGTTATATATCCTAATTTATTAATTTTGAGAATGCTATAATATGTTGGGGTTCCCTAGTGAATAGATCTATTATAGATCTATTGATTCTATAGATTCTAAAGATTCTATTGCAATTTTAATTTTTATATAATATAAAAAAAATATATGTCTATTATAAACATATATTTTTTTTATATTATATAAAAATTAAAATTGCAAAATAAATGGTAGCTGAGTGGTTGAATGTGAACACAGAATAGCAAATAAAATACTGCGACAATAGAATGGAAATTAGGAGTTTTTGTTTGAAAAATATCCAAATATAAAAATTTTTTATTGTTCAATATTTCCAGCTTATATATAGGTTATATGCGAAATTGTATTTTGAATATTTTTAATAAAAATACTAATTCTATTCTAATAGAGTTCTATTCTAATATCTTAAAAAATAAGAATTTAATGTATCGTCCTAATGCTATAAAGTATTTTCTACCACAGACTTTTGATAATAGTGCGAAAAAGTGAGAAAAAAATAGAAATTTGGAGACTGAAATAAGAACTGAAAAGATGAAATTTTGCAACTTGCAACTTACACAATTTGATATTTCGACTTATACAATTCATTAAGTAGTTGTGATATTTTTTTGTGTTCTAATAATTTCACTTAAAGTATTAGCCACCATAAGTCTTTAAAGTTCGTTGCTTAAGCCTTATAACTACATCAGAAGTAATGCAAAATCCAGTATCTACATAAAATTTAAATTTGCTGATGTTGATTTAGAGAATAGGGAATTATTACCGAGAAACTGAGGCTAGAACGATACAAGACCGAATAATTCTTGTCTAGATCGCTCGTGGCACACTTGGAGCATTTTCTGGGAGCAGGGAATGAGGAAGTGTGCAACCGAATATTGAACCGATTTGGGTCGGGCTCGGCGTTTCTAAGTTTGCAGTTGTGGGACTGTTGCTTTCTAATAAAGCCTGCAAAACTAGGGCATCATGTCCCAAACCGCTGAGAATTAAAAGAAAATTAAGAATTATACCATTCAGAATCCAATTAAACTGTTTACAGTTGGTGTAAATTCATATATTTTTAAATACACTACTTGATTAAATCGATTGATTCTTCCCAGGCTAGTTTTGATTAATTTATTATTTCAGTATAAACCGCAATGGAAATAACATTTGAACAAACGCTTTCATACCGAGAAACATAATAATTTGTTAGTATCAAAATTTTGATGAATATTATAAATAATTATATTGATGGAGGTATGGATATACAGTGTGGATTATTTAGTGATGCATGTATTGGTATCCTGGAAACTATAGGAGATAGGAAAATGGTTAACTGGGTAAAGTTTTAGACAGTTCTGTTGCTAACTTTATGGCGCTTGCAGATCGGTCCTAGCTCTTCAGGTTTTTGAGTTAGTTTGAGAAAAGTAAATGTGACTTTTCCGAAAATCGTTTGTAACGAATTTTTAAAATCTGAACTACAGATTCCCTGTAATGTTTTTTTAAAAGTTTACTATTTTAATATAGTACATTGGACTTTTATAACAAGTCTTTCAGTAAAATCGATGTCAAGTATTAACCTACTTAATAGTGAATGTGTATTACTGTAAAACAAAAGCAAATTCAGACCTTCCTATGTAATATATTACAGTATTAATAAATTATCCTCCAATATAATGTGTTGTCAAGGCATGACAAATTTAATCTCTGAATGGGCTAAACACATCTGTCCTTTGTACAGAATCCTTTGAACCTAGAAACAGTTTCAAATACAAAGGGTAGATCAGTAATGACCTAACCATAACACACGCCTACCTACTCTCAAGTAGGTATTATTAAAGAAATAACATTGTGGATAAATTAGTTTAATTTTTAAGAAACCTTATGTCAAGATAAACGAATTAAGCAATAGACGAATTACAGGTTATTACTACAAGGCTTCAGCTAATCGATGAAATCACCTTATCTTTAAGTGAAATGTAGTTTGCACAAGCTAAAATTGAGTTCGGAACAAAACAATAATCCATTTATATTAAAACGCGTCAATTCTGTCCCGCTCTAAATTCCATCGCCGAATCCACAAAGTTTCAAAGCTATCTCCTCCGAGGGGGGATCGCGAGCGATCCCCGCGGGCGACCGGAGGTCGCCCCCGGCCTTTCTCCAATGCGTTGGGGTATTTTCGTCCCGTTTCCTACGTGTTTTCCCAATTTAAACGCCTTTTCAAAAAACCTCTGCAAAATTTTTGTCGATGGCCGTTCGGCGAGAGAGATACGGCTAGCACCGACGTTTGTCCTAGCGCCTAATGGTCCCGTCACACCTGCCGAAATCCCTACTTTTCGCGGGACTCCCTAGACCCTTTTTCTAATTTTACGACTTCGAGAACCGCTTCACGCGAATGTTCCGTCCTTTCTCTAATCCTTGGAGATTTTTTTCGAGACCGTACGTCGACTCCTACGTCTATTTCGTATTCGAAAATGTCGAGACGAGCCCGTCTCAACTTCTTTCTCATTTTATCTACCGATGCGAGATTGCACTAACGAGACAAGCACCTCCCACGAAAACTGTCAAATTAATTAAACTTCAGATAGGTTATTTTCCTACGAGAAATATTGCTAACGGAATCAATAGTACTGACTGCCAAACACTTCTGATTACCAAAATACTGAAGCGAAATGCTTTTCCAATTAGAAAATCGGTAAAAATTATTTTTCAGGTTGACACGTACTGTTTAAACTCCTTAAACGTGTCTGGGTAAACTCTTTGACAACAGGCATGGTAGCGCAACGGGAAAGCCATAGGATTGAAAACTTGATAATGCTGAATTCGCGAGTTCGAGTCACGCTGGAGGCAAATTTTTTTTTTTTACTTTTTAATTCCAATTATTTATTAGTATTAGTATTTAGTTATTCTGTTTCATTATCCGTAGTTTTTATTCTTTCTACACGTAAAGTTTAGAATTAATTCGTTCATTAAGGCAGTCTGTTAAATTCATCATTTTAGCTTACAAAAGTAAATATCTACAATATTTTTGGTCCCATTGATAAAATTGATAATAATGTTTACTTAAAAGTAAATTCTACTTTCAGTACTTAAAAAATTAAGATGTTTTACCATCAAGAATAGAGTACCCTTACAATTCATCAAAATTTCGTTAATATGTATTTTCTTAAAAATAATATTATTTTAGATTTGTCATTTGTCACTCGAAGGTTGACCCCAGGCCGCAGGCCTGGACCCCCGGTAGGGCTTAGCGATTCTCTCCCATTTCTAATAATCATACTAACACAAGATCTCTGCCAATCGCATAGCCACACTGTACCAGCTGTTTCACCGAGCTCTGAAGTAAGTAGTCAAATACGTGATAGGTTAGGTTGTCATTAGTTATATGCTCAAAATTGTATGTGCATGTAACGTTACGTCCTCGTTCTTTCTGGTAAATTCTATTGGGTACTTGTCTATACTATATTTATCTATTTAGTTTAAACATTGTTCTTGGATCATAACTATGACGATAATGATGATGATGAATGATGAATAATCAGTGATTCTTCAACTTAGCCATAGCTTTATACCAATAGTATACCAGCACGAGCTTTGACTTTAAGCTTGAACGTGGCATATTATTAAAGGATCTGGTCCTGTCATGTAATAAATTCAACAGCCATCTCATCATTGCAACTTGCATTTTTCGTGAAATTTTAATTATATCAAAATGCATTGAATGTCTTCAATCAACAAAATGTCTTCAATCAACAAAATGTCTATTTATATAAATAACATCAGTTTTTAGTTTAAGCGACTTAACAGAAACTTTCGCTTTACTTGTTGTTGCATTCTAATCCAAATATCCTGGGTTTTACTGCATATAAATAATTAAATTTGTAGATAGCGCCCGCAGATAAAACAGAGTATCTAACGTCCTTGGAGCATAGCTATTCTTCTCACGTAAACCAGTTTTTAAATGAATTGCCCTTTTCGTTAATTCAATTCTAGTCAATTTACTTCTGGTGCTATTTGTTGTAAGTGCTTTCCATGCCTCTCATCGACATTCGGGTACGGAATCTATCTCGGAGTAGTGCGTCAATCTACTACACTCGAAGTGGTAACACAGACGTATAAAAATAAAGTACAGCGTGCCACAGATGCAGGTTATATATTGGGTGTTGCTTGAGTGCAAGTCGATATTGGATTGAGTGATTCCTTCACTAATATATAGCTTCTTAGATACTGATGCTTTAATATACATCGCTTACAAGATGCAAGAGTGATACAGTCAAATGTTTGTATTAATAATTTAACGATTAAAAATCACTTGGAATCAGTTGGAATAAATTTAGAAACATTCAAATTTTGCGGTTGGTTACTTTATGACAAACTGTGATATTCGTCGGGGTTACTCTACCAGGTCTCCAATTTTAATTTTACATTTTGATTTTTAATTCCTCCTGCAGGTAAATGCTTCAAATTTTTTTATTAATTACAGGAAACCCATAAAGTTTGGACGTAGCTAGCTTCTTCCTCTGTATGTCTACCTCAGATAGAATATATCAAGTACCAATTGAATCAAAAGATATCGAAATCACAAGATATCGATAACAACAAATTTAAAATTTTAAATATTGTGTTGGTTTACATGATATAACGTTCGAAATTAAGTAATTATCTTCCATTAGTTAATTCCAATACCGGCTGGATTCTTAAATTGAGCAATTTAGCAGGATTACCATAGTACAGCAATATGATCTCCAAGATGATCTCCTAAATTTTCTTTGCAACTTTTAGTGGTATTAACAAAATGCTGATTTCTGAAAATTCCTCGTATATGTATAAACTAAGGTATATTCAACTGTCGGCTTGCTCTAGAGAGAGTTAAGTTCAGCAGAAGGCACGATTAGTTAACCATCTGGTATGATAGGGAGTATAGACTTAACTCCTGTGGCTGAATTTCTTCCGCCTTCATAAACCTGATCTATACTATCTCTACTTTTATTCTTTCATAACTCGAAGGAAATATTTGGTATTATCTAGCTCACTTTGTAACAAAATAACTGTAAGCTGAAAATGTAGACTCACTTCAAATTTAGGTCAGAAATATTTCACCAAACTCAATTCTACTTCATATACAATGCACTGTATAGTATACGATGCTTCGCAAGAATACTATATCGGCAAGATAACATATTCGTACTTACTTATTGAAAAATTAATATTGATTTTGTATATTATTGAATTATAGATGAGTACGTCGTTTTCATACTTACGACTGTGGTTACGTTGTGTTCATTGTGTATTCATCATACGCCCCTTTGTAGTCATGCTCTTTATATGACCTGCTTCAGAAGGCTGCTATGTTCTTTTTTATTTAAAATATTTAGAATATAAGAAAATGTAGATTTAAATTGATTTAACACTCATATATGGTTGTAGTTATAAATAAAAATCTCTTATTAAGCCTTTATTCCAATCAAAAGGATGAGCCTGGAAGTCTGATACTTGTGCAGAGGGGGCGGCATATTATTATTCAATATGCCACATTTGGGGCTCAGGAACAACGTACGCTGGTAGTAAATTAATCTCTGGCATTAATACCAAGATGTCATTCTTTCTATTCTTCCCAATCCTATATCCCATCTTCCAAATGAAAAATAACAGTTAATACTTACACATATAACACCGGACAGGCGATATATGATGAGTTTACTTCATATCTGTGGAAAAATGCTATATAGCGACTTCTCAACAATTTTAATACATTTTTAATTACCTTGGGGATTTTCGCTTTGAAGTTAAATACACATCTGTGCTTCCTTAGGGCTTAAGCGAAACTGTATATTTACCTTGTTCCGCGAAATATAATAACCCAAATAGAGGAATAGAAAGAAATTCGCTTTTTTTAACAGTGTGCATGGTATTAATGTAATTCTATTCGAATATATATTTTATGTTTTACTGTCATTTATTTTGATAATAATAATATTAAGTACGTATTATAAAATAAATACCTACTTGTATATTTTACGTGATATTAACTTTAATCTTCTCTTATCTGGTAAGCTGTTAAATATGGTAGCCAATTATATAATTTTTAAAAATATTTGCCATTATAAAGTGCCCTTCAAACAGCGAAGATTTGGGTAATACTACAATACAAAATTAAAAAGTAAGCTAACCTATTGATGTCAACAGTACATTCATTTATTTTCTAGAATTAAAATCCTTGTATATATTCTCTATGCTCAACGATGCTTCTATTAAGTATAATGTAATTATATTTCTATTGTCTTCATTTTTAACAAAATTGTGGTGTCTGTAGGTAGCAAGTATGAATGCCCTGTCAATGTTTAATATTAATTGTACTTAATGCAATACTCAGAATTGATTCTAACGCCAAAAAATAAATCTCAAGAACTTTTCTGTGTTTATTTTTACTTGTATCTGTACTGGTTGTTTCAAATATATTAATATCAATTCTATCATTGTCCATATATCTGATACCATCACATACTATCCAAGTGTGCTTTTTATTTATTAACATACTATTCGTTAGCGAAAAATAATGTAAGTAATAGAATTGTCAAAATTCTGAAGGGGTTTTAATCCCCAGGCGAAACTGGTAGAGATAATAAATTATTAACATCAAATATGGCGTATCATCCACACCTCGATCCAGTCAAAGAGGATTTTATGATATTAAGTTGCCAACAATATTTAGGAAAATGTAAATCAGTGACTTGATAGAGATGAAAATTAAAAAAATCTGCCAAATTAATGTTTATATACAGTGTTATTCAGAACTTATCCATAATAAAATTTGGGGATGTTCAACATACATGTAGAAATGTGATAGTGCAAAAAAAAATATTTTGGCGGCTTCTGAAAACTATTTCAAAATTTTTCATTGCACGCCGCTGGATACTGGTCCACTGTAATGGAGTGACCTTGGGACTGACAATGCAAACTGGCTAGCACGTAAAAAACGTCGGAAGTTCTGACAGTATAACGACACCCGGCGAAAAAAAGATTTGCAGCGTTTTTACTTTAAAATAAACTTAAAGATAGATAGATGTGACCAAAGTGACGTGTCTTTAAAATGAATAAAATTTTGTTACACTAATTTTGAAGAGTTGCGCTACTTGATTACTAGGTATGAGAAACATGAAATTTATAAAAAATTTAAACATACCTTCTTACAAAAGCTGTTCGAAATAATATTCCTCGACTTGTACACGTTTTGGGCACGCCTTATCCAATTTTACCGCACTAAAGTGAATGTTCCTCCTGGTTGCTGATCTTGTAAACGCAAATTATTAAGTAAATTGGGGATTTTCAGCATTTTGCTGCAACAACCACTCACAAAACCTGACTCGTAATTGATAATCCACTGGTAACAGTTCATTAACTCAGCATTACTGTACACATGAGCCATTTTGAAAATTTTACAGTTTAACACTCCTACGATAAATAAAACAGCGGCACTGGGAGAAGACACAGATAGACTGATAACTGAATAGACAATAGAGATATTATCCCCACTCCAACTATTCGCTCGGTCTTAACCAGTCGTTCGAGGTACAAAAAGGTGTTTACTTTTTTTTACCACATTCTTAGGAATGTGGTAGGCATATCAGATGTTGAAGTACAGTTGCCCATCTACGTAGTCCTTTATAATGGTGTAACTTTAAACATTGTTTACGGGAAATCCTAAGACTTTTATTATACATTTTTTTGGTGATATCGATTTCTTATTTAAAAAAAAAACATAACATAAAACACACCACAGAAATGGACAACCTCCCTATTGAAAGCAAAGGCTTGTATAGAGGGTGGGTGCACATGAAAAAAACGCAGACACACAACCATTCCCTGGGAGAGGTGCCAGTTCTCCCCTGGCGAAATTCAAACTCGCGCCGCAATATACCCATTCTGTTAGTCACAGCCTATCACCCAGCACCTAACAGACTGAGCTATCGCCGCGGCATAGCTTAAGCGGGTGTTAAGGATGCACATATCCTCAAAATTTTAGAGATAAGTTCTGAATAACCCTGTATAAATTAAGAAATTAGTAACTTCTAAATATATTTTTATTGATTTCTGTATATTGCAGAAATACATCTGCAAATAATAAGAAAATTACCGAATAAATTTGTGAATTTGTATAATGAATTTGTTTGTCAAATGACAAACAGCTGTTTGGAGTTATTAGGTCTCATTAGTACCATATGGGTCATAAGTATTCCAAGTGAAGACTTCCCTTCAAATGATCAGTAAGATACTGATGAAGTCTAAATTACTGTCAATTATATGTTAATAACATCATGGACTAAAAATCCTGTTGGATTTGTACCTATACAACGCCAAAAATATTGAACTTACCCACAGATCCAGCTGTGACGTCGACGTGGCGCTGGAGACGGAGGCACCAGCAAATGACTTCCGCCTTCTGGAGGTCCCAGCCTCAATTCGGGAACTTGAAGTTCCTTGCTCATACTGATAGTCGTACGCCACTGGCAGAGCGCATCGTCACTGCGGCGATACGCCCCTGCCCGTTGCGACAATGCAGCTTTCACTCGCTCCCTATAATAAGTGGATGGTTCATATTCCCAACGGACGAAAGAAAATGCCGGCCGTCTTCCATAATTACTTTTTATCAAATATATTCAAAAATTAATAAAAAAAACTCCCTACAATTTGAGTCAGCAAATATAGGTCAATTTTAGTTAATATACTTGGTGTTTTATTTATTTCTGACCGGTTTATAATGAACTAAGTTTATATTATCTGAAAATTATATTTCCTGTATTTACCGTAACTTATTTATGATAACATATTTATGGTAGGTATTATCATTAATCAACGTTTTTTGGGGTCGTCTAAATAAAAGTAACAAACAATAACAGACAAAAAATAGAATGATAGAAATAAATAAGTAACAATAATTTGTTTCTTTTTTTTTTGTCAAAAAATAACTTTTTACTATATTTGTTAGTTGGCCATGTATTTGACTTCAACGGCTTTGATTTTTATTTCAGGTTTTTATACTATAAAACGTCATGGTGAGCTTCGTACAGCAGCAGGAGTTAGAATATTTTTAACAAGTGATCAAGTAGGCGTAGTTGTGAGATTATACTGTAGTTCAGATTGGTAAAATAACGCTTCAAGTAAGATATAATATGTAATTTATGCTTTCCAAAATTGACCTATATTTTAAATTCAAATTGTTAGAAGAATAATAAAAACTCAGTGAAACTAGCAACAATCGCATGGTTAATTCAAAAGTATGTCTTAGTATATATATATATATATATATATATGTATGTGGAAAAAATAATTGGAATGGTCTATTTTAATAAAACATTTACTGTGCAATAAGTATTACCTACTTAAAACTTTGCAGAGAAACTTGAAAGAAATTAGAAGTGAAATATCTAGTTTTGTACACAACATAAATATGAGAGAAATAATATAATCACGGTATAAATATTTCAGCTACACTAAGCAATAAATTTTCGACAAGAACCTGTGTGTACCTGTAACTTTTTTGTTTAGTTATAGATGTGAAATGGTTTTAGTGTATAGTAATTGAGAAGAGATACTAAAAATAACAATAACCCATTTGCTCACATAATTTTCACTTTGTTCTGCTGTATTACAAAGTTCTATTTGGAATGGCCATACAAACAGTGGAAAGCAAAGTTTTCAACAATCAAATTGCGTAAACAACGGTATATAGGTGGAAATTTAAAGTAAACACAATGTTTAAATCCAAATATAAAGTTCGAAAACCATTAAGGACCATGGTATGACTAAATAAGTAGGAAACAACAGGTTTTTATTTATTTAAATACTTACAGGGAATACAATGTGATGGTGGAAGACATATTTAATCAATAAAACGGTAGAAGTTTCACTGAGTTGCATAGATTATATTATTATTTAGTTTATCAACTACAAAAATACCTAAGTAGTTATGATTATCGATACAATTTAATTATGTAGACCATAATAATACTAGCTTAGTCGGCTTATTATAAAAACAGCTGCTTATAGAGGTATAAGTACAGTATTTTATTTTGTATAAATTAAAATACAAAATAAAATACATTTTTTGACTTTTGAACATTTATGAACACCTAAATAAAAAACTTTGCGTATAGTGTTGAACGTTTTTTTTTTTTTTTTGTAAAACTGGAACAAAACAATGGAAATTGTTTAATGTGAATATTTGACTTGAAGAAAATACTCATTCAGTCTATAAATTTCATAATTTTGCAGAAAATTTAAAGTTACCGTTAAAATATGTACCTAATTTTCAAATTAATGTTTATTACTTTTATGCTTGGCGCCTTCGCCATATTCTCCAATGTTAAACTTTATGTCAGTGGAGGCATTTTTCATAATTTAATCTAGGACGTATGTATGCCTCTACCTGTCACTAGAGTGACTCGACTGTCACTATAGTGAAAATCGAGGAATCTTTAGTGGTCATTACACCATTTTTGTAAAAAAATATTTACATGGTAGCTATGGGTATACCACGAAGCTTACAGGTTATGAAAATGTAACGATGCCTTAAAATTTTAAAGTAAATTCCAGGCTGCCACGAAAATGACTTTTAATTACTAATTCAATACTACATAATATAGAGGGTGTTCACGAATATTTTGAACTAAAATAAACTAAGATGGTCATCAGTTCGAACAATTTCTGTAACTTTTTTTGTTTTTACGTTTATTTTTCTGTTTGTTAGACTATCAGTTCTTTACGTAATAATTACTTAATAAACAAAAAACGTTAAATATGATTATTTTTGCAGGGTCTGCTAGTTATATAGAATAGATGATTATTTTTTAATATTAAATATCTCCAAAACGCTAGCGATAGCTAACATAATCTATTAAAACAATATTTTTTTAAAACAGAAGAAAACTGTCCTTCCAGATTTGTGAAAATGTACAGTATATTCTATTTAAAAAAAAATAAAGTTTGTTACATGTGATGTGATTTTATATGACCAGATGCGATATTCTATTTCTGATAGCATATTCTGAATCTTCAAAAGACAACCTAAAATCCGTATTCATATACAAAGTTTTCTTGTAAAATCAAAAATTAAGGAGTTAGAGGTTAGTTCAAAGTATACGTGAATACCCTGTACTTGGTTCAATACCAAAAACTTACTACAATACCCTGCAGGTATGGGATTACATATATGAACAAGAAATAACCGCTCAACATCGTATCGACATCAACTACCAAAGACTGACCGGTTTTGCACTGATTATGCGCCCATTAGAGTGCAACAGGTAGTGGAATCGATGAATGATATTGCAACATGATTGCCTAAGGGGCATCGTCAATGTTAGTGGTGGTGAGATGCACACCAATACATTCCAGAAGAGGGCACTACGCTGTGCTTTTCACCACTACTTAAACGTATCTCTTATCTCCTGAAATAACTTTTTGGCTTAATTCCTATATAAAGAAAGATATAAATAGTTAAATAAGCCAATAAATAATATTACAAATATACTATAAAAAAATACACCCTGTGTTGTACACTTAGTGGCCCTAAATATTTTTTCTGTCTGGTTTTAAACGGTTTCAACCGCTACTCTTTTTTGTAATAATTAGTATAACAAAATACGTCTAGCTATACCTATACTTATATAAGCAGTTGTTTTTGTTCCTGTCTATGTCCAAGGATTGTTAACTGTTTACAGGATTGCTCGATCGCTCAATTTTGTCATCCGCCTTTCTGACGTCATCGAAGATCTATGTAATCGAATTGTCGAAATATACCTATTTTGTGTTTGTTATATTTCACATTTGCAAAAGAATTTTCGTATTTGAATGATTATTAATATTATTATCTATTAAAGTTTGTAATAACAGTATAAAGTGTACCTATTTCTACAAGTTCGAGATCGTTGGATCTTTGATGACGTCACAATTATGGATTACATTGTAGTATAGGGATCGAGCAATCCTGTAAACAGTTAACAATCCTTGGTCTATGTCAACACAACTCACAAACATGTTTTTAGATATTTTCACTCTTAGTACTAATTCCCAATACAGTCCTTCAAGCAAATATATCAATGTGTCTGCTTTAAAATAAAGATAAATGTGGTCCATTTTATTTCCAAGACTTTAAAGGAACAGGCTTAATAGGAAAAGTATCGGGAAGTATAATATCAATCACTCTTATTTACTTCTCCATCTAGCCTTCCAACATGAAAATCGATAAGCCTGTTCACTTTAAGCCCCAGGAACTCTACTGTAAATGAGTTGTGTTACATAATACAAAATCCGATTAACAACGTGTATACGAAAATATTGACTCAGTACTCCGCCTTGAATACAGGAGATTACTGTGGAAAGCTTAATCATACACGAAAATATTTATAAGCTGCATATTTTAGTTTTTCCAAAACATTTAACTACAAATTGAACTTAGAAGAACCCCCCCACTTATTTCGGTTACACTTTAATTATTTTACATTTTCAAAAAACGAATCTATGTAGAATTTTCCTAAATTTTCAAATATGCCATTAGATTTTTCAAATATGCCACGACAAACAAGAAACACAGCAAAAAATACAAATATAAATAATGTAAAGCAGATGAAAAATTTAATTGAAGAAAATATTATATTTTTAAATAATGATGTCAATCTGTTTCAAAACAAAATATAAGAACAAATTTTGTTAAAAGATGCCGTAAGTGCCTTCAAAATAATGGAGGCTATTTTGAGAATTTAATGTAGATATTTTTATGGAAGTATTTTTTGGTGTGTGTTTTTGTGTGTCGTATTTTTACTGTTCTTTGTTTTACTTACCTACTTATTGTTACATATATAATTCCAAAAAGTAATTTGACAGCTGAAATATCACTTATGTTATATCGTTGGCTTCAGAAAATGACGTAGATTCCAAAAGTCTTATAATATACACCGTTATTCAGAACTTATCTCTAAAACTTTGAGGATATGTGCATCCTTAAATAAGAAATCGATATCACCAAAAAAATTTATAATAAAAGTCTTTGGATTTCCCGTAAACAATGTTAAAAGTTAAACCATTATAAAGGATTACGTAGGTGGGCAACTGTACTTCAACGACATCTGATATACCACATTCCTACAAAAAAAAGTAAACAAGTTTTTGTACGTGGAACGCCTGGTCAAGACCGAGCGAATAGAGTTGTAGTGGGGATAATATCTCTATTGTCTATCTGTGTCGCTCTGTCAGTGCCGGTGTTTTATTTATCGTATAGGAGTGTTAAACTTAAAAATTTTCAAAATGGCTAAAGTACAAGTCAGATCGCTAGGCAGGTGCCTGGGGTATCCCAATCAACGGTGTGGCGCTTACTACACGAAGCTCAGTTTTATCCGTATCATATCCAGCGTGTTCAAGCACTGTTACCAGCGGATTATCAATTACGAGTTAGGTTTTGTGAGTGGTTGTTGCAGCAAAATGCTGAAAATCCCCAATTTACTGCTGTTGTACTGGTTACAGATGAAGCTTTGTTTACTCGAAATGGAATACAGAACATTCACAATACACACGTTTGGGCACTCGAAAATCCCCACGCAATTCAACGAAATCACTTCCAGCACCGTTTTTCGAACAGCTTTTGTAACAAGGTATGTGCAAATTTTTTATAAATTTCATGTTTCTAATACCTAGTAATCAAGTAGCGCAATTCTTCAAAATTAGTGTAACAAAATTTTATTCATTTTAAAGACACGTCACTTTGGTCACATCTATCTATCTTTCAGTTTATTTTAAAGTAAAAACGCTGCAAATCTTTTTTGCGTCGGGTGTCGGTATACTCTCAGAACTTCCGAAGTTTTTTTCGTGCTATATGTGATATCGCCAGTTTGCATTGTCAGTCCCAAGGTCATTCCATTACAGTGGACCAGTATCCAGCGGCGTGCAATTAAAAATTTCTAAATAGTTTTCAGAACGCGCCAAAAAAGTTTGTTTTTACACTACCACATTTGTACATGTATGTTGAACATCCCCAAATTTTATTATGGATAAGTTCTGAATAACCCTGTATAGATTGTTCCATATAAAAATCGAGAGTTGATAGTGTTTCCGGTAAAACTGGAAGTGGCAAAAAAGTAATTTTTATGTCAAGAAGTAACCTTAAATACGTACTTCCGCATGCAAAATTTGAAAAACTGTATCTAAAACAAATAAGAGGGAAAATAGGGATATACCATGAATATGTGTCAGAATGTATGTTTATCAAACGTTTTGTAAGTTTTTATTATATCGTTAATTAATTTATTTAATAATGTACAGATAGTTAAATGAGGTATACCTATGTAAATATACATAAATATATATCTGATGTAAATTTGAATTGAATTGTAAATTAGTTATGCCTTTTAATGATACTAATCATATTGATTTAACAAAAGCTGAAAATTATATTTATACATTTGTGTGCATACAGATTGTTTATTAAAATTTATCTATAAACGGTTTAAACTTTAAATATAATATGGGAACAAATTTTCTAAATTTGGTTGGAATGAATGGTATATAGTTGTAAAAAAACTGTTTCTCGTACTTCTATTAATACCGTAATGTACAGGGTATTCCTAATATGAATCACCACCCCCTTATCTTGGAACTTATGAAAGATAGAGAAAAAGTGTGAACACAAAAGTTTACTGTTTTTAATTAACTAATCTTATATATACAGGATGTTCAATTTTCTGAAACAGATATCAACTTTAGCTTTTCAAATGGAATGTACTATATATTATGACATTTTTAGATTTTACATAAAATTCTAGATACTAGGTCATAAACCATAGCCATAGATATGAACTGTATAAATTTATAGTTTTCGAGATATTTCCGATTTTTGTAAAAATTTACAGATGTATAGAGACATTTTCGAACCGGATTTATTATGTAACAATACCTTATATATTTTTGAAATTTGGTGATAGTAAACACAAAACAGTGCAGTTTGACCTGCATATACTGTCATACAGTCAACAAAAAGAAACATGCGAAGAACTGCCATAAAACTGGAATTAGAACGAGAATCGTGCATTTAATGATTGAGGATACTAGCGGTTTCTCTTACAAAAAATTCAAATGTCCCATAAACGGAACGAAACTGATAAATCTCTACGTTTAGTTAGCCCTGCTTGGATGCTGGCTAACATTTACCAAAATGATGAGTTTTTAAATAATGTCTGGTTTTCAGTTGAATCCCAGGTGTTACTTTAGGCCACATTAATAGGTAGTCTTTTAGATTGGGTTTACACCTCCTGAGGAATTGATTGAAACACCTCTTCATGACTACATGACTTCGTCTTTCTTCGTGACTGTATGGTGTACAGTTTCTGGAAATAGGATTATCTGTCATTACTGATGATGATCAAGACGGTGAGACGATAGGGGATAATTTTGGAGCCATTTCCCGACAAACCTGTTATCCTTCATCTGGGGTATAATAAAAACAGTAGTTTTTCAAACTACTGTTTTTTCATGACTACATGACTTCGTCTTTCTTCGTGACTGTATGGTGTACAGTTTCTGGAAATAGGATTATCTGTCATTACTGATGATGATCAAGACGGTGAGACGATAGGGGATAATTTTGGAGCCATTTCCCGACAAACCTGTTATCCTTCATCTGGGGTATAATAAAAACAGTAGTTTTTCAAAACGATCCATTCATTAAAATTCCGGAATTGAATTGAATGAAGAGAATGGAAACTATTCGCTTCTTCTCAACTTTAGAGCAACCTACATCTCAAAACATCGTACGAAACCTCCAAGACCGCCTTGAGTTATACGTCCAACAGAATGGTGAGCATATAGAGTATTATTATTCGCATTTATAATAGACCTTCCTTTGTCGTTTTCGTTAAATTCGTTATAATTTAGGGGTAAGTAATATATATATTTTTTATTCCAGTATACAGTATAATATCATACTGTATGTTAAGGATTATCAATTCTTTGTTAAGTTACAGATTCTACAGAATCTTTCTCTAATAATTACGGATATTTTTGTACCTATTTACCTCTCTATTAGAGAGACAGATATGAATGAGGAAGAGAATGTCCTCTCTAAACCTGTAAAAATACACAGGATATTCTAGATTTATAGATTTGGCGTACTTTTTTGGGATATCCTGTATAAATGACAATAATATAAAAATGTATCCCCAAACAGAACTGGATTTTCTCTGGAATTTATTTGAGAAAACTAGTATACCAAGTTATTTTTGGTTGGACCACACTGTATATATTAATTCTCCATATAGACTAAAAATGATAGGAATAAACAAATTCACACTGTCTATAAAAAAGAGGAAATAGACAAATACATCTTTCCAAAGTCTACATAATTAGAATATATGTAGACTTTGATATTTCTTTCTAGAAAGGTAGGTATAGTCAAAGTCTACATATATTTTAAATGTAGACTTTGGTATAGTGGTGGCTGCTTCTGAGCAAGTGTATAATACTCATTAATTAACTAATTAATAAAATCGTTGTGTCGCTAACATTAAAAACGAATGTGATACTAATTATTATACTCAAGGGGCCAGTTGTGGCAACATACTGTGTCGAGCCTCATATGGACATTTCCGCAATATTATTAATGTTAATGTAATAGAAATAATCTGCCACCTACCAAATATTACCGTCTAAATTAATATAGTATCTTCTATATTCCAGACACAGACGTGTTAATTTAGACGCTTACGCCAAGTTAAAAATTTATTGATAACCCAAAGATACTTCTGTTTTAGAATAAGTAGACAAACAGTGGTACTTTAATATTTGTAGGTATTTTTCATAGACATGTAATAAATAAATTTATGTATTTAAAAATTTTTAGTCTCTAAAGAACAACGACGTAGCCACGGACCTCTATGTTTCGGCGTTTTTGCTCCTCTTCAATATACTCATTGATTAACAAATATAATCAGACATGCAACCGGGAAGATATTATATTTTTAGCAAGTTTACTTTCTTCGGTAACTTTCAAAAGTTATCAAATTTTCGTACGAGGCAAGTACTTCTAAATTGTTATCGATTGAGAAAATATTTACGCAATATACGACAGCAGTATAAGATATGACTTGTCATATTATCATAATATTGGAAAATTCACCCAAATACCTTATTCAATATTGTAAATATTGAAAATACTCTTATAAATATATTATTCAATCAATTGTAGAGCAAGCTCCTTTTCGATATATTTCGAGAAAAATAATTTGGTGGAAAGAGGTGTTGAAGAATTGAAAAAACTTACAGATTTAATATTTTTACTAAAATCCTTACTTGATAGCTTAAACTTTTCACTTAATAATTTTACTATAACAGCGAAAGCCGTAATTTCTGTACATAATCTATAAAAATAAAACACATGAATTACCTCAACCTTGTGTTATTAAATTGAGTGAATATTGCAATTACACACTTATTTAGAATAACATAAAACGTTAGTTTAACGAGTGTATCCATAAAATACTGGTAGTAAATTAAATGAATTTTGAATTGAACGTTCATGCATGCATAGGAATTATTTTTAGATAGCCAATAATATCACTTTAATTTATTTTCACTGCAAACGTAAGATATAAAATCAAATGTTTTCTGTATTATTATTAAAGTATTATCATTTATCAAAAATTCCATTGTCAATATTATTACTTTTATGTAATGTGTTGTAAATATATTGTGTTATTCACTTGAGTCATTTGTTTTAATGTACGTATTTTATTTTCATTTTACATAAAATAGGTACTTTGTTCGATTGTGATTACAGATTACCTACATGAAATCCAATAACATATTAGGTACTAGGTATATACCTATACAGCATGTGTCAAAAAGTATACTTTTGTATAATAATTCTAGAAAGGCTACCTAAGACATATACCACGACCAGAGGATAGGTAAGCAAGGCAGTATCCAATAGCCAACCAGATAGCAAGGCCTTAGTTCACTGGATAATTCTCAATGATACTTTAATTGTTTTGTATCATACTTATCTAGTTAATTCATAGTAATTTCTTTTCGGATTACACCATATTATTTGTAAAATAATAAAAACGGCAAATAAAATCCTTCGATTTACAGCCTATTGGCAAATATATTTCCTCGACTTTGAATGTTTGAATATCTTTGTGTTTTAGTGGCAGAAGCCATGGCAGTATGTCCAGAAGCAATTTGGACGAAATCCCCACGTAAATTTTATTAAAAATGGAAGCTGGGTATATCTATCTAAATCTAAAGTGACAATAAATTACGTCTCCAGATCCTGTAACCTCAATTTCCAACATCATGTGTCAGATTACTGGGCCGTGAGCCTTTTCTGGAAACCATACTTATGCAATAAGGAAACGGTGAACGGCCTGCAGGTAGTAAAATGGGTTCATCAGATATCTGTTGATAAGAATATACCTAAGATACAGATACAGGATAAACAAATAAAAAATATCTATTGACCCTATCGGGTCGAAATTTGCGTTATATTTTTTAAGTTACTCCGCATGCATATTGAGGCGGCGGCGATAATACAGAACGGCTTCAGAGAATTAGGAAAAGTGGAAAACTATCTCAAAACTGACTCGGCTTTATTGCTTTGCTGATTTATGCAAGAAAAGTAGTTAAAGTCCTTTAAGTGTATAGGAAAGTATGGGTTTTTGTACGAAAAAAGAACTATATAAAAAAAGTTTTTAACAACTTCCAGATTAGGTAGATAAAAGTGTAACAGATAAAATTTAAACTGACAGAGGGAATGGGAATGGTGTTTTGTAACAGATAAGCAACTCCGGGAAACCTTTTCACTAAATGAGTTACTTTCATGGGCGCCGCCAAGCGGGGGGTAAGGGTATACTTATTACAACTTCATTTTTTAGTTAGTGAGAGTGGGATAATAAGTTTAATTTACAAAATGGAACACTTTCAAGGTTGGTACCTAATTTAATGCCACAGTTTTAAAAAGTAGGGTTAAGGTTAAGATTTCTTTAAATTTCTATTTCGAATCAAATTATAAAATACTAAACTTCAGTTAGTGATGATATTTATTATTTCAGTTACTGAACTCTATAAAAAAAACTTCCTAATCTACAAGTAAATCCCCATACATAATTAATAACTTGAATATGTCCTAATTCCGTCTACTATACCGGTACTCGTACTTGCTACAACATTATAAAAAACAAACTAAAAATGACGCCAATTAATGGGGTGTTTTCCTATTTTTTTTTTACATCGGCAATGGAAAGTAGTTGGAAAAAGAAGAGATACGCATTTCTGGAATTTTAATATTGGATTCATTTAAGTCCATAAATTATTTTTTTATTGTGCGCGATATCCATGTGACGTCACTAAGCGAATATTCAAAATTTGCGCCATTTTTTAGTGATTTCTATTATACTTTCATTTATGTAGTTGGTGTCACTGCGTGACAACTTTACTTTTGTTTATGTTTGAATTGTTTGGTTAAGGTAAACATCATGGTCATGGTAAACATGAGACATTGTTTTTAGTTTATATTTTTACCTGTGAATTGTTGTCTCTGCCTGTGACTGATTACAAGTGTATTTATTAGTAATAGAAAAACATCGTAATTTGTAAAGGTAATTTTTGAATATATTTAATCGACTTTGCAGTAATACTGTTAAGTTAAATACTAACCTTACATTTTTCATCCCTTTTATTTCTGAAAGGATCTATAGAGTCTTTATCATAAAAGGATCTATAACCGGTAAATTGTCGGACTTAGCCTCTACAAAACCTTGCTCCATGTTTAATAAAAGTTTACTTCACAAGAAAACAACAATACAACACGTCAAGTCAAACACAAACAGGAAATTTCAAATGTCAATTATCGAAATGTCGACTGTCATTTGTCGTCGTTACAAACTGAAACTAGCCACATATTATCAGTGTGGCCTCTTTATAGATACATATTCCCTAGTTTTCGCTTAGTGACGTCACGAATATAGAATAAAATTTCAAAATTGAATTAAAAATTTTCTACCGATTCAATCTTAATAATTTTTATCTTAATAAATATAAAAAAAATATATTTTATAAAAATACAGGTTTCCACTTTCATTTCGATTGAAGGAAAATACCCCATTCTGAAAAGAACTGTTTATAATAAATACTTAGCAACAAGGAAATAAATAGGGAAAAAACACAAAACTAAATTTATTATTACACAGATGACAACTTTAATTAATAACAAATATCAAAGTTCAGATTTGCCTGTGTGCAAACGGTTTAATTTCAGCCAATCAGAGAGCTATCTTTTAGCACCCAACTTTGACGGCACCCTTTGTAATTAAAAAAACATAGTGTAGCTGTTCTAATATATGCATTTAATAAATTTTACATTACCGTTATTTCGTGATTTTATTTTAAGGAAATGCTTTTTTGTCAAAAATAATTTTTATGTGTTATTATCGTGTAGATCTTTTAATAGAATACATTTCTTTTTTGTGATGTGGTATTTTTTATTTTTCTGGACATTGGCCTCATTTATACCTATATTAGTTTAAATTTTAAATAATATATTTCAGGTAATTTTTGTGTTTTTAACGAAACTAAAGATGTTTTTTACTATTCACTGCTATTCACTCCGCCCTCTAGAGACTTTGGAGGCGACGCCCATGGTTAGGTACTTGTAGGTAAGTTTCAAAGTGCAAATTGCTTAATTAGGTATGTAAGTATATATAGAGCTATACGTGGCCCACAAGTCTCGTTGGTCACGAGAGCTATATTTAACTAGTTGGAAAGTTTTAAATGCTACTTAACTTATCATTTAATGCTCAATAAGCATTTTCTTATTCTAATATCTTGACAAATAAATAAATAAGGATGAATCCACATTAGGTAAATAATAATGTGCTTTGGAATGCTCAGGTCCAACAACAAGTTTCGTATTCGCGGATATTCTCGTTAAGAAATATTTATAAAAAAATAAGTCCTTGATCAAAATCGATTATTTCTTGTTTTGGCCCTTCAGAATAGGCTATAATATACGTACGCACACTGAATGTTTTTCATTTATGGTATAATTTATGATTTTTCACAATTGTTTTATATATTGCCCGTATAATACCACATCTAAATCAATATTTTTGATGCCCGAGTGTAGGAAGGAATTGGTTTTATACATCCAGAAAGTACTTAAGGTCAATATACAGTGTGAGTGAGATTGCATTACTCTCAGTAACTTCGTAAATTTCAAGATATTAAAATTTTTCAAAAAGTACTTCTAAGTGATTTTTTGTGCTCTTTTCAACCCTCTGATTAAAAACGCACTCATTAAAAAACAAAAGAGAAGCGACATGTACAGTGATTTTTTTAAATGGAACACCCTGTATTTTATTTCATAATTTGAAATCCTATCAAATTCTGAACATGACACCGTTTTTATTTTTTCTTAAAAGTGATAATACCTATGTAAGTTAGAGGAACAATACTAAAAATTATCGGTAGTAGGCCATGGATTGCACAATTATTGAAAACAAAGCATGCTTATGAAGTCAAAAGTTATGCAAATTACTCATAACTTTGTTAATGATATTATTTTCATTTATTTCAATAAATATTTTGTTTTAATTGTATAATAAATGGCCTATACCAAAGTTTACAAAATAAATATTCTCTAAACTTCGCTAGTACCGATAATTTTTTTGTATTGTTCCTAACTTACATATTATCACTTTTAAGAAAAAATAAAAACAGTGTCATATTCAGAATTTGATAGAATTTCAAATTATGAAATAAAATACAGGGTGTTCCATTTAAAAAAAGCACTGTACATGTCGCTAATCTTTTGTTTTTTTATTTAGTGCGTATTTTCATCAGAAGGTTGAAAAGAGCACAAAAAATCACTTAGAAGTACATTTTGAAAAATTTTAATATCTTGACATTTACGAAGTTACTGAGTGTGTAATGCAAGCTCACCCACAATGTGTTTTTTACGGCTTTTAGGGCGCTTCGAATTTGTCGAATTGGTATTTTTAGTAATAAGTACCTACGCCTACGGGTAGAAAGTGTATATTTTTTGTATTCTGCCCATATATACACTGAATCTGACAGATCTTAACAGGCTTTATGAATTTTTTTTATTATAACAGAAATAAGATTTAGCAATTATAGAAGCATTTAAGTAGCATATAGCAACCTTTTTTGCGTGTTTCTGTTACTGCTTTCATTGTGAGTGATTCCAGAAATAATTCAGATTCTCTTCCAAGGTAATTTTCAGTGATGAAGCGAATCATTAGAATTTGACACGCAATCGGAATTTTAGCCCAACAATACACAATGGCTAATCTTTGGTTTCCACACTTAGTTTCCGGGCACGGCTTAATGTTTGCTATTTCCGGACCGCTCAAGGAAACACCAACTCCAGTCAATGCAATTTGCACCTTTAAAATAATCAATAGATGGACATAATAACAACGTGGTAAACATCTTAGTAACACTGTTCAGTAAAGAAATGTACAAGATTCATATATAGATTGCTTTATGGTGAACATGGAAACAAGTCTGAACCCAATCATATTTGTTTTTCGTTTATTACAGTATTTGAGGTATTTTGTATAATAATTAAATCCCCTGTCTTTTTAAAACTATATTTTAGTCAAGTTGGTCTGGAGGACACTGTTTGTATTTTACAGGTCAGATGATAAGTGTACTGAAGTTACATAAAAATTTACTACGCCCCAGAAATTCATATAAAATCTGCTCATTGCTTCTATAATGCCATATGTGCGGTAAAATCTGCAGTAAATCTATATTTTGAATCAGATGGAAGCAAACTAGCAATTCAGATACAAATACTGTCAGTGTATTTATATCTGAAATTGAATCCGAAATTCACTATTTAGTTTATCGAGTTTTTCGGTACAGGTCGATTGTTTTTAAAATTAGATGATAGTTATTTACGACATTAGTATCGTAAACTTTCATATTACGATATGCGATGTGGAATTTGACAAACGAGGCCGAAGATCGAGTTTAATAACCCATCAAGTATCATAATATGAAATTACAATACGAATACCATACAAAGTGTTATCTACTATCAATACTTCTCATAATGTTATAGAAAAGTTTATAACTTGTAATTACAACAATTTTAAAATTATAAACAAACCTTGTAGTAGGAATATTTGTCATGCCAAATCTGAGATAAGTACGAAATCTAGTATAGACGATTTGAAGATTGGTGCAATTAAAGAAAATACGTAACGTATCGAAAAAAGTTTTGAATTAATATCTAACTGCTAAGATTTTTACATCGTTTTACCACACTAGTTCGGTAAAGTGACATTTTACCGAACTAGAGCGGTAATGTATGTAATTATGACATTCAAGTGAATATTGTAATGTTTGTCATTACTTATTGATAGTAGATAGTAGATAAAAGTAATTTACACCTTCTTGAAACACTTTTTGGTACACAAGTGTATTACACTTTTCACCAAGAGGTACCTAAAGTACCAACAGGTGTACCACACACCCATATTCCTTAACTTTGTTTTCGTCAACGAATTTCTCTCAAAAATTAACATATAAATTTCCCCACCCTGTCCATGGAGGGTTATAGTATTTTTATAAGTACAATCGTAATCTATATTTTTAAGAGGGTGGAGATTTACTAGCGATCTTGCAGATCTAGAACCCATCGTGGATTACACTGCACTTATTAAGCCGCGAACACATCTGATCCATCCGCTGTCAGTCCATCAAACATCGTGCTCAGTCTCGACGTGTTTTTGAGTCATTTACGGTTTGCTGCATTTGCTATTTAAATAAATATAAAATGGAGTGGACTCAAGACAACTTGCAAGTGGTCTGCAACTTATTAATGCATACAGACATACAGACATAGGTAAATGGTAGGTGTACAGACATAGGTAAATGTTGTGGAATCCTTGAGATTCCAATTACTATAGTAAATTTTACAAAGATGTTTTTTAACAGAAATTGCTTGTTTTGAAACTCTAAATAAGTATTGCAAACTGCGGTAAATGAACCACCAGTTGCCAGGAAGCGAAAAGTTATAGGTAGTCTTTCCTCTGGTGGAATTGTTTTTCTGAAACTGGTATCTGATATCTGATGGATCTGATTACCTTGTTTCTAATATCATTTAAAATATCACTGACGTAGTTTTCCACATAACACCAAAATACTACAGTGTTTTGATGTTATGTGGAAAACTATATCAGTGATATCTTCACACCAAAGTTCCAACCTCCTTCAAGATCATTTAAATAAAATTAAAAACTTCTTTTGACATTCTGGTACAATTGTTAAATTTGTCACTTCTTTCATCAGCAAAAATGTCATTTAAACAAAAACGTACTATTAATATCCATAATGCGTCTTCTTTTTAAATATAATTTGGAAGGCCATCTAAGTCTAAGTTTGCGTTTTTTATTTCTTCATAATCTTAAAATAAGAATAAAACTGACACAAGCCACAAATAATAATTTTCCGTTCATTTTGCTTCGGTGAAAAACCCTAGATCACAACCGCGGTAAGCTTGTGTACATCCTCCTGCAGGACAATTTTTTCGCAACACGAGGCATTTGATATTCTGTACGGTCTCGCCTTGCCTCATGCGCATTCGTGCTCAAATCTATACGCGGCTTTATAATTACGATAGCATATTCAAAGCAGTAGATTCAGTAAATACAAATTCCACGTCCTTCGGAAGCACATTGTCCTGAATACTAATTTACTAAATGTGTATCGGATATAATAGTTTCCTACTGGTACAAGTATCTACCTCATCTGTCCGGACAAAGATTTGTAGATAATTTATTGGACCAGATGGTTTTAAATCAATAAAAGAAATACCGTCTAGGACGGATAAAACAAGCAGATAAAATGATTTATGGCAATATTTTGAAATATAACAGTAAAAGTATAAACAATAAACTGTGCACTAAAGACACAGCAAAGCACTTAAATATAAAAATAAATCCGTGAGTAAAGTAATAAATTGATGAATTATTTTCATAGTCAAGTTCATATATACAGTTCGTGTCTATGTTTATCGATATCTGCTATATGTTTGAGATATCGGTCGATATCTCAAACATATAGCAGATATGTTTGAGATATCGACCTCAAACAAAATATAGGATGAATGGTATAAAAAATACTTTCTACTATTTGTTATAAATGTCACCTTCTTCTTAATTTTGGTTTTGGAAAGAATATCAAATAAATACAAACTTTGTAACTATTAAGTGTTTTAACATAAAACTGTATATTGTTTCAGTTCCTAATAGGCTGGAAGAATTTTCACGCACGAATACATTGGTATAGGGTTTTCCGTGTCTGTTTGGAATAGAAAGGGAGTGACATAAGGGCAATAAATCACACAAAGAATTTGTTACTTAGTCACGAATCATTAATTTCTTCTACACATTTAGCGATATATTTTTATTTATTGATTTTTTGAACTATTAACATACTTTTTTAGGTATTCATAGAAAATAAACTATTAGATATTCTAATAATTTAGTTTATAATATATTTTTTTATTTCACCTTAATGCCTAAATAAGTTAAATAAGTAAAATTAACTTCAACCCGGAGGCTCTTATGACAAAGATAAAGATTTTAAAGCGTTAAAATTATTTATAATACAGTATTTATAATACTGTAAATTATTTTATTATTGTAAAGGCAGTTATACAATACTAAAACAATATATGAAATAGTATAGTGTATTATTGAAAAAACTGATATGTTTCTTATGAGACTATTTTTTATTTGAAAAGATGGATTTATGGTAAATAATTATTCATTCAACTTGATTCATCCTGTACTTTGCCGAAAACAAGTTTCTAATACAATTAGATCAAAAGTTCGCAGAAGGGAAGACTTTAGTCGTGCGGTAAATAAAAATGGAACTGTGACATTAATAATCACAGCTGAAAAGAATATAGTAGCAGAAAAAATAACAAAGCTGTTTACCACTCCGCTAGTTAACTGATTTCGACTTAATGAAGTTAGATTCTAAAAGAGTCTCGAATAAATTCACAATCATATAAAAACACTGTACAGGGTGATTCAGCTAACCCGTTCATTCAAAACTTAAGGACTTCCCAGTGGAATATTTTTCTGAAAATTTGAATCCGGGTGTTTTCACAATAGAACAGAAGTTCTATTAATCTGAAGTATTTCCGTTTTTCTGACACTTCCGATTATACCTGAAATGGCTATCAAGTTTCTTATTTTGAATAAAATACCCTATATTTTTTACATTTTTTATTTCTACGCTAAAGTCTACGTTTTTTAATGTGGGAAAACCTCTACAAAGAAGTATTTTTGAAAAAAATTTTACCATTTTCTTGGTATCGACATATTTACTTTATATACAATAATTTTCTGTTTCCTTGAATTGTTTGTGATTAGCGGACCATGAAAATCAAAACAATGTGTCTCATTTACCAATCTCGTAGTGATTTTCGTTTAATTTCCTTGGCCCTATAATTACAAGCAATTAAAGGAAATAGAAAATTATTGTATAGAAAGTAAATACGGCGATAGCAAGGAAATAGTAACAGAATCCAGAATCCAGGGAATCCTATATAATCCACATTGAGCGACCACTTTATTGCCCATCACATAGAGCAGAAAAATACATGGTGCTCCATTTAAAAAAAATGCTTTTGGGTAGTTGAAATTAGTCAGAATCAAATTACTTTTTTGAACACCCTGTAAATAATAAAATTCACAGATCTTGCATCTTACGCAAATATCGTAGGCGTATTGAAAATACCAGACACAACTATTTTTGTTACGCACTCTATATATTTCATAGTCATTATATTTATAATTTATACAGAGTGTGATACCAAAACCCTTCATTTGATGTATCGAGAAAACTAAATCTTCCAGTTTAGAGATTACTTATTTTTATTGTGCTGTCATAATAATTATCAACATTCCGTAGTTTTCATCGAGTACAACTAAAATATACCTTAGTGTCATTATAAAGACAATTATTAGTGAAAATGGAATGGAGCTCGAGGGCTGCACAACTATATTTTGAACGATATTTTGATCGCCGGCAGCTATCAGTAAGTACTTTCAAGTAAGTACTTTCAAATAATTGTGTTCATATTTAAGAGATTTTGGACCGCTCAAAAAGCCGAATAGAATTGACAGTACTATTGACCAAGTATCCGAAATCAATGTTGTTGCTTGCGTACACCATAATGCTGAAATATCAAGGCAAATTGCCCAAAAAGCTGGTACTTCACAAACAACAGTAGTTAGAGTTCTCAAAAAACATAAATTCCACCCATACAAAAAAATATCCCTTACCCAATTTATATCCAGGAGACTATGAAAGATGGAGTGTCTTTTGCAATTGGTTGGTGAATATGTGCGGTCAAAATTCTGAATTTCCATTTCAAGTTTTATGGACTGATGAAAGCCGATTTACAAATTGTGGAATGTTTAACCGTCATAACGAACACGTATGGGCACAACAAAATCCACATCATGTTGTTCAAGTAAGGCCTCAAATAAAATTCGGGTTTAGTGTGTGATGTGGGATTTTAGGTTCATCATTAATAGGACCGTACATATTTCATGAAAATCTGACTGAAAATCGTTATTTGCGTTTCTTGCAAAATATTTTTGATGATCTACCGCTACACATATTAAGAAATTTAATTTGGTTCGCGCATGATGGAGTGTCAACATTCAAACGCTCCTATTCAGTGGCCTGCAAGGAGTCCTGATTTGACGCCACTGGATTTCTTCCTATGGGGCACTATTAAAATCATTGTCTATAGTAACCATCAATATCAGACCATTGAAGACCTGCAAGAATGTGTGACGAATGCTTTTGCTACTCTAGATAGACGTCACATGAGGAAAGCAGTTAATTCCACTCGAACCCGATGTGTCAAATGCCGGAATAATAATGGTGGACATTTCGAATACTAACATATTAATAACAGTATTAGTTTTGTTTACGTATTTTAGTTTGTTATTAGATTTCAGTATACCTACCTATAGTAATTTTTCAATCTTCATATTTTTTCAGATTATAATAATATGCATTATTTATTCACAATATGGTGTTTGTTTATTGCTGTCACACTTATCTTCAAGGCCTATATTTTGTTGAAAATAATATTTTGCGTTACTAAGACTACATCGTAGATTAGAAATATGACATGTGCTATATCAAGATAATCAGAAAAGATCGCTAAATTCAAAAATGGAAAAATCCAATATGGCGTCCATTAAAAAAGCTAGCATTTTCTCGAAAAGTATGTATCATAGCAAACTGGGATCCCCGTAAAAAACTGCCCAAAATGACCTTTGATTTTTTTCGATCCGAATGCAAACAAAAGAGTTAGAAGCAAACTTGAAAATTGTCGATTTTCACTTTTTTCTAAATAAAATATAGACGGTGCGAAATTCAATTGTTTTCTCAGCGGATTATTGACGGGCATTAAATTCTGCACTGCTTTGCCCATTTAACCATTTCTGTATCTCTTCTAGTTTCCGAGATCCCTGTACGTACATACAGTCAGATTTAGTTCAACCTGTATATTAGCCCACCCTGTATATATGTTAGTCTAAATTAATAAAATAACAAACCTGTTCATTCTATTACAACGATCAGTAAATACCAAACGTTTATTTTACACTCAACATCAGGTCATAAATCACTGTGGTCAAGGAATGATGTAACCCAAGCATAAACAATAAACATAGACTGCTGATTATAACAACACAGCTAGGCTAGGTCGTCTCCATATGAGTACGTGTCCATGTCGAGGACGCTTGCTTTTGCATACCGCTAAGCGTTAATATTTTAAGAGACGGCTCCCATATTACGATCACAGAAGTATTTCCAATACTAAAAAACATGAAATTACACATAATCTGAAAGCTTGATGGTCCGCCAAACCATACCCCAGAGCTTGTTACCATAACTTTCCTTTTCAGTCAATGACAAGCATTTCAAAAAAGTACTACAAAATAAAATAAAATATTCCAAAGGGAAGTTCTTAAATCTTTAATGAACGGGTTAGATGAATCACCCTGTATAATCTTTATGAATATGCCAAATAAACTTGCTTGCCACTTATTAATCTGGCTCGCTTGAATTATTCAGTAATATCTAAACTATTCTAGACGTTTAATCTTAAAGGGCACAGGCAGGTATGTGAAAATCTTGTCGAAAAACAACCTGCCAGATAACTGGTGTAATATTTTAACAGGAAATGCTATTACACTGTAAACGAACAATTTTATCCTTCGCAAATTGCTATTTGAAGCACGAATATGCTTTAAATTTCAGGTCTATAGCAGTTTCGCACCGTTCTGTTAAAGCTCTGACCTTTATTAATGTCAATGTTACTCCCCGAGCTCAACAGTATTATAAAACCCTTCGTTGCAATATTGTCTCACCCCGGATTATAAGGAGGAATGGGGTCGTAACAAGGCTTATCTAATAAAATGTTTGGATTCGCATTTCATTTCGTAAAACAGGCACACGTAAGCAAGCCAAAGGTTTGTCACCCTGTCAGGTGGTGGGTCATTTACAATTTCATTACAGTGAATTGATTGAAGTGGGTGTATTTTTTAATACATTGCGTATTTTTTTGGTACGTACATATATATATTTTATAATATGTTTTTAAAAAAACACACCACTCGGCCAAATCATCATCCCTAACACGATTTCGTCAATATTTAGCTATTGAAATAATAATAAGGGTAACATTTTTATACCGCATTCTTTGGCATAATCTTTAATTATTAATCCTTGTAGTACGAATGATCAGATAGATTTTACACTCTCGCCCTTCTTAGAAAAGGTACTAAAAACTCGGGCTTTACCAGATGGTAGGATCAATCGGGGGTAGGTGCTCGTAAACATATAAATAACGAAAACGGGCTTGGAAACATTTAGTAATAGACATTTACTCTATTGAAAAAGGCCTAATAAGCCGAAATACTAGTATATAGAGTGTTTTCTATATATTTCTTGGAACATCTAAATGAGATCAATGTTTTTTTCAAAACAATTATTTTCACCATGTTTCATAAAGAATCATCGGCTTTGAGTATTCACTTTATATAATTTGGAATTATTAATTATCTGGGCATCGGTATTGCACTGGGTATTTTACCGGAAAATTGTGGCAAATTACCTAATTAAATATTTATTCATTCATACTTCATAAAATATAAGTAAGATGTATTGTTGATGTCAAAAACACAGACATGCAGGATATACATAAATAGCCACTTTTCTGTCTCTTTCTATCCGGACGCTGTTAAGAGGGTAGGTATCGACTAAATATACCGTAATAGCACAAGAACCTAAGCTTGAAAACTTTGAATATCCTTGAATTATAAAAAGAGAAAACTACTAGAACTACATTGAACACAACTTGATAACGTTTAAACTTTTTTTTATTGCCACATTTCAGGTTATCGTTAAGGAGTCTTCTTGAAAAGGTAAAATGACTACAAATATATTTAAACATATATTTTCATTTTAAAAAGGAGAAATGCAAATATAACATATTCAGATTTCGTTCCGATTCAAAGGATTTTAATGGAAAACGTAATAATATTTTAAACCTCGTGCGGAGGAGACGGATACATACATCGCCTGTATTGTGTAATGACAAAAAAGGGTCGCAGAGGCAATAATTCATTAAGGATAGATATCCACGTTGCAGGGTGAAATTTATTTGTCCTGCCTTCGCTATAGATACAGAAAAAACCTCGTGCGAAGCAGAATCTGTTCCAGCTACAATTAATTTATGTATTTACTAGCTCTGATGGGATTAATGAATCTAGCTTTTCACGAGTACAATTTTATGCATTGAAAAAGTACTTATGGGTAGTTTGATTTTTACACCGTTGACAGAAATGCAAATTATTCGAATTGGCACTGCGTGCAAGTAAATAAAATGATGAGACAAATAGGAATTACGAAATTTATGCCGGCGATTCTTGGATTTATTATAAAGGTATAACTTGAGTATACGAACAATGGTCTGGTAAACAATAGATACCTGTTAATAAAAGGAAGAATTCCTTATACAGATTTTTGATATATTTGTCTTGTTTTAGTCAGAGAGAATAAAGTAATTGAGTTGGTAGAATGTGGGATTCAAAAAGGAAAGAATAAAGAGGCGTTATTTATTTGTTAGTTCAAAATATACCCAAAATTCTGGACAAAAAGGACACAACTATATACAAATGGGATGTCTCGGAGGGTAACAGATTATTATTTCCTTATTTAGATAGTAACCTAAATGTTTTCTTCCTCGTTTTTAAGGCTGCTACATGTAATTACTGAAAATAAAGTTCCAAACCTGATATCACTAAACCGCTAACGACGAGGTTTATCTAAATCTAAAAAAAATCTGGGATATATAGACAGGGTGCCCTAAAAACATACCGGCAAAACTTTGAGGGGTGCTAATTATATTATAGTTAATTTATCGAATCAAGTAATTATTATATTATGGTGTTATGGTGTTAAGTTTTTCTTGATCCTTCGCTTACAATCTTCATTTGGAACGGTTCTATTTCCTACCATAATTTTTTGAAGAAGGTCCTGTACCTCCATATGTTGGTATCTAGACTTTAAACCACTTGTCATCAGAAACAAAAAAGAACTAGTTCTCTATGTAAAATGGATACTCGAAGCGGATGGTTCATTACGAAACATCGTGAAAATAATTGTTTTGAAAAAAACATTGATCTCATTTATATGTTCCAATTTTTAGAACATCCAAATGAGATCAACGTTTTTTTCAAGTATTATTTTTCAACAATTATTAGTTCTCTATGGTTCAAACAGCGAATGAAAAATGTTTCTTGAAAACAACAGTCTTATAATTTAATTTTTATTCACAGTATACCCAAATTTGACATATGTAACTGTTTGGGAAAATAAAAAAGAAGTTTATGCCGTGTTTACAAAAAAATATATTTGAAAAAGTGAAAAAGAAAAACCTATTATAGAGTTAGCCATCTCTCTCTACTACAAACTGTTTCACTTAAAACAATAGCAATACACATTGCTATCCTTATCGAATATCTAATATTTAATGTCTTTCAAAATACTTATAAAACTTCTATTATTACATTCTGTATGTAGAATGTAATAGAACAAAAATGTATATATATATATATATATATATATATATTTAAATGATTTTTCAAAACCAACTCATAATTATTCCACAAGATCAGTATATAATGAAGCATTAATGGTACCACTATATAGAAAATCTCATATCCGCAGAAGTCTATTTTTTTATGCCCCAAAACTGTATAATTTTCTCCCAAAGAAAATTAAAAATGTAAAATTATTAAATGTCTTGAAGAAAGAAATAAAATTGTTTATAAAAGAAAATTTTCATCAAGTAGAAACAATATTTTCACTATGTGTTCAATAACACTGAATTCTAGATTTCCAGTAAGGCATTTCTTGTATTTGATATTCTTATACCTTTGGCTCATCTTGTTCAGTAGTTTATTCCAGTCCTCTTCAATTTCTCAGTCACTCTATATGTATATGTGTATGTATAGGTATTATATATTTAAAATTTTTTGTTTGTAATTTTGTGATTTTTTCTTCAGTAATCGATATTTTGAAATATTATATAGATAAATACCTAGGGGTTGATCTTAGTATTAAATTGTATGTATATGTATGTATGTATATCAACACTAATACCGCACACAAGCTATGCTTAGGCGGGTTTGTAACTAAAAAAGTCAATATTGTAAATTGTAAAAATTAAGTTGATGTAAAATTGTAAATTGAAATAGTATAATGTTGAATAAACTGAAACTGAACTGAACTGAAACTGATTAGACACATTTTAGAGGACATTGAAAGTTACTACAATCAGTGGAATATTAGTTTTCGTTTGAAACCAGTGCAAGAAATAATGTGTAAAATATTTGGAGATGCATTGTATATCCACCCCATAAATCAATACCTCCTTTAAAAGTTCTACTGTAATTTAAGATAACCCAAAAAAGGTGCGAAAACTCCAGGTGCAGTAGTAGCAAAGCAATTTCTTGAACTAAGTAATGAATAAATAACAAGAATTACTTCTTATTCTGGTTACATCCAAGAGGTGTTTCATTTTATTATTCCATGCATTTTTAATTTGTAATGCATCTCATTTTATACCGCTCGTTTCCATTTGCGCCCTGAATAGAAATGACAAAGTATCCATGCCTTTAGGGGTGAATCCAACAAGTTTTTTGGGCTTTTATGAAAGCTGAAGATGTAACTAATCTAATAAATTAATAGTTGCAGAAAATTTTAGTTGACTTAATGATCTATTACAATTGGTAATAATAGTTATTTATCTTATGGTAATATAGTCCGAGGCGCCATTTCGTTAAACGCGTTAGCGCGAGGGCTAGAAAAGCACCGTAGGATAATAAAAACCAGGTATGCCAGCAATGCATACCAAGTTTAATGCATCATTAATATATTAAATATATAAAATAAATTATAACTATTACTGTTTTTAATAGAAATACATTTCTAATTTATGATGAGTAGGTATTGGCGCCTTACCATGAAAACGCGTACAATACCAAGCTTGACATGTTGATAATTCAGTTGACGTTTTGGTAGTCGGTTTTAAACGCGATAAACCGAGATACTCCCAGAACTAAGAAGAATGAAATTGTGGAAGCCACTGAAAAGGCGAAAAATTGCGGCCTGCTGCCGGAAAAATCAAAAGCTTTATCCGAGAAAACTTACTTTGGATATATTAAATGGTGTAACATAAGGTAGAATATGGCCGAACATTTTTGACGTTTCATTATAGCCCGTTGGGTCATAATAACGTCCGTGGGCTATAAAAATACGTTTATACGTATATACGTTTTTGTAACACCACATTCTAGCCAGTCAGCGTATCATGTATTTATAAATACAGTAATGTGATAATAAATCATGTAGTTTCGGTAGCAACAAATTTTTATTAAAACCAAGTGTGGAATTTTGGTACTAGTATCAGTTCCCAGTTCCATATAGGGTATAATTTATTCAATTTCCGAGAGTTGATAACTGCTCCGGCAATTTTAGTGGTTCAGTGCAGCTTAGTTCATAAATTCGATTAAATTAATGGAAAAATTTATTACCAAAGTATTATCATACATTTTAGATACTTTATGGTGGCATGAATCAACGATGGTGAGTTTCGACTTCTAAGATTTTGTTTTACAAGTTTCCAATTAAAGAGGTCAACTGATGAGTTATATATGTTGTTCTGTTTCCTCAGAAAAGTTAGGAGTATACAAAATATGATTAATAACATAAAAGACCCTAATTATGTTGTAGACGTGTTAAAAACTGTCGAAGCATTAAGCGCCAGTCAAAGAATAAGCCAATATATCAGCAGTGACTAAAACTCATGAGCAGTGAATAACGACAAAGTAAGTTGGACATACACGAATTGTCATACAGGTATAATTACCTCTTGACCTCTTATTACGAGGAAACTACTTAAAATGAAGTATCAGAAACAACAAACTGCTCTGCAGAGGAATTATATAGTAATTTTAGTTTGTTTGGGTGTGCCTCACTGCAGCCATCTAATGTACCTTCGAAAAGTGTAGACCACTCATTTATATTTTCATTCCCATCCAAAGTCTATTTCTGCAGATGAAGGGAAACTTCATTCATAGCCTAAGAATGTTTGCTACTCCTAATCAGCGTACTCCCGGAAGTAATATAACTATTGAGGTAAAATTAAGCTTCTATCCCCCAAAAACCAATGACCAATATCAACACTTTTTGAATAATCCCGTTCTTAAAGTTCCTGAATGAAAATAAAAAGAAGAGGATGCAGATGCAAATATTGTGATGCAACTATATCATCTACTTGCTGGTATAAATGTCTAATTGAGGTTTTTGAAGTGTCGCTATTTCTGTATGGCATTTTGTTTCCTTCCAAGACATATCCAGATCCTCAAACATTACTGATTAATACTTCACCTTCAGATCTATCAAAAGTCTTTGATAGATATTTTAATTGGAACAGACCTCTCTCGGATTATTTTTATTATTGTGTTCACTATATTTATGGTGTAGACAGACAGAAAATTTATAGAATATGGATAAAGATTCTGGAAAAGAATTTACAGGCTCTGGAATTCTGGAACCCTTTCAAGCGTTGACCCAAATTTACACTTTCAAAGGTTTATTAACGATCATTAATATTACTTCTATGTTAAACATAGATCAGCTACTCTTAGTTATCACGGGTAAGAATGCCTATCTCATATTTGAAAACAATTTTACTAATTATATTTCATTAATTCTACCTGTTCATAGGAAATGGGTGAGATCACGATTTTTAAATGAGTAGTTTGTGCCTAGGAGTTATTGCTGAATATATTTTCTTCTATGATAATGTGTTTTCTATGAACCAACTGTATATCCAACTTGGTATTTTGTAGGAATTAACCATTTTATCCCCTCACCTAAATCCACCGTGCTCAATGAAATACGATCCCATACTAGTCCAACTGAAATTTCTCTCAGACCGATATAGATACAAAGAAACCAATTACAAAGGAAATTAACAGCGTATGTGGCTTCAGAATAGTAAACAATAATTACGGGTTGAATAAACGAATACTTGAAATTGCACTGAAAGAATCAGCAGATTTAAGGGAAATGAAATAAAGTCGACAAACATAATGATTGTCGCATCAATCAGGAAATCAAATTTCCTCTCGTCAGTGAAAAAAATGGTTGATTATAAAAAAATCTTTCTCGCAACGACAATAAAATGTTTTACTTTCCTGATTGGAAAGTAGGTATATATGATTCAGTAATAGGCGATTTACTTGTCAGTTCTTATGAAAGACCTAGGTAGGTAATATGACATTTATTTACCGTTAGTTTTGTTTTATTAATGTAAAAAGATTAGTGAAATAGAAGTAAGAGAATACGTTAATGTAGCCTGTGTAGTTTAGAGAATGTATTATAGAACATTCAAACTTGGTCTAAATATAAACTAATTTTGAAAAAAGTAAAAATATCAAACGCTGACGTAGTTTTCCACATAACACCAAAACACTAAACTGCACTCGACGCACGATTCTCCAACAATGTGGCTAGCTTAACGCGCGCCGACTGCAGTATAGTGTTTTGGTGTTAAGTGGAAAACCGCGTCAGTGTTATCTTCATACCAAAGATTTCAACCCCCTTCAGGATTAAAACTATTTTATCAGAAAATGTTCTTCCCGCCTATTTTTCTTAGAAAATAAATCTACATAAATTCTTCAACTAGATAGAGCCATGTAGAGTTCAATTTCTTTTCTGAAGAGGTATGCACAAGTATTTTGTAATGAACGTTTATAAAAAAAGGTATCACAATTAAATATACATTTCACACCAGAATTTTCTAATATACAAAGCAATAAAATACACATAACAAGAAAATACAAAATTAAAAATATTTTAAACTGTACTGAATGATTTACCTTTTTTCATTATTTCAGCCCGTTTGCTGTCAATTTCTAAAAAAAAAAATATGGAAAAGGCTCATATTAATACAGTACAAAAGAGAATTTGAAAATGTAATTTGTATTAATATACCTAAGTATTATTTTTACCTCCAAGAGGCAGATGAAAATGAAACAAAAACCCTGAAAATGGTCTATTTATATTACCAGGGCGATAATTTGAAATTGTATTCTCTCTGAAACTGAACATTTCAGCTGAAAATTATATTCCTTCTTCATTAATTCACTTATCCTTTGTTTGAATTAAGGTTATCTGGTCCTCTGTACTTTTATTCACCAGTTCTCGATAATCCCATCCTGTGTTTAGTCAGAATACAATTCCAGCGAGTGTGTTCGTTAGCATGAATCATGGTTTAGGGAAAAGGGAGGAACGAAAAATGCTCTATAGTTTCTCCTAGGCTATCGATTAACTTTGTTAGATATAAATATAAATGCTAAGGGACGGTTTATTTTTTAACCGAGCTTCACCAATAGTAATTATGGTCTGTAAATTTAGAATGTGATTTACTTGAAGATTTTATCTCTTGTATTTTTAATTTTAATTATCTAATTCATTGAACTTAAGGTATGTGTCCATTTGAGAGCAACTAGCGCGAATGACTCGCGATAGTTACTGTTAAGAGGGTATCCATTTGAGAGCAATTTGAGGAATTTTTACTGTCAGCTAGATAACGAAATACTCGCCGAGTGCCTACTCTCAGAGATATCTGTCAGGAGGATATCCATTTGAGATTTCTGTTTCATTAATTTCCTTTCTTTGTGTGTAGTGTGAAAGAAAAAAATAGTGAGGTGCAGATAAATAATCAATCACGAATGTACAAAAACTTTTAGCAATTGTTGTTGCACATACACTGTTAAAGAGAAAGCAACAAAGAAAGAAAAAATGTTGGATCAAGCCATGGATTCAGAGAAGGTGTGAATTTGGACCATGTTCTACACTAATAAGAGAACTTAAAATTGAAGATCCACTTCCACTGCTTCGCTTCCACTTTATGTGTTTTTTATCTTCTTCAGTTCTTGTGACATCTGAAATCTATACTGATCGAAAATCTGTTTATTTAAAATCCTTACTGTCCCTTCCTGGTTTCTTAAATTGTGAAGCTTTCCTTGAATTTCGTCGGATATGCACTCGAACATCGCTGCAATCTCCAGTAATATTTTATTTTTTGTGTCCCTATTTCTATACTCAGTAGCCTTGGTATCCCATAAAACTGTATTTTCCTCGTATAAACTTATCAAATTTCAAATCTCGTCTTTTGACCACTCTTTACGAATAGCTGCCATTTTAAATAATTATGGCGAGAACTATCACAATACGAAACGTGTTCGTATTTCAGAAGTGACTGTCCGCTAGTAAAAATAATACCTCTGTATAGACTTGAGAGCAAAATGATGCGAGTAAGCTATTTGATAGTAAAATGAATACTCTCTGATAGTTACTCGCAGACGCGTATCCACTTACGAGAACTACTCTCGAGAGGTTCTCGCGCTAGTACCTAACACTCTCAAATGGACACGTACCTTTACAGTAGGTTCAACTCAACATCGAAAAAGCAGCCCAGAGGATTTTAATATAAAGCAGCATTCTTAATAAGAATGCTCTTAAGAATTTAGTAGTAATAATACCTAATATAATACCTCTATTCTTCATTCTAATCACAAGGATTAGTTCGAAAGTCTGAGATGTGTATGAGATAGGAGGAAGTATATTAGAAACGACTTACGTAGTAAAGCTCTAACCACCATTCAGTGCTGGAATGAGAGAAACATGGAAAATCTCATTATAGTTAGGTTAGGTAGACAAGTAGACAATTTAACTAAACATTGTCCAGCGCAATGGGGATTCGAACCCATGACCTCTGCTTAAAACGATAGAGACCAAACTCTGCGCCTCCATCTCGAATTGTATGAAATAAAAAGGAACTTGTTTGTAAATAATTTTATTTTTAAAGATATTTATGAAGGTATAACAGTTTTTGTGGAAACTTTGAGGAGAACCTCTTGCATAATTCTTCTTTCACTGAATGTTTAATTAATTCATAACATTTATAAAATTTTATAATTGGTTCAAAAATCAGATTTAATTAAACCTATTAAATTTTCATTTTTATTATTAGGAAGATATCAATTTTCCAATTACGTTAATCAAATTTTAATCGTTCCCACATTTGACGACGGTCGCATTTTGCCGCCGGTCAACTTTTTCTAACTGCTCCTATATTAAATCTCTACACATAAAACTGGTAACGTTATTAATATGCAACTATTACTGCACCTCATTGTGTAAATGGCTAACAACCTACTGTTCTCTTTAATTAATTTTAATAGAGTTTTCTGGACTTTCCTTATTCTCGTACTAAATGTTAGTTAAAGTTATAACATCTTAACTCGCAGCCCACAAAATAGTAATATCCCGCTCCCTCTACCACACAAGTTTTCTACTTCCGGGCTCATCATTACGGTGAGAATGCGGGATAGAGATATTATTATGAAGTATAGATTTAGCGCGCTCTCTCACGGGTCGACGTGACATCGGTACGGTAACGACGCGGCAATTGTGGAAATGATGCTGTGCCGCAATTTATTCTCACACGGGTCTGTAAATTTATATCATAGATACCCAACGGCTCCAAAAAGATGTCCTCGATTTAAAAATTATAAGACGAAGAAAGAAAAAATATTGGATTCATCCTTATCTTGAAAGAAACATAAACTGCAGACTACATTATCTGCAGTAATTATAAAGGCACTCATACTTTTCGACCTCCAATACAAAATTTAGTTCAGTCGTCATAATTATTTTGGACACTTCAATCACTTCGTCCAGTACCGCGCGGTACTGGACGTTTGCCGATAGAAAATATGCCGATACGCGGTATCCCGCAAGCATACAGAATCGAGACCGCGCCGTGTGCGGTCGGCAATTTGAATACATGGAGGCGAAATTGACTCTGCATACCGAAAACATACCGAACCGATGTCGAGCCGACCCGTGAGAGAAGGGCCTTAGGCGAGCCGGTGGCTCAGGGCTTAGCGTCTCGATCGCTCAACCCAGAGGTCGTGCGTTCTAATTCCCATTCCACCAACAATTGTTAATTATAAATGGTTTACTCGTAGATCAAGGCTTATTCACAGGGATGGCTTGGCAACCATCCTGGCGATGGCCTAGGATGGGAAGAATGTCAACTTGGTGTTAGTGTGAGAGATTAAAATCAGCTGATGTTAGACTTGTCACCCTAACCAATGAGGTTTTCCAGGTTTCACTGAACGGTGGTTAGGGCCTACCAACGTAAGTCATTCCTGAGGCGCAAATGCGGCCAGCGAAATAATAATATGCCGCCCCCTCTCCCACACAAGTCCCAGACTTTCGGGCTAATCCTTGTGATTAGAATGAGGGGTAGAGATATTATTATTATTATTATTATTATTATAGATTATCTCACAAAAAGTGAATAATCAATTTTGTCTCATAAACTCCACGATTACTTCTAAAATATCAAAGATTCTATATAAAAGAAATCCGTTATGCATGACGCAAAATATTAACACAGTGCCTCGTATCAGTGGCGGCTATTCAGGTGAAGTAGGTGAAGTGCCTCTTCACCAAAAATATTCAATGCTATTTTTTAACCTCAGTATGAATGGCGAAGATATTACCAAAATACATTTTCTTTATTACTAACGTAATATAATAATAATAATAAGTAAATATATTTAATAGTAATATATTTATCATACGCTACACACACGTAAACGTTACAAAATATAAAAAGAATAGATACGTAGCCGTTTGTGGTGAAGAGGCGGCGAGTCAAAACCGCTAAACCTGCATCAGTACACTGCGTTGCCATGGGAACGCTTTGTACAGCTGACGTCATTATAAGGGACGAGCTAAGACGAGCTCCCACTCCTTACGGTGCAACTGAAGAGTTCGGCCATCACGTGGGAGTGTGCTTCGCGCTCGCATCTTTTCCCAACTTGTTTTGTCAGTATGTTGTGAAGTAGATGTAATTTTGATTTCGCAAACGCCGTTAGCCATTTTTTTTTGTATTACTGCATTGTGCATGTTAAAGATCGTACATTTTTATTATTGTATTAGTTTACGTATTTTTTTATTAGTTTACGTATATATAAAAACTAGGTGAGTGCTTAAAAATATAAAAATATTAGCTAGCTCTTCACGCATTTTTGAACCCGCGAGCCGCCACTGCCTCGTATATAAACAAGCTATTTATGCACCTTAATTAAACTAGGCAGAGGACGTGGCCTATTAAAGCGAAGAACCGGTGTAAAAATCAGTGTATTATATTGTTTCAAAGTGAGCTTACCCACTTTGTTGGTTAATATTCCACTTTGAAATAATCTGCACGTTCTACTCGTGATAGCATCAAATCGCAGATATTCATTTGAGGTGCCAATTAATGTATCAGACTTTTATTCGGTATCTTGCCACATATCTGAAAACATAAAATAAAACGAAAATTGATTGGCATGAGCATTTATTTTTTATCTTTTTTCTTTTTGGCAGTCAATTTTATAATATTTTTCTGAATTCAGAAGTGTGGTAGAATTCCCAAATAAAAGAAAGAATATCTAGTCTATGTAAATAGTAAAAACTATAGATATATCAAAACAATAAGTGATAGCATTTCTTTAAAATGAATTATTTTAGTTTTGAAGCCAAATAATTATACAAATTTGTAAATAATTACGGAATGTTTAAAAAATTAAAGCAACTTAGATCTATACTAAACTAGTTTTAGTTGAAAAATCGGTTTAGATACTTAAATGCCTTACAAAAATACATAGATACAAAAATGAGGACCTGCTAAAAAAAATCATATAAAATAATTTCTCACCGTCACTATCATATAAAATGAGTTGTTTTCAGTTATATTTGTTTACCAAATTAAGGTGATGAATGATAAACTACTATTGTATTTTCTGACATACTAGCAAATTATATTGTAGTACAATTAGAAAAAAACATACATCAAGCAAGACAAATATCATAGAAATTGTTCAAGGTGACCTGAAAACTTGTTGCTTTTTTTTAATAAGTAGAATACACTACCGGAATAGGGGTCTGCATTTTATAGCACCTTGTATATATTCTCGTCGTACTAACAAATTACATTTGATTGCAAACATTTGCAAATATACATGTATGTAGCGATGCATTTTGCTTGAATGTTTTTTCAAACCCTGTGATTAATTCTAACAGTGTTTAATACTTAAAGCAGCATATTTAATGCAGCTTTGAATTAATAGTACGAATATAATCTGAAAAGCCATTTTGCTGTGGTTTAATTGAATAGGAGACAGAAGTTTTATTAAATCATACTACACTGAACAATACCAACTAATCAGTAACTTCCTACTAACTTTGAAACGATTTGGCTCGTTCTACCTAATGAAAATTTTAGGTCTGCGCATAATTTCAATTCGTAATTTGGTTACATGTTCTAACAAAGCAGGCCATGGCTGAAACTATTCCCTGTTTCAGGCTAAAATTGTGAAAATACAGCATATGGGTACCTACATAGCTACCACGGATTCTGGAGGTTCAAATATTTGGCCCGACCAATAGGTTTGGAACCCCGGCACCGGGGTTGGTGGGGCAAACATACGACATACGTAGCTGACAGTTGGTTCATACATCGAGAAGTATTAACTTTGTTATTATCAAGACTCTATTATTAGTGTTGGTATTACAGATCTTTGTCGCTTGAGTATTGAAGTAATAAATCACTCTTTAGCAAACATCTAATATAACATCATAACTAAGAATTATATGGACCTAAATAGTAGTATGAGATTCTATACACTGAGAAAATTTTTTTTTATTGAACTACTTTGCTAAGAAAGACTTAATAACTGTTGTCAAAAATTATCTTGCTACTCCAAAAACTTAATAATTATAATCATTTATACACTCTAAGGGCACATAAAATGGCTTTACTAAACTTGTTTCTTTGCCACCATTGATCCTCTAGCTACAATAATTGATGTACGTTATTACTCTAGTAATATAGAGCCGTATAGAGAGGAGCTCCGCAGCCGAGCGGTTATAGACGTCAAGTTTTTAATAATTCTCCGTGATTGACGGCGGTTCAAATCTCACCGCGGTCAACTTTTTCTAATTGCTCCTATATTTAATCTGAGTGCATAAAATTGGTAGCGTTCTTAATATACAACTAGTACTGGAATATCACTGTATCTAACAATCTACTGTTCACTTTAATTAATAAGGGTTTCCAGGTTCCCCTTATTCTCGTACTAAATGGTAGTTAAAGCTATAATAACGTAAGTAATTCCTGAATGCACTCGCGGCCCGCAAAATAATAACATGCCGCTCCCTCTCCCAAACAAGTCTCTGACTTCCGCAAGATGATAATAAGGGATAGAGATATTATTATTATTATTATATACTATTTGCTCAAAAGATATTATTACTGGTTTTCTGTTAACAGACTAATCCTTAACAATGCCCATTAAAAATTATTAAAACAAGTATTAGATACCATTAATAACATGTATTAATAAAATATTTCTTAATTATCATTATTAGTGGTCTAACTGTCATTATATGGAATGTAATAACCATTGATAAATTAATCCCGGTTAACTAGTCGCTTGGACTTTTCATAGTTTACGAATCTGCCGCTGGATAGAGACACTTATGGCCCAACGACAGATTGTTGACGAAACTCATGAAGGCCGGTGGAGTCAATGATGTTATTGTACAAAAAACATGACCCAGAGGGATTGATCGCCTGGACTTGGATCGCCTGGATTGATAGAAATTTATGCGATGCGAAATTAACTTGCTAGGATGCTAGTATATTTATTAACTATGTTATTAAATTAATTGCCTGTTGTAAAACAACGAATTAGTAGTAGTTATTTGCAATTATTCAAGCGTTTTAGCCTCCGATCAAATATGTATAGATAAGTAATTGCCTATTTGTCAGTATATAAAATAATGTGACCAAGAATAACAAAAAATTTCATGAAATTACCTGTCACAGTGCCCAACGGCATGGGCGGCTATGTTTTAAGGGGTGAAAATAATAACTATAAAAATAAAAGTACAAATTAGAATATTTTATTTTAGTAAATACAAAGTTTAAGATTTACATATTCAAGAACAACAATTTATACACATATGTGTATAATATTTACTACACTATTTATAATAGTATTCAATATTTACTATTAAAAAACAATTGTAAAATCATTGACGATCCCTCTCGCCATCGCCGATTCTACGTTTATGCATGGCTAATTATCTGTGTAAACCACGCCCATTGGTGACAGTCACAAAATCTCTAACAATTTAGGCGGTAAATTAAAATGGCATTTTTTGATTGGACCAAATGCTTGGGCACCAATGTAAACAAAAAGCCATTGTTTTAAATATTGTTGGTCACAAAACTGTGTTGCTATTATTTGTCTATATAATATTTGGTCGGATGTTTTAGCGCAACTAATGAGCTTAGCTATCCGCTATTTTATTGAAGTTTTTTTATTACGATTATTAAATTTTTATTAATCGCTAATAGATTTTTATCTTAGTGTACGACGTTTTAAAATGTTTAACAAATTTATTGCACACAAGTGTTTCAACTATTGGATGTATTTATCAATACGTGGATGAATTAATAATACACATTTAAGAAAAGCATTTTGAATCTCCACAATATATTAAATAATTTAAAAACCCATGAACCTCCACAACTAATATTATCAACATGGAAAACCTGACTACAGGTGGATTTTATTATAAAAAATATTTTCCCATGCAGTTCAATATGAGCAGTTTTCAATCCCGGCAAAGGGGAGATCAAAGCTATCAAGGAACGTCAATAGCAATATGAAAACTCCCGAAGTTGAAAGAGAAACTGTTGATATGGTGCTACAAAGCTGCAACGAAATTGAATGACTTATTAAATCTCTAGCAAGCGGTAGCGTATGGGAATATTAGACCTCTGTGAAATACTCGTTCTTGAAATACAGAGCCATATTCACAGACACTCGTATACGTTTCAGGGATGCCACCAGAGAAAGCACTTTAATGGGAAGTTTTTTAGAATGATAAAAGTCACTACTAAAGGTGGGTCCACATTGCTCCCGTTCGTGATCACCCTCGTGCTCCTGATCTCACTTATACTGTTTTCGGGGCGTTGCTTTTTGTGTTTGTACTATTTGTCAAGATGTTTTATTCGCAATCAAAAGTGTTCACATTGTTGTTTTGTGTTTGCGCTCTTGCGGTTCGGACATGGATGACGAATTATCGTTAACAGTGTCTGCAAGTGCATTAATTATTATTATAAAACTGAGAGAACAGGAAAAAAGTGACAAAAGACGGTGTTGGACGTCAAATATTTTTAAATGAACAGTCCAAACAGGTGTTTTGGGTGATTGAAGCACGCGGATCGCTACAAACAGCCCAAACGCCACGAATATGATTTTTGTTATCATTTGTGCTGCTCGCTCTGTTTGTTGCGTTTGTTCGTGCTGCTCACGAGCAATGTGGACCCACCTTAATTATCAGTACAAATAAATTGGGCGTTTTAGATACCTAAGCGTTCAAACTTTTGTATTTTCTTCTAATGGCATATCAGAATTTCACAACAGTGAAAAAATGTTATATCCTTTTGGAAGCATGTTGATCTTAGAAATTATGAAACTAGTTTTCAGTTAGTATGAGAATTTATTCTTCTCGAGAAAAGTAGGTAGTTACATTTGGAAAACAAATTTAAATAAAATACAAGCTTGGTTATATCTTATTATTTAGAAAAGCTTAATAAATGTGTGGTGGGCTACATTTATATTATTCTTAGACACCCTGTATGAGAAGGACAATCTTAATTGATTGTATTACCAAGAGGGATTCAATATTTGCCTTAGTCAGTTAGATATATAATATTTAACAAGTTTATTTATCCCTAGACAACAGACTGCAAATTATGTAATAAAGAATAAATAGCCCATTACGTATGCAATGAAGTCAATTGAAAAATGAGTTGTTTTTACTTTTAAATAAGTCCTTGACCAGAGATTTAATTGCTACGACTGCGTACTTTAGTAATTAACGCATTAAATATATAATTTACGACATTTAAATAGTAAATGTTAATGGTTAATGCTGAAGAGCATCCACTAATATCGCAATAAGTCGGTATTCAAATGTTAATTTTATAATTATTATTTACATGTATTGTATATCATAAGTTGTGTTTCATGTACTGGGTGTGTCAGAAAGAGGTCACTTACCTTTCGAATATGATTTCAAATATTCCATGTACATAATAATTCTGTTCAAAATTGAGAGTGAAAAACAGAACTTCTCTACACTCATACGAAAGTGCCTAAAACATGGCATGCAGTGTATATGAAGAATAAAGTTTCGAAAATATAAGGAACCAAAAATATATGAACCAATGTTGCTAAAATCATGAACCAAATATAGTTGAATATATTGTTAAATATATTGGAAGGAGATGCTGAAAACAACTACTCCACGGGCAATATGCCCCGAATGGCGTTGCATTACATCAACATCTCCATGGGTGTCGCCACATCCTTCATCAAGACCAAATACCAGACAATGACCGGTTTCGATCTTGTTATGATCTCATCAGATTGCCATAGGTATCGGAATCGATGAATGATCTGGCGACATTGATTGCCTAAGGGGCATAAGTGAATGTTTGTAGTGGCGAGATACAGTGAAATACACTGCAGTGCCCTCTTTGGTAGTAGCAAAGACCCAAAGAGGGCACTGCAGTGTATTTCACTGTATCTCGCCACTACAAATATTGTTAAATATAGTTATGTGATGTTTTCTATTTAAGAAGGTAGAAGATTGGCTTGCAAAAATAACCTTGAGATAAGAATAAAAAAGGCCAAACGAAATGGTATGATTATTTTTCTTAATATTAATTTTATTGTTTTGTTGATATCTTCATATAAAACAACTGCGACGATTTCAATAAATTGAAGGTAGTAAAGAGAATGCCAAAAATAGATAATATCCAGAATTTTATTGTGAAAATTGACCGAATTTTATTTACTGAATATATCTATATATACTGTATCTGAATATAATATAGTTGCAAATAGAGAAATGGTAATGTACTGATAATTAATAGAACAGTAATACTATCAAAGTGAATGAAACAAATTGATAAAGTAAAAAAAATTAAGATATCTCCTTTGAACGAAAGTTACGAATACCTAAACTTTTTTTGAGAATGTGTTGTATTCAAATACATCTTGAGAGTATGAAGTAATAAATAAATTCACGATATTTTAAAGTTTAATTTAACCTTGCTTTTAATGTGTCCCAATATCTTCAGAATATAGAATGTGTATATTGAAATATAGCCAAAATGAAAATTAGAATTAAGTGTCCCAAAATAAGGAAAAAATTTCTTTGGAGCAATGTCCAAAAATGCTTTCTGAAAGAGCTACGAGCCTTAATCAAGCGAGCTTAAATCAAGGTTACAGTCTTTTATTTAATTTGACGACAGAATATAAATTTTGGTAGACTTTAACTACCAATGTTGGAATTGTAATGAATATTTTTTCAATTATCCCTAATCGGAGAAGGTGGTGAAATCAGCAACCCCTATTTCCTATCACGGCGGAAGGAGCTCATTTTGAACATTCTATATGATTTGTATGTTTTGTTTTAAAAGCCAAAAATAAAATTGACTTGTCATGCCTTCTAGCATCAAGCGTCAAGCATTTAAGTCGCGATCTTTGGAGGTTCCTAGCTCCTTGAGGAACTGTTTCCAGACATTCCCCCAAATAGAAATGTTTTCTTATTTTAGAAACCTTAATTAAAATTTTCCTTTTGGCTATACTTCATAGACACGCTCTATATCTTACGACTGTATCAAAGCAAAGCCGACCACTTCGTTTTGCCATCAAAACTGAAAACATCATTTTGGTATGAGCTAAATAGCCGTGCAATGGTCAAAAAATTCCTTTATCCCTATAACAATTGCCTGTTTCTCAGGTAACTTTCCATAAGTATGAGGCCAATTCGCCCTAAAGCTTTAACCTTCTTTAATGACCTTTTTATAGGTCAACAAATATTTTTACTGATCTCATTAATTACTTCTAAAATGTCATTCCTCCTGATTTTTTGTTTGATAAAACCAAATTACTTTCTCTCAATAAAGAAGACCTTGCAACGTATGTAATCCATTATGATTAGTATCTCAGCTAATCTAAAATAGTAGAGAGTATAAGTTATGATTGTGGTAAGATAACATACCTATTTTGATAACATTTTTGGCATACTTTCAAATGTATAACTCCTCCCGTACAACTTTTGGCTTTGCATCTGGTCTTGCCAATTTAAATGATGTATTTTTTGTTGTTTTATTTCCCTTTTATATTGAGGTAACTATTATATCATTAACGAAGCTGCAACTTAGGGATTAATTCCAATGGACATCACCATGGTGGTATGAAATTACACTTTACTATTTCGATGAACTCAGAATTTCATATTTTTTGTATCCAATCAATCGACCAAATAAAACATTAGACCTCCACGGTAACACCTGTTGGATTAATCTCAAAGTTTAAACCTTTACTCATTAATACATTTTACTAGTTTAATAACTTGAAACATCTTACAGGTTGTTTAAACACAAACATGTGAGAAACTATTAGTAAAGGTTTATGACTCATAACCTAAAAATGCTATGAATACAGAACATTTCTTTTTAAATAATCGAAATATAAATTTTAAATCTGTGATTGTGTCTTATCTATAATTTTTAAACATACATAGATTTTATATTGAGTTGTCGAGCATTGTAAGATAATTGAAATATGAAAGATATAAAAGAATAATTACTTCCCACAGTTTTTAATGTAATATTCCAGTACAAGCAAGTAAGTTTACGAGAGGCATGCAATAAAAAGTTGCTTTATTACTGCTAACTTTGTTTATCAGGTTTTGTAAATAGATACTAAAATATCATTGCATTCCATTTTACTGTTTAGCGCGTACCTATTTAAATCATTGTTACCGTTGTTTACTAGAAGAATTAGTAAATATTTTCATTTCAGATTTTCTCTTGGATTGTCTCATGCTCTTTAATGTGTTGAATTGTCTGAAAATGGAACTATTGTCCCCTGGAGTCTGTTTTCGCTGAATTAACTCAAATCGTCCTCGGGGGAATTTTCGGTAGGATTGTTTGACCTTTGTTAAATGCTTATTCTCCGAAAGGAGCATAAGTTTAATGGAATTTATTAATACTATACATTCCTCTGTACATTTGCTTTTAAATGAAATGCAAATTGAAATTTTGCTGGGTACAAACTACACGGCATCTGATTAAATAAACTTTGTTTCTGTTAATAGGTGTTGAATTCACAGTAAAATATGTTTTTTAGTACATCACCGTTCCATAGGAAAAGCTCGCTTGCACATATTACCCAAAAGAGGTGCTCTAGAAATTAAGCATATATAGGATATATTACTCCTTTTATTAGTTCATATGCGTAGTCAAAAAATATTTATGAGAGGTCTTCATCGTTATACATACACTCAAGATACACTTAAACACTTAAACTCTCTGAAGTGATTTCTCTTTACCGGTTTGAATTATGGAATTATGCAAAATGCAATTTTTACAAAACTTTACATTTGTTCACGACTAATTGTTGTACAATTAGTTGTTTCTAGAATACTACGAATACTGGAATTCTGAAAATTTATATACGGGGGTTTCTCGCAATTTTCTATCGATAAAAAATATTGGCGTTGAGGTGCGACTTCCGGTTCCACCGGAAGTTGATGTTAACTCGCTTATTCCAAATGGAATATGCAATTTTTCATTCCGTTTTTGAACTCCACCTCAAATTTTAATGTAAGTTTCATAAGCATACCCTATCCTCATTCTTAATCGTTTTCGAGATATTTTGAATTTTCAAAAAATTTTCAAAAAACATAGTTGTATTTATCCCGTTCTATCTCTATCAGTTTGTAACCTAGACACTTGAAATTTTAAAGAAGGAATACTGAAATGTATAGAAACATGTAGAAAATACGAAAGCTATTGCAAATTACACTGGGTGTCCAAAAAGGGCCGACCAATGGTGACAAATTCAAAACCCAATAACTCACCTATTGTAATATCCTGTGTTTTATAATGCTAACTTATGTACCTTTTAAGTCTCTTTCGATTAGTATTAACATTCCATATAGGTACCTAAATTCCACCGATTTGAAGATATTTGGACATTATTACCGGAACGAGAATAATCGGTCAATTATCTCTTATCTCGTTATGAAACGAAACATTTGAACATCTTCAGATGGTGCAATTATTGTTATGGACAATAATTGTCTTGGAGGACAGTTTTCAATGCATTAAATTCGAGAGAGATTCACATGTCCTTCGCCTTTCTAAATTTAAAAATAAATTGTCTATTGTATACTTAGAAAACAAAAGTTTATCATGAGCTAAAGGTAGTTAATAGAAATAAGTTTAAAATTGGAATACATTTGATCCTGTTTTAATATTATGGGTCAAATTCCCAATATTTGATAGATTTTAGTAGATTTATAGGATGCAGTTCCAATTATATAGATATTTGGGCTGAATTACCATTATTTTAATATTACTCATTAAAACAGTGAAAATGAACCCGACAGAAGTACAACAATAATTGTATAGTATATGTGCACTATTTATAGATGTGAAAATAAAAGCATGCTAAAGTAAATTTCATAGCAGTTTGAGTAAATTAAAAACTTTGGTATATTACCATATTAACTGGTATATTTACCAAGCAATTAGATATGTATAGTCGTTGGTGCCATACAGAAAAACAACAATTACCTTTGCAATAAATATCGGGTACTAGTTCGCCCGTAATAGTAGGTGCTAAAAGGTATTACATTATCTTATACTACAAGTTAAATTAATAAGTTTCTGTTTGTGATTGTGATATTTCAGAAACAAACAACTGCAATAATACGTGTAACCTAAATGCTAGTGAATTTAGTTGCTTAAACTTACCACTGTTTGACCGACCCAAGAAGGAATGGGCGGTAGGGGAGGTATTCTTATTGCCAAAGAATCGGTTGTTTTCTGCGAAATTTTGCAAAAACTACACCTAACCAACCTAATATCGCTAACATATGGTTTATATCTCTTTAAACGTGTGTAAACAAGTAGAAAACTATTTCATGGTATTCATTTATTTAATTGGTTTATCAATTACATCGCTGACATCGGTATCTAATCAGTATCATCGATGCGGAGGAGCCCGTTAGTTGCTGGGTGGTAGCTTGTGACTAACAGAATGGTATATCGCGGCGGGAGTTCGAATCTCGCCAGGGGGAAATGGCACCTCTCCCAGGGAATAGTTGTGTGTTTGCGTTTTTCTTTGTATGCCCTTCCTCAACACACTCTTCCGAGGAGGTCGTCCATTTCTGTGGTGTGGTTTAAGTTTTAATTCATTTGTGGTTAAGAACGTATGGAATCTGGAACGGAACGTACACCAGGATAGTAGTCAACCCCGCGAGCATGGCTTAACTTCACAAATTAATTTAAAAAATTCTGGAATGGGGACCTCTGGGTTAAACGATCGAGACACGAAACTCTGAGCCGCCGACCCGTTTATTTTGTAATTAATTTATAATTTTTAATATTGCAGAAAGTTTTCAAAATTAGAGATAACGTAGTAATTAATATGCTTCATTATTATTCATTTAACAGCATGTGTACATGTTTATGTTTTTCTCCTTACTTATAAATCATAAAATAATTGTAAAAAAGCTGAATACTTAGCTCCAATGCATCCATATTGATGATCAGTGGATATTTTTTATTTATTCTTCGCTGTATTCTATTCGCCTCGACAGTCATTTTTTTCTTTAGACACACTATATCATCCAATGTAATATAACATGACTGATAAACTTACCTTCTAAATACTTCCCTATTCTTTCTAAATAGTGTAACATTTACTCCTTGATAATATCTTTTTTAGATATTGCTACCTTTTTGTTTCTTTATTTGTACAATTAAGTCTTGATATATCATACCGAATATATGATCATATGATATAATATCATATGATCATTCTCCTGGTTAATAATACTACTACTACTAGCCACCGTATTTTCTCTGAGCACGATAGTGTTCCAGAGGCTTGATAAAATGAACTGCATGCTCAAATATATTTCTTGTGAGACTACGAGCGCGAGAAGATCCTACCCAGCCTGCAGGGTAGAGCGAGAACAAGAGGATACCCCCACGAATCGCCCACACCTATCACTTTTTGTGATCGGGGTTGGTGAAGGATGGGGTCCACTTCTACTAGGCAGTGCAGGCCTACAGCGATGGGGAGGGTAAAGAGCGATAATCCCGCTCGGCCCCAAACCATCCCAGATCTTGACCACGGTCGATGGATATTGGCGACTACAGTTAAGCTGATGTATCTTAACAATGATGTTTGTAACAATTTACAAACAAAACAAGGAGATATAATCAATTACCTTCAGCTGAGATCTCCAATTTATTGCCTGACACTATTTGATTGTCAATTTTATCATTATAATTATTCAATTAGTGTAGTCAACTTACTATATTTTTGTTATATATTGCTTATATTATGTAGGTACATCTGTAAATGGACCATTGGTCTGATGCATGTTTAATAAATAAATAAATAAATCCATATATATTAAAACGTCTACGATTATGTCTCGCTCTAAATTCCGTTGCCGAATCCACAAAGTTTCAAAGCTATCTCCTCCGAGGGAGGATCGCGGGTGACCGGAGGTCGCCCCCGGCCTTTCTCCAATGCGTAGGGGTATTTTCGTCCCGTTTCCTACGCGTTTTCCCAATTTAAACACCTTTTCAAAAAACCTCTGCAAAATTTTCGTCGATCGCCGTTCGGCGCGAGAGAGATACGGCTAGCACCGGCGTTTGTCCTCGCGCCTAATGGTCCCGTCACGCCTGCCGAAATCCCGACTTTTACCGATGTGAGATAGCACTAACGAGACAAGCACCTCCCACGAAAACTGTCAAATTAATTAAACTTCAGATAGGTTATTTTCCTACGAGAAATATTGCCAACGGAATCAATAGTACTGACTGCCAAACACTTCTGATTACCAAAATACTGAAGCGAAATGCTTTTTCAATTAGAAAATCGGTAAAAATTATTTTTTCAGGTTGACACGTAAAGTTTACATACTTAAATGTCTCAAGGTAAGCACTTGACAACAGGCGTGGTAGCGCAACGGGAAAGTCGTAGGGTTCAAAACTTCATAATGCTGATTTCGCGAGTTCGAGTCACGCTGGAGGCAAACTTTTTTTTACTTTTTAATTCCAATTATTTATTAGTATTTAGTATTTAGTTATTCTGTTTCATTATCCGTAGCTTTTATTTTTTGTGCACGTAAAATTTGGAATTAATTCGTTCATTAAAGCAGTCTTTTAAATTCATCATTTTAGCTTACAAAAGTAAATACCTATCTACAATATTTTTGGCCCATTGATAAAATTGATAATAATCTGCAAAACTGTACAATAATCTATTTTTTGTACAGTTGCTATGTCGATCTCAAACAGTCCCGAAATGGCCCTCTTTTTATATAAAATAATTTAATGTTATAGTGTCTTATTCGTATGGTTGGAAAAAAATGCCTTTTTATCAAATTAAAATACACGCTAAGGATAAGTCATAAAAATATCAAATATATGTTATCTCTAATTAGGCATGACTGTGCCAGGAAAAAACTGTAATTAACGCGAACATTGTTTCAGCTGCTACCATTCTTGGGTTCAAACAATTCCTTTCAACGTAAATAATAAGGTACACAATTATTGTTTGTACTATAATGGTAACGCAAATAACAATACCTCTGGTATATAGCCATGACGCAGCTGCATTACAATACATACAGTAATGTGTTACTCTAATGTTTTTATTTTATTACCACATCTATAATTCAACACAGTTAACCATTTTGAATCATGTGCTGCATAGTAATTTGAAAATAACCATAGCCATAAATTTTATCGCTCATAATGTTTATTTACACAAACTCAAACTCATTAAACACACTGAAGTTTATAAGCAAATGAAAATTAATAATAAAAAAGTTGCATCAAAGGTAACTAATGGATTGAATGAATAAATAAATTTATTTAATTTCGGTACCATCATCAGTAACAGAAGTGTTATATTATAGGTATTATCTTGAGAGTATTTTGAGCAGCATATAAATCTAATTTTGCTGACAGAATTCCTGTATTACTTGTTATTGTGTTTACTGACAATTATCAAAATATACAGTGTGGCCCACCGATGGCCCACCGAAAAGAGTTTATGGCGTTTTAGGTGGGAATAATGGAAAATTATCGAACAGATCAATTGTTGTGTCGACGGGCACTTTTTTCTTATTATTGGAATTTATACAGAGTCTCCCAAAAAGAGCGATCTAGCTTTAATAATGAGGTAGATAGTAGATAGTAACGAATACATTGGTCTCAGTTCTGTAGGCCACACTGTATATTGGTGGTTATACGGACAAAAATTTTAAAACTAACGGCTATCATAAATAGGTAGTTGAGATTTTAAAAATGTTAATTGAACACTGTGTATCAAAAGTAAGAAATAGAGTTAGTTTTTCTTTCTTATTGTTTATCAGTGAAACGCAGAAAGTCAATTAACTGTAGTTTAGATAGGTATAAAGACTCATATATTGTTAATCTATCATAAGCATTTTTATGTGATACCCAAACACCCTTTACGGTCTTACAGATTAGGATAAAACTTTCATATATAGGCAATTGACATAATTTATCGATCTTTAATTTTAGATTTTAAATTTAGATTTTCTGCTTAACTCTTCAAACTTCACGTACCCATATTGCATTCCTTTAAACAACAAAAAAAGATGAAAACAAAACCATTAAAATAGGAAATTGATATTAACTATTGATAAGTCCGAAAACTCGGACGAAACGTAGAATATTTGTCCATGTATCTGGCTGAAAGTCCTCTTTTATTGTTTTTTGCTGAAGAAGAAAATGAATTATTTTTTCATTAAGATGTTATACACCCCGTAGCAAATGTTACACAGTCTACAGAAACAAATTAACTTCATCTAAATAAATATACAGCTCATTTTGCTTCACTTTATTTCGCACAGCGAGATGGTATGTTTTGTTTGATTTTTATCAACAAAAACCGTAAAATGATGTTATAAAGTAAATAATGTGAATTTACGGACTCGATATTTATACTGTGAACTGATATACATATAATGATATAAAAAATAGGAATCTACAAAACTTGGAGTATTTTTAACTTTGAACTTTTCACGAATTTAAATATATAGGCCCTCAATAAAAAGAAAGTGAAAGGGCTAATAAGCGCAATTTTCAATAGATAAAGCTGTAATTACAGCGCATTCGACAGCTGCGATCAGCCGCTAGGTCATAGCATTGTTATCCATGTATTATAAATGCTTTCGCCATTGGCAGCTCTTTTCCGGTATATCGCACAAGCAACCATAGCATTAAAGGTTTGTTCTAACAAGAGAACTCTGATCAATCCCTAATTGATTGTAACCACAATATCTGCGCATGCGTTAGTAGACAAATTTGCAACTAATCAGAAGTTTGTGATGGAACAACTGACAAATCTGACAAAGAGTAAAGAGTGGCAGTCTGTGGGCTAGATTTATTGTGACTTAACCTCATTTTTTGACACAAAACGAAAACATTGGACGTTTTTTATCGTTTTGGCATTTGTGGAGTGTTTCATAGATAAGAAAAGAGTAGATAATGTCTGTAACTTATTTGTGGTGCATTTTTATGATTCATAGTTTGTTTCTTTTGGGATTACACCACATGTAAAATAACAAAAAGCAAATAACCATAATAAAAGAGTGTTTTATGATTTGTAGTTATTTAGAAAACTTCACATAGGCTTCTAACATAAAAATACTTCAGTACCTAATCACAATCAGAATGAATAATAATAATGCAGGTAAGACTTTACTAGTAGAGATGAATGTCATTTCATTTAATTTACTGCGCATGATTCTGATTCAGAGTTCCTAAAAAATCCGCAAACTTTTCTGATTGTCCACAAACTAATCATAAGCCATGATAGAACAGTGTACTGTCAATCAGGAAACAATCACCGATTTCCTTTTCGCTTTGATGGAACGGAAAAATTGCAATGCGCATGCTCCCGACAGTCACCGACGATTTGGGATTCTTGTTAGAACAAACCTATTGAGAAATGCTATGTATGACAGTCATACTACGCGATAAATTGTCGTTCCCAATATAATCAGTTCTGTTCTTTGTAGTAGACTTCCGTGAGTGACTGGACAGTGGTAGAACCTGTTGAAAATGACGTTCTGCTTGTACGTGTAAATTTTTCTCACATCATTGACATAGCAAATGCGATCTGGTGGATGTTATAGAACATTTTCTAACTCGCGGTTCCAGTGAATAGGGCAAGACAGATTCCCATCCATGACTGTTTGATCTTGTCTGATCAGATGTGCACAATCTAATATAAATGGATTTGTCTCTTGCCTGAGACGACAGAAAAGTCGTCTCAGTAAAAGTGTCGCCACGATAGCCGAATGCTGTTACTGTTCTATCATGATTCAAATCTTGCAAGTTCTATTCGAGCAATGTTAGATACTTATACAAAATTTCATATAAATGTCAACAATATTTCTTTATTCTTTATCCATACCATATCTTCTCGCATGCCTTTTAGATTAAAAATCTCCTATAAAATTCCCTGGTTAGACATAACGACAGGCAGGAATATAATCCATTTACATAACATTAACTTCTTATAAATGTGGTTTCTTTCTGGGAGGCTAAAGTTAACTAAGAATTAAATTATGAATGAAATTATCAAATATTATGATTCAATAGTTTTTAATTTTCCTCGTTACATAGAATCCTAGGTACGCAAAGGAATAACTTTATTATTTTTAAAATATGTCGAAAACAACAACTTTCTGTGCAATATGCACCAACCAACATTGAATTACAACGACAAATCTTCGTATAACCTTAACTTAATGTCCTTAATTATATTTTTTTCTTTTTATAGTGTTATCTACATATTTTAAATAATGTAATATTAAACAAGCATCTACATTACATTAAAAAAATTATTTTTTCCAACCGTACGAATAAGACACTATAACTATAGTGGCGTTCGGTAATTATCTCAGATTGATCTTTTTAGTCCGTATCGTTCATTAATTACATCTAGAGGTAGGGGAGGTAAATCTTGATCGTTCAGAAATTAAATCAGATCGATCAGAGCAAGATCTATTTGCTCGAAGCATTTTGGTCGAGGAGAAAGATTAATCTGAATTTGTGAGGTTGTGGTGGTCATGGTTGTCAGTTGTCATTGATTTTTTGAAGTTGTAGTTGGTTCTAGTTAAGTTGAGTTGTCATTTTTTGGAAATGGAGAAGTAGATTTGCAATTATTATTTGATTTACAAAATACAATTACATTAAATTTACAATTTACAAAAATTTTGCACTGTTTCATAAGCGAAGTTTTAATTTTTTTCCAAACAATTTGTACATTCTTCGTCTTCATCTTCAAAAATTATTTCATATCCTTGGACTGCATTTAAAATGGTAGATTTTACAATATTCGTTATTTAAATAATTCGAAATATAATATAAACAAACCGTCAACAAAGTCTAAGCAGAAAAGGTGAGGTTATATTATGCCTTATGCAATCCATTTCGTTCATTTATTTTCTATTTGTCCGTCTCATCTGGAATCACGTGACTGTAATCTCGTCGCATCCGTGAGCATATTACCGAACGCAACTATTAAATTATTTTGTATAAAAACAGGGCCATTTCGGTACCGAAAAGTAATTTGACATTGACATTGCATGTCACATAATATATTGAAGTTTAATTAAATAGAAAAATAGAAACAGATAGTGACTCCGATGAATCGGTAAACTGGAGATGCTAATTAGAAGCGGTTGGAAAAAAATCGTACAAAAAATACGTTTTTGAGACTCGTAAAATTGCCGGACTCTGCTACGCGTCGTCCAGCAACCGTTTCCCTCGTCCCGAAAACGTGTATTTTTTGTACTAGATAAACAAATTATTTTTGGTTACATACCTTTTATATTGAATTTTAATGATTAATACAAAAGGTATGTAACCAAAAATAATTATTATTAATGTAATCTAGATGCTTGTTTAATATTTCATTACCTATGTAAAAATGTAGAAACACTATTAAAAAGAAAAACTAGAAATGGGAGAAAATCGTACTCTATTCTTAATGGTAAAAGATCATAATGTTTTAAGTGCTGAAAGTAGAATTTATTTTTATCAATTTTATCAATAGGACCAAAAATATATTGCTGTCATAATTGTAGCAGCAAATTAATATTGTAGATATTTACTTTTGTAAGCTAAAATAATGAATTTTACAGACTGCCAAAATGAAGGAATTAATTCCAAACTAATACTAATAAATAATTGGAACAAAAAAGTGAAAAAAAAAATTAGCCATCAGCGTGACTCGAACTCACGAAATCAAGATTACGATTTTTGGAATCCTACAACTATCCCATTGCGCTACCGAGCCTGTTGTCAGAAATTTACCTTGAGATGTTTAAGTATGTAAACTGTATGTGTTATCCTAAAAAAAATAATTTTTACTGATTTTCTAATTGGAAAAGCATTTCGCTTCAGTATTTTGATAATCAGAAGTGTTTGGCAGTCAGTACTATCGATTCCGTTAGCAATATTTCTCATAGGAAAATAATGAAAATAACCTATCTGAAGTTTAATTAATTTGACACTCTCGTGGGAGGTGATCGTTAGTGCAATCTCACTTCGGCAGATAAAATGAGAAAGAAGTTGAGACGGATGCAACTCGAGATTTTCGAAGACGAAATAGACGTAGATGGAGTCGACGTACGGTCTCGAAAAAAAATCTCAAAGGATTAGAGAAAGGACTGAACTTTGGCTTGAAGCCCTTCTCGAAGCCGTAAAAATTAGAAGAGGGGCGAGGGGGTCTCGCGAAAAGTCGGGATTTCGGCGGGCGTGACGGGACCATTAGGCGCTAGGACAAACCCCGGTGCTAGCCGCATCTCTCTCGCCGAATGGCTATCGACGAAAATTTTGCATAGGTTTTTTAAATAGGGATTTAAATTGGGAAAAGCGTAGGAAACGGGACGAAAATACCCCTACGCATTGGAGAAAGGCCGGGGGCGACGTTCGGTCGCCCGCGGGGATCACTCCGCGATCGCCGCTTGGAGGAGATAGCTTTGAAACTTTGTGGATTCGGCGGCGGAATTTAGCGCGAGACAGAATCGACGCGTTTTAATATATATGGATGTATTAAAGACATTAAGTTGAGGTTATATGAAGATATGATGCCGTTATAATTCAATGTTTGTTGGTGAATGTTGCACACAATGTAGTTATTTTCGGCATAATTTAAAAATAATAAAGTTATTCCTTTACGTAGGTACCTAAGTTATAGATAACGAAGCAAATTAAAAACATTATTAAACCACAATATTTGATAATTTCATTAGTAATGGATCTCAGTTAACTTTTTGGCTTAATTCCTATATAAAGAAAGATATAAAAATTTTTACAATAGTTAAACCTTCATTTTCTCAAAGCACAGAAATGGCATATTTAATTTCCTAATTGTGGAATCGGCATACCAATAAATTACATTTGGATATGGGAAACCCACAAATTAAACTGAACCCAGATTTAGTGAGAATTTATTCGAAAACAACCTCGATTATCGTGATTAATATTCAGATCAGACGCACCATTAGAACAATTCCTGTAGCGTTATCTAACAGTGATGATGTTTTATACATAAAGCTTGGCAAACCATTACCTGGACACGAACTTGGATAAATATACGTCAATCTACCTAAAAAGTAATCTAGTTTTATAAAATCATATATCATCAGCTCCACAACAAATAATTTGTTATTTTGCTGACTGACCACTGCTAAAAGTCTTTACGTGGCAGAAATACCACATATTCGATGTGGTTTAAATTCTCAAAATGATGGCCACAACGTTAAGTTGGCCACAGACGTCGTTCTTTTTTGTCAGTTTTCCCCCGCACGGGTAACACTGGACGGGTAAACACGAACAACCGCTACATCCACACACGAACGGTTGTGAAAAGATCTGAAATGTCTGATTATTTGCCATATTTTGCAGAACTTTTCCACACAGAAAACATGCTTTGAATAAAACAAAAGCACCACTTGATATTTCTTTAAGAAGGATAAAGTATGAGAAGGCAATGAGTGATTATTCCTTTTGATCTTATCTGCTCTCAATATACTTCTGATCAAATTGGGCACCAATTGGTATTAATTAGTATTTACTGACCAACCATTTAAATCAACACATCAAACGTAAGACTCTTATCTGGCGTTTGTTGATTGCAGTTCTCTACCATATTTCTAAACGATTTATACATTAAAGAAACTGATTCTGAAACGTTTTTCAGACTAATTTTGCAGCTGATTCCTTTTTGACGTTTTGCGCCGTGAGCTAATAAATGTGAGTCCAGTTTCGATAAATTGATTGCAATACAATTCCAGTATTTATCAAAGTGAATATAATGCTGTATTCACTATATTATTCCTTGTCATTCCTATCGTGTTAGTAGTTATGTATCTCTTTCTCTCTTGATTATTTCATGCACAATTCTTTTAAATATTACCTGATTACTGTACTGTTGTTCTCTCATTAAATATACAGAGTGCGGCATAAGTTCCGCCCCACTATCAGGTTCTTACAGCGCGACGTAATCTGGTGCAGTACAACTTCGGCCTCGTTAATTTGCGTTCTCAAACGATTGTGGCAAGGTGTTCGGTATATTATTGTTGTCCGTACGTTCATTCATTGTGAAAATGCAAGCTGGTGGATTTAAATTTACGCTGGAAGAACGAAGTGGATAGGAAGACGTGGGGAAATTGAATGGCCAGCGAGGTCTTGCGATTTAACACCCTGCGACTTTTTTCTCTGGGGCTTGATGAAGGATCGAGTGTTCGCAAGACGAGCAACAACAGTCCAGCAGTTGAGAAGAATCATCGAGGAGTTCGACAACATCAGGGAACATTACGAAATGTTCCGTCGTACGTGCCAAACTGTCGTCACACGGTGCCGCAGATGCGTTGACCAAGATGGTCACCAATTTGAACACTTGTTATAAACTTATTCTAAGCTGTTAATATCTTATTTTCTGTAGCATACTCATTAAATAACATTTTATTCGCTTTTTCTATTATTCGCTTTTTCGTGCAAAATGGGGGCGGAACTTATGCCGCACTCTGTATAATGTTTCTCGCCACAGAAACATAGAGAGTGTAATATATTATTTATTATTCAGTGGTTATATTAGTTTACTATCCAACACATCACCATCTATGGATTAATTACTAAAACGAAATAATGTTAAATGAAAATCAAGAATCTATAAAATAGTTATTAAAAATATGTTGGTACTTAATAGCAACAATTCATGCACATGTGATTTTTTAGTTTTAAATGAAAATTTTTTAAATGTTTCAAAAAGTATGTTTGCTGGTTTATATTGGAAAACAAAATATTATATGCAATTATCGACAACTACTATTATGTAATCAGATATCGCCGTAATTTTGCGTAAATCTCATTTAAGTTATTTAAAACAGTTTAGCAAAATTTGAGCACATTCTTTCACATTGGCTTCGCACCAGGTTACGATTATAAATCACCAATGGTGTGTGAATTTTAAACAAGAGCGTTGAATAAGAAATCAATTTTAATCAGAAATCAGAAGCTGCCCATTCTTATTATCCATAAACCTTGTTTTATCCCTTTTAATTTTCTGTTCGATTTTTTTTTTAAATAGGCAGATTAATGTTAATAGTGATAATTACTATAATAACTAAATATATCTATCAAGAGAATTGTGGTACGGTCCACTACTCTTTGCTGCTAAGTCATAATCATTATTTTTAGATTACATGGTGCAATATGACCATAAAACTATAGGCTTCATTTACAATGGAGTTTAAATTTATTCATAATAATAATTAATTATCGATTCAAGTAGTCCGTACCTGAACTTAAAGACGAAGAATCTAGTTAGATATATATGTGTTTAATATCCTAGATATTAACCACAAATGCCTAGATACTGTTTCCATTAGTAGTTTTGAAAACTCAAAAGTTTTACATTAGCGGTGTTCAAATGACATGTGAATTGCTTGTTTTAAAATACCCCTAAAAAGAAAAGGTTAAATAAAAAAATATATATGTTAATTTTCTTTAAAAGACCATGAATAAATATTGGAACTGCCTTCCACGCAATATATTATGATGCCTGTAAAGGAGTGCCAATCTCTATAAATAAATTTAAACCGAACAATGACTGAATATGGCCATCATTTTTGCCTAAATACTAAATAGTTGTGGAAGTCATTCCAGAATCTTTTATATTCCACCAATAAAAAGCCATTTGATTCATTTTTTTATGTTTTCTTTCATATATATTTACAATGGTATGGCTATATAACAGCTTCTTGATCTTGAATGTTTTTTATAACGTTAAAAGCAGTAAAGCTTCATGATTTCTGAGCATAAATTTTAGACTTATCGATAACCGACAAATATTCGTACAGTATATAGAGACATGCTATTCGGAAATGAGTTCTTCGATGTTTCCTTACATATATATTTGGTTGGAGCGTCATTTTAACTGAAAATATAGATAGGTACGTAATATGAAGTATTGATTCTATAATATTAACGTATACTTAATATATCTGTACCGCTCATTCTATTTTTCGATTTTTGTAAGAGGTGGCGGTATATTATTATTTTGTAGGTCACATTAACGTCTGGGAACGATTTCAATTGGTACATTATAACCGAAATAACTACAGGAATGAGAGAAACAAGGAAATCTCACTAGTAGGGGAGACAGACAAACTCACTTATGTTAATCTCACAATAACGTCTGGTAAGGATTTGTTCCTATATTACAAGGGAAATTGGGGGCCATCCTATCTCTATTATAAACAAAGCAACAATTTATCGAGATCCCACTGCCTCCAAATTTAACGACTGCTACGACTCTTGGCGCTAAGCTATTAAAATATGTAAGTTCCATAATATGTGACAGAATTACAGGGTTAAGAGATGTGGGGATTGGTATAGTTTATAATGGAGTATGAACCAATCCTTAGGAATAATTCACCTGTTCAACTGTTCAACAGTTTTATTAAAAAAGTTACATGATCTGAAGTTCTTTTCTAAACAAATTTCATAAAAATTTCAAACTCTAATAAAGAAATTTTTACTTTAGGAATTATTTCTAATATTTTATTTGAAATCCCAATATTAAGGATTCCTTACTATGATGTGCATATAAAAATGTTAGAAAATATACAAAGAAAGTTCTGTAAATATTTATACTTTGTAAAATATAATAGATATCCTGACAGAAATTACAATTATTGTGAATTACTGCGAGCATTTTAAATTGACCCTTTGTTTATTCGACGTAAAATATCAAGTATTAACTATTTATATAAAACCATTCATGGGCAAGTAGATAATCCTGAATTTTTAGAAAAATTGCAGTTTCACATACCTAGAATAGGGTCAAGGCATATTCCTACTTTTAAGTTTCACACCCTTAATACTAATCACTACATGAATTCGCCACTTATTTCCATGTGTAGGAATTATAATGAAATACAGCCTTTTGCTGATATATTTTGTAATAGCCTTGCACATTTTTCTCGAACTGTTAAAGATGCCATATTAACTAATTCTATATTTTGATTGTTATATATTGTATGTATGTTATATGTGTTCTTTGTATATTGTATTGTATGTTATGTATGATTTTTTATGTAACCTTTTTATGGTTATGATATTTCTGTGTTATTATTCATTACCATGTATCCTATTTTATGGACACTAGTTGTGTGTTGGATTTCAATAAACTTATTATTATTATTATTATTATTTTTATTATTATTATTATTATTATTATTATTATTATTACTATTATTATTATTATTATTAAAAGGACTCGTATGCTTCAATTTCTAAAGATACATTTTATAAAGTTAGAATTTAAATTAAATATGGTTAGTACCAATTTTTACAGGTCTAAACAGGTACTCGTAGATTCGCAGTACTATTCAACAAATTAATGTATGTTAACTCATATACGTCTACCTAGGTTCTGCATTACAAATTGATTTGTTTATTTACTGTCTGTGTGAACTAAACACATTTTTTATCGCAATCATAATAATATAATGAGCTGATAGATTCATCGACCTCAATCTTGACGAGTTCATTATTATTTACTCGTAAAATGATGATATAAAAGAGAGATACATTTTTAGTAGTTTACACACACCTACGCAAGTGATACAGATGAATACAAATGAGATTACAACCGTTTTGATTATATTTACTATTATACTTAATAATAACCTTAATTTTACTAAATATCTGTAACTTTTCCTGAAGGGCAGGTAGTGTACTTAATATGTTCTGTTAAATTGAAGAGTATAGAATAAAATTGCTTAGATGTTTTCAATGCTCAATGAGATAGGTACTCTCTATTCAAAATAATTTAAAATTTATAGAGAAAACAAATGCAAGGGCTATCTCTTCTTCCCGGAGTTAGAATTCGGAGTTATTGTATAAATAACTATACTTAATAGGCTTAATAAACTCAATAGTCTGTGTAAATCACTTTCACATCCTGTAAAGTCTTAATTAATATTAATATTTAATAAAAACAGCCCAATATTGAACTGTAACAATTGCTTGTCACAATAAACAGCAATACTTGTTACAATAAATATACACTTTACTGCATATACTATTTTTCTAAATAGTTTAAGTTTAATTTGGATTATCGTCTCCTACTTCTTGAATGATGCGGATTTTTTTATATGTACACTGAGAAAACTATTTATTTGTATATGTATACTAAACGTGTGATATTACTCTAAATAGGCGAGCCGGTTGCTCAGGGTTTAGCGTCTAGATTCACTAGATCGTTTTCAATTGACTTGTCTACGTAGATTAAGGCTTGCTCGCAGACATGGGTTTGCAACCATCCTGGAGATGGCCTAGGATGGGAAGATTGTCAGCTTGGTGTTAATGTGAAAGATTAAAATCAATTGTTGATGTTTGACTATTTTCAAGTTTCCTTTGCAGCCTGAATAGTGGTTAGGGCTTCCGAACCTAAGCCGTTCCTGAGACGCAAATAATAATAAGCCACCTCCTCTCCCACACAAGTCTCAGATTTTCGGGATAATCCTTCTGATTAGAATGAGAGATAGAGATATTATTATTATTAATTCATGATTGATTAATTCAACATTTATTTAATATATAAACTATATATTTTTAAACTTATATATTTGAATTCAACATTTATTTAATATAAAAACGCTTTTCTTCATGTAAAACATCATTTCTTTAAGATCCCGCAAGTTGTGCCTTGTACATTGATGTATGATTGAGTGTAACCCTATAACTGCATATGTTTTCCTAATATATCTCATTCCTCCACTAAATGATGGTTCGGGTTTATCAAGTGGGCACTGTTGAGAAATATAGAGGAATAATACGTCGCCTCCTCCTAAACACAAATCTGAAACATTTAGGCTAATCCTTGCAATGGAAGAGAGGGCGATAGGTATTATTATACAGGGTTATTCAGAACTTATCTCTAAAACTTTGAGGATATGTGCATCCTTAAATAAGAAATCGATATCACCAAAAAAATATATAATAAAAGTCTTAGGATTTCCCGTAAACAATGTTTAAAGTTATACATTGGACTATATATATTATATATTTATATATATATATAAAGGACTACGTAGATGGGCAACTGTACTTCAACGACAATCTGATATACCACATTCCTAAAAATGTGGTAAAAAAAGTAAACACGTTTTTTGTACCTGGAACGCCTGGGCGAATAGACTTGGAGTGGGGATAATATCTCTATTGTCTATTCAGTCATCAGTCTATGTGTGTACTCTCTGTGTGCCGGTGTTTTATTTATCGTAGGAGTGTTAAACTGTAAAATTTTCAAAATGGCTCATGTGTACAGTAATGCTGAGTTAATGGACTGTTACCAGTGGATTATCAACTACGAGTTAGGTTTTGTGAGTGGTTGTTGCAGCAAAATGGTGAAAATCCCTAATTTACTTAATAATTTGCGTTTACAAGATCAGCAACCAGGAGGAACATTCGGTTTAGTGCGACAAAATTGGATAAGGCGTGCCCAAAATGTGTACAAGTCGAGGAATATTATTTCCAACAGCTTTTGTAACAAGGTATGTGCAAATTTTTTATAAATTTCATGTTTCTAATACCTAGTAATCAAGTAGCGCAATTCTTCAAAATTAGTGTAACAAAATGTTATTCATTTTAAAGACACGTCACTTTGGTCACATCTATCTATCTTTAAGTTTATTTTAAAGTAAAAACGCTGCAAATCTTTTTTGCGCCGGGTGTCGGTATACTCTTAGAACTTCCGAAGTTTTTTTCGTGCTAGCCAGTTTGCATTCAGTCCCAAGGTCACTCCATTACAGTGGACCAGTATCCAGCGGCGTGCAATAAAAAAGTTTTAAATAGTTTTCAGAAGCCGCCAAAAAAATTTTTTTTGCACTACCACATTTCTACATGTATGTTGAACATCCCCAAATTTTATTATGGATAAGTTCTGAATAACACTGTATAATATACTTGACGATCTACTTTGTTAATCTCTACGAGTACTAGAGTGAGTACTAGTATTGTCTCTACTGAGTAAGTACAAAGTAAGTGAGTAAATAGAATAATGTATTCATCATGCGTGTAACGGCTGATGCATCTTTGGGTTAATTACGACACGAACCATCACGATCATTCACTCATTAACTAAAAGTATCTTTGCAAGCTCACTGAATAATATCCAAATCGCCTGAATCAGTCCATCCACCCGTTTTAATTAATATAGAAAATATATATTTTTTACTTCTTTAATCAGTTACCTACAGTTGCACATAAAAATTTTTATTCTTATAAATTTGAAACTACCATTTATGGTATAATCCCTCTACACCAACCGTATGGATTTTTCACTTAAAATGTCTTTGACATTTTACAAATTGTTCTTCTCCTGAAAACCCGACAGCCGAGACAGTACTAAATGCATCACGTTGAAGTTTCTTACATAAATTGAGGTCCAATGGACACACTCTACAACCGAGTATCCCGGGTTTATTATATAAATGCCAGTGGAATTTTATGGGCATTTCACAAGTGTTGACAAATAGGAAAAGTGCATTCAATCAAATTTTTTGTAAGCACATGTATACAGAGTAATTCAAAGAAATCAAGTTGGCATCATCTGGAGATGATTAAAACTGAATAAGTTAATAATTAATAATTAATAATTAATAATTAATAATTAATAATTAATAATTAATAATTAATAATTAATAATTAATAATTAATAATTAATAATTAATAATTAATAATTAATAATTAATAATCAATAATTAATAATTAATAATTAATAATTAATAATTAATAATTAATAATTAATAATTAATAATTAATAATTAATAATTAATAATTAATAACTAATAATTAATAATTAATAATTAATAATTGATAATTAGAATTAGAAAAATTAAATTAATTTTATCATCTCCAGATGATGCCAACTTGATTGGCGAAACGCGCGCCGAGTGCAGTGGAGTGTTTTGGAAAACTGCGTCAGTGTTAGCTTCACACCAAAGGTTCCAACACCCCTTCAAGATATTTTAACTACTTACTATACTTAACTACTTATTTTACAGCCTGTATAGCAACATTTTCATTTCAATCATTCATTTCATAATTTGCATAAGTCCCTACTGAATACAGTTAGGTATATAGACTTCAATACGTATTAGTTTCCCAGATGCGATTACTTTGCCCCTTGCCATGATACGCCCGCGGCATTCGCTTAACTATATTACAAAAGGTGTAACTCTTGGGACACTTCATGGCTTTGAATTTTGTATAACCATTGATTGAAAAGTATAATTGTAATTGTATTATTCAATTAACGATAAACTATTTTATAGTATTTTGTTAAAAGTCCCTTAGAATTCCTTTACTGGCTAAGTTAGGCTCAAAAGTCAATGGGCCGAAAACTAGACCCCACAACGCGACCATGTGGTCTACATATGTTGTGTCTCATGCGCTATTATGTTTTATCCAATAGGTCCAGCTTCTTTATGAAGTTTCACTATGGCGGGGTCATAACTATACACTTCCACCCCAACTTTCAGAGGTATTTTGGATCCGTCAGTAAACTCCTATGTGCCCTCAATAGGTTGGTTTTATTCCAATTCAATTCACTTCTACCCAAGAAGAAAGTTTTAAAGGCAATTCATCGTTCTTTCGTTCGTTCAAGACGAAACATCTCAAATCATCTCCAGAAGGTGGTGCATTTTCATATTATCTAGCAGCCTTTTGAGTTTCATGATGTCAGCTTGAGGAATAGGAATAACCGTCTATTTTCATAATTTTCGGGATTTCATGAGCCAATCTGTATATAAAGAGGAGATAAATTTAGTAGGATTTCCAAAGCGGTTGTATGGAACAAATTACTCTAGTTATAGCCAAGCACTTTAGACTCAGTTATGACCAAGTGCTCAGAGATCAAGTGTCTCTGTAATACAGAGATTGGCTTTGGTAGTTCGCTGTAGTGTCTTCCATCACCATACTCTGCAGCTGAACGTCGTTATGGATTTGGATTATGAATAACCGTCACTTTCAGCCAATGTACATATTTTGTTAATGCCCAATGTCTCAAAATTTTCCAAATGTCCGTCAACATATCCATAAGGACAATGTAGCTTTGTGTAAGTAGATAATTAACTTTTTTTCAATGCGTGTTTTACTAGTTTAGTATCTTCTAGAGATACTTCCAAGTTGTTGAACAAAGTCGCTCCATAAACCTTTTGATACAATTAGCTTAGTAAAGTTTGGAGAATTTTTTAAATAAGCTCACAACGAGAAGATGACTTACAGTTTTCTGGAACTATAATTTTTTTATTAAAAAATATTATACCAAAATTGTCTTTGTTTTATTAAAGAAAGGGGTGAAGATTTATTTTGAATCCCATCGTACATAACATCCAATAAACGGAAAGCCTCAGCGAATGGGTAGACAAGATGGGAAGAAGCAAAATTTCACAAAAGGGAACGTGTGCACATGATGGAAACAAATGAAGTGCCACGCCTGACAAATTAAAACATTACCCTAGCATCTATCCTATCCCATTCTAAGCCGGATAACGTAGTCGGTTTCCCTAAAAATAGAAGGTGTCTTCATAAAGTAAACGATGAGTCTTAGCACATGAAAAATAATACTTCCGAAAGGATCCAAGGATATTATGAAATGGTTCCACTGAACTTAGTTAGTTATTCTCAAATAAATGACATGTCTAATTAATTTTATTTCAATTAGGTAATTGATAGAGTGTTTTAAATAAAAAAATATTAATTAAACCTTATTATTCATGTTTAATAAAAGCTATCATTCGCTTATGATTAATATTTCCGGTGACACTCAATATAATAATATTTTAATATCAGCCCACGATAATGTAAATTCAGGTTTTCTGAATAAATCTGATGTACCTACTATAAGTGACAGAGGGTTACAACGTCTAATCTAATTCAAATAAGGAGCAGGTTATGTACAGCAGGTAAAGGTGGCCCGTTTAATATGGGCCTATACCTTATCTCAGAAACTACAAGTTCTACAGAAAAAAAAATTATATGAAATTGTTTTTTTCAAAGTTATCTTCAATTTTTTATATTTTCAAACTTATAACCTGTTTATATACAGGGCGATGAACTAAAGTTCCTTTTTTTTTTAAATAGTACACCCTGTATATTATTACATTTTCGGAAAGCCCTTCTAAAGACGAGTTCAATGATATATGATATGATGGGTCTGACGCCCGCCGTTTCGGAGTTATTGAGTATTATCTTCAGGAAATAGCCTATATTAAAATCGTGCTAGAAAGGTTAATAATTAAGTTTTTGAGCCTCAACTTGCGCAAAGAGATTTCTAATTTTATGTACTTTATTATGTAATTATTCAATATTCCACTTATAATATAAATTTGACCGTGTTGCCACATTCCGAAAACCATAAATTCTCACGATTATTTCAAATGGAACACCCTGTATATTGTTACATTTCTAGAAAGCCCTTCTATCGACAAGTTCAATGATATATGATATGATGGGTCTAACGCCCGCCGTTTCGGAGTTATTGAGTAGGTATTATCTTCAGGAAATAGCCCATATTAAAATCGTGCTAGAAAAGTTAATAATTAAGTTTTTGAGCCTTAACTTGCGCCAAGAGATTTCTAATTTTATGTACTTTATTATGTAATTACTCAATATAAAACTTATAAAAAAAATTTGACGGTGTTGCCTTGCCACATTTCGAAAACCATAAATTCTCACGATTTTTTCAAATGGAACACCCTGTATATTGTTACATTTCTAGAAATTAATTTCTTAAAATACAAGGTGACCCAGATAGGCCGTAAAATATTAATATATTTTTTTAATGGATAATAATATTTGCCTCCCTCAATCTAATCAATAGGAGTAATCCCTGTTGTGGGAGAGGGGACGGTATGCTATTATTCTGAGAATCTCTAGGCGCTCAGAAATGACTTATGTCGATAAAACCTAACCTCTATTTACTGGAACACTATGAGAAACTTGGAAAATCCCGCCCAGTTATGTGGACAGCCATGTTCGGTTTTCACATTAACATCTGGCAAGAATTTTATTATGATATTTCGCGCTGAGTTAGTCGCAGAATCATCTTTGTATTTTCACAGATCATTCGTCAGGAACACGTTGATATGCATTTTGACTTTGACGGATACACCTCCAATGGTAAGGGGTCTTGTTTAAGCTTGGTTTCATGTATCTTAATAGCCTGCAAATGTTTAAGCTTGGTTTCATGTATCTTAATAGCCTGCAAATGTGTCTGTTTTATGTCAATAGTTTAACCTGCATTCCTTCGGCGCTCAAGTGGGGTTTAAACCCTAAAAACTGTAACGTATGCATGTATCGTGTGAAGGAATCAGTTTAGTCTAGTATTAAGTATTAAGTTGTAAACTACAACCATAAGGTGCAGGACGTTGTTCTGCACACAAGCAGACTAGTTAGTTCACTATCACAAAAAATTATATACAGTCCACTTAATTATACTATAGCAAGTCAATGCAAGTGTTTTAATTCAATCAATCAACAGCGATGCTACCGCAGCTCGCTTTTCGTTAATAACGCGGAGAAATCCCACAGTACATGGTCCTACGATCCGGATAATTTGGTTCTACGATCTGGATAATTTGGTTCTACGATACGAAGTACAAGATCCTAGTCGATCTGGATGGAATAATCTGGTTCTAGTGGTGCCCTATGGAATAATTGGATTCTTGTCAAGTCGCATGGAATAAGTTTGGTTCACGTCGTGCAAAACGAATTGGATTAATTTAGTTCGTAGTAAGTTTGATAGTGAATAAAATCAGTGATAGTGAACGTCGATAGTCTCATCATACGCAAGAGTTTTGGATTCAAAGAAGCTCTACACAAACGAAGCATTCAACACAAAGAAACACAAATCAGCAACAACGCAAATCAACGCAAAGAAACACAAATAAGAAGCTACACAAACGAAGCAATTAACGCAAAGAAACACAAATAAGACGCTACTTAAACGAAGCAATCAATACAAACAAACACGAAGAAGCAACTACTTAAACGAATAATCAACACAAAGGTACACAAAGAAGCAACACATACACACTCGAGAGGTATCTCTACACATAAGCAAGCAATACTGTAAGTCACTCTTCCTTTTATATACGTCCTAGTCTTAAGTAATTATCTCTGTTTGTTATCTGACATAGTACGGTTTTTATCTAAGCAAAATGACTGAACTCAACGAAAGCAACTTACCCGCTTTGATTTTAAGACGAGGTCAATTTAAGGGACAAGTTACACGTTTTCAAAATTTTCTAAATGCCTTTAACGCAGAAAATGCTGATCTACTAGAAATTGAAACGCGTTTTACTAGACTTGATGGGATTTTAGATAAATTTGAGGAAATTCAAAACAGCATCGAAGTGCTCTCAGGTAGAGTCGTTCAAAACGATGAACGAGAAGCCTTTGAGAGTGCTTTTTACAAGGTTAGTGCCACAGTTAGAGAGTTCTTACGGTCCAAGCAAAATAATGCGCAAAGCAACCAACTCGATGTAGTTACTCGCGAAATAAATACGCCTACGGGTACAACGGCAACCGTTAATACAAATGTAGACAATTTATTAGGTCAGGTAAAACTACCAAATGTTGACTTGTCAGAGTTTCAGGGATTATATGACGAGTAGACAAGCTTTCATGACAATTTCGCTACACTAATACATGAAAATCAAAAATTATCAAACGTGCAAAAATTCTATTATTTAAGGTCATGTCTGAAGGGAGAGGCAGCTCAGGTAATACACTCTATGAAAATGACAAATAACAATTATGACATTGCATGGGGTATGTTGAAAGAACGCTACGAAAACAAAAAACGTATAATATATACACATATGAACGCTATTTTCGATTTGACACCAGTAAAATACGAATCTTGTAGTCAATTGCGAAAATTATTAAACAATTTCAACAGAAATTTCCGCGCGTTGCAGGCTATAGGCCAACCCACGGATAAATGGGATACACCCATTATATGCACGATCATTTCAAAACTCGATTCTCAAACAAAAAGGGAATGGGAATATGTTATACGCAAAGATGATATAGATTCAATTACGACAACAAAATTAGTTGAATTTCTATTAGAACGTTGTCAGTTACTAGAAACTGTCGAATATAAAAACAAAGGTACTCAAAATTCACGCGAAGATAAATCATACACTCATTTATCGATCAGCAAAATTGCATGCTCATTTTGTAGGGAAAATCATTTCAATAATCAGTGTCAGAAATTTATTAAAATGTCATCTTCTAATAAGCTAATAGAAGTCAAGAAAAATAAATTATGCACAAACTGTTTGAGACCCAACCATTTCGTGGCAAATTGTAAGGCTAGTTCTTGTAAACATTGCAATATAAAACATCACTCTTTGCTACATATGGCTGAAAGTAATAAATCTCATGATGATAGAAATGACCACCCTATTGAAAATAGCAACCCAGGGGGGTCCCAAGAGGACACTGCTTTGACGCATACCACCCTTCTTACAGAAACAAAACAGACTTCACAGGTGTTGTTAGCTACAGCATCAGTAAATATTCTCAATTCCAATGGAAAAATGGTACGTTGTCGCGCGCTCTTAGACAGCGGCTCACAGTCCAATTTTATCACGGGGTCTTTAGTACAAAAATTAAAGCTAAAAACCACACAAGCAAATATACCTGTAGCAGGTGTAAATAATGTATCGAGTAATATTTCAAGAAAAACGGAAGGATTTATATTCTCATTGGATAATAAATACAAAACGAAAGAAAACTTTTTGATAGTTAATAAAATTACAGGTAACTTGCCTCAAATATCCTTTGATATATCAGAATTGAATCTTCCTACAAATATTCAGTTAGCGGACGAGAACATTAATGAAGCTACTCCGATTGATTTACTTTTAGGCGCGAGTTTGTTCTTCGATATATTATGCGTAGGTCAAATCAAACTGGGGAAAAACAAGCCGGTTGCTCAAAAAACTAAACTCGGTTGGATTATTTCGGGCAATCTACAATCTACAAAAAATATTAATCGACCTACTGTTTGCAATTTATCTATATCGGATCAATATTTACACGAACAAGCTAAACCATTTTGGACACTTGAAGAAGTAGGTGACAAAAAATGCTATTCTCAAGAGGAGCAAGAGTGTGAGCAGTATTTCACAAAGACATTCAAACGCGATGCGAGCGGGAGGTTTGAGGTTAGTTTGCCCTTTCAGGAGAACATAAAATCTCTAGGCGAATCTCAAAATACTGCAATTAACAGGTTCTTATCGCTAGAAAAACGATTGCAACGCGATATTAGTCTAAAAACACAATATACAAATTTTATGGCGGAATATGAAGCACTCGAACACATGTCGGTTATTGACACTTCTAATGATACGACAAATTCTTTGGAATATTATTTACCGCACCATGGTGTAATTAAGGAACATAGCAAGACCACGAAGCTTAGAGTAGTATTTGACGCATCATGTAAAACCAATTCGGGTTTATCGTTGAATGATGTTCTGAAGGTGGGTGCAACCATTCAAAACGATTTGTACTCCATTGCTATCAAAAACGATTTTTATATGGATGACTTAATTAGTGGTGCGGGTAACATAAGGGCAGCTGTAAAACTAAAAACAGAAATTCCAGAAATTCTTAATTCTGGAGAGTTATCTCTGCGGAAATGGTGTTCTAATCGTACCGAGTTACTCGATAACAAAAACTTAGGGGATTTACCAGAATACTATATTAGTAAGGATGAAAATATCAAGGCTTTAGGTTTAGTTTGGAATCCAAATTACGACGCCTTTTCGTATTTGGTAAACTTATCAAAGGGAAACTTTATTACAAAACGTTTTATTCTATCTACCGTCGCTAAAATATTTGATCCTTTAGGGTTAATTGGGCCTGTAATAGTACAGGCTAAGCTTTTATTACAAAAATTATGTCAAATACAAATTTCTAGGGATGAATCAATCCCATTTGACCTACACACCTCGTTCCAACTCTTTTATGATCCATTAGCAGACTTAAATTCTATTAAAATACCGAGACAGGTTACCATACCTGAATATACAAAAATTGAGTTGGCCGGTGATCTATCATCTAAGGTATTCTTAAATTGTCTAAAACGCTTCACATCCAGAAGAGGCTTATGTCGAAATATTTATAGCGATAATGGCACTAACTTTGTTGGTGCAAGTAATGAGCTAAAATCCATAGTTCAATCACTAGGAAATTCTATACAGTCTAGTGAAATTCGTAACTTTTTACTAGAAAATTCTATAATATGGCATTTTATACCTCCTTTTTCTCCACATCAAGGTGGATTGTGGGAATCTGCGGTGCGTTCAGCCAAATTTAACTTAATTCGCGTGGTGGGAAATGCTCATCTAACTTATGAAGGGTTATACACAGTTCTATGTCAGATAGAAGCAGTACTCAATTCCCGACCTCTTATACCTATGACTCATGATCCCGAAGATCTTTCTGTTTTAACCCCTGCACACTTCCTTGTGGGTGACTCTCTCATGGCCATACCTCAAGAAGACGTTTCGGAAATACCAGTGAACCGCTTGAAGTTACACGCTCGTTTGCAGCAAATTGTGCAGCACTTTTGGAGGCGATGGTCTGCTGAATATCTAACGTTACTTCAGCAGCGCGGAAAATGGAAAAAATCATTTCCTGGACTTATGGTCGGTGATTTGATTAATCAAGGATGATGACTCAGCTCCTCTTCAATGGAAGTTAGGACGTATTACTACACTTCACCCAGGAAAGGACGGAATCACTCGCGTTGTGAGTGTTTTAGTGCGCGGTGGAGTGGTCAAACGTAGTGTAGTTAAGGTGTATAAACTGCCCATAGACAGCAATGCTTGCTTAGAGAACTGAAATGGGATATTTACTATATACTATTGAACGATATTAGTTTAATTTAAATACCTAGTGACCCAAGATTGTATAATGTCACTATTTCCAGTAATTAGTGTCATATAACTCATAGATTTCTTTTATGCTTTATTTGAAAGCTAGGAGCTTCCAAGGCGGGCGGGATGTTTAAGCTTGGTTTCATGTATCTTAATAGCCTGCAAATGTTTAAGCTTGGTTTCATGTATCTTAATAGCCTGCAAATGTGTCTGTTTTATGTCAATAGTTTGACCTGCATTCCTTCGGCGCTCAAGTGGGGTTTAAACCCTAAAAACTGTAACGTATGCATGTATCGTGTGAAGGAATCAGTTTAGTCTAGTATTAAGTATTAAGTTGTAAACTACAACCATAAGGTGCAGGACGTTGTTCTGCACACAAGCAGACTAGTTAGTTCACTATCACAAAAAATTATATACAGTCCACTTAATTATACTATAGCAAGTCAATGCAAGTGTTTTAATTCAATCAATCAACAGCGATGCTACCGCAGCTCGCTTTTCGTTAATAACGCGGAGAAATCCCACAGTACAGGTATATAACCGACAAATCGTAGGTACTATAAGTAAAACATGTTATATGTTTTTGAAGCAAAAGATATATTTCCGCTTGAAAACATATATCCTTTTTTGTTTAACTACACTACCAGCAGTTTTTGCTAGAAAATTTATTCTTTTTTCCGTAACAAAACATTGTTACATACGCTCACATATGTTATTCTATTTCTACCATTTATTTGGAGATTTATAATGAGATAATGGTGTAGTATACTGTGTCTGCTAGACAGTGTGTGGATATACTTAAGGGTCCATTCTCTGTAGATTTGACAGGCATGAATGTTGGGTCGGATTGAGAGGATGGGTGGCCGATGGGTGGAGATTTATATATTCCAAATATCGAATTATTAAGATTTCGGAGGTGCACGTAAAGCCGAAGTAAAAAGGCACATGGAAATAAAGTTAGCCCTCATTGCAAAGGTACCGGATTTGTCTTATAATTGCAACAACATTTCTTTTTAGTGTTATAAATAATATATCACCGGAAAGATCAAAAGATAAACTAGATCCCTATAGTAGCAAATTTTTGTTTAATACATGTATTTTAGAGAAAATAATTTTTGAAAATACGCTATTTTAGTACAAGATTGTTTGCCTGGAATTTTAAAAATAAAAAGAAATACCAAAAATTACTACTATAGGGACTTAAATTAAAGTCTTATCTTTCAATACTTTTTTACTAAAAGTCGCTATCTTTTATAATTTTTTTATAATTAGACACGAGTCGAACGCCGATTTAAGGTTTATTTCGACCTAGTGAATGGACTCTTAATATTATTTATTAAACTAAACGCATAATGCCTGACATACAAAAATATGTCGACAATTACACCTCAATGAAAAGTTAAAATATAATATATAGTTTTCCATTTATTAAAAAGTAAAAATTAACCAAAATCAAACCCTGAAAGTTTTTTCCATTTAACTTACATCTACAATTTTAGATATCATATCAATAATGTACCTTATAACATTAGACATGCTTATTTTCCTTACTATACGGGCTTTTTACCAACCAGTTGACATTTGTTAACTTCATCAAAATTATTACGCAAACTTCCGCTTCAGAAACACGAACATACCTACATAAAATTTTACAAATGCCAGATGTTCCATACCGCATCAAATGGGATACTGTTGTGTGTTCGACTTGCCGCAAGTACCCAAATAATCCATTTAATCGAGGATTTTATGCACAACCAGCGTTAAAAGTCAACATCCAGAACGGATTTATTTATATGGTGGTAGAAACAAAACATTAAATTCACTGATAAATTTCAATAACTCTATAAAATAATGACATAAAACAAATAGCCGGTTTCAACATAATGAGTTTCTCGCTTGTCAATAGATAAATAGCAGATGTCCGATAAATACCACAGTTCGAAAGGAACAAAAGATATTGTTCGAAACGTATTGCTCAGAGTTCGTGGTAGCGGTTTGAAGTTGACGTTTCAATCGTCGAACATAAATAAATTCTAACAGTAGCAACTGCGTATAAAAGAAAAGTAAACACTTGCAACTATTACACCTACTTAAGATTATGCGATTTGTTGTACTTTTTCACATTGCCAGGCACTTCACAGATTGAGGTATTTGTAGTTTTTACGCTGGAGAAATAAAGTTTTACTAATAGGAATCTTGGTAATACAGGAAGTGAAACATAAACTATTTCTCTTTTAATACTGTGTGGCTTATTAATTTGTTGACGTTATGTATCACCTAAAAATACAAACTTTTCATAAGAGTGCTTTTAGTCTAAAAGAAAAAATACATAGGTATTTACAGAATTTTTTTATATATTCAGAGATATATTCAGAATGCCACTATATCTGACCGTTCTGTTTGTATCTTTTAATTAACTATATTAACACAGTTGTTTTACAGAAAAGCACAAATGCACAAAACGCAAAAACATTTCAAAAATGTCAGTTTACTTATTTATATTCGAAAATGCACCCTTTCAGGTTTTCTCTGTTTTTCTTGGGAAGAAAAATGAAACGCGTAGGCTATCTAGCATTTTCCTGTAAATAATAAGATATATTTTAATGTTCAAATTTAAAAAGTACAAGTCCCTATTTAAAATCCTAGAGAAAATGTTAGAAAAAGGACATCAAGTGACATTAAGAAAAGATAATTAATCATAGGTGGTGATAAATTCAAATTATTCAAATTAATATCATTGAAAAGGAAATTTTAACCCCTATCGAATGGTCAAAAAAATATCCACGGTTCTTTTAAAATTCTCGACATCGTGGATACCACTTCCGGAATAACCGGAAATGGTGTTCCGGTTATTCCGGTTTAAAATATTTTTTTAATAGAAAGTAGGGGTCCTAAGGTAATAATTCGACCCAAAATCCACATCTGTAACCTCAAAAACAATAAAATGATTTCGTCTTCTACAAGGATTTCGTTATCACCCGGTATAGCATTTTCATAACATCGTTAAATAGGCACATATTTCTGTACATATCATTAATCACCAATAAGATACAACAAAAAAGTTTCTATTATTCAAAAAATATATATTTTTATTTCTGAAGACAAAGAGAATAAAATCCAAAATTTACAAGCTAGGAATTGATAATAAGAACTCTTATAAATGGATAAATTACAACAGTAGTTAGTTATAAGGGGATCAAACAATTTTTGAGACAAAAATACGGCTCTATCTTGGTTGGAACAACTCCAAACAGTTATATACCACGACTATTAAGGATAATATCCTTGCTTATATAATTTACACATTTAGCGAACATAAAATATTTATTCTGAAAGTATCTACTTAAGTTTTTTTAGATATTTGGTCAAACTATTTGAAATATTCTTTCGAAAATAACTAAATAAATAAAAATATAGACTACAACAAATCCAGGAAATAATATGAAGCAAATATATTACTAATATCGGTAACTATTTATTTCTAACGTTATCTAAATATTTTTTCTTTTCATTGAATATTATTCCTTACTTTTCAAAATATAGGTAGCCATAAATTATAAATAAATATATTTTAGAGTAAGGATTTATCCTTTAATATATTATTTGTATGTTTTCAGAAGTGTGGCAAAGTACCTACATCTATTTTAGAGTAGGTAAGTAAAACTATAAAATCGTGATTAATGTGTCAAATGATCCGTCACAAAACGTGTTATTTCCGGTATTTATAACAGGATTCCAAAGAGAGGATATTATAATGTACAAGCTGCTATAAACAACAATTGACACTTCAATTTTACACAAAAACTATTGCTGTTTCGAAATAATGTATTTTTGATTTCTCTCAATTTTTGCAGTCGAATGAATCATTACAAGAATTTCAACAAAATTCCTGAATTTTATCAAAATGTGATATTAGTCGTCCTTTTCATGCACAACTGCATCCTTTTCCTAATATCAAATATGTATGTGCATCGAAAACAAAAAGATATACCTCAAACCTTCTAAAAAATCTTTATTATCTTAAAACTACCTACTCAGTATAATTTCATTAAAAACCTTGTGTACTATCAGCTCTAATGCAGAGATAGTAAAAGTAATAATTATTGAACCATTAATTTTCCATGTTAAGAGTATTAGTACTTACTCAGTTTGATAAGTATTCGCCTAATAAGTATCTACCTATATTTTCTTACCTACGCACTACACGTGGCTTTTTAAATTATATAGCAATAATTTCAAAAAATAAATTAATGTAAATTGTATTGTATTTTAAATTTATTTTTATGAACGAAATTTTCTCTAAGCCGCAATTACAATCATATAAGTAATTGTTAGATATACCTAAATAAATTTATTTTTGAAACGGCTACTCAAAGCAAATATTGATTAACATATTTTATTCATGGAAGAACAAATAAGTGACAACTTGTTACTTTATTATGCGTTTTATTTAATAGGTAATAGGTTTAATAGGTAGTATTTTTTATATAATATTTCATTTTCACGTGACAAATAGAAAAATCACTTTTAATAAAGTTATAACACAATATTTTAGCAAAGTTACTCATATAGCTTACACGCACGATTATTATACTAAATATAATTTTGTAACTTTGCTTATTAAATTACTGTGGCCATAAAAAAATAGCACTAGTATGATTTACTGTCCAAAAGGAAATATTAATAAACCATTAATATTTTAAATTGCCGACAAAACTCATCAGTCAAATATCTGCAGCGTTCTTGAACAAAATTCCACAGAAAATATCTAATAACTATACTCTGGTAGTGGGGAAGATTTACAAGTGTATAAATATTGTATAATTTCAGTTACAAACATTTTGTCTATTTCGAGAAGATTATAAGTACTGATAAACTGTACAATAATAATAATACCTAATAATATTGATAATAAGCTAATGGGTAATGAAACTAATAAGAATAAAAATACCATAATGTAGCAGCTACAGAAGAGCCTAATTTCAATACTGTTTTTTCTTTTAATAATAATTATAGCATACTCAGGTTTAAAGCAAATGACTGCGGACTAAAACTTAAAAAATAATATACGATGTAATTCAATTTGCTGTTGATAGAACAGAGAATAAAAAAGTGTATTTATAGAACTTTTCATTATTTGCGGGTTACTGTAAATGCCTACATTTTTTGTTATTTTACTTTTGCGTCCAATTGATAACCGCTGGAACTTATTACCTTTTCAGGCCTCGATCCTGGACGTGAAGGAAAATGTAATGACTTTATTCAATCATATTTAATGACTAATTAATGTATATAAAACAAAATATTAATTTATCTTTTGTCTCATAGTTTTCCAAAAGTTTACTAATTTATTGGAAAATAAAGGAAGCGAACATAAAACCTGACAGGACTCTCAATAGATTAGTTTGAATTATACTTAAATGTCTAATACAAAAAAACATATCAACTATTTTAAAACAGAATGTAGTAAGTTCTAATTATAACTTTTAATTATTAGTTGCTTTTTATAATACAATATCATTTAGACAACAAGACTTACTATCGCACATGTTCCTGAAGTCGCCGTGACCAAAAGCACATGTAATGACATGGTATAAGGAATACTAGTACAATGTTCATATTGTCAGTGACAGAATAATATAATTTCTCAAAAAGAAGAATTCTCAGATCCGACAGAATTTAGCAGTACTCTAATTTGATAAAGATTTTCGTAATTTAAAATGATTCTATTTTAATATGTATAATTTACATACATATAAAATAAAAGAAATCTATAGAGAGTTTCTCTCCAAAATTTTATACTACAATTTAAACATTTTATAACGTAGTCCATCTTACTTATATAAAAGACATTAGGGTGGTTAAGGGTGTCAAAGTTTAACAGTTTGCATCAACTTTTCCATGATGATTTACTCTCAAACTCGTGCAGTATATGTTAGGAACAACTTCCTGGTTAATTAAAATGAATTAAAGTCTGTGTAGTACACACTAAAAAAGTACATATATACGGAATGATAAAATATTTCATAATTATAATATTTTTTATAATTAGTGCTACAAATTTATATAGGTACATATTTTGTAAATTGCATTATCAATTACTAGGGGGTCAAATAACCTAGAGTTGAATAATAGAGTAAAATAAATTATTTTTTAGTTATGGTTCTATATACAATCCCGAATATATTTTTACTAATACTATTCTACATCTCTAGCACGGAAGAATTTTGGAAAATGTTTTTTTCCAATCTTTTTTATTCCAAAATCGCATCTTGAACCAATACAAGTAATATGGAAGCGCCTGGCATACGTACAATGAGAGCTGCGCTCTATATGTGCATGCGATGGAAATTTCTTTTAAAAACTCCTAATACATGTGCAGGGTGTTCATCTATACTTTGAACTAGTCTCTAAATCTATGATTTTACAAAAAAACTTTGTTAATATTGATTGTGTCTTAAAGATTTTGGCAATCGGATACCAAAATTGCATGATACATTTAATTTTTTTAAATAGAACATGGTTACTGTATATTTTCATAAATCTGGAAAGACCTTTTTCTGCTGTCAAAAATATATAATTAATAAATGTATTATATAACATCTAACAAACAGAAAAATAAACGTGAAAACACAAAAAATACAGAAATCGTTGGAAATGAAGATCTGTTTAGTCTATTTGAGTTCAAAATATACGTGAACACCCTGTACTCGCCGTTTTTTTAGGTGCCAATCAATAATGTTATAAATTTTCTCTCATTTACAGATTACATGAAAAGTATTTGTGTGTGTTATTTCTACTATAAGACTACTGTCTTTATAGTAGAAAAAAAACTCTATAAAGGTGGTTTAGATAAGAATGCCTTAAAATAGGTATAATGTACAGTCACTTTTGTACTGACAAAATATTAAATTTAGTGTCACGCAAAAAGACTGTCAAGGGAAAAAACTTCAAGGTTAAAGTGTAAAGAAAAGTATTCATATAGTTTTTATATTTTTTGAATGTTGAAAGTTTTTCATACCTACATACTTTGTGCACGATGTCTTTTTATCCTTCGTATTTTAGCTTTATAGCGAAAAGGGTCTATTAAAGATATATTTATATTGAAATACCCATGCTAATATTGTCTAAGTATACAAATAAAATCATGTTCATGTAATGAATGTACAGTCAACAGGATAAGAAATCATATTTGAGTTACGTAATGGTAAATATTCGCACTATACTGATAAGGACATGATTGAAGTCCTTCCATTCACACTCCTATTATATAGTTAACATACTCTTAAGCAAGAATTCGATTTTAAACATTTTAATAACTAAAAATCATACTGAAATTAGTTTTACAAATATATTGCATAATAATAAAACGACTTTAATGAATAAAACAAGTCACGAAATTTAGTGTTTGTTCAATCATTGCAAAAACTTCTATGATAAAAACAGGATCTTATAATGATATTGCTTTGATTTATACCAACAATTCTTTAAAAAGTACTGAGTCAATATTCTCCAACGCTAGGACGTTTTTATGAAATACCTCAATTAAAAGTTAATCCAAAATATGAGTAGAAAGAAGTGCAGAAATAAAGTCCATACACAATTTCAATGACACAGACACGTGTTTTTTCCACCGCAGCGCTATCCGGTGCGTGATATTCAAAGGCAATCGCGTTGAACTGAATCCAGCAGGCTGGCCATTCCAGCGCCAGGCGAGATATAGCGAATGTTTCCGCATACATACGACTACTAGGTGTCCAAGAAAAAATTGAAACAATAAAAACTTACCATTTATATTTAACATTACATTTATTTATTGTTGTTTGACGACCCGACGTCAAAGCTGGTTGGGCGGGTATTTATCACAAATAGTTGCATAAACATTTATATTTATTTCTTTGATGCTATGTAAATAACCAAGTAAACGCTAGGTAATGAATAATAAGGAATTTTGCATAAATATTGGTGTTTTATATTCGTATAATGTATAAGTACTGGCTAATAAAACTTTGAATTTGCATTTGAATACGAGCGCATGCACCATTTTCTAGAAAGTCATAGACTTGCATTTTAATTATTTAACAGAACGGACCTCTAGAAACATTTTTCAGTTACACACTTATAATCTTGATATACTCGTTGTTATCAGCTTATATCTGATTCAACAATTACTAAAATAAATTTAAAATAGTTGAAGTATTTACATTCTACAACTTTTTTATTATTTATGTAGTCTCCAAACGAAAACAATGAAAAAGTGAAAAAATCCGAGACATCAATGTTTCGGTGTTATCCCTCTTCAGTGTATAGTGTAGCTAAAACCTCGATTTTTTATTTACATTGACGAATAAAGCAATGTACTAAATGAATATATAGGTAATTAATTAGTATATCTTGAGATCAGTTAATATTTAGTTTGGTGGTTAGATAGATAGATTATATTTATAAAATAGTTAATTCGGTTTGAAATATATGTATAAAGATTAAAAGGAGTAAGTACTAAGGATTTAAATTTTTTCAAAACTATATAAAATACCTATTTAATCTTAAAATATTGTCTGAAAAACTTCTCGTTATAAAATCAAATTTATGATAACTTTTTAAGTAGGTAACTTATAATATCTTATATTATAACAATAAAGTTATATTTGTAGAATATTTGAAAAATCAATAAATCTAGTGAATCCGTACAGGGTGTACACGTATATTTTCAACTAAAATGGTCATTTTAAAGAATTATTTTTATAAGTTTTTTGTATTCACGTTTATTTTTTTGTTTTTTTAGTTTGTATATTCTTTACGTAATCATTATTCAATATACAAAAAAAATTAAGCAATATTGTTTTTGCATGGCCTGCCATTATATAGAATAGTTTGAAATTTTGAATACCTATGAAATATTTCGAAAACTCTTAGAGATAACTTATTAAAATTATATATTTTTTAAAGCAGAAGAAAAAGATCTTTCCAGATTTATGAAAATAGACGGTATTTTCTATTTAAAAAAAAGTTAGTTAAGGAGTTAGAGGCTAGTTCAAAATATATCTACGTGAACACAATGTTAATAATTTAAAAATACAACTCTGCAGCGTTTTATTTACACACAGTTTATTTACCACCAAGTGCAGGAAAAATTTTAATACATCGTGCCCTTCATTTTTCATGAGGAATCGAAAAATCAAATAAAAACTGTAGGTTGCCATTTAAATAAATGAAGTTGATATCGGCACAGCAAAATTGAGACACCCTGTATAGTGACCCATATTTTTATTTTATAGACCTGGGGAAAGGAGGACGGGTTATCATTTAAATTTTTTTCGTATCTTCAGAGATAACCGGAATGTCTTAGAATCCCTGACTAGGTGGACACCCTCTACAAGTTACTGATTTAGTAAAAATCTACTGTTTAATATCCCATATTAACCACAAACCTAGAGTTTGAAGATAACTATAGAAAACTGTCTAAATCTGCGATTTCCAAACCTCTTTAATATAGAACAATTTAGAGATTCATAAGTAGAATTTCATCTCGAGTATGAAAAATGTTTCTAACCCTTGCTTTAATATGTTTATTGCTTAGAAACAAGTTAGGAAGGTCTGTTACAAGAGTATGAGTTACCTATAGTTGTACAGATAGAGTGATTATATTTATTTAAATGATACCTACTAAGCTTTCGTTGCTGAAAGATATTCATATACCTATTCAATTACTAATAATACCTAATTAATCTAATCTAATACTAGACTCAAGAACGGCCTTCTCTATACCATTTAATGAGTATAAAGTTAAAGTGGATCCTCGAAGCGGATGGTTCTTTATGAAACATCGTGAAAATAATTGTTTTGAAAAAAACATTGATCTCATTTAGATATTCCAAGATATAATACTAGTATTTCGGCTTATTAGGCCTTTTTCAATAGAGTAATGTCTATTACTAAATGTTTTTAAGCGCGTTTTCGTTATTTATTTGTTTACAAGCACATACCCCCGATTGATCCCACCATCTTATATCTTGGAACATCTAAATGAGATCAATGTTTTTTTCAAAACAATTAGTATAAAGTTATTTGCAAATCCTCGTGTAGTATCAGGTGTAAATTGTTCAATTATTTGTCGTCCTACCCAATATAAGAAATGCCACTGTATAAAATAACGATTATTCTAAAACCGACCAAAGTAATTTCTCATGATAAACATGTTGGTGATTTGTTTAAGTAAAAATATGTGTTCATTATAGACCTTGATTATTTTATTAGTTGTTAAGGTTTTAACGTATTACTTAGCAGTTTAATATTGCCTAAAAGGAAAGTGAGATATACATCTATCCATCTAAATCATTGATTTTCTCTGCAACTGAGGTTACAATTTTTTTTACATGGAATTCCCAGTCTTTCTATAAGCAGAGATGTTCTGCGTAGAAAGATTTTATCCAAGTCAAATAAATGTAAAAAATCTCATATACTTAGATCCAATTTTATCAAGAATAGGTACTGGTTACCTAGGTTAGATTCCATTTCGCAAATATCAAATGTACAATAGTTTAAATGAATACTTTTATCATAAAATATTATTAGGTTTTTCAATTAAATTAACAGTAGAAACTTTCTGCATCGAAGGATTTTCTATATTACAGTTGGTTATGCAACAATGAATTTAAATTTATAACACATTTCAATTTTATTTTCTTTCTCAATTTTCCCATTAACTTTTCTAGGTTAGTGGGATTATCAGGATATTCACTGATCATTATTTGTTACAAATTTTTAGTAAGAATATAAAAAAACGACATTGTATGTGTATTTGACTCCAATTTATGGAAAAAAACTTTTGACATGAAAATACGGTTTACACAATCAATGTTATCAATAGACAACCAAATATTAAAAAGGTGTACATGGTGCTTCAAATTTTATCTCATTAGGTACTTCTACTGTCAGTAGCCACTGTCTGAAAAGCACTGATTTAAGAAAACATCAATATGGATGTGGAAAAAGGATAAAAAATGCATTTATTTAAATTTAAATAGTTATATTATCCCACTAATGCTGTGATTTCTATAGCGTAGTTCCAAACGTCAATAAATCGATAAGCTACATAGCGAAAGGGGTAAATAATTGTGAACATAAAAGATGTACGCATTTTATCCCGTCTTCATAGTCCAGTGATCCATTTCTCTCGGCCATATAAAATTGTGTAAAACAAGCTATCCAAAGTATTTTGTATAAAATTTTTGAGGGACCACGGATTCAACTTTTCCCAATATATTTCCCTATTAGAATAGAATAGCTTGAAGTTTATAAACGTTTCATTTTGAAATAATAAATAAAAAATATAAAAAACAAAAACCATAAAAGATGTATGTAATTAAAAAATAAAAGAAATAAGAAAAATGTAAGAATATCTAAAAATACAAATATATTAAAAGCATTAAAAGTTTAAAAAATTTAATTAAATTTAAGTACACATTTATGTGTACTAAGAGAATGGGTTTCCTTATACCTACTATAGCTTGAATGAAAAAAAATAAATAGTTTTTAGTGAATATTTATTGGCACATAAACTAGGAAATTTAACAGACCTGAAACGAATCATGGTCAAGATATGACAGCAACATCAAGTAATTTGTCATGCCTAGCATATTTTTTCTTTCACAAGTGACAGTTCCTTCTTCTAAGTAGAAATCAATGTGATTTTATTTTAACACTACCAGCAAAATAGTGGGTTGCTTTTAGCATCGGTAGGTATTTGCAAAAATAGATTCCAGCTTCAATCAAGTACCGGTGAACCAAACTCACAAATTCATCCCAACTTTCCATGACGTAATTTTACAATACTGTATACAATATTTGAACAGGATAATATAAATTTTCAAAATATATTAAAGGAAAATAAAAAACATTGATCATATTTACAGAAAAAATATCAGCTCTTATATTAACACAATAGTGAGAAAAATTTTCCTTTTCTTCTTGCAAAATTTACCACACTACATGAGCTTAGTGGGCTAGACTGTTGTGGCTTCATATTAATGTTACGTTATCTGTTATAGTCTGGGTCCTGGTAGTGGCAATATGGGTGGTGTGTGTGCGTTTCCTTATTGTATATTATAACTCCCTTTCGAACAGTTTTTGGCTTTAACTTTGAGAATTTCCTAATTTATATGGCGCGTTCAAAAAATTTTAACGCACTTTTTTTAATTTTGAACAGCTCTAACAAAATTAAACGATACCTCACTAGATGAAACCACAATTTTACCTTGGTATATTGGGGGTATGCTGTTGAATTCTCTCTGAGTTAAGATATATAAAATAAAATATATTTGTTATATTTATATTAACATAAAAAGAACTATAAAGAAGTGATAACATTTATGTAACGCCTGTATTTGACGATCATAAACCTAGAGATGTATCTACCTTCTTCAATTTATGCAGAAATGGCTCTTACATGATTTAGGTTTAAGACTATACCGAATTTTCCACTTTATGTAATAAAATTATCCTTCACTTTGTAGTGAACTACAAATATATTCACATCTACTATCTTTATTTCAATTAGTTTAGATACCTTAGAAAAGTAACAGAAAAACAACGTTTGGGCAATGTAAAAAATGGTGTTTACAGAAATGGTCGGCTCATTCGTTTATATTTACCCATGAGTAATTACACACTATATATTGAAATTAACTATTCGCAGTAACACTTTGAACTGTCTTAAAATAAACCCGGGAATGTAAATCTGCGAATAAATTAAACAACTTGCTTACATATCTGTGGTTACATACGCGAGGTTCTATTATTGCTATGTTGAGCTAAATTCAATTAGGAAAACGTAATCCGTTTCCATAGCATGATTACACAACTCTTTAATATTATCTGCAACACCCCAATCTTCTGCAAGAATCTTATTCTCTAATATGAAGACCATGTATGAATATTTTTTTTTTTAAGTTCTTTCATATTCTTAGAAAGACACATCCTCAAGTTGAACATTAAGAATCGGATTTTGTTTCATTTTAAATAAAATTCGAGTCCGTTCTATTTGGAAATTGCGTGTATTTGCAAAACTTCGTGCTTTTAATAAAGAATAGTTACGTTTAGATTATTACTGACTTAATGGCTTCTTGCAAATTTAACGCGTAGTTCTCATTGAACGCGCATCACCAACTGAATATGCATTTTGATTTAAACGCGCATCGCGATTTGAACGCGTTTCTTTAATTAAACGCTTTTTCCAGTCTATCACTATTTTATGGTTTATTTTTAAGTTTCAAATATGTTTTTTAAACATTTATGGATACTTTATGAACCTTACAAATATATAAAAGGTATGACACAACTTTTTGGACATTTTTACGAATATATATGGTACTTTATATATAGGGTACGGTCTGATGAGTCTGTAAATATAAAGAAAAGAATAATAATGTTCCATAAACAGTTTCTATTCCAGTAGTTCCTAACACATAAAAGTTATGGTCTGTTTTATTTTGGGAATTTCCCCTTACTATTAATGTCAGTTCGTATGTTAAGAAAGAAATATATGATATTTGTTTTGTAGTAAAAAACCAGAGCAATCAAGTTTATTGTGAGGTAAATTCTATATATTTAGAGCATGGAGGAGTTGGAAAAGTGCGTGAATAATAATAAACCCCATAATATGGTTGTTTTAAAATCTAAACTGAGTTAACAATATCGGATGGAGTGTTTTTGTTTATTTCAACAAGCATTTCGTATCTCATTCGAATTTGCATTGCACTTTAAAGTTGTACATGTATTTAAACAAAATCCAGCTTTATCTATGTAGTCTCTTATTATCATAAAAAATAAAAATGTTGTAAATAAATTGAGAATATATTTTATTAGGTTAAAAACATCCCCTACTTATTCATTTTGTAAACAAACTAAAACTATAGGTATGTAAACTTGAAATAAATATTATATATTTTCGATATAGTCAGTATATAATCTAATAAAGAATATATTTTTCTTTATAATAAATTATCCAAGATAGCCTCAAAACAAACATTTTCTTGTTTTTTTAATTTAAGACCAGTATTCTTGTTAATTTCTATCTATAATTAAGAGAAAGATATCAATCCCATTGCCATAAAAAATCCTGGCCCTACCTATATGCATTAGTTGTATCCAATAAAGGAATAAAGGGATAATGTGCTCTTAAAAGATAAATTAAAGTTCTAATCTAAAAATCTACTTATTTTTCAATCTGAAAGTCAAACATAAAAATTCTTTTTATAACAACTGAATTCAATAATCATAGCTAATAAGCAATCAATAAAAAATTTTAAACATTTTAGTAAAACAAAATAAAACTCGTCAGGTAAAATGCAAAAATGTTATATTTTATCTTTTATTTAATGATTTCTACACGAATCTATATTATCTATGTTTTATTTTGCACTATTAGGATATTTTCAATAATTAGAAAGTACACTCAAGACCAGAATAAGTAAAAAATATAATTCAGCAATAATAGTTTTGGCTTGGTATCTTCCATTGTGTCAGGTGGTTAATACACCTGGTCCTGTCCTCTGCATGTATAATGGTTAACGCAAGTTTCGTTGTTTGTTATCTTATCACTAGACAGAAAATGCCACTACAAAGCATCCCAATTGGCAGTTACTTCACAGAGGGCTTGGCCAGATGCATGAATCACTTCGTACAATGGAGGATAGACAAAGTTCTTATTTCTGAACGCTTCCCGCCTCAAAAAACCTGCTTTTCAAACTTCGTAGTTTGCTATTCAACGTCTAGATGGAGGCACTCTGCGCTCAAGGCCACTGTTATCCTGGCTGAGATGATGATGTGTCTTTGATGCCTTTGGTTGTCATTCATGTCTTTCGTATTGACTATGACTAAGTCCGAAACTGCGCAGTCTGCGAATAGTAGAAGGACAATCTGTCCAGTGATAGGGTAGCAAACTACAGTGGTTTCGAGTTGGTAATTATGATCAGAGAGGGCAACATTTGTATTAATCACTTAGTTTCATGGAAAACAGACAATACTCTTTCTTACACCTGAACATTATCCGCCTCTGGAAACCTGTTTGTTCAAAAATGACGACTGATTCGCTCGATCTTACAGTTTTGTTATTTTATAGTTCTTGTAAATAAAACTCATTTATGCAATTGCGTATTATGTCAATAAAATCAGGCGCCGCATCTGAATAAATTATTATTTATGTGGCAGATATAAAAATATAATTATTAGGTTTTGCTAACATATAAATTAAGTAGTAGTAGTATTAAGAACATTCTAAAAACATGGTAGTTATAGTAGTTAAGCAGAAACAAAGTTGCAGTAAATCCAGGATCGGATTAAGCATTTTAATTTTCATTAAATATACTTCGAAAAAAAAATCTGGATGCACTTGCAAAAAATTGGTACCTAATTTCAACCACTACAATACAGGTCCAAGAATAAATTGAGATAAAAACAACTCGAACCACATATTATCAATATAAGTATATTTGTATGAGAATGTAAATTGTTCATATAACTAGTGCTATTTCCAGCAGAGTCCGCCTCTGTCTTGTTGCAATAAAATAATTGCTTAACGGATTATGAAGGTCACGGATATAATTAATATAATGGGAATTTTTACAGCAGAATCGCTTTTGCTTTTTTATCTACACAATTTATGCGGATAATTTTGTTAGAGAATTTAAAAAGTAAAAATTCAAAACGTTTTGAAAATTTAAGTACGGAGGGTGTGCACCCCCTACGAACTATACACAGTGAAGTTATTTCGCTGAGATTATCTGCTTGATTTTCTGTGAACTTCAGCACAAAACTGAGAGCAGTGTATGACAATTTTTTCAGACTGTTAATTCAATTCGTCTATCAAAACTGAAATCCGGTAGGGATAATATAAACGGATATTCAATTTTTTATATTCTAAAAGATTTCTGTATTTCGGTTATTTGAAAATATCGAGAAGAAAGGAAAAAGCGTTACTAGCGGCAATTCTTTACCAACTCGTTAAGGAGCTATAAGTTTACTCAGAAATGAAAATCATAATAGGCTTCGGTGCAACTGAAAATTGATATTTTCACATCTATGACTTGAAAAAATTATTACCTATTTTAGGAAAAGGCTTCACTGAGTTGATAATCATACCTAGGATTTGGTTAATTTTACCAAATGGTAAATTTCAATACAGGGAAATAAGTATCTGTTTTATGCAGTTTTCCATGAGAACGCACTGCATAAAAATCCTTTGGTATTATTGTTACTAGTAGTAATAGTGAATGGGGTGCTGAAGCCTGGCCACTAGGTCATTAGCGGTCCCTTTTGCCTACCCCTACAGTCTTGTTCCCACCATTTCTTGACCCTCCTCGAACCTACCGAATCTGCTGATGATGAATTTCAAGATCTGGGTCTATCTGAGGGGCTCCACCTCGTCTCTGTGTAGCTCCCTGGCACCAAAGACATTATGGCTCAGTCTCCCAAATGCCCTACACTGTCCCCCCAAAACGTGAAGGGGTGTACTTCTCAATACATTCCGGACATATCAAGTCTTTCCTATCAAGAATATTGGAATTGTGCACTTGAAAATTCTCCAAATATAAACACAGATTATGTTCCTAAATAGTAAGAAAACTTCACCAGAACTGTTTCACTGTAAAAAATTGTTGACAAATATAGAATACCGACAATTATTACAAATTCCATGACTACCTGTTACCAATATAAATTTTGATAAAGTGGATACTCGAAGCGGATGGTTCTTTATGAAACATCGTGAAAATATTTGTTTTGAAAAAAACATTGATCTCATTTAGATGTTCCAAGAAATATATAGAAAACACTCTATATACCAGTATTTCGGCTTGTTAGGCCTTTTTCAATAGAGTAAATGTCTATTACTAAATATTTCCAAGCGCGTTTTCGTTATTTATTTGTTCACAAAAATCACATGTACACTTTTGGGCTCGCTATGTAGATGACATTTTTTGTATTTGGACTGGTACTGAAAGAAATTTGAGCGGCTTTCTCAATTTTTTAAATTCGCTTAACGATAATATTCAGTTTACAATGGAAAAGGAAGAAAACAATCAATTAAACTATTTGGATATAACAATAAGAAAGGTAGAAAATAAATTAAAATTCTCGGTTTATAGAAAACCAACAACTTCCGACGCAACCATACCAGCAAGTTCGCAGCAGTCCTGGCAAAAGTCGGTTTTCCATAGTTTAATTCATAGGCTTTTAATGTTTCCGCTGGAAAAAGCAGCAGATTTTGAAAAAGAATTAAGTACAATCAAACAAATTGCAAGAAACAACGGATATAAAGAAAAACTAATAGATAGCATGTTAAAAAATAAAAGGAGGAAATTAATTCGTCGGGAGTTTTACAATATTCGGGAAAAAGAAGGCAGCTATAGTTATATTAATCACGTCCCAGGTTATAGCGAAAAAATAGCTCGCAGAATAGAACGAAACGGGTGTAAAACGATTAGTGTCAACAAGCGTACTATTGGGAGAATTTTGATAAACAATAAAGAAAGGGTTAATAAATTAAAACAATCGGGGGTATACCAAATTAACTGCGCGGATTGTAATGCCGTGTATGTGGGTCAAACTGGCAGAAGTATCGAAACGAGAGTAAAAGGACATAAAAAATCCATATTAAATAACGCAAAAAATTCAGGATTAGTGACGCATTGTATAGAAAACAATCATTTTATAGGTCAGAAAAATGTAAAGGTACTGCATCGGGAAAAGAAAGGAAAGCGCTTAGATCTGTTAGAGCAATTAGAAATTAAAAAATCTTTAATTATAAATCTGTGTACTACCAATGATCAGATAGATTTTACACTCTCGCCCTTCTTAGAAACGGTAATAAAAACTCGGGCTTCACCAGTTGCCAGATGGTAGAATCAATCGGAGGTAGGCTCGTAAACAAATAAATAACGAAAACGCGCTTGAAAATATTTAGTAATAGACATTTACTCTATTGAAAAAGGCCTAACAAGCCGAAATACTGGTATATAGAGTGTTTTCTATATATTTCTTGGAACATCTAAATGAGATCAATGTTTTTTTCAAAACCATTATAAATTTTGATATCACGGTATTTGATAAGGGATTCTTTTCAATATTATCATTCATAAAATACTAATAAACTTTGCATGACTTCAATAATCTTTCAATTTTTCATTATATCAAAGCAGCATTGGAAGAAATAGTGTTTGCATCCCAAATATTATATCTTATTCTCTAACGCAAAAATATCTTTTCGTTTCCCGAAAACAAAAATGACTTTTCACGTTGGTTACTTTTGTCCAAGTAAATTGTTTTATTTTAAAAAGAGAGCGAAATTTAAAGTTTTGTAGTAAAATATGTACAAACGTTTATTCCTGAGATTGATTCATAAGTAAAAAAACATTTTCGTAACATAAATGACACATTTTTACAATACTTTGCTTCTAACAAATAAATAGAGACTATACTTTATAATAAAATAACATAAAAAATATCTTCAATCTCTCTGGGTATTTGTCAATGGTGTAGAATTCATTTTAACCGGCAAAGCTAGTAGCCATTAAAAAAGAAACAGATAAACTTTTAAGTGCTTTTCACTGAATTTTTTATGACCGATACCCCAAAATAAATATATTTAGAAGAAGAAACGGCATAATAAATAATGGTACGGTAGAAGTAGAAATATCAGTAAAATATACAAAAAAAAAGCTAAACTTAACTTAACTAATTTTACCGACCAAGACCTTTGCTAGCAAAAGTACTTAAACAAAAATTAATAAGAACAAAGAACAGTGGAACAAGGAAGAGAAGAAACTGATTTGAATACATTGAATATGCATACATTGGATTGTTTTGGATATGACGTCATTAGGTAATCTCTGTGACGTCATCATGATATTTTTTCAAATGGGAATGTCCAGTTCTTTCATTATATTTAAATAGAGAAAAAATTCCTGAAAATGGCAATATACGACACTATCGCCTTAAAGTGGATAGTTTTTGTGATAAAGGGCTTTGAAGTTTGAAAAAAGAAAAAGTAGGCTAGTCAAAAAAAACTGTTTATCACAACATAACTAACAAATGGATAATAAACGCAATGAAAACTAGTTAAATAAGGGGCTCGAACTGTAATCCTTGTGCTTCTTGACAATAGGCAAGCCTCTGTTGGAATTCTTGTAACACTTTACTGATTACCTATGTGTGGCTGTATAGCTCTAATTTCATCTCGAATTTTTGTTTTTAATTCGTTAATATCCCGCGGTTTACTATTATACACTTTAGACTTAAGATAACCCCACAAAAAGAAGTCAAGGGGTGTGAGGTCAGGGGACCGAGCTGGCCATTCAATAAAACCTCTTCTGCCTATCCAACGATTAGGAAATACTTCATTTAAGTAGTTACGAACATTTACGGCATAATGTGGAGGTGCACTGTTGATTTTCTAATGCGTGGTTCATTCGGATATCTATTACTGAAAATGTTGCATACTTCATTAATTGATCTTTTCATTTCGTCACATCTTTTCAAAATCAAGATCTCAATTCTTTGTTTTTCTGTTAAAAGTTCGTACCATTTTTAATTATCACAAAAAAATATTAAAGAATAACCGACTGTGACCATTAGTTTTAAATAATTTGCGGAACTGTCACTATCAGGATCAAATAATTGAAAATTTTTTTTGACTAGCCTACTTTTTCTTTTTTCAAACTTCAAAGCCCTTTATCTCAAAAACTATCCAATTTAAGGCCATAGTGTCGTATATTGCCATTTTCAGGAATATTTTCTCTATTTAAATTTAATGAAAGAACTGGACATTCCCATTTGAAAAAATATCATGATGACGTCACAGAGATTACCTAATGACGTCATATCCAAAACAATGGTATTAAAAGAAGCGCAATTGAATTTAAGAATTGACGTGTCCGAGCATTTTTGCGAAAACTCTACAGGGAGCATTTCATTTACGGTTTCCATTCTAAACGTTCGCACTGTATATAAAAGGTATAGCTATATTATACTCGTATTACCTTGGACACAATACTCACGTAAAAGAAACATGTAAAAAGAAAAAGTGAAGAGTATATTCTCAATATCGTAAATTCGTTATTGCTTTAACTCAAATTGTCACTTGCCTGTCTAAAAAATTGGATTTGTATCCTCTCCATTTCTCAGATTTGTCTTTAGACAGTCATTTAAATACAATTTCCTTTTGTGACATTTTAGGTAAGTAATAAATAGGATGAAGGATTTTTTGTTCGACGTATTTTATTGGACTAGGATAAAAACGTTCGTAAAACCAAACCCTATATGTATAATGGAAGCCTTATGTTGCCTTAATAAGAAATCTTTAAAACTTCTTGTCTAAATTCATGTGACGGGAAAATGAAACAAGTTACATAGGGTAATATGAATTTATAGTAGCCCCCATAATACGGGGTATCCTTTGAGAATAAGTTTTTAGTAGAACTATATTTCCAAATCCTGAACTGAATACAGATACAGCATTTTTCAAAGACTTCGTTGTATGTTTATGCTTTATATTTAATGTAGGTATCCATGTTTATTTTATGATTAATCGATCAATAGACTATGAGAAAAATAAAGTAATGAATTATTTATTATAGGAAGAACTAGAAGCACAACACATCCTTGTCAGTTACTGACACAGTGCCGAAAATTTTAAATATGTTAAATAGTTCAGTTAACTCCAGATGGCAGAATGGAGGGACTCGAAACAAGAGAAGTTCATTTTTAATTTTATTATTTGATGAAATAAAAACCCTAAATATTTGTTGTTTTACTTTATTCATAAATAATATTGTTATGTAAATAATGTAATATATAATATTATAATAAAATTGTAATAATAATCTATTATTATTATTATAATGAAATACAAATTAACATATTTGGTAACTGTGGGAATCAAACCATTTATAGATAAACGTTATTTCTATTCTAACGTGGAACAATGACAATGTCCAAGGGATGACTGTTTTAAAACCCAAATTTTACTATTGACGACAAAATTTTGAGAAATTTGAAATGATTCTAAAACCTTCATTAATCGACTCTTATAACACTATACACTATTGTGTAAAACATGATATACGATATTAAATAAAGATTTTCAATTGAAGTCTTATTCAGTGGCATTAGTTTAGTTAAAGAACTATATGGATTACTTAAACACAGCAATTAAACTTGTAGTATCGACAGTGTAGTGTTCTATCCACCTGTATTGAGTCGGAAATGAATATTTTAATTGTGTTCTAGTATTTATTAGAGTCTATACAGTGTATACGAACCTAAAATGTCATTTAAAGGCTCCACCATTCTTACTAATAGACCCGCTTTCGTCACCAAAGGTGTGCCGGCAGTGATAGGGTGGTTTGCGTGTTTGCAATTCAATTATTCGCGCGGGTCAAGGTCAAGGGTGGCTCGTAACTGATTGCTGTGAGTATATCTCTCTTAACTGCGGCCGAATTGGCATTTAAGGAGATATATCAGCCTCTATGTGGCAGTCACGTCAAAAATTGTAAATGAATTACATTGGTACCTACTCCACCTTATCGCATATCGGAAGTAGCTAAATTAAATTTTATCTGCTTCAATGGTAAATGCATTTGTAACTGAAAAGTACAGAAATACAAAAGAGAATACAAAAATTATTAAATGCAGATAATACAATTATCAGTATAGATGTTTTTCACATCTTCGGAATGTATAAGGCATTACAATTTCTTGTTGAATACTGAGAGATACTCTTCTTACTTATTTTGGTTATTGTCTTATTTTCAGAAAATTTATGTAGAACTACAATAGGACTGTATATTTATCTAAGATCCATCACACTCGCGGCTTGTGACAACAAAGGAGATGGGTAAGTATTCTCTTTATCACCTTAGAATTATATACGCAAGTGACTCTACAAACGCTTTATACATTATTTTAAGCTGCTATTCATTCAACATGTCTCTCAATTTACTAAATAATAGAAGTATTCCACGTAATTTATTTAAAAGCTCGTTTACAACACATCCCAGCGTAAATGCTGATACACATGTATTCCAAGATATTTTGGAGACTTGGATTTTTTGTATTAGATTTTATATTAAAATTAGATACTATAGATGTTGGCAATTGTGGATGATATCAGGAAAATGTACAAAAAATGTTTGTCAAAAATTATAGACAACAATTTATACTCGATATTTCTTAATATTCATAAAGTAATTTTCTGCCTTGCGAGTTACTAGTACAAGTAACTAACCCATTTACTATACCAATGTAAACCCGCCTTAACAGACTAATATATATTGTGGCGCAAGTTCAAATCTCTCGAATGGCACTACATTTATTTACGTTTAATATTCTTACTTCATATTAAGAAAATATATTAACAATAAGTACATGACCACTTTTAGAAAATATAAGATTTATTGATCAATAATACAATAATTTTGACCTACACTCCATCCTGGATCTTTCATAAAAATTTTGTTGATTTATAATAATTACAGAGTAAACTATTTTTATTTATAATAAATGAAATATTAGTTATTAGACTATCATATTATTTCATAATAAATTTAGGTACCTACCAATTTTATTACTGACAAATAATAGACTATTGCAATACATTTTGAAAAAATATTTTATTTCTAAATAAATTTTGTTAATAATATATATTGCTGTTAAATAGATATTCTTGAAATAACACGCATATTAAATATAAAACATTTTTTCCAGTAAATATTCTTTTTAGGTTCGTCATCCACTGCACCCCCATTTTATTACTTTTACAAGATGCCAATTTATTTTAATATGATAATTTTAAGAGTTTATCATCGTTTGAAAAACTTTTCAGTCTGCTATCACTTAACATCCCCGTGCCGTAGATTCAAAGTTGGAAAGTTACGTGAACAAAATAATCCATACTTTGTCGGTACGTGTTTGTAAGTACATGGTTCGCTTTCTGAAGAAAACCTTTTCAAGGATATGTCTCAGACTAGGAAAAGTCACAGGCATAATACGAGTATTCATAATTTTTATAAGTGACTCCTAGTGGACTTAATAGAAAGAAGATCAAAAAATTATAAATTTAGACATGCAAATATTGCAGCAAAACCCATTATTCATTTATTTTAATTAATTTCAAAAGATACACGAAAGAACGTGAGTAAATAATTCTTTCTTATGTTCATATTGATAGGTACGTTATCATATATTTTAATATAATTTCTGATGCATGAGTCTACATACTTTTTTTGTAGCAACCTGTAGATAATTATCTGGATTATAATGAAAGATATTGAAATAAATAAGTATTAAAATGAATACTCCAATAAGGTGTTCAAAGTAGTAACAGAAAGCATAATTAAATTTAAATATAAATTGAATTATAGTTGTCATCCTTACGGGTAGATGTAAAGCTCTCAGATACAGAACTATTGTAAGAACTAATTTATTATTTAATTCAGACTAAGCCTTTTCAGTTGAGGATTTTGGTGTGACGAATTTCGAAAAGTAATTAAAATTCAGTATTTTTAAAATCAACCAATCACATTTCCTGCACGCCACTGGAACTACTTATTAAATTGAAATTTTCTGTGATATTACACTATGCAGTAGTATCCTCTTTCAAATTTGACAGAAATAAATATATCAGTTTCAGCAACAGAAAAAAAAGTATTTTTTTATTTTCAACTGTAACTTAAAAGCAAAACAACTGTAGACTAACTTATAGGTATCGTTTTATTTCATCCGCAACACACTATGCGGTGTATCCAGCCAGGAGCTTACACGGTAATAAATACAGGGTGTTCTCGGCAAATAAAATATTTTGACAGTTTTGTGACTTCTTTGTTCCGGGAGTAGATAACAATTTGCTTAATTTAAATGGAACTCCCTATATATTTCTCCATACTTGGATTCTACATTAAATTTTACGGCCAAGCACAATATTATTAACGTAGTCGTGATTAATAACTTTCCTAATACGAACAAAATTTGGCTGAGAATTTGATCTGAAATGATATATATCTACAAGGTCAGACGTGCGTGCCTTGGGTGGTGACCTACCACAAATTCATTTTTAATAACTGCTTCGTACCTTGTTTCTATTTTTGACGGGTGACTAATGTCACCAAATTGGATTGGCTAAACGTAGAAACCATTTGGCGATACCAATTTATAAAATATCAACCCATAAGACTAGAGGTTCTCTACCGAATCATGCCTGGTCCTTGTATTCATATTAGTTAGTATGGGTATCGTATATAGAAAGTTTAAATATAAACTTAGCAACAGGCATCTGTGACGAAAAGTTTCGACCACCATAAAAATAACAGGTCTGTTTCCTTTCACGATTAAACGGCAGTACATAAATATTTGTTATAAAATAGTGAAAATGGTTTAAAATAACATGAATTTATTTACCCATAACTGCATTTATTACTATCATTTTAAACGAATATGTTGCTTAACGGTTTCAACTAATATTTTCTTTAATAATTTAGTCAAGTGAGTTGTTTTAAATAACAGTGACAAAAAACTTATTAACAATATAGGTAGGTATTTATTTCAATTCAATTTTTTGTCTTCTTTATTTAAACTTTTTTCATCTCAATTTTAGTAAAAAATATTTTTGACACTGACGTAGTTTTCCTCATAACAGCAAAACGCTATACTGTACTCGACGTGCGGTTCGCCAGCCAAGTTGGCATCATCTGGAGATGATTAAAACTAAATTTTTGCTAATATTGTGTCCTATTTATACTTAAACTATTTTCTACGGTTCAGCGAACCGTCGGGACTGCTCAGTGAACTGACTGCTATATCACAGATATGGCTGAATAGTCCTAGTATCAACGATAGCTTTAGCAATATTTCTATTTTCCATTACGAATTGCCAGATATAATCAGAGTCCCCTTCGAGTTTAAATGTTTCTGTGCCGCTAAAAACGTCAGAGCCTTAATTGACTTCCTGCGAAGCAATTCAAGTGCCGATCTGTATTCCGGCAATTTCCGGTTTCATCGACATTTTGGCAAAATTCGCACGGTTGCATGTTGCAATTGGGAACAGAGCAAGCATCCCAGTTGGCCTTATCTGCAGGCTTTGCAGTTGTATCGACCGGCCCTATCGCTGATTGTGACGCAAGTGGGAATTTTCGTTACATAACATTCCCAGCCGGGACTCCAGCCTGAAAAAGTACATTAAGTAATCCAGAAGTTCGAACGAAATCCGTTATGGTTCCAAATCCATCACCATATTAATTTTTCTATGACTGAAAGAAAATATACATTTTTTTAGGAGTTGAGGCCTCGCATAGATAGGGGGGATAGGAGTAAATAAAACGGAAATGGTTCTCTTGATAATAATAATAATAACAAAAATTAAAATAATAAATTAAAAAAAAATAATAACAATAATCATATCTCTACCCTCCTACTCATCACAAGAATTAGTCCGAAACTATGAGACTTGTGTGGGAGAAGGTGCGGCATATAGACATTATCACAGCATTATTACTGTCAATGAAAACAATTTAGTTACTCATAAAATTAATTGTTTTAATAAAAGAACGGAAAAACCGTAATTGGTCTACTTATTAATAATAATACATATATGTTATTATGTCACTAATTTTTCGTTGCCATAGATTTTCGTATAATATTTTCGAGAAGTGGCATCCTAAGACTTATTTCCTTATATCCACCCTTCTAATTAGTTTTTAAGATATAAGTTGAAACTGGATGTGTATTGATGACAAAAAACTTAAATTACACTAATAAGATTTAACTTATTTGTAGTGTTGCTGTAAAATTTATAGTAATTTCCTTTGGGATTACACCACTTATAAAATAACAAAAACAAGAAAACAGAAATATTTAAAATAAAGAATCAGAGGGTAGTAAATTTGCCCCAAAAAAAAACTGTATAATAATAAAAAATAAATGGTCCATATGTTCCATATGTTCAAAATGTTTTATACAAAATTCAGTAATATTATAAATGATATTTCGAATTATGTCAAAACAAAATAATTATAATAAAATTTAAGAGGAAACCACTTAACTAGCTTGAATCTATACTCTCCAGTCGATTCTCGACTTTTCGTCAAGTTGTTGCAGGTTGTGTAATTCCAAAAGAAATTACGATGAAAACGAATGAGTTGTTTTTAATAACTACATGCAGGGTAATTTTTCAAACAAAAGTTAAAAGACACATCGCAAATTTCAAAAAACAATGTCAACTAGTTCCGCAGTTATTTAATAAAAAATTAGGATCAGGTAGTTGACAGGAAATATCTTATTTTAAGACAAAGACACTGATAAATATCCTCCCATAATTTCGAGACACTCTATATAATCATAAAGTCAAGTGTTTTGACCTATAAAATTTGTCATTAATATTATTTGTTTATTTCCCTATTCTATGAACTTTCATCTAATATTTGTTTTTAAATTTACTTCTTATTTAATAATGATTTACCCAATTCAAAACTAATATATAGCTCAGAGAGCTATCATCTAAATGTTCTATCATCATACAATATAAGTTGAAACACCAGTCTTTGATCTAATAAGATCTTCTACCATATTACCTTCATATCAAAATGGATGCAAATTTAGCATACTTTTTATTTACTATATTCACTAGAATTTAACATTTATCGTTATATACAGGGTTTTCCCTTATAGATTGAACTAGCCTGTAACGTCTTGTTCTTTGATTTTACAAAAAAACATTGTTAATACACATTTCAGGGTGTCAAAATCATAGATGACGAAGTTAGGTGCTAGTTCAAAATATACCTGAAGACCCTGTACTTGTATGGGAAGCAAATTGAAGGTAATTATTCAAAATCCAATTACAAAATTGAGAAAGAAGTTGGTATACGACCTATAATATATACAAGGTTTCATAATTTTTAAATTATAGCTCAGTCCATAGCTCTTACATTAAATTTGAACTACCCAATAGTGAATTCATTCCTCCAAAATTGAAACAAATATAAGTATCAATTTTAAAGTTGTTCCATATTACAGAAACAGCACATCTAGAACTTCATATACGAAAAACCGAGGTTTCTGCATAATCCTCGGCCGTCTGTTTCCATCAAATGAAAATCCTACAATTTTTATTCACAAACTTGTGACAGCTGCTGTCAGGAGCGACTGCAGTGAGGCTTGCAAGCAGGGTGTAATATGTCATATCGCTGAGCACAGCGGTTTTCCTTTGCATTAACTGGTACAGCCAAGGAAGACACAAAACTGTAGTTTATTTCAAGAGTCGTCTTAGCTGGCAGATCTATTTTAAGGTAATGTATAAGATACACTCTTCCAGTGGCGTGCAGTGAGATATTCGTGTAGGAAACTACATGCACCAGGATATGTTTTCTCTTCCTATTTAAGGACATGGTCCCCTATTAGCCATGTTACTCTTAACTGTAGTATGCAAGAATGAGTGAAATTTAAGTAATTTACAATGTCTTAGCTTATGTCCAACCTAGTATTTAGGTTTCAAATAGCTTTGAATCGTTTGTTTTTTCTATATTTAAAATTTAGAACTATGAGGAATCTTGGAATCTATGGATATCTCGGAAACGATTGATTTTTTAGAATAAATTTATGAATTAGAATTATTTTCCGCTCTTCTATTGTTTCCGAATTAAGTATCCCGATTTAGATTTAGACCACCTTTTCTACAGCTGGACCACCCTATGCATATGTATGATGAAACAATAAATCATGGATAAAGAACATGACATAATTATTGTGACACTCTTGCTGATATAAAATGGTGTATTTTAGGACATGATACAATAAAACAAGATATGATATTAACGCGTCCTAATTTCGTCTGCTTTCGGGCATGACGTCACTTGGTGCCCAGAATTTTAAAATGTATATGGCGCAAAGTGCGCTTTATCGTTGGAAAGCGTCGAAGTTTAATTACAATTGTTTTATTTATTGTTTGAAATATACTTTTAGGTGGTTTTAGTTTCCAAGAACACATTTCTTATGTAAAAAAAACTTCGCATTGACGCAACATTTGTGTAATTAGAATAACATGTTACGTTACAATCCAAGTACTTTTATCATGTTACAGTGAAACAGAATAAGTAAATGTTGTTTTTAATAAACATCTGAAGTACCTATGTTAAAGACTAAGCTTGTATTACATTATAGTTACTTTCATTATATGAATTTAGGTATTATATACAGGGCCTTTCAAAAATAACTAGTACATTCTAGGTAATAAAATACATAACATTTTTTCTAGTTATTTTTTAAAGGCTCCGTATATAATACTTAAATTCATATAATGAAAGTAACTATAATGTAATAAAAGTTTAATTGTAATTATCAATTAAGCTATTAATTTCAAATTTGAGGTGAAGTGAAAGTGGGCCATGATCTACTTGATGAAAATATTTTGTAGTTTCTACTACTTCCGGTTATACCGGAAGTCGACATTAACTTCGTTATTTTGAATGGAACGCCCTATATATTATTTCATTTTTGGATTCTACGTGAAATTCTAAACACATTTGATGTAGGATGTCCTATCTATCTATCTATCTATCTTAACTTTTCATAAGCTTTCGTTTGACAGTAATTTCAGATCTAACCAAGAGATTATATTTAATCGAATATTTTTAATTTCTAGAAAATCTGAAATTAGTGTCAAACGATAGCTTATGAAAAGTTAAGATAGAAATGTGCAAACCGTTTTGCTTCATTTCAAACCGTTTAGATTTTACAGGGTGTCAAAGTTGAAAAATGTTAATATTCACTTGTCAATATTTCAACAATTGAAAATAGGTATAGGACATCCTACATGAAATGAGTTTAGAATTTCACATATAATTCAGAAATGAAATAATATATGGGTGTCCCATTTAAAATAACGAAGTTAATGTCGACTTCCCGAATAACCACAAGTGGTAGAAACTGCAAAATATTTTCATCAAGTAGATCATGGCCCACTTTGACTTCACCTCAAATTTCAAATTAATAGCTTAATTAGTTCTCCAGATACTTTTAATGGATCGTCACCGTGGGACACCCTGTATAATACCTGTGGAATTTTCACAGGTTATTTTTTAATACCCAATATATAATAGGTACTTATAATTCAGAAACATATATAACTATGTGCTGATGGAACTTAAGTATTTATTTTATAAATTACATATGAAGTTAAGTAAAGCAATATTTTATGTTGGACGTCAAAGAATATCAAATATTTTTACGTTATATAATTATACATGTATTTACTCTTTTTAGAAAGCTGTGCAAGATTAAACAAAAAAATCTTAAAACAATATTGAAGAGAAAACATTATCAGACTTATTTCTGTCAATTATTAAGGAATTAAAAAAAATATAAGGGGCGTCAAGGGACGATGTCTTGCTGGTCTATATCCCAGCAATTCATGTTTTAAATTGCGTTCATAATCGCTTTTAATAAAATGCTTATCGCAAACACGAGCAAATTTAACATTAGAACTGTCTTTACATTTACACAGCTGTTTCCAAATACCCTGCATTTCCTTGTCTTTCGGAAATCTAAAAAACATGGTACCGCGATCGTACAAACCCTTGCACATATTATCAACAGCACAACCATATATCGTACACCTCATTTTTCACAAAAATCAACACTTTAACACTTTTAAAACTATTATTTTAAAAAGATCTTTGCTATGAACGGTAAAATAAACACACAAAGTATAGGCCAATATGGCGGAAATTCGCACCAATTGACGTCACATATGCCACGCCCACATGCGTGATATCATATCTTCTTTTATTCTATCATGATTTTAGGAGTATCTATCGAGTTTGTATTCATGGCACTAATTATTGGATGACGACGCTTTATTCTTCGGAATCTAAGAAAATTAAAACCACGAATTTGTATAATAATAAACACTCCTGAATATGGTTTTATCTTCTTAGGTTTTTTCAGGAATCTAATTAACATTTATGTAAGTGTAAAGTTGTCAGGGAAAGGAACAATTTCATGTTACTTAAATTTCCATTTCAATACCTCCATGTAAATATAATTAATATTATCAAACTACCTACATTTTAATAAAAGTAGTTACTTGATTGCTCAGATTTATGTCAATATTTTTCGTTGTAAATATGTACTATATTAATATTTATGATTCATCTGTACATAGACAGCTATTAGCCTATATTAAATTTTCATTTAATCACTAACAATGCACAATCAGAGTAGAAACTCTAATAACGCAAAATTAGTTATTATTATCAGCTAAACATCTGTTGCGGAAAAATAATTAGAAGGGAATTGTGTGTGTATAACACTGAATAATCTTGACATAAATATAATCAATACAATAACTTGGTTATGATCACCGTTCTTACATTCAGATAGATATAATATTATCATCGCGCTGAAAACATCAAATCTTATCTTTTACACATGTAGGAATTGTATTCCAAGTTATTGCCTGATAAAATATGCCATACGCCATACGCCAAGGAAATACCTTGTTTTATCAACCAATCTTCAATTGAAATTGATTCAACTCATTTCATATAAATATATCAAAGATTGGGATTTTGCTGAAAAAAAGTTTTGTTAATTTTTGATTTTTTAATACCACCTTATTCCAGCAATGCAGGTTATATATAAAACTCAGAAAATACACAAGATGGATCCTTAGAAAAGAACTCCTCAAGCTTCATATTGGTATAAAATCACCGACACAGTGCCTGAGTGCGGCGTTACCAAATCTACTTTTTCCCCAGCCTTAAGGAAATTGTGCACAATCTGGCAACACCGCCTCTAGGGGTGCCAGAAACAACCCCCCAAGGGCGAAGTCTCAAATCTCTAGGCCTTCAAATAAGGGATATAGGCCCTTTGGTTCACATTTCCTGGATGTCACCAGCCGGTACTTATCGAATACCCCTCGTATAAGTGTTTTTGGTGTGTATTTACTTAGTAGATATTGTAGAAAAAGTGTTGTATTGTGTCTGTAGTGTTAAATAAAGAATTCTTTACTATTAAAAGTCTCACTTATTAGAACCCAGAATGAGTAACAATATAAATTTATTTGAAAAGCGATATTTCTTTGTTTAATATGTTGAGGGAAGAAAATTTCCTGCAACGTTCGTATCGTTATTATTTTTCTATAGGTCGAAAACCAGAACGTCATATCTGCTATATAAACCAAGAAGCCTTTTAAAAATCTAAATTTCTTTCGTTTGACTGTATGTACAGCGTACATGCTTCTTTTGTCACCACAAACTTATTATTCTCATTGGAGAAACAAAATTAGTTATTACTAGTCGTAAATATGCTGAAAATTAAGAAAGAGTGTAGAAAGTAAATACCTTGTTAACTAAATCTCTGGGTTTGGCTTACCTGAAACAAAAAGAACAATATAGAGGTATGTTATATGTCATAGTCATATAGTGACATAGATGATAGTTGTTATACAATTTATTATACAGGGTCTTCCAGCGAAAACTTGACCCCCCCCCCTATAACTGATAATTGCGTGGCTTATTATTGGGTGGGCATTTCTGTAGAAATTAGAACGCGAATGTCGGTTTGTCAACTTCTAGTTTTTAGTCAATAACTCTTGTCAAATCTCAACCAATTCTCAAAAACGATGCACCAGCGTATTTGCAATGGAAAAGGCTTTAAAATGGTGTGTTAGAACTAGGGTAGTTCTATTTGAAATGTTAAAGTAGAGGTTGCTAGTGGTTAGGGGGGTGAACATATCAAGTTGTTTTGACTGTCAAAAATGCCTTCAAGAACAGAAATCGACGGATCTCGGCGAGTTCTATTTGTTTTTTCGGTTTTATAATTATAGGGGGGGGGGGAGGTCGAGTTTTCGTTGAAAGTCCCTGGATATACACGTTATACAAATCATAGGTCAACGTCATATAAATAGGTATACCTAATGCAGTCACCTACCCTTTTTATTTATTTACCTATCTATTTATTTATGAAATATGTGGTAGGAAGACGATGGCATTTCAGTGTCATTTTTGCAAATAATTTCAAAAACCTTGCATTCAAAGGGTTCAAGCAGGAAGCACAGCTGCCAATATATAAAAGCTATACGCATATAAGATGAACAAACGGGATCTAAAGGACTAGCAGGAACGGGTCTAGTTTGATTTAAAACCGGGGTCAGAGAGAGAGAGGCGGTTTAGGGTTATGAGGTCAATTTCAATATGCTAACGAGTAAATCTGTGTGATTCTACGTCCGGTACGTAACGTTATTGAAGATTCACAGAGTTGCCGACGCGACAGTAATATTTTTTCAATGGCCAAAAAAATTTCTGCAATATCAAGGACGATAAAATAAATTAGAATGATCGAATCGATCTGCTGTCACTAAACTTATTGTTTTTGAACATGCATAAAATAAATATATGATCAATTGAAGACAATAAGTTTAAGTAAATCTATTTAAATTAACAAAATTAAAAATACAATGCAAAATATATTTGTCAGTTAAAGTTATAAAGAAAGAACCAACAGTTTTAGCTACCACATTACAATAATGCCTTTACTCTCAATCAAATTAAGATGATAAATATTTATTTTAGATATAATCATATTTAAGTATATAAAAATTATTAGGTAAGTACCTAAATGCAACAGAAGAGATATTGTTTGACATACGCAACCAAACTCTTATATTCTTTTAATTGAAATGTTATTCATCAAGTATTTAAGACTGGTAATACAAAATTTAATAGTTTTTCCTTTATAACTATTTTCAACTTTCATTTGATTTAATTAACATTAACATAAACAATATAATTTATTATTTAATTGCACGTTCCTAGAAAGATTAGGAAAATTTATTACCTATATAATATGAAGGTCTATGATTTTCATTAAGGACTGCATAAGAATATTTTTACAAACTCAAAGTCGAAATTAGTTATTGAAATATTAAAATATTGGATCTTCGCACTACAGTCAGCGCCATCTGTTGCTAAAGTGTGAAAACCATCAGTATGAATACGAACCGAGGCGGATTTAGATATCTGGAGAACAACTGCCAGCAGGGCTCATTCCGAATGCTTTCTCGTGCAGTTTTCTATTTAGGTATTGCATGAAGCTTTAAAATACAGATATCTGTAAAACAGTTTAGGGACGAATCCGTTAGTTTAAAAACTAACCACTACACGTGGTTTTCTTCGGTCTAGCAATTACCTATGACATTAATCAATAGTGACCTTTGACCGAAATGAAGGATACACAGGAATAATATCGGTAATCCTTTATTCCCACGAAACTGCTACAGGAAGCAACAATTTTTAACACCAATAGGGATTGTGACTACAAAATTATTTTCCGTGGAATAGTTTTCTTGTTCGGATTAATTTTTATTGTAGGATATGATTCTACGTTTAAATTTTTTTTCTAGTACTGTCGTTTTTTTTTTTTTTTATTTAAACGGAATACATTATATCATAATATAATACATCAAAGTAGGTACTTCCTCGTCGATGTTAAATAATTGTTTACATATACAAGTGAATTATATATGTAGATATCTGCAAAGTTTACGTAGACCTCCGCAGGGGTAATGTAATATTGTTACTTAAGAAATAATTTAACTAGCATAGTACATAGAGTAAATATTGGGTTACTTTATGCTAAACCTATAGCTAGCAGACTTACTATAATTCTAAACGATTGAGGAACTGTTTACAGATCTAGACAGGTAAGTACCTAATTATTCACACGGAAAAAAATAATTAAGAGATACGTATTTAATAAATGACCTTATCAAAATATGATCATTGAATGAATTTTCCATTTTTGTGGTTAATAATCCAGATTATGACTAAGAAATAATCTCATTATGGAGGAATACAATATAAATTTTTTGCTCTTTTTTAACATTTTTATGTTCCTTTAGATTAAAATTATAATACTTTAATTATTATTCTAAATTTAATTACAAAATCTTGATTTTGTACCTGGGGTACCTACCTGTTTATCTGGGGATTACGCCAACTTGGTTGGCTAAACGCGCGTCGAATGCAGTATAGTGTTTTGGTGGTATGAGGAAAACTACCTCAGTGTTAGAAATTTGTTAATATCAACATCAAAGTCATAAATATCAATATAATGATTAGCATACTTTATTATATTATACCACCAACAAATACATGGATTTAATAATCTGATGACTGACTTCGATGTACTTTAAAATTATGTTTTTTTTGCAGAATTAAGGATTAAGAAAAGAACTAAAGATGAAATTAATAGAGGATCACATATTCATTTATTAATTTGTTTATTTAGAAACATTAGTTGAGTTGAGTATGCACTCAGTAGACAAAGTCCAATTATTGTAAATTATAAAAATCCAATATATAACATTAAACATAGTATTAATACACATTAAAACAATATATTTAATTTATTTATATTTTAAGTACACAAAACCAATATAAGGTGTCTTTGTATGTCAATGTAAATACTACAGATCCTATGCAGGAAGGAATTACATTGTCACTGCTATTGAAAGCAGAATTCAAAAATTAATCTTAACTAGCAAGAAACAAACAATGGTTAAAATGTTCTTAAATACATTTGGGGCACCACTCTTCCTTTTACTTTTTATATTGCACTAGGTATAACATCCTGCATATGCTATTGCATACGACTTTAATTGTTAAGCATACTCACTTAGTTATATTCTCGAAATTGTCATAAAATTCAGGTACTTCGCATGAACAAATACTGATATTATAGTTTTATACCCACATATATTACGTGTAATAACATTAAATCTGATGTAGGAGATATCCGGAATAAAAGACCGGACTCCCCATTAAAATGTCATAGATATCCCGAATGAATGTAGGGCTCAGTATGAAGAGGATTTCCAACGTTATAACGTGTCTGTTCCTATTATCAAAAGTATAATACGAATGCGGTTATTTATACATGCCAGTCGGTTATATGTTTTATAAACCTAACCGTACAATTCTTATAAATCAACCTCTAATTTAAAATAAGCTGTTATATAGAATTTTGATACAATATTATTTGTTTACTTTTTGGTATTGTACCTGAAATGCCAGAAATCGTAGCAGATGTGAAAATAATTTTGTCATGACAATATGAACTTAAATTAATTTATTTGAACCAATTCATATCGAAAATATAAATATTTTGGATTTACATTTTCCCAGAAATTAACATTACATTTCTAGTTAATAAATAAGGATTCTAATAATATTAAGAGAGTTTCTTAATCCTAAGAGATGGAAGGTCAATGAAGCCAGTTTAAAGATCAGCTACCACAAGAGAGAGTTTAACTAGCAACGTTCAGTTTAGTTCCAAGGTTTTATCTCGGAGTCATCCGTCCCCAAGATTAAAGACTCAAAGTCAATGGTACCTGGTCAATTTTTAATATCAAGCAACTTTTTATGAATCATAGTCTCTTTTGGGATTTACACCATCTGTAAAATAACAAAAAGCAGGAACCAGAAGTATACAAATTAGATATTCAAAGTGCAGTATCAAGGCAAACTTCTAAAGTTTTTTGGGGCAAACTTCTAAAGTTTGCCCCAAAAAACCACTATATAATATGCAATAAAATAAATAATTGATAAATAAACTAAATTTCATCGGTGATTTTTTAGTTTTGTACAAAATTCTGTAATATTACAAACCATATTTTGTCAGATTCAAAGATTTGTAATCTGACAAAAAAATGTTATCATACAAACGTTCTATTGACGAGGAGTTGAGGATCAACTTGAAACGTTTAGGAAAAAGTTAGTTAAGTGTTTGATTTCTTTTAAATTTTATTATAATAATTATTTTATTTAGACAGCATTCAAAATATGGTTTGTAATATTACAGAACTTTGTATAAAACTAAATAATCACTAATTAAATTTACTAAGCTTATCAAATATTTATTTTGTTGCATATTATACAGTGGTTTTTTGGGGCAAACTTTAGAAGTTTGCCTGGATACTGCACTTTGAATACTTAATTTGTAAAGTGGATACTGGAAGTGGATGGTTCTTTATGAAAAATCGTGTTTTTTCAAAACAATTATTTAATTTGTATACTTCTGGTTTCTTGGTTTTTGTATTTTGCAGGTGGTGTAATCTCAAAAGAAACTTGAATCATGAAAACGCACCACAAATAAGTTACACACAGTAATAAGCAACTTTTCAGTTTCGGGTAACTTTCGCATTATTTCCTTTTATTGGATACCTACCTACCAATAATCGACATTGAACCATGTAAACAGTATACATTTAGACCAGTTTCCTGTGAAAGTATCTAAAATATAGAGTATATAAGTATCTAACAGAACTAATAACTTTATGGATGGTATCTAGAACCACAGTCACTGAATATTTTCCTTTTTAGCTGCCATTAGCGGACTTTTAATTATGAAAAGTGATTATAAAATTACACTTTGAAAGCTGCCTCTGTGATTGGCTGAACTAAAATCATTTAATACTCGTTTATTTTGCTATAGTTTCTTACGCGTAATTTTTTAATCGTTCCTCATAATTGAAAAAACAGACTATAGATGTTTAGCCAATGCGAATAAAATGGGAAATCAACACTCACATTTGGGCAATGCTTGGCTTGTTGCTAATTATAATTCTACAACTCAAATAATAATTAACAGACACGTCAACATATTTGAGTTTAATTACTCCAGTTATATTGAGTGCCTTTAAAGGCCTTAATAGTTTATTAACATCCATTATGTGCGCACAATAGCCCAGAAGTCAAAGGGGTTTCATATTTTGTAAATAATATTTTTTGTGCTTCAGGTTGGGTCTAGACACTTAATTGCAAGGCTGGTTTTCCTATTAAATATACTTGGATTTAAGTTATATCTTTTGATATTCTTCATGGATGAATTATCAAACTGAAAATGTAGCATTTTGTTGTGTAGGTGGTATTTGTTTCTCCAGTTTAATATTTTATGATCCTGTATTCGTACTTATACAATATTGAGACAATAGTTTTGTCAGAACAGAAAGTTCTATATCTATAAGAATTTGATTGGATGGTGTTTCTAATATTATTATTTGGCAAGCCTTTGGGTTTAACGTCCTTCTTTTCTAATTTTTTTTACACAGCCAACACAATATTTATATCCCTTGTAATAGCCTTTTAAGCTCGCGATTGGTTCACTTTTCCCGATTCCATTTTGGTTGTCCACTAATCCTGTCTTCTGTAATCCAGTGCATTAAATTCACTTAGGACATAATGGCTTATTTGCAATGACCTATTTCATTGGCCGCATGTTAGATCTCCATTATATTAAAGTGTCCTTTCAGCATACAATGTCTATTAGGGAGATATGTAATTAATGCGTAAGTAATTCCTGCTTGTTGAGGGAAGTTGTTTTTATACGTGAACCTTTGACACATGTTTTCCCTATTGATGTCAAGAAAAACCAAGACAAAGTGTACTGAAATATATTTACTATCTTTCCTGTTAGTTCATCACTTTTTTGTTGTCTTTGATTCTGGAATTACACCCATAATATTATACACTTCAGTGTAATCTGTCAGAAATTAAAAACATTGCTAGTAGGAAAAACGTGTCTCTCAGTGGCGTAACCACGAAGTCAAAGAGTCCTAATGTTCCCCCCCCCCCTCCAAGGCTAGTTAAACTTGCTATTATTAGCCAGAATGGCACAAAAGATGTCATGACAAAAAAATAATGTATCCCTATCAAATTCTGTAATATAATACCAGCATTTTTTTTTTACTGAACTCTGGTTAACTACTAACTTTTAAGGTCAATGGTCAATGATCTTGAACATTAAATATTGAGCAGCGGATGAAAAGGGGCGAAAAAATTTATTCATATTCAAAGATCAATGATCTTTTAAGATCTCAATGGTCCTTGATCCTGAATATTAATTTTAATTGGATTCCAGTTTAAGCGGATGATCAATGATTGAAAGATCATTGATCTTTGAAGGGTCAATGGTCAATGATCTTTCAAAGCCCATGCTCAATGTTAGTGGCAAACTATACCGACAATTTTAAATGAAAGTATAATTTTAAACCACTCCATGAATGAAGGTAGCCATGAAAATTTGACTTTCTTGAAGGTTTCAGGAGAAATATATTACTTAAGCCTATTCCTTGTGCTATAAATATAATATGTGTGTTCTAGAATATGTTTTACTTTAGTGAAGCACTTTGTACATACCAATTTTATTAAAACATGCTATAATAAAAAATTGCGCCTATTTTTAATGAAACACCTGCTGTCTTTCCTAAAACCAAATTTATCGTTCACAAATCTATTGTTTACTCAAGTTCCCATATTTGAGTTTTCTACTCTTTTTGGTTACTGATAATTTTACTATATTAATGTAATCAATTTACACGTGATAGGTGCTCTTCACTAGATAGACGTAAAAATAACATTTACAATTACTATCTATCAGACTTGTCTGTGTTGTATTTATCATACAGGATCTAATTTGGTTGAAAGTTTACATTGTAGCATATTATTTTAGCGTAATATCATTATTTATAAGTATAATTTATTTAGAATCATATACTTAAATATTATATTTTACTAATTTGGCCTTACTTCATGGTGATTTTAAATATCAATTTTCTATAAAACCGTTTTTCGGCTCTCCTGAAAAATTTACATATCATTTTCTTGCATCAGGGTCTTCAATTATAGAAAGTAATAAACATAAAGTATTCCGACATTGATATTTAAAATATATGGGTATTATCGTTGAAAATGCACTTATTATTATTCAGATTCAAATAAAAAATTGCAATTCAGCATTGATTTTTCTGAAATAGTAACAGATATTAGACCGAATTTTATAATGTATTTTTGTGAATCACGCTGTACCTTACGCTTGGCAGAGGTTTCATTTAACAATTACCTCTATTCAGAAAAGGTAAGGTGCAATTTTAGGGCTGCTATATATTTTGGCTTCATATTTAATTTCATTTTGACATCAATCTTTCCCAACAGAGATTTCCAAGGCCTTTGTGTGTGTTTTGATGTAGTCATTTATTGACTGGTAGGGTTTCCATTTTTTATCTCTTCGGTCTGCGAAATTTTAAGAATAATATTCAAAGTTTTCTTGAGGCACAAATTGTATATAATATGTAAAAATATTGATTATAGATGTATGTGATTGAAAATCGTATAAAATCATATCGCTAAGAAGTCATGTCAGCTAATTAAATAACAAGCACCCAGTTTTTCATGGATAATACTCGTAGCTAGAATTTGCTCTAGGTGTGACTTTTAATTACAGACATTGATATTCTGCATAAACAATCTATAGATCGAGAGGGAAGATAGTTCTTCAATTTATTCCATCATAACTGATCCTTCGTTATCCATCTATGTTAAAGTTAAAAAATAATACAATGGCAGTAAGGGTATACACCTCATTTTTTAATTTTTGGGTAAAACTATGTTTCACCAAATCCCGAGCTAAATCCAGACCACTGATATATTTCAGCGCAGGGATTTCTTTTATATTTTTTATACTTTCAGAAGTCTGGCAAGATACCAATAATTTGGCAAAATGTTTCAATATGATACAAGCTTTGATGATATTAGGGACCTAGAGGCGTATTGCAAACATTAAGCACATTTAACATATATATGCTGGGACACCCACACAGGGTGTCCCAGTGTGAGCGTACAAAGATTTACCAGGGGGTAGACCAGATCAAAATAAGAATAAAACTCTTATAAAAAAAAATTCTCTGATGCACGCTTAACGAGTTACAGGGTGTTATTTTGAAAAAAAATTCCGCAATAATTTATAAATCGTTAGGTAATTTTTGGGTGACGTGTACATCTATTAAAGGTCATTAAAACTACATGGTGTTTGTTTAACTTTGACACCTGTGGTGGCCTAGGCCTACTCTTTCTTATGACTTCCTTTGCATGTCTTTTCTGCATAAAGGAAAGCAGTCGGTACTTTACACTCAATTTACTCGAAAATGGTTAATTTTAGAGCTGTGTAACAAGAGCACCTTCTTTGTTCAGAATTGGTAGTCGATTAAGAAAAACTTAGTTAATCCACGAAAAAGTAGGATATGCAAGAGTTATGAAGACAAAATCATATGGAAGAGTAGGCCTGGGCCACCACATGTGTCACAGTTAAACGAACACCATGTAGTTATAATGACCATAGATGTTGCACGTCACCCAAAAATTACCTAAATCTACGAAACGGTTTTTAAGTTATTGCGGAAAATTGTTTTTTTTTCTCCAAAATAACTCGTTAGGCGTGCATCAGAGAATTTTTTTTTAAGAGTTTTATTCTTATTTTGGTCTGGTCTACCCCCTGGTAAATTTTTGTACGCTCACACTGAGTAAATACACCCTGTATAAATTACACAAAATATTGAGAATATGTAAGTTAAAAGTAATTTAATAATACATTTTTTGGTCAAAATTATGTTGTAAGCCATAATTATTAGCAATACATTTACATATATTTTTTAACAAGAATATTTTCCATGTAATTTTCCAATATTACTGTCATCATAGGATACATTTTAAGGGACCCTCAAAAATTTATTCACGATGTGTAACGACGAATTGGCAATAAAGGTTACTTTGATTTAACATAAAGTGAAATTTTGTCTTCAGACATTCAACGGCAGTATTTCGGTCACGTTCTGTCGATGGAAAATTATACTCTTATTTTATTATGTTCCTTTCTAAAGGAAGTAAACATCAACTTTCTAATTCTAAATGGAATATTCTTTATATTTCTCCATATTTGGATAAAACGTTCTCTCATAAACGCAGAAGTTGGTGAGTTTATCTATAATAGTAAAGTATAGAGGTTGATGGTTCTATATCTAATTATTAGACGATATGTGCAAGAGGGTGTTTCATAAGTAGAATCTGTTTGACAAAGAACTTGTAACCTTAGTAGCATAGCAATGAATAGGTGTTCTCTTTCTGTCACATTGCGTTAGTGGCACATCTGGTTTATCATTAGAAATTGAACACTCAAACTACACATCAACATTATCCAAAGTGTTTAAATTAGTTTCAGAAACGTACTGCCTTCCACTGCCGGTCTCACTATCACTACTGTCTACTTAACTGTCAAGTCGTCGTTAGACACAACTTTCCTTTCAACAAGGCATAAGTACAGAAAGACAAAAGTCACCACCTTTATCATTTGTGACCAACTGATCTGATTACTGAAGAATATTCATATGTAAACCCTCGCGACTATTATTTAACTTTAATTGATATACACGCGATTTTTCAGAAAACTAAACGGCGAACTTCGTGAAACCTACAGAAGCCAAAATATATTGTATTAGAGCAAACACTCTTGTTTCCTGGGAGAGCATTAAGGGAGTATAAAGTAAATTGCGCCATAGAGCAGAGCAATGTTGGTATTCCAATTACACAGCACATGCTGTGCAGGATGTTGAGGTGTTTTATTTTAATTAGTAATTTAACAAATTTACCGCGAGGCAATTGAAACCTCGATAGCAGCTGCTTTGGTATAAGGTAAATCTTTACTATATAGTGGCTCAATACTGTGGCAAAGTTTAGGAACTCATAGAGCCAAAGAGGTTGCACATTCTAAAAATATATATAGTCATATTGGGTGCTCTATTAACCCGGGCCATATCAAACTTATGTTTTTTTAAATGGAATTATATATTTTTTATTTCGTATTTGAATTCGGATCATTTTCACGAATTCGCCAATATAGGGTTTACTAGTATTATACAGAGTAGTTCAGAAAATGATATATAGTTTATTTGAACTGTTTTTTTATGTAGTTAAGTTGGTACTTGCATTAGATAGTAATACTGTCTATAACGTTAGTTAGTCCACCTCGTACCTCTAACGAAAATGAGAATTTAGAGTATAAAAACTCATATATCTCAAAAATCGTTGCAATTAGGTATAGGGAATGTTTCATAGAATAAAAAGAATCGTGAGATACCTTAATGAAAATCATATAAAATTGAGAAAACTGCGGTTGCGAGTTTTGGTTCGCCTTTTACGCAAGTAAAGCTATTTTGAAAGAAATTCTGTAAAAAGTGGAACTAGACCATATAGCATAATTAATGAAGCCAAATATTATCTGGTATTATATACAGGGTGCTCAATTCACTGCGATTAAGATATAGAGATGCTCATATATTCTGAGTTACTCTGTATAATACTAGTAAACCCTTTATTGACGAATTCGGGAAAATGGTTTGAATTTAAACATAAAATAGAAAATACGTCATTCCATTTAAAGTAAAAACATAAGTTTGATACGGCCCCGGTTTATAGAGCGCCCTATATGACTATACATCGCCCTAATTTTTAATACAGTACAGTATTTTTAAATACAGTATGGAAACTGCATTAAGCTTATATGTACGTTCATAAATAAATTATTAACCGCAACAAATACATAATAAATGTGTTTGTAACCATCACAGGGAATATTAATATTAAACTTGTAAACTCTCCATAATGCAAAATAAATAAATAAATAAATAAATAAATATCATCATGGGCATTTCCATGAATGCGTTTTTTTATTAACGAGATTAATAAATACAAACTGAAAATACAATTAACATAAAGTGTTAATGAAAATGTTCGGAATTATTTATTAAACAAGAGTAATAAAGAATTTCTTTAGGATTAATCACGAAAAAAGCCATCTGTAAAATAATAGAACACAGAAAAACCGAATATTCATATAAAAAATTTTCAGAGCTAACTTATATTCTACAGGATCTATCATTTTATGACTGTAATACAAATACCTTCGCATAACTGAAATCACCAATACTGTATTTTAAACATTAATTCAATTCTTAATGATACCTAACCATACTCTGAGACCGAGACTTCTTTTTTCACTACTGAGGCATAATTCTTGACCAAAAGTCAAAACCAATTGGCTTATAACATCTAATTTAAAAGACTTGGTTATCTTTATAACTTTAGCAGCCTTATTAATAGAAAAACTTAGAATGTTCTAAGACGTGACTAGAATGTAATTAGTGAAAACTGCATTAATACAACCATTTAAATGTATGTTAACGCTAGCATGATGTTAAATCACTAGTTATCAGTTTGGGTATATTTTACAGTAAGTTAAAGTTAACCTAAAAGTTTGACAAAAAGTGTCAGCAGTTTTTCTTTTCCCTCCCAATAAACAGATCGAGAACGTTTTTCTGAAATATTAAATAATTTAATGCGAAATTTTCCGTATTTATATGTCAGTAAACTCAATAATTATATAAAATTTTATTATGGCATGGTTACTTATCGAATTCATTAGGGAGTTTTTGAACACCTTAAATTTTAGCACGTCGTTATCGTTATTCTGAGAATGTGCAGTTCCAAAAAGAGTATGAATTTTGGTACTGCGCGTGCTCAGTATAACGATTGCGATAACGATAAGGTAAAAATTTAAGGTGTTCAAAATCTGCATATTATAAAAGGCAAAGTTAATGCTTATCAAGGGCGGATTTACCATGAATTCAAATTTTACATTAGCAAAAAGCAAAAACGTAATTAGTTAAAAAATATATAAACATACTTCACTTAAGGATATTTTATTAAACAATTCTATTTGCTATTTCATGTTTGTCCAAAGAAAAACGTACCTATCTAAATGCACAGATAATTTCTAATTTCACCACATTTTTTAAAAATGTGGTTTTTTGAGATACTCCCCCATGTTGAAAAGCTAAATCCGCCCTTGATTGCTTATTAACACAAAACAGTCTTGACACAAGACACTTGTCAGTCTTGTCACTTTGCGTAAATGTTTGTAAATGCAGGTTAGATTTATTGCAGTGAAATTAGCTCTATGTACAGAATGAGACGTTGTCACATTAACTTCTTATTTAGCAAGCTGTTAGTTATTTGTCTATAAATATTTAATTATTAATATGAACTACTTAGATTGATTTAAGAATGTGGTTAGTGGTCATTAGTAAACTTGATGTTATTGTGATTATTATTAATATGGGTGTATATCTTTTGTAGTGAATGGCCAGGTTTATAATTCATTAATATGTCTATATCTGATAAACAGTCATTGTTGTATCTTCTTCCCAATTTCCCCATTATTTTTATTAAAGAAAAAGTATTTTACACAAGCAAAATGTGCGAGAAGAGATGTGTTTTTTTTTTAAGAAACACCCTGTATGTTTTATTAACAGCCCCGATAAGATAATTCAAATTTCTGATGTTGTACTCTACTATTGTACTTACTTTTTTGAGCTTACACAAGGAACAATCACATTTAAAACAAAATAGAAATATCAAAACTACTATGTATAATTATTCATAATTAAAAAAGTTGTACCTATATACCCAAAAAAAAAACTGCCAAGTTGTAGAATACATTTCCTGTTGTCGATACAAGTTGCGTGATAGGTACTGCAGCTGAATTATTTATAACATAATAGCTTCTATATTCTAATCAATACCAACTCCATAAAGAAGAAAAGACAGTTGCAGCATTATTATTCAGCGTATTATGGGTTCAACGTTGCCTGCTGCATTCTGTGCCATGCCTCCCTCTTCATTTATTTCATTCAGTGACATTTGCTCTACTACTTTGATGATATAAAGGATGAAGCTTCTGTATTCGCTTCTAACCAACCAGTCTTTTTAATAAAACATGGAATTGGATATAACTGAGTTGAGGTACGTATACAGAGGTCCGGAAAAAGTTAGTAACATAAAATAAAGTGCCGTCAAAGGCATAATTAATTTTGTGTGTGTGTCAAATCCGTTTGTCAAATGTTCATATAATAAAATTGATATATATTTTTCTGTTAATATAGGTGCTTTATAATAAATAAATGTAGGAAAACAACTAATCACTAATAGCGAAAATCAATAAAAAAATTGTTTTTAAGTTTATCTTTCTTTTCTCTTAAACGTCTCGGTATAATAACACCGAAATATCGGTGAAACACGAGGTAACGTAAGGTTGTAAATGTCTGAGTACTTATTGAAGTCTATACTGGATCTCCATATAAAGTAATTATGTTTTAACTATGTATGAAAGTATAATTCGGTCGGTATTTTTTATTTTCACCAAGTTCCACAGTTCTTGAAGGGGGTTGGAACCTTTGGTATGAAGATAGTAGTTTTCCACATAACACCAAAACACTATACTGCACTCTGCAGAGTGCAGTATAGTGTTTTGGTGTTATCTGGAAAACTACGTCAGTGATAAGTTCCACAGTTATCTCAAAATGTCCATACAAGTGTTTTTCGGCCTAAGAGGCTTCTCCATCCAAAAAACCTCATTGAAATAATACTGAATAACATCTGGTGGGCCCACAGAAGATCAGGCGTCTGGAAGTTTGGAGAGAAACTATATTTTTAGCACAATGATGGCGTATATGCAAGTTTTAACCAGCTGCTTTTCAAATGCATATGTTAATGATAGAAGATAGATTAAGTCTTAAATAAGTGATATTCTAATAATGACTAAAACACGGTATAAAACATTGGTATCTTCGATAAAATTATTGATCCCTAATTGCTCTCACTGAGGATTGAGTGAAGAGTAAGAAAAATATAAAATGTAACTAAGTCCGACTCTGTACTAATTTGCTATTTTGCTCATGTCAACAATAGTGTGATTAATAATTGTTTTGAAAAAACACAGTTCCCATTTAGATGTTTCAAGGAAAATGAGAAGTGTTTTTTTCAAAACAATTATTTTCACGATGTTTCATAAAGAACCTCCCCTTGAAGTATCCACTTTATTACTACTAACTAGGTACTAGTGTGATTATTACTTTTGCAAATTCTTCACATTTGTAGCCAGAGATGGATTGTGTTTTTGTGACACTTATATTGAATCTATATTTCCTCGATACTTTCGGTTAAGCTGAAATGTGATAAGATAAGTGAGCTGTTACAAATGGCATACATCCTTCTTTACAAGGGCTCAATTTGAGTACGCTTAGCGTCATATATTTTAAACGAGTTTATATAGCTTTTACTAAGAAATTTTGAACGAAACTCTATGGGATTTCCTGACTACACCATAGAAAATTCCTACAGATTTTAAATAGGTGTAATAAGTTATTTAATTTATTATCGGTTATACAGTGTGTTTCAAATCAGATGCAATAACATTGGTATCTTGTAAATCGGTGGAGATAGAAACGAGGTTAAATTGGGCCAAAGTGCAAGGCCAAAAAACAAAGCTAACATGATTATTTTCTGAGATATTTGAAAAAAATCGAAATTTTGGAAATTCGTTTTTGTAAAATTTTAAACTGTTTTCAAAAGCTATTGAAAATAAGGACACTTTCTCATAGCAACTTTTTACGTTCTATCGAATGGTGCAAACATTTTTTTAACTAACGTTTCGTCTCTTCAGAACCATCATCAACTTTATTTTTTCTATTGCGGCCCCAATCATATTTTTTCTTTACTCGCCATCATTTTTCCTTATGAGTTCAATGATGTATCATGTGCTATAATTTGTCTATTGTTCCATCAACTATTAATTATTATTATTTAATTTATTGCTTTGTTAATTATTGTTCATGATTGTTGTTTATTAATTGTTATTTATTGTTAATGACTTTTTCGTTATTCTTTAGTTGATCACATATAGATAAATTTGATGATGTTTTCACTTTCAGTACGTGATCAAACTAATATCTCAAGAAATAATCATGTTAGTCTTGATTTCTTTCAGGCATATTATTGTTCATCAAATTACGTAACTTTACCCCAATTTCACCTAATCTCTATCTCTAACTGTTTCCAAGATATCAATGCTATTGGATACAATTTGAAACACTATATATTCCAGGTCAGTCTTCGTGAGGATGTTCTCAAGTAGGTAACATTATCTACAACATAAACTAGCCTACCTTAAAAGGAATAGCTATGTTTTCTGCACGTTAAAAAATTCATGCTGCGTGGATCAAGCTAAAGCTTTATAATCAAATCAAAAGTCAAGTTTACTTAGGCCTAATAATTTGTACACTGAATTCTGGCAAACAGCTATTATACATCATCTAGTGTAATGAAATCTCCCTAAGGAAGGGCTTTGGGTTATAGAGTTTACAAGGAATGGATCATTCAATATACTTCTTATACATTTATCAGTCCATAAGAATTGTATGTCCCCAGTCGTTTAGGAAATAGGATCCGTTGTAGCTCCCCAAAACTGCACGGTTATAAGCTACTATTTCTTTCAGATACATTACCTGTAATAAATATGTTAGCGAGACACTTCTATTATTCATTTTTACTTTTCTGCAGTAATATTTTTCTATATAAATTCAAGAAGCTACACTGATAAATGATATTTATGAATCTTATATTGAGTCTGCATTAACTGAATCAAGTTGGTTCGATTAGTATAACCGTTTAATCGACAAGGGCAGTCCTTTAATGTCACGTTAATACTTAAAGGAGGATTTCATTCAGTTTGGTTCATGTATTTTCTGAGAGCAAATACTGGTTCGGTGTCAGACAGAGGTTATTAATTTTTCATCACGAAAAGGTCAGCCCACTGTATTTATTTTTAATACCGTTATTCACTCGAAATGGGCGACCTAACAATTGGGTCAAGTCTAAAGGGGTATAATTTCAAAATCGTTCAACAAATTTTTAATCTGGCATTAATGTAAAGCATGTTTTTGATGTTTACTAAGAGATACGACTTCTACTGTAGAATTGGCTGTATTCTATATGGCGTATTGAAAAGGTTTGTGTATTTTCTGCCATAACAAACATACGTTTTTATTTACCTAGTAATAACTCTACGTTTTTAATAATAATAATAGCAATAATAATTAGATTAAAACATTATATTAAATTGTACTTATCTTCATTTGAATAGCGAGCCATTTGTTATTTGTATGAACTGACTTGTGATCTGCCTTCTAAGCCAGCCAATACTATAGCCTAAAAATATTGAAAACTTTTCATATTTTCTAGAAATTGTTCGAAAAATAATAGATTAACTATATATATTTAGAATGCATTTTCATTCTTCTCACTCTTTCCATTTTAGGAATAAAATACAGAGTGTTCCATTTAAAAAACGTAAATTGTGATCAAACCACAAGAAAACGAAAAATTAAATGATATACATTTTTATGCCATCGAATGTATGTCTAAAAGGTTCAAAATATTCTGAGGTAGCTTGCCAAAAATCGAGAAACACCCTGTAAACAGTAAGATATAGAGAGATGCGATTTGCGTTTTTATTTTTTCAACGAAAGAGGAAAAGAGGATCGTCGAAACTCCAATCTAGTACAGATTCCATACCATACCAAAACATACCAATTTGAAACAACCTGAACCATACCATGTTCCATTTGAAAGTCTCAAAAATTATTTAATAGTTTGTATTTGTAAATTGTGAATATTTGAAAATTGTGTTTTTAGATATTTCACTTAAAGTAAACAGAAGTATAAATGCAGATATATTTTATACAGTATCCGTATTTGGTAAAGACGAGTTTTATCTCTCGGATAAGGTACTTTCTTACTACATCTAAGGTTTATCAGCAATACCCCACTGACTTTACTACATACAGATACTTAAAATGCTTTCCGTAAATAACAAAGAACGACCTAAGGGAATACATCCAACCAAATTGAATCGCAAAAACACGATTCAAGCAACTTTTGCTGTACGATAGACATAAAGCAAGCTATGTTATTACGCGGTACGTCACTGTTCTAGAAAGGATTTCAATTAGACTTCGATTTATATGAAAGGCTTTTGTACCGTTCCACAATACTGACGTATTTCTTAATACATCAAAAACATAAATAGAAATACAAGGAAGTGGATGCAAGAGAAATTTTCCTTTCAGGAGTTTTCTATCAAGTAATGATTTACATGGAGACATGTTTTTTAACAGCTAAGTAAATAGAGTTTCCAATTCTTCATTTGACACTAAATTTTCAGTTAAATTTAGCTAATGAAATAGTAAAATAGATTATAATAAATCTAAAATCTTCATCAGGTCAAACAAAACTAACAACATAATGAGAAAAAGTATATATTTTAAAAAGTATATCTTTTTAAGTCACGCTCAAGACCCTATAGGGGTGTTTTGTGATTATTGTTATGTTTATTTGTATTTTTATATTTTGTGTTACTGTAAAAGGTATGTCTAATTAAATAAACATTATTATTATTATATTATTATTATTATTATTATAGTCTAAAGCTACAAAGTATATCCATTATGTTTGTCTTTCACTTCTACAGACAAGTTTGTATATGTATATGTATATGTTAGTCTATTGTACATCGTTCCAAAGGTTCTATAATGTTGGTATGATATCCATAATTACTGTTACTGTTAATTTGGCATAAAAAAATTATAAGTTAGTACAGAAATTATAGATATAAGATAAATTGTGGTTCCTTTTGAGATTACATCACCTGTAAAATAATAATAAAAAAGAAACTACAATGAATCATTCAACTGCATCACAAATAAGCTACAGACTTTTATATATACAAGAAGATAAAGTATAAAAAGGGATTATAGGGTATATCGATGGGATAAATAATGAAATTTACCTGTAACTAATAATAAATGGTAAATTTAAGTTGAAATAAAATGATTAACGATCAACAGTAAATTATCATTTGGAAACTATCTAGTTTTTCTCTTGCGCAATACCTTTATTGAAGGTATTAAAATTATTTGAAATCTGATGACCCTCGGCCAACAAAGACAAATAAATCAAAAGTTTAGACGCCGTTAAGGATGACATAAATCATTACTAGTTCAGGCTCTGACACCTCCTAACAAATTGTAACTCTCAGACACGTAACTCTGATATTTACTGAGGTTAATGAGTTAGTGTAATTGTTACTGGGTAAATTATGCATTCCTTTTAGTGGCTGTTTATATATGAAAATGATTTCCTTCGAATTTGAAAGCAATTCAAAATTATTTGGTCTGTCTCATAGAGGAAATATATTTTTGATAAAAAACTGTTGACGTAATAGCATAATATATCAATATGTTGCAACCCTTATTTTCATAGAATTGTAGTAACTTAAAATGGAACTCATTTCATGACTTTTGAACATTTAGATGAATCGCGGAATTTGTTTAAAGGACAAAATGAGTTTCCTTGGCAATAAGTTTGCTATATTGCGTTCATGTCCTGTAATTATTGTTGTGCATATTTTATTTATACATTATTTGTTAGACTCAATTCAGGTGAATTTTTTGCATCCTAATGCATTTGTATTAAGAGCAATTTTTACGATGAGCTAACGTGAAAAAGTTAAGAAGCCTAACATAGTTTATTTTTAACAAGACAATAAACAATAACCAGCCTATTGCAGGGCACTTCCGTTTCCAATTACATTTGGAGGATCTGCTCTATTTGAAATCCTTCCCTGCTGACCATCCCAGATGTGCTCTATAAAATATAGGTCTATTCTATAGGTCTAGAGCAGATTCTTAGTCTTAGAATCTGCTCTATTTGGAAAAATTTATTCACAATGTTGCTACTGACATTGTCGTTCACATAAATCAATTTGTCACATGTTGGACACAATGGACACAACATGTTTTTCGGTCGGTAGCTGAGAGCTGAAAGCAACTTTCAGTAACAAGAACCATTCCATAAAATCTGACTGAAGTTATACCAATAGGCAATCATAAATTTTCCAAAATGCGTACTGTATATCTAAGTATACATATATTGCCTATTACTTTAATCATCAGATGACCACTTATTACTAGTGCTCGATTAATACCTTCAGCCGATGGAATTTTCATCGGTATGATTGAAAAGAAAGGCTCACCACTGGTATTCCTGAAATGTTAAGTGATACAGAACTAGTTGAAAAGAAAACAAATTGTACGCCTAATAATTGGCTGTAGAGAAATCTGTTTCGTGTAATAAATTGCCTTGGATTTTTTAAAGCTACGTATAGGACTGTATCAACACACTAAAATTACTATTAATCATAATATAACGCAACTTAAGGTTTGTTCTTACAACCAAACACAAATATGCCTCCCATAATATAGGCATGGGTGTTTATTACTATCAGTTCCTAATTTGAATAGTTCCTATCACTGATTTGTAATTAACAAGAATGTAGCTGATTGCATAGTATATATGTTGTGTTGTATTAATTACAAAGGTTTATAATGAATAACCTCACATATATCACTTCTTATGTTGTTTTATCTACGATTGATAATTAATTTGGTTCGGCCCTCGTACCAGAATCAGAGCATAATTAAATTTAAATATGTAATATAAAATTACTAGATCTAAGTGATGAGAGCTGAATATTATTCTTTAATAATTATTAATAGTGTGTATTTTGCAATGATATCTTATGTAATTCATTGCATCTAAGACAGGATATGCATATTCAAAAAAGTAGACATAAATATTATTAAGAACTGAGGAAATTGAGTTAACTTTCTTAAGAACTACAAGAAATTTTAATATTTATATCCACTGTGTATGCTCCGACAACTGGTTGGAAGGTAATGGGAAAACTGTTATTAAACTATTAGATAAATATGTTGGAACATAGCTTACTCCTAATTATTAGACTTTCATGGAACTCTGGTGGAAACGCCCAAAAATCTACGCAAAATTCGGATGACTTTTAGCCGTTTCTACACCTGTGGTTTGTCATTTAATCAACTTTGCATATTCTATCGCTTCAGATATTAAAATGCGAGATAGACATGAACTTCAGATAGACACTACTACACTAGACTACACTAGACTCAAGGACTATAGTTTCATTTAGTTTTCCTCACTTTCCACTGCTTATTTATTAGGATAATCACACTTGTATGATGCGTCTATATTCAAATTTCTGACCCTTTTATAATCCTGCCACTGATTAGGTCATAATATGGATGGCCAATAATGCCATGTTTAATTTTGAAACTCGGATGAAGGGTGTTATCGATTTTGTGTCTAGGGAATTCACTGGACTATTTTAATGCAAATGGGTTTTAAACAATGACCTGAAATAATTTAATAAAGTGATTTCAGGGTATATGCTACTGTTCATAGCAGGCGGGTGCTGAAAATGCTGCCGTTGTGGTGCCACCTAGCATCGTATTGAATAAATTAAGATAATACATAAGAAACCACTTAATCTTGTAATCTTGTAGATATTAATAAATAACTACCAGGCAGAGCAGAGAGCTTCCTGCCCTGTAGTCTGAAATACTAATAAGGAAACGCTTCCTCAAGTGAATATCGGTCGTCTGTAAGGTATTCCGAAAGTGGTTTAGTTTTTGAGATACAGGACATTCAGGTTTTATTAAACATTTTTTGAAATGTCTTTTAAACTTTTCTTCTTAAATTCATTCGCACACTTTCGTTATTAATAATTTTTTTAGCATTGTACAGTAGTGGTTTTACATGTAGTAGCGGTAGTTTGTCTCTTGACATTTTTATTCAGGATGCAGCTTCGATAGAAAATGTCAATTTGAAGTTAACAACACAAGGCACGAATAAACATTATGTGAAATTTTAACACAATTGTGGTGAAAATATCTTATTTTCACCACAGTTGCTTTATCACCAAAGTAGTTTTTCAAAATTCCATGCTTTTATCACCAAAATAAGCTATCAAGTTGAAATTTCCAAAGAAAATTAACTTTAAACCGCTGTTTTTCAGAAATTACTGCTTACTAAACAACTTTATCTAATCTTGTATTTATAAAATGACTTGAAAAAGGGTCTTCTTCGATATTTCAAATGATGTTCAGATTTGTATTGGTCATTTTTTTTGTTACAAAATAAATAATACATTCTGCATATTTAACACCGGTTATTGAAGGTGCCCCAATAATTTATTTCATTTATTTCTCAAAAAGAACATCCTTCCAGGAAGTTCTAAACCAGGAAATAGATTTGGATATAATCAAACAACTCCTAGTTATAGAAGTATAGTACACCAGTACACTGAAAAGTAAGTGGCGTACCTTACTATTTGGTTTAAATACTTTGTGGTAATATTTGGTATTAATATATAAACTTTTGTAAAAGTATGCCATAAAAAGTGGAACAGCTTAAAAGTAATGCGATAGAAACTGTAGGTACTGATAAAAAATTGAAAAGATGATTTATAGAACACGAAATCAGTTTGAATGAATGATGTAGCTACTCGTAGTTCGTATTACTGAAAAAAGTGTACTTTCAAATTACCGTAATAAAACTCAGCAACATAACTTTTTCATTTTATTTCAGAACCGGGGGAAGACAAAAAGTTTTAACTTAATAGATAAAAAGCTAATACTTACTGAAACATAAAAAAGTGAATGCTTAGAGAATATATTTTTTTAGCATTTTGTTATCTTTATAATAATTATTCCTAAGAGTTTAATGAATAAATTATAGAGTACGGGGTTATCTTCAGCCAAATTTTTAATTACTGTCATAAGGAGGCCAGGACTTAGAGCAACATAAATGCATCAAGAGGTTTTACATTAAAGACTATATATAGTGTGTACAGATTTTATCTGGAACACCAGTGCAGAATTTTACAAAGTAGATCAACTTTATTGCCAATTTTTTCCAGAGTAGAGAGTCTATAGATACACCTATGGAACATATTTCTAAGGAGACAATATTGAATTTTTTTAATAATGATCTTTTTGGAAAATCGTATTAGGGATTTTTTTATTAGATATTTGACAACACTGCGTTATTCAGCATTATTTAAAACCCAAATACACAGTTTCATTAATTTGTGTTGTTGCATATTTTTTTAATATTGCCTCAAAATCACAAAACCTGAAAACTCTTATTTTAATTTGAAAAATAATTTTGAAACATAATGGTACTCCTTTTGTTTTTTCTTTCTTAACATGGTATTTCAACCTATTTAAATTATATTTAATTGTTTTAACTCATGTCTAAAGGCCAATATTTTCAAATTAAAATAAGAGTTTTCAGATTTTGCGATTTTGAGGCGCTATAAAAAAAATATGCAACGACATAAATTTATGAAACTTTGGGTAGTTGGGTTTTAAATGGTGCTGAATAACGCAGTGTTGTCAAATTTCTAATAAAAAAAATCCCTAATACGATTTTCCAAAAAAATCATTATTAAAAAATCACAGCAAGCCACGAGATAACATTATCTCCTTAGCAATATGTTCCATACGTGTGTCTTTAGACTGCCTACTCTGAAAAAAATTCACACCAAAATCGACCCACCCTGTAAAATTCTACACTGGTGTTCAGGATCAAATTTGTATACACTGTAGATACATATTATATGAATAATAAAAATCGCATTCTAAATCACATCAGTGTTTTCCAAAAGGATTAAAATATTCTACGACTCTAATTTTATAAAACTTACTTTATCAGAAAACTAAAATGAACGAGAACTAAATGGAAATAATTGAAATTTCCATTAAAATAAACATACTGTAAAAACAGACGTTCCTGCCGAGATGACCATCCATTCGACTATTGAATTCAATCCAATATCTGGACGGTGATCGGTTAAATCGCGCTACCCGCGAAAATTCTTGCCTGTTCCATTGTCCTGTTCATAATCTAATAGATCTCAATCCAGTTGACTTGCTCTCGAGAAGAGCCAAATTGCCTACAGGTGGCTGTAATGAGGCTTCGGTAAGAAATGCAGCCATGACCTGACATTGACAACTACAAATTTCAAAGTTTAAAATGCCCAAGTCATCTATACAGGGTGAGTCAGTTTATACTAGCAGGACTCTGGCATTTGATAGAGCATCTTATTTTAAGTGAAGTTTGTCATATAAACATATGTCCGGAATCGCTTCGTTTTTGAGATACAGGGTGTCATAGTTTTGTTTTTTTTTTTTTTAGTATTTTCCACACAGCCCCTATAGTTTTAAAGATAATTTATTAAAATTTTTACGGTAGATTATGTATGATGGTCCACAAATTTTGACATATGTAAACAATTTAAAAACGTACAGGGTGATAGTTTTTCGGGGGTCAGACCCCCTTTTATCGTCCAGAACTTTTTTGTGGTGCGCCACTGACTGCTAATTTGCCAAAGTTTGGATTCCATGTTCAATTTAAAAACTTTTTCGTCTTTTGCATTTTTATCGTAGCTGTAACAGTTGTCGAGTAATTTGAAAAAGTCTATGAAAAAATATTTTATTATAAAAAATATATTTTCATCAAAATTTTCACTAAAATCAATTATTGTCAAACGAAAGTTCATTAATCTAAATTGTCAAAGGTTACATACTTACAGTACAACTTTTGCCACTAATTGTTTATTTTTTGTAGCATTTCAAAGACTTTTAATAACTAAGTAAAATAATTAAGAATTAATAATAAACCAAGGTCTACGTCCTGGCGACGAACAACGCAGAGTGTGAAGTTTTGTCGTTGGATCCTTAACACATTAGAAAATAATAGAACTTTCTTACCCAACGTATTATGGACTGATGAATCTTGCTTTACCCGACGTGGGATAGTAAATTTCAAAAATCAACATATTTGGGCAGAGCAAAATCCACGTGCTATTAGGCCAAAAAAAAATCCAAAATAATTTTAGCATTAACGTATGGGTAGGAATTTTTGAAAATCGTTTATTTGGACCATATTTTTTGCCAGAAAGGGTCAGATCGCAAAACTTCTTAGAGTTTCTAGAAACCGAGCATTCTAATATGTGGGAAGATGTCCCTCTAAATTTAAGACAGCAAGCTTAGTTCCAGTTGGATTGCTGCCCAGTTCATTTTGGAAGAAATGTTTGAGCTTGGTTAGACGACAATTATCCAGAGAGGTGGATTGGACGTGAAGGTCCAATCGCACGGCCCCCAGGTTCCCCAGATATAACACCACTGGATTTTTTTGTGTGGGGCTTTCTTAAAGAAAAAGTATATGCACCTCCTGTTCAAGTATTGACGATCTTAGAGGGCGTATAAGACATGCTTGCGAAGACATATGAGTTCATCACTTAGTTTCAGCAAGAAGGTCTATTGAAACGCGATGCCGATTATGTATCCAACAAAATGGATCACATTTTGAAAATTTTTATTTGAAAATAAAATTATTTCGGGTTATTTGTAAAGTTATTTGTATTTGCCTTGGTTTATTATTAGTTCTTAATTATTTTACTTAGTTATTAAGTCTCTGAAATGCTACAAAAATATAGATAATTAGTGGCAAAAGTTGTACTGTAAGTATGTAACCTTTGACAATTTAGATTAATGAACTTTCGTTTGACAATAATTATTCTTTTTAGTGAACATTTTAATAAAACTATTTTTTTTTAATTTAGAGATTTAGAGATTTCTTCAATTTACTCGACAACTGTTACAGCTACGATAAAAATGCAAGACACGAAAATTTTTCTAAATTAAACGTGAAATCTAAATTTTGGCAAATAAGCAGTCAGTGGCTTACCACAAAAAAGTTCTGGACGGAAAAACGGGGCCAGACCTCCGAAAAAATATCACCCTGTATGTTTTCAAATTGTTTACATATGTCAAAACTTGTGAACTATCATAAGTAATCTATGGTAAAGATTTGAATAAATTATCTTAAAAACTATAGGAGCTGTGTGGAAAATACTAAAAAAAAACCAAAACTTTGACACCCTGTATCTCAAAAACGAAGCGATTCCCGACATATGTTTATATGACAAACTTAACTTAAAATCAGGTGTTCTATCGAATGCCAGAGTCCTGCTAGTATAAACTGACTCACCCTGTATATTAAAATGGGTAAAAAAACAGATGGGATGGTATTGTAGTTTGTGAATGTGTGTACATAGTTTGTTTTAAGTTCATTTTATGCATAGAAAAGAAGGTAGGTACATATTTTCTAATTTTGCCATAACAAATCACGCCAACCCTCCGAACATGACTTCAACCGTAAACACACGTCAGGAAAATCAATATACCAAAAACAAACAACTGACTAATTGGCTCGGTAGGTACTGCCAATGTTGGTATATGTGCTGCAGTACTAAAACAGGGTAAAGGCATATAAGAATTTAGTGGAATAGTGTGATTTAGCGGAAAATGGAACTGAAACACCAATATATAACTAAATAAGATAATTACTGATTAAATCTGTCTCACAAATATTAAGTTAATAATATACTAGTCATTGATTACTAAAAATGAAACTCAAAAATTAAGATGAAAAAGTAGTACCTGTCTTTCAAGTCACACACAGAAAAAGCCTAGATTCTGACGTGTAGATTCTATATATCCCATTTTCTCCCACTCCAATACTATAAAGGTAACATTTTAATTTAATCAATTAGTGGATCAGCACTACCTATGTGTGATTTATTCTGCCTAATAGTGGTTATTGATTGAAATTAATAAAATTTTCGTTACAAAGTACACATTATGTGGCACCACTGAAGCAGCCAGCTGATCTTTGATCTAGCCTGACAAAATTCAACGTAATAAACAAACACACAGGTGCATGCAGCTTCTTATGCAGCTAGATGAAACGTGACGTTTCCAATGGCTAAATACATAGATTTATTAAGTCTATGGCTAAATATGTCAGTTAATTCAGTCGGGTCATACCGACAGGTGGCCTAAAACCGCTCCATATGTTTTCAGACTGAGCTATAGTAATTCAGGGAGCTTCCCGCACATTTCGCAAATACATCAATCATTGATGTTGATATTCACGGAAATTATATAATTACATGACTTCATGTAGTAAATAACCATAGATTCAAGTTTTAGTAGCCACTCTATTTGAAGTATCCAGGGATTAATCAGTAGGGGTTGTTAACCTCTGGCCTTTAATATCTTATTTCAATTTAGTATATTAATGACCTTTAGCAGCAGCGTGCTTGAGACACTTCAAGTTAAGAATTATCGTTTACGCAAATTACCTTTTACAATAATGGTGAGAGTAATCGACTTAATTTGTTGTCATCTCTAATGTACAGGGTCTTTAGGTATATTTTGAATTAGCCTATAACTCTTTGATCTTTGATTTTATAAAAAAAACTTTGTTAATGTGGATTTTATTGTGTTTTTTGACAATTCAGAATATGTTATCATGAAAAGGGTTGGAACTTGATGTAGTTTTCCACATGACACCAAATAACTATACTGCACTCAACGCGCGTTTTGCCAAACAGAATGGCATCATCTGGAGATGATTAAAACTTTTAATCATCTCTCTATCATCATTAATGTATCACTTTGTATAGCAAATGTAATTTTTGTTTTAAATCGTTATGTTTTCTTCATAAAATACATATTCTCAATTCGACTTATGAAAAAATGGAAGTCATATCTCTTTTAAATGGAGAGCTACAATAATGTGAAGTAGCGATCTTTTTCTTAGAAAACTGGCAATAACTTTGCAACGTGTAAATTTAGATATACGATGTTCAGAAAAATATGCTTAATCCAAAAATATATAGGGTATTTCATTTGCCGTTTGTTGAGCCACTGAATGGAGTTAACATGAATAACACTTGTATTTTCCAGAAGTATTTCCATCAGTAGCTAATTACCTGTTGCTAACTTCCGTTTCTGGTACGGCAAATCAACAGGCACAATAACTTGATTAAATCGTAATTAAAAACGCGATGTTTTTTTAATTAGTTATAAATATGCAAAGTCACAGTTACAATTATAATGTCTACAAATAAAAATACGAAATAAAAGTTCGGTTGGGAACCATTCTATCAGTCTGCCAAATAATAAAACCGGGAAAAATAAATATTAAAAATAAAATATATTGCAAGTTAGTATCTACTAGTATCTACGACAATAAAAAAAAATTCAGGCCTATACTCAGTCCATCCTAAGTAAAGAATTTTGCATTATGATGCTTAAAAAAACAGATTATGATTTTTTGAATTTGTTGAAGATTGCTTTGATTGAAATACTTTGATTAAAAGTTTACCGTGACCCTACATTTTACTAATTATAAAGAAGTTAGATTTCTGTTCATTATAAATTTACAAGCGACGTATTCTCTAAAAAAAAACCTATATGAATCACAAGACTGTGCCAAATCAAATTGAAGTTAATATCTACAAAAACAAGGGCTTCTGTCAAAAAATCATCCCGTAGAAATATTCAGGGCGCTGAAATCTGTACGTACTTCCCCATTATTTTTGTCGAAGCAATATGAAATCTATGTTTTAAATAGTAAAGATGAAAACCATAGAAAAAACTTGGAATTGGTTTTTCACAAACAAAAATAGATCGCTTACAAAATACGAGATTTTGGAAATTGTCTATGCGATGTGAAACTGAAAGCTATGCAATTTACGAAAAATTACAAGTAATTTTTTGTCGGAAATTAATCGTAGAGTTTGAAAGAAGTTTTGTTCTTAATTTTAGACATCGGCGTAATACAATTTTTTAAACAATGACATCACATAATAGTACTTCCACGCCACTGGCAATTCGTATCGGACCCATAACTTGTCATTTTACCAATTTACATTATGGTAAGTTTGATTTGATAAGAAATATTTATTTTTCATCTACTTGAACACCCCTCTGCGTCTTGGAAACGGTCCATTTTTTGGAAATAAGTTTGTATAGCAAAGTCCAAATATTTCCACCTCTTCTATCGTTTCCCAAAGTTTCCCCATTTCAATTCGGACCACCTTGTAAAATAATTATATATTCTTATATAAAATTTGCAGTTGCGGAAACTTTCCCGCATGCCGCTGATGCACAAACAATAATTGATGCAGAACATTACGATGTCATCTCAGTTGATTGAAGCCAGTAATCTCAATCAGGAAGAGTAATAAACTTCGCCATAATATTCAACGAAGTTACAATAAACAGGCTTAAGGGAAATCCAATCTTATCCTTTACGTAACAAATCAAAGGAAATTGCTCAAAGATTTCAGTTTTATAAATCATGTCGTGGTTTGGCCTTTCTTTGAAATATTGCTTCAGTCTCTTGGACTAAAATGAATTTCAGTGGCCTCGTTACATTCTGTGGCAGACGGTACAATTATAAACGGCCTTAGATGAGAAGCAACGTAACCATAACTCTTTCATGCGAAAGTCAGCATTAATTTAATAAGGTATATCTTAATACTATGTGATATTTTATCTAAAATATCACATAAATATTAATGAGGAAAATGTTGTATGAAGCAAAATTACTTATGACGTCACTTGGTATGTTTAAATACCTGCTCACGTATGATTAATTTCAACAGTATTTTGGTAGATCAATATCAAGTCTAGTACCAAAGATAACTTTTAAAGTTTTCTCAAAGAAATTATCTAAAATTCAAATTACCCAACGAAAGAGATCAGCTTAAAAGTTCTGATAGAAACAACAAGAAAAGGCTTATTAAATAATACTTTAAATTGTGGTTTACTTGTTTGATGTATAGTAAACCTAAAATAAACTGATAATATTTAAATACCTAATTTAATAAATGTTTTCTTTGATTCAATTTCATGCATAAAATGCCTAGAATAAAATGTACAAGTTATCTTAGATAATGCACTTGTTGTCTTTTAGTACTTCATTTTTTTTTACCCAGGCGGGAAAGTGAACATTTTCCGGGCTGATAGAAGAAATGGACAGGCGAGGCGAAGACGAGGCTGGCTACTTCTGGAAGACCGGAAAACTACTTTCCCGCCATGGTGCACATAACACCTTTTACCCTACATAAGAAGAAAATTAACTTCAAAATTTTTTTATATAACAATAAATAATCTACAAAAGAAAATTAGTTATTTGAAATATTGATATTTCAAATACAGGATTATGAATAGTGCAATTAACAAAGGTAATTTATGGTAAGCTGTGGTAATACCTTGTTTAGATAAACCCAATAACTGAGTTTGTTCTGAAACTATTGTTGAAATTAAATCATGATGATTTGTAACTTCTAGAGGTTCTCTAACAAGTGAAACTTCCATGCAGTTCCTTCCATGCTTTCATCACTTTCAGAAGCTTGAGATGTCCCCAGGATACCTGTCTCGTCCATTGTTTAATAATTAACGGTAACAATTATGATGTGCTCACTTAAAATTACTATATAAACATGTAATTAAATGATCCTACGATGACAGATAATGGATGCGCCACCTATTGATAAAAAACTTAATTTTTTTCGCGACTAACCGTACAAATGCTTACTTTTGCGCCTCTAAAGGCTCACGAAAATAGAATTTTCACCTAGTGTAACCTGATGATGACCTTTACCCATCAAAAAGTGAAACTCAAACAAAACGGATAACTGATCAGGTTTAATTAAAGTTTACAGATTTACAAACATGCAATATTTGGTGTTTCTCAATATATCAAAATGCAAACAGCTTAGACACATTCCCTGAAAAGTTTTAAATAAGATCTGAGGATTAGGTAAATCCTCTTAATCTCAATTTTAATTAAAATTGAAGGGATACATACACAAAAAAAAGAGAAAACGATAAATAAGAAAACAATAGCAATATCACATTCATACAGAGAAAACTATAAATCAAAAAAAAATTGATTAAAAAACTATCAAATATAGTTTTAAAACAATTTATTGAAGAAGCGTTAACTACTAGAACGAGAAGACCATTCCAGGCCACAGTTGCTGATGTAAAACAGCGTACATCTTATATTATAGGACCCATGGAGAAGTTGTGACTCTAAGACGATGATCTTCATTTCTTGGAAACATGTACATGTGAGTCAAATCTAATGAGTCTGTGTATGTTGTGATGAGGTCGCCTCGAGTTAGTCTACATATATGTATCACCAAAATGGCCCACACTGTGTATTGATTATATCCCCTGTTGATAGAGGTATCGTGTTTATAAATTTATAAAAGCAATTCGTGATAGTAAACGCTATGCGGTGAGTTCGTGTTATGCCTTAAACGAGTTAGTTATAATTTATTTGAAAATATTTGATACATAGGTACAGAAAAAAATTCATATAGCAGAAAATCGTAAAAAAAGGTAAAGCTATAGCTGGACCGAGAATTAATATTGATGTTTTCAACAGTATGTTCAATATATAACTATATAACTATAAAGTGAGGACATAAAGTCCGTCCCCCCCCCCTCTAATTTTTTAACCACTGGGTAGATTGTGATGAAATTTGGAACGATAATATATGACTAAATTCTGCATTTTTTGACACATCAATGACAGCTCTGAATGTCAAAGTGACAGTTGGGCGCGCAATAGGAACATTTTTTTAAATGGAAATGGGGATCGAGTAATAACTCATTTTGAAGCTATTTTTATGCTCAAAACATCCTCCAATTTTGAGAACATTTAGTTCAATGTATAACTATATAACTATACAGTCAGGACATAAAGTCCGTCCCCCCCTCTAATTTTTGAACCAGTGGTTCATTTCCAAATAAAAACCAGTAATATCAGTTTATAACATAATCTTTTTACCACATAATCTTTATAATAGAACTTACCCATGGAACATTTATTTGTCAGGAGGTTCATGGTGGTCATTTTCAACATCTTTTGAAGTAACACGTGTTTTCTAAATTTGTTTCTGCCTCTAAGTTTAATTTAAATTATTTCATAATTTTTTAATTTAGGTTATTTTAGGTTAGTTATGGTTTATTGTTATTTGTTTACTTTCAATTTTTATTTTGCTTTGAATAATTTACAATAATTTGTAATATGTATGTAAAAAAATTATATAACAGAAATCGATATTACTGCTTTTTATTTGGAAATTACTGAACCAAATATTCTCAAAATTGGGGGATGTTTTGAGCATAAAAATAGCTCCAAAATGAGTTATTACTCGACCCCCATTTCCATTTAAATAAAATGTTCCAATTGCGCGCCCAGCTGTCACTTTGATTCAGAGCTGTCATTGATGTGTCAAAAAATGCAGAATTTAGTCATATATTATCGTTTCAAATTTCATCACAATCTACCCAGTGGTTCAAAAATTAGAGGGGGGGGACGGACTTTATGTCCTCACTGTATAGTAACTCTATTTCTGCAATAAACATATTTTTTCAACTATAACTCTGAATTTTGTAAGATTTATAAATTCGTTTTCCAATGACCACCTTGTATAATCTTATTGTACTGAGTGCCAATGAACGAATTGCAAGGAGTTATGGGTTGCCAACCAAGTTCCAAAAAAATTGTGGCGAATTCATTAGAATAATATTATTTTATGAAATAATATTAAGAATTGAATCGAATCGAATATGAATAACTGAATATTTTTTACTTTAAATTATTACCCTTTTTGTATTTAGGTACCTTTGGTTTTATTTTGTAGGTACGTTAATTCTCAGTTTATTCTGCAATTTATTGTCCTTTTGTTTTTATTCCATTTGTTAACAGGCTTAATTTAATTTTACCTTATTTCATTTTCGCTATCCTCGATTCCTAAGGGGATTCAAGTTAATCTTCCTCAGAGAATTTGTTAACTTTTCAAGGATAATTATTTGAATAAAAGTACAATTAGAGAGTCCATTCCTAAAAAGCTTAGTTTTATAAACCCTGGCATCAGAGAGATAAGCTTCTAAAATTTAACTCTTTATTATTTCAGTCTAGTATTATAAATTCATAACGTGGAAAACAGGGTGGTTCTTAAATAATGACATGCAACTCCCATACGTTTGACTTCATCATCAGACTACTGTTGATAATTCTACCTAGGCCTATTTATATAAGCTGTTTGCTGATGGTAGAATCATAAAGGACTTCTTAGTACTTGTAGGTATAGTCAAGAAGAGATGCTACACTAGTGAGATTAAATAAGAACGATACTGCCTGCCAGTGGCGGCTCCTCCTTAAGGCCGCATGGCCGCGCGCCCCTTCTCCAAAAATACCAAAGAAATCCTTATTATTATTATTATTACTGTAAATTAAATGCATATGTTAAAACATGTATTGTGGTACAAAACTATTATTAGGAAAGGCTCGAGCGCTTGAGCTATCGGACTCATAATGCCAGAGTCCACATTACTGGCTCACCACAGCACACCACTGCACAGTGAACAAAGCATCACAGCTTCGTGGCCGCACTTTGAGTCGCGGCCCAGGTAACTATGGCAACCGACCCGATCTCCTTTTTGACTAAACTCGTTAGATACTTTCCGTATGCTTATATTCTGCAGATTTGGCCGCAATTATTTCGCGACCCTACGCCAACATTATTAAACATTATAACATATTTTTAACACATTACATATTTTTTACATTATTAAATTACTTTTTCAATTTTTGTGAAAAGACAATTTTATATATTACTTAACATAAATACTGTTAGTAGTATAATTAGAGCTAATTTTGCAAATCTTCCACTGGGAAATAAAGTAGGTATAAATAAAAGAATTGGGCATTGCCTGCCCAATAAATAATTTCGATAAAAAAGTTATGGAAAAATTTATTTCTATGAAAGACCGTAGAGCTGATTTCAATTTTAGAAAGTGAGTGCACCCGTGTATAAATAATTGTATGAAGTTTTGCTTACCTACGTAATAATTTAATGTGTCGTTTGATAACTATAAATTGAAAAACTAAAATACTTTTGAGTTTGTGATTGTGCCATATCGTTTTTAATTAACGGATATCTAAAAACTAAAAATAGTTATGTTCCTGCTTCCTGAATTCTCGTTTTCAGCTTTTTGAAGGTAACGTCGTATATGTAAATTTTTGATATCTAAATATTAATTACCTACTACCTACCTATTTAAATATTATTTTAAACAATTTTTGTCGAGATTTCCGTCAATCGTATTGAAAAGGAGGATATTTGTGTAACGAAAGTTATTTTTTCCAGCAAATATTTTTGCTCTGCGAATTTCTATTTTATAATTTTAAGGGTTTGACCTTGAAATATGCAAAATTTTCGCCTGCGGCGCATTTTTTTATTTCTGCGCCCCCCATATCCAAATGTCACCAGCCGCCACTGCTGCTTGCAGCTAGTGGCATCCTATGTAGTATTTCTTTGTGGTTTTCATACGACTTCAGTTTTTGTTAATCATGACAAAATGAGGCAGATTTTGACTTTTAATTTAGCGCCTCAGATTTTCGCAGGCAGAAAGCTCCCTTACTATTTACTTAAAAATTAAGGATTCCCTTTATGAGTTTTTCGTGGAAGCCCAAACTAGTCGTATCAAACTATTCTCAAATTAATATCAATTTAATATAACTTATATGAATTATTGTTTAAAACTTCTAAAGGTACCTCCGTATTTTACATTTTGAGCAATATAATACTTCTTGGAATTATAAATACGATCATAATATAGGGGGACTTTGGAAAGGTTCTTTATTCCTTTGACCACTTAGGAAAGAGCATTCAGAGAGGACTTAATCAGATGTCGAGAGGAAAAGGTAATCTTATATCCTTATTAACTTTTCGTGGTACAAGACGACAAGGTTAATGAAAAATATCTGATACTTACAAAATGTATCCTTCCTGTCTTGACAGGGTTTGTTAAAAGGGGAATTTTTCGATCCAACATTTCTTTTAGAAAGAATATAAAAGGAGGCTTTAAAAGTTTTAGTAAGTATTCCTTCTGTAATTTTTATTCAGCATTTGTCCTACAACAATTTGTCACGCCCATATTTTAATGGCTTCTCGACAACAAAACACTTTCTATGAAAGTAAAATTTGTTTTCAGGGAGGGTTACACATTTGTTCCCTTCCGCTCACCTGGTGTAATTTATTATGGATCATTTCCCAGCTTCGCTTAGATGCATGACTGGTAATATTTTTTCCTTGATGTAATTGGAAAAACACTAACAAAGCTTAATATGAGTTTAGTTAAATTATTATAAAGTTACGTGGGTTATAAAGATGACACGTGGCCTCATAATAGCGCGTAAAACAGAGCAATATTTTTCAACTTTATGTTTACTGACTTTATAGGGATGTTACAATGCCATACTCAGTTCCCCAAAGTGCTGTAAATACACCTTCCTATATCAAATAATACTAGATAATGTATAAAAATACATGAATAACGTATATAAAGAGAGAAAGTGTAACATCATGTATGTATCATGTTCTCTTTCTATTTAATAATACAATATGGCTCATATAAAAGTAGGGAGAGCTACCATACATTAATTGAGTCAACTAAAACGATTATAACAATGAAAATACTACCTACAGGAAACACAATATTTGTCGATGAAGAATTTTGACATCAATTCTAAACTTGGACGTTTTGGAAGATTTGGATGTGATAAAAAGGAAAATACCTGCATTAAAAGTGGCAATTTCTATATACTAGTTTACCTGTCTCAGCGTTGTTTTAAATCGCAACTAGAAAAAGAATATGAATTATGAATAGTTTTGCATTGCAGCCGCAATAGAACGAGTCTAGTAATACAAAAAGTTTAGAACACCAAAAATAAAAAATACATCCAGATATCTTAATAAAAACAATAATTAATACAATCTTAAATATCCCGTGTAACATATAATCAATATCAACAACAGCAGTGAACATAAAACCGTCGACACCACTGTGTGATTTTCTACGCTTTCCAATTAAAAAACGAATTAAACTGACTTCCTTTATATATGCTCATCGCCTGGGGTTCGGCTATTGATTCTTCACTTAACTAGTTTTCTCTCTAGTTTTCCTCCACATCAATCTTTTATTATTCCTTGTGAAAATCCCATTGCACTTAGGCTGTGTAATTAAATTTTGATAAATGGATTATCCAATCGATAACGGACACTGATTAATCAAGATATATGAGGGAAGATTAGTAGTTGAACAAAGAGAATATTAAATACACATCCTGTGACGCACTAACAATCTGTACCTAAAGTTAATTTTAAAAACATAGGCAAATAGAAACATTGCCATTTTGTGTATAGCCAAATGCTACATCAGAGGTATACAGTGTGTTTCAAATTTGATGCAATAATATTGCTCTCATGGAAACCGTTAGAGATAAAGTTTAGATTAAATTGGGACAAGTTGGGTAATTTGGCTAACCAATTTGGGTAACCAATAATATTCAGCAAAAAATCAAGACTAGCAAGAGCCATTGAAATAAAAAGGGCACTTTTTCATAGCTACTTTTAACGGTCTATCGAATGGCGTGAATAGTTTCTTTAAGTAATGTACGTCTCTTCAGAACCATCATCAACTTCATTTTTGCTAATAAGGCCTCATTAATATTTCTACGTCACTCGACAGCATTTTTGTAACATTTTGTAGCATTTTTATAACTTCAAACGGAGCCGTATTAGATAAAATAAAGTTGATGATGGTTCTGAAGAGACGAAACGATACTTAAAAGCACTATTTACGGCATTCGATAGAGCGTAAAAATTTGCTATAAGAAAATATCCAAAATTTAGATTTTTTTTCAAACATCTCAAAGACTAATCATGTTTATAGCCTTGATTTTTATTGAAGCATACTATTGCCTCAATTGCCTATTGTAACTTTCCCCCAATCTAACCTAGTTTCTATCTATAATGGTTTCCAAGATCCCAATGTTATTGCATCCAATTTGAAACAGAGTGTATAGATGGGATTGCAGGGTAACTCAGAAACTACTGATGATAGATAAAATTAATATCACTTTCTGAAATAATATTAGACGTTGAGAAATTATATTATTATTTCCTTATTTCGTCGCGTTTTTGCTTTGTAATGGTCATGCATGGACTCAATCCAGAAGAATATCTGTTTAAACTAATTAATTTTAAATTAACTGATGAGAACAAAAGAAAAAGGTCTTTCCAGATTTATGAAAATATGCAGTATGTTCAATTTACAAAAAAACAAATTTTCACTTATAATATCCCTAGTGCTTAAATTATTTCCGGAAATTTCTTCGAGGCCATGAATATTTTGAAAATTATAATTTTATAATTTTTATAAAATATTCATGAACGAGGAATAATTTCCGGTTTTTTATTTAAGCTCGTGGGATATTCGGTAAGAAAATGTCACACCATTACTTTATAAATATTATGCCAAAATTGAACATTTTAATTACGAATGACAAACATTCATTCCTCATAGTGAGCCATGAGCAATAACAAACATTTTTTACAACTGTCAAGTACAGTACCTTGGTCAAGTTCCACCACTTGTCATCGTGTCATTGTGTTTGTGCAATTTGCTGATTTATTAGATTGTGTTTTTGAAAATGTTCCGCTTTGGAAAGGAAACATCATTTATTTCTGATAATTATTCTGAAGTACTTCGAGCATTGCAAATATTATGCTTAGTAAAATATGAGTTTTCTTAGTGAAATAAAATGCCATTTTCTAACATTAGTTACATACATATTTTACAAATATCTTAAAAACATATTATATTTTTGTTTCTTATTAACTTTGATCTACTAATATTGGTGGAACATCATTTATTTTTGATAATTATTCTGAAGTATCTGCTTCAAAATTTATATGTTTAATAAAATGCGAAATCTCTTTGTGAAATAACATACCATTTTCCAAGTTTAGTTACGTGAACTTTTTATAAATAACTTAAAAATATATTATATTTTTCTTTGATCTACTAATATTGGTGGAACATAATTTAATTTTGAGAATATTACTTAAATTCGAGCATAGGAAATGTATTGATTCATTCAACTCCCGCGTCTTTGTTTTGACATTTTAAATGACAGAAAAATTTCCACTTATTAATTTTACACAACGTTAAAAATTTCCGGAAATTTTTTGGGTTTTCATGGTAACTGAATAAAAAACAACCCTTTGATTGGTTAAAATATGGCGGTGTGAAATTTTCCATGTAATTTTGGACTCAAATGGTGAAATGTGTTTCTGTAAACATATTATGAATAAAGTGGATACTCGAAGCGGATGGTTCTTTATGAAACATCGTGAAAATAATTGTTTTGAAAAAAACATTGATCTCATTTAGATGTTCCAAGAAATATATAGAAAACACTCTATATACTAATATTTCGGCTTATTAGGCCTTTTTCAATAGAGTAAATGTGTATTACTGAGTAATAGATATTAGAGTAATAGACATTTACTCTATCGAAAAAGGCCTAATAAGCCGAAATACTAGTATATAGAGTGTTTTCTATATATTTCTTGGAACATCTAAATGAGGTCAATGTTTTTTTTCAATACAATTATATTATGAATCTTCAAAAGATACCCTAAAATCCATATTAACAAAGTTGTTTTATAAAATTAAGGAGTTAGAGCCGAGTTCAAAGCATATGTGAACACCCTATATAGTTCTCAATTTAGTGATCTAAGTAATAAATTTGTGGCCACCTATAATCCAGAAATAGGTACAAAGTAAGGAAACGTTAATTTTAGTTTTGTTAAATATTAGTAGGTAAGTATAAATTTAAACACACTTTGAGTGAGTAAAACTATATCTTAATTTTCATATATTATTTTCTATGGGCTGAATATGTACCAACAATAACATAAAGTAAATTTGCATAAACAGTTACCAAAGTATTCCAGTGAACCCTCAATGTTGTATTTAAATAATGTGTATCATCATTCCATATTTTTTCTTCTGATATCTCCATTGCATAAGAAATGTACACATAACGGTTACTGAATCATTTAAGTATGCCTATAATCTTGGGGCATTATATTAGATAAAGATAATCAATGTTATCCAATTAAAACCAATTATTATCCTCCAATTGTGATAATTAAAAGTGATGTTATCCAACAAACAGAAAATCGCTTATGTAGTAGGAAGGCAATAAAGAAAAATAACACATTTTATAAAATGATTGCTTCGGGTAAAATGCTACGTAAACATTTAGTTGAATGCTGGTATTTTTCAATTTTATTACGATGAAAGAGACCAATTGGAAAGAAAAACGAAAGGCACCAGCACTCTGAAATTATATCATTCCAAACTTTTATGACCTACTTGCTATCTAACTACCACAGAATCTGGAAAGGAAATAAAAAACACTAACTTACAAAATTACTTTTCTTGCAAATAAAGAGATGTTCACTGCAACCAGAATGAGACAAGAAATTTAATGTTGATGTGTATCGGAAACACAGTTTATAATCTTCGAAATATCTAGGTATTAGTTTACTTTGGAAATGGAATATGTATTTAAATGTATTTACATAAACTTAAAAGTCCATTGAATTTTCTCCAACTTCTCTCGGAGTGTGTGTCGCCAACAATCAGTATCGAATATCGTCATGCTCTAGAAATTATTAAAACAGTTTTAATGTTTCAGTTTTCATGTACTTTTAAAATAGATTATGCTAACGTGGGGAACGGACAAGACAACTCAGGTTCTTATTGTTTGTAACTGGTTTTTGTAACTGGAGGCAATTTTTTTTTTACTTTTTAATTCCAATTATTTATTAGTATTAGTATTTAGTTATTCTGTTTCATTATCCGTAGCTTTTATTCTTTCTGCACGTAAAGTTTGGATTTAATTCGTTCATTTTGGAAGTCTGTTAAATTCTTCATTTTAGCTTACAAAAGTAAATATCTACAATATTTTTGGTCCCATTGATAAAATTGATAATAATGTTTACTTAAAAATAAATTCTTCTTTCATTACCTACTTAAAAAATTATGGTGTTTTACCATCAACAATAGAGTACCCTTACAATTCATCAAAATATTAAGAAAAATCGTTTAGTATAATTACATCATCATTCCAGATACAAAATTTCGTTAATACGTATTTTCTTTAAAATAATATTATTCTAGGTGCTTTTGTCACCCGAAGGGTGACCCCAGGTCGCAGGCCTGGACCCTCGGTAGGGCTATAAAGGGCATTTCTAGTTTACTTATTATTTTTGGAGAATGTGATAAAGTTTTAACAAGAACTTGTGATACATCTGCTGCTGGATATACGCAAAAACGGAAGCTATCACCAAATATAGTGAAACAGATTATTGAAAATTTTAAAAACTTTGGTTCCGTCAAAGCAAAAATTGACAAAGAAAGTCTATTGTCAATGACGAAAACATAGAAATTGCAGTTTTGGGATACTTTGTTGTGTATCCATCATCATCACTAAGCGAGGGGCGAACACATGGGGATTTATGGTGTACACCTATGAGGAATTACCAGGATTTACTGGGGATGTACTGGGATGTACGGGATGTACCAAGGATGTACTAGGATTTCGAAGGATGTTCAGGATTTCGTGGGGATTTCCTGAGGATTTACGAGGCATTTACCTAGGATGTACTGGCTAATGCGCGTGTGCATTACGCTAATTTCATTTAACGGGCCATGCTCTTGCACTGTTTTGTGTGCTTAGTGCCAGTATTAGTGTAATAAGTGCCGTAAATTATATATAAAACAGCAAGGTAAGCACTTATGTCCTTATAAAATTATATCTGAATCAGTTTGATATTACATCTACTTAATTTATCGTTAGAACCGATAAATTAGTAGATGTAAAAAGAATACCCAAGTGCCGGGTATTGTTTCGAGTCGATTTTTATTTCAATTTTACGACGCACGTATATAAGCTGCATTTTTAGGTTTCTGTCGATATTAGATATAGTATGGACCTAATTCAAATGACAATTTAGTTAGCTATAAAATAGTTAAATGTTTAAATTAATCTTGCAGTTTGCTTAACATGTGAAATTAGTCCAATTATCAAAGATACAACCTATTTAAGTAAATCATATATTAAGGAATAAAAAAATACTTCTGGGTTGAACCTCGGAAGAAAAAAATACAAAAATTTGTAACACTTTAACCAATAATAATTTTAGTGTATCTAAAAAATCACCCTTAAAGTTAAATAAATATATGTGTTAAGAGAGTCTTAGAGAGAGAAGTGAAAGGGTCTTTTTTTGGCCGAAGAAAGAAGATATTGATTAAGTCGAAAGGGACTATATATTTTATGGTCCTATAACTTTTGCTTCAGGTTCTCGCCAGTGTCTATCTCTTAATTCGAAAGAGTTCCAGTTAACACAAGATGAGTACGAAACAATATCTTTTACTTATTATAATGAAACAAAATAACTGAATACAGTTCGCATTTATTATTACTTATATTTGTTACATAAATGAGTAGTTTATATTGTACATAATGTATTCTGTAAGTGTTGCAACTGGAAACATTTATATATTTTTAACGCCCTGTATTGTAGTAATCTCGGTTTTAGCAGGCGCATATCTTTTCATACCTACTTAAAATAGAAAGTTTCTGTTTCTTTGGATATAGCTGTTGGGCGTAAGGGCCCATCTGATATTTATTGCCCTAGACAAGTGTCTGAGGGCTGGGCGATGTTTAGATGAGTTTATGACTATTTTAAGTGGGTATCGGTTATGTAAATATGTACCTTTATTTTAAGTTGTAGAGTAGAAAACTGAATTTTTAGATATTTAGTATTGCAAAGAACTTGGAAAGAATCGGAAGCAAATTGTCGAACCGGATTCCGTGGTGTGCACGGGAGTTTTTCGGTAATTCCGATTCTTATAAACAGTAATCCTTTTCCGTTGTACTTTATGTTGTACGAACATTTATTACGTTGTAGATAGCTTGTTTATACGTTGGTAAAAGGGGTAAGATATTGTATTAAAGGTTGTACATAGAAAATACGGCCTTTTTATTTATCGAACGACGTGCCGCTAAGACGGGTAGTTTTAGTGACGCGACAGTAAGAAACAAACCTGATTTATGTTAATATTTTTTGATCTATTTTTTTTAATTTTTTTAACGAGAATTGTTTGGTTTTTGATTTTTATTATATTGTTTTTGTAAGAATTTAAATAAAGAGGTTAAATATATAATATAATGTTTAATAATATAAATCTCAGGAGTTTGTAAATGTAAAAATAATGAGGGGTGAATAGAGACCAGTACAGAAGTACTGGAATAATTTCTGAAATTTACTACAATAATTATATTAATTAGGTGGATTTACTTGGGAATTACTGGGATGTAGGTGATTTACTGGGGAATTATTAGGATGTATGAGGATTTACTAGGATGCCATGGGATTTAGAGGGATGTAGTTAGGATTTACTAAGGATTTCCCATAATCTAAGGGGGAATTACAGGATGTGCGTCTAAAAAGGGAAGTAGGTGTACGTACACCTTCTGGCCAATGTGTTCGCCCCTCGTCACTAAGGCAAGTAGCCGTGGAATCAGGATTATCAAAAGATTTTATCCACAGAATTTTGAAGAAATACATATTTCATCCTTACTTCATTTCAATAGTCCAACACTTGAGAGAAACTAATTTTCCAAAACGTACTAGGTTTAGTGAATCTATTTTAACATCTTATCATTAGAATGAAGTATTTTTGGATAATATAATTTGGCGCGGTGAGGCAAATTTGGCAAAAAATGGCATATTTAGTCACTGAATGATACTAATCCCCATGCCTAATGTGAACAATTTTCAAGAAAGTTGGAAATTTAATGTTTACTGAGCTGTAACAAATGATAGCGTGGTATAGCGTTACATTTCTATGAAGACGATTTAAACGGTAGGTTAAAAATATAGTTTTATAATTTCAGAATTTACATAGGTATTTTTTTTTTTTCGTTTATTTAACGTCGGCCTATTTCCGCGACTAAGGCCAATCACCGACGCCAGGAGACGAGCAACCCCCAACCTGGAAATTTTGCCGAACCCCTACTTTCTATAGCAGGGTAGGGATCTTTTACTTGCCTATCATTTCCTAGACAAGGGATCTCCGGCTTTACATCCTATCCAAGGGATGGTACGTCTTCTACGCAAATCTCGCCTAAATTTGCATAGCTTCTGTGAATTCACCGACGTACAGGCCACTAGAAGATGCGGGCAAGCGCCGACGGTCTTCCCTGCATGGTCACCCATCCAAATACTAACCGCGGCCTACCTTGCTTGGCGCTCATATCGATAATATGGCCAAGTTGCTACGACGGCTTGCCCCCTACATAGGTATTAAATTCATTTTTAATGTAGGTGAAGGTTATTTAAACATCTTACGAAATGATGATGTAACGTAATTGGATAATTTACCTCTGGTTGAAATTTCCAAAATGTAACAGCGAAAATAGAACACTTGGTATAATATTTTTGAACATATGGATACACCATAATTTAGCGTCGCTTAATCAACTTAATATCACTTTCCCGGAAAAAGTTGCGGACACTCTTGTGAATCATAGCATACGTCAATTTTTTTTTTAAATATTAATATCTTAAAATTCGTAACTCCTAGCTATATATTAACCCTAACATTTTTCATAGAATCAAAAAATGCAATAATATACAGGGTGTCTCATTTAAATTACCGAAGTTCATGTTGACTTCCGGTATAGCCGGAAGTGCTGTAGGGATGAGGGTTCTACATATTTTGGTTTCGTTCGCTCTAGAGAAATTCCCATGTTGCTAAATTTTCAAATATTTCGGATTAGTACTTTCCCAGATATCGATCGACGTAGTTCCTGATGACAGACCCTGTATGTATAGCCTCACTCGATCGCGACACTGCTGTCTTTTGACCATGAACGAAAACTCTTAACTTGGTCTCTATATATGAACATAAACATTTCGAATGTTAAAACAAGATGTTATAGAATATTTTGAAGACCATAAGTTTATGTAATGTACGGCTTGGTACGTAAGTAGGTACCAAGCCGACCTTGTAGAGCTTGCCCCAAAATAGTTTTCTTTCACGACTGCACCTCCCAAAAAAAATTATATATTAATAGATAGTGTTTTATAGCAAAAATTGTTTTACGCAAAATACCTCGTAATAAGTAACGTCACAGGGAACAGTAACGAGAACGATCTTGTAATAAAGCTTTCATTCATCTGCTAAATTTAGCATTTCTACAATGAAATACTACGTTATGTTTATTTTTACGACGTATCAGAGCAAAGTTATGCAATACACTGGTGTAATTATCATCGCATTTAAAAAACTATAACGCTGTAGCAGCTGTCCCGGCAGTATTTATGTGTTGACAGATTTGATTTGCTGTCTACAAACTTGGTGAGATATTACCAATGTCTACATAATATATGTAGACTTTGATATTACCTAAGTATGATTCAGGAAATTTTCCAATAACATATCATTCGTATGTAACAAGAACGTATAAGTATATAGTTATTTTATTGTAAACGGTGAAATTGCATTATAAATAAAATATAAATAAATATTTAATTAATTTCTATTAAAGAATCTTTTACTTTCTAAGTAGATTTGTGTATAATTAAAATAAATAAAATTAAGTCAAATTAAATGCAAATGTTAATTAAGTGTTAGTATTCCGTTTGTAATCGTTATGAAAATGAGCTCTTTAAGGAAAGCGAGGATTCCTGCTGACTAGGCCAGGCGGGAATTATTTATTATGATTATGTAAATCAACTAGAACCGCACTGTCCTGGAGATGAGTTGCAATATCCCATCATACGGGATGTATCGCGGAAACAGCACCTCCTGAGAAGACTTAAAATCAGAAGTTCTCTTATCAAATCAATTTAGCATATTAGATATTAATCCATTGTAATTTATTTTCCTATTAATTGCAAGCAAATTAAACGACTCATGTTACAAGCATTGGATTTACCTTAATATAGGTAGTGTAAATGTAAACTGGTTGCTCTCAAAACAACCTTTAATTAAAATAGGAAATAATAGTTTCTCAGTGTAGTCTGTATATACTCTTGAATTTATATCGCTGAAATTTAAATATGGAACTCGTAGTGTAATTACACTTACTCAGAAACTATTAGGAAAAAGTTGCTCTATTTTATGCTCTACCATAATCTGCTAAGAAGTATCGCTTATTTCGATTCGTTTTTGTTTTATACTGAAAAAACTTAAGAAGCTTTTTACCCATTAATATCTTCCAAATTATTAGACATAATTCAACAAAACTTGGCACCTTCATATTTCTGCCCGCTCTCAATTCAATCCAATGGTATTATCAGAAATTTTCTAAGCCCTCTATATTTTCAGAATCTAGTTTTGGTTACATGGATGAAAAGATAATTTTTTCCTCTATCTCAAGATGCAAAAATCTAATATGGGATCCATAAAAAAAGAAAAGTTGACAATCGATACTGAAAATATAGAAAATTTCTGGTAATACCATTGAATTGAGAGCAGGCAGAAATATAAAGGTGCTCTGTTTTGTAGAATTTCTTGTTGAATCTTTAGTAATGTGAAATAATATAAATGGCTAAAGAAAGCTAGTCTAATCCAATCTAAGAAAAAAGCTAATCAACTTCTTATGTTTTTTCAGGATAAAGCAAAAACGAATCAAGATAAATGATACTTCTTAGGAGATTATAGTAGTGCTATAAAATAGGACTTTTTCCTAAATAAACCGTTAATGGGCATCCAAATTTTTACCACTCTGTATACTGTAAGGAATTATAGAATCACATTACCTCAGTTCCTCTATTACAGATTTATTACAGATTGCCCAGCATGTATGTATTGAAGTCAGTAAATTTCAACCAAAACCTATAGCCAGTTTATTGCAACTGGCGCATTCGCCATATTCAATAATTGCTTTTCTTTTTAGTACAGATAAGTTAAACAGTCAAAAACATAGAAATTTTACTTAAAAAAATTGTTATTTAAAGATTTATAGCAGGACTGATGTATAAAAAAATTAAAAATTCAACAAACAATCTAACATATTCATACATAATAAAAACAATTCAATGAAAGAAATAAAAAGCCGCATTATGTACATAGTATGACAATTATTATAAAAGTATGGCTATTTATCTTATCACAATGAATAAACTGCTACGTTAATAGCAATATTTTACTTGAATTTATTCAAAATAATGATTAAAGCCAATGTCTTTGGCAATGGCTGAATTTTTTAATGTACCTACTGAGAAACTGTATTAAATATGTTATAACTAACATATTTTTTTTGAGGGATGTTAACTCAGCAAACATTTTATAGATTCAATAAAAACAATGTGGAAAGTGTTCTCGTGGGAAACCGAAGTTAGCTGCAAACTGCGATCGGAAAGCGGGAATTCGCCGTAAAAAAGCACCTTTATTCTCCCCCGCGAGATTTGGTCAATAAATATTGGTGACACGATATAAAAAATGTATTTCAATGGAAACGAAAATAGAAAACAATAGGAACCTTTATTCACATCTAGAAAAAAGGTATATTGTGGGAGTTTATAATTATGTAGCGAAATATTTATTTATTTGTTTATTTACTAATTCATTTATTGACTTCATTGCGAATGTATTTAGTGCAAATATATATTTTTAAATAGGCAGATTTTTCCTAATTACATGAACATTTTTCTATATAAACTAACTTGGCAAATAAACTCCTTCCTATATTGGCAACAGAAAAAATTGAACAGAAACGCAAGAAAATAAAGCAGTCACAAATACAAAAATATAATAATTTTTTTTTATTTTCTACTAGATATCTACATCAATTAATCGTTACATATTCTATATAAATTCAAAGAAAGTACAAAAAAGGTTAGAATATTGAAAAATAATGAAAACTTAAACAAAACAAATGATATTATTAAGATAAATGGAGTTATACACCAGTAATGGATATATTTAAATTAGAATTTTACCATGTTGTATTAAATGATTCCGAAAATTCCACTTAAACGACGTACAATGTAAAACGTTAAAAATATAATTCTTTATGAGGGTAGACTGAAGGGGAATTTTAATATAGAACATCAAATAAAAATTATGATAATATAGGTACCTACTTGGCGCGTATATTGAATTATTTAACATTTTATGTAGAAAAATAATAGAAGAGCAACGTCCCGACGCGACGGCGGTTATAAGCACTATTAATTTTAAATTCAGAAGGCAAGTGCACACTTCTGACACGTTGTAGTATGAGGCATTATTATATTTTTTGAAATATTGATTCTTCAGAAGTTTATTTATTTATTTATTTATTTATTTATTTATTTATTTATTTGAACTCTACTCTACAGGACAAACCCATTTACAGAGTAGTATTTACAGAGTGATTTATATTATATATGACATAAGAATGATCACTGATTCACAGTGTGATCTATCATGGCACTAAATCCAAAATAGTTTAAATTTTTTATTAAACACGTAGTAGAAGTGTTTAATCTACAAACCAAATATTCCCCTACAGAAAATATATTCCTATGACATCCGAGTTCTAAAATTATTACTGTAATACCTACACTTTAAAGTACTGCGCTGTTAATATAGTTGAACATCACCTTCTTGGAAAATATAAAAAAATATGTGTGGTCTGACTATTCCTCGTAGTTTTCTTGCAATCCGAATCCTTGTAATTTTTTATTCTATGTTAGACCAAAATAAGGCAAATTTTGCTTTGTAATTCAGCGCTCGGCGTGGCATGTCATATAGCCAGGAGAATAGCAGTTTTGGCTTGATTTGTTTTAAGTCCTTATTTAAATAAGGCGCTTGCAGATGGAGGATATAATGATGTCCTTACTATTCGTAGTTATTTGCTATGTGCATGCCATCTGACAAGTAGTAGGAACTAGTTTCTACATCCCGTTATTGTATTGGATTAACCCCATACGATTGATTTGGATTGTGTTGCGAGAACTACCAAGAGGTGGCGCCATTAGGGCTTGCGTACACAAGGCTTACCTATTGTGCCAAATACTCTTCGCATTCAAAATTCGTAGGTATGAAAACCGATCTGCAATTAGTGACATTATACGATGTGCGGTCTGAGTATTTCCTCGTAGTTTTCGTTGCAATCCGAATCCTTGTATTTTTTATTCTAACTGTGTTTAGACCAAAATACGGCAAATTTTACTTTGTAATTCAGCGGTCAGCATGGCATATAGCGAGGAGAATAGCCGTTTTTCCTTGATTTGTTTTAGTCCTTATTTAAATAAGGCGTTTGCAGATGGAGGATCTGATGATGTCCTTACTCTTACTATTCGTAGTTATTTGCTATAAAAAAATATATTATTGATTCATCTACAATTTATCATCAACTCTTGCGAACTTCGCTGACATTTGTACTAACGCTCATATAAATGAATCTGACATCATAAAATTTTACGACACTAAAGCTGAGTTATTGGACGTACCTTATCTAAAATTCTTTCTTAATTAAAAATCCAATTACAGTTCATTACCTACTAATTCACAGTCTACTTCGAGCTACAGTTACTTGTTAGACGTGCATTTCATTGAAGATAATTTACTTGAATTAATGCCAACTAGATTAATATTAGCCATTCTTGGATCTCATTGATGAACAAAAGCCTGAGGGTCAGACCTTTGCAAGCTCCGTGTTCATTTGGCATTGTTAACCAATTCCTTGGGAGGGTGCCCGCGAAATGTGATCCAGCTTAATTTAATTTTAAAGGACTTAAGGGTTAATTGATCTTACCATTACTTTTGAACTAAGATAACATGGAGGAGCGGCTTACCTGAAAATAAAAAAAGTGTTATTAGTATGTGTCGCTGTCGTTAAATACAGGGTGTCTCACAAGGACCTGCGTCGAGCGATATCTGGGAAAGTACTAATCTGAAAATTTGGCAAGATGGTAAAGTCTCTAGGGAGAACGCAATTAAAATATGTAGAACCCTCGAGCAGCTCGACTTCCGGTTATACCGGAAGTCGAGCTGAAATTCGTTATTTTAAATGTATAGTGACACCCTGTATATTATTGCATTTTTCGATTCTACGGAAAATTTTAGGGTCAATTTATGTAACATTCCCTATGAGTTACTATTGAGCTAAGTGTTACTCATTTTGATATATTAATTGATGTTTGCTATAACATAAATTAAGTAATTTAATCGCGCTGGCATAATTACAATAGGTTATAAGAAGATATGCTGCTGTAATTTAATGTTAAGGGGTGCATATTTCACGCAAATTAGTTGTTTTCGACATATCTTAAATATAATAAGGTTATTATTTTGCATACCTAGGATTATAGGTTAGGAGTTGGTATACTATAGGCGTTCTGGGCCAAAAACTCCATGTAAAAGCCCATATGTCAAAAACGTGATCAAATTTGTTCCCAGATGTGGGTATGTCCGATATATTTTGTGGGTACGCATGACATATATGTGGGCAAGGATAACGAGGATAACGTGTAAGGATAACGAGGATAACGTGTAAGGATAACAAGGATAACGTGCAAGGATAACTAGGATAACATGTAAGGATAACAAAGATAACGTGTAAGGATAACGAGGATAACGTGTAAGGATAACGACGATAAATGTCATGCGTACCCATAAAATATATCGGACATACCCACACCTGGGAACAAATTTTACCACGTTTTTGGCTTATGGGCTTTTACATGGACTTTTTGGCCCAGAACACCTATAGTATACCTACTATTAGGAAAACTAAAAACTTTTGCATTCCTATATAAAGAAATATATAACTGTAATCTAATTATTAGTTTCATTAATTTGTAACGGATTAATGTGGTTTTGACATCGAATATTGCACCACTGAGTAGATAAAGTTTGAAGCTTTGATTCTTCAATGTTAACAGATAGGCCTGATTGTAAAAAATATATGATTATTTCTCACTGCTGGCAAATATACCTATACCCATCGATTCGCAAAGTTGCATGTCAAATAACGAGAAATTTAGACAGTAGATTAACTCATTTTAATTAACAAATGCTTCGGCGGTACATCTTCAGAGCTACAATATAAATAGTATAAATAACCAAACATAACACCATAAAAAACGTTGTAACAAAATGTTAGTCTTTAATTAAAATCCGTTGCAAAACTTTCGTAGCAAGGCTACTATGTGTAAGTAAACAGAATTTATTTTAATGTTAAGTATGGTGACTTGGGTACCTAAATCACTTCTCTTATAATTTAGATGAAACATTTATTTAACTGCAATATGTTTTATTTTTTTAATCAATTTTTTTGTGATATTATTTACCAATGATCTTGTAAATTATGTGCTTAGTAGCCTGTTGATTACGATATAACTATATAACCCTAAGTTGTTGCATATATTATAAACATGTCCATGATTAATCCATCATGTAGCTAATAACTTTGTACCTCATAAACGTGGCATGAAATTGCTGTACTCAGAACACACCATAACATAAATTGAATTTCCTGCTTATTTCAAAATAAACAGAGAAAAGCTTGCAGAGGTGCGACTTCCTGCTAAAAATTGCTTGTTTACACTTTTGACACAATCGTTGGAAACACCCGGTAGATTCATATATAGAATTCAAATGTTATCTCTAACAACCACATTTAATAATACCAATATCATAAAGTATACCGCAGCATTTACTTGAAATTGTATATTTCCACTAGCAATTTCGATAATATCTAATTTCCTAGACTATCTTCCATTAGCAAAACAAAACTGACTAAATTAATTAACCAATTCCACTCTATTTAACCTAGGCTCGCCACAAACAGTCTTAATTAATTGCGATTCAATACACACGAATTCAAATTGTATATAAACGTAGAACACAAAACTTATTAGTAGTCATGTCAACCTGCTAAACGAATCTGATACAAGATATAAACTGTTTCTACTAGCATTTTGTATAATTATTTGTTTGTTTACAAGTTGAGACAGGGGTGAAGTTTAGCAAAAATGAAACTTAAGGGTGTAAAATATTAAAAACTCATTCTGTAAAATTAGAAAAAAATCAAGGCAATTACATACTTTTACCTAATGAACTTATTACTACAGCAAATATTGAGTGACAAAGGAAAATGTTAATTCACAATACGTAAGGTCTTTCTGATTAACTATCAGTGACAAAAAATATGGTTGTTTTTAAAAAAAAAATAATGTAGGCTAAACCCTAATGACTAATTAATTAATCAACATACAGTTTTTTCTCATTCTCTATATGCGTTTTTATAATTAACAAATGGATCTACCGTATCACATTCCTTTTTTTGATGTTCTACTGTTTACGAGAATATTTAATATGTTTTGTATCGAAATATGTATTTTCCTAAACGTATGTACCAAATATCTTTCAACATGTTTTCAGAAATGTTTAATAATTGATTTCATCAAAAACACATTTCTGTGTCTTCAATTTCATCTGCTTTTGAACATATCCTTTATTTGTATTGGTATTTTTTTATATCTTTGATGTCATTTTATTCTTTCGTACCCTTGCAGAATAATCTACTATTCATAGTTTACTATTAAATAAATCTAAATTTCTGTATAACAACGAAAGACCCAAGAGTTCAAACTAAACTCCAATTGAGTATATATGTCTAGTAAACATTTAATAAAGGCTCCAAGACGTAAAGTTGTAACTGGGGTAAGTATCCCAACACTCAGTAACAAGTTTATGCTACTCAGATGGAATAAGTCTAGAACAAGTCTGATACAACACGACAAACTTTACATACAGACATTTGAAATATAAATAGAACAGACAGTTTTCTCTGGGAGAATCTAAACTGAAATTACTGTTTGAATTTTATGTGGTTTTTCATACTGCATGGATGTCATCTTTTGCTGATATTATTTGAACCAATTAAGATTAGAAATAGAATTAGGAAACACCAAATAAAAACTGCATCAAGTAGCAACACTTTTACTTCTGTCTCTTAAGTAAAATTAAAATGTAAGTTGATAGAGATGGGACATGTTGGGGAATTATTAGCTTGAGAATTGTATTCTTCCAGTGACCAAGTGGACCAATCTTGTGACCCAAAGAGGGATAAAGCAATATTTTCTGAATTAATTAATACTTTAGGAGTTGATATTCTCTTTTAACTAAATTTTGCACTGTTCTTCAAGTTTATCAATGATAATTTCATAAAAATATAATTATCAAATTAAAATCTCCAATAATAATCCATCCAGAGGACAATAATCCAATCGTAGAAAAATATAAAAATAAAGAATGTTTGATTCTTATGAGCAATTTGGCACATACTTTATGAGGTTCTGCATAGACCAGGCGAGCATGGAGGCGTTGCCCCTGGCAGCCCCATAGGCAATGTTGCCTGATTGTGCACAGTTTCCCTAAGACTGGTGAAAAAGTATATTTGGCAACGCCGCACTCTGGCAGAGTGTCGGCGATTCTGTAACAATATGTAAATTTTTAAATCTGCACAGACATATTGTGGTATTTTAGTACAATAGCACTGCCAACATAACATCTAAATCAATTATTTAAGTTAACACTGCCTTTGACTGTACTACACAGCAAATATCCCTAAATGCATTTGCCATTAACTCATTTTAATAGTAAACTCCGTTGAGCTTTCAATATTGCCAGCATGCATAAAAGGTGTATGCATAAGTTGATGTATCCATTAGTATTACAACTTTTTGTAATCATGATATGCTCAACTTCTCTTAATGCACTGATCGATAATGTTGCATCGAGTCTTGCAATCTATATTGAAAATCTGTTTAAAGCATCTAGCTATCTGCATTTCTGCCTTTCATTTACATAATGTTCAATCTTCAACAGATTATTCCACTTTAAATACATATGCTTCCTTAGTAGAAGAACGAGCCGAAATGTGTTCCATTCATGTGTACAATATAACTCAGCTAACAATTTCGCATTTTATAGAAACTCCAGAAATATTTCCGAAAACATTTTATAGAATAACGTTACGCTCAGAAATACTTTTAAAACGTTTTCACAGCAGCTATAATGGAAAATTGACACCATCTAATAAAATTATTTAATCGCCGTTGGTATTTTGTAAAGCTTGTTGGAATCATCACAAAACTATTATATAAATATATCCTCCGGCTTTAAAACACTTCATTCTCGGCACTATAAAATTGTTCGATAAGAGTATGATTCTTAAGAAGCCATTATAAAAGAAATTATATAACCACACATAGTGGCGCCGAGACAGAAGCAAATTAGGAAGGAAAACATGACTAAATTAAACATTTTTACAGTTAAATAAATTATTTTGTTTGATAACGACTTTGTTACTATTTTCTTATTGCAGCAAATTGTAATATTACATGATAATTACATAACGAATTCAGAAATTACAATTTTCTCTCAAAGGCAAAACTATCTCGGGCAAGTCTCTAACATAATTATTTTGTAAGCTAATAGGGAACAGTTACTAAATAATTTTAATACGTTTTTATAAAAGTGTTAAAAATGCCATAGTATGTTACTAAATACGCATTATAAAACAGTTTGATTTTATAAGCTTAAATGTTTGATATCTCAGTCACAGAAACGTTTATAAAAGAATTGTTTAATTGATGTATATGCAATTTTATAATTACGTTGCAAAAACGTTTTAACAATGAATTTACAAAACAGTTTAGTTGCAGACAATAAAATAGTATTTTCTACAAGTCTAATATACTACACTTTGGAAGTAGTAATAAGACATCAATAAAACATAATAATCGTATAACATTTAATTTATGAAAAAATTTTGCTGTTTGGGAATGACTACATTATAGTCTAAGGAAGATTTTCCTGCTAGAGTTTTTGAAACAATAATGGTCGGGAGGCGATAAATGTCAAATTGTTGATGATTTTAATATGCTCAATGCAGAAGTTATCTCGGAGAAGTATTATGTGATGTACAAAGATTATAAATGGAGATCAAAAACGCACCGGCAGTTTTTAAAACTACATCTCTTTTTCATTAGTGTAAAATATACAAAAAACTGCGCACTCAAAGCGTTGCTCTACCCCAGAGATCCTACTAAAATTGTTTGAACTTAATTCACAATGTTTCGTTTTAATTCTTCAATAATGCAAGTACCTATACTTATTGTTATACATACGAAATTATTGTTCTAAAAACAATATACACATACATGTATATATCCCCTAGTTAATGGGCTTTTCCAGGTTTCCTTTAGTCCAGTACTGAATACTCTAGTAAAGAAATACCAACGTAAATTGTTCCCGAGAAGCAAATGCAGGAATAATAATAATATACCGCCCCATCTCCCACAGAAGTTTCAGTCTATCGGATTAATCCATGTGGTTAGAGTGAGGGGGGTAGAAATGTTATTTTTATTATTATCATCATCATCATCACCATCACATGATCATCATAATCATCATCATCATTATTATAATTTTTAATATTATTATTATTATTATTATTATTATGTGGAAGCATCTCTATATATGTTCACGTTGAATGGAACCATATTAAAACTTCTGTAATACAAATTTTATCCATAACATCCTAATTGATGTCTTTCTTGATATATTTTTAAAAAATTACGACGCAGTTGGAATCTGCCTTTCTTTCTGAAACAGCAACTATAGTCGATAAGAAAGGTTCCGGCAATAAATTAATTTTGTAAGGATTAATGTGTCGGTTTCTATATTTATACTCGTGGATAATTAATATCAAAACGTAGGCTTGATTTTTATAAAACTGGATAGTTAGTTACCTCTTTTCTGCCGAAAGATTTATTATAATATGGCAATTGGTAAAAATTGGTTAAAGTTAGTAGTTGTAATTTCTCAAGCGAGCATACCCAATCGCTTTTACTCTACCAGTGACAGTGAGGTTCGTGGAGGAGAAAATTTAGGGAAAACATTTTACCCAATATATTCGTTTTTGCCTAAACACATTACTCTTTTATTAACAGAATGGAAGATGCTGATAATGCTTTTATAACAATATTATCAATTCTACAGTTAAATGTCTACAAACACTTATATCTATAACTTTACTTGAAATTCCATTAATTCATACATAATAATGATGGTTAGTATTACATAGTATGGTTAGTATACCCGCCATTCACGCATTTGGAAAACATACCAAGAAAATAAACTCTTGCTGAAAAATAAATAACCAGATATTGATTTCTAAGTGACGTTTTACATGGCACCGATGATCGGCGCCTGTCATCGGTCGACCGATTAAAAACCCTCGAGCCATCGGTTAGCCCGTGGCTTGTCCGATCGTCGGTTTGTGATCAGGGCTATTTAACAAAGGAAGCTGTTCACATGCAGGCAGATCATCGGTTATGTTTGAAATAACTGTGTTGTAAAATTTCCGATTTTGCAAGCACATTAATGATTATAAAATGGCAATGAGCAAGGAAAATTATCGTTTTGATACTGAAATGCTAATAAGTGTAGTTGAACAAAAATCAGAAATCTGGGATACATCGTCGGAAAATTGTAAAAATCATGATTTGAAACTTAAAGCTTGGGAAGTTGGGACGCTCAATAATTTTCGAGAAAATTGAGATTGCATGGAAAACTGAGATTGCATGTTTGGGCTGCTATTTGTTTTTCACCCCCTGGGACCCATTTCAAGTAACTGATTTTTATACTGAGTAGACTATATGAGATGGGTATTACGTGTACCAAAGGAGAAGTTGGGACGCTCAATAATTTTCAAGAAAATTTAAATTGCATGTTTTGGGTGCTATCTGTTTTTCACCCCCTGGGACCCATTTCAAGTTAATGATTTTTATATTGAGTAGACTATATGAGATGGGTATTACGTGCACCAAAGGAGAAGTTGGGACGCTCAATAATTTTCAAGAAAATTGAGATTGCATGTTTTGGGTGCTATCTGTTTTTCACCCCCTGGGACTCATTTCAAGGGGGTCCCAGGTGGGGTGGTATTACATGTACGAAAGGGGAAGTTGCCCTCCTCCAATTTGTGATGTAGCTCATCGAATGAAGAAATCGACATTCGAAAATACATAAAGAATTTGCGGGGATGTTCTCGCAAATCCCAATAGAAGGTGACAAAAGTACCTTTTATTGGCCTTTCAAGGCATAGGGGATGCATCCAAACTCTTCCAAGGTTTCGATTTTTTTTTCGCCTATTTATCAACCATTTTAAGCACAAAACGACAACAATGCGATGCTCTGCACTTTCCAGATACATTTGATGACTGACCATACGACCTCATGTGAATCCACTTGTGTAGAACAATTATAACATATATAGATCAGTTGCGACCGATTGTTAGCACCGATCATCGGTCCCATGTGAAACGGCACTAAAGCTTATTCATAACAAAAAGCGTGGTACTACGTGAACTAAATAAAACGTGAAAAATACGTAGGTACTTATTTATCTCCTTTTTTGTTGAAAAAGTTTCCCAGTATCTTTAGCAGTTAATAGTTATTTAAAGACAATTGGGATCCAAATTAGATTTTTAATTTTCTTATATGTACCTAGTAGAATATAAATGTTTATCTCTCAAAGATAATTTCCATAAGAATTGTATTTGGTTTCCTGCTTTTTGTTATTTTACAGGTGGTGTAATCCCAAAAGAAACTAAGAATCATTCCCCTACTATCTCTCGGAAATTGACACACACATCCTTGATTTTATTGAATAATTATCGCTCATAATTGAATTTCTAATGTATCTGAAGTTGAAAATCCCTGTATAAGGTTTATTTCCGAGAGGCAATGATAAATCAGAGAATAGTCAGACTTTATGTTCTACATCAAGCTGAATTTAATCACATTTCCTGGCACCTGACGCTCAACAGAATCGCAAAGCTTCAGCATGATGAACAGGGTTGCTAATGAGGCAAATTTTATTCAATTGTCTCGTCTAGCAAATTGCCTGGCCTGGCATATGAGCAAGATATAAAGCATGTTGTATATATCTTTGATATATATACATACAGATATGAGTTAGTGTAGTCCCGCTAGAGGGTGATGTTTCCAGAGTTTAACCCGTTCCATAGCGCAGTTACTTGGTTGCATACGTTATGCTGTGAATTCCCAGTTAACCATGAAGGAAATGTGAAGGAGCGAGTGGTGCCAACAACCGCTAGATCTACTAGTTAGACCATATGATTGGGTATTCCTCTAGATCCAAAAAATCTCATCTGATGATATACTTTGTACACTACTTAGAAAAGTATAGCTAATAACAATGTTTCAGTTACCATCCACCCTTACAGAGGTCCGTCAGTGGAGTTCTAGCTAGTAGGTACATAGAACTATCTGGTCGTATGGAAACATTGAGAATGTTCAGTCAGATGTTACTCTGAGGCCAAGAACATCAACAAAAAGACGTGCAATGAAATTGGGAACATTAAGATGAAGTTTACACTTATATTTGAAAATGTATCCTTATAAAATTCAAACTATAGGGAAACCTCAACCTCTCGCTTTACCGAAATCTCTGGAGTAAAACTGAATTTTTTGTATAAACTGATAATGAGCGACGAAGTTCACTTTTGAGTTTCGGATGTGGTGATTAAACAAAATTATCGTTTCTGGGAAATAGAAAACCTTTACAGAATAATTCAGAAACATGTTCAGTATAATCAAAAGTATTATTGCTTTGTGTAGAATTCGATGTGAAAAAATCATTGGTTCGTTTTTCTTTAAAGATGCGGAGGTCAACCCAGTTACGGTTACCAGAAAACAGTATAGAGCAATACTGCAACACATATTTATTTTATTTATTTATTTATTTATTACATAAAATATCCAACGAGCTGAAGCCCAATTACAGGATAAGTAGCAGAGCATAATTTAGAATTTACATAAAGAAAAACAAAAATACTTATTAAAAAACAGTTAAATATCACATACAAGCATAAAATGAACAATAAAATGAACAGTAAAATTGATCCTGTACAAAATTCGATAAATTATTTAAAACAAATACCTAAAATATGAACATTACAAAAAGAGCCAAACATGCCTCAGTCCACTAAAAACACTTTTTTTAAATTATGCAGATTGCAACATAAGATGTCTAAAGAACCTTCAATTTCAGCGTAGTTGTTTAACATTTGATATAATGGCGACTTTATCAGTAAATTAGTGCGCGCAAATGGCAAGACAAATAAGTTGCTATGTCGGCTATTCATTCTAGGTACCCGATATGTAATATTTGCCGTAAGTGACTCACACCTTGCAATATAGTGAACAAGTTTAAAAAGAAAAACAACCGATAACATTTTACGTCTACACAAAAGACTATGTAATGAGAATATTTCATAAAACAACTCTTGTGGTGTCCCTCTGACAGGATAGACCCCATCCAACAAGAACAGTGCCGTCTTAAAGAATCTTCTCTGAACACGTTCTAGCAAAACAATATGCGTGTTATATATAGGACTCCATATAATCGACCCGTACTCCAGCCTCGATCTAACAAACGTTGTAAACAATAAACGTAGTGTGGAAATATTTTTAAAATCTTTCGAGTTACGCAAAATGAACCCTAGACTTTTATATGCATCAGTCACGCAGGCTTGAATATGGTTTGTGAAGCTGAGCTCTGGGTCAAAAATAATACCTAGATCTTTCATAATCTCCGGTCTTTCTAGCAAATCACCATCAATTGTATAATCAGAAATTATTGGTACTTTTTTACGATGAAATGACATGACCTTACATTTCTTAGCATTGAGTGGCAATTTATTATTACAACACCAGTTATTAAGTAGCACGAGGTTGTTTTGAAGATTGTCACAATCAGACTTCGAGGAAATTTCACAGTACAACTTGAGATCATCTGCGTATAGCAAATATTGAACATCGAGAGCAGTGGCGATATCATTAATAAATATTATAAATAGAAGAGGTCCCAGTATCGAACCCTGCGGAACACCTGAAGATTGATGAAAAGTGCCAGACTTGAAACCGCGATACTGTACAAATTGTGAACGATCAGTAAGATATGATTTGAACATCTTAAGTAAGGCAGGACATAGTCCAACATCATTAAGCTTGCTGACTAGAAGAGAATGGTCAAGTCTATCAAAGGCCTTGGAGAAGTCAGTGTAGATAACATCTACCTGACCTCCCTCATCTACGACCTTTGAAATAAATTCAGTCTTACACACGAGATTCGATACTGTGGATCTACCCTGAATGAATCCATGTTGTTGTGGTACAATAATATCAGATACATGATTTGATATAATATTATGCATAACGGATTCGAACACTTTACTAAAGTTATTTAAAATGGCAATCGGGCGATAATTAGCAAAGTTATTTTTTGCATCTTTTTTGTGAATAGGTGTAATTCTAGATATTTTCCAGATATTAGGAAAATTTTGTGTAGATAGTATTAAATTAAACAAGATAACTAGTGGTTTTACGAAAACAATAGAGCAATCCCTATTGCATACATATTGCAACTATAACTGGATGAACTTGATACAGAAGACCATATTTTTAAGACGACGTGACATCCCATTCAGCAGCAATTTTAATTTTAGGATAAATGTTTCCAGAGCGTCTCATTTCAAAAAAGTGGTATTGAATGAGAGTCGCGATCACCAGATTGGAACGTTTTCAGATTTTATACTTTGGGGGTATCGAAAGAATAGGGTTTACATTAATCGTCCACAAACTCTCAAGGACACCTTAAAACAAAATATTCACAGAACTGTAATTATAAAAAATTTGCAATAGTTACTCCTGCAACCTAGCACAGAGTAATGGAAAAAACCGCCCATAATTTTCAAGAATAAGCTAAAATAACCACATTAATTCCTAACGTAAACGTTCTTTCAAGGATTTCTTGATTTTTCCATCGCATATTTTTCTTATTCATTAGCAGAATCATGCGCTTAATTTTGCCGCTCCTTTAGTTTCCTCCTAGCTGCCAAAGCTTTAACATGGCAATCTAAGAGTTACTTACTTACAGCTACTCATTGTTAACCACATATCGATGGTAACTCCACAATTGTATTCTCTGTGAAGCTTCTAATAGTGTCGAAATACCTCTATAGTAAAACCTATCCTGTACTTTATTTAATTCCACTTCAATTTGTGGTAGCTATGTGGTGGTTTTAAGAAGTTACAACGATATCATAAAATTCAATACAGGCTAATATCTTGCAAACGTTACCACATAATATTTCATATACGGAATAGGTACATTTTGTGTAAATACACTCATTACAATATTGGAAATTATAATATACTTGTGCATATTGTGACATTTATTCTAAAAATTTCGTTAATACATATATTCTAAGGTCCTATTAGTTTCCTTTTGTCAACGAAAGAAATAGACGTGGATTTCTCGTATACTGCCATTCTCAACAATCGCAACAGTAAAACAAAGGGTTTTCCTTGTTTGACATTGAGGCTGGAATGTTTTGTTTCAGATTTATACTATTCTAGATCTCTTCCTTTAGCTATACACTGAAAAGAAGTAGTGGAAACTCCGAAATATCAATGTCCGTAATTACATTATTGTTTCCTATTGAACACTAAGGCATAAACCTATTTACTCCCCACTTGTCTCAGTTTGGTAAATTATAAAGATTATAAACATATTACGCAACTTCTATACCATTAGTATGTATGCCTAGGAATTAAAATTATAGATAATCAAAGAAACATTTAAAATTAATATAGTAACAATAAAAAAATATAAATAAAAAAGGTAGTAATCATAAGTGGCTGGGTATAAATACTCTAAATTACATATTCAAGCATTTTGTAACATTTACAACAACAAATAGGTATCAGTATTATAATAGGTAACAAGAATCAGTATTATAATAACTTAATGAAATAGTTACAGTCACAACTTACAAGTCACGAATGTTAAAGAAAATGTATAGAGTAGTAAAGGAATTTGAAAAATTATTTCTGTATGCTTAAGAAGTTATTGGCAACATAAACAAAAAAAAGTATTTACTATGGAAATTGAAGGAAAGCCATAAATACCATAATCATTTACAATTAACGACAAATTGAAGATACTTTATGTTTATTGACTGTCAAAAAATTTCAAAATAAACAGTTAAGTAGGTACCATAGACATTATAAAAATAATGTCTATGGTAGGTACCCAGTATTCACACAAATCTATAGTGTATAGTTTAATCTAATTCAAAGATTTTAAACTCATTCTAGATTTCTTGTGATGCCATGCAATCCTCTTTATTTCACAGTTGCTGTATAAATGAAATCTGATTTTATCACCAAAATTTGAAACCATTCCCTTATACAGACCAATTTAATTCAAGCCAACGTAGAAATCCATTTGCAGGACTGTTTTCTAGGTCGTTTGATGACGCAATGTCTGCGAGTTTCTATCGATAAACAGGAAAACTAAACTATTTAGCGAGGATTCCGAAGAAAATTTTGTAAAAGGGGGAGGAGAGGAACGAAGCGAATTATACTAAAACTTATTTGAAGTAATACAACCTTTTTGAAACACATACACTGGCGTTGGTACTTTTTAATAAAATCTATTGTATCTAAACTTATGTATCTTTTACAAAAGTACAACCAATTTTAGAAAAAATTTGAATAAATTATTACTCGATTAAGGAAAATTATTTATGTATCTGTTGAGCTGATGATGTTGGTGTTTTTTTTAACTCTTTATATCTGCTTTTAACAAATTTTTATATACAGAGTGACTGAACGAAATGTGTCATCCCCGATTTTCGGCCAATCGATTGGTTTCCATGGAAAATGCAATGGACAGAATCCGATTGTACAGTCAGATCGCACAATTTCAACTGAGCATGTGTAGCTTACTTTAGAAAGAGAATATCGATTCGTTACTAGGCTGTAAACACTACAAAGTATTTCTCCAACACATTGCTTTTATGGTAACCATTATGGCATGGTGAGGGGATATATCTCCCTCACTATTAGAGCTACATCTATCCAACTCTGTTAATTTATTCGTGAGACGACGTTGTATGTAAATCTAAAAAAATGTACAGTAGTAGGCTTACGTGGGCCTACGACTTATGTTAGTAGGCCCTGACCACCATTCAGTGCTGGAATGAGGAAAACCTGAAAACCCTGATTAGTTAGGGGGGCAGTCAAACATCAACTGATTTTAATCTCTCACATTAACACCAAGTTGACATTCTTCCCATTGTTCAGGCTTGTTCGCAGAGATGGTTGCCAAACCATCCCTGCGAACAAGCCTTGATCTACGAGTAAACAATTTAATTAAAAATTGTTTGGTAGATATGGGGAATGGTGGAAATGTCAATAATATAAAAACGTGTCCCCCTTCAAATTGAAATCGACATGTCTGAGCATTTTCCATGGAAACCAGCCTTTGATAGATAATCGAGAATGAAAGTTTCTCTTGACTTACCACGTATAAGAGAAATATAATAAAATATTTTTTAAATTTAGTAATGTTTCGACATTGTTTAATAATCCTGAAGGATGCATGACCTTCTGTTTCCGGTCACACAATAGACAGTCCCCTTGAGACGTCTTTGCTACGTAACTGACGACTGCGAGGGGTGTTTAAGAATTTCCCTTCGCCATTCTCAAAACCTTGATCGAGCGTGCTCTCGAGAAATAAAACCAAAGAGACTAAAACAATATTGGTTGCCGAGTGCAGTAAAAATCTAATAAAAGTTCAACCATTGTTTTATAAATCCACATGTAAGAGTTACGGTGACATTGCAGTATGGTGGCGAGGAAACAAATAAAATAATCCTGAAAAAAGGACCATAACTTCCTAAGTCTGATTGTGATGCGCGCCTGAATAAATGCAGTAGTTGTTGTTCAGGATTTGTCGGAGTAAAATATAATGCTGAAGTAAATGTAAAATGCGGCCTTTAATGGTAACATGGGGATTCAGGACATAAAAATTATTATGAGTTTATGTTTGACAAAGAATATATGCTTAAATTAAAAAAAAATGTATATTATATTTATTATAGAAAAACGGGTTAATACACTATGTTTTATTTTAACCACGTATACAGAACAGATTATTTGAAATATTGTATCCTCTTCTCTAGCACTTCTGATTGATATTGTGTGTGTCATATATACCAGGTGATTGCTAAAAACTAGCATTTTAATCATTATAATACATTTTTTTACTTTTAATACCTATTAAAATTTTATTCAGGAAAACATTTCAAAAATTCATAAGGATACTTTCCTTTTTTGGAAAATTTTCCCTACTCATCCCTAATGGAATCCCTGCTATGATCATGGCAAATTGATATTTCAAACCCTGGTTGCTACCAAAAAGTCATAAATAGATAGAAAGCAACTCCTGTTGTTTTTAAATAAATAAATATAACAATACTTTCTGTTGCTCTATTAAATATTCTCAAAAAATAGGCAACATTCCCTAGATTTCCATATTTATAACCTCCCGATTTAGAAAATTTCATTTTACCTTCAATAGCTTTACTAAAGATGTTGCTAGGAAAAATAAATCGATTGACCTCAATTTGATCAAATTAATATCTTGTGGTTTCTGACATTCCCATACAAAATTAACTCAAATTTATATTTACGCCATCGAATATGTCCAAAAAGTGCCTGTAAAATGTACAAATCATTTTGAAGTATTTTGAAAGGGATACGATAAAAGGGCATCAGTCGGTTGTTCCAAAAATCGAGAAACGCCCTGTAGCTCGAAAGCGGTAAGGGGTAGACAGTTTCAGTTTACGCCATTGTTATTGTTTAGAAAAAAGAGTATTTATCTGTTACAGATTCTCGGTAACACTCGAAAATATGCCAGTTTGAACCTTGCAATCTTGCATAAAAGCCTTGTGCAAGATTGTTTACATGCAATCTTGTTTACAATGCAATCTTGTACAAAATTGCCTGTAAATATATTTTTTTAAATCGAGAAACAATACTCGATTTAAAACTAAAATTTACTGTTTATGCATTTCAACTAATTGTATAATTATTATTTGAACAAATATGAACAAAGCACACTGAACGTGCTATGAATAGAATAAAATAAAATAACACTAAAATACTAAAACATTCAACTTTATACGAAATCTAAAGATATTTTTATTTCGACCATATTCAGATTTTTACTTTCAATTCCTCTAAAATTAATTTACCAATCATACTAGAGAGAAAATATTTATATACATAGTACATTATTTTTGTTTTTACTCTTATAATAGTTGTGAGAAATACTGTAAGTATATACATAACTCATCTTGATATTTATTATAAATCAAAATAAATATTGCTAAAGCAACTACTTGAATTATTTAGAAATATTATGATATATGAATTTGTTTTCTTGGAGTGCAAAACTGCAATTTATCCATTACCCTTTTAGCACTGCAATAACATGAAACAAACTGCATGTTACTTAAATAACCATATATCATAACATCGAGGCTTAAGTTTCAAACATAAAATTTTGGCTTCACTCCAATTTCAGTAAGATGTGTTCAAGGAAGTAATAAAATTTACTGTCACCTGCGGTCTCAATAACATTTCATAACTTCATAAATCTAAATAATTTAGTAATATTAAGCGTGGATGAGGCATTTCAAATGATATTTTTCTTATAACGTCATAGAACCGGTGAATAACAGCATATTCGTTAGGGTAATTGCGTAAATAAGCAATTAATAAAAATAATGTCTAAATACCATCTTATTCTCACTTTAATTCAAGATAGTACTAGTATGCTCTTTGTACGGGGTGATTCACTATATTTTGCCTCCCCTGTTTACTTTTTGTTAACAGAATTATAAAAAATATGAAATATAAAAGTTGCACGATTTTTTATGAAGTTTTCGAAAATTATGGTCGAAAAACAAATGAAGTCCAAACAAAATGGCCGCGGATGTTAACTTTGTTAATTTAAATCGAAAACCCGCTATATTTTTTGCATATTTGGATAGATCGTTGTCTCACTAATACAGTAATATAGATATTGATGGGTTTATCTTTAATAGTAACGGAGATATGACCAAAAAAAGTGTACCATAAGAGCGATCGAACCACAGCCAAAAACCAGGTTGACCTGTACCTTCGTACAGGTCAACCTGGTTTTTTCGAGGAGTTTTTCCAGGAATAATATCAGTTGTAGAGTAAGCCGTAATTCCCCTCACTTTGTAACGAAAATAATATCTAAGGGTTTTAGGTCATTAGCTTATAAGTACTATTTTGATTGGACAGCGTCATAGAAAGATGTCATGGCTCGCGGTACTAGACAGAGAGGAGGAACCTCCTTTAACAACCAATGGGATTCATTTATTTGAATTTGAAAGATAAGAAACTTTACTTGGAAAGAAAAGTTAGTCTCTATCGGCGAGGCTTCAGAACGGGTTGTTGGTATTTATTTGGGCCTTTTCCCCATAGTATGAGGTCAAACCACCAAGGGCGGTAAAGTACGTTTTATATAGAGTCATTCAGATGTAGGGTTCATTAGTATTGTATACTTTCGTTTTCTTAGATCAAATCGTAATCCAGTATTTTCTTTATGTTATTAAAAAATCCCTGCTTAAAAGCGCCCTGTCGTCATGCAAATCCGCCTAACTACCCTCTCAGTGTTAGCATACAGGGAGTGTCCCAGGAATAGGTACATAGATCGAGGTTCAGGATAAGGTCACCCACGCTGTCAAGAAATCTTTTTTATCCGTAAATCAAAGCATATCTCGAACCCAGCGACAGACAAATTGATTCAGTAGTAAAATTTAGACTCCTTTTCGAGATAAAAGAATAACTAAGGAAGTTTCGTGGAGGCTATACCTATAGTACATTGGGCAGCCTGTTATACTCTGGAGACCGACACGTAAGCGTTTTAGGCTATCTGATTATCGTACAGCGTTGATGTTGACACTAGATTCTTTAAAATCTAAAAGCAGTACCACTATTTCTTTTGCTGCCGATAGTAGGACTGATTTTTCACTGGTAACACCAAGACTTACCACTGCAAATAATCTGTGTAAAAAGGCATTACCGTGGTATTGAAAGCGCATCAAATGCTGCAATGATAAGGCCGAAGGCAAATTATTCTGCTCATCAGTGAGCAGTCGTGGAATCAACTGAGCAGTAACTTTGTGATAGCCAAGTTGTCTTAGATAGCTTTGTCTTTTCAACTGTCTCACATTTTCGTCTGATGGCGCGACACATGCAGGTCCGGAACGGACAAAATCTTTAGTGGATACTCCTTTTTTCGGAAATATATTGCACCATTCAACCAATGCCCTGTGAGAATAAATATATTCCTCATATTAACAGCCTTCAATCATTTATAAATTATCTTTAGACGGATTTTCTATCAAGGATGTCACAAAGGGTAGAAAAAAACTGCCAATATTTTTGACAAGCGCATCACTATGATCACTACTACTCAAAGAAACAATATATACAAATAAGTTACGTTGCCATTGTGACGAAGTGATGGCCACCCAGATCATACGCGTTTCCATTGAACAATAATCGTATATAACTTTACAGAAAGCAAGTTCATATCATCTGACGAAGGGTCAATGTAGTAGCGGGTCGGTAGCTCAGGGCTTAGCGTCTCGATCGTTCAACCCAGAGGTCGTGGGTTCTAATTCCCATTCCACCAACAATTTTTCATTAAATTGTTTACTCGTAGATCAAGGCTTATTCGCAGGGATGGTTTGGCAACCATCCTGACGATGACCTAGGATGGGAAGAATGTCAACTTGGTGTTAATGTGCGAGAGATTAAAATCGGTTGATGTTTGACTGTCCCCCTAAATAATGAGGTTTTCCAGGTTTCCCTCATTCCAGCACTGAATGGTGGTTAGGGCCTACCAACGTAAGTCGTTCCTGAGGCGCAAATGCAGCCCGCGAAATAATAATATGGCGCTCCCTCTCCCACACAAGTCTCAGACTTTCGGGCTAATCCTTGTGATTAGAATGAGGGATAGAGATATTATTATTATATTAATAATAATGTGAAAATTTATAATATAAAATAATGTTTATTTAATTAATAACATATCGCCAAGAAAACAATGAGGTAATATAATTACGTAGGTTTTTCTGTAAATAATGTTTTCTATTATCGCGGTATACGCATATCTTCATGTATGTTGACATGATACTGACCCCTTAACCTAATAAATGATATTGACCTAGTAAATGCCTAGTAAAAACTAGTTATTACACGTTCCCGTAGTTATGAAAATTCAACTGAAACCACCCCTTAATATATTCACAAGTATGTTATTTCTGGAACGCGTCGGTGGAGTTAAACACAGTGAACAATTTGGGACATGGAAGTATCTGACAACACAATTTTCAAGAGTTTAATAATTTGGCTGCTCGTATAATAATATTATTTTAGCTTGGGGACATTTTGTATTAAATTTGAGACTTGCGTTAGTTAAATTTATGTAATAAGAAAAATATGTTAAATGTAATAAATTGCAGTTGCACCTGCGTTGGCAATAATACATTCAGTTTTCCTTAAAACTATGACGTAGATTTTAATACATGATAGACAAATATAACGCTAGTATCCATATTATCTAAAAGGTCTTTTACAGCTATAAACTATGCGAACAATTTATACAGATATGACTAAAAGCAAATTAATTCTAAATCAATATTCTCCTGACTAAAAAGTCTTATGCAGGCACCATAAGTTATTGCACCTCTCGTCAGTGTACCATAAGTTATCATGCATATTTCTGACGTTGGGTAATGGTTTTATAAATATATTCTAGCTGTGATTAGTTTTGAATCTGTTAATTGTGACATGTTTCACCTTTTAATTAATGTCTATTTCATGTAAGTGTGATATTTATTAGTACATGTCTTCGGGTAAATCTTTCAGTATTAAATATCTCTCATCTTTCAATATCTGTCACCAGGCGACAACTTAGGCAGGTCATCATAAATGGTTAATAATTCTCATTGAAATAAAAATTTTTGTAAGTAGTGCTGAGGAATTCACCGTAGTACCCTCTTTGGGTCTTTGCTATGCGGAGTAGTTGTTTTTGGCATCTCCTTCAAATGGAAAAATATTTGTACATAAATGATAGACGATTGTTCGTTATTAGATATATAATTTATTTGTTTGAGAACATTATATCTAACAAATATGTAATAAGATACCAGTCTCTTAAAAAACGTGTTCTTACACTTTAAGACTATGAAAAAGTTGGCAGTATTTAATAGATCAACCGTTGATACATCCGTGGGATCAACCAATTTCGCGGAATTTCGTGGCGCCATAGGTATTGATGTATGTTCTCCTATTCTAATAAATCTTAGATCTTAGGTATCTTTGTCTTATTCTTGAATATACATTTTTATTTATCTGTTCTTGAAGTTATAGGTTCTTTAAAAACACCGACAATTTTACATAACTTTTATGATGAGGATGTTTTGCAGAGGGCCGTATCATATGCAACGATATATTATGCAACGAATCAAATTACTGCAAAAGAATCACCAAAGAAATGATCCACATCCAAAGAGATAAAAATAGCATAAATGACCTGATACAAATTTAAGCATTTAATTGTACCGATATACAAAATTTAAGCAACACTTATTACAACCTGACTCATAAGTCAAAAAGTATCTACCCATAAAACAACTTATACACTAACCTGCCAAATAGATATAATATCAGCAATAGTCCTAATAAAACTTCCACCCTTGTTTTGTTTACTTACAAAAATTAACTAATAACACTCTTGGACACTAAGATAAGACATATCACATAATATGCATAAATGTCACATGCAATGCAAAAATACCTACAGTCCACATAAACTTGGCAAGGAACCAAGTAACAATCCTTTATTTTAAGTATTTGATCTGCTAATATGAAAGAATAATTATTATTATTATAATCACCGAGTAATTATGATTACAATATACTGTTCGGGTTTGTACCTAGTAGTATGGTATATTTATATTTAAAGGAGATGCCGAAAACAACTACTTCACGAAATGCCCCGACTGCAGTTGCATCTCCATTGCATCGCCATATCCTTCATCGAGTCCAACCATTGGATACTGACCGGTTTCGCGCTTATTATGCGCTCGTCAGAGTACCATAGTTAGTGGAGTCGACGAACGATGTTGCGACATGATTGCCTAAGGGGCATCGTGAATGTTAGTAGTGGTGAGAAAAAAGAGGAAAAAGAAAAAAGAGAAAAATCAAAGCGGGCACTACACAGAAAAAAACGATTTATTAATTTAATGCTTTAGATTTTTTGTATTGTATTTTTTTTTTAATTAATAAAGCAATCGGTTGTTTAAACTATTCGCATATTGGTTAGACAAATGTAGTTTTATTATATAAATAATGTTGTTTCTTTCATTTACTTCTTAATATTTCTTCAAACCAAGTAATTTGCCTTAAAGACAATATACATATTTTATTGACATTATTACTAACTTAATACAACTGATATCAAACAACACCTTGTATATTTATAGTTTTTTTTGTAGAAAAATATATATTAATGTTATTTGTATTGAAGTAAACTACTGATTTAACTATGTATACGAGTAAAAAATGTACCCTATACATCAATGCGGTAATCCTGTCGACGGTTGACAACTAAAACTGTCCCCTTCTAAGTCTGTCTCGTAATATTTTAACTTTCATCACCTTAAGATGGTGGGTATAGAATGAAAAGCATTCTTGAAATTTCAAATCGCTGAGCATAAGCGCAGTCACATTGGCTGTGCATTGATATATGAGTAGGTACTGAGGATATTAATGGATTTCCTCACTGACTGAATTCTTCAACAGCTAGTGCATCCCCATCCCATTTTATGGATTTCCATAAACTGAACGCAAAAAACGCAGGTGCAAACCGTTACCTTTACAAAGTGCAATATAAAATAAACACCGCCCAGCTTTGTATTCTATCACCATCTATGAACGAATTGTAAGCCATATATCCAGGCTCTGAAATCCAAACCCTCGAAACGACATATTTACGAAGTACAACACGTTATTTACACCTTTCCATTCTAATGGTCAAGTTGCCATGGATACCTAGGCGCTAAAGTTTCTTCTACATTTTAAATTTATCAGCGGCAGGCGCTGCGTAGAGCTCGCTGGCCGTTATGAAGCCATGAGCGTCCGAAAGGGATGGAGAAAGGGGCGAATGCGATAAACAGTACCATTATGTAAGTCCCAATATTTTCCAAGGTTATATATTTCCAAATAATTGACAAATTTAGGGTTACCAACCATATTAATTTCATGAAAATCTTAATAATTGATTTTTTCCTATGTTACAGTGCTTTTCAGTAGAACATAACCTCAAGCGATAGTGAATATTACTAATGGGGATTATTGTTTCTGAACCAATTATTTGTAATTAGTAATGATTTAGTAGAATATATTTATTGAAGTTTAGTAACAAATGTAGTTCTTATACATTTACCCATATCATTTGAATGGCAGGCGATGATTATGCAGTCTTTAATAAGAAAATATAAAAAAAATATAAGTTCCTGAGAACATCCCTAACGTTTATAATACCAGACGATAGACTGCTGTTTTGTCCTAAAATGGCGGTGCTAATACGGCGAATGACTTTATATTTATGACTCACGTCCACTGATAATCAGTATCTATGAATTTTCAGGACCCCGAATTACGAATTTGTGTATAAAAATTATAAATTTAATGAATGATGCTCAATATATGTGGGTCGTCATTTGAAATCTGGGACACCACACAATGTTATTGGTTTTTAAGACAAAAATAATAATAATTGTATGAATAATATTTAAAAATGGAAATTATGAGAAAATATATTAATCTGAAATATTAAGCAAAACATTAAATGATCGCCCCAAGCGTATATTAGTTACCTATATGGGTACGCTGTGGTAATTGAAAGAACACTAATGGCTGGTAGAATTATTTTTATAGAATATATTTTATTTAGTTTATATATTTTTATATAGTTCAGTTAGATACAGAGAGTTCCAGAATGATTGTCCGGTACGGGAACGCAGCCTATCCTGAATATAATCAAAATTTATTTCCATTTGCTAAAATTACTTTCTTTTTAACTGTCAATTTCAAAATTTTCATATTTGACAGCATTTGACGTTTGACTCAGTGGCGTTTAGCATTTTTCGTGTTTAAATTGTTTTACTGAAGTATCGTTTGCGTTTAAAAGAGTATTTTTCAATACTATACAGTTTCAGAGAGTCCTACATCAGGTTGCTTATTTTGTTTTTCTTAATATTGAAATTAATGTTGAAATTAATATAAGAACCATAAATTAATATTTTTTAACGCTCCACAATTCACAGTTTGAATAGGTTATACTGGTGATACATAGGAATAGAATAATACAAAATAATAACTATATTATTTTTAATAAATTGTCTTTATTTTATTTTTATCATAACCTATATTTACTGACGTACCCTGGCATGGAACAAATAAAATCAAACCAGTAAATTCCCTTGCCTACGCTCATGATTCTAGTGCGATACTAAAAATAGAAAGGCGGCACATAAAAAATCATTATGAAGCAGCACGGACAATCATTCTGGAACTATCTGTAGATGGATAGTTATATAAAATGACTTTTACTAATAACTACAAAAAAAATTTTACATTATATACATTTTATTGTACCTGCCCTACTATTTCTATACATTACACCAACGAATTTGGAATATATATAGATATATTTACATTTGAGAATCCTGACATCTTCATAAGAAATGCAGTTATAGAAATAAATCTTCTTTACGCAATTTTTGTCCATAGTCGCGAGCGATATTAAACTAAAGTTATATTACAAGCACTTATTATTTAATCATATAATAGAAATAGGTTAATGGCGGCCTAAATTAATATTTTAAGTGCAACTACTATTTATGTCGTCATTATCTCCCATTGACGTCATTAAAGAGATTAAACAAATCGGTCTCAGTGTTTATAAATGTAGTTCGACTTTTGCATTTTATTACAATATTCAACTTATGAAACAGCTAGATATAATAAAGCTTTTACGGGTTTAATGAACTAATGCATTTGTAGCGATAATATGGAGAACAATTCTACAGATAAATGATATATTAGTACAAAGTGCAATTATAAACGAGTCATATTTCAAAGCGTTGCATGTGAATAAGGTAATAATAATTTTATTATATACATTATTAAAGAGTATAGAAAAGCATTAGTTTTTATGTAAGTGCAATTTTATGGTCAAAAATACGGCTTTGGATCGGTTTGCAAACCGAGACCCGTAACCGTAAATAATGACATTCCTTTTGATTCCTGATTGGTTGCTTTAAATGTCAAAATGACCAATCAGAAATCAGCGCTAATCTTCGCATTATTTTAGTTCTTTTAAAAGTTACTAGCATTCAGACATCAAGGTGAAAAAAATATTTTCGAAATCATCAAGTAACCAAGCAACAGCTTTTTTCAATTATTTTTTTCGCTTTCCATAAATCTTTTACAATTTTTAGTTCAGTAGAATTGGGTGAACAGCCTGTGTATAAACAGAACTTTTTCATTTAAATATATAATACTGAGTGAGTTAAGTGCTGTTATAAGATTTTGCTCATTAAAATACAGATATCCTACTTAGGAACCCAATAAAAACTTGGAAGTTTTCAGCGTTGCAAACAAGGCAACTTTTTATTAAACTGGAAAATATCTTTACTACGTGGGAAGCAGGAGACCCACACAAGGTGAAAGATCAGATTAAATACGCCGTAATTCCATACAAGTAGAGAAAGTTGGTACACCTTTACAGAACTTTGTATTTTGGTGAACAGGGAATATCATCAAAATTGAATATGGGAAATTTAAAATCATGCCTTTGAGCAATTTAATCCAAATGAATGTGGGGCTTATACACAATAGAAAATTCAATTTTTAACATCATCCTTTCAGATCTTACAGATTTATGGTAGGTATTAATGCACTGGAGTTTTATATCAGTCCGCTATATAAAGACAGCTTCCATTAAATTATTAAATTTGAACCAAATTTAATAAAAAAAATTATTTATTGTAATACTTTGCGAGTGTACCTAATAATTTACGAAAAATCCTTATTTGCATTTTATATCCTACAAATTAATTTATTTGAAGTGAAATAAAGTGATGGTAGGTACTGTGATTTTCTAAACTGTAGGATATACAGGCGTAACAGAATATCGGCGACTCACTAACGGAAAATCCTATATACCGGGATATCAAAAATTATTTTGGTCAAGGGTGGTTGTGGAATGTAAAACGTGTGTTTTACTTTAAATTTGAAATAATTATGTCACTGTCACACTGACATCATCAATAACCTACAAATTTCATACCTATTTATTTCAGTTGTAAAACAATAATGAACTACAAATTATGAAATAACGGTTTTAGTAACAAGAAAAACTAAATTACAGTAATTGTTGGAAATGTCCTCCGTTTTGTTCGATGCACAAGTTGACGCACCTCCTCATGCTGTGAAAAGCGTTTTGCAGCATTTCTGGCGTTATGGTTGCACATTACTGAACAATTCTTTGTTGCAGTTCTTGCAAATTATTTACCGGAGTTGCGAAAATCTTGTTTTTTAAGTAAGGAAATATAAAATAGTCCATAATTGTCAAAAAACTCGCGGAGGAAAGCAATATTTTCTCGTGTAGTATGTGCTGTTGCACCGTCATGCTGGAAATAACCGTACCGAAGTTCATCATCGTTTAACTGTTGCACAAATTCAGCCAAAAAGTTGTGTCTGTACCTTTCTCTGTTGACGGTGAAATCGAAAAAAATTGGCCCAATTATTCTTCTGCCAGAAACTGCCATCCAAACACCAATTCTTTGAGCATGTAGTGGCGATTCAGTAAAAACATATGAGGGATATCATTGCTCCACATTCGCATATTTTGAGAATTGATGTATCCCGAAAGGTGGAACCACGCTTCGTCAGAAAAAAAGTTAAGTCCAGAAGATCGTCATTCATTAAATTATTGACAAACCAATGGCAGTAAGCAAGGCGTCTGGGGTGGTCTGCGGGCAGAAGAGCTTGATGTGCTTGCATCTTATATGGATGCATGTTCAAGTCTTTCTTTAAAATCTTATGACATGTTCCATAAGAAACTCCAATTTCCTGAGAAAGACGTTTCAAAGATTTTGCAGGCTCCTCTTCCATACGTTGACGAACGTCATTGACAACTTCTTTTGTACTACCAGCACCTTTTTTATGAGTCAAACAACCAGTTTCGGGAAACACTTCAACACAATTTATAAGGCACGCATAAAAATTGTCCGGTAATATTGCCACGTTTGGGAAGTGCTCTCGAAAATTGTCCAAACACAAACGTTAACTGTTGCCAATTTCCATTAACTAGCGCACCTGTTCGAAAATAGTCCTCAATCATGAAAATTTTGTGCTGCGTGGTAAGAGGCATGATTCAAAAACTAGATTAGAAAATTTCAGCACAATGACTTGACAGATTCTGACACAATAAAACATATTCAAAAATTTAAAGTAAGACACACGTTTTACATTCCACAACCACCCTTGACCAAGATAATTTTTGATATCCCGGTATATTGATAGGGTTTAAACCTTGAATAATAGATTCCTTGAATATCGACTTGAATATTTCATGTCAACATATCCCAATACTTAAAGCATCATCTCGAACTGAGTCAAATAGTTAAAAATAAATTGCTCGCCCTGAATTAAGTGCAATAATTGGCATATTTATTGAAGTAAATACTATACTTTAAATGTTTAAGAACAAATTATTATGACTAATGACCATGTAGCCTTGCCAATTTCTATAGAACAAATAAAAGGATAAATTATATTTTTACGAAAACATACATTTATTTCAAACGTTACGACTACCACAAATATTTTTTAGCAAAGGACATAACATATAGATATAGAGTATAGATAGTATACGACAAATATTACTAAAAAATTAAGCTAAAATCTTTTGATATAAAGTAATATGCAATAAATAATATCATACCACCTCAAAAATGGTAACAGAAAACGTTTAGGTATACTGATACTATTTTAGTATTTCAGTATAATGTCTCTGCAATATTTTTGAAAATGTGATATTATATTTTCAAAAATATTAAGTAATATGTAAATGTTTTGATACAGTTTATAGAATAAACTGTTTTTTTTTAAATGTATTTGAGATATCATTTTAACTAAGTAATTAGTAGAGTAGAGTGGGGCAATAATCCGCGTGGGGCAAAAGTCTCAAAAGCCGTTTTTGCAGATCTCGATACACAATCTGGCAACCCTGTCATACCGTAACCTTCAACAACAGTATTGATGCCTGCCAGTGTTTTTATAGAAGTTTCTGTGAAGTGTTGCTATTATAATGAGGTATTTATTATTTTTTTATATTTGCATGTAATTTTTACAAGTTAGTTCATAGGATATTGTAGAAGAACTTGTAGTTGTATTTTTAAAATAAAATTTCTACATAACCTACTATATATGAGGATAAAATAAACACATGAAAACCGCATGGATTCTTTGACAGTAGAAGTGGCGGTAAATTTAAAATTTGGTTTACACTTTGGGGCAAAAGTCACATTTACGTATGGGGCAATAGTACGTGCGTACTTTTGCCCCACGTTTTAAGATTTTTGCCCTCTAGTATTTAATGGTTGGTTTAATTAAAAATGTTCTCTTTTGCAGGAACTATAAAAGAAAGTCTGCGAGAAAATTGTGCACAGAGGAAATGCTGCAAACGGCCCGAGGTCAGGTAGCTGGTGGTTCTTCAATTCGGACAGTTGCTACTAATTTAAACATTCATGAATCTACTTTGCGAAAAAGGTTGAAGTCTGGACGTGGTGTAGTTTCCTTTGGCCACTATACGTCAGTATTTGCAGACGAAATGGAACTGATGCTGGTTCAGCACTGTAAAGAATTGGACAATAGGTTTTATGGCCTAACATTTAAAACATTAAGAAGTATTGGGTACGAGTTCGCCATATTAAATAATGTTAAACATCCATTTAATCCGATTACAAAGTTAGCTGGTAGAGACTGGGCATACAAATTCATAAAAAAACATAATCTCTCCTTAAGAACACCAAATTCAACTAGTTTAGCCAGGGTAATGGGCTTCAATAAAACTCAAATCGACGGTTTTTTTTCAAATCTAACCAGCCTTTTTAAAAAATATGAGTTTCCTCCGGGTTCTATATACAACATGGACGAAAGTGGGATCTCCACGGTTCCAAACAAGGTACCTAAGGTGGTCAGTACTAAAGGAAAAAAAATGGTGGCAAAGATATCATCTGCTGAGCGTGGAGAAGCAATGACTATTGTATGTGCCATGAGTGCTGCAGGAAATTTTATCCCCCCAGCTTTGATATTCCCTCGTAAGCGAATGAAGAATGAACTTATGGATGGAGCCCCGCCCCAATCTATAGGTATGATATCAGATTCCGGATATATGAACACCACATTGTTTTTAGACTGGTTGAAACATTTTCAAGCCCATGTGAGGGCTGATGCTGAGCATCCCGTGTTGTTGATATTAGACAACCATTCCTCCCATAGATCACTGGAGGCTATTTTATTTTGTAGAGAAAATAATATACATTTGCTTACAATCCCACCGCATAGCAGTCATCGAATTCAACCGTTGGACCGATGTTATTTTAAAGCACTAAAAACGTTTTACGCTACTGAATGTGATCGTTGGTTAACCAACAATCCCGGAAGAAATATAACTCACTTCCAGATTGCGAAAATATTGGGGCAAGCCTATGAACGTTGTTCTACAATGGATAGGGGTATCAAAGGTTTTGAATCCTGCGGAATTTATCCGATAAATGAGAATGTGTTCACTCATGAAGATTTTCTTCCCTCAACTGTCACCGATCGAAATGTCCAGAACCAGCAAATAGACGATAGCGAATCGGACTCAGATCCTGAATCATCTGTACCGCTATCCGTGTTGCACAAAAATGTGGAAAAAAAAATAACCCCTCAAAAGGAGTCAACAAATAGTCCGGTTGCAAGTACCTCAGGAGCAGCAGTAAATCCAATGGATGATGAGCTTTATTTCTCACCTTCTGCGTCTACAGTCAGCCAAAAAAATAAGCTAGTTTCTCCGGAAGAAATTATTCCGCTGCCTAGAAGATCTGAAAATCAGAAAAGGAGAAATCGGGGCCAAAAATCTGAGATACTATCCAGCACTCCGTTTAAAGAAAAACTAGAAGCAGAGCGTGCAGAAAAGCTTCGAAAAGAAAATTTGCAAGCCGCGAAAGCTACTAAGAGACAAATTAGCAACAACAAGAAAAAAAACGATGGCAAAAAGTTAAAGCTATCTTCTTCTATAACTCACTCGTGCCCTGCATGCTCCGAAAAATATAGTGATCCACCCAGTGAAGACTGGATTCAGTGCCAACAGTGTCAAAACTGGTGGCACGAAGAGTGCACTGCATATGAAAGCATTGGATCATTTATTTGTGACATTTGTGAGTGAAAATATGTACACAGGATTATTACCCCACATATTCGTGACTTTTGCCCCAATGGTGGGGCAAAATTCTCATTTTACGTTTTTTTATATTGTCAGAGTTTTATTTTGTGTTGTTTCTTTTTTCAGAACCAAATATTTATATTTTCATACATAAATAATTGTATTAACTTACCAAAGAGTAAAGGATTTTTTTCGTTCGTATTTGTTGTCTCTATAATTATTTAAACCTTAGATGCGTCCTTTTGCCCCACTCTACTCTAACAGTTTTTTACAATTAATTACTATTTGTTATTAGCAGAATATCCCTAATCATACTATCCATGTACATAAAATGTGTAAAAATATTTGGGAAATAGTTAGGGAAAATAGGTCCTGTATCCTAGTGGGAAACGAAAGCAAAATATCTTGCTCTCTCAACGTATCCTTTTAGGATATCTTAATATATTCTAGGAATAAAAAATGTAGGTAATATAACATGAATTTTAATTGCATTCCAGAAACATGTTTTAAATTAGGAAAATTTTGCTTAAAGAACTTGAAATATTGTTTGTAACTATTTACAATTACAAATTTCGACTGCCTTAAACTTTATTTGCTACAGAATTCCTCACTGATAAAGAATTGCATTACATTATTTCTTGCATTCTTCCGACCCTTAATTACTTTATAATTCCTTTAGATTCAACCAATTTCACAAAGCAAGTTTATTTTTAATTGTACTCGTATTGAAGTTAACAGTGACAGCATATTTATACTTAGGTATACAATTTAGTGTAATTCAAGACATTTGGTGACTTTTGTCCGCGGAGTATTCTCACCATTTCCTTTTAAATAATAATATCCTTTGAGTTCCTAAATTGAAGGCAACAAAGAAAGAAATCTACTTTACACTCAAATATTTCAAAAGTGAAATATTATATATCAATATAATTATCTTATCCTAAGTAACTAATATGTACATTGATATATTATTTTTGTAGATTTTTAATTACAAGTACTACTAAGCTTAAGTTATAACCAATAAATAGCTTCACCAAAAGATTTGACTGATACTATAAAAGTATTATAGCGGAATATAAAATTAAATATAACTGGGCCCAATAACCCACAGCAAACTTTGTCAAAATATTTTGCATGTTTTATCTTTCCCAGATGCTTCGATACATACAATAAATTCCAACAAGCCAATAAGATTATATAATAAAAATCTTATTTTTTTCCAGTAAATAAATTGGACCCAATTTATATTAAATATATTTTTATCTGAAGGAGGTCAAAAAAAAAACAGCAGAATTGTCGATTACAAAGTAGGTATATTACATGTATATACTAAGATAAAAACATTGGCTTTGAGCCAAACATTGATAAAGTAAATATTTTTTCAAACATCACCTCATAAAATGTCAATAGATTTTACAAGAGGCAGAAATAAACTGCGATAAAGTCAAAATACATTTTCAAAAGCAGAGGTGGCTTTAGATTGAATTATAGATTTAATAAATAACCCTACCTTGCCGAAAAAGTTATTATCCCAAAGTAATTCACATAGATCCAACAATTATCACCGATTATATTACCGATTATATCACCGAGAACTACAAAGTTCTGATATAATTATTATATTTAGGGTCAAGAATAAAGTAATATTTTATGGTTTATGAACACAAGAACGTAATAAAGATTTATAGAGTATATTATACATGTGTATATGAGATACTAAACATCGAAGAAAACCTTTTTCGTCCACTTTTCTCCACTATGTCAAATCTAAGCGAACAGTGTCTACTTGCTCTTAAACTAGTAGTAGTAGGGGAGCAGCTGAAACTTGAGAAATAGACCACAAACAGATCCTTTTTCCCTACCTCTACCGTCTCGCTACCACCATTCCTAGGCTCTTCTACATACTCCGACATACCTACATATTCTAATGAATGTCGTAATATCCGGTCCAATGAGGAAATCCAATTCCTCCCTCTACAGCACATTGCAACCAAAGGTATTGTATCTCACTCCCAAGAACGTCATGTTCTTCTAAATATGAAATAATGTCTTTTTCATCCTCCCCACATTGTAGGCCCACCTCAAATCTAAGCGAAGTGTCTACTTGCTCTTAAACTAGTAGTAATAGAGGAACAGCTAAAACCTAAGAAGTAGACCACAAAAGATCCTTTTTGCCTACCTCTACCGTCCCGCCTCCGTCGTTCCTAAGCTCTTTTAGAGTCTAGATTCTCCGACATACCTACATACTCTAGTGAATATCGTAATATCTGCTACAATGAGGAAATCCAACCCCTCCCACTACAGCTCATTGAAACCAAAGGTATTGTGCCTTCACTCCCAAGAGCTTTAAGTTCTTCTAAATGTGATATAATGTGTTTTTTCCTCCTCCCAACATTGTAGGCAGTACAACTTCTCTACTCCTATCAGATGTCTACAACTCCTACTTTTTCCCCAGTCTTCACTTAGCATCTCGTAATCCCATTTGCTCAGTGTTTCGTTGGTCTGTCCTTTAATAATTTATATAAATATGTCACACTATTGGTAACGTTCGGTAAGGTTCTCTAGACTGAAAACAAACGAATTCATTCCCTGGCGTTCTCCTTGATATGACTTTGTTCTGGTTATATCTCCGAATCATCAGCTTCGAACTGCAAAACACCTTAAGTGCTGTTTTTTCTGTGATATAGGTACTTCATTTACCTACCTGTTGCATATTATAATTTATCAGTCTAGTGCAAATGCTCTTATCGTTGAGTGACCAAGTACGTTCTTATGTATGTCTTTTCTGTTCAAATATTAATATCATAACAGTAGAATAACTAATTCCATCTATGACGGAAGATGAAAGCTAGGCAAACAGAAAATTAGGAAAGATACAATGCGATAAGTTGTTGTTTTATTCAGTTTCATTAAATTATGAAAAATAAAAGACATATTTTGAATGACTATGATTGTATCTATGCGCCTTTCATCCAGCATTTTAAGTTCCTTTCTTGAGTCCCTTTCAGATGGTACAGTTTCTTATGGTTGTCTTTAAAAGAGCCTTAGTTGCAGATTCGACCCTGTTCATGTTATTTTCATTCCTTCAGGACGTTGCTATTTTACAATTAACGCTGAAATTAACATATTTTTGTTTTGACTGCTTATACATACGCAACGTCTTTCACTAGAAAAAATTCCTCTTGAATAGCTGGAATTTCATATACGCACGTGAAATCTACAAAGCAATAAGATAAATTCAGTATATTTGTGATTTAAATTTTAATCAGGAAACTTTGGGTGCCGATAGAAAAGATTAAAATAATTAGACTTTCCTGTAACTAGAAAATGGTTGCTTCATCGAGGTTTATACAGCAAAGTCTAATTATTTTCACTACATTTATCGATTTCCAAAGTTTTCCGATCTAAATTTACATTGCAGCACACTCGATTACTATCTTTATCAGTAGTACTTCTCAGTTTGTCTTTATCGCTATCGTATCGAAATTGTCTGAAATTTTCAAGAGGGCAAGAATAACAGGAATATATTATTATTATTTATCTTTTTTTTGAAACGTGGATTTCCATGGGGATAATTTTTTTAGGATACTTTGAATTTTATTTATTGTTATTAAATCTATCTGCTATTGGGTTTTATTTTCAAAGTTTGCATTGATAAATATTGAAAACGAGGCTAACTGCAGATTATATTTTCCATCTAGCCGCCCGAGAATAAAACATCTATAAATAAGAGACGTGTTTTTATGCCATCAACTTTGTCATTAAATAAAATCGATATATCTGTGACTCGGCATACACTGCCTATGAATAGAAAAATATTATTTAAAATTTATTAAAAGAGTCACGAGTATAACCTCTTCGGCTGGGATCTAACTAGATTAATTAAAATTCATGTCAAAAACATTAACGCAACGGGTAATATGATTAAGTACTGACACGGTGGAAACCGTGGCCTAATTTGACATTCGTCTTAGATGGACTGTGTGGTAATAAATATTTCCTTGTTTAATTTAGAAATTTATTGTCTATAAGAAAAAGGGGATTTCAGGAGTATATACAGAATGGTTAAAAAGGTTTCGATCATATAGGAGAAAGGATATCAGACCTATTTATAATTTCCAAAATGTAATCTCTCTTAGAAAATATTTCCCTGTGATCGAACACCCATAGATTAGATTAGATTTATATAGGAGTCAGCCCCCTGGCCTAATCCACCGCGACCTAGAAGATCTATTGTGGCACTCCCTACCTATTTAGAGCATCCTGCCCAGCTTTGTCCTTTGCATTAAACGACACAGCCTTGATAGAGGCTCCTCCATATAGCTGTTGGCTCTTGGTCTTCCTTCCCCAAGTATTTGAAAACTCAGTCTTGTCAGGCCCTCGCACTGGCACAGTACGTGTACTGAGGTTTCCTCTTCTTCTTGACAGAATCTGCAAGTTGCTTCTTCTGACAGTCCCATAAGATTCATGTGCCTGTTTAGCCTACAGTGTCCTGTCAGTAGACCCAGTATTATTCTGATGGCCTTTTTATTCTGGCCTAACAGATCTGCTGTGAATTTAGGCGTCCGTTCTTTAATGAATAGCTTTGCCTGTCTCAATTATGGCAGATTCCTCCACCATTCTCGAGATTTGTTTCTCGTCCATTCCATGGATGTTTTAATGCATGGCTTCGCTATGCTGCAGAAGGGTTCTGGTCCTAAGAGGTCTTTTAATGCGTCTTCTCAAGCTAGTGCATCTGTCTCCTCGTTACCCTTGTGATTTTTGTCTCACATTTAAAGTAAAACTGATTCAGCATTTCACGTTTAACGAAAAGTTGTACACATTCCAGACCAACTTTTGAGTAATGGATGGATGTTCGAGAATATTAGCGGATACATTTCTGATATAATAATCAATACCACAAATACCACAATAAATAAACAATAGTAATATAGGTATAATACCTAATACGCTTTGCAAACTTTCCTTTATTTCAACTGTGTAAAATTTATGTATATGTTGCTTATAATTCATCCCATCCAGTACAATTATTTATTTAACTCAGTAGATCCTCGTTATAAAGGATAACGTGCTGTGTCTGCATATCGCCAATCTGCAGCCATTGTGGCAAGGTAATATCTGTAAATGTGTTGCATTCCTGTACTGAAATTTCTGTAATCTGCCTTCTCGAAAGCTTATAGTATTATCATTGGACGCACCAGAGTAGTTAATTTCCCATTCGCAGTGCAACTCAAATAATGATGGGAGTATATCACAATTAATATAATTGCAAACAAAATATTCATTCTGTGTATTTTAATTACAATATAGTATAGATAACATTGAATGTCAGCGATGATGATCATGAGTATATCCAATACAAAATGGAAAAAACATACATTTTATTTAAATATTGAATTTGGTTCAATTGTCGGGTTCGAAGCTGAGACCCTGTTTCGTATCATGAATTTCTGTGAAAGACCGTAGGAAGCCACATATGTTCTTTAAAAGACCATAAAGGAAGGGTTTCGATATTCCTGGGGATAAAAGAAAAATTGAATATGATTGAAGTATCCTCTGCAGATGTAATTTTTCCAATAATGGAGTTTTCCTTCAATTACTGTAATAATAAGATATCTCACAAAGTAGCTTTCTGAAAAATAACCGTGGGATATTTTTTTTCTTTTTCCAATATTTTGATTTTAAAACCTTAAAACATTTTTTAAAGATTTGTTTATTTGAAGTTAAAATCCTTTTGTGATGTCATTTTCAAATGGGCAGATTTTATCCCCTTCTAACTTTCTTAAACTGGAAGAGACTAAAATAAAGGTTTGTCGTATCTTGGAAATAATTATATTATTATTACTAAACAAGGTTGCCAGGTTAGAATACATACGACAAGGATTAGTAAATATAGGTACCTAATTTTTGGTTACGGGAATATTTTATTGTATTATAATCACTGTATTATAATAATAATAATAATAATAATATCTCTATCCCTCATTCTCATCTTAGTTATGAGCCCGGAAGTCAGAGACTTGTGTGGGAGAGGGAGCAGCATATTATTATTTTGCGGGCCGCGAGTGCACACAGGAACGACTTACGATGTTATAACTTTAATTGCCATTTAGTACGAGAATAAGGGAAACCTGGAAAACCTTATTAATTAAAGTGTACAGTAGGTTGTTAGCCATTTATACAGTGATATTGTAGTACTAGTTGCATATTAAGAACGCTACCAGCCTTATACTCGTACACACAGATTTAATATTGGAGCAATTAGAAAAAGTTGACCACGGTGAGATTAGAACCGCCGTCAACCGCGGAGAACGATTGAAAACCAGACGTCTTAACCGCTCGGACACCCAGCTTATAATCAGGATTATCAAATTAACAGTGTTTAATGCACTCTGGAATGGAGAACAAATATACATGTCTTTGGATTTGTCTTTTAGCTTATGCATGTGCCATCTCCAGATAAGTTTATCATCCACTATAATAGATAATATTTCAACAGTTTCATATTAGTTGACAACGTAATTCATTGTGCTTCATCATTGTTAGAAAATCACTCTTCAACTTTGACTTCGACGCCGTTCATATACTTTTCAGGTAGCTACCAAATATTTTTGTCATATAATGTTAAAAATATTTGGTATTATAAATATTAATTTATAGGGAGCAGATAGTGGTAGAGATCATTAACATAAACAATAAGAAGCTTTTTTTAAATGCACTGATATTGCAGTTTTATTTTGTAATAGGTCGTAGTGGCATTTCCCTTTTTCCCATCTCGTATTTTAGTAAGAAGGAAACTCTATTCAGTGCACATCAGCTTAAACAATTACACTGAAGTAATCTTTAGTCCACCTTCTCTTTTTCTTCATTACCCACAGACAAAGATTGTTTCAGTCCGTTGGTTCTAAAAGATTTCACTGGGATTTTAATAGGCAACTCATAAAACCTTGTAAGGAAGCGAGTGCCTATCTTTCCCGCAATATACTATTAATAGGACACAATACAATATACTGTAGTCGCTCTTATTATATCTTTTGTCTTGTTAGAATAGGAATTGCAGGTATTATACTATTTTGTTAACACAGCTGTTGTGCCTCGATTTGACATATTTATTTTATGCAAGTTACGAGATAAAAATAGACAAACGTCAAGGAACTGCTCTAGGTTTGATGTCAACAGTAAATTTATGACGCTAAAGAAAATATTCAAATATAGCTGATGTAAGAAAACAAATAAAATGTATTGTAATGTAGTAATAGTAGACAACGAGGGTGACCAATCTGTCTTAACAAGACAGATTGGTCTTGTTCTCTTGTCCACCGTGGTCCAACCTAGAAACAAAATTTTGAAAAGGGTTGGAACCTTTGGTGTGAAGATAACAGTGACGTAGTTTTCCACATTAAAACTCAAGCTCCCTAAACAAGTAGGTTACCTCAGTTTCGAGAAAAAATTCTATTGGTTAATTTGAGGCCACGTCATCTGGCGTCCAGAAAGCCGCGAAATTTTGATATGATTACTGGTAAATATTGCATTTCATGATGCTTAAGAGTATAATTTTACTATAACAGTTTAAAATACATGTACTGCATACATGTATATATAACGTATACATAACAAAACGTTTTGCAGGTAAACATTAAACCGTAAAATCAATAAAAAATACATAACACAACTACAAACTTTTATGCGGACCTCCTAGATATGGTAGGTATATGTGTATATTAACAATGTAGATATGATATGAATGATCTATCAGATTCAGAAATCAATACTAGTAGGTATAAATTAGTTACTAGCGCAAAACACTTATATCATACAATTTCAGAACTTTAAGAAATGACATGAAAATGTATATATAGTTATTTTGTCTTGTGCGGATTCTAAATGGTTTGAAAATAATAGAAACGAAAAACTCCAATAATCTATTAAGAATAATACATTTTCTTATTCACTTTTAATTAAGTTTTAGGTATAACTGCAGATATTTTATTTTTATTATGTAACTCAAATTATATTTGATCACATGTAACTTATCAGGAGATATTAGGAAAAATCAGCTTTAAAGCTAACAATGTTGTTAAGCATAAACAATACCTCAAACTGAAATACCGAATGGTAAATGCTTTCGATATATCTTCTGTGGTCCATCACAATTTTTTTTCTCCTGAGTAGTAAATGCAACTGACTCTTGCTTAATACTTTTCCTATACATTGATTCAATTGATTAATGGCTTTACTTTCAGTTTCAATTTTTTTAATACATTTATGTAATGATTTAATTTCAGTTTTGAGCTTTGTAATTTCTTCGCTAGTTACTTGTTTTAAACTATCATAAGCCACCATTGTTTCTTCATAATTCTTTAATAAATTATTATATTTTGTCTGAAGCTCACAATTTTCAGTTTGGGTAGAAACTTCCTGGAACTTTGATTCAAATACTGATGTATTCATTATTTCTTCAACATTTAATAACTTCTCAACAATAGCCTTGTTTTTCTTTTTTCTAATCTCCTTTGTCTATCAATATTCTTACTATTATATACTGCACAAAGTTTTGTTTTTGGTAACATCAATGAAGGCACCACTAAAAAATTGTAACAATAATTTTCTGATTTTCATAAAACAAATAATCGTACTAACCTGACTCTTTTAAAAGCTTCTTTGCAGGCACTTTTAACAATTCGGCTTTTAAATCTCCGTTTATAGTCATCAGCTGTAAAATGATCAGAGCAGACTAAGCTAGATCGAGAATTCCATTTATCAGCTCGACTACATTTTTGTATCCACATTGCATTCACAACTGGATTTTTCGGAAACCTGTGATATAACACATCTTTGTTCAGAGCTTTGGTAATTTCCAGACTATTATGGCATGTAGTAACAGCACATCGACACCCTGGCATCTTGGTGAAAGATCAAATTATTTTATATTTTCATCCTACATAAAACATTACAGCCTCGGTCACTTTAAATAATGAGATAGCCCAAGCATTTGGAGCGGAATAGTTTTTAAGTGAAGGACAACCATGTAATTTGACAGAAATTATTGCTGGTTTACTTAGCTAAGTGCTTATTTATTAATCTATTCTACACTTGGTTCACAAAACAGGATCAGGATTGACAGATTATTCAGTTCTTGTCAAATGTAAACACATTAGGACATTATGAGAGAGACAATGATGTACATAAAAAGAGTGAGAGGCAAGGTCGCCAGATGATGTCGCTCATCCCGGTGTACATCGCAACACCCTCTCCTACAAACATAGAACTGACGTAACCTACTTGTTTAGGGATCTTGATTAAAACTAAAGTTTTAATCATCTCCAGATGATGCTAACTTGATATTGGTTCGTGTTGTATACGCACATGTCAGTTCAAAATTAATTTTTAACTTGTTCTAATGTAAGAACACCATGCCCAGGTATATACCATACCATGTGCTTGGTATGGTATGGTTTCATGGTGCATGCTTGCAAGTCTCGCTTCTCTAGAACCGATGAAATGAAACAGTAAAGTATTAGGTACTACCCTTGCTCTATCGTATCAGTTCAATTTTGAGCTGGACAAGCCTTTATCTGTTCTTGGATCAATCATTATATTTGCATGTATTACACTTATGTTTAATGATATATACAAGGTGTAGCACGTAGACCATCAGTTATCCGTTTCTAAAATACTACGCTTACTGAAATTCTGAAAATTTTTATACGAGGGTTTCTCGCAACTTTGTATGATTAAAAATTGGCGTTAAGGTACAACCTCCGGTTCCACCGGAAGTCTATGTCAACTCGCTTCTTTCAAATAGAATAATACAATTTTTATTATTTCGTTTTTGGTAAGTTTCATAAGCATACACTATCCTTATTTTTAATCGTTTAGAGATATTTTGATTTTTTCAAAAATTTCTCAAAAACATAGCTACATTAGACATTACTATACAAAACAGATCTATTATCTCGAAATCGGCGCAATTTACTTCCATGCATTTCCCGACCCTTTTACTGATGTTATCAGTAGCCCGACAAATGTATTGTGGCTCAATATTAAAAGCTGAATTTAAGGCACCCAATATTCTGAGTATCATATTTTATTTTGTAGTGGCTACTCAGCTGTAGTCACTTTACAGCAAAGACAGTCACTTTTCGAAGTAAGTTATGACATTAGGTGACGTTCAAATGCTTCGTTTCATAGCCAACCTGGCAGCTGACTGACCGATTATTCTCGTTCCTGTTCCTGTTCTCCTCCGTTCGTTATTACCTAATTTGTTTCAAAACCCTCATCTGAATAACAGATGAATAAAGCACAAATATTTAACCAGTATTTTCAATCATTTGAATCACCTTTAATCAATCAATCGTGCTCAATGAAATGCCCTGAATTTAACTGGTTTGCAGAAAAAGAACCTAAACATATAGTTCATATATTCTTAAAAAAAAGTTTTTGAAAAAAACTCAATTAAAAATGTAAACTTTCCCTGAATGACAAAAAGTTACCTATTGATATTCTGCTAAAAACTAATTGAAAGCAAGCCCAATTAGCTATTATGTTGTATTATTAAAGCTAGATACCCAGGAATTATTAAGAGAAAACATTCTGCAGTTTTTAGTAACATTTAAAGAAGAAAGTTAATGTAAAAAAATTTGTCGACTTTACTTATACACGGCGCATATATATTTCACAAACGTGAAAGATATTTTTATAGGCAACTAAATCCTCGTGCTGGCCTTTAAGTGATGATTTATTATTAAAGGCACTCACTCGCTATTCAATTTTTTTAATCTAAGCTTGCTTCCCAGTACCACAACCCCTTTCTTAGAAAAATTTATGGAATAACTAGAAAATAAATAAAGTGTTTTCAAACTTAACATGATGTGTTCTGGCAAATATCTTTATTACCAGATAAATTTTAATTGTAATTGTTTTTTTCCAATGGCATGATTTTGAATAAAACGATATTAAAACACTTGACTTTCAGGATTTACGAAAAGAGTAAAGTATTTTTTCTAGTAAATCTATCGAACAGTTTAGAAAGAGGATCGTTGAATTTAACCATAGTACCAAGAATAAGGGCTGCACGCCTCTGGTATTTCGTACTAAACTCAATATATATATGATAAATAATAGTCCTCACTATAGTCTGTCACATCAAGTTGAAAAATAATTGGTTTATTAGTTGCTTAGATGACCATAATGTTTTATGTATGTAACCGCTATATAACAGTTTGAAATAAATGTAAAGCCGACTACACACGGTCCGCCAGCCCTGTCAGTTCAAACTGAACAGTCCGCCTAACGGCCGGTCGCCTGAACGTGTATATATTCCGGTCGATCTGTCAGTTAAGACTTCAGGCAGTCGGATAAAAATCAAAAATATGTTCGTTCATCCAGTCAGCCTGACATAATCAAAGGCAAATCTAAACGTGTGTATGGCACGCCTGTCGGGTCGTCAGGGTGTCAGTTCAGACAGTTCAGTACTAGTAGTGAGCTCGTACACCATGTCGCACGAAATGGAAAACAGGTGTCTGTGGCCAATGATAAAAGCTGCTGATACGTTTCTTCATCCATACGAAAATAATTCTGCAAATCCTTTGGAGCCAACTTCAATTCATTCAGCAAATTCAATACGCGCCTTTTTTTAACCAATCTTTACACCATACTCTACGTTTCTTTTTACCCAAAGCGACTACTAAACCAAAAAGTGCTAACATGTCGTCGTCAGTAGAGGCCATGATGATTGAGACTGAAAAATATTTCAGATTCGCCCGAACGTTTGGAGGATCGTCAGTCCATCCGGCGATCGGCCTTCAGGCGGACTGTTCAGTTCGAACTGCCAGACCTGCCGACCGTGCGTAGCCGGTTTAAGAAAGTAAGTGTATTTCATTCTCTTCTATCAACTCACAAAGTTTTCCGATCAAAATTTGATTTACGTATTATTTCTTAAATATCAAAATGGATAATTTTTCAGTTGCTTTTAAACTTGTTAATGTCACCTTAGTTTCTCTGGAAATGTAGACGCAAAGACGACGCAGTCTCACCACCTCTAGGTTATACTAAGAGTCGGTTTTTCAATGTTCGGGGTTAACACGGCTTAACCAACAGTTAAGCTAGCTATAAGTTCAGAATGTGATTTACCTCTAACATTTTATGAATAACTATTCCATTCTAAACTTGTAGTTAGTTAACTCTAGGTTAAATTACCTTAACCAAGCATTGAAAAATCGGCCCTTACACATACATATGCGATCTCTATTTACTACAGTAATTCGCATCTAAACTTACAGATAATTAACTGCTTATCATATTATGTTCACCAAGCAAAGGGGTATATAAAAATCCAAACTGTTTAAATTCCGTTTAACTCAACTCAACTCAACTCAAAAAGCGTAACTTTATTATTTTTAATTAGACTCAATTAATTCCTCACGATTAACAATTAATTTCGTTAATTAGATCAAGATTGACGGATTGATAAGCAACTGGCGCAGCGGCAAAATAATTAGAGAGGGGTGACTATTATCAAGCACGTATCGGAAATCGAAAGGGACTGGAATGGGTTTAAAGAATTCCAGGGAAATGGTAATTTAGCTTTCTGTTTACACAGCCAGTTTAATGGAAATGTAAATACTAGAAATAATTCCCTTTCATTTTCGTTATTGTAAACTTTCTCGAAGTACTTTAGCGTGTCCGGATATTTTATATTCAAATACATACATACTCTATTTTTTTGTTTTTTATTATCTTGCAGATAATGTATTCCCAAAATAACTTCTAATGAATAATGTTCTTCATTCCTAATTTATAGATCTTCTTCCATGTCGGTCATAAAAGTGACATCTTTAGCATAATATTGTGAAGTTATACAGAGTGGTAACTATTTAAAAGCTAACTATAGTTAATGTCTGTAACTTATTTGTGGTGCGTTTTAATTATTCATTGATGTAATCCCAAAAGAAACTATGAATCAGCTAACTACAGTGTTTGGTCAAAATTATAGAAAGTGATTCAAAGGTATTGTCACAGCGCTATTACTATTCACCGCATAAAATAATCTTCACCCGATAAAATTATTGCGTATATTGTTTCCTACGGTCAGTGATCTTGACTATAATTTCATCTACTCTATATGAGTAAACAACGATCTATGTTCACAACGAACAATGATCTAATATAGAAACATCAGGATCAGGAAACGCAGTCTGGAACGGGCGCATTTATGTCTACTACATCGAAGTTTTCGAGAAAGTATACGTGTTTTTTTAGGCAATTTCTATTTGACAATTAATTGCAAGGTCGGTTATTACTGTTAGGTATATTTATTTGAAGGAGATAACCGAAAACAACTACTCCAGCGGAAATGTGCCCCGACCGGCATTGCATTACATCGGCACCTCCATATGAGTCGCCACATCGTACATCGAGACCATCTACCAGACACTGACCGGTTTCGCGCTTATTTTGCACTCATTAGAGTGCCAAAGTAGTGGACGCGATGAACGATGTTGCGATGTGATTGCCTAATGGGCATCGTGAATGTTCGTAGTGGTGAGAAACACACTATAGTACCCTCTTTGGATCTTTGCTATTATCTGTCTAACAATTATTCTCAAATTGACAGATATATAACAGGGGCACATTGTCTGTGGAGAAGGTGTTTTCGGCATCTCTTTCAAATAAATAAGTAGGATTGTCTTCCTTAAATATAATAGAGGTCACTGCTGTAATGGCACCTGCGGAAAAGCAGGTCGTTATTTGTCTGTCAATTTGACAGTAATTGTCAGACAGATAGTAGCAGAGACCCAAAGAGGGCACTATGGTGTTTTTCTCACCACTACTAACGTTAGGTATATTGTTTTTACGATTGTTTTTGCAAATATGGGTACTATTGAACTTTCTAGTATTCGTAAATGACCTAATTTAACCTATTTAAAGAAATATTAGCCTATGGAACTGCGATTCCTTGACACTTCACCCGTCGTACGAATATACTGTGAATGAGTCACACTATAATTTTGGCCCAAACATTCTAACCTAGGTATTTCACGAAGTGTGAGACTCAAAGAATAAGGAAAATTATTTTGCAAGTTTTACAAGAACCTGTTCATATAAGAAAAGGGAGTGTGTCCTAATACTTGGAATTATTTGGGTACAATTTAAACTGTTCCAGACAAACTGTAAACAATAATATCAAAAAAAGGGCTTCTGAACTATGAATTTATTTTATAAATTCGGGTGGTACTTCTGCGATTGGTGTTAGCATAGACATCAATCACATAATGATGGCAGATAAACAGTTACGTTTTCCAGCAACACTCATAAAATTATTTTTAGCTACAATGCTGACGAATTTAAAGAGATTGGCTTTGTATTTTTAAATCACGTATTTTAGACCTCCAAACAAATATACTTTGGTACAGTTATATATTCCAGAATATTTTGCCATATTCATCTTTATCAAAATATAAGTTTTCTCTCAATTTATTCATAAAGGCGTTTATAAAAATATAGAACCTTGAAATAAAAAAAATTCATGCATATTTTGGAGCGGATTGTTTTATATAATTTTAATTTCAAATAGACATACTAACACAAATCTACGTATTGCAAATGAACAACCTCCTAGTCCTAAACTCTTGGTCAAACTCCTTTAGAGCATGGCGTCTATAGGACAACCACAGAAAATTTATATAGATACTTAAGAAGATATGTTTTATTCCCAGAAAGCACAAATGGTTAATCGTTTGTTGCCTCATATCACAATGATGTTCTGCGTGTATACCTTGGCAACATCAGAGCATTTCCATTTTATTATTACAAAATACGGACTTCCTTGCACACGCATGTATAATATAATAAAATCTCCTTTTATAAAATACTGCGATCCATCACGCAGTTTATAATTTTTACACTCAACCCCAAGAAGTCACCATTCATAAGAAATAAAGGAAAACATAAACAACACGTGTCACTCAGAAACGTGTTATTAAAACAACGTGTCACTCATACCACGTGCCACACACATATGGTGTTTGAAAATTTGGATTACACAATGCACATCTTGAAGAACACAAATTAAACACACTAGATTTTAATAGAATTAAGAGAAATACAATTAAGCATTATAGGAAATATAGTAAAAATGTACGTTCCGATTAATATGGTATCCTACAATAAAACATAGAGAAAAATATACCTAATAATAGCATACTCTAGGAAATAATCTGAAATATTACTAATATCCTATCCAAACACAAAGTAAAAATTAGCTCTTCAACCACAAACTAAGCTAACAGATATTCTATATAATGCTAAATATACAATAAAAGACAAATATAGCAAATCTGGAGGTTGTAAGTTAAAATGTTTAGAGAGTACCCCCCCCCCCCCCCCGGTAGAATGTGTTGCCTTTAAAGTAATTTCTATAAACAAAAACGCGTTCTTCAATAGTACACATTTTAAATAAAAAATCACGAAAAATAAAGAAATACAGTAATCAATAAATGGTAACAAATAAACGATAGAATTATTACTAAGCAAACGATAATAAACGATAAACAGTTACTAAATAATCTTGAAAGGGGTTGGAACGTTTGGTGTGAAGATAACACTGACGTAGTTTTCCACATAACACCAAAACACTATACTGCACTCGACGCGCGTTTTGTCAACCTAGTTGGCATCATCTCAAGATGATTAAAACTGAATCCGTGTAAGTACGTATCAGTATCAGTAAGTAAAATTTACTTCTCTTTTCAAACCACTGTAGGTACACGGACTAATAATGATTTTACTAAATTAAATAGCATCGACATCCTACACTAGTTTACAAAAGGTAGTAAATTAAATTGGAATCTTTAGAAATTCTATGAATATCAACTTCATAACAATAATCAATCTGTTAAATGACCAGTTAGATCTTGTATCAATATTTAAGGAATAGACAATCTCATTTTGGACTATAATGCCGTAACTGGACTTTGAAAATCTTTTTAAACATTTTTAATAAGGTTTTAAGGGTTTAAGGTTGGTGAATGGAAGAAATGTAAGAGAGGGAAAACGTGATTTTAGTATGAATACTGCCTCTAGTCACGCTAACATATGGTTTTATCTATGCATGGCATGATTTTTCACAAAATATATTCTTCTCTTATTCGTAGATTGACTTATGTCTCACTATGTCCCATGTTTCGTGTTGGCACCGTATCGGCCTATACACATATGTCTTCCTAAAGTATACTCGTATCTATATGTTATAATATTTATTATTCTGTCATTTGTTTCACTATTTTGCCATCAGTCTCTCGCTTAAAGCTCAAGACTATATTGGCGTCAGAAACGATGGTGGCGTATTCTTTTCCAGAGTTATTCCGGATAAGTTAATGCCCTAAGTACACAGTGCACTCTACATTTTATTTACCATCTGAATCTACTTCAAATTATAACAATTTGTGCAATTTGACAATTTGTGCAATGAACTTTAATAAGCTAGGGATGTGCAATTCCACTAGCTTAATTTCACTGACATTACTCCGGTACCTCAGGTAGATTTATGATACTAGGGCGTAGTATTCGTAGGACTGCTTTGAGTGTTGACAAGTTATTTGGGCACCAGGATAATTTTTAGATATAAGATAAAAGAAAACTATATAAAAGTTAGTTGAATACAATATAATCTATAAACAAAGATAATTACACTGATTAATTGGAAGTTAAACTATGGAACTATTAAACAATAATACTTTAAAATTGAGATAATATTGACTAACAAAATTGAAAAAAAAAATGGTAAAATGAAATTTAACCTGGGCTAAATTTACATAAATTTTATGAGGTTCGGTGACACTCTTACAATCTCGTTCCTTCTATGATGTCGGTACTCTCACCCTTAACATGTTGCTGCTGGTTGGATCCTGGTGGACTTGCCGTGGCCAAGTGGGGAAGCTAGAGCTCTAGTCCAGATGACGGTCACATACTGCTAAGTCCAATCCTTTTATCTAAGGATCTGTAGATGGTAGGCGTCCAGAGTTCTTTAGCAGGTTATTGATCTTGCAGTCAGGTTACAGCTGGGTCGTCTCAGAAGAGTACATACAAAGAATTGTTTGTGTTAAGAGTGCCCCACAATTTACAAGTATATATACTATATAATCTGCTTCAAATTATTATTATAATACATATTATTATAATAAATTTATATTATCGCCTTCCAGGAATAGTAGTACCTATTATATACCCGTGGTAGTATATATTCAACTCCTAGCTTCAACTAGATATTCATTAGACAATGTTAATTATAACAACTTGCAGTGTCTCTGTTCTGAAAGTTATTAGTTTTCCATTGTAACTTCTTCGAAGTAATAAAAGTTTATGAAACTGTACAACTACGACAAGTAATCACGAGAAGCAAACATATAACTTATAAATAATGCATATATAACAAGCAAAGTATGCAAAAAATTAGAATAATTTTACCTATCACTACATCAAGAACTTATTTCTTGCTGCTTAATATTAACAAACTTGCCACGAAATTGCGACTTGCCATGAGTAATTATAAATTCCAAATATTTATAAAAGCTCGTTTAATAACTCTGCGCGTTTGCTTTACTGCTCATTTTGACGCGTTTTTAATTTCATTAGGAAGTAAAACACCCGGCCATTGTATACTTGTTAATTAGAGTATATTCATAAATGCTCAACAAAATTTAGTCTGCGTTTCATAAAAGCAATCTCGAATAGGGGGAACCCAGTGCAGACCAATCACACAAATGTGATTCATATTGAAGCGGCCAGCTTTGTAAAAATTAATTGTTTTCCACCACAATTGGAGGTACGTGGGTAGTTCGAACTTAAGTCTTCGCAAAATGTAAAACGTCTTCCTAAGTATGACTGGAAGATAATTAAAGGGCAAAGAGCAGGCTGTAATGGCGACTTGGCGATCATAAATATCCATATGAACGTTAAGCAGCGCTCGTCGCGGTCAGAACTTGGATGGGCGACCATGCAGAGAAGACCCGCGGTAACTGTTCGTATCTTCCAGTGGCCTGTACGTCTATTCCTGAATTTCAGGTGTAGAACTTTTGAGAGCAGTGGGTGTCGTTCTCTTAAAAATAGAGAATACGATATTCTTAAAGAAATATTAAGGGAGGGAGCTACTCCCAAGAGAACTTAATGTTCTCCTACTAGAGACTGAGAGAAATGGCAAATCTAACCTAAAAATTGTCTGTTGTTTATGTTTATATTTGAAGTAAGTACCTAAAGTCAAGTGAGTTAAACAGTTAGTTAAATCTAAAACAAATTTGGAAAAATAAAATTTTAATTCTGTGGAATGATGGGAATGACGTTATTAAGGAGAATGTTGAGAAAGCGGTGGCAGAATTGGTCGTGCGTACACAAAATCGACTAAAACTCCATTTTGTTTGTAACTTAATTGTCTGGTTTTAACTAAATCCATTTATTCGATCCATAAACAAATTTATAATACAAAAGTGAGGTTCTGTGGGCTCTGTCAAAATTTTCTACAATTTCATTGGTTGAACAAACCGTCTACGTTGTTCCCTGATTTTGTTCCCTCCCAGATACATCCTGGTGCCTTCGAGGTTTCAAAAGATCGACGTTTTCCTATAGGGGGACTCAAAAGAGGGAATGCTCCTCGGGAGCTCCCAGGGATAAGTCACTTTTCTTGCTTTCAAGAATTGAAGTCCTGTACGTCGGTGAATTCATAGAATGTATGCAAATTTAGGCAAGATTTGCGTAGAAGACGTACCATCCCTTGGATAAGATGTAAAGCCGGAGGTCCCTTGTCTGTGAAATGATAGGAAGTAGTAGTAGTAGTAGTAGTAGTAGTAGTAGTAGTAGTAGTAGTAGTAGTAGCAGTGATGGTATGGGGCAGCCAAGACCTGGCAAGTAGGCCACAAGTGGGCACTTTTTGCCTACCCTTGTCGTCCCCTACCTAACTCCGTCACCTCTTCCCTCGTCGAACCTTCCCGACCTTCTAATGTAGGTCAGAATATCGGTCCATTCAAGGGAACTGACCTCTTCCCCTTGCAGCTCCCCGGCCCGCCAGACGTCGTGCCTTAGTCTGCCGAAAGCCACGCATTCTACCAAGAAGTGGGAAGGCGTTTCGTCGCCCTCCCCGCATTTTGGGCAGATAGAGTCCCCCTCAACACCCATCAATGATAGATGTCTGTAAGCCTGCAGTGACCCGTTAAAACTCCCACCAACTGGTTTAAAGCCTTCCGGCTACGACTTAACAGCCGCCAGGCCGTCTTGGTTTTGCTTGGCTCCACTATAAAGTTGCGAGCTTGTCTACAACTTCCACTCCTCCAGTTTTTACTTAGTGTCTCATGAGCCTAATCATTAAGAGCCATGTTGACCTGCATTCGTGTAATGCCTAAAATCGGTTCTAGTCCTTGGCTAGGTCCCTGAGATCCGAGTCGAGCCGGTTCTTCGGCCCTTTCGTTCCCTGGGATTCCACTATGACCTGGTACCCATACGACTTTAACCTCTTTTCCTCTGGCCAGCTTCTCCAGGGTATCTCCGCACTCTTGGACAAGAGCAGATCTTGTCCTTGGAGATGCTAAAGCCTTTAAGGCCGGCTGACGGTTGGAGCAGAAATAAATATTTTGCTCCGTACAGTTCCTTAGTTCTTCCTTGGAAATGATAGGTAAGTAAACGATCTCTACCTGCTGCAAAAGTGGCAGTCGGCAAAATTTTCAGGTTGGGGGTCATCTTCCGGAAATAGAAATATTTGTCAGGTATTTCAATTTTGAATTCTCTTGGTGTTTTCTTCAACGTTTTCTTGTAAAAAAAATACAATTAATATAATAATAAATACAATTTATTATTATTATTATTATCATTTTAATTTTAAGGAAATAAATATGTGATTCTTATATTTCTCAAGCTCGTGGACATTATCTATTTATTTGGACTATGCTCTCAGAAGCCTTATGTATCTATAGAAGGTTGGTAGCAACTCATTCACTAGGAAGAAGTGTGTCACTGAAACTGGCAGCTAGTGAATTTAGCATCTGAATCTGAACTGCTACAGAACGGTTACATATCTGGTATGTGTAGATCTTTGCTGTGAGCTTATTGTATCATTTTTTAAAATATATGCAATTTAGTGCTGGGTATGACTTTATTCTTGCCCCTCGTAACTTATTAGAATACATACGAATACGAATACATACACATGGTTCAAATGAGCGAATACAGACCAAATTCAAATTTGCAGTTGCTATAGCTCTTCCTACCTGAAAATTAATTAAACGCTTTGTTATGTTGTAAAGTTCTCCGCATTCATTGGGGCAGCCAGTATTAAATTATTATTATAGTAACCTCGGCGGTCAATAAAGGTCCAGCGCTGTGGCCAAAGTAGCTAACAATGTAATTTCGGGCCAGAGTTATTCTCTGTAATTATATTTGATAAAGTTATGTGGTAAGTTAAATAATTTGATAATTTGAAAATAATGACACACGCGTGAAAATTGCTCAAGTAAGTTACTTTATTCTATGCCGCCTTCGTACGTAACACTTATCATCTCGCATGAAACAATTTGGTAAGTGCATTTCTGATCAGTTTAACTAACGGGTAACCCTTGGTATCTTCTCTATTAGTAATTTTAGGCGAATAGTCTTTAATAAATTTGGATATTGGAACAAACCTATAATATTGCGAATATATCTAAACTATATAGAACATTGTTTTGCAATTTACATTTTGTGGAAATCGTATAGACATGTTACGGTAACATAATCAATTATTGGAATAATAGAATTTACAAATAAAACTAGCTTGCTGGTAGTGGCAGATAGAAATGTGCAAAATGCTACAATTTTGGGTTGTCATATACACAAAACCAATTACACTAAAATGTTATTTTTAATAACTAAATTGGTTTCATCACATAATATTTTATATCAGGAAAATAGTTTGTATATTTTATGTACAATGTTGTTTACGTAGTAACACTGACTTCGTCCCCCACCTTATTATCTTAATTCTCAACATATTTTTTGTTTTAAAAGCCACACCCATGTGATTTTTTCTGCAAAATTTTATGTCAATTTTAAAATTTTAATTACCTACTCTATAGATATGTTCCAAACATCTGCTGTATCTCTCAATTCAAAGATATATAACTCGTGCTGTTATCTTCAATTGTTTTTGAGATCCATTTAAAACTCTTATTACAAGATATATTATTCCCTTGAACAACGATAAAATTATATTGGAAATAGTTCATTGTGATCAAATTAAAAGGGATGTATAGCAAACAATACTGTATGTTAAATAATTACGCTATAATATAAAATATGATTAACAATTTATCTTGGCTTTTTAGTCTTAATTTTATTAATTTCAAGTTCAATTTATTATTAATATTATTGTAGTTTTTTAAATTATTTTGCTTTCCCTTATATGAAGTTCTGTAATAAACTTTTATTATTGTAATATATTGTTACTTCTTCCGGGGTTCTAAAGATAAGTGAGACTTTTAACAATAAAGAAATCTTTATTTAACACTTCAGACACAATACAACACTTCTTGTACAATATCTAAATATATACACGTCGAAAACACTTCAAAAATCGCATTTATTTGACTTCAGTATTACTTCCTTGCTCTTGATCGCTTCCTGATCAAGACTGACTTACTTCGCTGGCACCCAGCGGCCTTTATATACGTAAACTAGGCTTCTAGATCCTTCTAGAAATTTCCATCGAATACTCACAAATAATCCACATACCAGGGCAGTTCAATAAATAATCGACTGCTAAGTTATATGAGGGGAATTCTATAAGTACACCCGGAAATTGTAGACAAAAGAATCTATCTCCCTTATTTGAAGAGGGTTGAGACTTCGCCCTTGGGGTGTTGTCCCTGGCAACCACAAAGGCGTGTTGCCAGGCTGTGCACAATTTTCTTAAGGCTGGGGGAAAGTAGATTTAGCACTCGGGCACTGTATAGGTGATTTTGTAACAATATCTTCCCACCCTAAACTGACACTAATAGCAAGATACTGTGGTAACTATAAGAAATAAATGTAATAATGAAACTGCAGATACCTCGAAAACTATTGAATAGTCCCAAAGAGTTATACAGGGTGAGTCAGTTTATACTAGCAGGACTCTGGCATTCGATAGAACACCTGATTTTAAGTGAAGTTTGTCATATAAACATATGTCGGGAATCGCTTCGTTTTTGAGATACAGGGTGTCAAAGTTTTGGTTTTTTTTAGTGTTTTCCACACAGCTCCTATAGTTTTCAAGATAATTTGTTCAAATTTTTACGGTAGATTACCTATGATGGTCCACAAATTTTGACATATGTAAACGATTTGAAAACGTACAGGGTGATATTTTTTCGGGGGTCAGGCCCCTTTTATCGTCCAGAACTTTTTTTGTGGTACGCCACTGACTGCTCATTTGCCAAAATTTGGATTCCATGTTCAATTTAGAAACTTTTTTGTCTCTTGCATTTTTATCGTAGCTGTAACAGTTGTCGAGTAATTTGAATAAATCTCTGAAAGAATATGTTATTAAAAAAAATATTTTTATGAAAATGTTCACTAAAAACAATAATTATTGTCAAACGAAAGTTCATTAATCTAAATTATTAATGGTTACATACTTACAGTACAACTTTTGCCACTAATTATTTATTTTTTATATCATTTCAGAGACTTAATAATTAAGTAAAATAATTAAGAACTAATAATAAACCTAGGCAAATACAAATAACTTTACAAATAACCCGAAATAATTTTATTTTCAAATTAAAATTTTCAAAATGTGATCCATTTTGTTGGATACATAATCGGCATAGCATTTCAATAGACTTTCTTGCTGAAACTAAGTGATGAACTCTTATGTCTTCGCAAGCATGCCTTATACGCCCTCTAAGATCGTCAACATCTTGAACAGGAGTGGCATACACTTTTTCTTTAAAAAAGCCCCACACAAAAAAATCCATTGGTGTTATATCTGGGGAACCTGAGGGCCGTGCGATTGGACCTCCACGTCCAATTCACCTCTCTGGATAATTGTCGTCTAACCAAGCTCTTACATTTTTTTCAAAATGAGCTGGGCAGCAATCCAACAGGAACCAAACTTGCTGTCTTAAATTTAGAGGGACATCTTCCCACATATTAGGATGTTCGGTTTCTAGAAACTGTATGAAGTTTTGCGAACTGACCCTTTCTGGCAAAAATATAGTCCAAATAATCGATTTTCAAAAATTGCTACCCATAGTTAAAGCTAAACTCATTTTGAAATTTTCTTGGCCGAATTGCACGTGGATTTTGCTCTACCCAAATATGTTGACTTTTGAAATTTACTATCCCACGTTGGGTGAAGCAAGATTCCTCAGTCCATAATACATTGGATAAGAAAGTTCTATTATTTTCTAATGTGTTAAGGATTCAACGACAAAAATTCACTCTGCGTTGTTCGTCGCCAGGATGTAGACCTTGGTTTATTATTAATTCTTAATTATTTTACTTAGTTATTAAAAGTCTTTGAAATGCTACAAAAAAATAAATAGTTAGTGGCAAAAGTTGTACTGTAAGTATGTAACCTCTGACAATTTAGATTAATGAACTTTCGTTTGACAATAATTGTTTTTAGTGAACATTTTCATAAAAATATTTTTTTTAATAACATATTCTTTCAGAGATTTCTTCAAATTACTCGACAACTGTTACAGCTACGATAAAAATGCAAGAGACAAAAAAGTTTTTAAATTGAACATGGAATCCAAATGGCAAATCAGCAGTCAGTGGCGCACCACAAAAAAGTTCTGGACGATAAAAGGGGGCCTGACCCCCGAAAAAATATCACCCTGTACATTTTCAAATCGTTTACATATATCAAAATTTGTGGACCATCATAGGTAATCTACCGTAAAAATTTGAACAAATTATCTTGAAAACTGTAGGAGCTGTGTGGAAAACACTAAAAAAAACCAAAACTTTGACACCCTGTATCTCAAAAACGAAGCGATTCCCGACATATGTTTATATGACAAACTTCACTTAAAATAAGGTGTTCTATCGAATGCCAGAGTCCTGCTAGTATAAACTGACTCACCCTGTACATATATCGTTGGATTAAGAGAAATAAAAAAAATATTTTTGCAAAATATTATATTAAAGAAAACTTTTTGTTTTCGTTATTTGTATACCTCGTTACAATTTTTAAGTAATTAAAATTTTTAAATAGAAATGATATTTTGCAGAAAAAGTCACATGGGTATGGCCTTTGAGACAAAAAAATAGGTTGAAAATTAAGAGGATCAGAATAAGAATCAGGAGGTCACAAAACGGTTTCGACGAGTACACGGCAATATTTGTGTAAGAACTAGCATCTAAGTAAAAAACTAGTTTCTGAATATTGTTGAGAATCATTCGTATTAGTGTCATTTATACATATCAAGGGATATTGTTGGCTTTCAGTACCAAATAATCGAGTTTGTTGTACCTAAAGGATGCATAGATATATCGATTATGGATTAGGTGTTATTAATTTATAATTTGCTAATCTCAGAACCCCATGTAATTGCATGACCACCATCATTACACATAAACGTCTATGCATCAGTTGATTGGTTATCAATTCAAACATTTATCCCCTCAAACATGTAGTCAATCTGCAGATACAAGGGCAGCATTCAAAGGTATTTACAAAAGTATACAGAAATATTTATCATGAACCTCTGAATTATTGTTTACTGTATGGAAATAGAAACGCGGTAAAGTGTGTAAAACCTGTGTATAGTATATTCACAGATTGTTTCTTAACGAAGCATCATTAGTTTTTTAAATATTTAAAATAACAGATCTCCCACTTAATATGGTTGATTGAATCAGTAGATTTCCTAACACTAATGCATTGATATACGACAGGGTTTGATGGGTTAGCATTTTTAGATCACAGCAACTACTCTACAAAAGTACGGTTAAAGAAAAACACAGTAGCGTTTTTTCTCAAATACTGTTCAAAATATATCGTTCCTTGTCAAATTGACGAAGAAAAACTCATGTTTTTTCTAGAGACTTGTGTCTTTTAGTAAACCAACAGAGCATAATTTGAGAGCAAATTATCCGTCAGCAAATTATCTCGTTTTTTGTGCTTAACTTTTAACTGGGACTATTTACCAGATTGATGCTACCATAAATTTATTCCGAATATCTCAGCTAGCTACATCAAAATTTAGATCACATACTTGTTTGTTATTCTGCAATTTACGGCTCCTTACGCAGTTTGAAATCTTGTTAGAGAAATTTAAAGTGCCATCTTTGCTGATTTAATATATCGATTGGGCTCAGGGCTTTCTCGGAATATTAATAAATTTCAAATAATGCCTCAATAGGTTTTAAAATTCATTTCATAACTACGAAATTTTATAATAAAATAAATACAGATGGATGTAGTGGTATAACGCAATAGTTTGACAACAATGGAAACTTCTGTATTTCCGAGGTTTTGAAGAAAATGCGTTTTAGGTTGTTTGTATCTTTATTTATTCATTCATTTCGACATAATATGTCGATTTTGCTGTGTTTCCTTAGAGCAACTTGCTGGATAGGAAAAAAACGTTTAGAACATGTGGTGTTTACATGGGTGCCATTAGTATTTGGGTGTTCGCATCTTTAGGTGTGATCACTTATATTGGACTGACGAGATCAAAAAAAGATCGAAACCGGTCTGCAATTAGTGACATTCTACGATGCAGGGGTCCAAGTATTTCCTGGTAGTGTGCGTTGCAATCCGAATCCTTGTATTTTTATTCTAACTGTGTTAGACAAAATGCGGTGTTAAATTTTTGCTTTGTAGTTCAGCGCTCGGCGAGGCATATAGCCAGGAGAATAGCTGTTTTGGGTTAATATGTTTTAGTCCTTATGTAAATAAGGCGTTTACAGATGATGGATAGAAAGTATATTCGTACTATTTGTAGTTATATGTTATAAATTGTAATTATAAGTCATTATTGAAAAACTAGACAATTATTAGTGTGTTCATCTTTGATATAGACCAATATAAGTTGAAGAGCTTTTATTCCCACTTTTCTTTATCTTCTTGCGTATGGTATTTCTTTTTATACATGTTTGTCCTGTTGTATTTGTTGTATTCCTCACATTGATTGTATGTGTATATATATGTATATGTATATATGAGTTCACACATTGACTGTATGTGTGTATGTATTTGTAGATATAATTTTCTTTTTTTTTGTATGATTATATTGTGTTAAGAGAAACATGCTCTGAATGTTATATTTAATTTAGTGATGTATCTGTAAATTTAGGCTAGTCCTGTGATACATCAGTCAATAAATAAATAAATAAGCAAATTTCCAGTCATCTTAAAGTTATCCATGCATAAACCAATTTACTCAAAGAAATGCTGAAGAATTCCACAACCGAGATGCTACTTTATGAAACAAAATGCAGTGAGCAAAGATAGCCAATTTGTTATACAGAACATTCCAGCTGGCATAGAAATCACCTTATCTCGACGTGAAACATGTTAAAATATTCATGAAATGCCCAACCACTGGCCAAAGCCTCGCAAATGAAATTCAACGACACTCCACCAATTAGTCCTGGTATCTATATATCTAATTTGCTGTAACTTTAGACAGCAAATAAGGGATAGTCTAGTCAATAAATACTTATTCCTTGTTGGGGAAACATATAATTTGCTCCAGATTCGATTCAATGCACAGGTATCTTCCGAACAGTATTTCGCAATATGAATTGTGTATTTTTGTAAAATAACTTTATTCTGATATATTTTGAAAATACCAAAATTTTTCGTTAAATTTTTCATTGAACCTAAACAACTACGAATTCCTCTAGTGTTCGGGCTTCTGATAAAGTATAACAAATCCGGACAGTCAATTTTATTAGTTATAATATTTCATGGATAAGCAAATTATACATACGACGAGTGGCCAGATCGTTGAGTTGAAATCGTTGGAGTAAATTTTCTTGAAGAATTCCTAGGGGTGGGTAAATATCAGATTTGAACCATAACTATTTAACAATATTGGAAGATGCCGAAAACAACATATAATTGTCAGACAGGTAGTGGCAAAGACCCAAAGAGGGCACTGCAGTGTATTTCACTGTATCTCGCCACTACAAACATTCACATATGCCCCTTAGGCAATCAATGTCGCCAGATCATTCATCGATTCCGATACCTATGGCAATCTGATGAGATCATAACAAGATCGAAACCGGTCATTGTCTGGTATTTGGTCTTGATGAAGGATGTGGCGACATCCATGGAGATGTTGATGTAATGCAACTCCAGTCGGGGCATATTGCCCGTGGAGTAGTTGTTTTCGGCATCTCCTTCCAATAATTAAGTAGGATTGTCTTCCTCAAAGACAATAGAGGTCGCTGTAATGGCATCTGCTTTCTGCAGATCGTTATATGTCTGTCAATTAGACAATAATTGTCAGACAGGTAGTAGCAAAGACCCAAAGAGGGCACTGCAGTGTATTTCACTGTATCTCGCCACTACAAATATTTAATAATATATTTCCTATGTATATTTTACAATTTGCTGGCATGAGTTTGATAATCTGGGTCGCATGCAGGGAAGGCATATTCTAATTTTGAAAGGACAAATGCATTAAAAAATAGACACGGTTTTAATTTATGTAAATTGTCTTCAGTTCCTCGAGGCAAAACCAAGATTTCTATATGCTTCCCGCTGGATGTCATGGATGTGCTCCACAAAACTTAACTTACTATCAAGTTTTACTCCAAAATTTTTAATGATGGTGCATTTCTTATCACGCTAATGTCAATACTATAATTCAAATCGATATGATTATTTCTTCTAGTAAATGTCGTTGGGTGACATGTGGAAATGTGAAAAATGTAACTGCGAAAAGTTAAGCTGAAGTGAACTTATTGTACACCAGTTGAGAACATGGTCTATGTCATGTTGAAGCTTAAGGCAATTACCAATATTGAACACAGAGAGGTACAGCCTTAGGTCATCTGCATAGAGAAGAGACTGGCAATTCAGGGACAAGATGAGACATTTATAAAGAATAAAAGTAATAACGGAGCCTAGAGAGACTCCAGACGTCGTCGCCTTAATATCAATCGACTGGATCTTACTGAGTCTCTCTCAATGGCGCAGATATATTTTTACTAGTCGACAAGAGAAACCTTGTACTTAAAATAGCAAGAGCGTATAGCATCGGGCATGGGTGCTATGCAGCGATATCTGTCTATAATTTTATAAAGCAATCGGTTCCTTTCCTTACCAATTCTAACACAAGCAAAACAGAACTGACACATTTTACATTTGCAATTGTTCCGCCACAATTGAAGCAATATTTACGAAAAGAAAAGCAGTTTGAAGTGTTAGTATAAGCTATACTAATGCTCTAATTGTATATTAATGTGAATCAATGACCTGATAATTTGTTGATGCACACTATACTTGAATACAAAATTACAGAGTACTTTTCAGACATCAGATTTTAGACTCATTTACACGTTCATATAGAAATTTATAATTTTTTTAAGTTTTCACGATTATACATTAAACATTTGCATTAAATGATAATAATAATTTATGTATTGGATGACGACAACTAGTGAAAAAATATTATTTGAATTCCTTCAAATAATACATTCCATAACACTGATTTTGGTTGTAGAGCAAGCGAAAAATGATGTATTCTTCGTTCAGACGTTTATTCAACCTTTTCAACAAGACTATAACAAGAAATAGTTCTTAGTTTTTAAAATAAATAATTATTATCTTTGTTACTATTTTGTTCCAATTTTGGTAAATTAATAGACCTAATAAAAATTTGAATAGTAATAATAAAAGTCTGCACAATCTTAGACGTAAATGTTCCATATCATTAGTAAAATACCGTCTTACGAAAAATAGGTACTATTTGTCTCAATAAAAGTCTCCATGAGATAGATATATTTGTTTATATTTAACAAAGAGAGGGAAAATGCAAAATAAAAAAACTTCAATTGTACATTACGGAGGCTCTTATTTTTTATTCCATGTTATTGCTCTTATGGCAACACTCTATTGATAATTCTCTCTACTATGTAATCAATGTATTCGTAGTAAAACGTTCACCTACAGTGTTTGTATTTAAAGTTATTTCTGTTACTTTTGGTAAAATCCAAAGTCAAAATCCTGAGTTGTCGTATAGGCTAAAAAACTACAATTCAACATAAATCCAGGTTCAAGCATTTTTGCCAATAAAAAATTGGATTACCTATATTACTTATCGATTTTGTTAATCGCTGTCCATCATTGCTTAAAATGATTTCACTCACGCTAAGTAATGTAAAAATGTCATGTATCAAACGGAATTACTAATGATTTATATTAAAGCTTGGTTTTATACCATCGTTTAATAATTGTAACTGATCGTAACTGCAGTGTTACCGTGCTATTTTCAAGCGAATCGTAATAAATGCATGTAGATTTATTTGTATGTAAATCTACATTTCATCTGCATTGAGTAATGGATTCTAATTTTAATATTTTCATAGTTTTTTCTCTGAACTCGTTGATAGGTAACAACTATTTTGATTATGTTTTATTCTATTCTGAGAGAGGTAGATAATGATAAAGCTATATGCTATAATTCCTGCAAATTTATGGGGTTTAGGGCAAGAATAGATTAAGTAAAAAATATGTCTGGCATGCTGAAAATCAATAACTTCTTAAAGTTAGTTTCATCACAGTTAATTTTTAAAATCCAGAACCCGGATATTAGGCACGTCCTGTAATAGAAAATTAAATTTTAATACAAATAAATTGAATATTAAAATAAATTACTGACCATTGTAAAATACAAGATCTGTTCCAAACTTCGAAAAATCGGTTACTGTCTGTTAGAATTCATACGCGATAAGAGATGAATGAAAAAGACACAGGGTGTTCTATTTGAAAAATATTAGTTGTAGTAGACAAACCTCCCTTTTTTGGGACATCCTGTATACATATCAAAACATAAAAATTTGTCCCCCTTCAAATAAAAATCGATCTATCCCTGGATTTTCCATGAAACCAATCCTTTCACAGATAATCGAGGACCAAACTTTTCGTTGATTCACCCTGTATAAAAACTGGTGGTAATACACCAACTAGTCAGAAGAACTGATTGGTTGAAAGCAATTTGCTGACTGATTTGGAATGACTTGATTCGAGCTGACTAGTTTGTGATTTCTGCACAACAGAACTATTAAATCGATAATAAGTGCACAAAAGCGTTCCAACGATAGGATTTACTCATCAATAGAAAACGCTGTGAAGTTGTCCTCGGCGTATAAAACTGAAGCACACAGTTGTCGGGATCGTTTCCTGACGATTCCGTATTGGAACAATCCTATAATAGACTAAATAAAGTTAACGGTTTTTTATGGTGACAGTTTAACACTATTAAAATTAAACGCATCCATGAATATTTCAAGGATTACTGAATATGTGCATAGTACTAGAAGACTACTAGGCCTGGAAAAAGGGATCATTAGGATTTGCACGTATTTGTAATCGTTACTGGGTTTTCCGAGATTCTATTTTATATCTGCCTTATAAAAACAGTGTCCCGAGTAGATGTGTTTTATTTCGTCTTTTCATTTGAAGTGGAAGAAAAAAATTGAGGGACGCGTTGAAGGCACGTCTGGATTCAGTCAGTAATTGGCACTATACAGATGGAAGGCGAATTCCTTATACATTATGCAATAGGTTGTATACAAGAATAATTTTTTTCATTTATAGTTAACATTTCAGCACAGATAAGAATACAAGGTTCTGCAAAATGAAGAACATGGAAAATCTACGAGAGGATAATCAAACAAAATAATATTAAGGTATATCATCACTGTCGAATATTACTTTAACAAATTTCAATGAGAACATAAGTAAAAACTATACTCATTACTAGCAAATTATTTAAAACTACATAAAATGAGCAAAAAAATAATGTTTTCATGTGAAATTTACAGAAACAGTCCTAAAAACTCAATAATTGAAATATTTTCAGTAATTTAATGTTAGATGTTATTACTGTCAAAAACTATCTAAATAATTATTTCTTATGTAGAGTGTGACACAGAGTCTGGCATGTCGACACCTACAATTTTAAAAGGGGTTCAAAAATGTTATTGGATACATCTTATTATTGTTATTTAAAATAAGAAATTTGATGCTTGAATCAGAAAAACTGGCGAATATGTATATAAGAAAGTAATACAAATTTTAAATTTAGGTGGTAAAATCAAGAAACTTTTGAATAATAGAAAATTTTATTATGGACACCCTGTGCATCTACAATAACAGGAAAATATTTGGATATCACAACAATATTTTGAAAGGGGTTGGAACCTTTGATGTGAAGATAACACTGACGTAGTTTTCCATATAACACTATAATCCATTTAATTCTCTAGATGATGCCAACTTGGTTGGTCAAGTGCAGTATAGCGCTTTGGTGTTATGTGGCAAACTACGTCAGTGTTATCAGAACAATATTTCACTAACTACATTTATAGTGATTTTGGCCATCAGCCATTTGATATGTTATTAATAATTTAAAAAATATTGTCAACTGTAAGGTTAATTTCGATTACTATTTAGATGGATGACCACAAAGAAAAGATTCACAATATTGGTTTTAAAGAAGACAAATATACAGAAGAAATAACTATGGGATTGTTCAGTAGATGTGATCCATGTGATTCAATACAGGTAGGGGTTGATTTTTAATTTTTTAGTTTTTATTGTCTTTATTTTAAATAATGCTAAAAAGCATGCTAGAAGCATCTACAATACAGTACAAGAATTTTATACGAAAAACAAGTATATCGTTAGATAATTTTGATAACACAATCAAGCTGAACAGAAAAAATACATATTACATACGAGTAGTATATTATTTCACTGAGAAATAAAACAAGCTTATTTATGAATGAACACGTCGTAAAGCTTGAAACACGTGAACAGAGACTTTTTAGACTGAAAAAAATAATATTTAATTAACGGTCAGAAACCCCACAGAGAAGGATAGCAAACAAAATCCTCAGTTCCAGAAGTATTTTTAACAAAGGCAGCGGAGTCTGGCCTTACTTAATAAAATACGTTGCCCTAGGGCCTAGGGTAGACGATGCGCAAGGGAGGAAATTAGAAGGAGATTTTAATTTGTCCCCTTTTAGAGATCAAATGGGGTGATTTAAGGGATGTTTGTTTTCAAATTGACCTTGTTAATCAACTATTTTTAGCAGTGAGTAAAGTTTTATTGTCCTACTAAAAAACTTGGTATATTTGACGGCTTCACTTATTCAATTGAGTGTTGGCTCGTTTAAAAATTAACCAAAGATTACTACTAAAGTACACACAATTTGAATCGCATAAGGGTGCCGAGATCTGTTATAATATATGATCTCCGAAATGTTAAGAGATAGAAAATATTAAAAGTTAGTGGGTGTCATTTTGAAACAAATGTTACATAAAAATTTTTGATTGTGTACTATACAGGGTGATTTTTTTAACTTGCCCATTAGAATATTTTCAACTGCCGATAATGCTAGAGGTCTGAAAGTTGGTACACGCATATTAGTGACTATGCCAAATTCGGGGAAAATATGTTCAAGATGGCGGCCCTTCTGTCAACCCAAATATCGACGCCATATTGGATTTTTTAAATTGCAACCCCCATTTTTTATTCGATTTTTTAAATCTGCGCTCTTTTGCGGTTAAAATGAACCCAATGTGTCTAATACTTACTTGTTATAGTTTTTGAGATATGTTACTTTTTCTGTTAAAATTTGCGTTTGCAGAGGTTGTTTAAAAAATTCATAACTTTTTCACTATTGACGCAAAATTAAAACTGCTTGGTTCAGTCGATAGCTGAAGGTTTGTAGAATATTCAGGTATGTTTCAAAATAGTTAAATGTTGTTTGGTATACCTGCAATAATTTTTTAAAAATGAAGTTGAAAAAGTGTCAAAATTTCAATTTTTTTAAATGGCACGACCACATTCTACCATCGTCACTGGATAGGAAACTTTCTTCAAAAGGCACTTTTAATAACAATCCCTATACCTATTTGCATTATTTTCGAAGATATTTGGATTTATTTGGAATTTTCTACCAAATATCGTTCACGCGATGGACGAGTAGGCCATGAACTTTAAAACAATGCCACTATTGTGTCAACGCTAACTCTTGTTGTCAACCTGACAGCTTTCTTACAAGTGTTTTGCAAATATTTGATCATATTACGACGGATATTACGGACAAGGCAAAATTTGCTCAACGGGGTGTATTTAATAAAAGGAATCGCCATTTTGAGAAAATAAAGGTTCCCATTTGGTCATACATGTGGAAAATCAAATTCAGTTTTCAACAAATGTATTTCGTTTGTTAATGGATAATCATCGAGTACAATGGTGGGTGCATGTCTGAAGAACATAACCAAGAACAACATAACAAACATAATAACACAAAAAAATATAAAAACAATAATAAAACTATGGGATACTATGGTTAAACTATAATAGTCTACACGTGTTCAATGTGCCTCCCATTTTTATGCAAACATTCAGTAACACGTTCTTGTACTGCGGCGATTGTGGCTCTTCTTATTTCGTTTTGGTCCAGAGAGTTCATAGCTCGTGTAATTCTTCCGATTAAATGTTGCAATGTTCTTGGTTCTGTTTGGTAAACTTCCTCTTTAACTCGCCCCCACAAGTAAAAGTCAAGTGGGGTAAGGTCCGGTGAACGAGGCGGCCAAAGCCACGGACCCCTATTTCCCCACCACCTATCTTGAAACAAGTCTTCCAATTTACGGTGCACAGCTCTTGTTGAATGGGCTGGCGCACCGTCCATCTGGTACCATGCGTTTATCATTTCTGGCAGAGGCAAATTGTCAAGAAAATTGTCTACACAATTATTCAGAATTTGTAAATAACGCTCACCATTTAAATTTTCTTCATACATGTACCATTGTACTTGATTATCCATTAATAAGCAAAAAACATTTATTGAAAATTGAATTTGGTTTTCCACTTCTATTATCAAATGAGGATTTTGATTGGCCCAAAAATGGCGATTTCTTTTATTAAATACACCTCGTTGAGCAAATTTAGCCTCGTCCGTCCAACAAATTCTTTTCAGAAAATTACTATCTTCTTGTATTTTTACCAACAGTTGTTCGCAAAAAGTTACCCGCTTAAGGTAATCCGTTGGCCGGAGTTTTTGCAACCTTATGAATGCATAAGGATGAAAATTGTGCAAAGATAACACCTTCTGAATGGAGGAATAACTAAGTCCCAAATCACTGGAAGCTGCTCGTATTGACGCCGTTGGAAAAGCGGCAAAATATCCCAAAATATTTATTTGGTTTCCTTCATTTCCGGTGACCACTTTAAGCCGGTTTCTGGGTGGATTTATGCTTCTAGTAAGAATAAATTTATTACGCAGACTGGAAAGCTTCTTCCTATTCATTGGAGGTAATTCTGGATATTTCAAATTGAAGGCACGGCAGGTTCTCTCAATTATGTTATCGCATCTGCCGTAAATAGCGATTAAATCAAAAATAACATCATTAGGGTAGGCATTCATCGTAATATGAACAAATATTTGCAAAACACTTGTAAGAAAGCTGTCAGGTTGACAACAAGAGTTAGCGTTGACACAATAGTGGCATTGTTTTAAAGTTCATGGCCTACTCGTCCATCGCATGAATGATATTTGGTAGAAAATTCCAAATAAATCCAAATATCTTCGAAAATAATACAAATAGGTATAGGGATTGTTATTAAAAGTGCCTTTTGAATTAAGTTTCCTATCCAGTGGCGATGGCAGAATGTGGTCGTGCCATTTAAAAAAATTGAAATTTTGACACTTTTTCAACTTCCTTTTTTAAAAATTATTGCAGGTATACCAAACAACATTTAATTATTTTGAAACGTACCTAAATATTCTACAAACCTTCAGCTATCGACTGAACCAAGCAGTTTTAATTTTGCGTCAATAGTGAAAAAGTTATGAATTTTTTAAACAACCTCTGCAAACGCAAATTTTAACAGAAAAAGTAACATATCTCAAAAACTATAACAAGTAAGTATTAGACACATTGGGTTCATTTTAACCGCAAAAGAGCGCAGATTTAAAAAATCGAATAAAAAATGGGGGTTGCAATTTAAAAAATCCAATATGGCGTCGATATTTGGGTTGACAGAAGGGCCGCCATCTTGAAAATATTTTCCCCGAATTTGGTATAGTCACTAATATCCGTGTACCAACTTTCAGACCTCTAGCATTATCGGCAGTTGAAAATATTCTAATGGGCAAGTTAAAAAAATCACCCTGTACACGGTGCCCATTATCGATCTCCTTACATGGCTAACTTTGTTAATAGTGGAGCTGGAGAATTGGTTAAATTAGCAAAATTGGGCAAAATTACAAGAGGAATTCAGTGTCTCCTTTAGATTTAATTTTAATTTTCAACTTTTCGAGATATTTTGAAAAAACTGAAAATCACCAAAATTTTTAAACTCGAATATCTCGAAAACTATAAAAGATATAAATAATATAAAAATACTGTGTGATAGTGATTTTTACGTGGAATTAAACGGTGATATTGAAAATTTTACGGGCATCTTAGTTTTTGAGAAAAAAAATAAAGTTATGTTTTTTTAAATGGCAACCATAGTTGGATATGGTATCAATGAAAAGCTTATTTTTTTCTGATTTCAAAAATATAATATTTAATATACCTTTCTCTTTTCTTCTGTTTATTGTAATGAACAAATATTTTATTAACATAGTAAGCTATGAAAAACAAACGTAGATCAAGATCAGTGAACAACAATAAAATACAAATGTCAGATCACACTAAAGTCACATTATACACGTCAAAATTAACCGTTCGTGTTCAAATAGTTATTGTGAAATGTACACAAACGAAGAAAAATACGATTTATTAAATATTAAATTTTTGAAATCAGAAAAAAATAAGCTTTTCATTGATATCGCAGCCAACTATGGTTGCCATTTAAAAAAACATAACTTTATTTTTTTTCTCAAAAAATAAGATGCCCGTGAATTTTTCAATATCACCGCTGAATTCCACGTAAAAAACACTATCTTAAAGTATTTTTATATTACTTGTATCTTTTATAGTTTTCGAGATATTGGAGTTTAAAAATTTTAGCGATTTTCAGTTTTTTCAAAATATCTCAAAAAGTTGAAAATTAAAATTAAATCTGAAGGAGGCACTGAATTCCTCTTGTAATTCTGACCAATTTTGCTAATTTAAGCAATTCTCTTTCTTCACTATTTTGTTTTTTTTTTCTCAAATTTGGTGTAGATAGGTAAAAGTAGCAATTATATACAGGGTGTTCCACGTAGACCTTCCATTAGACGTTTCTAGAATACTACATGCATTGGAATTTTGAAAATTTATATACGGGGTTTCTCACAATTTTCTATTGATTAAAAATATTGCCGATGACGTCACACTTCCGGTTCTAACGGAAGTGGACATCAACTTGCTTATTTTAAACGTAACACCCTATATATTATTCAATTCAGGATTGTACGTAAAATTCTAAAAACATTTCATGTAGGATGTCCTATAGGTACCTATCTTCAACTGTTTTTGAAATATCGACAGGTGAATATTGACATTTTGCAACTTTGACACCCTGTAAAATCTAAACGGTTTGAGATCAAGCAAAACGGTTTGCACATTCCTATCTTAATTTTTCATAAGCAATCGTTTAGTACTAATTTCAGATTTATCCAGGAATTAAAAATTTTCAAAATTTTCGGAAAATTTGAAATTTTTGGATCCGTTTGTCCGTTAGAACCGGAAGTGTGCTGTCATCGGCAATATTTTTAATCAATAGAAAATTGTGAGAAATTCCCGTATATAAATTTTCAGAATTCCAGTGCATGTAGCATGGAAGGTCTGCGTGGAACACCCTGTACAGTTATACTAGTACCTATTCAGGAAATCAGGAGCTGCAGAGGATTACCCGGGCTTGTGGAATGTACATAATTTGTTTCTCTATGCAATTGCATTTCCCAGTTGATATGTCAAAGGGTTTACTCAACAAGATACAAATTTGTAGCAATGTGGTACAGAGAAAGTCTGGTATAAAAAAACCACACAAAGACAATGCTTTAAAATCTCTGTACCTATCAAAATATTTTAATCATGCGAAGCATCGCGTGGTCATCCCGGCGGCCTTTTTTTGTTACCGGTACAATATGGTTATAGAACCTCCTATATTTCAAGCCCGTGTGCTGTGATAGTTCAGTAAAATAACGATTAACATTGGACAAAATTAATAAAGTTTTGAACATTGGTAGAAATTTATTAAACCGAAAAGTTCCCACCTCTAGGTAGTGTGCTTCATCCCTTAGGACATTATTTCCGCCACCATTTTGAGGTTTTCTATATGATCTCGGGAACGAGATAATATATTCTCTATAAAAAACGTCTCTACACTTTTTTCCTAAAATTAATAGTAGGGGAGACAGGGGCTAGTTGGCTACATGGGCAAGTTGGCACAATGCTTATATCTACGATTGGTGTGGATGTGTAAACGCAAATACCATTAAAATATAAAATCGACAACTCTCGGCAACCATGTAAAAAGTTGCGCGTGCAAAGTCACGCGGTGAACACCTGTTAGTTGTGTTCGTTTGTTATCAATACCAGTAAGTAAATTTTTGTCCCCTTATAGATTTATGCATAATCTGTTTAATATAACGTATTAACTTGATTTTTTCACCACAATTCGTTGCTAGATGGTTAGTTGACATACTATGCTAGGTAAAGTTATCAAATTATTATTTGGTTTTTGGAACAAATATGTGTTGTTATAAAACCTGTGACGGGGCAGGCTGGCACATTGGTCTCGGGGCACGTTGACACAGTGTGCCAACTAACCCCGGATTTAAAAATAAAACCAACAAAATTAAAATTAATAAAAAAAACAGTTTTAGATATGAGAACCTACAAAGAAAAGACTGTAAGGGGTACAACACCCACTGATGTAATTGCAAGAGCTGTAGAAATGGTAAAAAGTGAAGGCAGGTCAATACGAAAAGACCTCGACATAGCATTTAGAACTTTACCCAAATATTGCCAAAAAGCAAACCTTTTTTCCAATTGAAAAAGTTGGTTACACCCGACATAGATTCTCCAGAACCCAGTTTACCTCAAGGTAGAAATACTATACCACCACCTACACCGGAAGACATACGCCCATTTCCAAAAGCGCCACCAAGAAAAACTGGCACTTCGCGGCGAAAAAGAAGGTCCACAGCTATTCTTACGGATACCCCAGTCAAAGATGCTTTGGAAGAAGAGCAGAATGCTTCTAAAAACAAAAAGGAAGTTGCAACCGAAAAGGCAAACAGGCAGTAAGTATTTGAAAATAAAAATGAAAAAGGAAAAATAAAGTTTAACAAGAAAATCAGGAGCATTAAACATGTTTGTGCAGATGAATCTTATTCTGATGAAGAGGAGGAAACTTTTTGCTTGGTCTGCATGGACAGTTTTACTAGCAGTGAACCAGGGGAAAAATGGATTCAGTGTGTGTCATGCCATATATGTGGTCTCATGAGGCATGCACTAACAAAACCGCCATACATATGCTCAAATTATGTCTCGGATGATTCTGACTAAGTATTAACTTTTAGTGTTTACATAACTGTAAGCTTTATTCTACTTTCTGTTTTAGTTTTAGACGTTTTTCTAATCTATTTTATGTTGTATTCTCTTAGTAGGTAATAAATTTTAAAAACTATAAAAACACTTGTTTTTCTCTATATAACTTACATATGCCAACTAACCCCAGTTAGTGTGCCAACCTACCCTCAAGTTGGGGTATGTTGGCACACTTACACTGATGTTTTTAAAAAATTCTAACTATTTAACTTTTGTTTATAAAGACACTTTAAATATCCTAAAGTGTAGGGAAATTTTGCAAATCTGTTCTACATATTTTGTAATTCAGTTCAATTGTCTGTAGTGCTAAATAAAAAATAAAGTATGAAATATGTGCCAACTAGTCCCGGTCTCCCCTACCTACTGTGGGAAATAATCGCACACATAAGGGTTGGTTCCAGGTAACACAATAAATTGTAATCTTTACTATAATCTTCAAAGTTTAATGCTTAACACTAAAAGCTACTAAATTCCGCTTAAAATTATAATAAATGTACCGCTTCCACTCTCTCACTCCTATAAAATAACGAAATTGTTAAAGAAGCGAGAATATTGTATATTGTTTAATATTATACGAGAAAATACACACAGCCAACAACGCTTAGGGTAGATTTTCAATCACTATTGAATACCAACAACAGGATTTACAGCAAGCTCTAAGACTGCCTGCACACTGATAAAGCGAAAACGTATTTATTCAAAACGTTTTTGAATAATTTAGTTAAAAGCAGTTTTCTCTACCGTTTTTATATCAATGTACAGGGTGGGCCGTATAAGAGTGCGTATCCACTTATCTCAGAAACTATGTGAGATAGAAAAAAAAGTTTTATATAAATGTTGTTTGCGTTAAAGATGTCGGTATTTTTTTAATATAGTTATATTTGTAGCTCTTCAATATACAGGGTGATGAACTAAACTTATCTTTTTTTCAATGGAACACCCTGTATATTATTACATTTTTGAAAAGCTCTTCAAAAGACTTGTTCAACGATATATAATATGATGGGTCTGTAGCCCACCGTTTAGGGACGAGTTTATTGATATATAATATCAGGGGTCTACGACACACCGTTTTGGATTAATCTGCGTTTCTCTTCAGGAATTGACACATAAGGTATGCATGTTTGTATGTAATGTATTCTCTGCAAGAAAAAGTAGGCTTAATAGAATGTTATATATTTAATCACAAAAGTCCAGCTTTAACATTGAGATTATGTAAGAAAATATCATTTAATATAACTGCCAGATATTCATACGATTCTAAATATTTGTAACAAATAAGAGATGGCAATATAAGTTATAAAAAAATATAAGTTATAAGTGTGTCGTAGACCCATGATATTATATATCACTAAACTCGTCTTTGCAAGGACTTTCAGGAAATGTAATAAAATACAGGGTGTTTCATTTAAAAAAATCATGAAAAATTAAATTTCACGAAACTTGGCATCACTGTTGCAATTTTTTTTATTTTAGTATTAGACAGAAGTTTCATAAAATAGACCAAATTAGAATTTATTGGCCCAAATTACAGCTTATCACCTCAATCAGTAACTTTTCTAGCTCCCTATAAATATTAACCTTTTCCTGAAGATAACAGTCAATAGCTCCGAAACGGTGGGCTACAGACCCATCATATTATATATCGTTGAACAAGTCTTTTGAAGAGCTTTTCAAAAATGTAATAATATACAGGGTGTTCCATTTAAAAAAAGACAAGTTTAGTTCATCACCCTGTATATTGAAGAGCTACAAATATAACTATATTAAAAAAATACCGACATCTTTAACGCAAACAACATTTATATAAAACTTTTTTTTCTATCTCACATAGTTTCTGAGATAAGGGGATACGCACTCTTATACAGCCCACCCTGTACACATATTGGTACTCCAAAACGAAAAACCATGTTAAGTCGTCGTAAAGCCTTTTTAAACAAGATGTTCTTGATTCAAGCTGTTTTCCTTTCGTTAGTTTGTTTTAATTTGTTTAAAAGATTTTTTTATCCAACAAACTGTTTTGTATAAAGGCGTTTTTGTTTTACGTTTTACGCAAAACGTTTTAAGCGAAACGTTTTGGGAAGAATCCCTTTGTTAGAAGCGTAAACACTGACACCTGTGTTATTCAAAAACAGGTCGACACACGTACAGTAGTATCAAGGTTTATAGATCTCGTTTAGATCTATAAACTGTGGTAGTATCACTAGTATCGGATGTTTGTAGGATATATATTCTATTTATGGGATGCACCCAATAATTTGTGTCAGTTTCACTATACATTTGTAAATATATCCAGACACACACCAACAAACATGCATTAAAAATATAGATAATTCGAAGAAAATAATTTTTTGAAAGATTTTCTTTAGGTGAGGATATAAAATAACTATAACATACTTTCGCATATAAAAAACATACACAAAAGTCATGAAAAAACTAACTAAGTATACAAACAAGCAAAAATTAAAAAAAATAGCTGAGAAAATAATTGACAAAGCCAAATTAAAGCAACAAAGCAAACAAACAAAAAAAGAAAGAAGTAACAATAAAAAATTGATTTTATTCGAGTAGCCAAGATGCCCACAAGATCGTGTGTTAAAAAAATCAGCTATGTAATTCTTGATTAAAATATTAGGCAACAAATACCCAAAGTCATAAAAAAAAATCATTGAAGAAGCCATGTAACATGTTTGTCTTATCTATGAGCTTAAAAACATAGATACCTGTTATATCATATATAAATCTGATATGATTTGATCTGAATTCAACCATTCAACAAGGTTTAAGAAAAATCTTGAGATTATTACTGTTTATTTGATTTTTTCTGTATTATTTCCTTAAGTAATATCGAACGAGTAAATTATATTAGGAAAACCTTCTATGTAAGGAACAAGTGGAAAACTGCATGTTCAAAACTCATAATTGGGGTTCATCGCGCTTCTAGTTTTAATTATTAAAAGAATGACACAACTGATACCTCAATGCAATAAATTTAATGTACCTCCGAGGCATAGAAGCAATTTAAAGTTCTCTTTATTAATCGAAGACTATAATCCGAGAAGCAGGTGTACTAGCTCAGTTTTAAAGTTTAACAGAGCGCTTTATTCGCCCTCGGGATGTTAAATGGGTAGAATACAGTGTCTACAAAATGACAATGAGATCTTAGGACAGGATAATTTAAAGTGGAACTTATCATGCTCTTTATCAAACCGTGTGGGTACGCGAATACCAGACGAATAATGAGCGCGCATTTTACTTTATGTACTGTGTAAATATCTTTCGTTGGAGGATGGGTGATGAAAGCAATATAGAAATTGAAGAAAATGGTTACCTTCTCATTATATGAAATTAATAACAGATCTCAATCGCATTATAAGAAGTATTTTCACAAAAAAAATAAAAAATTATTTGAAAACTAGAAAATTCTATTATTAGTGGTGTGAAACACAGAGTAGTGCCCTCTTTTGGTATTTGCTACTATCCCTCTGAGAATTATTGTCAAATTGACGGACATATAGCGACCCCTTTTTCCGCAAGTGCCATTATAGCAGTGGAGTATGTAATAATGTAACATTACATTATTATTATAATTGTTCTGCAAAAAACATGATCTCATTGAGATGTTCCAAGAAATATATAGAAAACGCTCTATATACTAGTATTTCGGCTTATTAGGCCTTTTTCAATAGAGTAATGTCTATTACTAAATGTTTCCAAGCGCGTTTTCGTTATTTATTTGTTTACGAGCACCTACCCCCGATTGATCCTACCATCTGGTAAAGCCCGAGTTTTTAGTACCTTTTCTAAGAAGGGCGAAATTGTAAAATCTGTCTGATCATTCGTAGTACAAGAATTTATAATTAAAGATTTTTTAATTTCTAATTGCTCTAACAGATCTAAGCGCTTTCCTTTCTTTTCACGATGAAGTACCTTTACATTTTTCTGATCTATAAAATAATTGTTTTCTATACAATACGTCGAAATTCCTGAATTTTTGCGTTATTGAACATGGATTTTTTATGTTCTTTAACTCTAGTTTCAATACTTCTACCTGTTTGACCAACATACACGGCATTACAATTCGCGCAGTTAATTTGGTACACCCCCGATTCTTTTAATTTATTAACCCTTTCTTTGTTGTTTATCAAAATCCTCCCAATAGTACACTTGTTGACACTAATCGTTTCACACCCGTTTCGTTCTATTCTGCGAGCTATTTTTTGACTATAACCTAATCATGTCCCAGGTTGTGTAAACCGTTTTGCTTGATCTCAAACCGTTTAGATTTTACAGGGTGTCAAAGTTGCAAAATGTCAATATTCACCTGTCAATATTTCAAAAACAGTTGAAGATAGGTATAGGACATCCTACATGAAATGTGTTTAGAATTTTACGTAGAATACAGAAATGATATAATATATAGGGTGTTCTATTTAAAATAAGCAAGTTGGTGTCGACTTCCGGTTATACCGGAAGTGCCAGAAACGTGAAAATGTTTTAAAAAGGTGAATCCCACTGACCTTTGTAAATAACCAAATTTTCAAAACCACCCTGTACGTACTTTTCCATATCTCGATGGTAGCCCTTCCCGGTGGGACACCGTGTACTGACAACTATCTTACAAATATTCTACGACGAGTTTTCGGACTTTTTCAAGATTACCTATTAGCTAAAAATAATGTTTTTACATAAGTATTAAATTAAATTAGTGACAGAATAAATATTCAAAAAAGTACTAAATTCTTATTTCAATATCATCTAAAAAATTAAATTTTCTCAATGGAATATGTACACATTAAATTCGGCCCTACTTTCCCAGTTTCAGCTTTCTTGTAGCTCTAACAGTTTTCGAGACCTTTGTAGTGGTAACCAAATTTGGTTCAGTCTGTACACAGGAAACTAATATCTATAATTTGTAAAAGTTTTTTTTCTCGATATATAATGTCTGACCATATTCAACTTGTTAGAAATAGTAATTCACAATAATTGTTTTGAAAAAAACTTTGATTTCATTTAGATGTTCCAAGAAATATATAGCAAACACTCTATATACTAGTATTTCGGCTTATTAGGCCTTTTTCGATAGAGTAAATGTCTATTACTAAATATTTCCAAGCGCATTTTTGTTATTTATCTGTGTACGAGTACCTACCCCGATTGATCCCATCTGGTAAAACCCGAGTTTTTAGTACCTTTTCTAAGAAGGGCGAAAGTGTGAAATCTATATGATCATTCGTAGTACAAGGATTTATAATTAAAGATTTTTTTAATTTATAATTGTTCTAACAGATCTAATCGCTTTCCTTTCTTTTCTCGATGTAGTTAGTACCTTTACAGTTTTCAGATCTACAAAATGATTGTTTTCTATACAATATGCGTCGAAAATCTTGAGTTTTTTGCGTTATTTAGTATGGATTTTTTGTTCTTTTACTCTAGTTTCAATACTTCTACCGGTTTGACCCACATACACGGCATTTCAATCCACGCAGTTAATTTGGTATACTCCCGATTGTTTTAATTTATTAACCTTTTCTTTGTTGTTTGTCAAAATCCTCCCAATATTACGCTTGTTGACACTGATCATTTTACATCCGTTTCGTTCTAATCTGCGAGCTATTTTTTCACTATAACCTGTGGATTGTAATGCCGTGCATGTGGGTCAGACTGGTAGAAGTATTGAAACTAGAGTAAAAGAACATAAAAAATCCAAACTAAATAACGCAAAAAATTCAGGATTTTCGACGCATTATATAGAAAACAATCATTTTGTAGATCTGAAAAATATAAAGGTACTGCATCGAGAAAATAAAGGAAAGTGCTTAGATCGGTTAGAGCAATTAGAAATTAAAAAATCTTTAATTATAAATCCTTGTACTACGAATGATCAAATAGATTTCACACTTTCGCCCTTCTTAGAAAAGGTACTAAAAACTCGGGCTTTACCAGATGGTGGGATCAATCGGGGTAGGTAGTCGTAAACAGATAAATAACAAAATCGCGCTTGGAAATATTTAGTAATAGACAATTACTCTATTCAAAAAGGCCTAATAAGCTGAAATACTAGTATATAGAGTGTTTTCTATATATTTCTTGGAACATCTAAATGAGATCAATGTTTTTTTCAAAACAATTATTTTCACGATGTTTCATAAAGAACCATCCCCTTCGAGTATCCACTTTAGTAATTCACAAACTAAACAGAAATATAGATCGCAATCTATATAGAAACCCAAATAATTTAACGTACACGTAAACTTTCTGACGTGTCAATAAACTCTACGATAATATAATCACAATGTAAAAATTTTATCGACCGACGAAAGATTGATTAGAATATTCATAAGTTTGAGAGCTTTTATGACGTTAAATAATCTGTAATCTAAAATATTAGAGCAGGTAAGAGGCATTTCAAACATTTAAGAGTTTTGAGGACGTGATAAATTTAAATTTAGGTATTTATCGGTTTTCTTATCGATTTAATAAAAAATGTATCAAACTGTGTCATCAGCTCTTCTCGTCCGTTTAAAAAGAATTTACCATATGCAGTGAGGACAGTGTTTACTGAAGATGAGAGGTAATGTCGATATTTGATGAAAAATATCTAGAACGATGTTACATTTCTTACTGCCACAAATCGAATTTAAAAGTCACGGTAGATGTGATTAATTTGAATAAAAATGTTTTCTCACTTCACATTAGGGCTGTGTTAAATTGGAAACTTCTCCAAAACTCAGCTTTAGTCAGACCAGATATTTGTATCGACGCAGCGGCCCAAACATTTATTATGTGTAGACGGAATAATTTTTAAATGTAGCCTTCGGATTTACATAAAAAACCACTTTATTCCAGGCGCTTTGGGACTCTATCATTGACGGAATAATTGAATTTTAAGTAATTCGGGGACGAATGAAAATGGTTCTTTTGGTAAACCTAACTGTGGATCTCCTAGGAGGGATAATTTGACCATCATTTATTAGTTGATGCATCTAATCAATAATTATGAGATATTTTACTTCTGCTTACTTTCTGTCAGTTGTTTTAATGGAAAAGCATTTTAGTCCCAAATTTTTTACGAAAAGAAATTAAAAATCAAAAGTTCTTTAAAATAATAAAGAAATTTGTCAATTATAGTGTTTTTAATTATCTCGAATCTTTCTATCATCAAGTAAACATTCTCGTTTAATAAAGGAATGAGGGAAATTAATAGCCTTTTATAGTCCTGTAGTCCTTTATAGTGTTTATAGTCAATATATGGTCAATCCTTATATCAAGGATTTGGGCGTTACATTGGATGAGAAACTAACTTTCTCTCCACATACAATGAATGTCGTTGCATCATCAAATAAAACATTAGGTTTTGTTTTTAGAAACTGTTCATCTTTCACGAATTCAGCAGCTCTCATGCAACTGTTTGTATCTTTGATTCGATCCCAACTAGAATATGCAAGTTTGATCTGGGATACACTCTATTTGAAGTACATTAATGCGGTAGAATATATTCAACGCAAATTTTTAAAGTTCATGTATTTCAAAACTGAAAGGGTATACCTGACACAAGGTTATGATCATCAGATTTTGTTGAACATGTTCAATATGCAATCGCTAAAACACATAAGGGAATTGTTAATCTCAAATTCTTGTATGGTTTATACCATTATAGTATAAACTGTGCTGAACTTTTAATCAAACTAAATATAAATTTTCCAAGACACTCTTGTAGGGGTCATAGGTATTTTTAGTTGTATTGGTCTCATGTCTCCACTAAACAGAATATGCCAGCAATATAACGAGTTTGATTACCTGACTGACATAAATTTTAATTCTTTGAATAGTTTTCTAAAACCTATTTTAGATCGGTTACAGTGTTTGTTTATTTCTGTCATTGGTACCATTGGTTTACTTATAATATCAATGTGTTTTTTTGAGTATGCGTACTTGACATTATTGTACAATTTCCACTAACAGTTTTTTTTTGTTTTTTTTTACTACCACTTATTTCTATATCACTATTATTTGTATTGTGCTGTATTATTATTCTTTTTTGTCTTTTATTGATTGTTATGTATTTCTTTCTATCATTTATATAAGTATTTGTAATGCTCTGTAATCTTGTACTCTTTGTTGTCAATTTGCCCTGTACTTGGGATTTTCCTGTTGTGTTTTAAATTAAAATAAATAAATAAATAGTGTAAGTGGCTCAAATGGGTTTTTTTCAAGTGGGGTGTTTATAGAACGAGCCAAGGGCAAGTACCATAAACCACACGAGTAAAAAAAACACATTTTAATCTCGAGTTATTTACAAAATTTTTTGTATCGCCATTCGAAATTAGAAAACAATATAATATGTGCATAAATCCACCATTAGTGATGCATAGGAAATGTAATCATTTTCTTTCAAAACAGCACTTGAAACTGAAATTATCTTAAATTTGTTAAATGTGACAGTTCATAATTTGTGTTTATTTATCTGCCTTAGCTGTATAAGATGTTAGAAATTTTTTATTTTATATTTACTCGTCCTTCTTCATATTTTTTTTCCGTTTATTTAACGTCGGCCTATTTCCGCGACTAAGGCCAATCACCGACGCCAGGAGACGAGCAACCCCCAACCTGGTAATTTTGCCGAACCCCTACTTTCTATAGCAGGGTAGGGATCTTTTACTTGCCTATCATTTCATAGACAAGGGATCTCCGGCTTTACATCCTATCCAAAGGATGGTACGTCTTCTACGCAAATCTCGCCTAAATTTGCATAGCTTCTGTGAATTCACCAACGTACAGGCCACTAGAAGATGCGGGCAAGCGCCGCCGGTCTTCCCTGCATGGTCACCCATCCAAATACTAACCGCGGCTTACCTTGCTTGGCGCTCATATCGATAATATGAACGCCAAGTTGCTACGACGGCTTATATTTGTTTACAATTTTCAGCACCCTCATCGGCAATTTGAATCGCCAATTATTATTAATATATTCTTCGTTTATTTGTGTTCTCATTTATTTTAAAACAATATTTTCAGTATTAAACACTTTTTTATTAATTTCAGTTTCCACTGTGTACGCAACTTCGGAATTGGATAAAAGACCTAATTTATCTGTCAATTTAATCAAGTACGGGGCTTTCGGATTAGAAAAGCAACGATTCGTCCTACTACCAGTGCTAAAACTAAGTTTAATGTGCGCTTTAGTCTTTAAATATTAATAGCACCTGTATCGTCGTCTCGTTTTACTCCCAACCTAACCGTAAGGCTCCATTAAAAGCTGATGAAAATAGAAACAAACAAAAAGAAGACAGCATTTCTCTTGACAGAGATATGTAATCACCCGAGACACAACATCCACGATGAAACTCAGCCCAGTTAATTAATAATATGTAGCTGTATACTGCAAACTCAGTTTTTATTTACGTGATTAATTATTAGTACCATGCAAGCAGAAAGGCGATACAAAATAAACAGCTTAGCTTTAAGGAGTTCTATAGCAGTTTAACGCGATAGCACAGAAATATTCTCACTGCTTTAACTTTTAAGACAAACTTATATCTACAGGAGTTTTCACAAATCTGGGGACAGCAGTGGCGCACCCAGGAAAAAATCTTGGACTAGGCAAAGATAATTAGAGATTCATATAATAAACAACAAATCAGAGAGCGATCAGTGGATCACTCGTCCCCCGTACTAGACCACAACGCATGAGGAGATAGAAAATGCTTCGTCTGTAGTGTTTTTTTGCCTGTGCCTGTATTATAAGAATTCGACCTGGGAGCTGCAAATTAATTGTTCGATTCTCGATTAATACATTACATATTATATAGTTTAGGTACATACAAAGTACATAATTCTTAAGATATAAAAAACATTTTTCAAAGGAGATTTAATGATTATTAGATCCTTAGACATTCTTGCAGTCCTTCGCCAAATTAAACCTAAATTCACAAAGAGTCCACAAAAAATATCGGTATTTATTATTATTAGAGACTGTGCTAGTGTTTTTGTAGAATCTCTCAAATTTATATTCAATCTCCCTGTTAAGACAGGTATATCACAGAATGTTTGGGTTAGTCCCCTGTATGTCCCAAATTAAAAAAAAGAGAGACATAATATTCAGAACTTATTGAGACATATAATATTGAAAATTATCATCCGATTGCAATCCGGGTGTGCTTCTTCAGGGGTCCAATTTGGGACCATTTTTATTTGTACTATTTACTAATGGTACTGTGATCGATTTGAAAGTTAATGTCTTCTTATGTTCAGATGATGTAAACATTTTTCTGCTGTAAACTCTGAAAATGATTGTTGAAAACGTCAAAATAATCTATGAAAAATATAAAAAACTTGTAAAAAACCAGTGGCGTCCAATGGTTTTCCCATAAATTTCAAATAGTTTACCCTCCTGGATGGCACTGGTGTCAACAATTTTAATATTTTCACATTCAAATAAGCCCCTTACTACTTAGCCCCTTACCAACGTAGGTACCAAGTTTCATCCGAATCGGTGAAAGAGTTTTCAAGATATTAATAAAAAAACGTAATTTTTTTATAAAAACCTTGACACCTTGTATCTCGAAAATGAGGCAGTTTAAGGGCACACGTTTCTTTGGACTCTTAATGATAAAATTGGACAAGGAATTAGCTCCTACAGTATGGACATGACATTAAGGAACACCGTGTATACTAGCTTGCTTGAGAACATTCAGAAGCGTTTTTTAAAGTCCCTAGTATTTAAAATTGACAGAATATATCCTCCGATTGATTATCCACACGAAGCACTTTTGAATATATTTTCAGTGGATATACCTTTGCAACGTTTAGGAAAAAACGATCGATCATCTTTTTACATAAGATTTTACTGAAATTAATCAATAACAAAATAAATTGTCCCGAAATAATACAAAACTACCATTCCATGCACCATGTGCTAGTGTAAGACATTACCTATAAAACGTTTTATCTTGCCACACCTCGGACAAATATTTTAGCTTTTCTCCTTTGTGTTTTATGTGTGACACTTACATATTCCTGAATGGAGAGGTCGACATAATTTAATTGTTCAATTTCTTCTATAATAGAGGTCTTGATCATATTATTTTTGTTTTTCTGAATATTTTTACATACTTCTACGTACTTTTGTATTTATGCTTTTATAGTAATGTTTTATAATTGATGGTTTTTTGGAAGGATGTAACTAAATAAATAAATAAATATATAAATATAATATGTAGGATAAATAAATAAAATCAGTAAAAATCTTAAAGATTCTCAATTTGTGATTTGTCAGACGGCTATTAGGACTTTTTCCTTGTGTTCCTGATCTTGTTACACGAGAATTTAAACTTGCTGATGTTTTTTTTATTATTTATATTACTTATATTACTTAAGTCGCAATCATCATTACTTTTTTCTATGAAATGGTGTAAATTGGAGGTTTTTGCTTTATACAAGCATGCAACAACACAACACGCAAGGTAATGACTTCATATTCATAATTACATATTACAGGTTTTGGTACATTAAAACTATTTGCGCTGACTATTTACCTGAGAAAAAAAAGTCTCCGTTCTCCATTTGGTTTGAAACAGAAACAGTAAAAAAAATTGTGTAAATATCGGACACCAAATTTGGACTCCTACACACGGGTTGATTAAAAAATTGTAACATATTTTAATACTATATCAGGTTTCTTATTCGTCTTGCATGGTTCGATGTTAGGTATGATAGAAAATAACCTCAACCGATCATTTTGAAAACTAGATAAATAAGATTCATTGTAGTTTCTTTTGGGATTATACCACCTGTAAAATAACAAAAAACAGGAAACGGAAAACAGTAAAAGTATTCAAAATAAAGATTGAAAGTGTATTTTCAAGGCAAGCTTTTAAAGTGTGTAAAATAAGTAAAATAAGTTTGTAGTTGCAAAATTTACATATCATTGAAATCATCAGTCCCTAAATATTTTACTAACTATTCTTTGTAGTATAACATATCAAATTTTTAAGAAGCACAAATAATGTTGCGGATCCTGAATTAAACTTTGGGAACAAAATAAATTTGACATATAGGGGGTCATTTGTAACAATATATTTCTCTTCTGTCTTGGCTCAAATTTAAGTTTCCATTATAAAATTCGAATAGCACCACAGCATTCTAAATTTAAAGTAAATGTTCCGCGTATTTCATAATTAACTTTAACTTAGTTTTCGTGGAGGAAACTAGAATAAATGAGGAAACTTTGCTGAAAAATTTGCAAGAGAATTGCTTGTATACTGTATTACTTTAAAGTATACCCCTTACTTTATGATGACACCATATAACCAAATAATGTTATAGGTAGTGTATGGATATATCATCATTCGAGCAGGAAATGAACAGATTGTTCGTCGTTTTGCTATCTTTACTTCATTTAAACACCTTTAACAACGACGTACGCCACTGATGTCAAGTATTTTATCAAAATATTTAGACCTCAGAAGGTCTACAATATATCTAAATCTCATATATTCAGATAGAACAAATATCAAGATACGAAAAATGGTGCAATTGGATTTGGACCATAGCGTATTTATTAAACCGAAACAATTTGAGCAACGTAGTCCTGACGCAGCCCTCGCTTGCCGCTGAGTATCCTTGGAGAAGGAAACCGATCCCTGAATATTGAGTTAGTGGGTCAGGCCATCCAACGTCCTGGAGACGCTTTAACTCTAGTTCAGGCCCACAAGACCGCTAATGTTGTTGTGGGTCTGACATATATTTTCAGCGATTCGTAATGTTTGTAAATTGATTGAATTTCTTATACTCTCTACAGAAATAAATATTGTATTAAAGGAATGAAGAACATGAAAATATAATAGAAAATAATGCCAAATGAAATTACAGTAGGTACGGACTGAATTAGAATTCTAAGAATGTGGTTTACCTAAAGTTCATTTGATGAAAGGCCACTGACACAGCAAGTGAACAAAGTGCACAGAGTATTCGCGTGTTGTTTCTGACGGGTAGTAACTGTGAACTTTATACAGGGTGTCCCAGTGTGAGCGTACAAAAATTTACCAGGGCGTAGAGCAGACCAAAATAAGAATAAAACTCTTATAAAAAAAATTCTCTGATGCACGCCTAACGAGTTACAGGGTGTTATTTTGGAGAAAAAAAAACAAATTTCCGCAATAACTTAAAAACAGTTTCGTAGATTTTGGTAATTTTTGGGTGACCTTTACATCTATTAAAGGTCATTAAAACTACAAAATGTTTGTTTAACTCTGACACCTGTGGTGGCCTAAGTCTACTCTTCCTTATGACTTTGTCTTCATAACTCTTGCATATCCTACTTTTTCGTGGATTAACTAAGTTTTTCTTAATGCGCTATCAATTCTGAACAAAAAAGGTGCTCTAGTTACATAGCTCTAAAATCAACCATTTTCGAGTAAATTGACTGTAAAGTACCGACTACATTCTTTATGTAGAAAAATACATGCAAAGGAAGTCATAAGGAAGAGTAGGCATAGGCCACCACAGGTGTCAGAGTTAAACAAACACCATGTAGATGTTTAGATGGACACGTCTCCCAAAAATTACCTAACGACTTTTAAGTTATTGCGGATTTTTTTTTCAAAATAACACCCTGTAACTCGTTAGGCGTACATCAGATAATTTTTTTTATAAGAGTTTTATTCTTCTTTTGTGGTCCACCCCCTGGTAAATTTTTGTACGCTCACACTGGGACACCCTGTATATAAAGGCAGGCAACCGATAGTCATACATACAGTGTGGTGCACGTAAAACTTATTGGTCTTAATTCTCTTATTGACATATTTTTTTGTTCCAAAAGTCTGACCCAGGTGATTTTTACATATTTCACAAAAACCATAATTTCCAATTTTTTTAATCTAATGATATAATATCTCTGGGGTTATTTTCAACAGTTTGTGAGATATTTGCACTTTCTTTTATTGCAATTTCATTATTGCATTTATTTCTAGTATTACAGTATTTTGTTATTACTATTAATCTAGGGTGGTAAGATACATTAGAGTAACAAAAGCTTATTACAGAAATTAGAAGAGTAAGCAAAATAATAAAATTTACAGTATTAATAACAATAATACGAAGGCGTAGAAGGGCCACACTATTATTTTTTTTTTAATTCCGACTTTAAAGTCGGAATTCTGACTTTAAACTCAGAATTCCGACTTTGAACTCGGAATTCTGACTTTAAAATCGGAAGTCCGTACGGAATTCCGAATTTAAAGTCAGAATTCCGACTTTAAGCCGGAATTCCGAGTTTAAGGTCAGAATTCCGACTTTACAGTCTGAATTCCTAGTTTAAATTTGGAATTCCGACTTTAAAGTCGGAATTTTAAAAAATTTATAGTGTGGCCCTCTACGCCTTCGGACAATGTAAACTTAACAATATATTAATAACTAAAGAAAAAATTAAACATATTTTCTATTATTGCGCCATTGTTTTGCAGTTGTTCTGTCTCGAAAACTATTGAAGATAATCCAAATAATATATCACTGGATTTAGAAGAATATGAAATTTTAGTTTTTACAAAATATAAAGTGTGCCCCATTAAAAAACTTACCTCACCTAAATATTTAGTAATAACTGAGTTTAGTTTATAATACGTCTACTTCTGTTAAAACTTTTAACTATTCGGACTTGTCAGTTCTTTATCTAGTATAGGTGGTTATATATGCCGTTTACATGAAGTTCATGATATTAATAAGGGTGTGTTACAAACTTTTTCCAATAGATTTTTTGCTCCCTAAATCGGATCGCCTTTATTGTGTTTTATCACTTTAGTGGTTGAATGAACAAAACTTTTCTCATTTCCAAACGTTAGTTGCCTGCGATGCCTGAAAATATTTTGCTCTACACACGGCCGGTATGTGGCCTCCATTGTTCTGTTCAACTAATTCAAAACTGCGTCTCGCCTTTCCACATTTTCATTTTATTCTGCCTATGAACGTAGGCAGCTTCTTGTTTGCTGTCAACCCTAAACCATCTCGGCTTTTAAATATCTTTGCCCGACTTTTATGCAAATTAAAGAGTGTAGTTGAATTAATTAATATTAGCTTTTACCAAATTCTGTGTAGTATTATAAGAACTGTTATACAAAGTATAATTTAAATTCGGGCATTTATCCAGCAGTGATTATTTGCCTTGTCCGTTCAAGCAAAAAGGTTAAGACGATAAGGGGAAATGAATATACTGTGTGTCCGACAGTGCTGGAACAATAGTTATTTGTTGAACTAGTACAAAAAATATACGTTTTCGGAACCAACGAAAAGGTTGCCGAACGACGCGTAGTGGAGTCCGACAACTTTACGAGTCTCAAAAACATATTTTTGAACGAGTTTAACATAATATTTTTTTCTTGAAAGGGGTTGGAAACTTTGATGTGAAGTAGTACACTGGCGTAGTTTTCCACATAACACTATACTGCACTCGACGCGCGTTTCGCCAACCATGTTGACATCATCTGGAGAAGATCAAAACTAAACCTAGCCTAACATTGTGTCCTATTTATACCTAAACTATTTTTACGGTTCAGTGAACTGTATCTTTCAATCCTTCTATAATGTCTGATCTGTTTACGTACTGGCAACTTTGGATTTTAGATAACCCCACAAAAAATCTAGTGAAGTTAAGTCAGGGGAGCGTGCTGGTCATTCAAGCGGTCCCCTTCACACCTAACTGGACATTGTGAAATGCACCAAAACTGTTCTGAACAATATATACGTTAATGGCATGTTCTTTTTTAATATTTGCCATACTGATGTTTATTCTAGAAAAGCACATATACAGGGTTATTCAGAACTTATCTCTAAAACTTTGAGGATATGTGCATCCTTAAATAAGAAATCGATATCACCAAAAAAATTTATAATAAAAGTCTTAGGATTTCCCGTAAACAATGTTTAAAGTTATACCATTATAAAGGACTACGTAGATGGGCAACTGTACTTCAACGACAATCTGATATACCACATTCCTAAGAATGTGGTAAAAAAAGTAAACACGTTTTTGTATCTGGAAAGACCGAGCGAATAGAGTTGGAGTGGGTATAATATCTCTATTGTCTATTCAGTTATCAGTCTATCTGTGTCCTCCCTCAGTGCCGGTGTTTTATTTATCGTAGGAGTGTTAAACTGTAAAATTTTCAAAGTGGCTCATGTGTACAATAATGCTGAGTTAATGGACTGTTACCAGTGAATTATCAATTACGAGTTAGGTTTTGTGAGTGGTTGTTGCAGCAAAATGCTGAAAATCCCGAATTTACTTAATAATTTGCGTTTACAAGATCAGCAACCAGAAGGAACTTTCGGTTTAGTGCGGCAAAATTAGATAGGGCGTGCCCAAAAGTGTGTACAAGTCGAGGAATATTATTTCGAACAGCTTTTGTAACAAGGTATGTGCAAATTTTTTATAAATTTCATGTTTCTAATACCTAGTAATCAAGTAGCGCAATTCTTCAAAATTAGTGTAACACAATTTTATTCATTTTAAAGACACGTCACTTTGGTCACATCTATCTATCTTTAAGCTTATTTTAAAGTAAAAACGCTGCAAATCTTTTTTGCGCCGGGTGTCGGTATACTCTCAGAACTTCCGAAGTTTTTTTCGTGCTAGCCAGTTTGCATTGTCAGTCCCAAGGTAACTCCATTACAGTGGACCAGTCTCCAGCGGCGTGCAATGAAAAATTGTTAAATAGTTTTCAGAAACCTCCAAAAAAATTTTTTTTTGCACTACCACATTTCTACATGTATGTTGAACATCCCCAAATTTTATTATGGATAAGTTCCGAATAACACTGTATAATTCACTTTCTAATAGAAACATTAATTAAGTCTGATTGCTTTAAATGCTACATTTCGACTTTTCATTAGACAAACATTCTTAGCGGACATCGTTTTATGTCTAGGATAAGGTAGGTACTATAATAACAGACTTTATCAGCAATACACCACTGGGTTTATTTGATACAGATGCACAAAGTGCTTTCCATAATTAAACAACAACGACCTAGGGGAATGCATCCAACTAAATTGAATGACAAAACCACGATTTCAAGCAACTTTTGCTGCTCCATAGACATAAAGCAAACTATGTTATTACAAGATATGCTTTTACGTGGTACGTCATTCTGTACTAGAGAAGATTTTAATTAGACTTAGGTCTTTATCAAAGGCTTTTGTCCTGTCCCACAATACTGACGTATACCTTAATACATCAAAAAGTAAATAGAAATCGTGGGTGCAATATTAAGATATTTTTCCCTAGGAAGTTTCCAATAATAAAGTATTATAAAAATCATTTATATAGACAAACATTGATTTTAATAACGAATTACATGCACTTAACAATTCTTCGTTTATTATGAAACTGCTAGTTGAACCGATACTTAAATAAAAACATAAGATAATAGCATCAAATTTCTCGTAACGGATAAGAATGTAAAGTGTTCAAGAGGTAAATTAAAAAAAAGTAATTAATTAGAAAAAGCTTTCAATATTCAAATTTATGAAGTAAATTAATTAAGAAAAATTAAAACTTCACATAAACTAAACAACCTTCACATCCTAAGCCAAATACTGTCCTGAAGGGGGTTACACATTAAAAAATGCAGATAAACATCCCATACCCACCAACATTGCCAATGCTAGATCTGGGGATCAAACGCAGACCCCAATAGACAGTGTGATCGAGACATACTGCCATCGGGACTATGTTACCATGAGAAAGATCACTTAGTTTATTTTTACTCAACAAGGACCTCTAACCAAATGTTACACAGACAAATTATAGCAGTAAATGTTTGTTTCCCACGTTACTCAAAACAACAGGTTTTTGTTTTCGTTGGTGGTGTTCAAGCATTCAGTCCAACCGAAACTACCAATTTTAATTTACCGCCTAAATTGTCAGGGATTTTGTGACCATCACCAGGTTTTCATAGGTGAAGTAACCAAATGCTTAAGCATTAGGCCAACATATTTATAATCATGAGTTATATTTTCTTTATAATATTCCCACTAACATTGTATGTGAACAAATAGTCTAAACCTATCTTAAGATATGTAATATAGTTATATTACATATCTATATGTAATATATACATATTTGGTCGCAAATAAGGACCTTGGTTCAAGAAACAATACATTGGCAGGTAAAATAAATAAAGCAGACACAAGAATTGATACCATAGAAGATAACGACGAAGAAACTTGAATTTTATCCTCTTCAGGAGGTAAAATGTGTAGAATAGTGTTGATTTGAAACATAATATGAAATACGAAGAATGTATTCGTCCCTATGGTGCAAGGATTAATATTAAAACAAATGGTGGGGGAATGTAAAATACCCACATTCCACGAAAGGGGTCACAAATCTCCGAAACAATATCAGAAGGTGCTGCGCTTGTGAAAAATAACACAAACACAAGTTCTTTGAAAAGTTGTAACTGATTTACGTAGTCTTTAAATAAATATGAGTTCCACTAATGTTACTTTATACATGGGGAAAGATAAGTAGTACCAACATTTACTGCTCATGATTTTCACATGTTTTTAATCCGTAAAAACGTCAACTTCTAGTAAAGTAGGTGGAAAAGCTTTAAAAGCTTTTCGCTTCGCGTTTGAAAAAAAAATGCATAAAACATGAAAATTTTAGCATTATTAGTACGTACTTGCAGTTTATTCAGAATTACAATTATAGCTGGTTATATTTGCAACAGTAAAACGGTAGCTACCAATTTGATTAGCAGTCGTATAATTAAACATTTATATGTGTATTAAAATTTAATAGACTCCCGACATTTTCATAAAATCCATTAACCGATTGCTCCAAATGCATTATAACGTTTATTGTTTTGTTTTCATTTGTATTGATTTGTGCTTCAGAATAGCTTGCTACACGTGCATTACTTCACTTTGTTTGACAATTGATATTATCTATCTATTTATCTATACCAGTAAACACGCTAGCGAATATAGACAAAATCGTTGGTACAAAATTAAATTATAATTCTAAACAATTTGACCTCTTTGATGTGAAAATATTAAAAATATTTTTGTATAAGCTCGTTAATGGCTTAACAATTTTATTATATACAATAAATTTATGAGCTAATGTAGGTATATGTATAATCATTAAACAATAACAACTGATTCCAATTGAAGAGTATTGACGTGTGAACAAACAATTTAACTGGCAAAGTGAATTACGATTCATCAAATAAAGTAGAAAAAATTCGCAGTATTGACTATTTCATTGACAATTATGGCACTAGCTTAATGCGACATAAAAAATTAAATGTAGAAATACAGTACGTGTCTAAAGTCCCCCGTCCCCCGCCACTACCTTTTGAATTAATCAAGTTAGGGACTTTGGACAAAATACAAGGTGAATCATGTAAAATGTATTATTGTTTGACTATAAATTAAATTTTTTAAAATGAAATATGGCACCACAGGCGCTGTCAAAATTTTTAAATAAAATTTTTTTTTTATAATGAGGTGGGACGTGTTGATATCATTTAAAATGTTTCTTAATTCTCTGCATATTAGTCTTTAGGTTTAGCGTTTCTATGAGTAGATAAGGATATAAATGAATAAAAAGCAGTCAAATTCAACAGTTTAATGAAGTAAACAATATTTTAGTAGGAATAACTAATTAATTTGTTCAAAATGTGCACCTTGAACCCCCTGACGATAGAAGAACTTATCAAAATTTTGGGGCACGCTGTAAAATGTTTACCTGGGGATAGATGCACACTTGTTGGTGATTCTCTACCGCAAACCCAACAGATTGCCTGGTTGGGTCATGAACACCTTAGATTTAAGGCAACGCCATAGAAAAATTCAGTGAACTAAAATCCGGTGAACGAGCAGGCCACTCAAGAGGCCCTCGACGTCCATTCTCGGGGGGCAGACTTGGATGCGCACTGTATATCAATAATCAACCTATTCATTATTGATATATGTCGATATATATCTTAAATTAGGAAAGAGAGGGGACTCGTAATCACTGCCAGGAGGGTGAAGCAAATTGCCGTCAATATTAATTATAATTGTCTCTAATTTATTCTCGCTTCTATTTGTAGAAGAGACGGCCACAACAGTTTACCATTCGGTCAATCTCACAAAAAGACATATTTTTATTCCTATACACATTAAAATCCAAAAGAATCAACGATGTAAAGTCCAATGTTTGCCACCAATTCAAAGAGCAACACAAATGCAACACAACTATGAGACGCGAGTTGTCAATTATAAGTCTCCTCTCGTTCCTAGTCTAAGAGATAATTGCTATCTGTCTGTCAATTTGACAATAATTGTCAGACAGATAGTAACAAAGTCCAAGAGAGGGCACTGTGTGTTTCTCCATACTTCTACCTATAAATACTATTTTCTTATTTAAAGTAAATAGTTACTTAATTTTTTATATTTAAATTGATGAGAATAGTAACAAAAAGAAAAATATATAAGAAACAATAACATGTTTCAAGATATGTCGTTTTCGATAGTGGTTGTTTCGACTACAACTATTTCCTTAATTTTTGTCAACATCAGTTCTTGCAGGATCCACCTGATTGCCTTAAGATTTCCAAAGGTACTTACCGGTAATTTGGTATAATGAAACCATAGACATATATTATATGTCTATGAATGAAACCCACTTGAGTATTATGTGAGGTAGTCATGGATTTATTGAATTTATAAATCATGTTAGTAGAACTCGCTTCTTACTAACTACATACATGCTATGCTGACTTTAAGGGCACGGCGCGTGTCTGTCAATCAAAAACAGGTTCATCAATTGTGACTGTGATGAAATAAAAACAGTGACCAACTTTAATGAAAACAAATCAATGTTGAGGTGAATCTCAACAGTGGTTGTTTACCACATATTCTTTTAAAGAATGATATTTCTTATTACACCTAGGATATAGGTGACAAGATAGGTAAAACTTAAATTTGATTGAAGCATGATATTTCCATAATTTTATTAGTAGTAGTAGGTTATCATAAAGTAAGAGATATATTTCAGCTAACTATGTATTTTTAACAAATTAAGTTAGGTAATAACAGGATGTGAAAGAAATACGATTGCTTAAACAATGGGATTTTTTATGTCCAACAGTGGTTAACGCAAATATTCGATATGTCGTCCATTTTGCTGCTGTACAATCACCAACGGTTCCTGGAAATTGTTCACAGCATTTTCAGCATTTCTGGTTGATATGCAACAATTTGCTCCCTAATAGAGTCTTTTAATTCTTCCAGCGTTGTTGGTCACTAAATTTTTACTAATCCAATTCTTGTTTGTAGATCCATGTTATTAAAGTTTAAATCGTTTCAGTTTACGTTAACGTGAGTTTTATTTTGAGAACAATTCTCTAAATCGCAATGATTACGTTTGACACTTGTATCAGCAGTTGACACGATAACTCTTTTGTTTTCCATAGATACAGTAAAATCCAATTATTGAAGCAATTGGATTACATTTACTTTTTGGTACTACCCATGATACAACTACACTGATATGCCTATGCGCATGGGGGCGTGGTCTATCGATGAGCGTGACGTCAGTTTTGATACAAAATTAAATAAAATACTTGTAAACAAAGATAACAATATAAAAGAAACGTCGATTATGGAATTATAATACACGATTCATACACGAAAACTAAAATAATAGTTGATTAATATCAATCTTTCCTATTTTAATTCAAACCGCATTCTGTGTACCGATCTACCTACCGAATATAATTCTAACCTAAATTTTATAATGTGAAGAGATAATAAGAAGCACTACTGTAAATAAACACCACCCTATAATATATAAAAATGACAACTTGATAACCCTCGGACATCACAATTATAATAATACGGGAATACAATTGACAAACACGAAAATAATTATATCACTGACAGTCACCTTGACAGTAACGCATTTGAATTTTCGCCATTTTAGCATCAAGAATGACGTCGTGCGCAGAACAAACGAAATTTGGTCAAGTTATGAGCATATCAGTGTAGTTGTATCATGGTACTACCTTGATTTATTAAAATTATACAAGACCTTAAAGTATACCCCTTACTTTATGATGACACATATATAATCTTCCAGTTTATCTTTTATCTCAACACCTCCTATAAAAAAATATGAAAACAGTGCAATAAGTATTATAAAACTTTCACGCATTTCAATAATTGAAACTCCACATCTAAGTATAATTGGATTGCTTAATTTCCTTTATGTCATAATGCTTAAAAAAATTATGAAAATACAATAATTCTCTATGTCTAATGTCTCTAAAATAATTAAAGCAAAATTTTTTATATTTTATAAACTTCCCATCAAACATTAAACAACTCTTAAAGAATTTAAATTTGATCAAAAGGAAGTACATTATATACTGTATTTATTAGTTCAGTTATAGGTATCAAAGAAAGTCAAACATGTGGATCGTTTACCGCATTATAATCTGGATTCTATATATTTATTTAGTTTTCTTATAATATAGAATCAGTGGTCACGTAGGTCTCGTCAAATTTCAAAAAAGATCACGTCGGTTAGATAACCATAACTCTCACTTTTATTGTGTAGTCCTAAACTAATCTTATATCATGTTGTTAAATAGCAATTCTGCCAATTGACTTCATTCTCAATTAATTGAAATTTTGTTGAAGTGTCCATTGCGCTGTTCTTCACCAAGAACATTCATGAAACAGATTACTTTATTATCATCCTCTTTGCGGTACGAAGAATAAAACCAGTATATTTATAGTTTCAATTTTGGAATATGGATTTCTAAAGTGCAGGATTTCTAAAATCCTGTGAATATATCCTCTATTCAAAACATTTTAGGACTTTTATTTCCAATTTAATATTTCTCTTTCTTGTAATTTTAACTATACCAATACCTTATATCCTGTGAATATATCCTCTATTCAAAACATTTTAGGACTTTTATTTCCAATTTAATATTTCTCTTTCTTGTAATTTTACTATACCAATATTTATACTGAGTGTTCCATTGGTCAGAATTACTAACATTAATCCCTCCATAAACTTTGTTTACAATATTTTTGTGTAAACTTCTCTATTTTATAATATTCTCTAAGGAAGTCGTAAATTATTCAATTCCCTATAATCAACTTAGGTAATAATTATATGAATTTATGTTAAATCAGTAATATAAATATCCTTCAATATATTTATAATAGCTATATTAGTAGAGATGCGAGATATTGCCCTCCAGAAACCCAACGAGGTTTCCCAATGAGTTCGAAACTTGAATCACACACAACGTTCCTTATTTAGTGACCTATGACGTTTTCTTATTTGTTCATCATGTGTACAAAAATTCGTCTATGTAGACAATATTAACAAATTTACTTTTTTTCGAAATCGGCACTAAAGAACATCAAAATCGGCAGTAAAGAACGAGAAATAATCAGTAAAGTAATCCATTGTTTTACAATTTTTTCAAGTAGGCGGAGCGACAGATAAACGTCAAATTAACACACAACAAACGCTGTGTTATATTTGGGCCATAATTTTGTATCCGATTTCGAAAAAAAACATAATGTGTACCTAGACACTAAAGTTTCTTTGTATTCCTCATGTGATGTATTCCACATTTGTGATAAAAAGTTCAACTTTAGTGCCTTGCCTACACAAATAGATCTTATTTTAGAAAGAGTTTTTCAAGATTTTGTATTTACATTCTCAAGCTCGAATCGATAAGATACAATAAATAACGATACTTTTCTATTGCCTCTTCTTAAGAACTACATAACATAAAGACGATCTAAAAAGTTTGTTAGTGCAATAACCGAAAATCGTATAATACTGGATGCCGGCCATGGGCGCGCGCATTTTCACTACTTTCATGTCACGTGCATTTTTACACACGTTTCAAACATAAACTATGTCACAATTAATATTATAATCACATAAAACTTTATTTCAAGCTATAATTGAAGAGTAGAAAGCGCAAAGAAACGAATAAAAATGCTCACGAATTGCTAATATCTTACTGATCTTTAGCTTCTTTGTATATTTAGAATATCTTATAGGTATCTGATACAATGTTATACAACTTGATGAGTATAATTAAATCATTGTAACATATTCAGGTCAAAATCCGAATAGGTCTGTAGAAAACAAGTAAAATTGGAAAAAATATAGTTTATTTATTTTTTTATTTTTTGACATAATAAAAATAGTATATTATACTATAAGGGACAGAAATGCGTTATTTTGGCAGAGATGCAATTTGAAGCCCGAGGGCGAAGCCAGAGGGCTACAATGCACCGAGGACAAAATAGCATTTCTCCCGAATGGTATATACTATTTTTTCCACGGTCTCATTAACTTAAAAACACATATTTTGTTATTATGAAGTAAGTAGCACCAGAATTATTGTATTCGGATTTGAGCATTTATTTAGTAGTCGTTGAGTTATTGTCATAACTACAAAATAAACAAACAAAAAGAATTGTCAAATTAAGATGTTAGTTTGGTTTAGTTTACAGTTTGTTTAGTGCACAATGAATAATTGTGAGTCGGAAGAGATTGTGGAGGCTGCAAATATTGCAATAAGCAATTTGTTACCTACGAAGTCAAGATCTTTATACGATATAGCTTACAATCGGTTCAAAACGTGGTGCGCCGAGAAAAATATTCAAGTATACAGCGAGAATGTTTTGTTGGCATACTTCAGTGAAAATGCAAAGAATTACAAGTCTTCCACATTATGGGCGCAATATTCTATGGTTAAGTCATGCTTGATAATTTACGACAACATAGATATAAGCAAATTCCCCAAACTGATCCCATTTTTGAAAAGAACCGGTGACGGATATCAAGCGAAAAAATCGAAAATATTGACAAAGGGTGAAATCGACCATTTTCTATCAACTGCAGATGACAAAGAATTCTTAATGATTAAGGTAAGATTACTTTTGTTGTTAGGTATTTCAATTATTTAGTATTTTGATTTTTTATAGGTTGTATTAATTCTGGGGATTGCCGGAGCTTGTCGAACTGATGAACTAGTCAATTTAACTGTAGATGATATTGAGGATGTAGGCTCATCCTTGATTGTAAAAATTCCAAACACTAAGACAAAGATTCCACGAACCTTTGTGGTTACCGATGTGGGAAATATGCTTGAATTGTATCGAAAATACCTGTCCCTTCGTTCTCCCCACGTCAAGCATAAGCGCCTTTTTTTGTACTACAAAGCAGGAAAATGTAGTTCGCAGCCAGTTGGCAAGAATACCATCGGAAAAATTCCTAGTGTAGTAGCTTCGTATTTCAAATTACCTGATGCTGCATGTTATACTGGTCACTGCTTACGAAGATCTTCAGCGACATTACTGGCAGATGCTGGTGTGGATATCACGACAATAAAGCGTCATGCTGGTTGGAAATCAACGACAGTCGCTGAGGGTTATGTCGAGAACTCCATTGAAAATAAGACCAAAATTGCTAATCACGTTTTAGTAGGTACCACCACTAGCGCAATCATAAAAACTTTAAATATAAGCGAAAGTAATATTCCTTCTAATATTAATTTTGAAAATTGTACAAATGTTACATTTAATTTAAATGTCAATAAATAATTTCAATGTTACCTCTTTTTTTGCATGAAAAACGTTCTCCATAATGTAAACTCCCTTGGGAGCATTATACTCCCTTGGGAATAATCGACTACTTCTGTTTCAATTTTGATGTCATAGAAACTGATTTCTACTCCCGACCGTGGAAAAACGAATTAATTTCATCAATTATATTCTCTTCCCGTATCAGAGGTATCGTCTCCGATTAAATTTGGCTGTCCTTGATCATAATTTGATAATGGATTTATGCTCCCTGCATTCATCATAGCATGCCGGATTGGGCATTCAATTATAAGCTTTAACAAATTGGTCTACTTATTTAAGCCAGATTAAACATGCTGTATACATAATAAATAAGAGCAATTTCATTATTTCTCCAAGGAAACTTAGACTCCTACATATTTTATGAACTGTGTGTCACTACATACTTCGTCCTTTAAGTATCTGAGCGAAACCTAAGATATAACTCCTTAAAATAATGTGACGCAAGCGAAAACACATTTTCTTACAATTTCTTACGAATATATTATCATCACTAAGAGTGGAAAATGCTTTTGATTGCTTTCACTGTTATTTGTATTAGGTGCTAAGATGAATTGATTTTAACTGTTTTATTAGATTCAATAGATTCAATAGACAGATTTTGAATGATACCGGAAAATGTATGTTATAAATATTAGTATGTTGTCAATTGGCTATGCTTTTAGATCAATTTATCTTAATGTCCACAAAAAATCAGTGAAAAAACTTACTTAGCTTAATAGCTTTAGCGCTATTAATAGCCTTAGCTTAATACTGTTATTTTTAAGTATATTTTTTTTTCATAAAGCATATAATGCAATATTTAGTTCCACTGAAATATCAGTAAGAGGTGAAATCGGTAGGGTTCTAATTAACTTTCATTTTATAGATCTTAAATGTGAGAAATTACTTAATAATTAATATTTTTTAACTACATTACCACTAATATCTAAGTTGAGTTGAGTTACTAATGCTAATATCTAAGTTGAAAGTTTTACTTATCGATGATGTATCATGGTTTTGTGTAACTTTAACATTTGAAGGGGATTAGAACTTTAGAGTGAAGATAACACTGACGTAGTTTTCCACCTAACACCAAAACACCATATTGCACTCGACGCGCGTTTCGGCAACCAAGTTGGCAATATCTGGAGATGATTAAAACTGTTTTATTTAAAACTGTTAGTTAGTTTGTTAGTTTTAACCATCTCCAGATTATGCCAAGTTGGTTGGCTAAACGTCCACCAACTATGGAAAATTACGTCAGTATTAACTTTAAAACTGTTTAAGATTTAAGAGAGTTAAACTAAGTAGAGGCATATTACCTTCACAGTAATTACCTATTATTTTAAAATTATGATCGTTTTTAAGTTCTTTTCAGCAATATAATATAAAATAACAAGTATCTGTTTTAAAGTAAAAAACACTATTAAGGATTACAATCTATCTAGTTTCTCAATGGAAATCTCGATGAAACTAAATAATATATTTTGGATAACGATAATAAGACCTCCTGCCACGCGTGTACCTGAAGACACCGAAGGCGGAAGCAGTTATGCTGATATATAGTTAGGTAAATTGATAATGTGACGCTAGAAAAAAATTCCTTCGATAGGTCTTATTTGAATCTTCCAAATTGACAACAGAATTAGAAAGAATAATTCCATTATGCAGGCAAATGAAATCAGTGATAGATTGTACGAAATCATGTACTCCCTATGTAAGTAATACAGATAACAATGTGGAGATAAGCCTAGACCTAGTTCTGATAACGATAATTTTGTGTAAACATGACAATTTTCATAACAGAATTTCCATATTTCCATATCTGAAACTTCATGTGTATCTGCTTCATTAATTGGTTTTCTACACCAATAATTTGAAGAAGTATGATGTGTGTTACGTTGTCGTAAACTGTGTAATCTTCTAAGAATAGGTCTGTTCTAAAAGCAGTCAAAACTAGTTTATACCGTGGAACATAGTTAGCACGTAAATTGTAAGGGGTTTACTTACTGTAGATATATCAAAGACCAGTTGGATAATAATGACTTACAGTTTGTGACCAACTCATAATTTGATGTTTTTCTCTAGATTTTTAAGATTTCCTTATGCTATATTTTAAGTTAACGTGCTAATATACAGGGTTTTTCACGTAGCCCGTTCATTAGAATATTTCAGAGACTACTACGATCTAGATTTTGAAACTTAAGGCACTGGGGTTTTTGAGTATTCTCGTTTCAAAAAAAGTTATGACGTCAGTGTAGCACTTCCGGTTGTACCGGAAGTTAGTAGTAACTTCGTTATTTTAAATGGAAAGGTATAGATTTTGTTGCATTTTTGAATTATACGGAATTTTTTAGGATGTTTTTGTTAATATATCCCTATACCCTCGCCTATACCAAATATGCACAGTTCTGGAGATATTTCGATTTAAAAAAAAAATTGACGATACTAAGCCTATATTGTGAGTGTAGTATCTAGAACTTCTAAAAAGGTATAACTTTCAAAACCAGTAGTAGAGAAGGCAAAGGTCTTTCCAAGAATGTACTGCTTCTGTCGATAGTCCATACGGGATGTTCAAAACTCAAGGGCCAATGTTAAAAACTTCAAACACAAAAAAGTTGTTTTTTTCAAATGGAACACCCTGTGTAGATGCAAAATTAAATTCTACATCGATTGGTATACGCATTCCCTATACCTGTCTCCAACAGTTTATAAGTTATATGCTATTTTATTAAATTCCCCACGAATACAAAATAAATTTAAACTACCACTCATTTGTAATTATTTAATTATCTGCTGTATAATTGCTGCTATAATTCAACAACTAAAGGTAATTTGACAAACACAGTTAAATTTTTGGGTATCCCAGCCTTCTTTAAAATTTAGAGATACATATTATCGATGCTAAAGTTTCTTTCACATAAATAATTGCATATAACTCAAAAACCGTTGGAGATAGGTATAGGGAATGCGTATACCAATCGATGTAGAATTTAATTTTGTATTTCCTGATGAGATAAAACATAGGGTGTTCCATTTGAAAAAAACAACTTTTTTGTGTTTGAAGTTTTTAACATTGTCCCTTGAGTTTTGAACATCCCGTATGGACTATCGACAGAAGCAAGCCCTTTGCCTTCTCTACTACTGGTTAAATTTTGAAAGTTATAGCTTTCTAGAAGTTCTAGATATTACATTCACAATATAGGCTTAGTGTCGTCAATTTTTTTTTTAAAATCGAAATATCTCCAGAACTGTTCATTTTTGGTATAGGGATATATTAACAAACACATCCTAAAAAATTCCGTAGAATTAAAAAATGCAACAAAATCTATACCTTTCCATTTAAAATAACGAAGTTACTACTAACTTCCGGTACAACCGGAAGTGCTACAGTGACGTCATAACTTTTTTTGAAACGAGAATACTCAAAAACCCCAGTGCCCCAAGTTTCAAAATTTAGATCGTAGTAGTCTCCGAAATATTCTAATGAACGGGTTACGTGAAAAACCCTGTATATTTCTATAAATGAGGGCGAACTGACGGCCCCTCAAAAATAATGATATGCCGTTCCCTCTACCACACAAGTCTCTGACATCCGTGCTCATCATTACGAGAATGAGGGATAGAGATATTATTATTATTGTAAGTTGAAGTTTAATTTTATTACTTGAAATTAATTGAAATGAAACTGTATTGGAACTGGACAAAAAATATGTCAATTGTTTCTCTAACACGTGGCTCATTCAGATGTGAATACGTGACTAAAATTACAATGGAATATATGTAGGAGATTATGGTTTAATTATGAAAAATTCCTGAAACCCTATTCTAGGAAAAAATATTTATCATTTAGAGAAACAAATTCACAACATCCAATTAATAAAATATTTTGTTGTTGATATCGATACGTAGAGGATATACTAACTTGTTTCATAGAATCCTAATATTCAGTGCTTTCGAAAAGTAACGAATAAATTCATTATTTTAGAAATTGAGAAGTTTTCGAAAAAATCCCCTGACACGTCGATTTTGTTTTTAAAAAAGGCACTTTTTGACATAAGATCCATATTTGTGACGTCATCGTTGTTCGAGATATGACGTCATCGACAATTTTTTTAAATAGCAACCCCCAATTTTGACCACGCCATTTGAAAGAGCGTATCATTCCGCATCATGAAAAATTATGGTGACACATAACAAAAATTTCAAGAAAATTATGTTTGAGGATCTTAAAACTTAATTTTCACAATACTGTGGACGCTGCCATATTGAAATCAGAAGCCAATTGGGTAAGTGTTGAGTGATGATTTTCTTGTATTGCCAACAAAACATTAACCTCATCATCTATTGATTTTGACGGTCGACCAGATTTAGGAAGATCAAGAACATGTCCAAAGTTACGGTACTTAGACTCAATATTGCTTACCATGCTTTGGCTAATGGGATGTCGATCAGGATGAGTTTCATTGAACAATTCAACTACTTCTCTTTGGGTGCGCATCCTGCCTCCAAATCCGATCATGCAAAGAATTTCAATTCGTTCTCGTTCAGTTAATTTAACCATTTTTTTTATAAAATGACAAAGTTACTACTCAATAAACACTTCAAACGCAGTGCTTTTGCCAAACAAAAGATAAGAACTAAAGAAATAACTCAAAAAACAGAAAAAACTATTTAATAAAGTACGATTTCAAGTTTTTATCTGACAGCAATAAAAAACATTCTCGGTCGCTAAGGCTACTGTCAGGCAACCATGATTTTTCATGATGCGTATGTAGAATGATGATACGCTCTTTCAAATGGCGTGGTCAAAATTGGGGGTTGCTATTTAAAAAAATTGTCGATGACGTCACAAATATGGGTCGTATGTCAAAAAGTGCCTTTTTTAAAAACAAAATCGACGTATCAGGGGATTTTTTCGAAAACTTCTCAATTTCTAAAATAATGAATATATTCGTTACTTTTCGAAAGCACTGTATAAATAAAACTTTGTAAAAGTCACAAAACTCTGTTCAAGTTTTTTGTTCAGTTTTACTATTGATTTTCTTCCAGTATAGGCAGAATCAATTAACCATTTAAATTATATTGATTTACAACCTGTGTTTTTTCTTCACCTGAGAGAAATTCATGTTGTGCAATAACTTTGTGATACTTTTGAGAGCTCAGTTCATCTTTCAACGTAAAAAATCTTTCACGTAGTTTCGTATTGTCCTTGTAGTAACGTTATTGAAATGTCTGAAAAACAGGAGCAATAAAGTACAGCTATAAGGAAAAAACCAGACTGATTCAATTCAGTATCAATATAATATTCGACGTTGGAGTCATCTGTTCCTCTTTAAATATTCAATTTCAAATATACTTTATACGCATTGCCTAAGGAGCTGATAGGTATATAACACACAACTTTTCATCGTCCTAACAATATGCAGCCTGATATTGTAGATCAATACAAGATTAGATTTAAAAAATATACGAAGTATAGTATATATTTAAGGACTTATAATCACAGGTAAACATGACAAAATATAGACGACAGATAAACGAAGTATTTCTGTCGTTTTCGATTTAGTTATGAATAAAAAATAGAAGGACTATTGTAGAAAAGAGAACATGCAATTAAAGCATCAGGATTCTGCTCAGTACCTTCCTGAGTGTTCCAATAAAGTTTACTAATAATCTGAAAACTAGGAGGAAGGTGTTCCACAAAGTTCTCTGATAATTTGGTGTCTGTCAAAATTGTTTGCCGATTATCTACCAGAATATTTCCGGAGCATGCGCAATTGATTTCACAAAGTTCAGTTAGTTGACGTTTCTTTTTGAGTGCAAAATTCGCTGTGCCGTCGTGACGGTTACTACTTAAAGTTACTTAAAGTACTAAACGTATTTAAAATTAGACAATATTAAATCTTGTATTTCATTTTAATTACATCCCCATATCGAGTTTGCACGATGCTACCTTGATGATGGTACGCTATTTTCTGAGGATGCTTACTGGGAGACACTGAAATGGAAAGTTGAGATGGATTTCGTAGTAATTAAGAATTGGATGGAAAAGTCTATCCATCCCAATCTCTGGATGGATAGACCATCGAGAGATTGGGAGTCCATTTAGTTGCAATGCAACTAGCCATCCACCCTTCTAACAGTTAAATGGACTATCCGAGGGCAGCTACTACTATCAGATACTACCTAAAAATAAAATAAAATACCTAGGAACCTATATTGATAATCACTTAAAATGGGACTGTAGTAAAAACTGTATAGAAAATTTAACTACCTACCTAATTGAAACCTACCCACTGTTATTTGAAGAATCTATATCAGGACCTAGTTCAAAACAACATTCGTTATGGTATTTTACCTCGGGGGCTCGCTTTGAAGACCCTTCTTAGTCCACTAGAAATCATACAGGACATATGATTACTAATATGGAAGGAAACACGGTTACTCATCAGATTTCTTCATCAGGATTCTTGAATGAATTGTCAACGCGAGAACATCGCTGAATTTCGTGCTCCGTTTCTAATAAGAAATTTGTATGGTTAAATGGTGTTAGACTTGTGGAAAATTATAACATATATTACTAAAGTGGTAACACAGCCGGTTGTGTTAATGATATTCAACATAAACTTTTTATAGAAGTGCATTTGGAGGACTCTGTGAGTACTGTTTTACAATTTTACAATAATTCTTCGCCACTACTATCAGCTGTGCCTAGCAGTAAAAAATCAGTCATGCCCAGTTGTTCCAATTGTTCCAAGTCGGTGAGTGACCGCGACTCAGCTCTGCAGTGTGACGGCTGTAAGCGGCCGCTACACATTGAGTGTACGGGCTTGTCCTCTGCAGACCGCGTAACTAGACAGAAAATACGTGGATTGAGTATTCTGTGCAATGCATGTTCTTCTAATTTGAGCGGTTTCATTGATTTAAAGAAGGTTATTAACGAGCTTAAATCCGATATACACAATAAAATCGAGGATTTTAAAAATGATATGCAAAAACGAATAGATACTCAACATACTCAACTCGCTACCGAAATCACAGCTTTAAAAAATAAAATAGCTAATATAGAGACTTTCAATTCTGTTGAAATCACAGACAAAATTGCAAATGAGGCTGTTGAGCGCATCTCTCGCGCTAAGAATATATTTATCAGAGGCATACCTGAAATTACTGGCGATATTCAAGCTAAAAAGAAAAATGATAAAGGCAAAATCAACGAGGTACTTGGTGTTGTTGCATGTGTCAGCGAACCAATTACATTTTACCGAGTTGGTAAACCTAATCAGCGCTTCCCTCGCATGCTGAAGGTGGTGATGCCTTCAGAATTTGACGCAAAATATGTTCTTAAAAATAAGAAAAAACTATTAGAAAATGCTTCCACTAGAAGTTTTACTGTAGTAGATGATAAAACACCCGTCCAACAGCAGCATTTAAAAGAACTACGTAGTGAGCTTGACACTCGCTTGGGAAACGGTGAAAGAGACTTGACAATTAGATTTGTCCACGGCTCGCCTAAAATTGTACCATTTCGTCGTTAGCTCTTCATCCACCTCTCGCCCCCATTTCTCCTCCGCTTATTTCACTGACTGGCTCTTTCTATATACTAATCTTGATTCTCTCCAAGCTAAATACAATGAACTTGTTTGTACCGTGCAATTACTTAAACCTGATATAATTCTTATAAGTGAAAGTTGGCTCAAACCCTCAATTCCTGACGTCCTAATTAATATCAATGGTTATACAATCTTTAGAGCCGACAGAGAAGTTCGAGTTGGTGGTGGCGTCTGTATATATTTATCTAATGATATAATTCAAAACTTTTCTGTAACTATTGTTGATAAACTTGTTCCAAATATAGATGTTCTCTGTGTAAAAATCGCTAAACATACTGTATCCATTCATATTGCATGTGTATATCGTCCTGGCGATTCCCACATTGACGACAATGTTAATTTACTGGAAAAACTGGAAGAACTGTCTCTCCTTGAAAATACTATTATAACGGGTGATTTTAATTTTCCCGATATAACTTGGCCAATAACGCATGTTACTGATGCTATTAATGTAAAAAACCTGTTCATGAACTTTATACAAACCTCCAATTTAACACAACTAATAAATGAACCCACACGTTTTCGTATCCATAATGAACCATCAGTTCTCGATCTGATTTTCACTAACGATGAACAACTTATTTCCTCAATAGATGTTTCTTCTCCTATTGGAAAATCCGATCACGGCGTAATAACCGCCCACGATTCAATTTAATATGCCATCCTTGCTAAAAAGCAAAAATTATGCCACCTACGACGTAACGGACTTTGATAAGATAAACCATGATCTTTCACTTATCAATTGGGACAATCATCTGGGACAAAACTGTTTGTCAATGTGGAATAATTTTCACAGTATTGCAACCCGGTGCCTGTCTGATAATACTACACAACGAAGAGTTTACTTTAATAACTTGAAACCATGGATCGACTCTCAAATTATACAGATGATTAAGCATAAGAGAAATCTTTGGAGGAGGTACAAACACTCTAATAACATACAGGATTTTTTAGCTCACAGAAGATTCTCTAACACAATAAAATTGAAACTGACAACGTCGCGACATACCTATGAAGAGAAAATCGCTAACAGTGACAATAGTAAAAAATTCTTCAAATATATCCGTTCTTCGATATCTTCCAAAGTTGCTGTACCTATGCTTCAAAAACTCAATGGAGATTTATGCACTTCCTATTACGAAACTTCACAAACTCTAGCTCTTTCCTTTTCAAAAGCCTTCACTATCGAATCGGTAAATGATAATCTCCCTCCGCTGGATATGCCTCGAGTTCCAGCTTCGCTTACTGATATTTATTTCTCCCAGGATGAAGTTAAAAAACATCTGCTGAAACTCCGAAGTAACTCATCACCAGGACTTGATGGTCTACCAGCCTTCTTCCTAAAGAAATGCGCAGAAGTTTTATCTCATCCCTTGTCTAAAATAATGAATGCTTCATTTGTGCAAAGTTACGTACCTCTCACCTGGAAACTGGCATCTGTTACTCCCATATATAAAAAAGGTAATAAACTTGACGCTAACAACTACCGCCCTATCAGCTTGCTGCCTATTGTTTGTAAGGTAATGGAATCAATTATCAAAGAGTACATGACCAACTTTCTGCTACATCAAAATCTTATTCCTCACCAGCAACATGGATTTGTAAAAGGTCATTCAACCTTAACCAACCTTCTCCACTGCGTAAATGCTTGGACGAAAGCCCTTGATAATAAAAACCCAATAGATGTAATTTACCTTGATTTCTCTAGGGCTTTTGACAGGGTTCCGAAACATCGACTTCTATATAAACTAGAATATTTAGGCATCAGGGGTAACCTTAATATGTGGATCTCTGACTTCTTGAGTGATAGACAGTTTAAAGTTAGAGTTGGCCAATAACATTCTGAAGTAAGGCCAGTAACAAGCGGAATTCCACAGGGTTCAGTTCTCGGCCCCTTGTTGTTTATTATCTATGCGAGTGACATTCAACTTCATATTTCTAACTCCATTTCGTTCTACGCTGATGATACCAAAATATTTGCTGATCCCGTCACTGACTATCACAGCCTTCAAGGTGACCTCGATTCCTTGCAACGATGGTGCTCTGACTGGCTCCTTCCGCTGAATGCAGATAAGTGTGTCATTCTTCATATCGGTAAAGACAATCCTAATTTACCATATTTTATAAATGGACGGTCCTTAAATTCAGTGACGTCACATAATGATCTCGGTGTCATAGTGAACACAAGCCTTACCTGGAGTGATCATATCACCGCGGTATGCAAACGTGCAAATACCAGACTGTTTCTAATTAAAAAAACATTCTCAAAAGTGTCTTTCGAAACCTCCTGTAAACTTTACAAGTCGTATGTTCGCCCGATACTCGAATACGCTGGACCAGTGTGGTGTTCAGATCTAGCTCGTGACCAGAATATGCTGGAAAGAGTGCAACGTAGCGCAACAAGACTCTCGTTTGGTCCCGTAAGGCCGACTTACGAGGATAGACTGTCAATGGCTAAACTCATGACATTCCAGCAGCGACGTCTTCGTGGTGACTTAATTCTAACTTTTCGCATCATAAAATATAATTTTGGTGACTTAGCTTCGATTTTTCCGCTAAATTCTGATCATCGGCTTCGAGGACACCCCTTGAAACTCAAGAAAGAAAATTTCAAGACAAGGACCAGGCAGCATTTCCTGAGTAATAGAAACTTTGTAGTTTGGAACAACCTGCCAAATGATGTGATTAATGCGCAATCGGTGAACTTGTTCAAAAATAAAATTGACAATTACCTCTTTTCTATAGACTAGATCTTTATTTACTAGGTATAATATGTTCTTGTTATTCAAATTGTATTTTATTTGGGGCATTATTTTCTATAGACTAGGTCTTTATTTACGATAATGTTCTTGTTATCAAATTGTATTTTATTTGGGGCATTATAGGACATCTGTCCTCTGCCCTTACTGAATTTGTAATAATAATAATAATAATAATAATAATTTATTATACTCTGAGAGTATAATATACTCGTATAATAAATCTGAGAGTGGATTAATAGATCTGAGACCAATGTATTTCTATTGCAGATTGCTAAAATATTATTCAACTAGTCACAGTGTTATTTGAAGACTCTACTATATCAGGACCTAGTTCAAACTCACATTCGTTATGGTATTTTAGCTCGGGGCTTCGCTTTGAAGACCCATCTTAGTCCAGTAGAAATCTTACAGGACATAGGATTACTAATATGGAAGGAAACACGGTTACTCATCAGATTTATTATACTCTGAGAGTATAATAAATCTGAGAGTATTGTATGAATGGATCTGAGACCAATGTATTTCTATTGCAGATTACTAAAATATTATTCAACTAGTCACACGGTTAATATTCCTAGTTGTATTTACCTAACTTGAAATAAAGACCTGCATATTGTTCCGCTAGTAACTAAATCAATCCTCTCTGCGTTTCACAACAAAACTGAAATTATTTGATAGATGAATAAATTATTGTCAGCTATTATTATTACTATCTGATGACAAATCAAACTTAATTAATATGTTTAGATAAAACAACTGCGACAACGTGCGATTATGTTAAATTGTTCTTTTGTGGCTCGAAATTCCACAAAATTTACACCAAACCAATGGGATATTTTACCATTCAAAAGTATTTGAAATGCGAAAAATACGGGAGGGTGCAAGGAACGCCATGCACCTAGAATAGTTTATACACCGAATTGTTTTTATAATAGCAGTATGAAAAATTAGAACAATAATTATTGTTTCTGTATAAATAAAGAAGGCACATCGTCCATAGGGAAGCATTTTTAGAATCACATTTTTAAGCCATATTTTGTAGAAAGCAATGCAATAGAAAGTACGCGTAGTCGATGTTTAGCAAGTTGGAAGAAACTTTACTATTTAATTGTATTCCTCAGTGTTCAAATATTATTACATTTGTATTATTAAATTATTTATCAATTTAAGGAAATCTCAGAAGGATCTTCACATATTGATAGAGACTAAAAAGCGAGCAACAGCAACAGGTCTTCTTTTTATTTTGTTTCAAACTCGAACTACGTGTACTTTCGGAAGAGAAATTGTAGCATTATTACAATATAGACGTACTATTATGACACAAGCAGGGCACAAAATGAAGACGATATTTTATTTAACCTTTCTTTACCCAACATAATGAAAAATGTATTCTTTCTATACAAATATTAATTGAATTAGCAGTTATATGTTACATGTAGATCCTAGTATGTTAATTTCCTAAAACAAAAACTAAAAGGGAACGCTAACTTTATGTTTAAACTTTCGACAACTTTTAGATTTTACAAAAAATGTTAAATCTAATAGAGAATTCAGTTATTAATCTCAATAATAAAACACTTTATATTAGTTTGTAATTGACCTGAAAAGTTATGCCACTCTATGACATACCTTTTAATTTTTAGTCGAGGATAATATCCTGGAATCTTATAATTTTAAGTCTTGGATTAGAGATAGGTAGGCTCGCAACTTTAATAAAACCTTCATTATTATTCTATGCTGCAACTTACTTCGCTGTTTTTAATTTACAAAAACAAATTTGCTCGCTTATATAGTCAGAGGAGACTTCTAAATTGCAAACGTCAACGTGAACTAATTTGTAACTAAGGAAATTGGTGAAACATGATATAAAAACTTCATACAAGTCACCGACCAATCCACCATGTTCAATTTGGAAACAAAGATACAAGATATTAGTATATAATAGTTAAATAAAGATCTGCTGAGAGCCACACCCACAGGCTACCTCTGTGGCCACACCTCTGACTTCTGTCACCCTTGTCACGTCTCCCACCCATGTTTTTTCTGTTTAATACGCACTGTACTTACTATCAAGCCGTCCTTCTCTCCAAATTGAACATATTTTTATTTCACCATGGGGATCCTTATATATGTATCTAAGATCTGTTCAAAAGGATATATGCAGTATAATTCTTAAATGGGCCTTTTCCACTAAATTGAATTTTACTATTTTATTAATATCAAACGTTATACTGGTCCATAAGTAAAGGTTGAATCAATCCAATTTATTAAAGAAGTATAATTAAGCGGAGTTATCCAAGTACAAAGTGACCGGTCTTCATGAATCATTTCAAACTGCGCGGTTCGCTGACATAACACTCCAGTAGCCAATAAAATGTAGACAAGTTAAAGAACGGCTCCACGTTGCCACATATAATTTTAATTTTTTCTTGGCAACTACTAAATTTATATTCTGATAATTTTGAAATGAAAATATTATGTATTTTTAGGTGAAATGGTAATTTTGAAATGAAAATATGTATTTTTAGGTGAAATATTTACCATAAATTATTACTAAAGCAAATCAACATGATTATTTTACAATTTATCACTTGAGCAAAATAATTTTTATGTATTTTTCGCTAAAGGTGACAACACTACACAATCTATGCTAGAATCAACTAAATGATGATTTGATAACTTAGGTTATAAAAACTAACCTTCTTGTTTTAACATTGCGCATTTCAGCACTTAGAAAGTTCATATTTGTGACGTAGAAATGTTAACCATTTCACTGTCAACTCTTGGAAGGTTGTCTAAATCAGCCCTAAGATATCCCTCTTCAATTTTCTTCATTTTAAATCAAATTAATCAAAACACAAAACAAAAGTTAGGTTAAGCACACTTCACTTGACAGAACACAAAATGCAGGGCTGTCAACAGACAACAACGAATTGGAGTATGACGTCAATGGCGCGTTATTTGAAATATATGGTAATTTTAACAATTTTTTCAAAATATATCTGGCGAAGAAAAAAATTTAAAAAAATATTTTTTAGGCATAACTAAGTATATATTTTATAATAAGCAAATCAAAAAAAGATGTGGAAAAGGCCCATTGTCTTTGCTCATGTCCTTTCTGAATTGAAATGTTTCATAGCATTCTACTGGTTGATTCTTTTGGAAATATTTCGTCTGCGAGGTCACCTGTAATAGGGCTAACCTGTGTAAGACGGCTATCAAGCCAGAAACTACAGCTGGTCGGGTTTTTCATAGTTTGCGATTTTGCCGCTGGATGGTGACACTTGTCGCCATTTCGTCGCCAGATTGGTTGAAATTACGAAGTGTTTTCACTGCTATTGTGTCACTATGCTGTTTCGAACTGACGAAGGCTAAGCAGCGAGAAACTACGTAATCTCGATACCATACTAACCACCAGAAGCAGTACTGCTGTCCAATAGTGAATTGCAAACTACATTGCTCTAATAGATGGCAGTTAGGTTCACCAGAGGGCGCAACCAGACGTATTAATCGTGTGATGTGGTGGAGGATTTGGTAAATTTTCTTTTGTTGAATATCTTCTGCCTCGTTTAATAATAATCAGTATCCCCATTCCACCAGATTGGTTTTAACTAAATTGTCTACTCGTAGATCAAGGCTTGTTTACAGGGATGGGTTGGCAACCATCCTGTCAATCGCCTAGGATGGAAAGAATGCCAGCTTGGTGTTAATGTGAAAGAATAAAATCAGTTGATGTTTGACTGTCCCCCTAACTAATGAGGTTTTCCAGGTTTTCCTCATTTCAGCACTGAATGATGGTTAGGGCCTACCACCGTAAGTCGTTCGTGAGGCAGATATGCAGCCCGCGAAATAATAATGGAATCATTAAAACAGTTTTATTCATTTCCAGATGATTCCAACTCGAGAAACGCGCGAAATTATTAACAGTTTTGCTTCTACTTTCGCAGTAATTTAATATTGTAGTATATCATATAATACGAGTATAGAGAATAACAACATAAACTCAATTTTAGTTAAAAATTGATTTAGACGGTGTACCGTTAGGTGTCGCAAAGACGATATTCTACCATTCACTACCAAATAATACAAATTCCAAGCGTCGGGTTTGAGTTCTACTAGAAATTCGGATACTGTTCTCGTTAAATTTGGAACGCGTCATATCTTTGGTATCTCTAGCGATGCCACTTGATGTAGTTTCCTCGTCTGCGAATCCACAAATATTGGATACAGTTTTGCGCGTGACTAATTCTGTATATAACAAGGAGGAAGATAATAGCAATAATTCACATCCCCAGTCTAACTGCCTTCGTAATGGATGCATACACGCAGATACCTAAGTTTCGACAGTTTATGGCTACATTACTCTAGGTAGAGAGTGTTCGCATTATTGAAATAAAATTTTGTCGGAGAAATTTAGGGGAACTACCGGAGTTGCCAAACTTTCCTAGTCCATTACATTACCTATGCAAGCTATTTGCATTATATAATGTAACCGTTGGGCACAAATAAGTCGACAGTTGTGTACATATTAAGTTCTCTAGGGGTTGTGTGTCTTACCTAAGTAATACTTTGCTAGAAAAATATCTACAGTTTTTAGGCATAGTAGGTGTTACGCGATTTGAATTTGGAAGTAAAAATCTGCTTTTACCTTCCTTTCAATATTTTTATCTTTATCTTGTCCTTGTGCAGTAAGGATAAAATTTAAGTGATGTAACATGCACATATTCACCTCAACATTTGGTGCACATTTACAAGGTGCGGCAGCATAACTTCCTTTTTTCAAATGCGCGCCATTCAGTCGGCTGATGTCGTAGCTGAGCGCTAGTGGTCTCGTTCGAGAGGCGGGACTATAAAGTTTTCTCATAACACAGTTCAGTCGCCATCATGCGTTGGAACAGTGAGGAGCGTGCCTTTGCCGTTGAGGCCTACTTTTCGAGCGGATGTTCTGTGATCGCAACCCAGCGCGCCTTTTGGAATCGCTTTAATTTAGCCCCGTTGGCTCCTGTCCCGGACCGGAAATCAATTTTTAGGTGGGTCACTACGTTCAGACAAACTGCAAGTGCGACAAGACGAAGAACTGAAGTCCCTCGCCCCATTAGATCACCTGAAAACATTGAGGCAGTGAGAGTTTCAATGTTGCGATCACCACGGCGTTCTGCGCGCAAACATGCGTCTGCCCTTGGACTTTCCGATCGTTCTGTGAGGAGAATTCTTCATTATGATCTTCATTTCCATCCTTACAAGATGGCGATTGTGCAGGAACTTTTTGCACGTGACTTCAATTGTCGGATGAACGCGTGTCAGGTTCTTCTCAAAGTCGTTCCTGAGGACGCTATTGTTTTTTTTTTTTAGTGATGCAGGCTCCCGATTTGGCCCCTTGTGATTTTTTTCTATGGGGTTTTTTAAAATCCCGTGTATATGTGAACCGTCCAAGGGCCCTACAATTTAAAGACCAACACCCAGGAAAAAATTGCCAACATAACGCCTGTTATGCTGGCAAGAGTCATGACAAACGCCAAAAATCGGTTTACTCAATGTATGGAGAATGGGGGACGTCGCCTATCTGATTTGATCTTCAAAATTATGTGAAACAGAACTTTAGGTATGCGCCTACATTATAAAAAACAAATAAAAATGTTCTGATTCATACAATGGGTTTTATTAAGTTTTGAAAAAAGGTGCCACACCCTGTACTTTAATATAGTTTCGAAAAAATCGTTTTAAACTTCCCCTGTTAATATTCCATTGGCAATATGATCTAATTTGGACCCAAATGGATTTGTAGCTTATTTGAAGTTACTAATTAAAGCAACCAGTCATTATATTTCACAGATCGTATATATACACGAGATAATTAGACTTTGACCTAGATAGTTACAATATAAAAATGAATAATAGTCTTTTTGCAATTACTCCACTTTAAAAGTTCCTCTTGGTAGATATACCCTGTAGATGATACATATTTTATAATACACATATCGAATAGATTGCTGCATCGCAATGTTGCCCTTCGGACTTTACGGTTACGAAAGCTATAAAAACGGGCCATTGGCACGTGGTAGTTACTTTGAATTAGGTCACGAACTCAAGAATATTCATAACCAGACAAATTGTTGTGTCCTTCCGAATAATACCAAGGAGTGTGCAATTATCATATGAAGCTGAATTCTTGTTAGCGAAGAAAAGCTGTGGGGAGTAATTTCCGATGTCATTTACAAAATTAATTTAGGAATATAGCTTGGGAAAATGTTAATGAAGTTTCGCAGCAGTGAATACCTATTGAGGATATAGCCGCAGGTGTAATTATGATTGCCTTTATTAAAGAAATTGTGGATTCAATGGCTTTTATTTCCTTTTTAATGCATAACGTGAAAAAAAATCATTTTTGAAATTGTTCTGTTTCCAAAATCATATAAAATAACCTGGAGCATACGAGTAGTTAATTTATTGCAGTTTCTTTTGGAATTACATCATCTGCAAAATAATAAAAACGGGAAACCAGAAGTATTCAAAAGATTGAGAGTGGGAGTATCAACGCAAACTTCTTACTATTGACTAAAAAACCACTGTATAATCACAGACAAGAAACTAATTCTTGTCTGTAGTATAATGCAATAAAAATAAATATATCACAAATTAACGGTAATTTCATCAGCGGTTTTTCGGTTTCATACAGGGTTATTCAGAACTTATCTCTAAAACTTTGAGGATATGTGCATCCTTAAATAAGAAATCGATATCACCAAAAAAATTTATAATAAAAGTCTTTGGATTTCCCGTAAACAATGTTAAAAGTTATACCATTTTAAAGGACTATGTAGATGGGCAACTGTACTTCAACGACATCTGATATACCACATTCCTACAAAAAAAGTAAACAAGTTTTTGTACCTGAAACGCCTGGTCATGACCGAGCGAATAGAGTTGGAGTGGGGATAATATCTCTATTGTCTATCTGTGTCGCTCTCTCAGTGCCAGTGGTAAATAAAACGAGGTCAGCCCAGCCTAGGTACTGGGTACATTAGAAACAAGAAGTCAGTACTGTTGTTTGTTGTTTTACTTATCGTAGGAGTGTTAAACTTTAAAATTTTCAAAATGGCTCTTGTGTACAGTAATGCTGAGTTAATGGACATGATTCTTATTTATGGTGAAGTTGGACAAAATGTAGTGGTAGCTTCGCGCTTGTATGCGGATCTATTCCCAATCGACACACGCCAAATTATGCAACTTTTACGGCAGTGGTACAACGTGGCCGTGATACTGGTAATTTACGTGCAAATCGTGGACGAGAAGGTGGCCCGGGACGACCCCAACGTATTTTAGCAGCTGAAGAACAAGTATTGAATCTGGTCCGTGAAAATCCGCGAATAAGTACAAGTCAGATCGCTAGGCAGGTGCCTGGGGTATCGCTTTAATGCGGCAAAATTGGATAAGGCGTGCCCAAAAGTGCAACTCGAGGGACAAAATTTCGAACAGCTTTTGTAACAAGGTATGTGCAAATTTTTTATAAATTTCATGTTTCTAATACCTAGTAATCAAGTAGCGCAATTCTTCAAAATTTGTGTAACAAAATTTTATTCATTTTAAAGACACGTCACTTTGGTCACATCTATCTATCGTTCAGTTTATTTTAAAGTAAAAACGCTGCAAATCTTTTTTGCGCCGGGTGTCGGTATACTCTCAGAACTTCCGAAGTTTTTTTCGTGCTATATGTGACATCGCCAGTTTGCATTGTCAGTCCCAAGGTCACTCCAATTACAGTGGACCAGTATCCAGCGGCGTGCAATTAAAAATTTTTTAATAGTTTTCAGAACGCGCCAAACAATTTTTTTTTGCACTACCACATTTGTACATGTATGTTGAACATCCCCAAAGTTTATTATGGATAAGTTCTGAATAACCCGCATAAAATTATGTAATAAATAAACACAGAACTAGCTTTGTTCTAAAGGTTTCCAGTCGATCCTCGACTCTTCGTCTTCGTATGCATATATAATAAAAAATTACAAGATTAACATTTTTAATTCAAAAGTCATCACATGCACTATTCACTATATTATTATTAATCTTCCACTGGTAACATCTGACTGGAGAAGAGGAAGGAAGCTTTCCCATGAGGCACATTTATCACCATTAAGTTTAATAAAAGCACACTCCTTTAATTTTCTTTTAACTGATCTTTCTTTTTTCATATAGAGGGTGTTAGTTAAACATGCGGTAAATATTCAAGAGGTTATTCCTTGGACTATTCTAAGGATATTTTATCCTTTGATGATTTTTGAAAAAGTGCTTTGTTGCGAAGATATAGGGCGAAAAAAATTTTCAACAAATCCAATTTTGGTATTTTTCACATTATTAATGTAGATGAAATAAAAGTATGGCGTACTACACTGGACGTATCAAGTAAAAGACATGTAAGAAAAAAAATTGTTTTTTCTTACCAACATCCCGTGATACTTCGGAATGATTATTTTGTATGTTTTTGTATGTTGTGTTTTTGTAGTTTGTATGTGTAGCATTTGTTAAGATTGATTGACGTTTGGCTAGTTGACGTGTAAACGGTTGTTAGTGAAGTCCTCTATCATGACTCGCTATACGAGTGCCGAGATGGCTGACATGCATTTTATTTATGGACTTGCTGATGGCAATGTATTAGAAGCTAGGCGACTGTACATTGAATGATTTCCTAACCACATTGCTCCCGATGGAAAAATCTTTCAAAGTATTCATCAACGTCTTCGAGAAACGAGAACATTGAAGCGAAGTGGAGGACCAGGAAGGCCAAGGACTATAACAACGGTTGCACCAAGCTGGAGGTAGCCATTTTGAACAATTCTTGTAGATTCAGAAATGTTACATGTAATTTTTAGTAATAAATTGTTATTTGTTGAAAATTTTTTTCGGCCTATATCTTCGCAACAAAGCGCTTTTTCAAAAATCATCAAAGGATAAAATATCCTTAGAATAGTCCAAGGAACAACCTCTTGAATTTTTGCCGCATGTTTAACTAACAACCTGTATATATAATTTTAGCTTGTGTCCAATCCAATGCAAACGGTGATAACTGTATCTCAGCGTAAACAATATTCTTTGATCAAACATGGCTTCAATGTATAACATCAATAAGAAAATATTGACGCGAGCCAAATGCCTACGCAGATATATATTATGTTGGTCACAATTTTGTGGGCAGCATATTTTAAGATCGTAAAAGAAAATCGATATGAAACATCTTTGGAAGGGGTCCAAAAGCAAACATACAGGTAAATATAATTCCCTTCAAATTTAGAAGCTGCATTCGTCGTTCGCTTATTGAATTGCATGACATTTGAATCAACTTTGCGACCCTATGTCTACTATAACATATGTTATACAGTTTTTAAAACATCACAAAATATTATTTATCGATGGTATTATTTATTTAGGAAAGCGCGGTAATGAATTTGTTATTTGAATCATCAAAGTAAATAGCAGCGATATATTATCATTTTACTTCCGGAAGTTAGACCTGAATAATAAATAATATATTTGAGGACGACATATATTTGTTTAGAGTTCTTTAACACAAATATTCTATTTTCTTTCTGAAAAAATGCATTATATCCTAATATGAAAGGAAGACAAGAATAAGTTTATGAGATATTTGGGTACTTAAAGTACTTATGCACAGACGTTGGTTCAAAAAGTCAAAGTTAAAATGTATAAAATAAAAGTTAATATAAATATGTGGCCTAAAATGCACCCTTACCTAGATATAAAGACACACATATTAAAATTTTTCCGTTCTCTTGCATGAAGTAAATTAGACATCAATGTGGAATTTGGTATGCTTTATATGATAAATAGGGTAAACTGAATTTGAGTATCATCAAAATAAATCAGTGACACTATAAAAATAAAATTGTCATCTTGAGCATTTCATGTGGTTTTCTTTTCTCAACTATAGTACGTACTATTTGGTTTAGTTAACCTATTTCATCATAATTTTCTTTTGTTCATACTTGTTATTTGGAAAAGCCCATTGAGTAAGAACTCCATGTATTGACTGTTTAAATTTTGTGGGTTCCAATGATCCATGAAGGACCCCATGAAGTCTAGTGCTCTTCTAGATCTTTTTCTTTAACTACTCTACATAAGGAGCAAGAACTCCGAAACAAACATAATCTACAATGTTTTCCTTTAGCAACATTCCTTTATTTACAATAGGAAATATTCAACTTAAAAAAGCCTTGAAGTTTTATTTTTAGTAATCTTAGATGGTATCAATTTAAGCTATACAGGGTGTCCACCTAGTGCGCGTAAGTCCAATATCTGGGTTAATAAAAGAGATAACTTAATTTTTTTTTCTACAGGGTTGTCTAATATCCCGAGCTGCACAAAATGAAAATATATTTACATATTCAGGGTGTTCAGTTTTTCCTGGACAGGTACCAACTTCATTTTTTTAAATGGAAACCTATATTTTTTATGGCATTATCGAATTCTACGTAAAAAATTAGTGGGACTTTGTGCATAACACTGCTATTGAAATATTGATAGTTTTCGAGATATTTGACTTTTAATTTTTTTTTCTTATGTTTCGTCACTTCTAATAGTTGACATAATTATGGTTGTATGACAGCTAGAAATTATTTTTTTTCAGAAGCTGTAGAGTGAAGATGGCTCTTTCGAAAAACGTATCAAAAGTTGACCTGCGATATACAGAGGGCAACAGAAATCGTGCCAAACCTGATGGTTTAAAATTTAAAAAATCTCGACTTTTTCAAATGGAACACCCTGTGTTTTATGATTTCATTAGATGCCTTTCTGTAGACTCTACAATTTTATAATAGCTTTCCCTATACCTAAGTTGCGTAGTTTTTGCAAAAAACCCACTTTTATGAAAAATACCCGATTTGCGCACTCCTTTGACGGAAAAAATATTGTAAGGCTATTTATTTTTATAAAATGTATTAGTTTACACTTCTTAAAATAAAAATAACTGAAAAATTTAGATAATTTCAGTTTAATAAACAAGTCTTTATGGAAAGTTACCATTTATTTGTAAATAAAAGTAAAAAATCATAAAAGCTCTACATGTAATTAAGAATTAGCAAAACTGGTGTATGCTTTAGAAGAAGTTCATGGGAATTATCAACAGCAGAAACCACAACATTAAACTAAATATTATCTTTGTTACTCCCATGTCTCCTGGTAGTTTTCTCATAATTCCCATTTGCTGTTCTTTCAAATCTTTCTTTCACATTTTCAAAACAGTCAGCACGTGGGAATCTCTATAAATACGTGCTGCTAGCAAATAATTCCCATGAACTTCTTCTAAAGCATACGCCAGTTTTGCTAATTCTTAATTACATGTAGAGCTTTTATGATTTTTTACTTTTATTTACAAATAAATGGTAACTTTCCATAAAGACTTGTTTATTAAACTGAAATTATCTAAATTTTTCAGTTATTTTTATTTTAAGAAGTGTAAACTAATACATTTTATAAAAATAAATAGCCTTACAATATTTTTTCCGTCAAAGGAGTGCGCAAATCGGGTATTTTTCATAAAAGTGGGTTTTTTGCAAAAACTACGCAACTTAGGTATAGGGAAAGCTATTATAAAATTGTAGAGTCTACAGAAAGGCATCTAATGAAATCATAAAACACAGGGTGTTCCATTTGAAAAAGTCGAGATTTTTTAAATTTTAAACCATCAGGTTTGGCACGATTTCTGTTGCCCCCTGTATATCGCAGGTCAACTTTTGATACGTTTTTCGAAAGAGCCATCTTCACTCTACAGTTTCTGAAAAAAAAATAATTTCTAGCTGTCATACAACCATAATTATGGCAACTATTAGAAGTTACGAAACATAAGAAAAAAAAATTAAAAGTCAAATATCTCGAAAACTATCAATATTTCAATAGCAGTGTTATGCACAAAGTCCCACTAATTTTTTACGTAGAATTCGATAATGCCATAAAAAATATAGGTTTCCATTTAAAAAAATGAAGTTGGTACCTGTCCAGGAAAAAATGAACACCCTGAATATGTAAATATATTTTCATTTTGTGCAGCTCGGGATATTAGACAACCCTGTAGAAAAAAAATTAAGTTATCTCTTTTATTAACCCAGATATTGGACTTACGCGCACTAGGTGGACACCCTGTATATTATTTCTTAATGATATAAGGAAATCCCTCACGTATATACCTATAGCTGAACAGAAGTGTATGTATGCCTACTACTGGAAGAGAATCAACACGCTTGACACAAATGAGAGACAGCTGTTTCGATCTATATATCCCCATTTCCATGCAGGTTTATGAGTCAAGAATAAAAATAAGTACAAGTATGACAAAATTTATACGGATTGAAAAACTTATTTTACAATATTCCCATGCCCTTGACTGTTACTTCACATAAAAACTATACATATATAACTTAAAATACTATACTTTATTATCTGTTTTAAATGTATTATTAATCTAGTTATAGTAGATTATATCTCTTGAACTAATATTTGTTTTATTTGCAATAATTAGAAACATAGTTCTCGTAACACTGGCGTAGTTTTCTACATAACACAAAAACGCTATACTGCACTCGACGCGCGTTTGGCCAACCAAGTTAGCATCATCTGGAGGTGATTAAAACTAAACCTATGCTTAACACTGTGTCCTATTTACACCTAAATTATTGCTACGGTTCAGTGAACCATTGCGACAGCTCTATGAACCGTCTCGTGGGATCAGTGAACTATGATTTACTAACGACTTTGCGTTCGCAAAACGTACCTACTGTGTCAAGTACTTCGCAACTTTAGCTATGATCACTTATATTGCACTGAAGAGATCATAAAGAGATCGAAACCGATCTGCAGTTAGTGACATCGTACGATGTGGGGTCAAAGAATTTCCTCGTCGTTTTCATTGCAATCCAAATCCTTGTATTTTGATTCTAACTGTGTGACAAAATACGGCAAATTTGGTTTGCAATTCAGCGCTCGGGGTGGCAATTGGCAGGAGAATAGCTGTTTTGGCCTAATTTGTTTTAATCCTTATTTAAATAAGGCGTTTGCGGATGTGGATATAAAGTAGATTCGTACTATTCGCAGTTACTTGTTGATTATTTCATATGGAATGAGAAACAGATTGGCCTGATATCCAATAGTAAAAATCTGCCAAAGTAATTTCAGTTGAACGTTTTATAACAATAAATTAAATTAATTATATTCTTGATTAAATCTTTTCGATTTGTTACTGAATTCGTTGCGCTTGATACCTCAAAATATTTGCATATTAGATTAAGTGAACTGCTTTAATATTTTGTACCCTAGGGAATCCCAACGTTTAATATTTAATAATTTATCCAATAGACAGCTTAAATAAATTCGGAGGATAATGGAAGACTTGAGCTCCAAAGTTGTTTTGAAAGCAGCTATAAATCCTCTGATTGTCTCTTTATTTATTCAATGATTCCCTATTAAATTTGTAGATAAAGTGTTTTTGAAGTGGGTTTGCTGGACTCCCAATTTTCTCGAAGGAACTACCCACTAACCATATATTACCTTCCTTAACTCGAAAGTGATGTCTTTTTTATTCTCGTCCGAAAACACAACGCTTGAAGAGTGCAAACACAAGCTTCTTCACTACTTCGACATTCTTCTTTAGTTTGTTTAGTACTACTAAGTCAGCAAAATATATTTGAATAACTCTTTCTTTGCTATTAGCCTTAAAAATTTTATTATGTTTGCTTTATAATTCAGTAAAATAACGATTTATATCAGACAAAGTTAATAAGGCTTTGTAAATTTGTAGAAATGTTAAGTATAGCATAAGTATTATTAAACCAAAAATTTAGCACCCCTGAGTAGTGTACTTCATCCCCTAGGAAGTTATTTCCATTACCATTTAGAGGTTCTCTATATTATCTCGGGAACGGTCCAGTTTTTGATAAAAATACTTATATACAAAATTAATCCTTATAAAATTATCTATAAAAAACGTTTCTACACTTTAAAGAAGCGAGAATGGTTTATATTGTTTAATAATACCCGAGAAAATACACACAGCCAACAACGCTTCGGATTGATTTTCAATCACTACTGAATAACAACAACAGCGTTTACAGCAATCTCTAAGGCTGCCTGCACACTGATAAAGCGAAAACGGATGTATTAAAAACGTTTTTGAATAATTTAGTTAGTAGCAGTTTTCTCTACCCTTTTTATATCAAGAACACACATTGGTACTTCAAAACGAAAAACCATGTTAAGTGGTCGTAAGCCATTTTAAACAAAATGTTTTTGAATCAAGCTGTTTTCGTTTCGTTAGTATGTTTTAATTTGTTTAAAACGGTTTTTTTCATCCAACAAAATGTTTTGTATCAAGGCGTTTTTGTTCTACAAGTGTATTTACGTAAAATATTTTAAGCGAAACGTTTTTCGAAGAACCTCTGTTAGAAGGGCAAACACTGACACCTGTGTTATTCAAAAACAGGTACAGTAGAACGTACAGTAGTATAAAAGTTTATAGATCTCGCTTAGATATATAAACTTTGGTAGTATCACTAGTATCGGATGTTTATAGGAAATATATTAAAAAAAAATGGGTAACATTTCTTGCTACCGTATTTGATTACTTATATACTTAACAACCTTATTTTTCACAATGACGTAGTGTCATTAATCAGAGGGTGATTAAAACAGTTTTAATAATCTCCAGATCACGTCAACCTAGTTGGCGAAACGTGCGTCAAGTAGTATACTAATTTGGTATTATATGGAAAACTATGTCAGTGTTATCTTCACACCAAAGGTTCCAACCCCCTTCAAGATCCTTATTTTTGTCTTAGTTTTGGAGCATCTGTAATTTTCTATGATTTTAATACTCATAAGTATTTTATTGTATATTTTGTGTGAAATATGTGTAAAACTTCTTTCACCAATGGCTATTTAGCTTTTGGTTTTCGATCAGCAAAGACAGTAACACCTACACCCTTCTTGTCAAATTTTTTAGTAGTTTAGTATCTCTTTTGCAGCAATTTTCTTTTCAAAAAAATTTCCCGGGATATTTAAACGAAATAATTATCTTACATCACACACACACACACACATACACATACACACTACTTTCTTTAAGCAATTGATCACTGTTTTTCCATAAATTAGTTTTAGAATTCACATTCGAATAAGCATGCCAGCATATCACGTTACCCTATTATTCCAGTGGAGATTTGATTGTATACTTAAATAGCACAGTATAATTATAATTAATTGTAGCAAACCGCGAACTTATTACACCAGCCATTTCCAGGAAATCGAATGTGGTCCAGGTTGATCGTAAGCTAATTCAACCTCTCGTATCTCCAGAACTAAAAAACCTTTTGGAATCAAGCTTGAAACAATATTTTATACGTTTTAATTATAATCAATTTTAGTTAACCGGGATTTTATTACAACTGTCATTTTGCTCAAATCGGATAAGGCCCAGCGTGAATCGTAAGCTAACCCACATTTTCGCATCTCCGGAATCAAAGAACGTATTGAAATGAAACTGTATAATATTTTTTATATTTTAATTATGATTAATATTTTTTTAAATTAAAAGTATAATAAAAAGTTATATACTTTCGTATGTTCCGTTTCGGATAAGTTGAAGTTCTGAACCGTTCATCGCTAAATAACTTTAGGCTTCTAATGAGTTTAATAGTAAAAGATGCTTATGAAGAATTTCATAATAGCAAACAAGCATACTGTTTGAGTGCATTTCATATCATATAATTTCAATAATTTAGCTATAAGTTTGTTCATTTAAACATTCAAACTACAGCTAGTATTTATTCTTAAAAGGAAGAGAGCGTGTGGCACAAAACTCTTTAAAAAGTGAACTCTTACCGAACATTGGCGAGAGTATGCCTCCTATTCCTAAGATATCGATTGTGGTGCTTCTGGAGATCCGCGATGGATCCCTGTTCGGCTTGCATCTTGTTTCCAGACGAAGGGGCTGTACTAGTACCCTCACTGGAAGTGGTGCTAGTTACCGAAGCCCTAGTACGTTGTCCTTTCCTGCTTGTTTTCACCGAAAGAGTCGGGGAAGGGGACTGAACATTCCTCCTCTTCTTAAAGCTGAGTCTGCCGCCCAAGGGATGGAGGGTAGCGTGTCCCTCGTCCTCCTCCTCAATGAGGAAGTCCGAGTCCTCTTCTGCGATGTCCTGCAGATGCGGCGATGGCTGACGGGGCCTGGGGGGGCTGTCGAGCGGGGGAGTGGGGGGCGAAGGTGGGGCCGGCTTGCCTTCGGGCGCGTCGCACCAAGGCAAGCAACACTTCCAGGCCCCGACCAGCGTGGCGACTTGGTTCCCTTCGCTAAAATAACATTATATCACCTGTTGCCACTTGTTGGTTGAGGGGGGTCGGAATCGGGGCAGTTTGGAAGACTACACGGTGGTCACCGTATCGATTATCGTATATTGATTGTCAGCACATAGATTTTAACACTTTTTACGAATCGACTAATACTGATAAAGTGATAAGGCGTCGGAACCAGCCATCACACCGGTTGTGCACTACCACGTGGGGAGGCCTAGGTGCCGAATTGGATCAAAACACGATGTATTTCCGTCGTGGTTATTTCAGAACAGTTGTAGGAGTATTCATAACCGTTCTAGCAACATTGATTTGATTGACCGCACTCTGCATTAACCAAGGTCTCGGTACACGGTTTCCAAGCTTCGCATTATTTTTCCATAATCACGATCATCACGCGATCCTGCACACCGCGGTCTAACACTCCGAACGGGCTCACAATAAAAAAATTGAAAAGAAAAACAACAGAAAACCAATTGTTTTGCTTTAAGGTTAGGGCATTTTAAACGGTTCTGAACGAGCGCAACAAAAAACAATAAAACTAACTCTGTTCTCCTTCCGCTGATCACATGTTACTTGATTTGTTGTCTCACGTCGTGTCTCAATAGATACATTCTAATTTTAGCGAGTAATGTTGATTAATAGAGGAAAGATTGAACGGCCGCACGCCGCGACGAACAGCTGGGCTGGTACTAAACGACGCCGATGGTGGCGCTTCCCCTCCTCTTACACCGACGCCTCGATAAGAGAGGGATGTTTACCCGCTGGAAATTGCATCGCACAGTTCATCTTCCGCTGGAGATCAGGTGCACCCAGTAAGATGCCGCCAAGTACGTACGGTGTGCCGTTTGAGAGGCTAGTCGAGCCATTAACTAATTTGGAAGATTGGTTAAATGCACGTGTCTAGTTCGAGTATATATTTTCATCGTTATGTCAGCAGCGTAATTGATTTAACTGCTACAGTTGAGCATGAACTTGTAAAAGGTTAATGGCTGATAATGTATACTGTATGTATCTAAATAAACCTGACAATAAATGTTTAGTTGGTGAAACAAAGCACAGGAATGCCTATAGGAATAGATGTATATGCATTTAAAAGCGAACAGTTCCTCTCTAATAAATAGTAAAATTTATTAGTCCTCACTTACTCAAAATAGCAGTAGTTCGCGGGCAACATCGGGTAACATCAGTTATATAAAATGAAGTATAAATTAAAAGATATATGAAAAATAGGAAAACTATAATATAAATCACAAAATATAATGAATTAATATTTTCAAATACAAATCAAAGCCATTAGAAGAAGTATCCATAGTGTGCACACTGAGAGCTGAAGAAATAATTCGAAATTTGTTAGTATGATCTTCAAATAAAAGCTTATTAATGTTTTTAAAATATTCCATCTATATTATATAGATGTATATAGTAGTAACACTTGTTAATTTTCTTAAAGTTAAAAACTTTGAACCTTTTCAATAACGGTAAACTTGAAGTCGCATAAAGTGTAATTTGTAAGTGTACCAGCCAAAGTGTAATTTTAACTTAACTGCTGTAGAAAAAGAATTTTAAGTATTTTCAGCAAATCTATATTGCAATACAATTTTTGCCTCATACTTTCTCGTCTTCTCTTTTTTGCCTACGTTATCAATTAAAGTATTATATGATCTACACTAATATATTATGTTACTAGGAGTAGAAGGCGAGCATTATTTATTGAGTCCAGAAGTTTACACAGCCGAGGCTGTGTAAACTGGGTGAAACACATAAAGAGCTTTATACTCCCAGTGACATTTTCTGCAAGCGTCAAAATTAAAAGTGTATTTCTTCTGTAACTAAATTACAAAGCAAATTTTGCCGTATTTTATTTTGACCTTTTTATGTTGACATAAAAAGGTGGAAACCGGTCTGCAATTAGTGACATCCTAAGATGTGTGGTCTTGGTATCTCCTCGTAGTTTTCATTGCAATCCGAATCCTTGTATTTTGATTCTGTGTTAGACAAAATACGGCAAACTTTGCTTTGTAATTCAGCGCTCGGTGCGGCATATAGCCAGGAGAATAGCTGTTTTAGCTTAATTTGTTTTAGTCCTTATTTAAATAAGGCTTTTGCAGATGGAGGACCCCTAATGATGTCCTTACTATTCGTAGTTATTTGCTATAATCATAGAAATAAGTACCATCAAACAAATTCGATACTGGGCGCTAACAATATAGCCTACAAAAATACGTCTGTAACAAAAAATTTCCAATTAAATTAAGATTCATATAGCATTGCATAGCTAACAGAAAGTTTGTGTCTTAGATTGCTAGGGTGAATATATATTAGTATATTTTATATCTAAATTTGTCATTGTTCATAGTTTATGATGAGTTTTATGCCTAACAGACTTTACAAATTTATGATATCAATTTTGCTTATTAGACGATTTGGCAGCTTCTGTAATCAGCAAGATAAATACAGCTATAAGCAGATCGGGTGTAGCCAATAAGATACACAAATTGCGTTGTGCCGTTTGAGATCTAGTTCAAACCATTAACTAATTGGGAAAATTGGTTAAACGCATGTATCTAGCTGTAGTGTGTGCCTTCATTGTTATATCAACATTGTAATTGATTTAACATGTGCAGATGGGCACTATTTCATCATAATTTATGGTTGGATCATGCATACAGGGGCCTTTGAGCGCTTCTTTTAACACATTTTTTGGAATGACACCCGTAAACACTGTAGTTTGTGTTGTGCTGGTTTGTCTTGAATGCTATTTAGGGCCGGTTTCACAATGCATTTTAACCAATAGTTTACTGACTATAAGTTTAGAATGTGAATTTCTTTAACATTTTATCTATAACTATGCACAATCTAAACTAATAGTTAGTTAACTATCAGTTAAGTAATGGTAACTAGCAATTGTGAAACTGGGCCTTAAAATGTAAAAATAGAGATGTACAAATACTAGCCACGTCGTTTCATCATTGCAATACCAAATAGTTACAAGCACCACTAAATTATTACGTCAAACAAACCCAAATACATGTTATTTATCATTATATCAGCTATAAGTCTCCAAAAATGATCTTTTAAATAGGCTCAAATATTTTCATGCAGAAAGCGCATTCATTTTTGGAATCGTCAGTAATAGAATAGTTACTATTGGCGATTCCAAAAATGAATGCGCCCTCTGCATGAAAATATTTGAACATACTTAAAAGGTAATTTTTGGAGGCTTATTGCTGATATAATGATAAATACCATGTATTTGGGTTTGTTTCACGTAATAATTTAGTGGCGCTTGTGATTTTTTGGTATTATAAAGTTAAAAATTACGTGATTTTACATTTTAAAATGGCATTCAAAAGAAATCAGCCAACACAAACTGCCGTGTTTATGGGTGTCATTCCACAAAACGTGTCAATAGAGGTGTTTAAGATAGAAGATAGGTAGAAGTTTGGTTCTAGTATAAGAAACTATTTCCCACTCATTTCTCCAAAAGGCATGTAACAATTTATTAACAGGGAACACATTTATTTACACAACATGACCACTTTGTTGCAGTTTGTCTATACTTCTCTATTATTAGTCTTATAAAAACAGAATATATTTTAATGTGAACATTATTTAACAAAAAACAAGCACTTATATGGTATCACCATAGTTTATCACACTTATTTTAGCTCAAAATGTAAGTAAACAAAAACTAGGGTACCTGTTGCAACCCAAAAAATTCATATAATTAGCAATGAAGCACTTATGGGACGTTTGACTGCTTTTACCACTCTTTTTATCCTTTATTTCAAACTAACTAGCACATGAAGTCACTATATTTAAGGCAGTTGAATGTTAAATTGCTAGATGATGTGATATGATGCAAAATTTGTACTCGTCTTCCTCCATATTTGTTTACAATCTGCAGCGCCCTCTTCGGTAATCTGAATCGCCAATAGACTCAAAAAATATTCGCGTGATTATCTTGGTAATTAAAAATGGATAAGTTAATCTAGCATTCCATTTGTAAAACATTTATAAGAAATAATTTCCTTAAATATGTTATAACAACTATGACGAAATCGAAATCACTTGTTCCATCACTTTTAGGATATATTTTTCCGTTTACATAATCGTCTGGATGCTTTGTAGGAATCGGAAAATATAGGAAATTAATTCCACAGATATTTCCGCTACAATAGCATCAACGCGGTAACAGGAAATGTAAGCAGACATCTAATAAAATCTGTTAAATAAATACACCTAAAACGAAGAGCAAAGAAAATTGGATCGTTCTTCATATAAATTAAACCTGACAGCGATCCAAGGCATTTTTGGTGAAGCTTAACCAATAAATTAAGTGTTTAATTGGTAGGGTCTTAACAGAGGTTTGATTTCGTCTCAGGCAAATGGTCCAGAAAAGTCAGAGGTGAATTTGGAGATATGAATAATTTGATTTCTCCGAGTTTTGAAAGGAAATTTATAATGATACCTTTTCCGCAACCCGAATATATTTACATAAGAAATTTCATATATATAGGCAAACAAAGGAAGTAAGGGAATGATTTCCAATTCTATTTACGCTTTTCGATTTCATCTGATTGAAATGTTATTGTATTATTATTTTAATATAAGCGTTATCAGAAGTTCCTCGGTAATGAAAATTTATACTCATATTTATAAAGTGCTGCTTGGGTAAATTGCTTGCCGTCGTCACCTCACGTCACGCCCTTGTCATTTTATTAATATTTAACTCATTTCATATTTTGTGTTATTATTTTAAAATTTGAATAAAAGAATAATTTTAAAAGCCATATTTTCCGAGTGAAAAAGTTCCGAGTGAAAAGAAATACGTATTCAAGAATACTTTGTTTGAATATTAAGTACCTATACTAGTGGTGATATGCCTCAACAAGTTCCCAACATTTACCAATTTTCGACTTCATCTGATAAACTTATCCATCTTTAATTTAATTGTTAAATACCTATAAAGTGTATATAAGGTTTATCGAAATTGTATGGAATAAAAGTCTTCAGTATTAATGCCTCAATAAAAGCCTCCAGAGTTATCTTTCTTAAAAAGTTGTTTCCTAAAACAAGGATTTGTTTGCTTTGGACATAATTGCGTAATAGTTTCAGTAAGTTACTGTTAGATGACAATGCTGTCAAAAAGTAACTAAACTATTTAGGGATATTTTGTGTTTAGCGCGTTACTGTAAAGGACAAGGCTTAACTATTTTAGAGACAGTAAAAACGTATTGGAAACTGTTCTATTTATTCATTGGTGATTGATTATAAATTTAATAATGGGACACATTGACTGTTTCATATAAGGCAACTAAATTTGTGACGTGCAACATAAAAATCCCTAAATTGCAATCCACCAGTACGATTTCTGATTAAAATGTTTGCAATCTGTTTGACCGATAATATTTTCGGTGCGACATCTAGGTTTCCGTTGTCTAAAGTCATACTAAATATGTTTACCTAGTTCATCTTTTGACTGCTTCATTGACAAGGGAATTCAAATGTACCCTTAAAAGTAATGCCAGTTTTTATTTGTGGCGTGATTTATTGAAACAACTCGCTGTCTAAAAATAATGCAAGATAATATACAAGTAAAATTTTTAATCTTTCGTAAACATTTCGACCAAGAGTGTTTACGAAATCTTTTCATCTGCTACTGCTTTTCATATACGAGTCTAATGTGTGGCATTATCAACGACAAAGTACATGGTTAACTGCGTAAGTAACATCCGCTGTTAGAAAAGAACAGATAATCTCTACCCCTCATTCTAATCGCAAGGAATAGCCCGAAAGTCTGATACTTATGTGGGAGATGAGGCGGTATATTATTATTTTGCGGGTCGCATTTGAGCCGCAGGAACGACTTACGTTGGTAGGCCGTAACCACCATTCAGTGGTAGAATGAGGGAAATCTATAAAACCTTATTAGTTAGTGGGCCAGTCAAACATCAACTGGTTTTAATCTATCACATTAACACCAAGCTGACATTCTTCCCATCCTAGGCCATCGCCAGGATGGTTGCCAAGCCATCCCGGCGAACAAGCCTTGCTCTACGAGTAGATAATTTAATTAAAAATTTTCTGGTGGAATGGGGATTCGAACCCACGACTTCTGGGTTGAGCGATTGAGACACTAGAGACCCCGACAAATGATACCGTTCATTTGTTACCCACTGACATCAGTGACTATATAGGTTTTTAATATTAATTCATAGAAATATGCTTGATCACTTGTGTGCAAAGATCCAACTTTATATACAATTTAATAACCGTAGTGATGGGTATCATTTTTTAGAGTACAACAAACTGTATTTAATTCATCCTCCAACCTTTACTTCCATAGGAAAGTAGTAAACCGTCACAACGCTCGGAGAAATGTTCTACATAGTTTCTTATTTAGCTTAGGCATCCTCTGGCAAGGAATATGAATAATATTCCTACTGGATCTGAATACAGCTCGGTATTGAGTAAACCTCAGCACGGACATCAAAGCTCCGACATTCTGATGACCCGTCTACAAAGTCTAACTCATCAGACATCAAAAATAGCCCAGTCAAATTACACTTTCAAACGTCAACTAAAGTGATTGTTGTTCGTTGAGTGTTATCGTTGGCAAACATTAAAGTTACAAGTCATGGAATCCAACCATTTTGCACCACTAATACTAAATTTTGCAGCAGATCTAACTAAGTATTTAATTTTATTGGAATTTCGCATCGCAATAATCTCTTAATTGTGTATGCTCTTGATGGAAGACAGATTACAATCCCTTACTATGAACCATCACATTTATTCGTCGTTTCTTAGTATATTAGGAACATTTTTTTAGATAGCATACCACGGTTATCAAACCACACAATGTCTTTAAAAGTTAAGAAGGAATTGCTAATTTTTTAAGATGTATCCATGGGATTTGATACAACTTTCAGAAAACCCTCCCCTAACGATTAGCAGTAGTTTGTGCTAAACTAAAACCATATTCCACCTAATTTGACTGGAGTAAAAGGACGGTAAACCGCTTAAAATTTAGTTCACGTCTTCCACTTCACCTTGCCGGAGCTTTCATCGGACGCAGATTACTTACGATGGCTGTGGGCGAGATAAACAACACTGCGTGATCATTTGAAAACTTTCCGCCACGCTGCTAGGCAAGGTGATGCGAATGTCAATTTTCTACACGTGGATATAGATGTAAACACAGTTGCCGTTAGGACATAGTTATAGTTTGAGTTCACACCATTCTTATAGACTGGTGTATAGACAGAATATAGACAATATTTTTTTTTAAGTACATCCTATATATCTAGTTAGGCGAGACTGCCACTATAATAATTATACTAGGTATCATCGCCTCCGCGATTATCTTTTAACGGAGTTAAACGGAGTAAATCTAGGAGGCGGTGCTAGGTATATTATAGACAGACGTATATGCCCCGTCATGACATGAGTGTCAGTCACTCCTACCACCAAACGACATACAGCTGTCACGAGATATTAAGACTCTCCAGTGGCGTAGATACAGGTCTCAACCTGAAGACAACTCCTCGTGAGATATATTCTGAAACATATATCAAAAAGGTACACAAATTCCTGAGGATATCCTTTATGAATGTATATACTAGGTATATAGACAAGTATATGCTTACACTGACGTAGCTTTCCACATAACACCGAAACACTATACTGCACTCGACGCGCGTTTCTCCAACCAAGTTGGCACCATCTGGAGATGCTTAAAACATGTACGAGATGATTAAAATTATATAAACATATTTATTCACCTACAGATGATGCCAACTTGGTTGGCGAAACCAGTCGAGTGTTTTGGTGTTATGAGGAAAACTACGTCAGTATTATCTTCACACCAAAGGTTCCAAGAAAAGTATATGCTTTTTGCCGTAATTATAAAGAAAGTAAGACTACTAGCATCAGTAGTTGTTATAAGTATTCACAGAGAAAAGCAATTTATCAGAATTCAATAATTCTAATATGCATGATATTCGTTTTGTCTAATAAAACATTATCTCCTTTAAACTGTTTCATCTTTAGTTAAATAAAGATATAGTTTCATTATAACATCATTCCATTCTTTAATTATTATATTAAAGTTTCTTTAAGACAAGTGCCTAATATTTCCTAAAGATACGAACATATTTTTTTAGAAAAACAAATGTGAAATAGTGGAAATATTTATATCTATATCTTAGTCAGTTAGTATAATTACAAGGCTGAGAACCACTTTACTGTTGCTGAGCGAAAATGGGATTGAGGCTAGGCTATAGACAAAATACAGTTCAAAACACAAAAAACGTCAATATATCAGAGCAAAATATACTCAGATTGATAGTCTAAGACTAAGGCCTGAATTTAGAGACTGCACTGAAGTTATACTTATCTCTTCCTCAAATCTTACTCATTGCCAACTCAGGTTCAAGTTAGGAAGTCCTCACCTCATTTTCACTATCGGTATTCAAGAAAATACATAAGAGAGTGACTAACTTGAATGTGAAGTTTGCCAGTAGAGGATTGGGTAATAGTAATCTGGCAATAGAAAAGTAATCAAACATTCTTCAACCGTAAGGTGAGGAATATATACATCTGACTTCTATAACTTGTTACTCATTCGTCACTCACCCTCCACTCATTTATTAGGGAGATTTGAGTGTCTCATTGAAGGGAAATTGTTTCCACCCAGCACCTAACCGACTGAGTTATCGCCGCAGCATTGGATGCAATGGATATTATGGATTAATAGTTTCACTAATCCTTATTGTAAATTAGTATCTGATATAATGAGTCGAGGTTTAAACATAAACGTCTTACATATATATTCAGTGTCTAGTTTTAACTGGATCATCCACTAGAAGAAAATATACCACTGCGCAGTGTTATTAATATGAAGCATGGTACCTAAGGGACAGAATTCACTTTGGTAAATATTAAATATTTTTTTTATGTTCATATAAAATCAGGCAAGAGCATCTTTCAATCCAGATATCGTTATTATAATCATCTATATTTTTGTAAGTCTTTCTGCTTTAGGTGCATTATAAACTCTTTTCAACGAAATAACTGAAGTGCGAATCAATAAAATGGTATTGAGCTCATTATGCATTTTTAATCCAAGTTCTATTTCCGACCACCCTCCTAATTAATGCAGTACTGGGTAACAGCTTTCTCGTCGCCGAGAAGCCGAAAGCGGATAAATGCTGAAGCCCAATGATTATTCCGCCTTTTGTTACGGGATTGCACAAAGGTCGATCCTAAAGAGCTACTAAAAGTAACAGCAAAAATTACGGAGTGTCTACAAAGTTCCCAGGCATTGAACTGGAGATGATTTAGACAGTTTTTATCAAACTACAGGAGATGGCAATTTCTTAAACGATACATGTAAAGGGAGAAGATCAGTATTATATACAAATTCGATTTTTACTGTCACTACTAGGTACTAATCAGGAGTTCCGATCCAGTTATTCTACCATTAGAATAACTGGATCGTTATAACTATAACGTCACCTTGCTTATTTAACTTTCTTATATAAATTGATACATAGCCATATTAACTGTAATTATATTTTGGGCATGATTAGCTTTCGCGTCCCAAGAGTTGAATCGCGGCAGAATAACCTTTTTTATTTGCCAACAGTGCGCACTAACGTTAAGAAATATTCTCCTTTACATAACATGTGTAATATTTATAATGAGATGACCTCTCCAGTTGGTATTTTTTCATGTAATATTAGTAGCTTAAAAAAAATTACACTCTGATTCCTTTTTTGCCTGTTTTATTTAAGGTTTGCCTTTGTATTTTTTCGTATTATGTTTTTCTCTGTACCACTTTTTTTTTATATATATTCGTTGTTTTGTAATTTTTAATATGTATTCGTATTCTGTAATTGGGTCATTGAGCTCTGGAATATTGTATATGTAAATAAATAAATAAATAAATAAATAAATAAATAAATAAATAAATAAATAAATAAATAAATAAATAAATTAGGATTCCTTGGGTTACTGTTTCGCCAATGGCATAGAGTTTATGTCAGCAGAGTTTACAAGTTTTTTCAATTTAATTTATGGAAACATTTTGTTTTCTAGTAAAAATCATGGTAAGAGTAAATATATCCATTTCCATTTGGCAGTTTTTAGCTAGTTAAAAAAAATATTGATAGAAAAAGTTCCTCTTCTGATATTTAAATTTGAATCGGGATTGCATTTTATTTTGATGGTTAGAAATGTCGAAATATGTTCAATTGGGACTTTCATATAACTAGTTCATTTTTGATGTAAAATATAAAAGCCATGGAAGCACGTGACTCTCCAATATAAACACAATTTTATGAACTCTGAAAACTCAACTATATATTTATAATTCATATTTTAATATTCTGATTAAATTGCTATTTACATATCATAAATTATATACTAACACGGAAATAGTATAGCCCAATATGGTATTACATTTACACATTAACAATTATAATATGCGAAAAAATCCAATAATTGCAAAATATTTATGGCAACACCCTAATTTTCCTAAAATTTGTAACTATGAGTATAATAGTCATCATATTACCATTTGTGTACCTATAAATGCACTATAATATTCTACCCTTCTATTCGCTTTAACTTGAATGTTCTAGTTTTATTTAACTATCCTTGTTAAGAAGCATATTGGTAAATTAGCAACGTTTTCTCAAGTTTTTTTCTTATGGTACATCGTAGTAATAACTAATCTACTATAAATACCTACTAATTTTACCCTCCACTTATGACTACAATAATGATTGCTTCTACCCTGCTCTGTAAAAATGAGTATGAGGTACAGCCCTAATGTAGAGAACATCTTCGGTTTTCAGTCTAAATAGTTTTGTATCTGATCTCAGAACCGTGTTTGATCGTTCACTTATCTATATAAGTTTCCACATTTTGTATACTCATTTACATCTTTCTTTATACAGTGCGGTCGTAAATAGTCCCCCCCCCAGCTAAGTTTCGAACCAGATAAGATAGAGACACCGGACTAAAACTGAATTAAATTTCATGAAGTATACTACTTCTTAGTTCAAAATTGAAACTGCAGTTTTCAAAGATGGCGCTAGTGGCGCCATCAACTTTAAAACTTTAAATAGCAAGGGTGGTCATATGATACCTCATTTGAAAGGTTTTTTAATTCTCTATAAAACGGTGGCTTGATTTTTAAATTTCATTGACTATTTCCGGATTTATTAGCGTTTGAAAGTTATTTGATAAATATGGCGAATAAATGATTTTATATCATTTTCATTTAATTTTCGCACAAGAATGTCATTAGTAAATATTTTTAAATGAACAAATATTTTATTAATAAGCCCACCACAAATAATACGTGAAAAAATAAAAGAAATAATCAAACAAGGAAATAAATAAATAAATAAAAGTAATAACAAAGAAATTGGTATAACTCTGATCACGTTAATAAATGTTCAAATTGTTCTCCCAACACTTCTTGGCAATAAAATAGTCTATTCCCAAATTCCCTACTTCCCAAATGTTTCTTTAGAAATGGCCGCGCACACCTGCATAATTCTATTCCTCAAATCCTCTAGTGAATCAGGTTGGGTAATGTAAACCTGCGACTTCAAGTATCCCCATAAAAAAAATCCAGAGGATTAAGTGAACGAGTGAACGAGTGATTGGTGAACGAGCCGGCCATTCGATAGTTCCCCGTCTTCCTATCCACCTATTTGAATAGCAATGCTCCTAGATTTTTATATCATAATTCGCCATATTTATCAAATAACTTTCAAACGCTAATAACTCCGGAACTAGTCAATGAAATTTAAAAATCAAGCCACCGTTTTATAGAGAATTAAAAAACCTTTCAAATGAGGTATCACATGACCACCCTTGCTATTTAAAGTTTTAAAGTTGATGGCGCCACTAGCGCCATCTTTGAAAACTGCAGTTTTATTTTTGAACTAAGAAGTAGTATACTTCATGCCATTTAATTCAGTTTTAGTCCGGTGTCTTTATCTTATCTGGTTGGAAACTTAGCTGGGGGGGGACTATTTACGACCGCACTGTATAGGAATTAAGCCAAAAAATTTACTAAGAGATAAATTATTAATGAAACTATCAAAAATTATGATTCAATAAAGTATTATATTCCCTCGTTACCTACTCGTATAATCCTATGTAAAGGAATAACCTTATTATTTTTAATTAAATACGATCACGTTCAATAACAAGCGTTTATACACGTTTAAACTAGCTTTACTATTTGGAAAAGAATGGCAGCCATTCTTGGAGGAACGACACATTGTAGAAATACTAGAATCAATTTAGGTAGGTACTTGCTAAGTCTTCGGTACATGGAATCTTGCCGATATTAGTCAAATATCGAATATCATTTTTCCTACAAAATGAAACACTATAACTGTAATTAGTTTTTGGTATTAGTCAAGTTCACATCGTGTAAGGGAAGTGCAGAGAAAACGATTCCGTACCCAAAATTAAACTTTGCTAATTCCACCTATACTTCCGGTGAACTGTTCAAATTTCAACTACGACACTTAATAACAGATGGTGCCAGCATCAGTATTAACTATAAAGCTCCAGTTTCATAGCAGTTTTTAGTTGATTGTGTGACCCTAACACTTTGGCGATTCGATGATGTTATAAGAATCAGTTATGGAAAACCGGAAATATTGGACAATGAACCAACATCCATCAACCGATGTTGCGAACTAAGCTTTAATCAAAATATAAGAGGGAGATAATGAAAACAATGGTTACGAAACCAATCAGCATCATATGAACCTAGAGAAATATAAATAAATGACAAATTTTCCACAAACTAACGTGTTTTCACGTCAATTGTATATAATAGTATTCTCGGAATCTTTACGTAGAGCTGACCTTATTTAAAGCTACCTGTTTCTGTGTAATTCTTCTTCTTCTTCTTATGACGCCCTCTCCCTTCGGAGGTTGGCGATCCACATAGCTAACATTGTTCTGGACACAGCAGCTCGAAAGATTTCAATGAAAGTGCACCCAAACCATCTTCTGAGGTCTTTCAACCAGGAGTTCTGACGTCTACCAATAGATCTTTTCCCTTGAATCTTTCCTTCAATTATTAGTCTCAGCAGTTCATACTTGTTGCCTCTCATAATATGGCCTATGTATGTAGTTTTTCTTTCTTTGATGAGGGCTATTAGTTCTTTCGGCTTCTTCATTCGTCTAAGCACTTCTTCGTTCGTAATTCGTTGGACCCACGAGATGCGGAGCATACGGCGATATAAGTACATTTCAAACGCCTCAATTTTCTTTTCAGTTGCAGGGTCCAGACAGGGTATAAGACATAATCACGTGAAGAAGAAGAAGAAGAAAGTAGGTACGTATTTCCAGCATAAAAGTATAACCTGTTTTGTCAAATAAAGTTATGTTTTTGTGTATTTTAAGCGTAAAAAACATTTAATATCAACTTTCAACTTCCAAAGTATTAGCAATGCTTGGTTAATATAAAACTGTATTACCTCACTCAGCGCGTGCGAGTATTAACAAATGCGGTACATGTTGCAATGCAGCTTGCAGCTTTATGCTGAAAACGTACCAGTTGGAATGAAAATAACACATAGTGGAGTTTATGTGAATATAAAAAATATGTATTTTTAATCTTATTTGAGATGCATGTGGTGCTCGCGGGCTATGTTTCTATGAATTCATCAGAAACGTGAAGTGCCCTACGGAGAAAGAGAAAATAACTTCGGATCATGCGCAGGTTATGCAGTATCGATCAATCGTTAGTTTTTCAGTGGAGTAGTTGGCAAGACAAGGAAATTAACAACAGGGATCTATTGAAAACGATTCTAAACTAACGAAATATTAAACAGATTACTGGTTTAGATATAACTTGAAAAATAGATGTTTTAAAAATAATCTTTACTTAATAAATCAACCAATTTAATTCTGCTTGTATTAGGTAAACTAAAACTAAGTTATCAACTGTGAAGGGATCTTGAAATACTAATAAATGGAGCTTTTCCTTGATCGACTTGCGAATTTCACGAAACAGGAATAACATATGTTTTTATTCCTGTGTAATAAATTTGTATTGTACAATAATTTTAATAAACTTTCACCATATTGCGACATTAACCATGGGAATGTAAAAGAATTAATTGCAGTAGCTAAACATTATATTTAGTTTAACATTTGAAATTTTTTCCACTCATCACTGCATATAATTAATTATTGTATTAATACATTATTTACTTTTGTAATAATACTTAGTGTAATTTTCTCGTAACTTTTTATTCTTTGTATTGTTTTTTTTGTTACCATTTAGTTGATATAATTTTGTTATATAATCATATAATTTACTTCTTTTCAAGTTTTGTCTTGTAATAATTGGATTTTGTATCTGTTGGGCAAATATTAAAATAAATAAATAAATAAATAAATAAATAAATAAATAAATTCCTGTTAATAATAATATCTTTACCCCTCATTTTAATAACGAGAATTATCCCGAAAGTCTGAGACTTGGGTGAGAGAGGGGGCGGCATATTAGCATTCGGCAGAGAAACTATCATAGTAGGTATTTATCTTCGTGTTCATATATTTAGCGCCATATAGCATATATAAGTAATTGTTAAAAATTAAACTGTGTGTTTTAAGAGCTAATACGGCAATATGATCAAAGCGTCGCTGTGGTAATTTTTTTGGTACAAAAAAGTACTGCTGAAAATCTTATTATAAATCGCAGTGCAAAACCGAACATGCATATGTTCATATGGAATGCTGGAATGCATAAAACTGTACGGACAATCACTGAAATGTGTATTGATGGAAAATCATCTCACGATATGATTATCGTGTGGTCTTACCATAACCAGTATTTATAACAACACAATTATATTACCTACTTAATATTTAAGCAGTACCTTGTTAACCTTAACAAAACAACTTTGTTATGAACAAAATTCACACTCATTTCTGATATGTTTGCTACAAATCGATTTACTTAATAAATAGTTAACAAAATGATGTTAGTAAGCAGGGTAACATATTTTTTTGTAATAGCAATACTATTTTCTTTAGTACTATTTAATGTATCTAGATATTTTCCCAGGCTGATTCGATTTTCGTATTGCTTTTGTAGAATTTAGTATTGTTCTAACATTCCTCCAGTACACAATTCAAATTGTTAAAAAGTTGTAGATGTTCCCATATACTGTGTTTCACTTTTCACCGTCACACCTCTGTAAAATTTTACTGAGCAGCACAATTTAGATGTTTATTTTTTTTATGAATATGTATGCTTAAGATGTACTTCTACCTAGTACGTCGACGAGGTTACCATTTCATGGCTAGCTATGATTTTTTTGACGCGGTTTTTCCAGAAATCATATTACCTATTTTTTTAAGGAAAATCTGATAACATAGCATTTTCAGCGCCCTCTAAAACTCAAATATCCAGAGTTACGTGAAATTCTCACTTATAATTGCACAAGAGGTTTCTATTTTATCGGATAAATTTGGATTGTTTAATGAGAAACTGTTGCCAAGCAATTAGACGAGAAAAACTATCAACTATTAAAAACGCGACACCGAAGGTGGAGCGTTTTTAGGTTGACAGTTTTTCGTTTCAAATTGCTAAAGGAAACAGTTTAGAATTTAAACAATACAAATTTATCCGGTATCAATATAAACATCGAGTGTAATTCGGCAGGACAATTTAATGAATAAGAAATTTAGAAACATATGAATGCAAACTTTATTTATGAAACACTAAAAATAAACATATTTTTATTTGAGCATCACCGAATCGATTTATTGTTAGTGTTTAATAATTCAATAACTTGTTGACAGAAATGTCAAACTATTTATTTTGACAGCAGACATCGCGATATTTGATTAAAAAATGAATAAGTGAAAAAACCGTATATAAACCGAAAACATAAAATATATATTAAATTGTCAGACAGAATAACTTTTCTATGGACTTTCAACTTTTTTTTTATAGTTTAGTTTGAACATACAGAAAACTTTGGATACATAATATCCTTCCAATTGAAATTCCATTTATTTCCTTCTGCATCTTTAAATGTCAGATTTTGTTGTCTATGAAAATCTAACTATGTTGTCAGATATTCCGTAAAAAAGTCGCTAATATGATTTCTCCAAAAGTCGCGTCGAAAAAAAAATCATAGCAGGCTGTGATATAGTAACCTTGCCGTCGTACTAGGTTGTACAAGTACATTTTAGGCATACCTATTCATAAAAATAAACGTCCAAATCGTGATACTCAGTAAAATTTTACAGAGATGTGAAGGTGAGAAGTTAAACACACCGTATATTTTTGAACCTTTATTATTATTCCTTGATATACAGTTTTCTCCTACGAGAAAATATTATGCTTCCTTAAATTATGTGAACTAGTACATATTTGCAGGAAAAAGCAATAAATTTGCCCGTTTTCAAGTATATATTCAACTTCTTTAAAACTGATTTAGTTAGTTAAGGGAACTTGCTTCTCTTGCGGATCCCTCTTTTCAAGTTTTCTCGTATATATCATTACCATTACAACAACCTTTGCAACAAGTTTTAATCTTATTCCATTATACTGCCGAGCTTTATTTTGTCAAAGCAAGCTCTATAAAATGACAAACATTACTTTTAACCGCAGAAATGTAAAAGACAGTTCCCCAGTGAGTTATAAAAGTTAGTATAAAACAAACTGGTAGTCGCCAAGGATATCCACACATCCTTGTTAATGACGCGCCTTGCTCAACACTTCCCACTTCAGCGATCTGGGAATTTATGAAAAAACGATTATATATTCTTCGTTCCATTCCAATTTTATAATGTAGTACCTACATTTAGAGCTACCTCAACTACAAGATGCACGAAAGAGGTTCCGTGTGAAACCTGTTTGGTTTTATTTCAAATGCATTCAGTTCCTCCAGTCTATCTTACATTTATGTTCGTTTTGTGAACGAGAATGAATGACACTAATGGAATGATGGTGTAACTCAAACATTTTAATGCGATTCAGTATATAGAAAGCATACAAGTCTCCTCTGCAGCGTATAAATTGTCACACAAGTGCATCTACTCTTTACAATCTTATATTTTATCTATCTGTATGTATGTTAACATGCATGTATGTACGTAAGCTCTAACTTTAACAGCTTCCCATTGAGCTAGTGATGCAATAGATCTTAGATGATAATATACATTCAATTTCGTAGTACTTTTAATAATTAATAATTGCTCGTTACAATTAAATACCAATTAATTCGATATAATTACCATATAGTGAATTAAGTTCTTTGTAAGAACATTTGCTTTATATTATACAGGGTTATTCAGAACTTATCTCTAAAACTTTGAGGATATGTGCATCCTTAAATAAGAAATCGATATCACCAAAAAAATTTATAATAAAAGTCTTAGGATTTTCCGTAAACAATGTTTAAAGTTATACCATTATAAAGAACTACGTAGATGGGCAACTGTACTTCAACATCTGATATACCTACCACATTCCTAAGAATGTGGTAAAAAAAGTAAACACGTTTTTGTACCGCGAACGACGACCGAGCGAATAGAACTGGAGCGGGGATAATATCTCTATTGTCTATTCAGTTATCAGTCTATGTGTGTATTCTCTGTGTGCCGGTGTTTTATTTATCGCAGGAGTGTTAAACTGTAAAATTTTCAAAATGGATCATGTGTACAGTAATGCTGAGTTAATGGACTGTTACCAGTGGATTATTAATTACGAGTTAGGTTTTGTGAGTGGTTGTTGTAGCAAAATGCTGAAAATCCCCAATTTACTTAATAATTTGCGTTTACAAGATCAGCAAGCAGGAGGAACATTCGGTTTAGTACGGCAAAATTGAATAAGGCGTGCCCAAAAGTGAGTACAAGTCAAGGAATATTATTTCGAACAGCTTTTGTAACAAGGTATGTGCAATTTTTTTATAAATTTCATGTTTCTAATACCTAGTAATCAAGTAGCGCAATTCTTCAAAATTAGTGTAACAAAATTTTATTCATTTTAAAGACACGTCACTTTGGTCACATCTATCTATCTTTAAGTTTATTTTAAAGTAAAAACGCTGCAAATCTTTTTTGCGCCGGGTGTCGGTATACTCTCAGAACTTCCGAAGTTTTTTTCGTGCTAGCCAGTTTGCATTGTCAGTCCCAAGGTCACTCCATTACAGTGGACCAGTATCCAGGGGCGTGCAATGAAAAATTTTTAAATAGTTTTCAGAAGCCGCCAAAAATTTTTTTTTGCACTACCACATTTGTACAGGTATGTTGAACATCCCCAAATTTTATTATGGATAAGTTCTGAATAACACTGTCTAAACCCATCATCATGGTACTCAGTGAGACAGACAATCAGTTAATATTAATTGATTACAAAGAAAATAAAACAGATATTTGTAATATTTTATTTAACTGCACCTGAGAAGACCTGCATAAAAAGTACTTATGACAAGCGACACTAAAGAATGACACTTGCGCATTCGCCAGATTTGTAACTCTGAGGGGTCAAACATTATATCATCTATAACAAAGATGCTAACTACTCTTGTATTGAAGGAAATTAATGTACAAATCAACTTGCTAGAAAGGAAGCTAGACATTGTAAGTTAAAACATTGTACCTCACACATGTATGCAGACGACACGCAACTATATATGTCATTCAATAAAGATAATCTAGGTGATGCTATAAATAAAATAAGCTCTGATCTCAAAACCATTGAGAAGGTCTCGCAAGAACACAGTTTGTTTTTGAATACAAACAAAACAAAATTAATCTTATTTGGTAGCAATAAATTTATTTCAGATATATCTAATAATATCAAGTTAGAAATAAATGGGACTCGTATTCCGATTGTTCAGAGTTCTTCTAATTTGGGGTTACACTTTGATAACACTTTTAGATTTACGGTACAGATTAGTAAATATGTGCAGAGGGCCTACTCTGCATTAAAATTACTTTATCCACATAGGAATTATTTGTCCGTAATTGTAAAGAAATTATTGTGCGAATTTCTTTGTTTTGTCCAACTTTTTATTCTGTGTTCCCGTTTATTATTCCTGTTTGGATGTTCTGTCAAAAAATAGAATACAAAGGACGCAGAATTCTTGTATTAGATATATTTTTGGAATACGGCGAAGAGAACATGTTAGTTATAAGTTAAAGGATTTAAAATGGCTCTTTATCATCGGATTATTACGATGAAAACACCAAGCTACTTGTATACAAAAATTTGTAATCATGGAAATGTACATAATATTAAAACTAGAAATAGAAACTGTTTAATACCACCGTCCCATAAAAGCAGCCTCTACAAAAGATCCTTTTCTTACAGTGTTGTGAAGCTATATAATGCAATTCCACAAAGCTACAAGTCAATGCCCATTGGCCGGTTTAAGAAATGTGTATGTGTATCTAGATTTGTTTATCAACTGTCTCTAAGTTTAAGTTTAGTTTATTAGGCATTATAAATTTGTGGAATTTAAGTTTCTTAATAGTCTGGGTTTGTGTATGAGTCCGGGGGGCAGTGCCTACTGGTACTGCTTGCTTGAACACCGCCTAGTGATTTTCGATTATTGTTTGTTTTTTTGTGAAGTGTATATACTGTACTATATTACTTATTTATGGAAAATAAATGTATTATTATTATTATTATTATTATTATTATTATATGGCTTTCACGTAGGACCAGAGCCAGCTTTTGGAGTCGCTTATAGCGCTACCAGAACGTCTCTGGGAAAATGAGTGGAACTAGAAAGTGTAACGGTTCAATTTTTGTTGATTGCTATTTTGTATATATTTCTCTAACATCCAAGTGAGTTTATAAGTCTTAATTTATTTTGAAAGTTTATGCCACAAACTATTGACCCTGATGATTACTTTTGCTAGCTAAATAATTAACACGATATAAAAGCAATGTAATTAAAATATCAATCACCCAACTATTGCACTATTTTAGTTTATAAAATTGAAATTTCTTTTGGTCTTTGGTCTTTATTGTCACACACAATTGGTGTGTGTGTGGCAAACAAAAATTACTGTGTCTTAAAACCACTCAGTCATTCGAAGACACTGATGGAAGATTTTTGACTCGATGAAGAAGAAAAAGCAGGTACCACTTGTAACAAAATTTTAATCATTTTGTTCCTTTGTATATGACGAGCAGTATATTTCCGGACAACTAAAAATAATATCAAAAATCCGTATAGTTTTTCCCTGAATACCCGCAACCCAAAATGCTCTCTACGTTGTAATGTGTTGTCTACCTCTAAGGTGTTTCTGATTGGTCACTTTTATGAAAAGGTAGGGACGCAAAACAGACAGGAAATTAAGACATTTTTAAAATTCGAGGAGTCTGGTTTTCAACAGAGTACGAGCAAGTTGACAATTTTTACGCTTATTGAAAGCACATGTTCTTAAATTTTACTTTCATTTAAATCTTGAATTCTTATCACTATTGTTAGTGATCGGTGTTCTGATATAATAGAGTATTATCTGTAATAAGCTCATTAATTGATATTATCGTATATTTTTGTTGTTGTCACGAGATAAGTGATAATAAATTTAGTTTACACGTGGTGTAAATTTTCTGCCGAATTTTTTTATTTTTTTGCAGAGTTGTTGAGACGCTGGCTAATCTTCCCAGGAATCTACTTTATATTCTCGTAAACCATCCAATTCCAGGTGGAACGTCTTAGGACATATTTGAGGTGGGTGCACGAGATTGGAACTGCACTTTGCTTACAGGTGAGTACATTTCATTTTCTTAATAAATTGAATATGATTAAAGAAAATTGTACCTTGTATGCAAAGGTCTGTTCTCTGTGAAGAGCCTGGGTTGGTTAGTGCGTTTGTATATAACCATATGGTTATTTTTGATATACTATAAATTTTGTCTGCTAATTACAGAATCTATTATATCCAGGAATTTTATTTTTGATTACTTGCTGGTATTCTAGACCGTCTCACATTAATTTTTTTCAATTTAATTCTATTTCATTGTACTTGATATTGTTAATTTTGCATTGAAAATCTCATGTATGAATTAGAAATTTTCACCTTTATGCTAACCAGTTTTTTTGTGTAGCACAGTTACGAATTTTGTTACTGCAATTTTGGTAATTTTTATTGTAGTATATAGTACTGGTCATAAGTTACTTTTTGCTATTACAATTTTTATATACTGTCCTTCAGACATAGTTGCTCTACGGTTTGATTGTTTACAAAATTCCAATTCCTGTATCATTTTTTTGTACAACTCTGGGACTGGGCTAATCATACAATCTTTTACATGTGCCTGTTTCCACCTTTGGAGCCTGAAACCTGAAACCTAGCTACGTGGGATTTACTTACCTCCATCCATGCAACCCCAGCAAGTCTAGCTAGACGGGGACCTGTTCAGGAGTTCCTGATTAATCTAGGAGAGGCTAGTGGGTCAGATCAATCCATAAGTAGGCCGAAGACTGATGAACCCAGCCCAGTAAAATTTTGATAAACGCTTTCAGGCTGTAGAGTTTTTTTTCAATTTAACATAAATTGAGTCGTAAATATAATTTGTAATATATACTTTTATCTTAACGTAATTTGTTTGTTCTTACTTTCACGCATTCACAATTTCATATATTTTTTTCTCATTTAAATTACCTGGTGCCCAATTTTTTATAAGTAAGCTTAACAGTAAAATCCAATCCCCGCCTTGAGCCCAGAGCTAACCGGAGCTATGTCCCTGAACCTTTAGGGAAGAAGCTAATAATTCCCGAAGTTCAGTGCACACTCTCTCACATTCATCTCATATTACCTGGACTGAGGGAAAAATCCTCCAGTACTGATAGACCACGTGGTCGTGGTGGACAGTCTAGTTTTCGGCCCACTAATTTTATAAGCTAATCCCCCATCTTAGCACTTTGTCACTCACGTGGCTCTTTGCTCCATATTGAACAAAATTAACTGAAGTGAATACATATGCCACATACGATTAGTATACGCATTTCCTAAGTGAACTGAGTAATAGTTTGAGCGTTCCCCATAAAAAGTTTAAGGTTATAACTAGCCTGTTCGGAGCAAAATCTTCTAGTCGGTATGTAGAGACGGGATAGGTATGACAGTGGCGCATTCGCCAAAAAATAGAATTTCGAATTTTTATCTTGTTATTTAGTGTTTATAAATGTTGAAATCCATATAATCATTTTTCTATTATGGAGCAACATAAATTGCAAGAACAGTTTTTTGCATTTTATGTTTTAAGTTTTCAAATGTCGGTATCAGCAGGCGAGTAAAGTTATAGGTACGCGAAAAAACGAAAGCTTTAAATCACCCTCTTGGCTTGACTGTTGTATCTGCTACCCCAATATTCAGCCATATATTAGGTATTTCCATAATCAAAATATAATCTGACAAATCTGAACCCTAACTAATATCGTGACCAAAATGTAAATCCTGAAACTTTCCACTTGGATGCCTTCTTATTACCCAGGCTGTATAGGTATTGATTTAATTAAACTTATTAGACCCACTCATATATCCATGGCTGACGTGACGAAATATGAAAACGAGGGTGGGCTTATAAAGTGTGTAAGGATAAAGGGCATTATATCATTCTCATAATTTTAAGGATAATTGTTAAATGTAATTTTAAAATAAGAACGTTAGTGATATAAAATAGGGAGTTTGCCTATTTATCTTGTGGTTGTCATAAACAATTTTATCAATATAACATTTTTCAATTGCTAAGTGCATAAATACAATTACTTTTTGTGATTGGGTATGTAGGTTTTCTTTAGAATTAATCTGACTGAGGTGGTGTATGAATGAATGTGGAGTGACATCGATCACAAATAGGTATTATATATGAATGGAATGATGTGAACTTGTTTGTTTCTGTTTCTATGGTCCTATAACTATTACTAGTAGTTTTTGGTGAGGATAAGTCCCAGAATAAATTAGAAGTGACGTTTGTTTTCTGTCATTGTGGATAGTCAATATTAGCAGTACACTTGCTAGTAACTTACATACGGGGATAATCGTTTCTGGATGTATATCAAGTTTTGGAATTGTTTTATGAGTTTATAATTAAATTTATATATTTATAGTATACACTGTCTATTTTTATAATGCTCTTTCTCCCTTCTTTTCTATTTATATTTATACTGTCTTTACATGAATTTGAATTCAGCATTCTATTTGTTTTTTGTGTTCTTGTTGTTTTGTGTTTTGTGTTTTTGCGTTCTATGTTTTTTGGGCTTCATTTTAGGACACCAAAAATTATGGATATTTTTTTGGACACATACACACGGTTCTTCATCAGATATTTGTCTGCGAATATACCACCTTTAGAAGATCCCTTTCATTCTGCATGCACTACTTGTGACTTTAACTTTGTCCATTTTACTGGTTAATACTGTTTTCTGATACTGTTCTGTACTGATACTTGTTTTCTCGCTTTTATTTAATCGGTGGTTAAATTATTTAACTGATGTTCTCAGTTAAATAATTCATGAATCATATAGGTAGCTGATATAAAACAGTGCAGTACTAACGTACTATAACTGGAAATCGAAGATTTTCTGGTCTGGTGTTTAATTGATTTTTCTCTGTATTTTGTTAAAGTTTTGTCAAAGTTACTTCGACCCTGTATAAGGCGGCGATGAGCCTCAACAACTTTAGATATGGAACTGGGTTGGATGTGTCGGCATGGAACGAGTTGTACTTTTATTGATCTAACTGCCTGTTGCGTTATACCCTTGCTCACTCTACCGTCTCACCGATTTAGCTTTTACTTGACCTCACAAAAAAGATTTGTACCTGCTTTTCGTTTCAAAAATAGTACTTTCAGCTATTAGAATATCATTTCTGGATCCCAGACACGGTTACTGATTGGATATTATATATAGCCTTACCTTACAATACACGAAAGACAGAGGACGTTGACCTAAATCTAAACATCTTTCCGTTAATATCTTAAATACAGAGGAGCCATGACAAATTGAGTTGAAAATATCAATGTTATATTTATTATTATAGAAGGATATGTCAACATTTTCCTATTTAATAAGTTTAATACATACAGAGAGAATCAAAAGTCTGTTCCATACCTCTACCTTCCTAACTATTTTGAATATTTTTTTGTAAATGTATAAACAAAATTATGTAGGTTTTGATTACACAAAAAGGAAATCAACTTTTAATTCGAAAAACATTCAAAGGGGTTAAAGTGATATATACTGACTTCTCGAAGGCCTTTGATCGTATCGTGGCCTACAAGGAGTAGGTAGTTATAAATTAATGAAATAACTTTGAATTTAGTGACAGTCTCCGATTTTCATATCAAACTGATAGATTCCAAAATGTTTCAAACGACGACTATGATTCTAAATCCTCTCGTTCCACCCCTGGAGTTCCGCAAGGATCAAATCATGGACCTCTGATATTTTTAATGCTTATAAACAACATTATTAACGGTATTAAATGTAGGTGCTTGTTATTTGTCGACGATTTGAAAATTTACTTTATTGTGAACACTATTGAGGACTGTATAAATTTCTGTATAAATTTTTTGTTTATAAAAAATCAGCTTTATAATATTGAGAAATGATGTCAGTTAAATGACTTACGTTCAAATATACAAAATTTCAAATCCAAGCAAAGAACCACCCGTTTATAATTACGAAATAAGTGCCACAAAATTAACTTGTTGTGAAAGTGTAAAAACTAGGGTGTCATCTTTGACTGCAAATTTTCGTGTTTCGTCCTCATTGAAGATGCTTGGGTTTGTAACATGGAACTTTCGAAGCTTTCATAATGTTCAAGCACTAAAAATTCTGTATTATTCATTTAGTAAATCTGTACTAGAATATGCCTATTTAATACGCTATCCATACAGGCTGTATCCAAAAGATTCTTGTAGAAAACGTTCAGACAAAATTTCTGAAATTTATACATTTCAGAGCTTATGGTGAATATCCTGCTAGAGGATACGATCATCAGATATTACGCAATTTATTTGAAATACAGTCATTGCAACTAAGACGTGTCTGTTTAGTTTAAGTTTTGTTTTCAAATTATTGCACTATATAGAAAATTGATACTGTACTAGTCTCCTTACAGAATTTAAATTTAGTAATCCAAGACATTCATCTAGACAAGTTGAGATCTGTAGTTTACCGATAGCTAGAACCTAATTCAACAATCTCCTTTACGTACCTATTACATGCAGTAATGAAAATAAAATTAGTATGTTATGTGATTTTATTGTACAACTTTATGGCCGAATTCACTAATATACAAGGGGGCCCAAAGAAGTTAACGGCTAAAGTAATATTTTTCAAATAAAACACTTAATTTTTTGTTAGGGCGTTATTGCACGAATAAATTGATATAGAATTTGATGAGTCTGTCTATAATAATAAGGGATGTAAGTATGTCCAAAAGAGTGTGCCATAAGCGAAGTATGTTGGAAAGAGAACATAATTTGCTTGCTAGGCTACAGGAGTTACAAAGTCTTTGGAAAAGTCAAAGGAACATATATATGGCTCATCTCATAATATGGTAGAACAGATAAGTCTAGTGTCGCCCAACATGCGTTTGAGAACAACCATAAAATAGATAGTAGCAATTAGGACTAATTACCCAGATAGCACAAATTATTTATGGAATAATCTGTAAATCTTCTAAAATGATTATTCATTGTCAATATTCCAGTAATATGCTTATAATAAATATACACTTAAATATACTCTTAAAATATTCATTTTAGAATATTATGAATAGAATATTCCAGTAATATTTATTATAGTTTAATATATTACATTATTTTATAGAATATTCTTGTAATATTAGTTGTAGAATATTATGAATATAATATTCCAGTAATATTTATTATATAGTTAATATATTGTATTCTTTAAAGAATATTCTTGTAATATTAGTTATAGAATATTATGAATCTAATATTCCAGTAATATTTATTATAGAGTTAATATATTGTATTCTTTAAAGAATATTCTTGTAATATTAGTTATAGAATATTATGAATCTAATATTCCAGTAATATTTACTATAGAGTTAATATATTGCGTTCTTTTATAGAATATTCTCGTAATATTCGTTATAAAATATTATGAGAAAAATATTCGAGTAATATATATTAAAGCTGGCACTAGTAATATGCACAAAAAATATGCATTAAATATTCTCGCAAAATATTTTTTTGTGAAATTGCACCAAGACTTGCGGTTGTGTTATAAAACATTCTGAAAATAATATTCGAGTAATGTCTATTGCAGCTAACCAGCAATATATACAGAAGAAACATGCGTTTAATATTTCTAGGAGAATATATTATGCGTTTGATTTTTGTAATATTTTTTGTAAAATATTATGAAACGTAGCAAGGTGTATTGAGGTGTATTATCACCTACGAAAAGCACTGTCGTTTGCGACTCTACCACTGGACAGCGGTGCTGCCCCCGGTGTCATCATGCTACTCACCACCTCAACCACGACCCAGACAAAAAATTGTTGTCTGGTTAAATGGAGGTTTCGGCGAAGTTTTTCTTTTTGAATATGTTCCGCCTTCAGAAACACACTTGTTTTCAAGTAGAGCATCCTAGCCGGGCTTTTATAGTTTGTGATTATGCCGCTGGATGGAGACACTTATGTCCTACCAGCAGAATGCTGACGTACTTCTCTAAGTGTCTTTGCTGCCTGTGTGTCATTGTTCATTGTGCTTATCTCGTATTGACGAAGCTTAATAGGCAGGTCAGGTTGAGGTGGCAATACAGTAATACACCTCAAGCCGTGAGGTATAACCCAGACAAAAAATTGTCTGGTTAAATGGAGGTTTCGGCGAAGTTTTTCTTTTTGAATATCTTCCGCCAAAAAAAATATTCCAGGATTAAATACGTCCTAACCAAAAATGAATCTAAAAATAATGTATGTAATATATTTATAATCTATAATTATCTATATAATATATTTATAGATTATTCTTTGTGTCATTTTTGGTGATCTCGGAATATTTGTTCCCTTATTCTGGGACTATTCTGCGATTATTATTTGAATATTTTTGGAATAAGTTTATGAATATTCTCTAGATATAGAAAAGTGTGTACTTTTCGATATTCTACAAATATTCCCAAAATTTATCTATATAATATTCCAATCTTCCTTCAGAATAATTTAGGTATATTCTAGGAATAGGTTTGTGCTATCTGGGTAGGAACGTAACAAATTCCAGACAGCTGGATGCTTTTGAGAGTTTGGAAATTGCTGAATGTAAAAATAGTATGAATGGTGACAGAGGGCCAACTCCATATAGCCCGCTTTATTGCTTAGTAAATCACGGTTCACTGATCCATCGCAGCCGTTCACTGATCAGTCGCGATGGTTGACTGGGCTGTCACTATGGTTGACTGAATCGTAGAAATAGTTTAGGTGTAAATAGGACACAACGTTAGCATAAGTTTAATTTTAGCCATCTCCAGATTATGCCAACTTGGTTGGCGAAACGTGCGACAAGTGCAGTATATTGTTTTGGTGTTAGGTGGAAAACTACGTCAGTGTTAATGGAAGTTATAGGAATAGCTATTTGCGTAGTCCGAAAGATTTTATTGAATCATTCGGACACGATAGTCCTTGAATTGTCGGTAACTGTCCTGAAGCATTCCTGAAATTGGGAAATGGACCAAACAACGATTTCTTTAGGTACCTAGCTCTATTTAGAGCACAACTATATCGCACGTTTAACTCACCTTTCTACTGTAATTGGAGCAACTGGCCAAGATCTCCTCGACCTCAAGACCAGAGCCGTTTTGAGTCCCCCAACGAAGGAGCCCATCTGTGGTGCGCTGGTGCGCTTTCGAGATTTCTTAACCCCCCATAGATGAAGACTTAGATATGGGATCTGCTCGGATCCAGAACGTTGATTCTTCTTGGTGGATATGCTTTCCTTCACTATTTGCTCATCCTGCTCTAGTCTAGCTGAGATTTCTTGTTGCACTTTTATTGTGGTAGGTATCATGATTGGAGGAACTACTAGTTTCACTTTTGGCAGAACTACGAAGACACTGTCACCCATTCACATCCGTTGGAGTTTATACCATCTAGCCAAGATGAGGATGAACAGTTTGAATGTATCAAAAGATATGTAAACCTTCAAAATGGTTAAATGATAATAAATTTAGGTAATCAAGAGGTTTGTTAAAGGATAATTAAGATCTTTATTGCTTAACTGTTTCCTAATTCAATGATATCCGCAAGCTTTACCGTTTTTGATGCAACCATGTTCACTCTTACCTCGTGAAGATGATATCAAACAGTTTTTATAAATATTAAGCGAAAATGTGAAAATAAAAACATCTTATGTGATAGCCGAAGACAGAAAACATGGAGTTTATAAACATTTTAAACAAGAGAGATACCTAACTGATTTCCACACAGACAACTTTTACAATTTTTTAAAACTTTATAAAGATTGCTATGACATACAATTGTTGCTAGCTCCTTAGGGCAGGTTCACACTAGCGAGCGATGGCCGGTGAGCGGAAAATTATGAGCGATGAAATCAATATTTTTAACAATGAAGTTCAAATTACAGAAAATATGATTATTTGAGCAACGTTTGGAGGAAGCACCTTTGTAGACCATCGTTAAAAATCGATGTTTTTTTGGTTACCGCTCACCATCCACCGCTTGTCTATGTATAGATACGTATTTACTCTTCTATCGCGATATGATTAGGATTAATTAATAATTTTTTGTTTCAGTATCTTTATCAATAAGACGATGCCGGAAACTTGTTAAACTAAATATTTATTGAATACCCATGGTGTACATGTACGTATAACTTATGAAATGTCGACTCCAGTTCAAACCGTTTAAATTTCGAGATTATCAATAGACATAAGCAGTAAAGTATAAACAAACACGCTGATGGAGAGAGTTGTTTCTATAACGAGATTATCGATGGAAATTTCACTGTCATAACCATGATTAGAACACGACGTTGGTTTACAAAGCAGATGAACTATGAAAGGATTCCGCGGGCATCCAAGTGAACGTAATTTGTAATAATTTTACCGCACAGTTATGGTTTAAACGGAACCCCCGATTAGACTAACAGGTATATGGGAAACAATAGCAAGGGCAAGGGATTTTGCAACGTTATTTTAAATACGCTCAGGCGCACATTAAGCTCTTTAAATTTCGATATTGTTATTAAAAGTTATTGATATCAATCGGTCCACTTCAATTTATTTATTTATTTATTTATTTATTTATTTATTTTATAGTACAATGTCCAACGGGACGAATCCCAGTTACAGAACAAGGTTTGAAAAACAACATTAAAAATACATAATATAAAATCATAAAATAGACAACATGAGTAAAAATACAAAAACAACAAATAAGAAACACAAAGATACATCAATACAATATACAAACGACTATGCAAATAAATTTTTAATATATTCAGTTGAATGAAAAAATATGTCAAGTCGATCTTCATACATTTGATAGTTAACAGTAATTTGATAAAGAGGGGAGGCTATGAGAATGTTTGTAGGGGGTGTTGGCAATTGTAGCACTGAATTAGATCTAGAATTGAGTCGAGGAACACGATATAAAATTCGAGACAGCAGAGAAGGTGCATTCAGAGAATTATTGATAATTTTATGCAAAAAGATTAGAGAGTACATAATTTGATTATTTCTCGATATAGATCACAAACTTTCAAAACTATACTTATATCGTTGCACAGCTAGATGTAGTTTCCTCTGTTGCGACTGTAATATTTCCATTTCATCTATGCTTTCAAATATAATTTATGATATCAACTATAAATATACAGTAAAAAAAATGTTTATAATTATTAGAATGGCTAATTGTATAGGTATATATAGAGTTGTTAACATGCAATGTAGCCGATAACTGCCTGCATATGTTATGCACAATTCATAGTCGGTTTTGAGATTAACATTGAAGAAAGGTGACTTTTTAAAAACGTCGCGGTAAATTTACAGCTAAAACTTCAATAATGCAACTGTAAATTAAGGTTAACTGAAATAAAATATTTTTAAATTTTCGTCACCTCCAGTTGTATCGAAAATCTCGCTTGCAACTTAACTATTTCAGTTGGAATTTAATTTTGTTATTGCGTATATTTGAATGCTACTCTTAAACTTTGACTGGTTTTGCGAAATATATATATATTTTTAGAAATTTTAGTTTTGTTACGATATTTTAAAGTATTGGCTTTATTTACTCAAAGACTCAATTTACTTTATATAATAAGATAATAGCATATTGTCTTACTATATTTAATTAGAAATATCCATACTTAATATAGGTACTCGTAATAGTGACCAAGCAAAAATAGTAGGATACCTACCCAACCCATCACATATTTAGGTAAAGGTAGATCGCGTTTATGTATATCGTAAATATTTAGATAAAATCAAATGAAATAATCTAATCTATGTAAAGATAATTAACTGTCATTTCCTTACCAAACTATTGAATTAAATATTTTTCATAAATGTACATACCTCTCAGGTTTAACAAAAAACTTTTTATAACAGAAACACTCAGGGAATGCTAAAACACATCAAAGCAAAATTTAGTTCTGCATTAAATATGATAAAAATAAGTACATAGGATATTTTATTTGACAGTTTGAACCTGCTCTAAATTGAAGTTATAGGTATACCTACATTATCTTGTAGGAATAAGGTAAAAATATATGAGCAGTACATAACTGACAGTAAGTATAGCCTTTAAAATTTAACAACATAGTTTGAAATATCATGGTGTTGTGAAAACATTTAAAAAAAATACTGAAACTGGTATCTTTAAAATGGAGAGTTAAATATAGGAAAACTTATTGAGAGTCAACATAAAATAAATAAATATAATTCAAATATTCAATAAAAAAGTAGGTAGTATCACAAGTATAAAGATATATACTTTATACTTGTGGTAGTACCTAGTAACACATTGTAGACAAACCTATTGTAAATACCTATTTTTTGATTTTTATGACTCAGTGAATTACTGCACCGTTAAAAATGTTTTTTTGTTCTTGGTTATCAGTAGTTTATATAACTATTCAGATTATCTTATTTTGTTTATTTTTTCAATAACATCTATTTTTCTCTTTTGATATATTAACCAATACCCGTTTTATCACTCTCTCCCTCTTGGTTATTATACTTGCAATCACCATTCTTGATTGGCTTAGATGCTAAAAATGTTGTCACTTTAATTTCTGTTAAATAAATCGTCACCTAAATATGCGATATCTAAATATCTAGTATAGATTGTAGTGGCGAGATACAGTGAAATACACTCCAGTGCCCTCTTTGGGTCTTTGCTACTACCTGTCTGACAATTATTGTCTAATTGACAGACAGATAACGATCTGCAGAAAGCAGATGCCATTACAGCGACCTCTATTGTCTTTGAGGAAGACAATCCTACTTAATTATTGGAAGGAGATGCCGAAAACAACTACTCCACGGGCAATATGCCCCGACTGGCGTTGCATTACATCAACATCTCCATGGATGTCGCCACATCCTTCATCAAGACTTATTACGGTCTTGATGTGGCGACATCCATGGAGATGTTGATGTAATGCAACGCCAGTCGGGGCATATTGGCCGTGGAGTAGTTGTTTTCGGCATCTCCTTCCAATTATCTAGTATAAATATTTCAATAATCTAGCACTTTTAGGACTACTTTCATCATTAATTTTCTTTAATAGATGCATGAAGTCCTAACTTAAGGAAGTTATGTCTATAACCAGGAGGCACATAATAAACGCAATGATTTGATAGCAATTTGATGCTAAAGAAAAGTCAACATTTTTTAGAAAGTAGAGGGTAGCGATCGAGACACGAAGAGATTCCAGAGATTAAAATATTTGTAATTTAGCAAGTTGATCCTTATTCCAACTCTCTTGTATATACTATCAGAGTAATAAATCAAAGTAATAAAAAAAAATAAAAAAATCTTTATTTATTACTCTGATTATATACTACATTTTATAAATTTTGACATCCCACATGATCGTGATTGCTAGACAACCAAACTTTACACCATTGGTAGAAATCCCTACATTGATTTTGTCAGTGGAGTGGAGAGTGGAGTAGATATTTCAATTTTCTTTAAATAACTTGTAATCTACACTACACTACAGTATGTAATTGTTAATAATTTTTTTGAATCAAATATTTTTAAAGATTTGTCTGTCGAAATAATAACAAAAAACATTTTTTTTAAGGGTTTTAATCTAGTGACTTCTTGGTAACTTTTTAAACAACTCATGTTAATTGAATTTATGAAAATCAATCTGGTTACATAGCACTTGGGAATTTATGAAGTCACTTTATAAAACCACAGCAAAATTGTAAATTCATTCTGTACTTATGTAATAATGTATGTATGTATTATTGAATCAAATTTGATTCTCACAATAGGATCTCGAAAATGATAGTAAATACAGGTTAAGGCAGGGTTATACAATTTTTTGACCAGCAATGAACCACAAAAAATCTATAATAAATTTATTATTTTGAAGAAACAAAACTTGGGAGTTTTATTTTTTCAAGCTCTAATCGAAAATATAACTAAGATACTTTCCATTACGACTTTTTTTGCTCTATATATGGCAGTAAAATATTATGATTAGATTTCTCAAGGCCTCTAACTGAAGAACTAACGCAAATTAAATTATAAAAAACGAAAATGAATGCTCAAATATTGAGTTACTTTAGCCAACATTGTATCTCTTGTTTGCAAAATCCCTGTGAAGGGAAACACATTTGACTCAAGCTGTAAATAAATAAGTACTTAATAAAAAGAAAACTACTTTTCATTTTGATTCAACAGGACAATAAATAATAATTTCATATTTATATTGTTGTTTTTAATAATAATAGTAGGTATCTACAATACAAGTAAAGCTATGCCAGTATTACTGCAACAACAAAAAAAGGTATATATTATTCACAAATAAATAAATAAACATAATATATTAAATAGGTGAGACAATTATTACACACTGTTTCTTCAACTTTTCGTGGGCAATTCTAGGCTATGGATTACGGCATATGTAAACTCTTGTGTACTTGATTGACCACCTACATCTTTCGTCCTGATTTTTCCGTCATTAAGTACCTTCTCTACTGCATTCCTGAGCATGTCTCCATAGACAGGAAGATTCACGTGCCTCAGTAACTTGGAAGCACATAATAGCATAGCCGTTGGATTGGCCACATTTTTACCTACAGCTTCTGAGTAGGTGTGTCGCGCACCCTAAAATTGTAACGTAATGTTGGTTAAAAGCAGTTTTTTAAGTTTGTATACTTATATTATACAATGACTACAGCTATTTAATAAATTGAGTAGATAATGACTACATTTATTACCATCTTACATATTTAAATGCAAAAATTCATATATTATATCTAAATATCATCAATAAATATTACGCTGATCTCAAATATTTATGATTGCACAATACAGCACCCACAAAAACTGGTCAAACTGACAACAAATTGGTCTGTGTGGCTTTACTTCATATTTATACAGCAATGAACATGAGTTAGCATTTAAAATTGATCCCATTTACTCTGAATCCTTACCGGTTCAAAAACTACACAATTGGCAGAGTAAGAAGCACCTGCTACCACTCCAGCACCTCCTACCAAACCAGAAGCCAAATTGTCTACAATATTGCCATAAAGATTGGGTGTCACCATTACATCGAATTGTTGAGGGTGGGATACCATCTGCATGGTGCAGTTATCAACAATCATTTTCTCAAATTCAATTCTTGGGTATAACTTCGCCATCTGAAAAAATATTTAATACCATCTTCATGAAATATTTTAGACTAGTATCTAACGAACCAGCATTATCTTGTTGGACTCTTATTCACTTTTGCCCTTTGCTTGTCTTATTTGCTACTAAATGTAGCAAATAACAATTTTGGTAGCGACCGTGGTAGCACAGTGGTAGCGACCTCATGCTTGCATTTTTGGAAGGGACACCAGACACAAACATATCAAAATATTCGCCTACTGGTACGTGCACTTGTTACATATGTTATGCTAATACGATTTTAATATATTTTGACTTTGGACACTGGCACAAAGAAAGTGAGAGACTTGAAGAAAAGTATTGAGACAAAAAAATGATTGCATAATAAAGGTTTAAAAACTTTTCATTTTATTCACAGACACGATATTGTGTTTGAAGACTAGGCCTAAGATAGTTTAAAACCATAGGTACTTGTGTTTTCTACTTTAAATTCTGTTAAGACTTGATCATTTTCTATGCATGCTTTATTACAAGTTATTAAAATAAAATTCCTGATCATTTCGAAGAATTACTAATCTAACAATGTCTGCAGCTTATTACGCATCCTAGAACACGTGATAAAAAATGTGTTCCATGGGTCAAACGAAGTAATTTTTTGTGGTTTTTACTAAGAATACCTCTTATTCAGAAATTCTAAAACCACTTTTTATCTTCAAATAACATTAAGGAAATTGAATATTTTGCTAGAATTCAGAACTATTAAAGGGAATGAGTTTTATGGTAAATTTTCGTCTGTCATAACGAAAAAATAAGAATCTAACAAAATATATACGTAAAAAGCACTTTCATGTATTTATAAGATGTATCATAACTTTAGCAATTAAAATATGTTTGTAAATTAGCTTGGAGGAATTACTATTCTTCCTCACACATTTATGTGTTCTGTTTGACCCATGACCGCCATTTTTGACAGGTCCTTGGAATGTCTAATTTGTGCGAATAACTTATAATAATTATGAACCTACAATGAATTAATAATCTTCTATAATTATGATAGAAAAAACAAAAAACTATATGTACAGAGAGTTCCAGAATGATTGTCCAGTACGGGAACGCAGCCTATCCTAAATATAATCAAAATTTATTTCCATTTGTTAAAATGACTTTCCTTTTAACTGTTAATTTGAGAATTTTCATATTTGACAGCATTTGACGTTTGACTCAGTGGTGTTCAGCATTTTTCGTGTTTAAATTGTTTTACTGAAGTATCATTTGCGTTTAAAAGAGTATTTTTCAATACTATACAGTTTCCGAGAGCCCTAAAACAGGTTGGTGATTTTGTATTTCTTGAGAATACATAATTATTATTTATAAATTTTTAGGCAAAGGAGAAATGGAATTTTCGATAGTAAATTCCCTTGCCTGCGCTCATGATTCTAGTGCAGATACTAATAGAAAGGCGGCACATAAAAAATCATTATGAAGGGGCACGAACAATCATTCTGGAACTTTCTGTATAAAATACATGTGAACAGTGGTATTATGTTCACATGAATTTCTAAACTCACTTAGTCTAGTACACTCCAACTTCTCCATTTACTTATGAATATTACTTTCCACTAACATTAATACTCATTCTATTCACTGCAAGTTATTTGTAAACTTCTTTTGCTTACCTCTTCACAGCTTCTTAAAAACAGCCCATCCCCAAGTTTCATGATGTTAGCTTTATGGACTGCGGTAACCTTCTTCCTTTGATTTTTGATAGCATAGTCAAAAGCAAATTTGGCAATTCGTTGAGATTTCTTGGCAGTAACAATCTTAAGACATTCAACGATTCCTGGAACCCCTTCATGCTCTAAAGCCGAGTACTCGCCTTCAGTTTGTTCACGGATTATTACGCAGTCAATATTGCTATGCCTACATTTTACTCCTGGTAATGACTTGACATGTACTACATTGGCATATAAATCCAATGAATTTCTTAATTTCATATTTAACGTCTGCAGTTCTCCAGTGTGGCTGTAATCAGGCGTTGCTAAAATACCCTTCAAGCACACCCTATTTCTTGTAATGGATGCAGCTACATCATCCAATGGAGCACTGAGAGTAGGATTTACTTCTGAGAAGAAGAAGGTTTCAAAATCAACTGGTATTCCGACAGATTTGAAAACTTCTTGAACTGAATATACAAGTTCTGGACCAACTCCATCTCCTGGGATCAAGGTACATTTAGTTCTTACATCAGGACGTTCTTGAATACCAGTCTGAAGAAAACAATTTGCTGTTATAAGTGTTTTAGAACTTTTTGTGTAATATTTATCTGATTATGCTGAAGTTTAAAACAAAATGGTTATATTATCACTTCTAAACATTACATGACAACTCCAGTAAATGACACACATTAAAACAAAAATTAATAATCTGACAGCGATTCTAGAAAATAAATGTTAATTATATAGTATGTATATTTATGTTTTAAATTGCTTTTACATTTTACTCCTCAGCTTATGTAGTTAAGATGCTTTTAAACTCTATCCTTTATATCTAAATTAAATTTTAGAAAGCAACAATATCATTTTGAACAATAGTTTGCTTATTTCTAGATAGTATGAAAAAATTAAGTCTTTTGAAATAAAATCGATAGCCACAGAACTTTATGTACTCATAGATGTGGGACTGACTTGCCAAAATTGCCACATTTCACAACCCTAATTAAGATATCCTAAAGAAAATAGCTCAAAGATATTTATTTAGACATCATTTTTTGTTAATTTATTATCGATTTGTTAAGTTACAAGTTTCAAGTAGGTAATTAATAATAAATATTTTTTCCATATATGTCTTTATCTGAGGCCGAAGTCTGTGAGGATAAAGAAGAAAGGAACTTACTGTTATGTCGAACTGAATTACTTAAGTGTAATAGTACCTATAAATAAAAATTATTAAAATAATTCTATCACCTTTCGCTAGAAATCCATAATTACTTCTTCCAAAGAGCTATTTAATTATTAAATTTTAATATTTTCCAAAAATTATTAACTTTCAATAGTGACCAAGATATTAGTCAGCCTGGTTGAATACTCATTTAATTCATTTATAAAAGGTATATTAATTACGTGTATATTAAAAATTAATCAGTCACTCTGTTAATTCACGGTAAACATATATAAATCCACAATAAACTTAAGAAAGTTCACGAGGAACTATTTGCTATTATTTCAATGATATATTTCACATTTATTTAATTATTACTTACAGCTGCACTTGGATTTGAAACAGCATTGTGTAAACTTCTAGCCGTAGTATTTTGAGCAGCCTGAAAATAGTAAAATGTTAAGTCTGAAGCAGTTATATCATCATATTTTAACCTAACTTTTTTAGGTGGATTATAAGAAATACTTACCTGAATTAATATTCTTGGTAAGTTCCTCACATAAAGGGACATAATTACTATGGAAAATATATAATATAAAATATTTACTTAGAAATAATTTAAAGATAAAGTCCTACACAAAATAAAGGTAAAAGCGCAAGTCCAATAATTAGACATCCAAAATGCAAAAATATCAGTTGACCGTTGATGACGTTTGGTTGACGGTTGACGTTCACCCAAGCACAGAGCACAGAATAAGAAAAAAGAAACTCCTTTCTTATTGGATCTGTGACGCAAGTACGTCAGTCGCATGCAGAAACCAAGAACCCTAAACAAAGAAGGACTGATCAATTCATTCATAAAAATTTGAAGGTCATTTTCAACAGATTTCTCGTAACACGTCAGTGGATCCCCTATTGCCAAATTTGCCTCTAATTGCAATTTCAAAAATTTTCAGTCAAAATATCCAACCCAATATTCAGAGACTGTATTAATGCAATCAAATGTGATTTTAAAGTACTTATATATGTGTTTTACGATATATATCTTACGATTTGAAGTGCGTTGTGCAAAAATCGTTGTCGATTTGACAACTGTGATAACTTGTGTTTTGTTAATCAGTGCACAGATTACTATGATATGATACAGAAATACTTTGTTATGATGACATAACTGATGACAGTGATGACTTTCCAAAGACAACCGAGACATTCTACATGACAATGTGACATATATAGGTTATGTTAAAAGGTTAAAGCTGTCAAATTAAAACAAAGAGGATATTTAAATTTCAAATCTCCCGCTAAAGGGAATCCACTGACGTCACATAAGTGATAAACAAACGTGATTGGCTGTTACTGATTGATCAGTCCTTCTTTGTTGAGGGTTCTTGAGCAGAAACGTCATACCAATTTGTCAACCAGTGTTGCCAAGCTTTTGATGCGAAATTATGATACAGTGACTTGAAAAAATTCTGGTATAATTATATAGATTTATTGAAGAAATAAATTCAAATTCTATTTTAACCAACCAACCAACAACTTTGCCAATGTCATATATAAAAAATTGTCTTTAACGTCTATTTCGATTATATTTTTGTATCAATTTATTGCGTTTCACGAGAAGCGTGATTTAGCCGATAATGAACGGGGTAGAGAAGGAAAAGCACATGTTTCATAATATACAACAGAATCGAATGTATTAATCCTGTATAATAAACAAAAAAAAAATACATAGATGCATACATAGATAATAGATGCATACATGATGAAACCATATTATTATTAAACTTGTCAATTTTTTTCAACCAATCACAATCCGTTTACTAAAGAACCGAATGCAAAATGAACAGAATAGATATCTTATGAAGGAAATAAACTTTTCAATGAAATTATGGTACATTTAGCGTACCATAATGGTCTAAAAGTAATATAGTGCGACAGGTGAATTTTATGGTACAAATACCATAATTATGGTACGGTTGGCGACACTGTCGCCAACTTAAATAACCGGGAACATGGAACAAAAATGACCATCAATTGTCTAATAGAAATTTCATTTCTCAAATCGCCTGGTATATTTATTTTTGCTACATTGTCATTCTGATTTTAATTACTTTGATCAACGTTCACTAGGGTGCGTTGTTTTGTGACGTCACAAAACGATCAGTCAGAGAGAAATATGTCGGCGTGCTAGAGGAACAAGTGATAGTTATTGTGTAAAAATATTGGTTTTGCGGTATTCCAAATTAAATAACTATTTTCAAAAAAGACTAATTTAAAATTGTTATTATGGCGTCACATATTATTGGTAAACCAGAATATATAGTCGGAGGAAAATATCGTTTAGTTCGCAAAATCGGTAGTGGATCTTTTGGTGACATATACTTGGGTATTAATATCACAAATGGAGAGGTAAATACAATATACTGTTAATAATCTGCTATTTATTAAACACAAAAATGGGTTTTTGGGGTAGACACGCATACACTTCTTTGTGTAAAAAGTTGACTTTCTTTGACACAACCAGGCTACAATGGCAGCCATCTCATTCCCCAGCTCGTTCTTTATTTACGTTGTTATAAGTTCAGACTGACAATCATAGATTTTCATTAAATTGCGGTGTTACAAAACAGTTTTCTGTGTAAAATTATTTTATATATATTTCTGGATAGTTAACTTGTATAGTTTTGTGATATTTTAAAAGTAGGTTACACTACAGGATTTTAGATTTTTACAACACATTTCACAATTTGGTTATTTAAGAGATTTTTTTTCTTTACATATATAAAACAATTACCGCATATATTATTTGAGTATATTATTGCGAGGAGTTTGTAACAAAAAATACAAGTTACCTAAAATGTCTTAAAACAAGTCTTGACTTGATCAAAAAATTAAATTGATTATTATTTTTAGTTGTAGGAGTAGTAGGTACCTAGGTATTTAATATTTGTATATGTTTATTAGAGATAAGTGCCTAAAGCCTTTAATTGCCTATATATATTTGTCTTCAACAGGAAGTAGCTGTAAAACTTGAATCAATTAGGGCAAGACATCCTCAACTTTTATATGAAAGTAAATTATATAAAATTCTTCATGGTGGCATAGGAATACCACATATCAGGTGAGTTATCTATCTTATGTAATGCTCATTTACTTACCTAATCAAGCATCATCAACCCTTTCAATATTGTTCCTACATATTTCTTAATATAGGCACATTTAAAATAAATACCTAGTATTATTTGTTGAAGGTCAAAAGTGAAATTGACTTCAACATTCAAACTGTATTGTTCTTATTTTCTTTATATTTTAAGCACTAAAGTTTAGGAAGTTTTGTATTTCCGAAGTAAATGAATTTTAAGTGTTTTAAGGTTGTTTAGGATAGTGTTACTTGCACCCTACACGTAAGCCTTTTTACAAACGATTATTTGATAAATTAATATAAACTACTTGTTCAATACTTAAATTATAGAAATTATTCAATTTCTGAATCACAATTGGATAGTCTGATCATATAATAAAAGTTACTAAATCGTCCAGTGAACTCTAATTAGATCTAATTAGACAAGACAATATAAAGAAAAATGTAAACATTTTAAATCAATGTTTTATTAATCGGTAGATATTTATAGTTACCTACCTACAAGTTGCATTATAAAATTGTTAACATCTATATTATAAAAATTAATATTTGTACAGAAAATTATCCTCGAATTTATCTTTAGTGTTTCCTTGTAAAAAATAACTATTACCTACCTACTCAAATTAAATTTCTTTAATAACTTCTAAACTCATTTACAGATACCTATCGCATTGTTTAGTCATTTATTGTTTTTTAGGCCCTATTGAGTTTTTATGTAGAAAAATACTAAAATAGTCAAAGTATAATTTAATAAAGTGATAGGTAAATGTAAATAAACACATCGCAAAAATTGTATTTTAAGTCTTCGGTGAAGTGCATTATTATGTATATTCCAAAAGCATCTATTGTATTTTAAGTCTTTGGTGAAGTGCATTATTATGTATATTCCAAAAGCATCCAAGTACTCAAAAAAAAGATTTTTTTGTTTTTCTAAAAAATAATGAGTTGAATACCTGCCTAAGTAATTGAAAATTGGCAAAACATAATATTTTGTAAATATGAGAGTAAATCTCGGAGTAAACAGTATATAAAAAGACTTTAAATAGTAATAAGAATAAGGTGTTAGTTGGAGAACCAAGTCACCTATATTTCCAAAATGAAAACTTTTTATGATTAAATTTAGCGCCCTTTATGTAATACCTAATACCTGCCATTTTATATTTAATTTTTATTTGTTTTTTGTTTGTTTTCGGCAAGTAAAATCTAATTTACCATTTGTTCTAAGCAAAAATGGAATCATTATTAATAAAAATCATATTGATAATGAATATCACATTATTTGTGTCGGCGGTGGCATATGGGTGTGAGACATGAGATGATACTACCTACTTACATTTTTTGAATAGTGGTAATTTGATTACTTATTTGTACCTAGCTATCTATATACTTAAATTACTCATAAAATCGTTCGATCTTGTTAACCAAACCTTTATAAAATTTACGGAATATTTATCGTCAATATTTTAAAATATTTATTGTACCTATAAGAACCTACTTCCTCTAAATTTCTTGGATTGCTATTGGAATTTCTATTAATACTCATAATAGGAAGTGAGCTAAGTAAGCGGTTTTCCTTTGTCCCTAGTCATTGAGGAGGTTGATACTTTTAAAATGCGAAACCCCATTTCATGTAACCTAAATGGATAATCATTATTTTTAAATTTTTCTCTGATGGGATGTTAATGGGATAGGATTCATTTTAGATATTATTGTCTAACCTTTTTATGTAACAATAGAAATCAGGAACACGTATTAAAAAATAAATATTTATAAGTATATAATATCAATAGCTAGTCTCAAGCTGTATATCAAGACAAACTGTTCAGTTTGTTAAAAAAAAAAATCTAAAATACAATTTATTTTATAACATGAGATAAGCATTCCCGAGAGCGTTACTTTTGTATCAAAACTAAAAAAAATATTTTATAGTGTTTTTTGGGACAAAATTTAATAGTTTGGATGTTACCAAATAATTTTAGATCGCCAATTTTTAACGCCCTTGTGTTTGTGGTACACTCTCATTCATGACTTCTTTACCGTTATTGACATGCCTATCAAACTTGATTTCAGCATATTATTCATAATAGAGTACTTCGTAGTAGGTATCCAAATGCGTAGAAATAGAGTCTTCCTACTTATTATATTTAAAAAAAAAATGTTCCACTTCATTTTCAGAACCTAGGTAGTTTGAATTTTAACGTAACGAAGAAAAGTAATTAAAAATGCATACTTCAATGAAAATGGACATACCCGCGGGTTTTATTATTTTTTATTTATTTTTTTTTTTTTCGGAGTTGCTGAATTTGTTTCGTCTTTATTATACTTAGGTATTTATTTAAATATAAATTAAGAATGTTAGTTGCTAGTTGCATATGAATGTTTGCTAAAAGTTGTAGGAATATTTTGATTCATTCTAGGATACCTATTTTATGTACCTACCTATATTACTCCTACATGTCCATGTACAAATATGTAGGTAGTCAACTTCTTGTAAATAATTGGAATGGTAATGTAGTGTAGACTATAAATAAATATTTAAATATAAACCACAAAAGTTTTTAATTGTATCATATAACGGTAAGCTGTAGTAGAGGTATTTTATAATAAGCTGAATACTTTTAATTCCTTTTTATGAATTAAAATACTGTTTCAGAGTGCCTCTCGTTGCTATCTGGAGTTTTTTGCGAATGATTATCAAGCATATTGCGATCATGATGATCATGACCTACAATTTTTAACTTGTAAGATAAAACAAATTTCACACTTTAGTTTTTTAGTAATCCAAGAACAACGATTTAAAGCTTTGTACACATTGACGCGAATATTCGGTGATTCATGATTTTTTTATTTGTTAATAATTATTATTTTCAGAGTTTAACTAGAAATTTATTTAAGTACTTACCTATCTATTTTTTTTATTTACAACTTCCAAGAGATAAACTATTGAAAATATTTTAAGTCTCCTACCTTATCTATCTCTGACAGTTTTTTAGGTATTTGCATTATATAGTACGCAGTTGCTTGTCAGGGTGTTGTTTTTAACAGATAATAAATAAATAATAATAAATAATTTATTTGTAAGATATGATACACCAAATATACATTTTATTTTATCCAAAGACAAACATTATTAGTGACATTTAATTTATTCAATGCAATCGCCAATGTCTCAAAAAAATCCCTAATGTATCCCTAAAACGTCGATAATGATAAATGAAAGAATGACTCGCTAATCTAATATGGTATGGGGTGGGTGGATAAAATGTTTATATAAAAAAATAGGCTGAGGTTTGCGAGGACATAAATACAGACATTTGAGGAGCAAAATCTCCCAAGCCTCGATGATTGATGTCTGTAACTGCGCCGTGGTTTCCTCTTGGTGGGAACTACGCAGAAATTCTTTGATTATTGCTGTATTATCCGCATTTCATCGATATCTGTTACATGTTTGTATCATAGATCTTTTCCTTTAGTTACTATCTATCTGCTGAAGAGGAGCAAAAACTTTTTATACAAACATATGTATCGTGCCCACTTTCAGAGAAAATATGTTTCTTCAAATTGGTTCTCATATCGTGTATGTTGTGGATATAAGCCTATAAATTACAATCTACGTAACGTAATTGATTATATATTTGTTTTGCTTGAACTGAAAAACATCATTCATATTATTTTCAAATCTAAGTGGGTTGTATAATGTAAATGTTATGATTTGTGAGTGGCTTATTTAGGCAGCAGTAATGGAAGAATAATAATAATAAGAGATCTTGTAACTATTTGATTAATCTGTTTTTTTTTGTGAAGGATCTATTATTTTATTATTATTTTTTTTGTAGCATCCTCCAGACCCTATTTTCTAACTATTTAGGTGATTATGTTTATTTTTAGATTAGGTATAACCTTGTGGTTTACGTTACCCCGAACGTTAACCTTTACCAATCCCTGAATATTCCTTTCATAATGCCTTATAAAAATTAGAATTTAATTCGGGGCAGTAGACAGTCGTCTAACATGTAAATACTAGAACTACAGTGAGTAATTTATTCCAGTTCATTCATGGCAATTTTCCAATAGATATACGTAGTAGAAAATAAGTTTTTTAAGCTAAATAGCAGCTAATTTTAAATACGACTTCGTTCACAGAACAGCATGTGATGAATTTGAAAACGATGACACGTTTTCAGTGAATTATTGTCGGGTAATTTTAGTTTTTGTTGAAATTGAAAATTTTAATAGTGTCTTGTCTTGTCTTCAGAGATTAGAATTATAATCTCTCGTGTCTTTAGTTGCAATTGATCGGTTGAAAGTATTTAAACAAGTTTTATTATTATTTTATTTAAATTTCTTGGAAGGACAGGAAATTGAAGGACAGTAGCATACTAGTATAGGTACCTACATATTGTAAAGAAAGAAAATCGCTAGAAATTAATAGCGACTGCTAGATTAATTTGGCTTTTACTATATATTTATTTTGTAGGTACCTATATCATTTTTGTTATACCGTAACACCGAGTTAAATACGCTTAAACATAAAATGATCCCATGCAGGATGATAGATAAAGATAATAAATAATTAGAGAACAGGTACTTACGCTTTGATAACATTTTTTTCTAATTATTATCACAGTGTGGGTATATTTTAAGACAAAAATTGCATTACTAGCTTTGTACTACACGGGGAAATACATTTTTATGTACCTATGATTTTTTATCTACATATGATATGCATGAGAAATGCATAGCACTACCACAGCCTTACTTCAGGTAACAGATGATATATTTCGGGCAAATGATAAAAGTTTGTGTACTTCTTTAATACTACTTGATTTTAGTAAAGCCTTCGATACCTTAGATCATAACATTTTGTTAAATAAATTACACTTCTTCGGTATTGGTGAACTCGCGTATTTATTCTTTATCAACTATTTGGCAAATCGCAGGCAAAGAGTTGTCTCACACAGTAAGACTTCTTTTTTCCATAATATCAAGCAAGGTGTTCCTCAAGGGAGTATACTTGGTCCTATTCTTTTTTCTATTTATACAGCGGATTGCTACTCTTGTTTAAAATATTGCAGTATTCATCAGTACGCAGATGATACCCAACTGTATTTTTCTTTTCACCCAGATAAATATGCTGCTGCTGCCGATTTCATTAACTTAGATTTGGAAGCTATAGTTAATTTTGCTAATGCCCATAAATTGATTTTAAATGAATCTAAAACTCAGTTTCTCATTTTCGGGAAAAATAGGCTGAATTTTTTAGAAAATCCACAAAATTTTGTTGTAAAAATAAACGACCTAGTACTAAAGCCAGTTAGTGGATGCAAAAACCTGGGACTTTTCATAGACACTGATCTTAGATTCACTTCTCATGTAAATATGTTGGTTCAAAAGTCATTTCACAAACTTAAAATTTTGTATATGCAAAGAGAATTTTTAAACACTGAGACAAAATTACTTCTCTGTGACTCACTTATTTTGTCACATCTCGCATATTGCGATGTGATATATTGGCCTGCAATGCGCGTAAAAGATAAGAACACCCTTCAAAAAATACAAAATAATTGCTTACGGTATTCCCTTAATTTGCGTAAATTTGATCATATATCTGCAGTGTTTCCGCGTACAGGTTGGCTAAAACTACAGGAAAGATATACATTTCATCTGTTATGCTTAATTTATAAAATAAGTAATGTAAAGTTGCCCACTTATCTTTATAATAAACTAATAAAAACTAGTGATATTCATGAATGCCCAACGCGTAACCGGGATCTGTACAGTGTGCCTAAACATTCTACGACCGAATTTGAGAGAGGCTTCACCTACAATGCTACAAAATTATATAATGCCATACCCACAAATATTAAATCTACTTCCACAATTCTGTCATTCCGAAAACAAATTAAGAACTACTTACTTGACCGTCAGAATCGTTAGTATTCATGTCATTATATTTCAATGTGCATTTGTTTTTTGTGTTCAAATCCTTGTTTACTATATCTACCTACTCTATATGTATTTTTGCTAGGTTGGTTACATGGAAGAGCGGCTTCAGCCGAATGGCGCCAACCAATGTTTTATAAATATGTTTAAATTGTGAATTTTGCTAAAGAAAAATAAAGACATTTTTATTATTATTATTATATGATGTCTGAATCTCAGTATTGTCAAAGTTTACAGAATTAAGTATATTTATTCGGTAAACTTTGGTATGGTTTTCGAAAGAAAAAGTACACAAGTCTGCTCTACACCAACTTATGACTCAACTTTACAGTGATATACCTACTTAGACAATAATAGAGCGGAGCCTTTACTCTATTTATGGATTTTAACAAAGCTTTTGATCTTGTACATCATGTTTTGCTTAAAGATAAAATAAATGTATATGGACTACGTAGAAGAATGGGTGACTGGATCAATTCGTATTTCCGATTGTGACGGAAGACAGAGTGTAGATAATAATAAATCTAGATTGGAATAATTGCAAGTCAATATTGGAGTTTCGCTGGGCTCCATTCTTAACCCACTGTTAATTATTATATTTGTAAACATTATCGTGGATGTAGTTGATACTCTTATACTTGCGGAGAATAATATAATAAAGTTATAATAGCACGGGTTTCGAATACCTACTCGAAATTTCTCAGCTTACATATTGACAATGCATGCATTAAGTTGGAGTACTCATACTTCACCATACTCTATGTTTCAAGTGGGAATTATAGCTAGGTAAATTAGTCTTTGGTTAGTACACTGTTATGGTCTAATTAGATTCCCATTGGCTGCAAATAGTGTCAATTCAATTTAATTTCGGTTTCTCCACTTTTCAAGTTGGATTTTTGGCACTCCCAACCTATTTAGAGTACTCTGTCCAGCTTTGTCCTTTGCATTAGACTCCACAGCCTTGATAGACGCTCCTTCATGTAGCTGTTGGCTCTTGGTCTTCCTTCCCCAAGTGTTTAAAATCTCAGTCTTGTCAGGCCCTCGCACTGGCACAGTACGTGTACTGAGGTTTCCTCATTTGTTGCTAAATGGTTATGAGTATAAAATCTCTTTAATAGGTACAAATTTCTTTAATTAGTAATTAATCTATTATGGTCTAATTAGATTTACTCTGGCTGCAAGTAAGATGTCAAATCGATTTAATTTCAATTTCTCCACTTTTCAAGTGGGAATTATAACTAAATGGTTAAGGGTACAAAATTTCTTTAATGGGTACAAATTAGTCTTTAATTAGTACACTGCCAGGCACACTGTTATGGTCTAATTAGATTTGCCCTGGCTGCAAGTAGAGATGTCAAATATATTTATGTAATTACGATTTCTCCACTTTTCAAGTGGGAATTAAGTATAATAGCTAAATGGTTATGGATATAAATTTTTTTTAGAGGGGATACATATTAATCTAATTAATAATTAATATATAGTTTTGGTCTAATTAGATTTACCCTGGCTGCAAGTAGAGATATTTGTAACTAAATGGGTATGGGTACAAAAATTAGTCTTTAATTAGTACACTGTTATGGTCCAATTAGATTTCTCCACTTTTCAAGTGGGAATTAAGTATAATAGCTAAATGGTTATGAATATAATTTTTTTTTAGAGTGGGGTACAAATTAGTCTAATTAATATAGTTTTCGTCTATTTAGATTTTCTCTATCTGCAAGTAGATATTTCAAATCGATTTAATTTAAAATTTCTCCACATGTCAAGTGTGAATTATAGCTGCTAAATGGTTATGGGTACAACTTTTTCTTAATGGGTACAACATTTCTTAAATGGGTACAAATTAATTAGTACACTGTTGTGGTCCGATTTGATATCCGATGGCTGCAAGTAGAGGTGCCTGAAGCCTAATAGACTGAAGTTGTGACCCTATCTCATGTCAGTCCCAAAATATGATGAGATTGATGATATTACGCCTTGATTTTAATTTCAAACTTTTTGGCTTCTGTGGATTCTGTAGAACGACACAAGAAATCATAAATAGTTTTTCATATTACCAGAGTTACGTCTTCATAGGTTGACCATTTTCAGGTCCCACAAAATGATTATATTATTTTTAATACTGTACGATGTATACAGTGAGTCCATAAAGTCCCGCATAAATAGATTATTTTGAAAAATCGCTCGGACTCGTCGATTTTGTTTCCTTTTTACACTTATTCCACATATACATATATTAAATTTTTTACAGGGCCACTTCTGAAGCTAGGTCGATATAAACTTTAATATTTTAAATGGAACACCCAGTAGGTACTGTTTTACATATTTGGAAACAACCCTTACGAATATGGGCATATGAGGTTTTATGGGAAAGAGACTGAGTTCTTATAGAGATAGCTCTAATAATATGCCCAAAAAAGTGCCATAAGAGCAATGTGCTAGAAAGAAAATATCGATTCGTTGCTAGGCACAGTCTTTCTCCAACACATCGCTTTTATAACACACTTTTTTTGAATTACTTCTCCCTTATTATTAGAGATAGTCCCATAAAAACTTATATAACCGTAAGTATTCGTAAAATAGAGTTCTTTCCAAATATATAAAACACTACTGGGAGTTCCATTTAAAATATTAAAGTTTATGTCGACGTAGCTTCATTGAGTCGCCCTGTTAAAAATTTAATACATGTAAAACAAGTATAAAAAGAAAATCGACGGGTCCGAGCGATTTTTCAAAAACTTTACCATTTTCAAAATAATGAATTTATGCGAGACTTTATGGACTCCTGCACTTACATAGGTATTATACCAATTAACCGATATTTTTATGGGTACGCATAATCTTGGGAACTAATGCCTACCTATATATTGAAAGATACAGTGAATCAAATGTCCTATATACTTTTACAAATCAGAAAACACCGTAGCGCCAATTAATTTGTTAAATTTCTTAAATTTGTCATCCGATTTTTCTATTTTACGTAAAAGTACATTATTTTGCCCAAACCTTGAGTCAAATGAACGTTCGTCAACGCCGTCGCTAGTCGCTTTATCATGTAGTTTGTAGTTAACTTGTAATTTCGCCTGGCCATTCGTGAGTCCGAGAAGGTCACTAAACCCAAGACACAAGTCAACCGCAACCTTCTTATACTTCTACAAAACATCCATCTCTGCACCATTATTATAAGAAATCTGTGCTGCAATCCGTAAAGTCAAATTTATTTTAATAAAATCGGTCTTCTAGTAAATTCAGTCAATGGTAAAACGCAGTCGAATCCAAATTTCGATGTTGTTTCCACTGATTTTATAAACAAATATTGTTTGTAATAATCTTGGAAATATAAGGTGATATTTTGTAACAAAGGTATAGCAAAGTTTCAAATTCTCAATAGTAACAACAAAGTAGACCTATTTTCATGATGTGTTTTCCTTAGCAACAACACAAAAGTCTCTTCATACTTTATATACCTACCTTTGGGATTTGGCATCTTTCTTGATTTACTGTAGATAGTTACACTCATAGTAACTGTTCACGTAATTTTTTATTGCTTATAGATTACTCTTTGAAACATAGATATCCTAGGTATAGGTAGTAGACATAACGGATATCCTCAGGAACTTTAGATTTAGATTCCTGCTTTGCAAGACAAATTTTAATTCATTTTTGTCTACATGCATTTTTTAATTTACCGTATAAAACAAAATTGGCATACAGTTTTTGTGTAAATAACTCTTAGGATATAGAGGTTGGCAAGGATATACCTAGGAAGCAATTGCAACGGGACGGAGACACCGAAGGATACACTCTCGAACTCGTGACACTCGCGACAACGTATTTGAAACGCACCTCTGGCCCAGTTACATTAAACAAGTTTGGTGTCCAGCACCGTATCATTCAGTTCTAATAAGAAGAAACGTTAACGTTAGCTAAAGCAGTTAATAGAGAATAACCCAACATCTGTTTAGAAACTAGTTTGTGTTACCTACTACTGTCAGTTTGTCAGAAATTAGTTTCTTATTTTTTTACGGGAGGATTTAGCTGTGTCCTGTGTTTGTACACATCATAGATAAATTTTTGTTACTTTGTCTATGGTGCCCACCAATTTCTAACAAAATATTTTATCACGATTTATCGTGGTTTTTATTTTCAAATTACAATCCTAATTTATCTACTACAAATGTATTTGCAATGCTTATCTTTGTTTACAATTAACTATTGGCCTGACCAAATTTGAAATTAATGGCGTTACTCGATGGTTCTAAATTCACAAACAGGCTTTTTAAAATTTATCTGGTTTATTTATACCAGAGTTTAGTTGCAGTAAGCAAATTCATATAACTACTTCGGCGTGTGCCGTTCGTAGAATGTCAATACAAAAATGATTCATCCAGTAACATGTAAGAAATATCTATTTGATCGGAGGGTAGACTAGAATGCAGATTGATTGTGAAGAGTTGGTTTTCTGAAGGTATCTGTCCTCATCAAGCGCCAATGATTTTTAACTTACATAAGTTAAAAATCCTTGATCAAGCGCAGGATAAATATCTGATTCGAACGCAAATCGCGGACAAATGCTAAGCTTATATTAAAAAAAATATATAAAAATTATTAACAAAAAATGAAACTTACAATTAACAAAATTAAGGCACCTATTAAAAATCTTATGGTTTTTAAACTGACATTTAAATAAAGTGTTTATTTTTATTTTCTATTATAGCCTCGGAGATAGCCTTATTTTCTGCCATACAAATATTTAAGATTACCATGAAGAGGATGACAATTTTTCTAACTCGAAAACTATAACCACAAAGGGTTATTACCTTTTTTTAAGATAAAGTACCTAGCAGATTTTAGTTTCATTAAAAACATTTTTTGATACAACCCGAATTTTCAAAATTTTGAAAACGGAATTAAATTTTGCAGGGAAAATCACAGACCTGGTTTTTAAAAACAAATAGATTGAGAAAGTTTTACATGGCCAGACTACATAAAAGAAAATTGAAAATTGTATCTTCGCGTGCACTCAATTATTACGGTTGTTTATATATTTTTTATTTGTTTACATGCGCAGAAATTTTTGATTTTGGTAAACTGTGTAATATGTATATAGTTCCTTGATTTCTGGTGTGATGTTTGGCTCTCTTGATATTATTTGAATTTTTGATTCTGTTTTTGTAATTTACGTCACCTTCTAAATCACGTGGCCACGGATTTGAAATATAAAAATTATGACTAACTCATTTGTTACACTTATATTTCCACTTTAATAACTTGTCCAAAATGAAAGCACTGCAAATTACGTCATGGTATTCCTATCACTGGACATGGTTGGAAGTGCGTTACATTGGTAAATTTTTTTGACGGCCTTTACAGCAACCGAGAAACTGACGCATGTACGAACGGAATGAGTATTGATCCTTTTCGGTGTATTTAGCGAGGTATTTAGCATGGGACCACCTGATTATTTTATTATGTTTCCTAATATACGAGTTTTTTTCCACTATTAGGTGCTTATCCAGTTACAAAAGTTAACATCCACCTCCGCAGTCTATTTCAATCTGATCTTTCATATTTGGTTAGACAAGGAAAACGCCCTCTTTTTAAGATTTGATACCATGAGGTATTCGCAAAAACCTGCTCGAGGCCTTGCCTATTTCTCCTACTGTTTGTTTATACAGTGTGTTTTATTATTAAGATAATTAGAACCTCGTCGTAATATTATAAAATAAATAAATATTTTTTCCTATATTGTACATTAATCAAATTGTTTACGTATATTGTACATAGGGGTATACAAAAGTAGATTTACCGAAAAAAACAATATGATTATTTTTGTGGATTACATGTCACAGTAATGTTATAGCAGTTATTATATTTATTTACCAATGAATGTAAATGTTCTAAATTATAACAACAACTATAATACAAATTATTATACATAAACATTAGCCTCTCTAAGCGATAAACAGAAATTCCTATCACATAATAAGCACAAGATATGTAGCTATAGTGGCCTCAACAGAAATGTTTCCAATGCTACGCGAATTTTCTTTATTAGTAAGTATGCACATACTACTAATTTAAGCAATGTTAACTAGTTGGAATGAAATCCTTATTAGTACCACAAGTATAAAGATATATACAGTAATTTCACTCGGCAAAATCTCTTTGATGTTGGTGTCCTTAAGTTTTGTTTTTTTAACCCCCCAAAAAGACCACTGCGCATACTACCCAAGCACAATCATGCGCATTAGTGACCGTTTTTGGGAGACACGCACAGGACCGGACTATTATTTTTTGGAGTAAAAAAGGTGGCCTAACAGAATTTCGTTTACAAATGAAACAATATTTTGTAGCCATGTTACACACAATACAAAACACTTATCAAAATCACAAACACAAACGCCTAGACACACAAACGTATGCTGATTACCTGTAAAGCAAAAAGCAAATGTGCGCCCATAAAATAGCATACGCCGGCCCATTCCTCCCCTTCTACATCTGTACCAACGCGCATACTACCCAAGAGCAGACATGTGCATTAAAAACTTTTGTACAAAAAATTTAAAGAGTGAAACTACTGTATATATCTTTATACTTGTGTTAGTACTGTAATGATGATATCAAACAGATTACATTACCTGTCATTTAGTATTTATAAATAAATGTTAAGGGATACCCTTTTTGTTAATATTCAGAAAATGTATCTTATCCAGTTCAACAAATTCTAGAATAAATTTGATGGCGTTGTTAATTTTAACATTAATTGCATTGATTGTGTACCTTTCGAAGTTCCTTTAATAAGTCTTGTTAAGTAACTGTAATAAAATGTCAATATACCCACCGAAATTCCTTTACAGTAGGAAGTGGGAGTTGCCAGACAGATGTTCTGAATGGTGCAATTAGAAAGTAAGGTCAGCTATGTGCAATATAGAAGTTTTTTTAACAAATTTTGATTATGGAAATATTTTTCCCATCCCGAAATTTTGTGTTTCTTGTCAATATGGAATGAAGCAGCAGGATGCTGTTGGTATAGTATTTTTTTGAAGCTAATGAATGGCTAATAGCGTAATTTTGTTTAATCTAATGATGGATCTTAATGTCAGAAACAGAGATTTTAATTAGGGATGCACCCAAGCGGTGTTTTGGCCGAATATTCGATCATCGGTTCGACCGAAGATTCGGCCGAAGCATATAGCATAGGAAAAACTCATACTTAATTATTTATTTTAAGTTTTCCGGTCTCGTATATTGGGTTCCCCATATCATTTGACTAATAAGAATTAGCATGGACTATTACATTTCTAACTCGCGCACCAAGACAACTGTAAACGGTACTTAATACCTATTAACCTGAAATGAATTTTTACTGATATTTTTATTAAAAAAGCAATTCACTTCAGTATTTTCTTTGGCAAGTGTTTGGCAATCAATAGTATTCATTCTGTTGGCAATATTTTTTAGTAGAAAGCCACTAGGTCAGGTGTAAAATATAACAAAGTTAAAAAAAACCTATTTATTATTTACTCGTAACAAGTTAATACTCAAAATTAAGTTTATTTAGTCTGTCATGTAGAAATAGTAATCTCTCAGCATTTGTGGGCAGGCATGACGACCAGGGAAATGTTTGCGGTTGGAAACTATATGGTTACACTGAAAATCTTCAGTAAGCCTACGTCCTGTAAAGCTTATAAAACTTTCATTTGTAATATATGTCAAAAGCCTAATATGTAAGTCCATAATAAGTTACTTTTAAAATTTTTTATTTAGGATATTTTATACATACAGGATGTTAAAATATCTCATAATATGCATGGAGTTCTTATGAACTCTTGTGGCCAGGATAATCGCTTTTAACTTAAATTATCTTTATATGTAGCCGATATTTATTTAACTGCTGAAAAGGTTATATTTAATTTGTACAAATGGACCGGAGAAAAGTGTAATATAATTTATAAGAAGTGGCGAAACGTATTCAACTTGACTTAATTATCGACCAAATTTGAGTAAAGTGCACAAACTGTTTAGAGTAAAAACTTACTATTTGACTCTAAGGACCATATGTAATTTCATATATACCATTAATAAATATAGGACACTCTGTCTGCCTATATTTTACCATGTTTAGCATTACCAATGGATTTGTATCGTTTCAGATATTATGGCCAAGAAAAAGATCATAATGTTCTCGTCATGGATCTACTGGGTCCATCACTCGAGGACTTGTTCAACTTTTGTTCCCGCAGATTCACTATCAAAACAGTCCTGATGCTGGCAGATCAAATGATCGGCCGCATAGAGTACGTCCACTGCAAGTCATTCATCCACCGTGATATAAAACCGGATAATTTTCTCATGGGCATCGGCCGACATTGCAATAAACTTTTCCTCATAGATTTTGGTTTAGCGAAAAAATTCAGAGACGCCCGAACCAGAATGCACATTGGTTATCGTGAAGATAAAAATTTAACTGGTACAGCCAGATACGCCTCCATCAACGCTCACCTTGGAATAGAACAGTCTCGTAGAGACGACATGGAGTCCTTAGGATATGTATTAATGTATTTTAACAGAGGTTGTTTACCCTGGCAGGGTCTAAAAGCAGCCACAAAGAAGCAAAAATATGAAAAAATCAGCGAGAAGAAAATGTCCACGCCGGTCGAAGTACTTTGCAAGGTAACTCAAGTTTTACTTAGAGACTAATAGTGGCAGATCTTGCATATCTTCAGTCTTTTTAGTGCTTCAAGTCTGTTGTAAAAGCAATTGAGCACACAATTTTAATAATAGTAATAATTACTTATTAATCAGAAGGCCTTATTTCAGGCTATCCCTGCCCCTGCATATTAGTCTGTTTGATGTACTACTTAATGTGTTTATTACCAACGTATCTCATATTTTTCACTAAGTAAAAAATATTTGATGGCTATCATAGCCGCTTTCCAGCTCTGCTCCTGGAGCGCTCTGCAGAGCTCCTGAAGTGTACTTCAGCGTTCCACGTTCAAAAGTTTGATGTACCTGAACAGTACCAATTTTTCATTCCCCTGCCCCCTCAAGCACTAGCAAATTTTCCGGTGTTTGGAACTCTTTTCAAATATTGTATGGTTATGTATGAAAATTGTCAGTTGAGTTGTCAAGTTTGAAGATTTAATCATTAATTAAACTTAATATTTATTGTATTTATTGTATTAGGCACCGTATTTTTCATTAGGTACCTTTATTATGGATAATAAAATATTGATCATAGTGGATTCAGAAACAAATATTGCATATGATTTGGCGGTGTCTGAAGCGGATTATGTTCGAGCACATGAAGGTATTTTTTTGTTATTAAATGAAGTAGGTTAGATTAGGTTAGGTTCAGTGAGTGGGCCGAAAACCAGACCCTCCACCAAAAATGATACTCTTTTAGGCACTGCGTATGCGCAGAATAACGATAACGATAACGACGTGCTAAAATTTAAGGGGTTCAAAAACTCTCTATTATTAAAACAGTACTTGCCATTAGTTCTTTATTTATAATTCTGTTCATTTGGTCCCTATTTGGTTGTGGCTTCGACTAATGCCTTGGTTTTAAACAAAGCTCTTTATGGTCACATCACAAAGTTTAATTTGATTGATAAGCAAAATTTGTAAACTTCGACAGGTCAAAATTTCACAGTAATTTCACGAATTTGAAATTTGAGTGACAAGATACTTAATCAATACATAACCTCTAAATTAAAAAAGTCATTTCAGTTTTGAACCGTTCCTTCTCAGTACTGTCGGTGTTTGAAAAACATAAAGCTCCAAACACCCACAGGAGCAGAGCTGGAAAGCGGCTCAGTATGTAATAATGTGTCCCTTTATGTTTTCTGTGTAAAAAGAGATCCAAGGAATAAGAATGTAATTATATTTTAATGACACATTTGTCAATGATTCAATGATACTAATAAATGACACATTTTATCAAACATTCAACCACATACAAATCGAAACATCTATTTATCTCTATTCAACTCTCTTGCTTTGTGATCTTGAGTTCTATTCATGTTTCGTTTCTATGGTATTTCATATTTATAATGTGTTGTGTCTGCTCGATAAAAGGTACAATTCTGCATCTATGAATACTCCTCACTCAGTTCGCGTACACTATTATTAACTTCATTAGACTCTTTCTATAATCGGGGATATTGTAACAGTACACTCAAATAGTTATTTGTATATTATGTTTCTGTCTAGGTGATAACAATACATAAAGAAAATCATGTTTCGAAGCATACACTCATTAAATTATAAAAATGATCTAGCATTGCGATTCATTTTATCCCAGCTCACAAATACAAATCCTTTATTTGATTAAATATAAACAGTTTTTATGCCATTATTTTTTGCATTTTAAAAGATATAAATTACATGGAAAATATCATGGCTAATCATTGATGTTGAATGACGTTACGGAGACTGCGTGGATTATGGTGTCTTCGTCTATATTTGAAAACAAAAGGTAATTGTTGCAGTAGATTTTACAACTATAAGAAAATGCATATTATTATCCTTTGATCAGCGTCTATATTTTGCCCTTGAGTTACTTTCGGATAAATATATTTTTTGTGTTATTTATTATATGGAGTAATATTAATTTCAATGTAATTCAGAAACTCATCAATCATGGTTACCTACTGAGATTAAAAGTGAGAAAATTTTTTTTATATTACTGTAGCGTTATTTTTAAAAAGGCAAAATAAATGCTACTTAACTACTCTAAATAGGAAGATCTTTGAAACTACTACCTCAGAATCTTAAAAATTAATCCCAAGGTATGATCTTTAATCATTCTAATCTCGTTGCTGTTATAGTACACTATTTTGTGCATATCTCGTTTATTATTAGAGGCACCCATCAAGAGAGAGAGAGAGAACACCTAACCAAAAATTAAATATTGTACAGGGTATTCGATTGATATAAAGTTAAATATCATGATAAACTTTTTAATTTTTCTGTAAAACCATAATAAATAAATTAGGGGCGGAATAGTAAAGTAAAAAAGTAAGGTAATAAAAGTAAAGTAAAAGTAAAGTTGACATTTATAACCAGTACAAAATTTAATTTTTGTTCAGTTATTCAAACTGAATTTTGCCCAAAAATGGGGCATTCCTTCAATCGAAATGAAAGTGGAAACCTGTATTTTTATAAAATATATTTTTTTTTATATTTATTAGGATAAAAATTATTAAGATTGAATCGGTAGAAAATTTTTTATTCAATTTTGAAATTTTATTCTATATTCGTGACGTCACTAAGCGAAAACTAGGGAATATGTATCTATAAAGAGGCCACACTGATAATATGTGGCTAGTTTCAGTTTGTAACGACGACAAATGACAGTCGTCATTTCGATAATTGACATTTGAAATTTCCTGTTTGTGTTTGGCTTGACAACTTGACGTGTTGTATTGTTGTTTTCTTGTGAAGTAAACTTTTATTAAACATGGAGCAAGGTTTTGTAGAGGCTAAGTCCGACAATTTACCGGTTATAGATCCTTTTATGATAAAGATTCTATAGATCCTTTCAGAAATAAAAGGGATGAAAAATGTAAGGTTAGTATTTAACTTAACAGTATTACTGCAAAGTCGATTAAATATATTCAAAAATTACCTTTACAAATTACGATGTTTTTCTATTACTAATAAATACACTTGTAATCAGTCACAGGCAGAGACAACAATTCACAGGTAAAAATATAAACTAAAACAATGTCTCATGTTTACCATGATGTTTACCCTAACCAAACAATTCAAACATAAACAAAAGTAAAGTTGTCACGCAGTGACACCAACTACACAAATGAAAATATCCTAGAAATCACTAAAAAATGGCGCAAATTTTGAATTTTCGCTTAGTGACATCACGTAGATATCGCGCACAATAAAAAAATAATTTATGGACTTAAATGAACCCAATATTAAAATTCCAGAAATACGTATCTCTTCTTTTTCCAACTACTTTCCATTGCCGATGTAAAAAAAAAATAGGAAATCACCCCATTCTTGGTATTGAAGTTTAACGATATATATGTTACATTTTCCCATTACCTGTTGTTATCTTTCCAGGGTTTCCCTGCAGAGTTTTCCATGTACCTGAACTACTGCCGCGGGCTGCGGTTTGAAGAAGCTCCCGATTACATGTATCTTCGACAGCTATTCCGTATACTGTTCCGTACACTCAACCACCAATACGATTACACATTCGACTGGACAATGTTGAAGCAGAAAGCAGCCGCGACTGGTGGGGCTGTTGGCGCTTCGACTCAGCCGCAGACATCACAAGCAATAGCCCAGCAACCAGGTAGATAGTTTTTGATCATTCTTGTATTTTTTTATTGAATTTACCCGTACATCAATCGATTCTAAATATGTTTTTAAAAACCTGTCATATGTATTAAATACATACCTACAATAACCAATATTTCTTTACCCGCATGATGAACAGCCACCAGGGAAATAAGATTTCCAATGTACAATAATGATTGGATTTTCTTAATTAGCTTTAGATTGGGAAATTTTCTAGAACATTTTGGAAACATTCAAATAAGTTTTCCAAAAATGTTATTTAAGTATTAGAAAAGTTTTTTATTTCTTTTTCAAAAGGTCTTCTACTTTTATTACTTTGGTGAAAAGAATATATAATTTGATAATTATTAATACCAGAGTTTAGTACCATATATATAATATTACTATATCGCGTATTCCCTATGTTAGCCCATAGGCGGTTCCTCCGAAAACACTGAAGGACAAAAGATATAGTGCTATACTCTTCCAGAGGTGATTTGTTCCCTATGGTTACCGAAGCTGACACATTGTTTTTAGACTGACAGTCTTAGAAACTTAGGAACCTTATTGGATTTTGCGATATTCAAGCGCATACGCACATTTACTGAGGTACCTACTCTTGATAAGGATAGAGATAGTATGTGGGCACCGTGGTGTTTTCAGAATTTGTGGGCATTACCCGCAATATAGTAGTATTATATAATGGTTAGTACTATGATAACATCAAGTAGGTATAGTCAGACTCATTTGTTTACTTATTCCTAAACAAATGAAGGTGGGTGAAAATCTTGTTTCCATGTCGACTGTGTATATACTATGAAAATTCTTTAATTCTTATTGGGAAACTGGTATGATTTTTTATATTGAAATAACAAGTTTACTACCTTTATACAAATATGTCGATGCCCCTCCTTAGTTATACTTATGAAGAAGAAAGTGTACCGTTTCTAGAGGTACTGATATTTATTGACCTTTCGGATACATTTTTTCGTAGCTTTAAATTGTTGACAAGTTGAAATGCGAGAAGAAGAATAGTATGTCCAATACATGAATTTGATTGTATCGATAATTGTTGAAAAAAGTTTTTTGAAACTTTATAGTTACAATTTACTTGTTATTTATAAATAACAATAATGCCTAATTAATAAAGCAATGAATAATTAATGTTTATTAATGAAAATGTTACTAGAATCACATATAAATAATAATAGTAAAATTCTTATTGTGTGTCATCAATAAACGCACTGCACTGTAGGTACTGAAAACTTAAGTTTACTACATATTTGAACAATGCAGTAATTATTACGTTCCGTCATTTAGTATTATTACTGTCTATGTTCTCCAAGATTTGCACACATGCTTGTCAACTATCTGACCTGGTATATGTATCAATGAGCAAATATATAAAAAAGATTTGTATGTTAGTCCATAGCCGAGGCGCATTGGAAAAAATGACTTAGAAATTAATGAAATTATTATTTTGTCTATTCATTTTTTTAAATTATTATTTATTATAAATAAGAAGTCCATCCTGTAGCTGTAAGATAAATACAAAGTATATTCTGTTTAATCAGGATGTCCAGTCACCTGTAATCCTGGAAAAGTCAGGGAATTTGATTGATCAGGGAAAAGTCAGGGAATTTTCACATATTTCAAAATGTTTTTAATTTTATTTGTTGACATCTGCGATAGAATCAGTTTCCTAGATCGGACGTAAATAATTTGTTTATTACAAAATTTGTTTTCAAATTCAGTCGTGTTTCCCTTTAAAATGAACATATTTTTTTATTAGGTACTATTTTTTTCAGTCGTATTGTATAGATTGAGTAAGACATGCGAGTATATAATAATGACCTGTTTATACACTTTGCTTTAATTTTTTCTCTAAAAATAATTGGACATAAGTTTATGCATTTGTCTAAACAGAGGTTTTACTTTTATTATAAATTGTACAAAGCACATCAATCGGTACGTCCAGCTTTATTAGAATTAGTGTTGCGAACCTGAACTTGATTTTATAATCAAGTCGAATTTTTAGAATACCTGTTGTAGTTGATGTAAATTTCAGAACAATTTTTTCAAACAAATATCTAGGGTTTTTAGTAATAATTTTCATTTAATTTTTATGAATTTGAACCATCTTCAGAGATTTATTATTGTTCTCTTTTTCCAAATCTGTAAGTATTATACCAACTTTGTTTCATAATAATGTCTATATAAAATATACAATATTTGTTTTTTTATTGTAGATTTAGACCAGGAAAAATTAAATTGTCAGAAGATGTTTTAGATTTATAAAAAATTGGAAAGTAATTAAAATCATTTGAAAACGGTTATACTTTGAAGAAGTTTGAATTAATAATGAAAATACATAATTTCTCTAGAATGTTGCACCACTAATTTTAATAAATAAAATAAAGTTGTACTGTATGAACTGATCAAGAATGAACAAACTAATTAATTGGATAATGTAAGACAACTTCCTTGTTAAATGTCATTGGGGAAAAATGTTCACTTTAAATTTTTATTTAGTGATTAAGAGCTTGGAGCAAATAGGCAAAGTTATTGTAACAAAAACAGCTTTGGGCTACTAATCTTCCAATTTTTAAGTGTTCAGGTTCAGGTTAAGGAGATTTTTGTTTTTATATCTTAGAAACTATTAAAGCGATCGATATAGTTGGTATAAAATATACTATGGAGCCCCTATTATTATTTAAAAATTATCTACAATATGCAAAGCCTGGTTTGTAAATAACCTACAACCGTTTTAGACAAAATTTAACTTTGCTCTGCAATAATTTTACTAAAAATGGCATTTTTAAACATTATGAATATCATTGTTTAATTTTTTTTTATTCTGAGAAAAAGTAGTAACTATGTAATACTAAAAAATTATATACTTAACAATTTATATTTTTTATAAAATGTATTTCCTACATCTTGTAGAAACATGATGATTAACCCTATATTACTAACAAAGTTTTTATAGTAGAGACTTACAAGATTTAACTTTTTAAGGTGGAAGAATATAAACTTACTTTTTCGTTCGGTTTCTGGACCAAATATTTAATACAATAGGTATTAAGTTAACATGCTAAGTTTAAATTATCTTTAAGGACGCCATGTTCATTTATAACAAATGGTCCCTATTCCTGCCTTAACTTTTTTTCAGGAACTGATAATATTCATCCTTTCACAAAAAAAAACCCTAACCTTTTCACTGTACGAAATAAACTTATTATAACTTTACTTAGAAGTACAGATATAAAATGATTACATTTATAAAAGGTACTAAATAACACAGAATATGACGTCCTTAAATTATACTAACATTTAGAAAAATATGTTCTTATAGTGAACCTCTTTTCAGCGAACCGTGACAAAAAAGATGACGAAAAGAACAAGCAGAATTCTGCTAAAGGTACAACTCAATCTAAAACAGTCCATGCTTCTTCTACCGATATTGCTAAACCCCTTAAAGGTCACTAAATCGACTTTTATTTTTTATTTAGTTTTTTATTTTTTGCTGTTTTGTAATATCAAGTCATTTTTTATAAAATTATAGTAACACCTTATTTGTGTTTTATTGAGCTTATAAGAAACAAAGAAATGCACTATCCTTAAAAAAGTACAAGATATTATATCTCAATCTGACTTATGTTTCTATAGTATTTTTTTAATGATTGCAAGAGCAATAAAAAGTTGCTATAAATGCCATTTCTTCATTTTTGTTTGTACACGTACATAGTAGTTTTGCTTCATTTATGTAAATTATAACATGCTTTACGACCACTTTTCAATTTCACTATTACAGTGATTTTCCCATCCAACTTAATGTATAGTAATATGACGTGGGCCTTTAATTCTTGGGAAATATTATCCTCACGGGATGGATTTGCTGCGGCAAATATTGAAAAGAACTAAAAAGGAATGACCAAATCTTTGAAAACCAAAATGTTTAAAATAAATTCTCTTTACAAAACCATGAGTGAATTTAATTTTTCATTTTATTTTGCGAAAAGTTATCATTTCTTTAAGTTTATTCCTAAAATATTAAAATAACAATTTGTCATTTTTTTTATTCTGTTTTTGTTAATAAATGTATTTTAATTTTTTTAGTTAACCTTATTGTTTTGATATAAAAATAAAAATGATCTACAATTTTTTCGCAATAAAAATAAATCTGAGAATTGAATTATCTACCGTTTACAAACGACTGAACAAAATTGGTAGATAAAATAATCCTAAAAACACCTATATAATGGCGATTATGAAGTAGACATTTCACAGGTGGACATTGTGAAGTATTCTATTTAAACCAAATTGTAATTGCTAAATTGAATTTTCATAAAAGGAACGGACTTTTAGTATTTTGGCTTTCAGAATTCTTCAAAGTTTTAGTTCTATTGGATTGATTTACTAAATTTTCCATAAATGTTCGGTAATATTCAATAAAAATTAAGGGCCTATGTTAATTTTCTATACTTCAAGTGAAATGGGAAACCCAGTATCTGTAATCTGTTTAGTACAAAAAGTTATTGATTCGACAATTATGGGTTCATTTTATTTGAGGGCAGCTTGAAATGAGTCTTCTCTTTTGTCTTTATATCTAAATATATGGTAAGCTAATACATTCGACGTTATTATAATTTATTAATTAATAATGCCCCTTGAATTTATAATTTTTTTAGACAACAAATTATGTTAGTTCTGAATTTTTAGTTCATGTTGATATTTTCAAATTAAGTAATTTTTCTCGTATTAATATTATTTATTTATTTATTATTATTATTAACTTATTATAGTAACAGTAGTTATTAATTAATTTCCTATTTACTGAAACCTAAAAATATTTTCCAAGTTGAAAGCTATGACTATCTATCACTACCTACATCCTGTGTAGTTTTATACAAAATTGAATCAGAATAAGCAAATCCCAAGTCAAATTACTAGATTGATTTTTTTTCTTTATATATTAGTATCAAATCAAATTTTATCAGAGACCTTGCCTAACTAACTGGATTCCAAAGCAACTACCAATGTCAGCAATATTGCAAAGTGTAAGTATCAGCTTACTTTTTTAGGTATTAACATACTTTTCTATCATTTAACATTATAAAGCTATATTAACCCATTTTTTCTTTACACCAGCGCAACAAACAAACATTACTAAATATTAGAGGCCTTATACAAAAACTTTTAACTATATATATATTTTTCTAGCCAAGTACAGGAAATTTTTTTCTTATAGTTACTAGCAGCAATTATCAATATGCGTGTCTGTCAAGTATTGATAATACACTTTGTTTACTGTGACTATCACCTTACTAAATGAGGTTTAGGTATAAAAGCTGCTCTAATGAGATCTGTGAAGTCATGACAAGTATATAGTCAATAATTAAATTGACATTTTCATTATTGTTTGTCTCAGTTGATTTCCAGCCGATTGAAATATCAGGGAAAGCGTTATACTTTGTAATAGTGATCTAGAAAACTACAGTATCTTCTCTGCTTTCAGTTACACAAATTTTATTTGTGCTTCATTTGTTAATTAACATTTTGATTTAAGATAACCATGATATACTTATGTCCAGTTAATTATTCAAGGTCCTCTGTCAAAAGTTTTATATGTTATCAAACAAATATCTGTCAAAATCCAAACAGTATTTTTTTATTCGTTGGATTAAATGTCATAGCTGAAGTGTTTGTTTTATGTGTGAAGCTTTAAGAATAAAAACTATAAGACTTATTTTGAACATGGCTTGTATATGTGTGATTAAATCTAGGGTTTGTCAGTAAAATATTTTATCAATACACATTCGAATATTACTATTGGTTTGGTGTTACTTCACTAAAAGGATATCAATCATAAGCGTAAATGTTGACAAACCGAAATTGTTCTCTATTACGTTTTGTACTTTATGATTTGTTCATGTATATTAATATAAATATGTTGTGTGTATGTCAAAGAATTAGTTTTTATAATGTCAATTTCTTAACAATGTTTTAAACATAATTATATGAATACAATTTTTATATTATATGTATATCGCAGAAGCTGTTTGTTCTTAAATTTAGGCTATTAAAGTTTGGGACCTGTGTAATCTATTTTAGTAGTTTAAAAAGTCACCAGTTGTTTAGCTAGTCGTAATATTTTTTCCTTAAAACAAATGTTGGCCTATTCTGATACTTTAGTTTTAGATTTGAGGTATTAAAGATGGAAAGCTTTTATTAAACGCGATGTTTAAATGTTAAAAAAAATTACTTTTCGTCTTTACTTTAAAATCGTGTTAAAAGTCTAAGCGATCTAAATAATTATTTCATGAAAACTTTGATCTAATCATTCACCTGTCTTTTTAAATTTTCATATATAATTAAATAAGTAAAATTTTCTGGTGTTTCTATAATTCATGATCATGTCTTTATTATTATTTTTAATTTCTAGATATATTAGATCAAAGGTATACAAAGAATAAAATTTGTTGTCAATCTATTATATCTTGTTGAAATATATTAAATTATTATTTCTGGTATGACTTCCGTTTTTATTTTAATTTTATGGGAGTCATTTTACAATGTCATGACAGCATGGTCAACTTCAATTGACATGGGCAATTTAAAGATAACATTTTTTCAAATTTTGTATCACTAATCTAATCATTTGCAGTGTCTGAATATTATTATACTAAAATTTCACCAGTATTTGGTCAATAGTAAATAACAATGGACAATATTATTTTATAATTAATTTTACCAATACAATGCATCTAGTACCAGTTCTGTCACAACCAAGAATATATTTAAGGGATAGTAAGGGAGATCGGTGGGTTGTGGCGTTAAGTTAAATAAACAGGTAATTGCAGTTTGGTGTTTTTGGTGCTCATGCTGTGTTTAATTAAATGTATTTCATGCAGTTAGCACCTTAACTCATCAATCAATTTAAACAGTTTTTCTCATGTTCAGTCTTCATCCTTAATTGTTTAAACGAATAACCACTGTTTCATTTGTTTAAGGCCATTGCATGTATTTCAAAAATCCTGTGTAAAAAAACTTGTTTATTAATAGTATGTTTGTTTATTTACAGGTAATCGTTAACACAACTCACACAACTTGCATCGATTGGGCTAAATCTAACTTCGCATCTGTTTGGTCAAAAGATCGTCTTTCTGAAAAGGCATCTGACTCTTTTATATATAAAATAAAATTTTTATTATAAGTGAGCATATACGAATTATAATTTTCTTTATCTACCCGTCGTTTAAACGGATATTGTATAAAACATAAAATTACAAAAAATATAATAAAGTGAGATATCGACCACTTACAAATAGGTCGCTTATCTTTAAAAATGTATGTAAGCATAGGATGACGTGTGCGCGTGAATGCAAGTCAGGCTGTATTATTTAACTATTCATAAGAGTAGGTTGTAATATACAAAATCGGATTCGAGATAATAAGTGAGTACCGTAATGTCAATACGAAAACTCTTGACGAGGCCTCCGTAAGAAAATGCTACATTATGGAATATCTATGGATGTGATTTTTTGCTGTATCAACAAAACGTTATTTTTATAATGTAGCAAGTTGAATTGATGGTGTTATTGTATTTGTTTATTAATCACGAACTGATATTTATAAGGATGCGAATTGTGTTGTTTGAATGCGGTCTCCCACAAGATTGTTTTTATTATTTCTAGAATTTTTAGTATGTTCTCTGTCTCAGGGCCGCAGTTGAACAGTGCAATAAATTAATAATTAGCTTTCACTTTAATTGTGGTAAAGTTGTTTTGTAACATTTTACGAAAGATCTTTATCAGGTATTCAACCAATTGCCGAAACCTTGTGTTAATAACAGATCGTGAAGGTCCAATCAAACTACCACAAGATTGCCAAAGATAAGGGAAACAATTATATTTCAAAAATAAGATTTTTGTGATAGAGATGTCCTATCACTTTTGTGTTAGGTTGATTAATTGTTAATTGATGAATAAAGGTTGCTGTGATCGGTTTTAAAAGCCATCCATATTTTTTTTTTTATAATAAATGTAAAGCTGTAAATTTCTCTGTAGTTGCCACCATAGCAACTGCCATGTTTTTAACATCCAAAATTAATGTAAAATCAATGTGTGTACTACTATTATTAAATTTGTAAATTTAGTTTTATTGTTATTCATGTAACATTATGATTTCTCATTTATTTTTAGCAGTTATACAATACAATAGTTATTTTAGGCAAAAGCCAATATTTTAAGTTAACAGTACTGGACATTATTTGTAATTGAACTGTTACAATGAGGTATTGCAAGAATAAAACTTCAAAAGATTATTTTTTTATTATGTTACCCTTTTTCATCCTGATTTTCGTGACAGAAAATCAGAACTTATAATAAGTATATTTTCAAAAAAAGGAGATTAGGTACCTACCACAGACATTCATTTTCAAGTCACCAAGCGACGTCCAAACAAATCTTAAAACAAGGACATTTTCTCTTCAATCCTACACAGTATGTTTGTGTTGACCGATGGATAACTAACTGTAAGCCTTGTTTATATAAAATATACATAGCCATCGTGAACTTAAGACGGCACCAATGAATATAGTTAATCAACAGCAGTGGAGACATCTTGTGGAAATATGTGTAATACTCGATAAACACACGAATTTCATTGGCCAGTGCACACATTATCCACCATGACATCTGTCCGCCATCCACTTGTACTAATGTGGTTGAAGTTTCAAATGTGCGTAGTTGTAGATAAAATGTATAAGAAATTCACAATCTAAACTTGTAGTTAGTAAACTGATGGTTAAAATACGTTGTGAAACTGGCCGTAAGTGATTCAAAACTTATATTCAATACATGGTTATTGAAAATTAGCCGAAAATGAGGTATTATTATTATAAATGGACCCCTATTATGGTTCAGTTTTAATCTTCAATTCTTTAAATGAAATTTTATTGTCAATGATCCTATGTAAAATTTTGGAATGAAATTGTGCACAAATTTTTGGTAATTTGTGTGATATGTAGACAGAGCTGTCCAGTATTTGAAATAAAAGTAATTGAAAAAGTATTTCAAATACTTTCGGTATTTGAAGCACTTTATTTCAAATCCTTTCGATTGTCAGTATTTGGTGCTTGGTATTTGACAACTTTTGGTCGAGTATTTGGATTTGGTATTTGATTTTCAGAAATATTGGTATTTCAATTACTTTGCTTGGTATTTGAAATATTCTCCGGTATTTCAAATACTTTCCGGTATTTGAAATACTGTACGGCTATTTGAAGTACCTCCTACTTCTTTTCTTACTGATCCTTATATATTAAAACGCGTCCAATCTGTCTCACTCTAAATTCCGCCGCCGAATCGACAAAGTTTCAAAGCTATCTCCTCCGAGGGGATCGCGGAACGATCTCCGCGGGCGATCGGAGGTCCTCCGCACCTCCCACGAAAACTGTCAAATTAATTAAACTTTAGATAGGTTACTTTCCTACGAGAAATATTGCTAACAGAATCAATAGTACTGACTGCCAAACACTGATTACCAAAATACTGAAACGAAATGCTTTTCCAATTAGAAAATCGGTAAAAATTATTTTTTCAGGTTGACACGTACAGTTTACATACTTAAACGTCTCAAGGTAAACATTTGCCAACAGGTGTGGTAGTGCATCGGGAAAGTCGTAGGATTGAAAACTTCATAATGCTGATTTCGAGTCGCGCTGGAGGCAAACTTTTTTTTAACTTTTTAATTGCAATTATTTGTTAGTATTAGTATTTAGCTTTCTGTTTCATTATCCGTAGCTTTTATTCTTTCTGCACGTAAAGTTTAGAATTAATTCATTCATTAAGGCAATCTGTTAAATTCATCATTTTAGCTTACAAAAGTAAATATCTACAATATTTTTGGTCCCATTGATAAAATTGATAATAATGTTTACTTAAAAATAAATTCTACCTTCAGTACTTAAAAAATTATGATATTTTATCATTAAGAATAGAGTATCCTTACAATTCATCAAAATATTAAGAAAAATCGTTTAGTATAATTACATCATTATTCCAGATACAAAATTTCTTTAATATGTATTTTGTTAAAAATAATATTATTTTAGATGCATGTTACCCGACGGGTGACCCCAGGCCGCAAGCCTGGACCCCCGGTAGGGCTAGAAACGGAAACGAAAATCGCGACAGCGATTTTCTCCCATTTCTAGTTATTTATTAATAGTTCATAAGTAGATAAGAAAGGTAAAAGGCATGTATGCACCTAATCGTACTACTTAGAATCTGTAGTATCGTAGAATTAGATACATGAAAACCTCTCCATTCCATATTACCCTACTATTGTACTAATTGTACCATGTATGTAACCTCATTGGCATTATTGGCAACACTGGCAACAATAACTATAATTAATTATTGTGAATACCTCATTTACTGTTGTTGAATGTAAATATTTTGTTACCCTTTTCAGACTAAATTAAAAGTTATGTTTGTTTTATGTTTTATTATTATTCGAGTTATTATTACTTATTTCCTCAGGCGTAAAATTTCAGCATGTATAAATAAATATAATTCACATTATTCCAAGTACCATTTCAAATATCTATAAAAGATTTGAAATACCTTTAAATATTTGTTGGGTATTTGAAGTACAATTTGCGGTATTTCAAATACCTATAAAGGATTTTAAATACCCTAAAATAATTTTTAGGTATTTGAAATAAAACTTGTGGTATTTCAAATACTGGAAAATATTTGAAATACTTTATTTGCTCGAAATTTCAATTACTTTTCTTGAGTATTTGGTATATCAAATCCTTTCTGTAAAGCAGAGTATTTGGTAATTGAAACTGCAAATACTTTAGATGGTATTTGGTATTTGATATTTGAAATACCTTTGATGGGTATTTGGAGCAGCTCTGTATGTAGATAATTTAAGATTCTACAAAACAGCTGCCAAAAGCGTACAGCAACATTTGCCATACTTGACTCAGAGCTCAGAGCTCACAATGGTGAGCTGAAAAAACAAAAACACAAATTCCAAAAACTAATATATCGAAATGAATAATGAGTAGGCATGAGAAACATGTTAACATGTTTCTCTAATATAAGAAACGAGGAAGTCAGAATTGTTCCTAAGTAGAGTCTGAAAAAATATAGTAAATTAAATTGTCAGTCCGTTGATCGATATTAGATATCTACTTAATTAGTATTAACCTATCTCGAAAAGTCAAAAAATAAAACACCTACCTCAATATAGTTTTGGCGATTTTTATGCCGCAATTTGTCTACAAGGCATACATTTTATCTGGACTCTGGACACCCTGAAAACCAGTCAATTTTGCGCGGTGACGAACTTGGTTGGTTAACGGTGAAAAAGTAGGCAGTTTCAAATTGTAACCCGGCGTCCCCTTGCATGTCCCATTACTGAATCTTCATCAAATTTTGCGCTCTATAGTATACTCTTGAAGAAACTATTTTTTACGTCTACAACCTCACATTTTTCATAAAAATATGTGATGCGCCTGTTTTTATATTAACCCCCGGTTTCTATTGACTCGAAATGGTGTTTCCTAAACCTAAAATTATAGTAGGTAGGTAGGTACGAACCAAGATTCCTGCTTGGGATCTTGGGTACGAACGTCAAAATTTTTTTTAAAAAACTTTATTTTGTGATTCCATTGACCTTTGTATGGCAAAAATACATGGAAATCAGGAGGTGTTATATTTATCTAGTAAATGTCGTATTTCTTTGAGTCCACCCCCAACCGTGCTGGAAAATCGAAAAACGGTATTTTTTTCATTTTTTTTTGGCACAACCTTAATGTTTTTCTAAACTTTCAAATTCGTAAATGAATCTACTATTTTTGTGACACGCATTTTTCATATTTTTCGTTGTTAATGAAGTCAATAGAATTTTTTATACAAATAAGTATAAAAATCCCCGTGCGAAAATCCCAAAATCCGCGTGCGAACTGTTTCCATTGACCCCATTTTACGGTATATAGGTACGTATGGTATTAATATTAGCAAAGAATAATTAGTTTTTTGATTATTGTCTTTGGTATTATAGGTAGGTAGGTACTATAGGTATTCTGTACACCCTGTACACTTTGCCTCTGGCAAGATTTTTTATTACTTATTTTTACTTGGTTTTTTGATCCAATGTCGATTGTCGAGACAAAAAGGAATAAAAGGATTATTGATAGAATAATAGAGAGGTTGAAAGTTGTTAAATATACTATTTCTTACTATTAAAGGCATCTTTTTGTAATCTGCATTATGCAAGTGTTCCACCACAAAATTCTCAATAGCAGGACAGCGCAAAATATAAATATTTATTACATTCCTCCAATTCCTCTCCTACACCAATAGCGTTACCAGATACCAGAACCACAGTATATTTTAGCATTATACTGTGCCAGAACTGACATAATTGGATAAATAGATAAGTTATAATACATTTTTTTGCAGTAGTAAATTTAAATTTATAGTATTTTCGCAGTTCTAGACTATGTGGAAAGAGAAAGGACATTATCATTATATATAAAATTAATGGGTTTAGTCAATTTCATGAGGTGTACTTTATTACTCATACTTTCCTTTCTCTGTCGCACCCATTGCAAAATCGAAAGTCCACAAAGCAACTTTCAAGTGGTTTTCACCCAAGTTTTTAGCAACATGGCAAATAACAGCTACAGAACAGTTTATGCATTTGCAAGAGAAATGTATCCTAAAACTGTGAAGACTGATATACAATATGGTACAGCTGGATTTAGAACCAGGTAGGACAATTTCATTTTTATAGACAATTTGAGGTTATTTTATGAGAAAGGTGTGACCTAAAGGGTGAAAATTGAATGAAAATATGTTTTAGAGCTGTTGATCTTGAATATGTGATGTACCGTATGGGCCTCCTGGCAGTCCTTAGAGCAAGATATAAGAAAGGTTGGTTTATTCAAAATATATGTGTGGCGTAAGTTTATATGTGTCCTTTTAGCTGTCATTGGTGTTATGATCACTGCTTCCCACAATCCTGAACCAGATAATGGGGTAAAATTAGTAGATCCTCATGGGGAGATGTTAGAGCAATCATGGGAGGCCTGGGCTACAAAATTTGCCAATGTTGCGTAAGTATATTAGGTACCTATTATAAATATATTAGTTATTTTTCTTTAAATCAGTTATTACAAGGTATCTAACCAAGTGTAAATATACAGTTTTCTTATCTATTAAGCACAATACCAGATTTAGTGATAACGTAGGTATATTGTTTTTATAAATGATAAAATGAATGCATACCTAATCTTTTAGATCACAGCATAGTACTGTACTGTCTGTCAAATAGAGCAAATTTGCGAGACCCCTGTAATTATTTATTTCGTTTGCTTTGCTTAATTAGTGCCACCATATTCAATAATTCAGAACTACCAATTTCCAGTTATGTCAATCTCAGTATTTTGATTTGCAGAACTGTGAAAACTTTTAATTCTATTGTTTGCATTTGGATATGATATTTGTGCAACGACATTGGGAAAATAATATAGGTATTCCAATATATTGAAAAGCCTATTTTAATTCATTATACCTAGATATATCCCAAATGTACTTTTAGGTACTTGTCCCTTTTTGTTATTTTCAGTTATAGTAATTATTATTTTTTTATTCCTTACCGAGTACTCGTTTTTGGTTGGCACTGCAGTTGAGTGCAACGGGGCAAGTAGTCTCGTTATTAATTCCACTTTGTGTGAAATTCGTAATAAAACTACACAGTTTATAGAAAATTTGTAATAAATACTTTACCTAAATAAATTTAAATTTCTGATAATATTGAAATGAAGTACTTTGTACTTTAAAAATCAAAAAATCCCAATATTGAATATTAAATAATTTTTACTCCTATTTTATGATGTGGGGTGCTAGATCGATGATTTCATTATCTAAGGATTGAGAAATGGTTTATAATAACCAACAAATACTATTTCACAACGGTTCACACTATATTAATGGTATTAATGACTTTCTGATCTCGTTAGTAACGAGCACTACAGTAATGAGTACCTCTTTTTTAATATAATTCATTCCCTAGACTTACTTCCAGTCGGATGGGAAATTCAGTAGATTATTTAAATATTACCATTAGTAACAATAAAATAGATACCTAACTGCTGCTCTTTGGAATCCATGTACCTATTTCATTCTGTTTTAAATTATGCCAAAATATTTACATTTTAATATAACATTTATCAAGTTTGTTTATTCTAGAAGTAAAATTATGCTTTTTATACTAACACACCTACTTACATAAATCAGCAACAATGTATTTACTATTTAATTTTACCTATACCTATCTCAATTTGAACTTAAACATACATGGTATCTCGCCTCTCGCCTACAACATGCCACCTTATCTTCCTCATTTATTTTTGAATTAATTTAAAATTTTTATGAGTTGTGTACTTGATGAATGAATGAAAATGAATATTGTTTTGCCAAAAAAATCATCGATCATGGTCTACTGACATCAGATAGAAAAGCAGAAAATTTTAAAAACTTAGTATGCTTAGGTTTAGGTATAAGTTTAGGCTTAGTTTTATCGAAAAATGTAATTAAGGAAAAATTTTGAAAATTATGAACTTGCCTGTTATGAAGTGAATTATGAGCCTGTTTACTAATTTTATGGGAAAATATTAATTTTTACAAATCCGCTATATTACTAGTATGAATAATAATATTTACTTTTCTTGATTGCACAACTAACAAAAGTTTGAGTTTAATTTAAAAATAAAAGATAAAGATAAATATGCCGGTGTGTAGGCAAAATGTGAGACACTCAATGTGTGATTAATAAAATATCTAGTTAACTAAAAACTATTTAAAAGAATAATAATAATCATAATAATAATTAAGCAGACATCTACTATTTCATACATTTTTATTACAAATTACTGTTGCTTCAGTTTACCTTAAAGAGTGTCAAGACATGATGTTATTATTAATTAGTTATTATTTATTAACTGTCAAACAATTTTCAGTATAGGTACTTAAGAAATTTGATTTTTTTAACTAGATTTTTTAAATATGGAATCATTTTGTCATCACTCATCAGTCCTGTTGCATATAATAAAGAGTAAATGTCTTTAAACAAATCGAGGAAGGAAATGAATCTGATTATGGGTTCAACCATGGTCTTTAAACTCAATGCCATGGTCCAATGGATTTTTTGCCTCAAAAATTTAAGAGGAATTAATAATTAATCCTTCCTAAATTAATCTATTATTAATACTTAATATCTGTTAATCCTTCCAATATATGAAATACATTAAAATTATTTTAATGTATTTGATATATTTTGTGGTAGGTATATAAAATTTAATATAATCAGATTATAAATTACTCAAGGATAATTATTCATAATTGTGCTAATAAATGTTAGTATCTGATTTAATTTGACAAACGGGGAACTTTTGATTTTATAAAAAAAAAAATATTGAATTAACAATAATAAATGAAAATAGTCATCTATATTGTCAAACCAACGACACATCTATTTTGGTAGAATACATTTATTAACTAATTTTATGTTTTAGCTTTATCATAGTTTATAGGTCTAAATTATTTTATTGATAAATTTTGTTAAATTTATCTTTATCAATATCTTCATGATATAGCTTTCGACATATCATACTTGAACCAGTCACGTACTCTGTGTGTGCCTTTGGTCATCCTATAAAACTTTTAAGTTTCTTCTCACCCAATGCGTCAAGCCAATGACTTTATAAGTTGCATGATACTTAAATTGTGCTAAATGACATTGTTTGAAATGAAATGACAGCGAAAACAAAATTTGACATTGTTTTTTGAGTAGGTGGTCTTTTTAGTAACGGCTTATTCCTCAGCACTTTTTTGATAATCTATTTTTCTGTAGTATGATCATTCACGTCATTTAGTTGTCCTTTTAGATCACCTCATATGCTTTACATCTCTTTCCTCACTCTATTTTAGTGACAACAAACTTGAAGACACAATAAATGAACTAATCAAAGAGTTCAATATTACAAATATGAATAACAGGGTAGAAATACTTGTAGGAAAAGATACAAGACCAAGTAGTCCACATCTAGCTAAATCTGTAATGGACGGAGTTTTAGCTTTATCTGGGAAGCCTATTGATTATGGAATAGTTACCACGCCACAGTTGCATTACTTTGTAGTATGTAGAAATACACGTAGGGCGTATGGTCAACCTACTGAAGAAGGGTACTACCAAAAATTAACGACTGCTTTTAAGAAAATTAGAGGTAGTAACTTTACGAATGGCAATTATATGAATAGATTAATGTATGACGGTGCTAATGGAGTAGGTGCTAAAAAAGTTAAATATCTCAAAGATGCATTAGAAGGTAGCTTGATTATTGATATGTACAATGATGAGATAATTGGTTCAGGAAAATTAAATTATTTGGTAAGTATCTTATGTAGTTATGACCATGATACAACTACACAGATATGCCAATGCGCATAGTGACTTCAGTTACGAGGAAAAACAATTGATAAACACGAAAATAATTATATCACTGTCCTTAAAAATTTTCGCATTGCATCGCCATTTTTTCCTCACGAATGACGTCATGCGCAAACAAACGAAAGTTATGAGCATATCTGTGTAGTTGTATCATGGTTATGACATGGTTTTGAGCATGAAGATAATGATGACATGCAAGTATTTATTTCTTAATTTACTGAACATGAAATACTATTCTCTACTTAAGCTTTTATTAATATCAAAGGTATACTAATATTGAATTTCTGTTTTTTACCTGGCATTAAATCGGGTATAATTTTTTAAATTGTTATTTATAATAGAACTAACCAGTTACCACTTTAATATATGTGGTAGGTATCACTACCGTCATTGCTATAATCATTAGTTTTATGCAGCGCCTCCTAGATTGACTCCGTTTTAGGAAGATTATCTAGGCAACGCTGGTTTTATGTAGAGTGCTGAGGTGTTTCTTATTCTTGTTAAAAATGACTGTCCAAGGCCTGCTTGTGTTATATTTACCAGAAACTACTCTAAATTTTTTTGGACTAACCTTCCCCCCACTACTTCTGCAGTGGATTTCTTTTTTAACTACAAAACGGATTTAAAAATATGAATTCACCAATTCTAATGTTGAAAACAAATACCATTCATTATAATTTTTGTAGTGTGGGGCCGATTTTGTTAAATCTCAACAAAAATTCCCCACTGGCCTCCCATTGGAACCGAATGCTAGATGTTGCTCGGTTGATGGTGATGCCGATCGGATCGTATATTATTACCTAGATGAACACAACAAATTTCATCTGATGGATGGAGATAGGATAGCAACTCTAGTCGCGGGTTATTTAAAAGAAATCATCCAACAAACAGGAATTGATCTTAATATGGGATTAGTACAAACTGCCTATGCCAATGGTGCATCAACTGAATATATAACTGAAAAATTAGTAAGTACATAGAACCAGAGACTTATACATCTACAGTATAAGTCTCTGATAGAACTCTGTTTTTAAATAACCTTAAATATGTTTTACCTGCCTTTCTTTTTATTAGACATTCCAGAAGACATGACAAAAATGGCTTCTTTGGTTCAAACAAAGTAAGTCTTTGTAATTTTTTTAAAGAGTAGCTACCACACATTCAGAAATTCTAATACAATATTTCATCTTCAGATAACATTAAAGACTGAATATTTTGTTACAATTCAGTAATATTGATTGGAATCAGTTTTATGCTCAGTTTTCATTCATCTATCAAAAAAATTTCAGGCACTATTTTTCCTCCTTCACAAATGTTCACGTTTTGTTTGACCCGAGGCACTCATTTTTTGACAGGTCATTGGAATGCCTAATTCTGGGAGAAAGGTTATGAGTAAAGCTAAATATTTACGTAATATCCTTATAGAAAGTGCCTGTTGCTTGTGTACCTACTGGAGTAAAACATTTACATCAAAAAGCTCTTACGTTCGATGTGGGAGTTTACTTTGAGGCGAATGGTCATGGAACTGTAGTTTTTAGTCAGGAAGCTAAGGACAAGTTGAAGGTAGCGGCAAGACTTAATAGGTAAAACATATTTGTGTGGAATTTTGAAGAATTAATTTTTCTCAACAGGTTCGACTACTATCAATTTTCGTTTTAGCTACTCTAACGAACAGAAGAAAGTCGTTGAGAAACTTCAAACTTTAATAGATGTAATTAACGAAGCTGTCGGAGATGCGATAGCCGATATGTTGTTAGTAGAAACTATTCTGCATGCCAAGGGTTGGAATATAACTGAGTGGGAGGCTTGTTACACGGACTTGCCTAACCGCCTCATGACAGTGACTGTAAAGGTAAAAAAAATTGCAATAAAAATTAAGCTGTTCTTAAATATATATCCCTAGGATCGTAATGTAATTACGACAACTGATGCAGAGAGGAAGTGTGCGACTCCTGAAGGTTTACAAGGTGAAATTAATGCCTTAGTCTCCAAATACAGTAAGGGTCGGGCTTTTGTCAGACCATCGGGAACAGAGGATATTATTAGAGTCTATGCTGAAGCAGCTACAAGAAAGGAAGCTGATAAACTTGCAGCGGAGGTAGCTCTAAAAGTTTTCGAACTAGCAGGGGGTATTGGAACCACTCCCGAAGTTCCACAATAAAATTGACTAGGGCTGCATCTTAAAATTTTTTTTGTCATTTCAAAGGAAAATTATTTGCCATATCATTATCGACAACGATTGTTTTTTATTTAGTTTTTAATCGGGGAAAATATTCATGCATTTGAATATTATTAGTTTTTAATACAAGAATCCATAGTACTTGGGAAATGTTAGAAAAGTACTACATCCAAAAAGCAATTTCTTTCTAATAACACCTAGCAACACCTGCTGTTAGTATTTTTAATCGAGTCCGAGATGCATGATCGTACAGGTTTTCTCTTTTGATTTATTGTTAATGTAGGTGAAAAACTAGCAACTGGATGTAGTTTTTAGATAACAAAATAATTCAGTAAACCAATAACGAAAACCTAAAATGAAGAATTAAAAAATTTACTTGCTAGTGATAATCTGATCTAAGATAAATTCTAATATTTAAGGAAAAAATATTACAGGTTTTTGATATTTTTCTAAGTTTTAATTAATGGTTCTAAAAGAAAGTCATCTTCATTAATAATCATTCGTGGCAGTAGATTTTGTGTGCATTATCAATCAACATTATGTTTTTTATCAAGTCGTTAAACTTTAATCATATTAGATTTGTTCCTAAATCTCTCCCAATTATCAAGTGTCTCAAGAATTATTTTATAATGGTAATAATATATTCCAGGTTTCAGTGTCACATTTCTTTTTCAAGTAATAAATTGAATCTCTGAAAACTTTCACTTCAAAGGAAATAATGAAAATATCTGATATGCATACACGGAAATATTATTCTGTTCTGGACTAAAAATAAGGCACTCATTTGTTATCTATCCAGCAAAATATTTAAAAACAAACGATTCTGTCTAGCCAACAATGACTGCAGCAGTTAAAAGTCTAGTGGTAGGTGTTTTGGCAGTTTCAATTTTGATTACTCTGAAATATTTTCCCTCTTTGAAAGTACCAAATTTTAGAGTTTTGCCTGTTCTGATGTCAAATATCGTCACTTTTGGATACTCATTGTACCTATTCGTCTCACTTAATTACAGTGATTATCACTTTGTATTTATTTATTGAGTACCTGTTTTTAGTAGGTCCATTGCGGATAGAATAGAAAAAATTCTTGATTAACTTTGCCATAAATAAAATTTTTTATGAGAAATACAATTAGACACTTTGTTCGACTAAAATGAGCGACACGCGGAGCGAGGCAGATTTTCTAAGGAGTCAGTAATGAGTATCGAATAGTTACTTTTTTGACATCACTAATCTGGATATCATCTTTTTTGACATCACTAACCACTGCCTGGATGGGTGAAGCATTTACTATTAATCATAAAATTAAGGCTTAGACCAAAAATAAATTGCTAACCAACCTGTTTTTAAAAGAATACTCTTGACTTGATAGATTTAAAATTTAACATTTAAAAGACAAAGACAAATTTATTTTTTATTAAGTTTGCTTTATCTGTTAAATCAAAGATTGCTATAATTATTATCTTGCGAGTGGGACTATCATCATTTGCTATTCATTTCTAGGTAATTTATTTTTTATTAAGTAACTAACATAAATCAGTTTCACCACACTCTTCATAATCAACAGTAGATAGAATAAATAGGGCTAAGGACTGACTGAATATCAAAAAAGCAACTAAAATCAACCCTACTTAATTAATCAATCATATATGAAGTTGATACTTCTATAAATTCAATTCAATTCTGTTTCTGTAGTATTACATGGCTAATTCTGTTATTCGGGAAGGTATAAAAATGGGTTGTGGAAAGCTATTAAATAAAAATTAATTATTTTTAAATTTAAATCATAACCAGTTTTGGTTCCGGTTTAACAAAAGAGCTTTTTATTTCTGTTCTTCTGTATCGTATAATTACTTAGGTTTAATCTTCAACAGAAGGGGTGCAAAAATGTGAAAATAATTTTTCTGTAATTTTTTAATAACAGTAACAGTGATTAGACAAAACCTAGCTTTTGCCTCGTGGTGTTGGTTTTGGACTTTAATAGCACCCCTTGTCAGGATCAAACCCATTTTCCTTAATATTCATAATAAATAATTTAAACATACATTATTCTATTGTCAGTAAAAAGATACCTTGTGATAATAAAACTTACATTTATAGAGAAAATCAATAAAATAACTTAAGCTCGACACCTTTCGTATCTATTTTTAGGTGTGTCTTTCTTCTCTAAACTAATGCTATAATCTGACATTTTAACTACTAATTAATTACAACTTTGTTGAAATATAAATGCTAGCAATACGTAACTTGGAAGGTTCTAGTTTCCAATACTTGTAACATTGTTTTTAGGTTAGAATATGGCTACCCTTAAATAAACATTGTCCAATTTTTCCAGTTGTGGAATATATAAGATAATAAAGTTAATTTTTTAGGTATTACGTTTTTAACAACAATATAATAATAATAATAAAGCAATAAATTAAAATTTGATGGATAGTGCCGTACATTTCCTATTTAATTATTTTTATATATCTTCTAATAACAAAGTTAGTCATAACAACTTAAGAAATAGACCCGCATATTTTCTTATTTCTATTGGGTGACTTTAAAAACTAGTTTTTAAAACATAAATATTAACAAGGTAAGACTAAATAAACTGTTATCTTTAAGATCGACTGTTTTCGTCATTAGGCTGGTGGCAACCGTCATTCAAGTCACTGTGACTAGAACGCCGCAACACAGTTGCTTTACTGCTTTATTTATATGCACCAAGTTGCTTTTCTGACTGATTTGACTAGAAACAATGTACAATGCACATTGTCGGCGTTAAAGTTACAAGCTGAGTCGCATTTGGTTTTAGATCTTAATAAAAAATTCTTAGAAACAACATCACAGACAATGTGTGACCATCAATCAATCATTATTTTTTTTAATGTTAACCCTTTCACTGCTCTGAGTAAATATATATTCACCATGTTTAACAGTTGAAGCAAAATCCTCATTACTAATATAATAGGATCAGGCTGGTTCACGAGAGTAAATTCACTTGGTCAACTTCGGGCTCCATTGTCCTTTATTATGCCATGTTACAAAATATTTAGTGGAGCAATAATATACTTTCTTTTTATTTTTATGTTTAAAATAAAGTGTGAACATAAAACCGAAAAATGCATCTTTACTGGCTTTTACAAGCACTGATCTGAACAAATAGTAATGTGGTAAAACTTATCCGTACCTGACTGGTCGCTAAACACATGCAGTACACATTGAAAGGGTTAAATTCAATTTTTATAACACTACTGAGCTTGGAGGATTAGGATTTTGTAATAGTCTGCTTGCCTTTAGAGTTAAAAAATTAAATTTGTTATTTTGCATTAAATGTAGTAGGTACCTCATTGAAGCACTGAGAAAGACTAATTTTTTATAGGAATAAATTATTTCTCAGTGTGTAGTGTAATTTTTTAATACAAATGAAGATATATTTATTTATTGTTTACAATTTTTGTACATTTCTTTCTAAATATAGCAACTTGTTTTTTATCATTATCATATTTTATACTGTTATTAACATATACACGCTATATATGTATATATTGTTTAGTAATTTAATTATGTATTTTATTTAGATTTATTAATATTTATATAACAATCAACTTGCACACAAAAGATAGTAGGGGATTTATTTATATTTTTTGTGACTGCTACTTATTACTTACTAAAGTAAATATTTGAATGTTCCTTTACTAGATTAAAAACTTGCATATTTTGGGAGAAAGTTTGTAAAATGTGATAACTTTTAACACTGGCCTTAACTAATATGAGGAAAACTCTCCGCTCTATCGTAATTCAAATTCAGTAGTAATTTATTTGTTCTGCCAATTAAACAAAAGGACACTTATATTTACATTGATTTTATATCATATTTTCGTCAGTTTTATAAATCAACAGCTATTTTAAAAATGGTGTGTGAATGTGTTAAAAGTTAACTCTTTTACTATAATAATTATCTATGAATTTTGTATGCAAGTGTCCATTACCAAGCAACAATACCCAGTGGCCTCTTTTTGCATGAATTTGTATGTTAACTATCTACTAAACTTTGTAATATTTTGGGATTATATTCTTTCCCTATATAAAGATGTTTTATTATTTACAATATTTCGGGGGGAAATCGGATTATTTCGACCGTTTTTTAAGTGGAGATGATAAACAGCTGTAATACTTTTTATAGATAAAAAGATTTATTACACTGTAGGTAATAAATTATTTCATTTTTGAAAAATCGAGATTATTTCATTAAATTTTACATAGACTATATACATTAACTGCAAGGTTACCTGGACATTATGCCAAGTAACTAATCACCAGTAAAATATAATAACTATTTAGTTTTGCAGGCTATTTTAACTATTATATACTGCTGAAAATATACATCATTTTAAGATTCAATGAAATTGGATATAGAGCCAGTTAGGTATGACTATCGAACTTTTGAAGTCCCACTGGTTTTATTTTCCCACCAATTTTTGTAGCAGAAACCTCTCTAAAATGTTTGTCCGCTATAGTAACTCAAAAACTGGCCAAACTCGAAAAATTCAGTGTATCGAGCAATTGAGTTCATCTATAAGTAAACTATAAATAACATTGAAAGTAATCGAAATATAGAAGCATATGTTTCTTGAATAAGCTTTCTATTATTATTTGTTATGTTTGATGTGTAATACAAATTTTTATAGATTGGAGATCTATCCGACTTTGTGAAAAATAAATTATTCTCACTCATTTTCCTAAATGTTTAATAAAAGTAATTCCAAGAGAAGCCTAAAATATAATGCAGGTTCTAATAAAGGATTCATTACAGAATGTTCATATTCTGGTTGTCTTCTGCTACTAATTCTTGTTCTACGTATATTAATTACAGTGGCACTTATTTTTTTGTTTCAGTTTAAAACTTTCAGTTTAACTGGTGTACCCTAATTTCTGCCTAAATATTTATAAACTAAAAAAACATCAAAACTTTACATCTTGTGCAAATTACTGAGGCGGCGTAAGATATTAAATAAAATGCATGGTATTCAAAATTAACACCCGGATTTATAAGAGACATAAGGTGTTAGTCGGACTAACCAACTTTGCGCCCGACTACTCCTTTTATTTAAACCCGCGCAACAGGGGGGCAAATTTTTCGCTTAACATTCACTAGTCGGACTAACGTTAGGCCTCGATGAATCCGTATGTAAGTGTATACTGCGGCTAACTTTATCTTTGGAAGTACATACTACCCGTTAAATTAGCAAAGATGTATTTTTTCTGTTGATTTTATGTTCAAAATAAAAAATCATTGTATATTTTTACAGATTGGGAAAGTGTTTTCTCATAAATAGGTACATCGATATAACGTTAAATGAGACTATATATATATATATATAGTTCCAGAAATATATCAGTTTTCTGTGTTTACCATTTAATTGGCACAAAAAATTACATGACTGTGCTAATATACCGATAATCATAGCAGCAATAAGTTAGTTATGATGCCCTCTTATTTAATTTTGAACGCCTTGTATAAAAACGTCAAAATCTGATAATGCAATTATCAATTAATTATTGCAATTGTTTATAATATATTAATTAGGTCCCAAGATAATAGAGAATTTGCAACACTAATAATTTATAATCTCTCAAGTATAAGCTCTTAATCAGTTTATTACATGATAATGACAAATCTCTTATCAATTTCAATTTAATGAAATTAAAAAATAAATCATGACAGGTAATTCATTTTCGTTTTTATCAAATTATATTAATAATGATTATACCTATTATTAAAAGTATATATTGTAAGCGAAGGAAATTAAGTCATTGAGGTAGGTGTATCTCAATAATTATTCTGCCATTGCTGCACATAATATATATTTTTGGAAGACATGGTAATGGATGGTAATAACAGCAAATTAACTATTTTTTTTTTCTAAAAGTATATTGAAGAAAAAAATAAATGTACTCGTAAAATTAGCAACCTCCCTGCCATTTACACATTTATATAAGCAGCAGAAATGGAAAAATTCCTTGAGAATTATTATGTTATTTGCTAATCTACATTTTCTTATATATTATATTATCTTATATATTATGGAAACGATATGGAACTTATTGCCAGCTACCCTCGAGGCTGTTCATTAAGTGTATTGTGTACCGAGTTGTGTACATTAAACATAATTATATAAAAAGAACCTGATTTTTTACATATTTTCCAGACTTAAATCGCTATGATGTTTTTTAAAACAAATTCAGATTACTATCCAGAAATCTAGAAACTGCCAGAAATAGTGAGCCATAATTCTTCATACTATATGCTCTGCTAGAACTAGATTTATGCAATTTTCTATACCTTTCTGTGCTTTACAAAAGTAATTTTCATTACTAAAATTAAATCTTAAAACTGCATGACTTTTCAACAAAATAGTATATTCCCTGCTTTTACAGGTTTTCCAAATCAGAGAAATATTCCAAATAACACGTTACATAATACATATATTGTACTCTTAAGAATAATTTGAAATAAATTTTTATTTGCTTTTCCTCAAGTGGTCTACTTGAGTTGATATATATAGTACCTGACTACGCAGTAAAATAAATTTAAGAACATATTGCAATTTTTATTTTTTCTTATATATATATATATATATATTCACAAATAAGATTTAGGTAAAGCAATAAATATTTTATGGTCATGTAATTAAAAAATAAGATATTAAATATCCTTGATTTACGTATTGGTTTAATAAGGTAGAAATAATTTTTTTGCAGCTGATAAGACCGAATTATTTGCATTATTTCGTGTATCCAACAATAAAATGTTATTAAGCTTTGCGAATACCAACATAATGAATTCTCTCACAAAAATTTTTATATCAGTATAGATTAATGTATGAATATAAAAGCATAAATATTTTCATTAAACAGTGCTCTCGAGTTCAAATTGTTTTATAGGGGTATTTTGTGATAAAATGTAAACAAATTTTATCAGACACTTTCTTTCTTATCTCAATTCATGCAGATGTGTTATCATTTTGCAGTGATTAGTTACAGGTGTTATACTACAGTTTTACTTTAATGCTGTAATGTCACTTATAAAATATGTCTAGTTTTTTCTCAAGTTTATTTGGTAGCAACAAAAGTAAGAAAGCAAAACAAAATGGATCAATACCGAAAAATGAGAAGAAAGTAGATATTAAACTTCCCAGCGAAGACGACGATATTCCAGTGTTCAGCAGAAGAGTTTCTTTATCAAAGAGTGGAAGAATGAAAGAACGTAAAAGGCAGAATGTGGCTGTGACAGATTTTCCTACTATTGAGAACAAGGACAAAAAGACAGAAGTAGATATAAATTGTGATTTACCAGATAGTGATATTTTTGATACACATGGAATTATAGAAGAAATTAAGTCAAGTCTCTCAAAAGAAAATAAATAATCTTGTTTTTTATAGTTTTTTAATTTTGCTTAAATAATTTTGTCGATATTTATTTAGTGTTTTTTTTTATATTTTATCTATGAATATTATTTATAACGATTAACATACTTAATAATTTAATTTAGAGATATTGTAAAACCACTCATGTATTGTGTTAATTTAAAACTTGTAAATTATAATAAAGTGAATTAATTCCCTGTTCGATATACAAATTTATTTTTAAAATTAACTGTTTTATTTATTGGTTACTAAAGTAATATCTTTGGTTATGATGATTAATCTAGAAATACAGGGGTAATATTATTATTCCTCGGTTTCAGGTCGCCAGATCAAGTTGATGTTGGTAAGTTGAAGCTATATACTTAATTTAGTTGCAGAAATATGGGAAATATGGAAAATTTCATCAGTAAGAAATGTCTTTGCTATATTTTTTGTTTCAGTCAGAAAATTTTTGTTTACGTCACAGACTTCTATATAAAAAATTGTTGGGTGTGTAATATTTACACAAAATATGTAAATGCAACAAAAATAAGCTATGCACAGGGTTAAATACATGCTTCAGTTGTATCTTTGTATACTGATAAAAATAATTTATGATTAAGATAAGGCTACTTAGAGAGATCAAATTTAAAGAAATACCTATTATACTTAGAATTAAATAGAAATGTCAAAACTGCAACAAAAAAATTAGAATTGAAAACATTACTGCATTCTAACCAGTAATATTTTACAGCAAGTATCCAGAAATGAATTTGCGATATATGTCAATAATCTGATTTATTGAAAACTGTTACGATTGTGTATAAAGATAATCAATATTTTCAAATACCTAAATCAATCAGGTATTTTTAAAATTGCTTTAAACAATAATAAAACAACAACACAGAACAGATATCAATGTTTCATATTTTTTGCACTTCACCATGACGCAATACACGACTGCTCAATCGATATCCTATATATAGTCAAATTGCAAATGTAAAATTATAATACTGTACCCTCTGCATTTTCTTTGCGTTTCCTTTCGTACAATGTATCTTTATATACCTAGTTAGAAAAATGTTAATGTGATGTATCAGATAAAATTATACTTACTTATTTGTGCTGAGGTAGAATCTGGTACTTTGTACTCAAATTAAGAAGGCTTTATCAACTAATTGGTCAATAATATAACAACTAACTCCACCAGAATATTTTAAATATCCATATGATCGAAATTAGTTAACATAACTTTAATGTTCGTACATAACAAAATGGCTAAATAAAAAAGAACATTAAAACAAATTTCAAGTATAGAATTCATAGCAAGTATAATAATTAATGGGCAGTCTAAAAGGTGTCTAGTAATAGTTTTAAGTGAAACAATGTATTCATCCCATCTCCCAAATTGTACTTCAAAATAGAGATGAGCAATAAATCGCAAACTGAAATATTCACTGCAAATGAAAATTCGCAATCGCAATCTGCTAACGATTATGAAATAACCTGTGAAATAAATAAATAATAAAGAGGAACAAAGCGATTGATCGCAACTAAATGAATAATTTAATAATTCGTCACACGTTACATTTTTAAAGATCTAATACATTTTTAAATGATCATTATTTATGGCAAAAATAAATAACCTTACTTGTATGTTTATTAATATCTATTATTATTAACAATAAATACAATATTTTAAGAGCTAACTCTGATAACGGTATCATTATCATTATGGAGCAGTGCACTATACGCTAACGATATAAAGCACCACATATACCATACCGCGATATGAAATAGCAATCAATTCTAGTTAGCAATCACAGTTTATATTCACAGTAAAAGAGAAGTCGCATTCACAATCGTAACTGCAAACAAAAATTTCAGACTTAGCTCATCCCTACTTCAAAAACATCTACTATTGTACATACAATGATTTTCCAGCATTATACGGCCATTTCTGTGCCAATATATTATTGCTGCTTATTTACATTACAAACTATTTGTTCAGAACAAGTGCCGTATAGAAGTGCATGGACTTTGTACGTTGTATTTATGACTTTATGTTCCTTAGACTGGTCTATCCAATAAAAATGCTAAATAATTTTTTTAAATTCTTTAATAGAAATGATAAGTACAAAAAAATGTCATGAAAATACAACTAAAAAAAAAACCTTATCACAATACTACGAGATATAATCCAATTTTATTAAGACAAGGAATATTAAATATTTATTTCATTTCTATAAATGAAATAGTTAAGAATTGAACAATATAGAATTAGAGAATATCTCGGTACTACCTACTATTAATACATGCAATAAAAACTTGTCACTGGTTTGCGGTACTTCAGATCAAACATAATCATACATGAAGTTGAGACTGAGTTACTGAAATATTAACTGATCGCCTCCATCATTTAACTATTTTCTTTTTACAACAATTTTATTTAGAAAAAATTACATAGATCTGAATTGCTATTGTTAATTTTTAAGTGAAAGATAGGACCTGTGTAGATATAAATAATTTATAATTAACAGGGATAATAAAACGGACTTACCCTTGTCATCGATAAAGCTATTCGTAAATAATTTAGCCAATGCCCACTTTCTATTTTTCCAAAGGAAAAGTTGAGTCCCTGCTTATGCTTGTATCATGATGTAATGTAAGTATAAGCAAAATACAGCTGGAGATCACTTGTACAATTTTTGTTAATTAGGGCAAGACTTAATACAGTGCAGTTATGCAAATAAGCATTTTTATTTAATAATTAGATTTCATTGCAGCTGTAACACCAAGGCATCAGTTAAATCTTGTAGTATCATATTTAGATTATGAATTATTTCGAGAAGAATATAACATTTACCAATATATCGCCATATCACAGTAGTCTAGTGTGTTTATATAACGTATTCAGCACGTTTGTTAATATCGGCTGTGGAGATTCGGGAATTTCAATTTGAGAAATTCTTTAACATTAAATAATTTAACATTTGTGTTAAGAGCAAGCATTTCTTATAGCTTTTTCTATAGAACACAAAACATGAAAATGAGATCATTATTAAAATATTCAGTATAGAACACCATGGAGCTGTAACACGCAGCCCATTGTTCAGGAAAATGTTTCTTCAATTTATAAATGTATATGCAAACAACAAATATTTCTGGCAACATGACATGCAAATTTAGTACGATTTAGAGAGCAACCAAAAAAACACTTGTTAGTTTTGATGAGTACATGCGTGAATAATGTCTCAACCAACCCCAGTTTTGATGTCTCTTGTTTACTGATAATTTAAATTCACGTAGTCATAATTTTTATATAACTTTTAAAAGAAAATTTTAATCTGATGCAAACTATAGGAATACCATTCTCAAAAAAAAAAATAAATAAATAAATAAACAAAATAAAAAAAATAAAACAAAAGAATATTAATAAAAGAACGAAAACATGAGAAACAAACCAGAATTTGAGGACACTATCTTTAGAGTAAAGGTGCAGACATTATATTATTCATGCACTGATTTATATCATGTAATAATAATAATAATAATAATAATAATAATAATAATAATAATAATAATAACATTATTATGAAGTCTATTTCTATCTTTTAACGATAAAAATTAACAATTTGAGTACACATCTAATGCACTACATTCAATAAACTGATGGAGTTTCAGTAAAAATTTCATTCTTCAGTTATTATTCATGTACATTTAAAACTTGTGTGTAGTGGTCCATGCAAATAAAAATCTGCACTGACCTATTTCTCTTAACAAATAATACAAAATCTGTTAATTAATACTACACAATGTTACTAGAACATTCAACTAATATCCATATCTAACAGTATAAGTAAACTAACATTATATATAATAAGGAATGCATTTTCTTAACAATTGGAAAATCTGCAAGGCACTAGATTGTAACTAATGAATTTAATCAACAAATTTTTAAATATATTTGCTGCATACTTATGCACGTGAATATATTTTATCTCTAATTTTTGAGCCTTTTGACGAGTCCAATTCCTTCAGATCACTTCTTTTTTTAAATATCACCAGCAAAGCATAAATGTATTAAGATTTAAATATTATACCCACAAGTAAAAAGTATTCAGCTCTATAAAAAATCACTACATGGCACAGATATTGATCGAGTACTGAAAAACTTATTTTTAAGGCTGATAACTTGCGTCAACATTCATAAGTGGGCTTGGCGGAAATGCGAGGTCGGACATAGGCGTGCGCATCATTATACGTGTAATAAAAGAAATTAACTATTAACAAAAGCAATAAATTGTTACAGTTTATAACAATGTACACGCGATTCATTTTAAGATCGAAGCGCCAAAATGGCAGTAACCTATACTAACCTACGTTCACTGACACTGACGTTTGAAATTTTATTCATCAAAGATTTGCTGTCGAGAACTTTAAACCAGGTAAAAAGCTTGTAAAACTATTTTGAAAGGGGTAAGTAATGATATAAAATTAAAATAGATTTCAATATTTTTCGAGCTTTCAATCTGAAAATGAAGCTTAACCTCAAAATATGTCAAATTCTTTAATGGGCATACGGCATACATACCTTTATGGAAATAGTCATCCTTAGAGAAAGGTAAAGAGCACACTCTCTACTCTGGGTTCTTTAGCTTCTTTATCCATACTTGTCTCTTGTAACTCTGTAATGCTCAACTTATAGTTACCGCGATAGCTCCAGATTACCCCGCTTTTGGAAAAGTATGAAACTGATCTCGGGGTTTTTCTTTGTATAAGAGGAACAATGACGCTCACAGCAATAATGATTCATATCTAATCAAAGCAATTAACTAATATAACAACGGATATTTCAAAATTCACAATAGACATACATACGCAAAACTGAACCAATAACTCAAGCGTTAGTTGTGCGTGCCGCCAGTAGGTAGCGCATTGCTTAGCAAGAATCGCGTATACAACACTTCCTCTCTTAGCTAGCTTGATTATCACAAAATGGAAAAGATATAAAGAAACTTTGCAACATCAGGTATGTTTCTATGGTTGTCTCCTTTAGTAATGTTCGCTGTGGTGAAAAATATGCTTATATTTGGAAAACGACCGCTCGACATTTACTGGTATAATACAAGCATACGTAAAATAGTCTTTAATAATAATAATAATAATAATAATAATAATAATGAGTAGTATTCACTATGAACAGCTTTGAATGCACTAACAGCTTGGGAGATGCACCATTAGTACCATCATAGATTTGTCGTAATCTGACAAAACCGTTGTCTTTTTTTAACATGTTTGCGAACTTTTCTCTAACGCATTCATTTTTTGCGTCATTTATAGCATGTAGCAGTCGATTCAGTTCAGTACACAATACAATGGAGGGGAATATATTTACACGCAAACACCACGACAGTGGACAATGAACTAAAATGCACAGTAACCAACGCCACCAACACATACATGAAATGTTATGTAGTATTACCAGCCTTATTTATTTTGTTAAAAAAAAAATGCATGAGTGCAATTCGATGAATGCGATGTAAATAAGGAAAAGATAAGCCAGGCATACAAAAGACCAATACTTTAACTGTTAATCAAAACTTATGTATACTTACTTATTTACTATAATAATAAACTACTAGTTTTATCCAAATTCTAACAAGAAACATTAAAATTCCAAAACTATTAACATTGTAAATTTTAAAATATTATATGTTGTATAACTACTTATACAATCCGGATTATCAAAGAGTAAGTTTTTCATTAATCCCAGTGCTGTCACCATCTATTAACTATAGTATGACATAGTTAATAGGATTAAACATAATCGAAAAGACAACTCCTATTAGGAAAGATAATGTACTATCGTAAATAAATTACACCGATGTTCACTCGCAAAGGTCTATGGACCAACTAATACATCACTGGTGCTTGGCAACGGGCTAACTGACTCCCTTGCCTCTTCTTGTACGGCAATTTTAATGGTGATATTCCAGCATTAAGTCATATAGTAATTATACAACTAAGACTTTATAATTATTAAAGTTAAAACATTAAGAACACGGAATTTTAAAGTTTGTCACACTCACGAAGCTTTATACATCTTTGTCTATGTGATCTCAATCCTTATATTAACATTTCAGTGCTTGTCTGTATTACATAAAAAAATAAGCAAAGGAGCCGAATAATTCTCACAAAGTGGATATGAATAAATAATAAATTTATGGTAATGTTCTATTTCGCTACAGGATATTTTTTCGTTATTGGAAACTTATGTAAAGTGTTTACGTTTAAAGAATATGTGATATAATGTTGCCATTTTGGAATGATGCAAGATCTATTTTTAAAAATTGATTTGTGCGTGTCAGTCTTTAAGTGCCTAATGCTTACTGTCCTAAAACAAACTTATATTTTAATGTGATTCATCATGAAAATGTAAGAACTATTAATGTTCTCCATGAAAATATATTTTTTTGTAGCTAGAAACTTCTTAATTGTATCTTTCTCTGCATCACTTGTAACTAAATGTATGCCAATAATTTCAATTTTAACGTGTTCATATGGTATTGTTTCTAATACCTGAAGTTCGGTTCCGCCTGTTTCCAAACTGAAATAATCGATATTTGTTACATTCATAGCTAAAAGTAATGAAAACACCGGAAAACATTTTACTCTTGTATTGAACCAGTCCGGATCTTCAATACTGTTAGCATGTACACTGTTTATTTTAATACCATCATTATCTTGGTGTAAAGTTACTTCCTTGGGATATGGCATTGGACTTAGACAAGCATGAACAGCTTGGGATCGTACTCGATTGTGTCGACGTAAGCTAAAATAATGCCTAGGATCAGGTTGGATAAGGAGTCCATGCCAATTCAGTTTCTCTTCTAACCACTCAGTCTTGGACGTTTTTCCATCACTGTAAGCCCCAGCTTCTACAAATATTCCATCTCTCTAGAAAGTTTGTATTGTGATTTGAACATTAACGAACACTATTTCTTACAAACCTTATTTTTTAGAAGTTTTAAAACGTAAGCTGTGTCTTTGGAAACTGAATTTTCTGATTCCAATGGCTTATGATGAGGTTCAATTGCAGGAGCCAAATGAACTTCTCTAATATAGGTAACTAATTGCGGATTATCCTGCGAAACTCCTAGAAGCTCATAATCTTGACTCATATTAACTCTAAACTGGTAATGCCTCATCGCTAAAAATTATGTAACTAAGTAACAAATAATAAAACATAAAACTGATAAAAATTTAAGTAAAAAAAAAAATAAATAATATAGAATATAGAAAATTTTCAAAATAGACATTATAAGCGTTGTACATTTAAAGTTTGCTGCAAAAAAAAAACATTGTACTACTGGGTTCGGAGTTTATAGGGCCTCAAAAATTCCATGACATTACCAGGTTTTCCATGACTTATGATTTTTTCTTTGGCCTCTGAGACACTTATTTGACATTGAATTAATACACAAAAATAATCTTGTATTACTGCCTTATTTCACATAGTTATATACGAGGTTATACATAAGATGTTATTGATGAATATAATTAGGTACTATTATCTATATCTACTATGAAATACCTAACTACTAGTACCTATAATTTAAAGAATGTTGTGTTTAAACCTAAGTTGAGGTTTAAACACAACATTCTGTTTTTAAAATTAGTCCTTTAGTCGGTACAATTTGAAAACAAAGAAATTTCAACTTATTATGAACATCCTAGGTACCTACATTTTAAACGAAATTTTGTTCACATATTCCTTTGCCAGCAGTGCCAGTGCAAGGGAAGCTATTGTTAGTATTGTTATATTACAATGCTTTTGCATTAAATACCTACTACAATGTTAATTATTTATTGTCATACCAGTATTTTCCATGTATATAATCAAAACAGTCATAACGGTTGTAAATGCCATAAAAAAAGCTGCCAAGGGTAAAAGCTTTTTTGTCACACCAGATATTGGTTCAAAACTTGAGATTTTGGTAGAAGGTGGAATTTCTGTATTATTGCTGTGGGGAGGAGATCCATTTTGACACTGTCCTGATATAGTCATCATTAGTAAAGATCTAAGATATGTCCTGAAATATTAGAAAATGGAAAGTTTAATATTGTCTAAAGAATTGGATACCAAACAGGTATATTATAGCAGCAACAAAGTATTTATTTGTTTAATATAGAATACCTTAAAATCCCTTTAGCACTTCAGGTACGATATAACACGTGAAATCTGTCCCTTATTCCCTTGCAGGAATGTATACAACTACATTATACCTATCTATATATTTTTATACTTGGATGAATGAATCAATATTTTCTTATATAAATAGATAAATATGCTTAGCTTAAGTTTATAAATACAACTTATATTCTGTGTTTATTTATAAAACCACAGAGTAATATTAAAAAATTAAAAATGGTTCACCTCCAATCTTCAATCACAGAATATCCATCCATAGAAAGAATATCTAAGAAATACGAAAGAGAATAAGGTTGTGTTCCGATATTATCCGCGACCAACCAGGATTTCGGTTAACCGAAATATTGGTAAACCTGAAAAATTTGTAATTAAGGAACTGGCTGGTTAATCAACATGGATGATGAATTATTTTTATTGGGATTCATTCAACCTTAAATACCTTCATATTCCGTGCTTAACTATTACTCTAGTCTTCAGTCAAAAAATAAATGAAACAGCAGATAATTTGGTATATTATAGTAAGATATAAGTAGTTTATAAGTAGATATAAGTGTAGCTTTCAGTCGACTTGGTCAAGTGGACTACAGAATACAATACAGAAAAGTAGAATTTATATATATTTATTATAACTCTTAACGCAAGAACACCACCCCATCTGCCTTCACCATATAGGTAAACAAAATATAATTAAAATCGTTGAGAGAATTGATTTTTCTTCTCTCAACGCTAAAACCTAACCTGCTAACTCTTCGGTTGACCAATGTACCGCTCCCAGAGCACGGTCAATATTTTGACGTTTGGTTAACCATTTTCAGGTGACCACAGTTCCAAAATTAAACAATTTTCAGGAATTTTTATTTAATGGAACGCTTAACCGGGATTTTGGTTAACCAAGTTTAATATCGGAACACAACCTTAATAATAGCGCAGAGAAGTAGATGGTTCTGTGGCGCAGAGTATACTTCTTATAACACAGATGTGATTAATTATTAGAGAGTTTTTTGAACCACTTAAAATTTACGTTATCGTTATGGTTATGGTTATTCTGAGCATGCGCAGTGCCGAAAATGATACTATTTTTGGCATTGCGCATGCGCAGAATAACGATAACGATAACGACGTGCTAAATAACTATAATATAATAGAGAGTTTTTGAACCCCTTAAAATTTACGTTATCGTTATGGTTATGGTTATTCTGAGCATGCGCAGTGCCGAAAATGATACTATTTTTGGCACTGCGCATGCGCAGAATAACGATAACGATAACGACGTGCTAAAATTTAAGGGGTTCAAAAACTCTCTAATAACTATATATATAATTTAAGGGGTTCAAAAACTCTCTATTTTCTCATAAATTATTTCTGTGGTAATTTCTTTTTCACCAGCAAAAAATAACTAACCAAACCAACCAGTGACGAAAATCAAAAATGCTAAAACTAAAACCTAAAACTCATCACATGGTAATTCTGTGACCTACAAAATAGAAAGTTTTTGAACCCCTTAAATTTTAGCAGGTCGTTATCGTTATCGTTATTCTGCGCATGCGCTGTGCCAAAAATAGTATCATTTTCGGCACTGCGCATGCTCAGAATAACCATAACCATAACGATAACGTAAATTTTAAGGGGTTCAAAAACTCTCTAATTTTCGCACATCGTTATTGTTATTCTGAGCATGCGCAGTGCCGAAAAGAGTATCTTGGCACTGCGCATGCTCAGTATAACGATTACGATAACGATAAGGTAAAATTGAAACGGTTTATCATAAACTGTAACCACAGTATAATGCTAAAGAAAGCATTATACTGTGCTGTAACTTCTCCATGAATAAAGAATAAAGAACAAATTTGGCTGGTTCGCATTTTTGCATTTAGTGCGAACTGAGAATAGCTCCTTTCCTTTGTTGTTGAAGTTGATAATAAAGGATGGAGATATTCTCAGTTCGCACTTAGGGCGGTCAAATTCGCTTTATTTTCAAGTTTCTTCATATGAGCAGAGACTTATAGATGATCATTTAGGGCACAGATTTATTACGAATTATTTATTCGTAATTAATCTGTGCTTTAATCGTTCCATGATGCATGATTGCCACGCCACGAACCATAAAGAGTTGCTCATAAAATATCTACTAGTGAGTTGCTCGTTCCCAGCTTCGTATTTTATTTATTCTTTTTCATATACCCCGTTTTTTATTATTACCCCCACCGCCTTCTAGATTTACTCCGTTTAACTCAAGATAATCGCGGAGGCGCTGATTACCCCTTACCACTATATCAAGATACCTTAACCCGAGAATAGCAACCAGAGAGAAGCGACAAAGTCGATCCCGCCCAAAAACAATGGAGTGGGGGGTAAGCCGGCCAACTGTCATTTCTGCAACGTGTTTGCCGCCGGCCTAAATAAATTAATTTAGTCCGACGGCCGATTTGATTTTTTGAGCTGTTATTCGCATTCGCCGATTCGTTTTGTTTGTCAGGTTGCTCTCTGTGTTTGACAGTTAAAAATTGTATTTTTGAACTTTCATGTATTAATTTGTTTTATTTATCTTTATAATAAGTATGCCCGGGAATACGTGTGCGTTTCGTGGGTGTCATTCAAAAGAAGGAGAAGGAATAAGTATGTTTTCATTTCCAAAGGATCCAGAAAAGTAAGTACATATGCAAGATCATAACCCTTCTTTTTTGTTATAGTATATAGTATATTAAAACGATATACATTTGTACTCTTATGGATATTCAGATTTATTTTATTTGTTGTGATTGTGAATTTTATGGCGTCATATATATTTTTTGTTGCAGGTGTCAATTATGGAAATTTTTTATACAATTAAGTATTCGAATAGGGACTTCAAAATACAACAAAAAGATAAAAATAACGTTAGAAAATTAAAAATTTTATCACATATATAAATTACCTCCGTAATAATTCGTGTATTTTATGTATTAGGTAGGTACTATAGATGTATGTTTCTTTTATTAATGTAATGTCATGTTGTGTAGGTAGGTAACATGTGAATTTTTAAAAATATATACTATGATATATATTATATATAAATGTGTTTTATTTGTTATCTAAAAAACTGGCAAAATGCATTTCTTTTATTCTAATAATTAGAAGTTTTTACATTAACTCCTGTTATGAAAAGCAATATATCATTATAACTTTTTTTGCGTGATAAATGAGGCAAAATATTTATAATATAAGTTTTATTACATTTCAGTATAATCATATTTTTTTTATCAGTGTATAGCATTTATTAGGCCTCATTAATATTTCTCTCAGTGTATTAGACCGGCCATCCGTCATTATGTTAAACTCAAGGTCACAAAATTTTGCCCCCAGACTTCAAAGGTGCCGACAGTTATTGTCGCTTCTCTCTGGTTGCTATTCTCGGCCTTAACTGTTCTGTGATTTGACACTGGACCACAGATTAATAACGAATAATCTGTGACTGGACTACTTAACTTGACAGTTAATTTATAGATATTCTGTGGTAATTTTTTTTTAGGTTATGGGCGTGACCCATCATCAGAGTAATAAATAAAGGGGAGACCGCATTCCCTATTTCAAAGCATAATGTAAACATGTAACCTCAACCTACTGGATGTTGATAAACAAACAATACATAATGAACACACGATGGTCCCTGATCGTATCAGCGTAGTGGCGTATCAAGCTATATCACGGAAATGCTTACAATATACATAATTAAATACAAAAGTTAAGTTCAAAAACACAGTTTAAGAACACATAAAACACTCGGCTTCACCAATTTTTGATTTCAAAATAATGGCGTTACTTGCTATATTAGGTTAATACCAGGCAATGTTGCCACTTCCGGCGCTTAATATCGCTAGAAATTTCAATAATGTATTGATGGATATGGAGAGCCTATAATTATAACACAAGTCACAAAAAAATAGTGGGTACCTAGCCTTAAACATATTACAATGTAACTAATTTGTAAATTGATTGAGGTCAAGAATGTGGTAGATCTTTACATGTTAATCAATGAAAATGATGACGGCTGTACCTAGCTATAAAAATAAAAAAGTAACTTCGGCATCAATGTCAAGGACGTTGCAGGGACCGATGTTTGTAAATACATTTACCTCAAGGCTTCACCACAGAGGAGTATATACAGAGGGGACAGCCGGCGGAATGTCTTTGATGGTTGACAGTTCATAGCTATGACCTCGTCCCTTTAAACGGGAAGTGTACAACGCTGCCAAACTTACAATTTTTTCTTGAGAAGCGCTGTTGCATTTTACCTAACATTTATTTTATATATTTTTTAATTAAGTTAGTGGCTCATTATAACAGTACATAAGATAATGAAACATAAATTGTGTCGTAAACCGGTTTTAATATTTTTTATTTATAAACACATTTAAAATGAACTTATTTAAGTAACAATTACAGAGCTTTTACATACAATATTCGTTCAAATTAAAAATGCAGTGGAAATGTGTAGAATATTTTATTTCTATAGTATATTTCAATATTATTTATTGCCTTATTTAACTGTTGCTATCTTTTTTAATTAGGAATTAAGAAAAAAAAATAAGAGATAAATTATTAATGAAGTTATGAAGTCATGATTCAATACAGTTTTAAATGTTTAATCAACTTCATTAATAATTAATCTCTGGGTTATTTTTTTTTCTTAAGGGACGGTTTTTCAATGCTTGGTTAACACGGTTTAACCAGTATAGTTAAGCTAGGTATAAGTTGAAAATGTAATTTACTTCGAACATTTTATGAATAACTATTCACATTCTAAACTTGCAGTTAGTTAACTCTAGGTTAAATTACGTTAACCAAGCATTGAAAAATTGGCCCTTAGAAACATGAAAACATTGAACCATGATATTTCATATAACTTCATGAACAGTGATAAAAACTTTTATACTTTTATCGACATAGGTATATATATATATATATATATATTAAATAACATACTGGTTAAAACATATAACTAGGATTATTAAACACAAAAAAGAGTATATACAGTGTGACCCATTAAGAATGGAAACATTCGCATAAAAAATTTGTTTATGGACCGATTTGAAACAGATTTTTTCAAAAGATAGATCGCCGAAAGGTCTATGTTGATGCAAAATTTGAAGACGAAATTTTGATTTTCAAGGCCTATTTTTTTTACTACTACGATTTTTTTAAGTGAAAAATAGCAACACTTTGTTAGCAATTTTTTTATTAAAAGTCTGACTACACCACTGGATTTAAGATTCCCTCGAATGCATTTGTACCTACCTATTTTTGCGAAAAAAAGTTTGTTCCTAAAAAAGTTATGATAATATCGGCATCACCAGTGTTTGCCTTTGTCGGTGAACCTATTCTTTTATAAAAATCGAATAGAACCCAAAGAGAAATAAAATTAAACAACTTAAACACTGGTGTAATTATTAAGAACCATAAAAACCAGTATACACAAAATAACCAACAATTACTCTAATAAAAACAACAATTGATAGGTAAGTTCATCAAATTATTATTATTTTTGTGGTTATTATGCCAAAACTTATAATATTACCTTCTTAGATAAAAAATAACTACATTATATAAAGATGGTAACTTTGATACACTTCCACTTTCCATTATTTAAGTTTCAAAATAGAAATATAAAGCACTAAACAACACTATGACAAATACCAAATAAATCAAAATACAAAACCACTTGAATAATAATTATGATGCGACAAGCGACACCCCGAAATGTTAGGTTTAAATCTGAGTCTTCGAGAATGTAGTATTTATCATATAGTATAATGGGTACTCTGTGGTATTATACGCGCATTAGTCTTCAGTGGACATTTAAATGGGAAGTGCTTGACATCTCTCTTTAAATTTAATTTCTCTGTCTCACTGTCCCATCTGTATAATAATCTGTGGCTTCACTTTAGAATGTAAATAACGGTCTCCCCACAGGCTCCCCACTCTCCCCTTTATTTATTACTCTGATGACCCATCCCATCGCATGAATCAGAAATGTTTGTGTATTTGGATGTGTAATGTTTAAATAATTTAAGTATTACCTAGTTGTTTTAACTTTGAACATTCCTGCCAGTGTATTTTTGTTTTATATCATAGATAAAATGTATTTTGAAGATAAACTTTATCTTATCTTTATTTTTCTGGCGTCAGTAGTTTTTAATCTTATAGGAAATGCTACAGGTAATTATAATTAGCATGTTGTTTGTTAGTTATTAATGACATTGTTTCTCGCCTTTAAAAAATGTCTGAAAATATAGAAATCCTTATAATTATTACTTCATGCTGTGAAAGTGCTATATTGTATAAAAATTATTATTTAACATTATTTCCAATTATCTGTTTGGTGTAATTTATTTAAAGTGTTCTGTCATTTTATGACTACAGCAAATTAGGTATAAGTACCTAAATGATGTTATCCTGAATCTGCTTCAGGAAGTTCTGGTAAAATGTTTGGAGGGTTTCAGAGTTACAAAAAATTATCCTAGGTAGTTTTACAGTTATTTAGAACCTTCGTAATCATACTCAGAGAATTTATCTATTCTAAAGTATTTTAGATAGTTTTTATTGAAAGGTTATTTAAAAATTACTACCTTCATATTTAAAGCATGGGTCAGACATACCAACAAATAATTCACGTTATTCAAATTTGTAAATAAAGTAATCCAGCAGTGTCAAATCTGGAGATCTCATAAATTGATTTATTCTTACTATTTTGGTATTAAAAAATCACAGTTTTAATTTATCCTTAATATTGGAAGGGCCCACTCAGAATATTTCTTTTGGTTCTAAAGTGTGGAATGCTTGGCAGCTAATTTTTGTATACACAACCATAACAAATATGTATGTGTATGGCCTTTATGGTAAACACCTTATAAAATAAATGCAAATTTCATAGGTCAGAACTTTTGGAAAATTACTCAGGTTAAAGATGAGAGACACAAAGATGCATGGAATACTATTAACTGGTGTACTATAAGCAATGAAGAACAACAAAAATGTGAACATTTTGCAAAAGCAGTTGACAGAGATCAAATTAAAGTTGGTACTGGAAAGGGCAGTGTTAAATCCAAAATTGGATGTGTACGAGCAAATAATAAAAATGAATGCATGGAACTATTAGACCAAGAGAAGGCTACACTTACAACATTAGATGCAGGCACAATATTTAATGGAGGACGTTATTACAGTTTAGTTCCAATAGCTCAAGAGTTATTGGAAGGAGGCTTTAAATATTACTATGCAGTTGCAGTGATTAAAAAGGGTACACTTGATGATGTTAATTCTTTATACCAACTAAAGGGGAAAAAAGCTTGTTTTGCTGGTGTGGAAACTTTTGCTGGATGGCTTCTTCCAATTAATACGGTAATATTATTGAATCATAAATATAAGGATATATGATTCATTGCAGTCTCTTTTGGGATTACACCACATGTAAAATAACAAAAAACAGGAAACCAGAAGCATACAAATTAAATATTCAAAGTGCAAGGCAAACTTCTAAAGTTTGCAATAAAATAAATATTTGATAAATTAGCTAAATTTCATCAGTGGTTTTTCAGTTGTACCTATACAAAACTGTAATATTACATGTCATATTCTAAAATATATATAAACAAAATAATTATAATAACATTTAAAAGAAATTAAACACTTGACTAGCTTTTAAGTATATATAATATAGATTATATAGACTATATAGATTATATATAGTCATTGTAGTAGGTGGGTACAACAAATATTACCTCTATTTTTTAACTATTTTGTTTATCATAAAGTATTTACATTCATTTTGCATTTTTATAGTTTCTTATGATTCAACAAAGTTTAAATTTGTCTTGTCATCTATAACCCAGATACTCAAAGGAATATCTTCATTATCTGAAAGAATGTGTCACAAACAACTAATGTGACACTTCCTGCCCCTACTATTGGATTACAATGGCATATTTTGTATAACTTCAGTCTTTCTTGTTTTTAAGATAGTTTTCTTTTTAATAGTATTATCTGTATTATTTTCAATATGAATATATTAAATAAAGTCCGCGCCACAAGAGAAGGCGTTCGAGTTAATATCGGTGAGTCACTGAATGTCGGGCGCCTGTGTAGAACTTACACGAGTGATTATTTGTGGTCACAATTTAAAGCTACTGCGGTGAATAAATTCATTGACTCAGGCTGCCAGTTACTGCCACTCTGTTCAAAATGTGGACTTCTACATTCCAAAGATACGACTTCTCTTCTGTCGCGGACTTTGTTTACTTTACGTTACAAAATTTTTATTTATGGTTATTATGTTTTGATTGTTTTGTATTGAATTTTTAAGAAAAAATATTTTTTGGCGGTTATAATATTTTTTTTTTTTAAATAATGTTAAATTAGGTTTTTTACAAATACAAGAAAGTACAATAGTTCCCGCAGTTGCAAAAACAACTATAAAAACAATATAACAATTAATGATCCTGCACTCATCTAACATAAGTTGCCTAGTAGCGGTTCAGTCTCTTGTGACAAATGAATTAATGGTGACAATTTAATTTATATATAAAAAATCGCATATGCCACAGTGCAATTGACACTTTGACAACAACAAAAGTTACCTGCAACTTTTACAGTGACAAATGCACTAGTGGTTTTTTCACTTACTCATTTTTTAATCAATTATTGCGGTGTCCGTAGCCAAAATAAATAGTTTGACATTTCTGTCAACAAGTTATTGAATTATTAACACGTTAATCGCCCATGTCAAATACTAAAATTTTTCCACGCAGGCCCAACTGTGTGATTTGACATATTTGTCAAATCAAAAACAAAAAAGTCCCAGGGCCAAAGGTTGTTTGGGACGGCCAGGCCCCATATTTCAATTTCCCATATGAAGTAATGTAAAGCAAGAACTAAACGGCGATTCACAGAGCCGAGAACGAAAGCAAGTCGTGAAGCCCAACTCGTGGGTCACAGGGCCTGGTGGTATAATTTTGTTGAGACTCAGATGTCGGGTCACATGGCGATTAACGTGTTAAACACTAACAATTAATCAATTCGGTGATGCTCAAATAAAAATGTGTTTTCATATGTTTCTAAATTTCTTGTTCATTAAATTGTCCTGCTGAATTACACTCGATGTTTGTATTGATACCGGATAAATTTGTGTGGTTTAAATTCTAAACCGTTTCCGAGTGACGAATGACGAGAATCGCAGAACAAACGAAAGTTATGAGCATATCTGTGTAGTTGTATCATGTATTCAAACATATATTATTAAATTGAATCTATAAAAGGTATTTTTCTCGTAAAATAAAAGCGAATCCTATATATTTAATAATATTGATCATGTTCGTATTTGATTATTCTACAGTCATTATTCATATTTTAGTTGATGAAAGAGGGGGGAATGGAAATAATCGATTGTAATAATCATGTGAAATCAGCAACTAATTATTTTGGTCCTTCTTGTGCTGTAAATAGTTTGTCTGATAAATACAATCCTATTGGAGACAATTCAGATAAATTGTGTAAGTTGTGTATCGGAAAAATTCCTGGAGGACGTTGTACAGATGCAGACCCATATGCCGGATACGAAGGAGCATTCCGATGTTTATTAGAAGCTGGTGAAATTGCATTTTTAAAACATACTACAGTTCAGGAGCTTATATCTGGAATGGATTATGGTAAGTATCCTCGTGGTTTTATTTAACTTTGGTAGAAATTATAAATTTATATTGTAGCATCAGAGAATGCTCAAATCAAAGAATGAAGTAGTATAGTAGGTAATGCTGTATACAATATTTTTCCAGCAAAACACAAAAAAATCCAATTCTACTCAAAGTCTCTTTAAAATAAAGTCCTTTTCTTCTTCGACAATAAATTCTTCTCATCATTTTCTCAAAAAACTGTCTTTTGATACTTTATTATTTTAGCTAAAATTTTTTTCAAGTAATTTAACGAACCCATTATTTTATTTAAGGAAAGCATACACCAAAACTCCAATGTCCAAATTTTCTCTCTTTAAATTAGTGTTGGCAAATGTCCAGACATTTAAAAATTGGACAAATGTCCATACAACTGTCCGGACATTTTAGACACTTATATGGACATTTTAGAAAATGAAATATAACAGATTTACGGTACAGCACATGTAGTAGGCTTCAAGATGATACCAAATACTTATATATTCGTAGAATATATTCTCGGAAATACAAGCATTAGGTGAAAAATCAATATTTTCGTAACAATTTTCAATTTTCGTCTACCTTTTACCAGCTTATGGTTAACATAGTAAAAAATTAAGTTTTACTTACGAAATTAATTTGAAGAAGTTTAAGTTTTTACTGTGTACATGTGAAATGAAATGAAATAAATAAATTATAGAAAAAAGAAAACTAAAAAAAAAATTATTTTTATTTGGAGTTACAAGTACAACATATAACATATATATGGCATATGGCACACAGTAAATATTCAAAAAATAAACTTTCCAAATTCTGTAACATTTAAAAAATTAAATTATACAGGGTGAATCACGAGTTCTGCTATATATTTTGGTATCTTTGTTATTTGAAAAGATACGAAGTTGGTTAAATTAGAGAAAAGCTGAGCAATTAGTAGCACTAAATAGAAGTCCCGGAAAATTGTTGAAAAAACCAGCTGTTCTCACAATATTTAGCAAAACAATAAATTTTCAAAAAACTTAAATAAGCTCTAGCTCCGTTATTTATAGAAATTTTCAAATAAAAATAAATTTCATACATACATGCATAATTATTTTCGTTTTAATGCGACCATAATTTTTTTTTTTTGCCTACTAGATTCTGATATATGAATATCATCTTTTGTTTTTCTTATGGACGCCATATTAGAATTTGACGTGGTTAGATAGAGAAAAATCAAGGAATTCGGTGATGTATAATACTTAGGGTTTTGAATGTAATTAAGGTTTATAATTAGATGTTAGGTATATAATTTTCTATGTAGTTTCTTGCCATTTGTTGACTTTATTATAGTATCTCCAAATCAGAGTTTCTAATATAACCATCTTTAAGCCCAAATAATTGGAGTAAAAACCACAAAAAGACTATAGAAAACAATCTCAAGAGATTGTGACAATTTTGAATTGGATTTTTAGGTTACCTCAGTTAGCTGAAAATGGGGGTAATTATAAATCTGAAGGAAGCTGGACAGATACGATAAATGTCTAGACATTTTCATTCTGTCCAGACATTTTTGGACACATGTCCGGACATTTAAGGACATTTATATAAGTGTCTGCCAACACTAATTCTCTGACATATCCTAATAGGTAGTCGCCGTGAAACAGCCTGTTTGTTAATATGATGATTACATTGTTAGTATGAACTTATTTTGTTTAGAACACAATTTTTTTATTTGCAGCGGCTCTGTCAGCAGATAGGTTTGAACTGTTATGTAAAGATGGCACTCACAGACCAATAACTGAATACCTTGCGTGTAACTGGGGCAAAGTACCATCTGATACTGTTGTCACATCATCTGCAGTTTCTTTTGAAGAACGTGAAATTTTACAAAAGTTTTTACAGAAATTTGCTAAGAGGTACTCAAAAGGAATAGGCGGAGGCAATTCTACTTTTGGAACAAATAGTAGACAACCTGAATTAGATCAGTTTGGAAACAAAATTCAGCCCCAATATGATCAGTTTGGTAACAGGAATCAACCAGTTCAAAATCAGTATGGAAACCAAAATAGATTTAAGAGGCAAAATTTCGGTAATCTAGGTTCTCAAGAAAACCGTTACAATGATGATAGATATGGAGATCCATATAAGCAGGATAACTCAAATAGAGATAGACAAGATAATTCAAATAGAGACTATAACCCCTATAACAGAGATAATCAGTACAATCCGAATTCTCAGTATAGTGGGAGAAACAGCAATCAAGATAATAACCAATACGATAATAATCAACCCGATCGATATGTAGATCCATTTCCACATATTGTTAATCCTGACCAGTATGGTGTAAATATTGATCCATATGAAACGGATTTTAAATATCGCAAGCCTACTGATCCCTTGTATGAAAGCAGTACAGAGGAAAATCTAAATCAATCAAATTCTACATTTTATGAAGTTTTTAGTTTGTTTGAGTCCATACCAAGATATGGGACGCATGGAAACTTATTATTCCAGGTAAACAAATGTTTTGTACCATGACCCGTTCCTTGTCACCATTATGATAAATAGCTATGTTATTTATCATTAGCTGCCATTTCCTATTTTTTTTTTTACATCGGCAATGGAAAGTAGTTGGAAAAAGAAGAGATATGTATTTCTGGAATTTTAATATTGGGTTCATTTAAGTCCATAAATTATTTCTTTATTGTGCGCGATATCTATGTGACGTCACTAAGCGAAAATTCAAAATTTGCGCCATTTTTTAGTGATTTCTAGGATATTTTCATTTGTGTGGTTGGTGTCACTGCGTGACAACTTTACTTTTGTTTATGTTTGAATTGTTTGGTTAGGGTAAACATGAGACATTGTTTTTAGTTTATATTTTTACCTGTGAATTGTTGTCTCTGCCTGTGACTGATTACAAGTGTATTTATTAGTAATAGAAAAACATCGTAATTTGTAAAGGTAATTTTTGAATATATTTAATCGACTTTGCAGTAATACTGTTAAGTTAAATATAACCTTACATTTTTCATCCCTTTTATTTCTGAAAGGTACTATAGGATCTTTATCATAAAAGAATCTATAACCGGTAAATTGTCGGACTTAGCCTCTACAAAACCTTGCTCCATGTTTAATAAACGTTTACTTCACAAGAAAACAACAATTATACAACACGTCAAATTGTCAAGCCAAACACAAACAGGAAATTTCAAATGTCAATTGCCGAAATGTCGACTGTCGTTTATCGTCGTTACAAACTGAATCTAGCCACATATTATCAGTGTGGCCTCTTTATAGATACATATTCCCTAGTTTTCGCTTAGTGACCTCACGAATATAGAATAAAATTTCAAAATTGAATTAAAAATTTTCTACCGATTCAATCTTAATAATTTTTATCCTAATAAATATAAAAAAAAATATATTTGTAAACATACAGGTTTCCACTTTCATTTCGATTGAAGGAAAATACCCCATTAAGCCGAAAACAAACCATAATATTTTTTAACAAAAATTATTACATGAAGACATCCTGTAATTGTATTTTATCCATTGGACATTTTATCAACAAATAAATAAATAAAGATACTACTGAAATTAATAAAATATACTAGAACTAAAATAATTCTTTTAATAATTTAAATTGTTTTTTGTAGAAGGCATTATTTTTTAATCATAATATTATCATTACGTTTCTTAGGACACCGCTAGAGATTTTGCTCCTGTACTTGAACCTCAACAAACCTACACAAATTTTTTGGGAGAATCTCTAAAAACCATTATGGGAGTCCGTGATTGCCCAGTTAACAGAATGACTTTATGTGTAACATCTGATGCTGAAAAAAATAAATGTGCTAAAATGCGGGTAAGTTATTATAACGAAACCAAAATTTTAGATAATTATAGCCGATTGTATACTCTTAGACTGCACTAAAAGCTCAACTCATAAAGCCAGAAATGGATTGTTACAAGGGACATTCGCAGATTCATTGCATGGAAGCCATCCGGGCAGGAACGGCAGATGTTACAATTTTGGATGCTAGTGATGTTTACACCGCAGGATTAAACTATGACTTAGTGCCTTTCATTAGCGAAGTTTACAATTTGGAAGATCCTGAATATTATGTTGTTGCAGTTGGTAAGGAATCGGACCCCAGTACAGAACTTACATACTTGAAAAGTAAGTACTTGCATTGTCATTGACGTTGCACTTCTATTTAAGTAACATAACCTGAAGAAATATTATTGTTAATATTGAAGTAGGAAGACTTCTTATGGGCTATACAGATTTTACAGTACTACAGGAAAATATTAATAAAACACTATAGTTTTAATTAGTTTTAAATTATAACGGGTCAACAATGTGTAATTTGAGGCATATTTTGGAACATATACAGGGTTATTCAGAACTTATCCATAATAAAATTTGGGGATGTTCAACATACATGTAGAAATGTGGTAGTGCAAAAAAAAATTTTTTTGGCGGGGTCTGAAAACTATCGGGGGGTCCACTGTAATGGAGTGACCTTGGTACTGACAATGCAAACTGGCTAGCACGAAAAAAACCGGCGCACCCGGCGCAAAAAAGATTTGCAGCGTTTTTACTTTAAAATAAACTTAAAGATAGATAGATGTGACCAAAGTGACGTGTCTTTAAAATGAATAAAATTTCGTTACACTAATTTTGAAGAATTGCGCTACTTTATTACTAGGTATTAGAAACATGAAATTTATAAAAAATTTGCACATACCTTGTTACAAAAGCTGTTCGAAATAATATTCCTGGACTTGTACACAATTTTGGGCTCGCCTTATCCAATTTTGCCGCACTAAACCGAATGTTCCTCCTGGTTGCTGATCTTGTAAACGCAAATTATTAAGTAAATTGGGGATTTTCAGCATTTTGCTGCAACAACCACTCACAAAACCTAACTGTCGATATGTAGGTGTGTCGATTGGGAAATCGTTCCGCATACAAGCGCGAAGCTGCCAGTGAATTTTGTCCAACTTCGCCATAAATAAGAATCATGTCCATTAACTCAGCATTATTGTACACATGAGCCATTTTGAAAATTTTACACTTTCACACTCCTAAGATAAATAAAACACCCGCGAGAGCGACCGACATAGACTGACGACTCAGACAATACAGATATTATCTCCACTCCAACTGTACTCGCCTAAAACTGTTGTTTACTATTTTTTGAAGGAATGTGGTATATCAGATGTCGTTGAAGTACAGTTGCCCATCTACGTAGTCCTTTATAATGATATAACTTTAAACATTGTTTACGGGAAACCCTAAGACTTTTATTATAAATTTTTTTGGTGATATCGATTTCTTATTTAAGGATGCACATATCCTCAAAGTTTTAGAGATAAGTTCTGAATAAGGCTGTATATGACACTCCCAACTAATTTATGATTGTATGTAAATGTAACTTAACTTTACTTAATTATAGATAAAAATACATGCCATGGAGGTATAAATACAGCAGCAGGATGGGTGTACCCCTTAGCATTTCTAATTAGTAATGGTTGGATAAGACCTTACGGTTGTAATAGCATTAGGGCGGCTGCTGAATACTTTACTAAAAGCTGCGTACCAGGGGCATTGAGTACTGAATATAACACTGGGGTGCCTTATGATAATATGTGTGATTTATGTCATGGTCCTAGTTTTAGGTAAGTTTAATGGTGTATCTACTCTTGCATTCCACTGTAACATAATAATTGTACCAAATGCACTTGGTTTTTAAGAAATCGCCTTTTTAAAAGTTGTATTTCTTTCAAATAATGATTTGATTGAAACAATAAGTAGTCTGATATATGAAATTTAAATTTGTGTGCCTTATACTTAAATTGATCTGTTGCTTTTGTTTTAGATATTGCCGACGTGATGCCTCAGAAGACTATTATGGACACACAGGTGCCTTTAGGTGCCTTGTTGAGGGTGGCGGTCATGTAGCTTTTGTTAAACATACTACTGTCACAGAAAATACTGGTGGTAAAAAGAGGGAATGGTGGGCGAGGGACAATTTGAATGATGACTTTGAGCTTTTATGCCCCGATGGTAAGTAGTTGATATAAGAAATTTTAATTATCAATACACACGTATTTAATGTTACAGGTACAAGAGCTGAGATTAATGAATACAAAAAATGCAACTTAGGAAAGGTAAAAGCTAATGCCATTGTTACACGAGGAGGATATGGATATAACGAAACACATATCAATGCCTATATTAACTTATTCTTATATGCACAAACATTTTACGGCAGAAAAATTTCTGACGAGTTTAGGTGAGTGTTTAATTAGCCATATTTATTTTAATATTAGTTGATTTATACTTTTAGCTTTAATCACTTTTTGTTTTTGGCTTCAAACTTACGGTAAAATGTTCTCTTTTAGCTTCAGTATGTTTTATTCTAAGCCTCCCTATTCTGATTTAATCTTCCAAGATGCGACGACACAACTGAAAATCATTGACCCAGATAAGAGGGCGTATGACAGATATTTGGGAGGCGATTTCTTGAGGGCCCGTAGAATAGTAGACTGTCATGCTGGAGTAACAAGTGTAAGTGCCTCGATTATAACTTTAACTCTTTCTGCACTTTTCTCCAGTGTCATACTTAAAAGTTAGCAATGAAGTATGATATTATTAGTAATAGGTTAAAACTTGAATAACAAAGTAATTTTATTTTATATGATCTTTACAAATTGTTTTATATGTTTATTTTTACAACGTGAAGTGTAGATTTAAGAAATCTAATGTTCCCTCCATTTTTTATATATTTAATTTTACAAAATGAGGTGTAGCTTTAAGAAATCTAATGTTCTCTCCTTTTTTTATATACTTATTTTTACAAAATGAATTGTTAATTTAAAAAAATTTATGTTCCGTCAATTTTTTAAGATTTCTATTTTTGAATAGTTACATGTAGCAACCATTATTTATATATGTGTATTGGTATATAAACTTCTGGTTTTATAGAAGGTGGCATTTTTGTGTTCCTTAAATAACAGGGTTGTTTTTTCTGATTCTTCTCTTATTTCTCAGAGAAGTTTGTAATTTTCTCTAAAATATTATCCAGTATACAGACAGCTGTTAAGTAATTTCTGTACCATAACTCAATTGTTTGTTTTAAATAAAATACTACACTAAATAATAGTGTATTTCTAATTTTTTTTTTTTTTTGAAAGCAAAGACCTATAACAATCATAAATATCCTATACCTAATTCCAGCCTTTTCGGAGATATATGACGAAATTCTGAAGATGTAAAAGTCTTTCAGAAAAAAAGATATTTTGTCTACCCAACCAAAATATCCATTGGAATTTGTTACCCTCCATTGTGACTAACAAATCTACTAGGTACTTTGTGCTTACTTTTATGCTTTTATCAAAATTGCATTCCTTAAACCAAACAAACAACAACATACTAACCTCAAAATTAATGATATGACAGTTCCCCCTCTTTCTTCCATCATAAAATTTGAAATCCATCATAACTATTTAATGATGGAAGTGATGGTTTTCTGATGGAACATCATACAACAAGATTGACAGTCCATCATAAAGCAATTGCTGAATTTACGAACGGCTTTTCCTGTTTTGTGATGGAAATGATTCCATCTTTTTGAGAAATGATGGATTTACGAAAGCGCGTATCAATTCCTTGACCGTGCATCGGACATATATATGAACCGTTGTTTGTATGTAGACTCTGTTTGTACAAACAACTTATGAGCTATTGGAATTGTTTCAGTGGTGGGTAACCATTTGAAATTGAATTATTTGAAATAGCTATGCAAAATACAAAATGGCATTTCTATTTTCTATCTTAAATACTTTAGAAAAAAGTATTTTCCATTTTATATTTTAAATAGAATAATTGAACCATTTTTTATTTAAAATGGATTCATATAACCTGCTGGAGTGCTGAGTAACGAGATAACTCATTGGTTGAGCAACTAGCATCAAGGATTTTTAAAATCCTTGTACCAGCATTTGCCTATAATCTACGATCAGCTTATCGATGATGATGCCAATTGCCAACTATTGTTAACTGACAAATGTCTCAAATCGACAATTGATAGCGTTGGCATCACAGATTTTGTTGACAGCTATAATTATAAATATAAAATACTATAAATCAATCTCAGCTATAAACTAAAAATAGGAAAAAACGAAAAACCCATAGCCAGTAGTAAAGTCCTAGTAAAATCGTGTTTTGTGATGTCGAAAGAAAGAAGCCTGTCTAATTAAAAAAAAATATTGTTTGGTCTCAAATGTCTCAAAATATCCAAAATGTCCAAACTATTGAGTTTGAAGGAATTGGTATTAGTGAAAGTGATAACCAGTGATAACTCCGAACCATCCGTTCCTATAATACTAAATGGAACTTTTTTCAAAATCGTTAAATGAGAGGGACCTAATAATAACATACAGGCGAAATGTGTCAAGTGCAATAAAGTATTAAAAGGAGCCTAGATGCAACCACTAATTTTAGAACCATTTAAAGGTAAACAGAGGGCAAGAATTATTAATGTACATATTATGCTTTTTATATAATGTTTTGAAACATTCCAAAAATTACTTTTAATTAAGGCTAACGATGTCTTTAGAAATGTATGAAACTTTATACTTTGTATTTAATAAAATACGAACATTTTGCACAAAATCTTATTTTAAATATCTATTTTCCATTTTGTATTTTAAATTAAAATTGACAAATTATTTTTCATTTTCTATCTTCAATGGTTTTTGTGCCATACATTTGGTATTTTCATTTTAAATACATTTTTAAAACCATTTTACACACCACTGAATTGTTTGTATTCAAATGACTATCCGATTGTGAAAAGTACAAAATGATCGAAGATGTTCGATTCTTGAATTATTCTGATTCTGCTCATCACTATACGCGATTCATTTTAAGATCGTAGCGCCAAAATGGCAGAAATCTATACTAACTTATGCTCACTGACACTGACGTTTGAAATTTTATTCATCAAATATTTGTTGTTGAGAACTTTAAACCAGGTAAAAAGCTTGTAAAACTATTTTGAAAGGGGTAAGTAGTGATATAAAATTAAAATAGATTTCAATATTTTTTTAACGTTCAATCTGAAAATGAAACTTAACCTCAAAATATCTCAAATTCTTTATTGGGCATACGGCATACATACCTTTATGAAAATAGTAATCCTTACAGAAAGGTAAAGAGAACACTCTCTACTCTGCATTCTTTAGCTTCTTTATCCATACCTACTTGTCTCCTGTAACTCTGTAAATGCTCAACTTATAGTTTCCGCGATAGCTCCAGATTTTCCCGCTTTTGGAAAAGTATGAAACTTATCTCGGGGTTTTTTTTTTGTACAAGAGGAACAATGACACTCACAACAATAATGATTCATATCTAATCAAAGCAATTAACTAATATAACAACGGATATTTGAAAATTCACAATAGACATACATACGCAAAACTGAACCACTAACCCAAGCGTTAGTTGTGTGTGCCGCCAGTAGGTAGCGTATTGCTTAGCAAGAATCGCGTATACATTGATTATGTGTTTATTATACTCTGTGGTATTATCTGTGAAATCCTTTGTGTGAAATTGAAATGTTGATAACCTTCAAATAGAACTGTCATAAGTCTCATCTCACAGTCATTATTATGTTTATAAAAAAATTAATATTATAGTATCTCGTATCAGTTTGTATGATATGTTATGGTTTTATGGACCATGACCATTATTTATTTTATTATCTGCAGCACTATATAGAAACAAACATTTTTTTGCAGTACCGTTTGAATATTTCTGTCTAGTGTTTGTGGTTAAATTCAGGGTTACGTTTTGAAACCAATTTTTGCTAGTTTTTCAGAATTGAATATGTTTTAAGGTCTAAAATGTCACCTGAAATTATATTTACAATTGTATATATTCTTTTATGTGCCTGTATTATATATCCGACAAGTGAATGTATAAGTGCTGGCTTTACTATAGAATCAGTTTTCAGCAATATCCTAGGATCTGAGCAAGAATCTTTTACTAATTATCACATAAAAAAATCTTGTTTAAATTTGTTTATATACTCCTTAATACCTTTAGCATACGTTTTACTTCTGTGTTTTCTGTGGTACATCGAGGAGGTAAGTTGCGTTTTGTTATGTTTAAATATATTTTTATAATCAATCCAGAACTAATGAACTCTTGTTAAGATTACAGTTATTTTCACGGGGTTCACTTTATTTTGGAAGTTATTTACAACAACAAGTATTGTAATTCCATTGCTCAGCTTATACCAGATAAAAAAGTGGTGGGGAAACAATTATGATGAACATCCAATAGCCATCAATTTAAGGAAGTTTTGTAATAATAATAATCCAGATTGGAAGAGTGTCGCTAATGATGTTGATATTGAATTTAGAAGGTAGGTATTAGTCGAAGGGCTAACCAAATTGTACATTAATTCTAAATAATACCACACTAACTCCATAACTAATTCTACTAATTCCTGATCATGCCCTACTTAATGAACATATTTTTTAAATTGCTACACTTTTGGTTATACCGGAAGTCGACCCTACTTTGTTATTTTAAATGAAATGGTGTGGTATTAATTTTCTTACAACACATTCGTTCTGTCCAAATTCATTCAAGCCATTTCATTCAAGAATAAAGAAATACAAGATTAAAGGTGGATTCAACAGACAAATAAAATAATAAATAACGCCATCCGCACCAACATATTTTTTATTTTATTTTATTTCTCTGTTTGAATCCTCCTTTAAGATAAAATATTACAGTTAACAGTTATAAAAAAGTTACAGTTATTAGACAATCATAATTGCATCCACTGACATTACGCGACTAAACTTGTAATATTGATGTTGTATAGTGTATTTTGCTCATATTTTAGGTTTGATAAGATATGTATTCAAACAAGTGCCATAGTGACGGTTGTAGCTACAGAAAACTGGATCTTGAAAGTGAATCCACTTACTGTCTTTGTAATACACCAGAGCGATGCATCTCTCATAGTAAAAGATGCAAAGACATTTGATATATCAAGCCAAAGCACCAATGGAGCACAATACCTTGACATAGAAGTTAAATCTTCTCGATATAAAGTGGAACCCTTTCTTATCAGAATAAATGCAAGAGATTTTAAGGACCTCAGAGACAGAGTTGCTAGATCTATAGAAATTTTGCCTAATGTTAAGTTCCACAAATCGGTAATGGAACAGTTTGTAGATGTTTTTAAAGAGACAATTAAAAGCAATCCAGTTTATGATGTAAAACATCAGGTAAAACTTGTGTTTTTAGTTTTTATTTTTTTTTTATCTACATAAATTTTAGCTGAATTTAAAGAGGACTTATAAAAATAGTGTTTTTAAAATACCTATGTTTATTCATAATCTCATGATAATTTATAATATACATAGTCAAGGCTGCAAATGTTAATCACGATCCTATCTGAAACTATTAGATGAAGGACTACTATGTACAGGGTGATTCACTTTCGAGTGTGTAACATGGGTATCTCGCTTATTATAAAAGATAGACTGTATGTTTAAATTCGGCAAAGTTGCGGAATTTTGTGCTTATAAGTTGGCGCAAAGAAAACCCCCATATCTGCTTTTGTTTTTGAGTAAGAGGCAAAAAACAATTTTTTCCGGTTTTCATTTTCTGGCCATAACTTCTATATTTTTGAAAATATTGGCGTACTGTTTTCACATTATTAGGACACTTTCTTGAGACAAATACGATGCCGTAAACCGTTTTTTAAAAAAATGTCACTTCTATTGTAAATCATCGTCAACTTTATTTTTTTCTTATGGGCGCCATATTAATTTTTCTCATATTTGAATAAACCGATTTTTTCTGAATACAACAATATAATATATATGTTAATATTAGCCTAAAAAATAAGGGCATTATGGAGGAAAATAAGTATTTTTTTTAAATGTCTAGTTAGCCATGGCCATGACGGTCAATTCTTGACAAACCACAAATGTCACTTATAATTGTTATAAACTGCATCTGTGGAGTACTGTTTACATTGACTAACGATGTATACAACCGAAGAGAAACAAGATATTATAGATACTTATTTATTACAGATGTAACAAAAATTTAAACGGAACAGTTAAACAATATTTAAACACATATCCTGAAAGACGACAACCATGCAAGAGATATATTACTAAACTGCACTGTAATTTAAGAAATTATGGCAATTTTTCTAAACCATGAAATAGGTATGGACGTATAATTTCTTAAATTACAGTGCAGTTTAGTAATATCTCTTGCATGGTTGTCGTCTTTCAGGATATGTGTTTAAATATTCTTCAACTGTTCTGTTTACATTGTTGTTACATCTGTAATAAATAAGTACCTATCTATAATATCTTGTTTCTCTTCGGTTGTATACATCGGTAGTCAATGTAAAAAGTACTCCACAGATGCAGTTTATAACAATTATAAGTGACATTTGTGGTTTGTCAAGAATTGACTGTCATGACCATGGCTAACTAGACATTAAAAAAAAATACTTATTTTCCTCCATAATGCCCTTATTTTTTAGGCAAATATTAACATATATTATATTGTTGTATTCAGAAAAAATCGGTTTATTCAAATATGAGAAAAATTAATATGGCGCCCATAAGAAAAAATAAAGTTGACGATGATTTACAATAGAAGTGACATTTTTTTAAAAAAGGTTTACGGCATCGTATTTGTCTCAAGAAAGTGTCCTAATAATGTGAAAACAGTACGCCAATATTTTCAAAAATATAGAAGTTATGGCCAGAAAACGAAAACCGGAAAAAATTGTTTTTTGCCTCTTACTCAAAAACAAAAGCAGATATGGGGTTTTTCTTTGTGCCAACTTATTGAGCACAAAATTACGCAACTTTGCCGAATTTAAACCTACGGTCTATCTTTTATAATAAGCGAGATACCCATGTTACACACTCGAAAGTGAATCACCCTGTACATAAAATTATGATATGGAAGCTTCAATAATAAAATATTCCATTATTGCTTAGATATCTGAAAACAAGTATTAACAACTACCATCTTTTTCATTTTTACAGGACTTAGAGTCATGTTTAGGTTGCTCGCAAGCAGAGCCTAGTGTTAAAATCCAAAAATTATGTGAAGACACGGGAAATAATAACTGCACCAGTTGTTATTGCAGACCAATGTGGTGTAGCGACTGTATGGCAAAATGGTTTGCTTCCAGACAAGAGGCTGATCAACAGAGTAGGTGGTTGGCATGCAAAGGTACGTGCCCTATGTGTAGAGCTACCTTCTGTTTGTTAGATGTTTGTCCGTTAGGAAGCACAGAAGAGGAATGACAGATGAATTGTATGGAAAAACTTCATTGTCTAACTAATGGTTTATTAAAAACAATATATTTAATAATCCTTGCCTATTATATTTTACAAATTATATATTCAGATGTTCATTTTCGCAAATGTTACTTTTAAGTGAAATCAGTGATGAAGATATAATTAAAATTAGACCACCTTAATTTTTGGAAATCAGTTCTAATTTAAGGTTACAGTGATGCTTTACTAAATCGATTCACTTGATATAAACAATTCCTGTGTGTACAGTGGGCGCAGCAAAAATACTTTAAATGTGAAGAGCTTATTAGTTCTTTGACAACATGAAGTAGGTGCTTGTTTATTTTATTGTAATCCATCATTTCCATTAAAGATGAAACAAGTGAAACACTTTGTGTGGCCATTGTACAGTACTATATCAATTATTACCAGAGTTATTACCTAATAAAATAACATATTTTTGTACCTAAATGATGTGATTCTGAAATAAAGAGTTTGTTAACAAATATAAAAAATGTATTATTTATTAAACAATACGTTTAAATTTTATTATACAAAAAAATAAATATTTAAACACTCCTTATTGTCCCTGGTTTACCGACCTTGTACACTGTGATATCTAAAACTGGAAAAAGATAGGATTCAAAATTATATTAGGATTATTTTGATGTAGGAACAAGAACTAAGTACTGTTTAATGCACTGTGATAAACATTTTATTTTCGACATATTATGATAATGAGTAAATTTTTATTCTATTTTATACTTTCCTAAAACACTTTGTTAAATTTTCCTCTTTAATATTAAAAAAATCATAATATATGAACTATTCTGAACTATTAAACTTATCTCAAAAAAGGATTTTAATATTAATATGAATATAAGCATCAAGTCAAGAACAAGATATTATTTTTGAATGATATTTTCTGATCATAAACATTTTTCTACATAGAAAATTAAATATTACATCCATTAAATAAATCGAAATTAACAAACTATAAATTTAAACTAACGACCACAATAAATTGAAAGTAATGTCAGCATGAGTACAGCTGCTGTATCGTAAGAATTTCAGTGATGTTGCTAATTATGTTATGTCTAAACAAAACTGTAAACATCTTGACAGTTATCATATTATGATTAGCCAGCTACAGCCAACAGTGATAAGCTTTGTCTATATATAAATGTTGTGTGGGCTTAGATCTTTTGTCATTTGTGCTTCAAATTAAATTAATAACTGTTTGAATAACATAATCTTCGGAATCATACTGCAGTCAAAGCTTTCAAACTACTATCAAAATCGGTTTAATTTCATTGTTGCGTGCTGAGATTGAAAATCTACACAATATTGTTTTTAGAGACCAGAAATATACAATGAATATTGTAAACTCAGTTTATATTAGTCAATATATGTCATAATAATAATTTTCTCAATTTTTCTATAGATAAATAATATCTAATGACATATTTAGAGTTTCATGCACATTTTTCAGATTATTCTTTATATCAGCCCCCAAAGTCAAGCTATAAGTAAATTAAATGCATTTAGTATTTCATACAAATCTGATAAATATCAATTTTTCTGATAAATATTTAGGGAATTTTTGATTCCTACCTAATTGATCTGTTGAGAAATTGACGCAGATTCATGGATGTCTCTCAAACTAGTATGTTTGGGAGACCATAGTCTGGTAATCTGTATATGACGTTGATTTTTTTTGTACATATTGTATCAAATTAATGCGTGTTAAGATATTTAGTTTTGTTTACACTAGAATAGCTTTAAACAGGAGTAGGGAATTTTTTTAAATCCAAATTTGAATTATTGAAAATTTTCCATGAATGTATGTATATTGCACATAATTTTCTATATGCATATTGTACATAATTTTCTATAAGCATCACTATTTTTTTTCCTTTTAATAATTACTGTAAATATAATATTTAAAAATATAAATATTTTTTAAAATGTATTTAATTTGTTTAGATTTACTTGCTACACAGACTACTCTAGCCCACTATGTTTAATTTATAGCAATGCTTGACCTAACATTACCTATTCATCAGAGATTTTTTTGTTTGCTTTTAAGCGCCCCCACGTTACGGTAAAAGAAGTGTGGTCTGCATTACGTATCACTTTAGATATATAAATATCGTAAATTATTAATATAATGAAGCAATGCTAATAATTTAAGCACAAAATTGAATGTAGATCTTTTGAACATTTAAAATATCCCCAAAACATTACTTTATGAATTTTTTTGACATACTTACCTTGAGTAATTAATTTTTGATGAAAAAAAAAACATTCGAAAGTAAGCAAAAGTATAATGTTTACCTGGTAATGTTAGGTACCCAACAAGACAAATAAGGCCAAGCGAATTAAGTTGTACCAAAAGCTGTACTTTTTAAGTTATTTACGAACAGACATAAAGACAAATACAAGCCATGTGATACACATTTTAAAAAAGATGTGTATTGCAACAAAGAAAAACTACATATTAATTAAAATAGCTTTATAAATAATTAATATGTTAAATTTTGTGTTTGCTTTGACATAGACTAGCATGGTAGATTAATAATTTGTATTGCAATGCAGTTGTTAATTTACTACATTTGGAATTTACTTTAGGCATATTTTTGTGATTGCAAGTTAAACAACACTTGTTAATCTTATGGCTATACAATAAAGATTAACACATTGAAAATAAAAGGCATTAGTAATAATGTATTGAGATAGCAACATGTCATCAACAAATAGTTACCACGAGATTTATACTGAAGGTTACATTGATCAATCTGGGTAGTATCAATATAACACCTCATCCTTTTTTACAAATGAAGCAAACAAGAGCTAATTTCATTGAGCATAAAGTGAAGTAGATAAGTTTATTGAATATAACACCTAAAATCTATTCCTGTATACGATTAAAATAAAATAAATAAATAAAAAGCAGTGCAGAACTCAACATCTTGAAGTTATTTTATCGACATATATCTGTCTGATGCAGTCACTTTTGTTTTCAATGAGAAAAGAAACAAGTTTGACTTGATTATATCAATCAGCTAGTGATTATTGATAAAAACAATAATAAGTTCACAAGTTCACTTCAATTATTGCATATATGCAGCATGCTGCAGAATTTTGAGGTCATGATAAGGATGATAAGGGAATTAAATGGGATAAAACAAGATTAGTTGTAAGAAAACATTATGTCCAGATGTAAAAATATACTAGTTATTTCATTGAAAAACAAAAAACTTATTTATATTAGGTGAATCGGAATGTGCTGCGATATTTTATATCTCAGGTTGCCCCTTTTACACAAAATTCTAATTTTTCTGATTCTCTCTGCGTATTATGCTTACATGTATACATAAAAACTAGTTAAAAGAACACCTACATTAGGTGCATTCGAGGGTGCATTTACTAATTATCGCAAGCACTTGTAATTAAGCAATAAAACTAACAGCATACTGATATTATAAAACATTTTTTAATGTGGAAATTACATACTGATGTGGCCACTAAATTTATAAATACCTACTTAGGGTGAAATTGAATTTAAATATCGTGGTATCAAGTGCTAATTCGAAAGATAGTGACGCAGCTGAGGCTCTGCTTCTCCTAAAATCTATTGGTTGAATATTTTTTCCTTCAAACTAGTTATAAGAAAATATATTCGACCAGTAATTTTAGGTGAAGTTACTCAACGAACTACCACAGTGAAGATTCTTGATTATTTATATTTTATCATGTTATAGTATTAGTACAGTAGTGATAATAATAGATGTTGATAGAGATCCTATTAAATACAAGAAATTTAAAAATATAAATGTGTTTTATGATTATACATTACATCACAATACACATAAACAGTTTAAAAAGTCCTTTGCATCCAAGCTAGTTATGGCAATACATATAAAAAGAGTTACAACATACAAATATTAATGAGACTGTTACACTATATACTATATACATAATATATATTCGAGTGAACAAGAGTATTCCATTACAAAGATTACAGATTAAAAAACGTACAAATAGGTTAGACAATATCAACACACACATGACAGCAAACAGTTAAAACGGCAGGACATCATATTTACAGGTATATCCTATATTTCAACTAGCCCACCTAGATTTCTGTAGATCTATTTGTCCTTCCAAAGTCTTAGCAAGATATATCACAAATAACTGAGACAGGGCTACTCCTAAAGCTATCCCAGCAATTGTGTATAAATTTCTTTCTGCCCAAGATCGAACTATTTCTATGCAACCAGAAGTCCATACTCTTTTGCTAGCTTCAGCAACCTGAAAGGAAAAATCTTCTAACTACTAATAGTAGAATTTCTATACATTGTAATCATGTTACTGCTTTATCTAGTGAAACATGTGCTATGGAAAACTTCTAATACTTTTCAATGGCTACTTACCGACAGATTCTGAACTCCATAACCACACATAATATTCACAAGTCGAGAACTAAGATCCGTTGCATTTATGCAGCAAGAAAATGGTACACCACAGTGTTCCACACTAGGAGAGCTGCAGTTAAAATATTCATTCTTTGACCAATCTACATATCCCTCTGAACTCAGACCACAGCAACGGAACTGCAAAAAAATCCTAGCTGATAAAAGAAGATTCAACAAGTGGTGGAAAAGCAACTTATATTAAGTAGGTGAATTTTTTTACTTTAATGGCTTACTTTCTGTTGTGCAAAGTCTATGAAATTTTGCAGGTCCGGATCATCTCTGTACGTATGAATTATTTTGTCAGTAAAGTTTTCCTCTAAAAGTGATTGCATAGAATGTGGGAAAACGAACCCAAGTATTGCAATTCCCATTTCAAGAAGAAAAAATATTAAGAGGCATAAGGAATACTGTAACAAAATAATTTATTATTATATAGACAACACCACAAAAGTCAACTTACAAATTTAAGTAGGCATGTATTTTCTCTTAGGGCACCTACACATCCTGCAAAACTAACAATAAATACTACAGCACCCATTATGACCATTACTAGCGAAATATTTAAAATAACATCATAGACATTTTCAAGTTTTACCCATCCTGTTAACTGCCATTTATCTACAAATGCATACAGTCCGATTCCAATAAGGAGACCTCCAAACAACTATAACGTAACAATCTTGAGTTTCATTTTACATACAAAATGTTAATTACTTACCCAAAACACGAAGTTTAAAATAAAAATTAGATATTTCACACAAGGACTAACATATGTAAAATTACTAGATGGTTGTCGTCTATAATCTCTTCTATGATGCGAAGACATGTTAACAAATATTAAAAAACAGTAGGAGTAGATATTCTTTCATAAAATATGTCCTATTTTATAAAAAATTATTCATTACACAATCTAGCTTTACTTGAGCACAAACATATTGAATATATTTTTAGAACGTATCAGATGTTTATATAAATAAATTTGACAAGGTTTTCTATTCTGTATTATAAAATATTAAACATTTAGAACAATTACAATCCATAAATTCTATTGTTTAGTTCACTGTATGGTAAGGTAAATAAAGGGTACGAACCCAATGACGTTAGAATGACAGCATGACAGCTTATTTAAAAAAAACATATAAATGTTGACAGCACAAACGGGGTGGGGTTCTTCCGGAGCTCGTTCAGATATTTAGAAAATTTAACAAAAATTACACCTTTTAGGGCTGGTGTAATACTTTGGGCCGGTTACAGACCATATACTTGAAGCCGGTACTTTTCTACTCACATGTCAAACATGTACAGTCACAGTCACATCATATCGTTCGGTTAGTTAACTGAGACTAAAGTACCGGACCTTTAAGGAAATTGGGCCAACAGTTAATTAACTGCAACAAATTAATAGTTGAACTTTATTTATGGTTGCAATCTGTAATCGTATTCACGGCGAATAAGTATCTGCTAAGATGAAATTTCAACTATTGGCTGCTAATACCGTTGTTTGTAAGAATAGCTATTACAGCCTTGTTTAACCAAACTGTTAATAAAATAGCAGCTATTTTTAACTGCTAAATAAAATTAGCAATAGCAGTAGCGGCAATAGCTGCTATGAAAAAATAGCGGGTTTGAGTTTGGAAGCATTCCTTGTAGGGAATTTTTTCGAATTGTAGGGATAAATTTTCAATTTGTATAGGGACATTCATTTAAAAATGTTACCATCACTGCCATAACCTCACTTCCTCATTTGGACATATGTGACCCTCAAAATGGTGGTAAATAGGTGTTATTTATGTTATTAATTATTAATACAGACAAATGTGCCTCTAATAATAGTAGAAACTTTTATAGATTCATGCTGTAGTTTTTTTGCACAGTTCATTCATAATAGGTATTGTTTATAAATTAGATTGATTTCGGATTTGATATTCTAGTATATACAAAGTAGCCGATTTCTATAGTTATATGTGAGTTACGAGTAATAAGTTCAAATTAAAACAAGTCAAAAGTTGATCTCACTTTATATAAAATGTCCACATCTTTGTGTAAAACTTCAGTATTGCGGATCTACCAAGAGGTGATAGATGACGTTATATCAGGTGTACGAGAACTCTTTCTAGAAGATGGAGTGGATGAGCAAGTTCTACAAGAATTAAAGCAAACTTGGGAAACCAAACTGATGAGCAGTAAAGCGGTACAAAATGAGCAGGAAGAAAAAATCAGTAAACCAGTAGAACATGTTGCGAGTAATGGTTTTCCAAAAACGGTAAATAAACTCCAACAGCCCCAACAGCCTCAGCAGCCAGTACAATCGCAAATGCAACAGATTGTTGAAACTAAATTGGTGCCAATCCAGATTACATTACCTCCTCAACCAGGAACCGATGGAGCTCATAGGGTACTGACAATACAGGTACCTGCCTCTGCCTTACAAGGAAATCAGTTGCACAGAGTTTTAACAGGCCCAGTAATCACTGCAACAATGGGTTTACCTGCAAGTATTGCATCAACACTGCTTCAACAACATGTTAATGCAGCTTTTAATAGCCAACAACATGTTAATGCAGCTTTTAATAGTCAACAACAAGCACTTGGAAATGTTATACAAGCAGATGGTGCAAACGATGATGATTCTGATGAAGAAATAAGCATAGAGATCATTATGTCTAATAACTCAAAGAAACGAAAAGGTTAGTATACTTAATCTTCTTAAGTAATATCAGCAACAATGATTGAGTCGCAGATGGACTGATAAATTGTTATATTTGGCAGTATCAAAATGATGCCAATTTAAGTAGTTGATGTGTACGTTTATCTATCGGTTCATCTACAAAGGAGGATACATCTGTTGTCAAACATACCTTAGTCTAAAGTTACTTCGCTTCCAAGTTACATCCTGTTCAACTTGAAAATTAAAAAGTACTTTTTTGCTTCTGAAACTAAGTACCTAATAGGTATATTGCTTTCAAATTTGGCAGGAGATACTAAGTATGGAATAGTATTTAAGGATAACAAAATTGTGTAGTGTTTTTTCATGAATTGAAACATAATTTTAGAAACAATTGGCAGCAAAACGATGCATTTTTTTACGTGACTTTTCTCAAAAAAATTCAAGTGTTTTCCATAAATTGAAACATAATTTTGGAAATAATTAGTGACTAAACTATAGGTACATTTTTCAAGAAAAGTCAAGAGTATTTTTTTTAGTAAATTGATTTTTTATTACGAAAATATTATGTAATACTGGTGACACGTCACTAAATCTACATATTTAGCTAAAATTTTGTGTGAAAGTAGAGCTCTATCCTGTGGAACTTTTTAGGTATTATTATAATAACTAGTAACTTTAACTGACGCGGAACGACTGTTGAATTTAGAAAGAAAGTTGTCAATATCAGTAACTTTTGTATCAAACACTGCGAATGTATCATCCACATATCTAAACCAAACCCTGGGGAAATACTCGAATTCTTCTTTTGCCTCCGTTTCGAATTTGTTCGTGAAGAGATTGCCAATGAATGTTGACAAATGGTACTTATTGCTGTCATTACTGTATCCTCATGTTGTTGGAAAAAATTACCATTGAATCGAAAACGATTTTGTTTCATGCAAAGTTCAGTCAGTTGGATATATTCTTTTACTACATCTTGACTAGATTGTTTGATTCGAATAGATCCCCAAGGTAGTCCAAGGTCTGTGGTATAGGAACACTTGGAAACAATGAATAAACGTCAAAGGAGAAGATCAAAACTTCACCTTCTTGCAACTGGATATTTTTCACCTTATTAATAAAATAAGTTAATAAAAAGGCTAGGGGGTGCAATGGGTAAACTTTTGAACTTCTCGGTTAACCATTTTGATAGGTGGTAACTCGGCGATCCAATTGATGAAACAATAGGACACGCCAACTTTCCTGGTTTATGAATCTTAGGGAGTACAATCTAGATACACCTGGATTTTGGTGTTATATGGAAAACTACGTCAGTGTTAAGTTTTATATTCTCTAGAATTTTTTATGTAGTCTATAAAAAAGTTAAAATTAGGTTCCTATCTGTCCCTAAAATTTTTTAATTAACTATTCGATATGTTATTCAATAACAGAGATGGTTATGGATATAAGAAAGGGCTGGGATATTATGACAACAGTTTGTATTGTCAAAATAGCTCTATACACGGTTTTTTGGTTGTGTTCCAATAAATATCATTCTCCAAATTTTCGAAATAATGCAGCGTCTAACCGTTGCCGAAAATGTTGAGCTTATTCTACTTGTTGGAAATAATACAAAATGTAAACAAAAATTGTTTTCTAGTTAATTTTTAATGTCTAGTACATTCATTATGTATTATCTAAAACCAGCAGTAACTTATCAAATACTGATAAAAATATTGAGCTGAATTTGAACCTGTAATAATTATTTTTGTTGTTGGACTAGGTAAATGAAAAAGACATAAAAGAATAATTTAGATAAGGATATATCTAGGTAGTTATAAATGTTGGAACTATTTATGTGGATCAGATAAGGAAAAGTGATAAACAATTTATAATTATTCATATATTTTATTAACCAAATTATCAACGGATCAACAATTTCAAACTGGATTTTAAGAAAGGGTGGGGTTTTATCCATCCTTTTTTGAAAATACACATGTGAGAAATGAGAATGTTAGTAGTGGCTCATGCCCTTTTTGGGTGAAGAGGTACAATTTTTTAGATATTTATGGATAGAGTAAAGTCAAGTCAAAAATATTTAAAAGGGTATATTTTCAAATCAGATCTCATGAAGCTAACACCCACCAATTTTTTGTTTCATATACCTACCACTAGTATTGTAAATAAATAAAAGTCGGGATATTTGGGTTTTAGAGGGCGGGATAATGCTACGTTGTCAGATTTTCCATAAAAAACATAAATATGATTTCTCAAAAAAAAGTGTCGAAAAAATCATAGCAGGCTGTGTATGGTAACCTCGCCGTGGCGCTAGGTTATGAAAGTACATATTAGGCATAAATATTCATAAAATAGCATCCAAATCGTGCTGCTTAGTAAAATTTTACAAGGGTGTCAAGGTGAGAAATGAAACACACTGTATAATGAAAAATGAATTATAGTTTTCTCAATCCTCTAATATATATTTTTCTAGGTTCTAAAGCAAAGAAATCAAAGAAGAATAAGCAAGATCTGGCGCAGACTGATGGACCAATGGATACCTCTGATGAAGATGAAGATGGTTCGGATGACGACAATGATGATGATGATTTAGATGATGATAAAGATGAAGATGATCAAGAAATGGAAGATGAAGGAGGAGAAGAAGAACCATTAAATTCAGAAGATGATGTTACAGATGATGATCCCACTGATCTGTTTGATACAGATAATATCGTAGTGTGTCAGTATGACAAAATTATTAGAAATCGTAACAAGTGGAAATTCTATTTAAAAGATGGTATAATGAATTTAAATGGTCAAGATTATGTCTTCCAGAAAGCAAATGGTGATGCTGAGTGGTAAACTGATTATTGAAACTTGTAAAGACTTATTTGAAAGAGGCAAAAATTATGTTTACTTGCTCATTTTGATCCATTGTACATTTTTTATTTGGAGCCTAGTTATCACATAAGCAGTTATTATTAATCAATCTAATTTTATTTATTTTGTACATAAGTTTCTTCTAAAGTTTCTTGTATTTGTATGTTAACATATAATCAATATACCTAGAACGTTATTGTGAACTGAGCACATTTATATCTTGGACATAAAACAGTAGAGGAATTTTATGAAATTATTGTTAGTTAAGTATCTATAAAACAGAATAATATTTTAAAATATAGTGTTTCTATTCATACACTTTTTTATTTACCTCTTCTAAGAATTTATTTTACCATTATGTGATTATTGATTGTTTAAGTTCCGCATTTAAAGGACTCATCCAAGGTCAAAGCCATTTCTTTTATTGACCGAAAAATAAAATATATATTGGGGTATCCTATTGCTAGTAAAAAGTTATCTCTTGTGGTAAACCAACCATTTACAAAAAAAGTTACAGAGAAAATCAATATAAAGTTTCGACTCCTTTTTATAAACAGGTATTTTAAACATGAAACTATTTCAGGGAGAATTTTATATAATCGTATTATTCTCAAAATACTTATTTGAAGCTAACTAAACTATAGTTTATTATTAGTGTATAAGTGGGAGAATTAGCTGTATTAGTGGAAAATAATTATTACTAAATGTCATCTTTCTTTCAAAATTATTGCAAACCTATGTTTTTCAAGTAATAAAATAATGTTTTTGGACATTTTAATATTCAAGACGTCTAAATGCAACTTTGTACTTCCGAATAATTAACATTGCTTTACATTAGTAGTTAATGCGGTTTCTGTACCTAAAAAGTGATATACAATGCCAATTTTCTTAACCTGGATACGGTGTCTTTAAGAGGAGACTTATTTTTATTGATTAGTTCAAAGTTCAACATGTATGATGTTGTAAATTTATGAATAAGTGAATGACTGATTTTTTGTGGAGTTGTGAAAAAGCTTACCCTTTGAAAGTTGTTGACACAAGAGGTGCTGGTATTTAGCAAAAAAGCTGGATAAATGCAGATGTATATTCTAATTAGTTGAAACTTTTGAATATGTTTGTGTTTGTTAGTACGATTCCAATACGAAGTAGAGTGTGGCAATTCGCAAGGTGACTAAGAAGTTACGTAGATTTCCTAGTAAAAGGTATGTTGTTTTAATGTTTCCCTATTATAGCAAGATAGTTAAGAAGTACAGTTTTCTCGTTTAGATGTTTATAATATGTTTGCAAACTATTAGAGATCTATTTGGTTTCCAGAGAATCCAAATTTGATTTGAATAAATATAAAAAGGTTCTCTGTATATTTTTGTAAAAATTGCCTGTTTCCTTAGAGTACTGGATGTAATAACTTTATATAAAATTTGACGGTTTGTCATGTTTATTTCATAACAACTATTGTAAGTTGACTATTGTAAATAAAGTAATAAGTATAGAAGTATTGCTTTATTTCAATTACACAATTGTTTTCCTGATGTATGATTTTTGAAGTCTATATCTATATACCTACTTTCCTCTACCTATCTTTTCTATTTACCACACTTACTGGTTGTATAATGACATTTCTTCTATTTTTCTCAAATCTGGTTCTCTATGTGTGTGAAGCAATTATTTAAAAATTATTTATTTAATCATTCAATCGAAATTTGGATTCTAATGATTTGAATTTTAAATAACAAAGATTTTGATTTTCTTATTAATTAGGAGAAAAGAAAACGCAAGATAATATTCAACATTCTTTATTAAGAGTATCATTGAAAACATTAATTAGAATACAGGTACATTATTTGTTACTTTATACTTCACATGACTTAGATTTTACATTATTTCATTGTTTTGCATGAAATATCAATTTTATTTTACAATTTTACAGCACATACTGCCGCCATACATGTGTATTATATCGATGTAAATGTTTTAAGATTAAAAACAAGTATGTATACCTACTTGGCTTTTATAGGTCATAAAAAAATACCTGTTAAATAGGTACATACTATAGGTAGGTTTCATGTATATGAAATAATCGGTTATTGAATGCTGATTGCTGCTTGAAAGAAGTTATAATTTTTAACATTACCACAGTGTACGAATGTGTGTCTATAATATACGTACATTATTAAGCAACAATATTGGTTGCTGTTTTGAGGCCTATTTTGATAATTGGTAAAAACTCGGTAATAAAAAGTATAGTTTGTTAATTTAGGTAATTATTATTACTATAAAAACGTATTGTTAATCAAACTTAAGGGTTTACTTAAATCCGTAATGGTGCCTTCTTATCCGTAAAGGATTTTACGGCACTTTTTATATTTCATTTAAAACAAGATGTAGTTCACAAAATTTCATATTTTTTCGTTTACATATTTTTCTGAAGTGGGATACACACACAAACTACAAATTATTAGTACAGTAGTTACAAATATTTCTATTGTAATACGCATGTATGCCGGCTGGTAGTAAATATTTTATATTTATACAGTTTTACGTATTTTACACATTAATGCACTATTCAACCTAGGGCTCAATGTTGTTGATTAGTGTAATAATGCTATTTACATTTTATGCTACATACATCCCATTCAAGCTAAATTATAAAATCTTTGGTATAGGTAATAAGGAATACAATCTTAAAACATTATCAGTCTATCGTTCATAATAAAATTAAATTATCAAATTCTTTAAGCTTAATGGTAGAATTTACAATTATCTATTCAATTAATATTGTTTATATAATTATTTTATTTAGTTATATGATATTGAGCTTATAGAGTACAAGGAGTTGTCTTTTAATTAATATGCGTTATTTACAATTTGTTATAGAGTATTTTCTAGTTTTCCAAAAGGCCATTGATTTGCACTATTTTTCAGTGGTTTATCACATTTCATTCAGTGGTTGGAAAACACCGGAATGCATTATTAAATTATTTTAAAGGTATATTTTGTTAAAACTTGCTTCTAAATATATTCTACCAACATTTTCTTTACCGCTTGTCAACTACTAGCATAATATGTCAAGTGAATGTTATGATTACTCCCAAGCGGTAGAATATTTTCTTGGATCATTCCAGACAGATTACACATAATATGCAAATAAACATAAAAGTTTACTGTGTAAGAAACTGTGAGAAAAGTTTAATAATAGAGTTCTACTCTCAATGTCGATAGTACTTAGCTGCCTACCATTCGTTGACAAACTAGTACCTAAGTACGTAGATCAGTGCTGAATGTCAAGCTGTGAAACCTTCGTACATAGTAAGTTAGGTACCTCTATATACACTATACATACTTGCATTATATATTATTTAAAATGGTAGAAATAGTTTTGAGATTTTTTAGTATTTTGTTTTGTTATGAAAAAGAAAAGTCGTTTCATGAGACTTGATTTACATATTATATTTTGTCATATCTTTAAAAGTTCAGTAAAAAATTCTAAATTTGATTAAGTCACTCTACCATACTTAAAACCTCCGTCCCTTGGCTCAGAACCACACAAAGCTGGTACCATTCAAAATTCAACGTGAGGCTTGCAATCAAGAAGTTAATAAGAGCATAATTTTACTTCGCAGAAGACAGGTTTTATTTTTATAGACAAGTTAACTTATCATATTTTTTCTCTCTAAATTCCTAATAATAATGTAAATAAGGGCCTGGGTTTAACTGCCATAATTACTTGTTGATGTTTTTAAAAAATAGAAAAAAATGTACAGATGAATCCAAAATCCTATACATTTTAGAACTAACAAAATGGATATTGCAAAAGGAACTATATCTATTGCATCTAAAAAGGATAATACTAAATAGAATATTTTTTCAGTATAAGTAGTGCTGCAAAATGTTATTTTCCGTTAGGTACCACTTTTTTATAAATACAAAACAATAGCTTTTATAGGAAAACTGCATGATTTTTCACTTATTTGTAAATTAAAATTTAACGATCCTACTTAAGTAAGTATATAAAAAACATGTTATCAGAATTATTTTTAATTTATCTACCAGATATAAAGAAATATATTTTTCATAAAATGTTGTAGAAAAAATAAAAACCAAAATCTTACCCTGTTATATTATATCGTATTTGATAACAAATATCTGATAATTTACCAGAACTTTTATAAACATTTTAAGAAAGAATGATGGGTATTTTGTCTTTATATTTGTTATTCAGAAAAATTTATGTAATTGTATAATATCTATTTATGTAAATTAGAAAATTTTGTTATAGGAGGTCTATATAAACAGAAAAATAATAAAAACTATATACCTATACCTAAATAAAAAAAAGTTAAATCGTAGATATAGGAACGTATTAACAGAGATAAGTATGTATTGACTATGGTAACAAGTAAAATATTGTGTTTTGATCATGATAGAATTGTATCATGTGTTTTGATGAGTTCTTGACAAAAATTGATAAATGAATAACTTTGATACGTCCTAAAGTTGACAGCAACAAGAACCGATCCATGCCCCACCTCAAATAGATATGTATGCAATTTTAAACAATATAAACAATTTTAAATAACTCCTAAATTATTGTTTTCAATTTCTCTTGAAGCAAATTCTTTAGCTGTTTAATAAACATTTCAGTATTCTTCATTTTGATTCATCACAACCAATTTTAGATTTTGTATAGGTATACAAATTAATTGAAATGTTTACTAGGTGTATTTTAATTTTATTTTCTTTCTTATATTTTATAAGGAAAAGTTCTGTTAAATTATTCAGTTGGTTACTTGATAACAATCTACAAATGTCCGAATACAGTCTTAACACTAAGTATAACAAACACTATTCGATTAATATGTACACACTATTTTAAAATGTCCCTTTTATGGAATGTAGTTTTCTTAACTTACACCTGTATTGGCTTACGTTTTAGACTAGATGTCCTGCTCACTGGCGGCTGCTATAATGTCAGCTCCTTGATTTTCGATGCTTGAGGTATAGTCATCGGACCGTTACCTATGTTGTGGTTGTTGTTCATCTTTGGAATGTGATCCAAGGAGTTGTTGAGGGTATTGGTGGAAGAATTTGGGGAAGTTTGAGTACTGCTGTCTTTTGTAATAGGCTTTTGGTAGAGAATGCCTAAAAGAAAAAAGAGTGATATACTTAGAGTCACCCTTTACATGAGTAGTTTCGGTTTTTTGAGGTATTGACACATTTCTGAAGGAATTTTAAAAGAACCATAGAAATAGAAAAGTAAAGTAAAGATACATGTATTTAATATACTTTTACTTTACTTTTTTAGATATGTTGAATTTTTTAGATATGTTGTTAGATATGTTGTACTTTTTTAGATATGTTGAAGATTAAGAATATGAATATTGTATTTAGTTCGGTATATAGTATTGGCATCAATGTGGTAGGTATATATTCCAAGTTGTCAACGACGTTCTTTTTTCGCACTCATTCATTCATTATTAATACACAACATAAATAGGAGGGGCCAAGGACTATTCCTCGAGGAACTCCTAAAAATGTAAATCTTTCATTAGATTTTCTTTATTTAATTGGGTATTTTACTAGTTATGAAAATATAAAGGTATTAGAAAATAAACTCTTAAAGAAACTGAAAGAGTCATGATTTATTTTTCTTTAACTTAGTTTTGTTTATTCAAGTATATGAAAGCAGTTCTCATACTGCAAAAATATGTAAGGAAGAAGGGTATAACATACAGTGGGATTTAGTTAAAATTTAGGAGAAAGAAAATAATTGTATAGAGAGTTTCAGAAGTGGGATTAACATACAGCGGGATTTACTTAAAATTTAGGAAAAAGAAAGTAAATTGTACAGAGAGTACAGAGAGAAACGTTTAACTTTCTTTTCAAATATAGTTACTAAATTTGGTTAAATGGGGATAAATATTGTTTCAAATTTTTCTATAAATTTTATTCAATGTTATTGCATGGTTGTCTTTACTTGAAGAGAAGGTGTAACCATAGAATAAATGTTGTATGAATAAATATCTATGAAAGTATACAGGGTGTCCATTATCTATCTCCTCTTACATGGCTAACTTTGTTAATAGTGGAGATAGAGAATTGGTTAAATTAGCAAAATTGGGCAGAATTGCAAGAGGTATTCAGTGCCTCCTTCAAATTTAATTTTAATTTTCAACTTTTCTAGATATTTTGAAAAAACTGAAAAACGCCAGTCTTTAAACTCGAATATCTCGAAAACTATAAAAGATACTAATAAAATAAAAATACTGTGTGATAGTGTTTTTTACGTGGCATTAAGTGGTTGATATTGAAAATTTCACGGGCATCTTAGTCTTTCAGAAAAAAAAATAAAGTTACGTTTTTATAAATGGCAACCGTCTATGGTATCAATAAAAAATTAATTTTTTTCTGATTTCAAAAATATAATATTTAGTAAATCGTATTTTTCTTCGTTTGTGTACATTTCACAATAACTATTTTAAGATGAACGTTTAATTTTGACGTTTATATTGTGACTTTAGTATGATCTGACGTTTATATTTTATTGTTGTTTACTGATCTACGTTTGTTTTTCATAGCTTACTATGTTAATAAATTATTTGTTCATAACAGTAAACAAAAGAAAAGAGAAAGGTATAATAAATATTATATTTTTGAAATCAGAAAAAAATAAGCTTTTTATTGATACCATAGCCAACTATATGGTTGCCATTTAAAAAAACATAACTTTATTTTTTATCTCAAAAACTAAAGATGCCCGTGAAATTTTCAATATCACCGCTGAATTCCACGTAAAAAACACCATCACACAGTATTTTTATATTATTTATTTATATTTTTTATAGTTTTCGAGATATTCGAGTTTAAAAATTTTGGCGATTTTCAGTTTTTCCAAAATATCTCGAAAAGTTGAAAATTAAAATTAAATCTGAAGGAGGCACTGAATTAGTTTTGCAAAGAAAGTAATTCCTGGCTGTTCTGTTTGTAGATAGGTAGGTATATTTTCTAATGTTTTTAGTTTTTCTGAAGTGCAAATATCCAGAATTAATAAATGAACCATTTCTATAATTAAAACCCTCAGACGATATTTTCATAACATTTATTATTTATAAAATTAACGGAATATGTCTATAAGAAACATGCGTTATGAAAATAGCTATTTGTGGCTTATCAATTAATAAAGTACCTACTTATTCATATGATAAATTATCCTTATGGAATCTCTGTTTCTACTTGCCCCTTATTCACTATTGGAAATAGACACTCATCAATGCCTATATCAAAGTAAAATACCCTGGAAATAGATACCTATCAATCCCTATATCAAAGTATTTGTAAGAGTAAGAGAAATGTCCTATATACAAAATTGAAGTACTTATTGTTACCTACTTTAAAAATTTTACAATCTTCAATTTTTTTATGAGATAGGTATAAAATACCCTAAAACGGGCTGGGTTTACTATGATGTTTTTATTTTTTTGTGATTTTTTAAAATATGTAAACGGTACAAGGTGTTCTATAGGTATAATAAATTTCGTATACTTCATTTATTTATTCTTGCCAATAATGTATTTTAGATATGTAACAAAAGACATGAACAATTGCTGCAGTGGACGATTTTTTCTATATAAAATGCATGAATTATGAATGAGATAGGTACTTATATAATATGTAGGTAAGTTTTAATAAAAATATTCTCCCTGTACAGAACTTACATTTTTCACATATTTGTAATTTAAAACTACTAGTGTTACCGCAAAAGAGAATGAACGGAAAGACTGACCTACACACGAGTTTTGGGTCAAATGATTAAAAATTTAAATTGAATAAAGCCGCCTGGGGATTAAGTCGTATCTACATGCTTGAAAAGATTTATAACGTCACATTAATTCAAGGTGATACATATGGATCCCCAGAGGTAACCATTTGAATATGGCATGAAACATTAAATCCTAAATAGGTCTCCGCATAAACGTGCCAATGAAGAAGGCACACGGTATGTCAGTGGCGGCTCATTCTATAGAAATGTGGGGGTTGCATCTTTTTATAAATGCTCCTGTCCCAAAATACACACATAACGTTTAAAAAACGTTAAAAAGATATTGAAAACCACACGTTGATTCAAAGAAAAAATATCACGCCAAGAAAGTCGTAAGTATTTTGTTTTTATTAAAATAAAAGTGTTTATCAATCATTATCATACAGCATTAGGTTTAATGTTCTATATTTTAATGTTCTCTTTTACCTCTGAATATGGAATAGAATGTGCGCCTATATACTAACAATGTATTTATAATATATTTTTTATTCGGTAAATTTTCTAGTAAAATAAAGGTTGTTAAAAAAAGCAACGCTAAAAGTTTAATCAATCACACATCGCGGCATTAAAAATAGCAATGATTAAACGTCGGTAAGGGTGTCTGTTGGGAGGGTAAGGTCCAACTCTGCAAAATGAATGTATAGGTTTAAAATATAGGTATAGCTCATTCTTCACTTTTTGTGACACCTTCTTCACAAGGTGTTTCACTAGAAACACCTTGTTTTATGTTTAAATTCGGTGTAAGGCTTTTTATTTATATTATGTCGGTAGAACATAGACTAGAGGGCTTCGTTATTAAATTATTTTTAGTTGTATTTGTGTATATTTAAGATATTTGCAGTTTCAGGTATTTTCATTACAATATACATTCATATTTTTGAAATAAATATATGATTTTGATAAACTTTTCCATCACCTACCATCCTCAACTTTTTCTACAGGAGACACGTGCTTCTGAATCTGCTGCTTCTGGTCACAAGTGGCGGCCGTCACCATCACCGCCGCCATCATGGTGCCCGAGCCTGTCGTGGTCGAGCTCTTGTTGATAGCGCTATATCGCATGGGCATCATACTTTGCCTGATATTTCTTTCGGGTCGTATTAAAATTATGTATAACTGAAAAACAAAAACATGCATCATCAAGATATACCGATACCAAAAATTATCTTGGCCAATGCCAATAGTGGTCAGGAAATGTAAAATACAGACAGACGTCATCTATACAGACATACAGACGTCGTCGTATAATCTGTTGTGTTATTAGTCCTAGAGATAAAATAGTAACGAACTACAAAATTTGAAAATTCTCCAACCATAAACCCCCTCTGTATGCTGCTGTTTGCAGCATTCAACTTTTCTGATGATGTGCAACAAATACCTAGTATATTAGCTAGATCGTCTTAAGTACTTTGGGGGGCGACCAAAAATGCACTACTTATTTATTTTAGTTGATGCAGCTGAACTACCCAAAAAGTTAGCAATAAAAGCAAATAGCAAGTAGAGGCCGTCCAAGAAAAGAGAGAAGGCAATTTTAGTATGAAGCTCAGGATAACCCATGATACAACTACACAGATATGCTCATAACTTTCGTTTGTCTGCGCATGACGTTATTCGTGAGGGAAAAAAGGTAATGCGATGCGAAAATTCTTATGGGCAGTGATATAATTATTTTCGTGTTTATCAATTGTTTTTTCCTCGTAACTGACGTCACTATGCGGATTGGCATATCTGTGTAGTTGTATCATGGGATAACCCAGTAGACGATCCTTGCCAAAAATTTGACATTGCTGCTGTAATGGCACTTGGGAAAGCAGGCCGCTATCTGTCTAATAATTTGACAACAATTGTCAGACGGATAGTAGTAAAGACGCAAAGGGGGCACTACTGTGTGTTTGTCACCACTACTAATATATCTATACAATGTTTGATTATCCTATATATGAAATAATAAGGAAATATATCTGAAAAACCTGCAAATTTAACGTAGGCAAAATGATTAAAAATACGAATTTCCTTGTATTAGTATACCTACCTATACTTACCTACATATATTTATAAATTAACAAGGCATACATGCATATTTATAATTAATTAATAAAGATTTCGGTACGGACATTCGCGATTGACCAATTTTTAGATTAGAATTTTACTAATTTAAATTGTAGTGAACTTAATTATTGATTTTTGCATGATTAAAATCTCTGACATTACTGTACATTTTTATATTATATTTTCTGTTATTCTAAAGACAAAATATCAGAAATTGGTGTCTGGATTTTCAGGTGATAACCTTATTCATAACAATATACTAAGACTAAGATAATAAACAGCGCATAGGGTAAGAGATTATCATTAAAATAATACGCTGTATGTTAATCTTGGTAATATACATAAACAGAAGCTGAGGTTAATCCTTGAAGAAGGATACGGGTTCAGTGTGTAATATATGCTTCAAGCATTTATTGGTTCATCAACAACTCCTGCCTGCTAATCGTAATCTGTATTTGCAAATAGATGACTTGGGGTTTAGTTTTAATAGATTATATAGGTAGTTAAATATTCTGCTTTAACTGACAGTGAAGTAGTGTAAGGATGAGTTACTTTATAGTCTCTCTCTCCATCTATCTCTCTCTAACACCAGCCGTAGTACCTTTCACATTTTAGAATTAGTTCTCTCAATTTCAAGCGCTAATCTGAATTTGTGGGAAGTCTTAATACAAGTTAAACCATTTCTGGAGTTATGGTTGTACAATTATACCTACCTTCTTCAACAAGTCTCTGTTGCAGATCTTGCAATTTATAGGAGCTCTGAAAATCCTATTTTTCACTTAAAACCAGAAATTTTAAAGGACTTTAGCTTAACAACTTGACCTAATGTTAACAACACTTGAAACTACAGTTTACTGGTTTATGAAAGTACTTTTTTTATCTTAAAGCGACCTATAAAACTTATAACTAAAAAAATTTAATTTAATATTGGAAATTTTAAACAGTATTTATGTAATACACTAAATTACCCATTAAAGTTAAGTAAACAATTACACATCATTGAAGAGCAGGATTTCAAAAATTAATATCTCATATTTAACATTAAAAATATATTGGAAAAACTAAAATAAATCTCTTAGAATGTTAGTGGTGGTAAGAAACACACCATACGGCCATCTATTAGTGTTTCTCACCACTACATTCAAGATGCCAATTTGTCAATCATGTCGTAGCCTCATTCATCGATTCCACTACCTATGGCACTCTGACGAGCGCATAATAAGCACGAAACCGGTCAGTGTTTGGTGGTTGGTCTCGATGAAAGATGTGGCGACTCCTACGGAAATGCCTGAGTTATGTAATGCCAGTTGGGGCACATTGTCCGTGGAGTAGTTGTTTTCGGCATCTCCTTCAAATAAACCTCATAAGTTTGAGCTCTTCAATTGATTTTCTCTATTAATATAAGTTTTTTCTTTAAGGTTTGTCTTCTAAAACTATATTATCACCATAAGTATGATATGAAAAGTAATTAAGTAAATATTGTTAAACCAAGGAAGAAAATAAAAATGGCAAGCATTTCTGTTGAATCATTTCTTTTTGATATGTATTTATGTGAAAAATTATTACAAAAAATGTTTTTATTTTTTAATATATTTCATATAAAGATTTTAGATTTCGGACATATACAGTGCGGTCACTTCTTACCGCACATATACAGTGCGGTCGTAAATAGTCCCCCCTCCCAGCTAAGTTTCGAACCAGATAAGATAGAGACACCGGACTAAAACTGAATTAAATGGCATGAAGTATGCTACTTCTTATTTCAAAATTAAAACTGCAGTTTTTAAAGATGGCGCTAGTGGCGCCATCAACTTTAAAACTTTAAATAGCAAGAGTGGTCATGTGATACCTTATTCGAAAGGTTTTTTAATTCTCTATAAAATGGTGGCTTGATTTTTAAATTTCATTGACTAGTTCCGGAGTTATTAGCGTTTGAAAGTTATTTGATAAATATGGCGAATTATGATATAAAAATCTAGGAGCATTGCTAATCAAATAGGTGGATAGGAAGACGGGGAACTATCGAATGGCCGGCTCGTTCACCAATCACTCGTTCACTCGTTCACTTAATCCTCTGGATTTTTTTTATGGGGATACTTGAAGTCGCAGGTTTACATTACCCAACCTGATTCACTAGAGGATTTGAGGAATAGAATTATGCAGGTGTGCGCGGCCATTTCTAAAGAAACATTTGGGAAGTAGGGAATTTGGGAATAGACTATTTTATTGCCAAGAAGTGTTGGGAGAACAATTTGAACATTTATTAACGTGATCAGAGTTATACCAATTTCTTTGTTATTACTTTTATTTATTTATTTCCTGGTTTGATTATTTCTTTTATTTTTTCACGTATTATTTGTGGTGGGCTTATTAATAAAATATTTATCCATTTAAAAATATTTACTAATGACATTCTTGTGCGAAAATTAAATGAAAATGATATAAAATCATTTATTCGCCATATTTATCAAATAACTTTCAAACGCTAATAACTCCGGAAATAGTCGATGAAATTTAAAAATCAAGCCACCATTTTATAGAGAATTAAAAAACCTTTCAAATGAGGTATCACATGACCACCCTTGCTATTTAAAGTTTTAAAGTTGATGGCGCCACTAGCGCCATCTTTGAAAACTGCAGTTTTAATTTTGAACTAGGAAGTAATATACTTCATGCCATTTAATTCAGTTTTAGTCCGGTGTCTCTATCTTATCTGGTTCGAAACTTAGCTGGGGGGGGGGATTATTTACGGCCGCACTGTATATGCATCACACAGATAAGTGTGATGTTTAATTATTTTTGTTGTAATTGTTTACATTTTTTTTTTTTAATAGCTTCGGTATTATATATTTTTTTATATTTCTTCATGGATGGAGGTCAAGTAAGGTGATGTACAAAACAACACTGACGTAGTTTTCCACATAACACCAAAACACTATACTGCACTCGACGCGCGTTTTGCCAACCAAGTTGGCATCATCTGGAGATGATGAGAACTTAGTTTTAAAGGCCCACTTGGTTGGCGAAACGCGCGTCGAGTGTAGTATAGTGTTTTGGTGTTTTGTGGAAAACTACGTTAGTGTTATCTTCACATCTTCATAGCAAAGGTCCCAATCCCTTTCAAGGTGATGTACAGAGTGATTCACTTTCGAGTGTGTAACATGGGTATCTCGCTTATTATAAAAGATAGACTGTAGGTTTAAATTCGGCAAAGTTGCGGAATTTTGTGCTCAATAAGTTGGCGCAAAGAAAACCCCCATATCTGCTTTTGTTTTTGAGTAAGAGGCAAAAACAAATTTTTTCCGGTTTTCGTTTTCTGGCCATAACTTCTATATTGTTGAAAATATTGGTTTATCGTTTTCACATTATTAGGGCACTTTCTTGAAACAAATACGATGCCGTAAACCGTTTTTTAAAAAAATTTCACTTCTATTGTAAATCATCGTCAACTTTATTTTTTCTTATGGGCGCCATATTAATTTTTCTCATATTTGAATAAACCGATTTTTTTCTGAATACAACAATATAATATATGTTAATATTTGTCTAAAAAATAAGAGCGTTATGAAGGAAAATACGTATTTTTTTGAAAATGTCTAGTTAGCTATGGCCATGACAGTCAATTCTTGACAAACCACAAATGTCGCTTAATAAACTTTATAAACTGCATCTGTGGAGTATTTTTTACATTGACTAACGATGTATTCAACCGAAGAGAAACAAGATATTATAGATATTTATTACAGATGTTAATAAAAATTTAAACAGAACAGTTGAAGAATATTTAAACACATCCTGAAAGATGACAACCATGCAAGACATATATTACTAGACTGCACTGTAATTTAAGAAATTATGGCAGTTTTTCTAATTTTCTTTATTCATGCGAGATCCATACCTATTTCTTGGTTTATAAAAACTGCCATAATTTCTTAAATTACAGTGCAGTTTAGTAATATATATATATATGTCTTGCATGGTTGTCGTCTTTCAGGATATGTGTTTAAATATTTTTCAACTGTTCTGTTTCAATTTTTGTTACATCTGTAATAAATATCTATAATATCTTGTTTCTCTTCGGTTGAATACATTATTAGTCAATGTAAAAAGTACTCCACAGATGCAGTTTATAACAATTATAAGTGACATTTGTGGTTTGTCAAGAATTGACTGTCATGGACATGGCTAACTAGACATTTAAAAAAAAATACATATTTTCCTTCATAATGCCCTTATTTTTTAGGCAAATATTAACATATATTATATTGTTGTATTCAGAAAAAAATCGGTTTATTTAAATATGAGAAAAATTAATATGGCGCCCATAAGAAAATATAAAGTTGACGATGATTTACAATAGAAGTGACATTTTTTTAAAAAACGGTTTACGGCATCGTATTTGTTTCAAGAAAGTGCCATAATAATATGAAAACGATAAACCAATATTTTCAACAATATAGAAGTTAGGGCCAGAAAACGAAAACCGGAAAAAATTTGTTTTTGCCTCTTACTCAAAAACAAAAGCAGATATGGGGGTTTTCTTTGCGCCAACTTATTGAGCACAAAATTCCGCAACTTTGCCGAATTTAAACCTACAGTCTATCTTTTATAATAAGCTAGATACCCATGTTACACACTCGAAAGTGAATCACCCTGTACAGAACATTTCTTGAATATCACCCCGTCTAACATAACAGTAGAGACAATATAAAGAGTTACAACAGTTACTATCTTATTAAAAAGCCTATATAACATTATGTTTCAAGGGCTGTTATTGGCTCTGCTTTATAGCATAGCTGTAACCCAATTTTATATCACACTTTCTATTTTTTCACATAAACTTTATATGTACGGTTTATAAAATAAAATTTGACGTTTTTTATGTCAGCATACTTTTATCAGACAACTAAAAAAGCGAAAAAAGTGAAAATGAGCAGAGCATTCCCGTTTTTATAACAGGAACAGGCTGCATTATTTATTTGGGTGGTCATATTTTCTACTTTTCTTGTTCCTACAGAAAGAAATTTGAAGCTTTAGAAAATCACAAATAGTCCTCAAGTTTTTATTATCATAAAGAACCAAATTCGGATATTTACTGTTTTTTATCTGACTTCATACAGGGTATGCTCAAATAATGTAAAAAAATGTGTAGTGGATTATGCAAATAAGTTATAAAATTATAAAGTGTCTTGTGTTTGGTGACACTGTTTTTGAGATATCTGCAGGGTGCTGAGAGTCGGGCAAAATATCTTTCAGTCAAACATTTTAATGAAAGCTGAACACTAACGTGATTACTTGGTGGAAAAATTTTGATGACCAAATGCTTTCTTTTAACAGGGTTCAACATGATACTTTTAGTAGTGGTGAGAAACACAACGTGGTGTCCTCTTTGGGTCTTTGCTACTATCTGTCTGACAATAATTGTCGAATTGACCAAGGAATAATTCCTTGAAATCGACAGACAGATAACGACCTGCTCTTCCGCAGGTCGCCATTACAGCAGTGACCTCTTTTGTCTTTAGGGAAGCCAAAACTTACTTATTTATTTGAAGGAGATGCCTAAAACACCTACTCCACGGGCAATATTCCCCGATTGGCATTACATTACATCAGCATCTCCATAGGAGTCGCCACATCGTTCATCGAGACCTTCTACCAGACACTGACTGGTTTCGCGCTTAGTTTGCGCTCATCAGAGTGTCATAGGTAGTGGAGTCGATGAAAGTAGTAGATAATAGCAAAGACCGAAAGAGGGCACTACGGTGTGGTTCTCACCACTACTAACATTCACGATGCCCATTAGGAAATCACGTTGCAACATCGAGCCCATTACCTATGGCACTCTGATGAGCGCAAAACTGGTCAGTGTCTGGTAGAAGGTCTCGATGAACGATGTAGCGACTCCTACGGAGATGCGGATGTAATGCAATGCCAGTCGAGGCATGTTGACCGTGGAGTAGTTGTTTTCGGCATCTCCTTCAAAATGATACTTTTAGCTATGGTAAGCTTATGGTATAGTCTTTATAATCTAATTTGAAACTGGATAAAAAATTCCAACAAACGACACGTGCGTAAACAAAGAGGCCGCCATCGAATACAGGTGTTTCTTTTGTTTTTGTTTAGTTTTTCGGGTTTTCAGACTTTTTCATGGTTAACTAATAGCTAATATTATCAATTTCCTACTTTAATTTCATTGTATGGGTTGGTATTATTTTGTTTTTCATATTTTTTATTGGTTAAGAATATACAATGAAGAATAAATTATCTCCTTAACTCTTCAAACTACACGTACATTGCATTCTTAAACAATAAAAAAGATCAAAAACAAAATAAAACCAACTCATACAATAAAATTAAAATAGGAAATTGATATTAGCTATTAGGTACTCTTGAAAAATTCCGAAAACTCGGACGAAACATAAGATATATTTGTCCATGTATCTGGCTGAAAGTCCCTTTTTTTTTTTATTGAAGAAATAAATTCTATTTAAACAGCCAACAACTTTTCATGCATGCATGCAATTTTTTTATAAATATTAACTTCTAGGTAGGTACACTTGCATCATCAATCATATTTTTTAAATGATTAGTTAATAAAATATATACAAACATACTTTATGTGAATAGGTTTTATAAAATTGGATACTAGTTGTTTATTACATATTTTTGTTGCATTTTACTGTTTGAATTAATTGGGTCAGCACTAAATGTTATTTGCAGTTCTTATTGAAAACCCCCTGTATCTTAAAAACAGTTATAATAATGAGTTGGTTCCATGGAACCCTCTGACTAAGGAAGTTATTTTAGTTTTATCAAAGTGAGCCGTGCCCCAGAAACCCATATAACTCCATCTGTCACGGGAAAGTTGACTTATTCTGTCACCTTGTATTGTATACTTATTTTTTCACTGTTAGGGGTGATAAAAATCTCGGGGGAATATTCGCAACATTGTTTTCAGAAACGAAATTCGAACAAAATGTCATTTGTTACCTTTGGGGAGAAAAGACAGGCTACGGTAACGCTGGCCGATAAACTGATTGTGACTGACATGCTCGTTATCCTCAAAGCTACATGATTCGCCGTCCCGAAATACAGTGGGACAAAAGCCAGCCATATCACGCAGGTAGTGTACATCGTGAAACCTGAAAAGAAAAGTTACACGATAAGTTCCATATTTATTATTATAGAGACGTGCAGAGAAATCAGGAATGAATAAAGCTATAACAACCCAATAGAGTTTCTTGTATGCCAGTGTTTATTACGAAAACGTAGAAAGGACATCGTGTGAAATAATCTTATAAATGCCAGTTTAAACTGTCAATTATAGATAATTGTCAGTTTAAACCGGCAATTATACAATATTGCCAGTTTAAACTGGCTATTATACAAAATTGCCATATCAAACTGACAATTATAAACTGTCAATTATACATACGAAACTGTCAATTATAGATAATTGTCAGTTTGATCTGGCAATTATCGGAAGTAGATGTCAACTTACTTATTTTAAATAGGACACCCTACATATTATTTCATTTTTAAATTATACGTGGAGTTCTAAACACATTTCATGTATAATGTCTACACCTAAGTCTAACCATTTGAAATTTTATATAAAAAGTGACGTTTGCAGAATTAACATCCTGTGTTAATAATTATCAAAAAATATACTATTATCTGCTAAATTAGGTCCCCTTCTACCTGAAAACCAACCAAAATTAAATACTAAATGCTCCCGTACAGTCAAAAGTGGCAGACAATTATTTTTGGAATGCAAAATAAATATAAAATAATCAGTGGATATGTTATTATGAACTGGAAACTAATTATACCCATTTTGTTCTCCAGCACATGGAACATGGAATCAGCTTCAGTCATATATCGTATAAATTAAGATTATTCAATGGATAGGTGGTTGACCATGTTCAAAAATACATCATGCTAATTACTTATATCTAAATTGGTGCCTAGGTGAAAGATGAAACATGTTTGGAGACTGGTATCCACATAGGCCTATAATTAAATAAAAAATATTATTGAGTGAAATAAAAATAAAACAAAAATAACAAATATAATCTTTACTGTTATTTACAAAAGTGACAAATGCTTATTGTATCGTTTAGTTAATATTGAAAAAATGTATTTAAGTGTTTAAAAATGACAATATGTATTTACGCTTTTGACGATATTTAGAATTTAAGTAATAGTGCCGATGTAATCTTCAAGGTGGTAGCCATTAGTCGGAATGAAATGTGAACATGCAGAGGTACTCTTCGATTAATAACAACTAGACCCTGTTAAGGATCTAAATTGGTGAACCCTATCACTGCTTTTGTTACATAGTAGGTATTTTGAATGGGTATAGCTACAGAGTAAATAATATAATATGTGGTACAGCTTTGTGTCTACGAAGCGATGCGTTACTTCAAACAACTGTGAAACTAGCCAACTTGGATATTTTAGCCAGATTGACAATGTATATAGGTATTGAGTAAGCGGTGATATGCCCCCGGGTTTATAGAAAAACATTACTTGAGATACTACGGGACTATTATAGGTAGCCATCGATGCGAAATTAAAAACAATGTGGAATAAATGGCACAGGTTTTTCTAAAATTAACATTTAATCCATGTCATGTCTATTAATGTTTTGAAAAAATATAAAACGTAAACGTAACTTTTATATTGAGAATATTCATTAGAATTTTCAGGAAGTCAGTTTTAGGTAAATAATTTAAACTTTAAATTAATAATGTTAATTTTTCTTATCATTGAAACAGGAAAATTGATTGAAATTGAAAATTGAAGGAAAACAATATCGTGATAAAAATAAACTTAAGTAGTGATCATTTCTCAATATTAAATAAACTGAAAAATGACGCGATGTAAAACAATGACTATAAAAACATAGCAAGCCTCCAGGTAGCCATTAGCTGAGCTGACTGGGATCCTTTTATTTGCATATTGTGTTGTTTATTAGTTTTGACGAACATTTTGATTGAATTCATATTGACAATAAGCAATATTATAGGTTGTATCTATATAGACCACAAATTTAAGTAAACAAAAATATAAAAATAAATGATTCCTTAAAATCATTAAATACCCCTAACAGCACTTAAGCTTGAAAAAAGGCAGATTGTAAATAAAATTATGACAGTTACCAGCATTTCAAATGGTTGGTCAATTTTCAGAACCGTTTCTTTTGACCGATATTCGCCTTATAAAAACATAAAACACACCACAGAAATGGACAACCACCCTTCCTATCAGGCTTGTGTAGAGGGAAGGTACACGTTAAAAAACATGGACACCAACCATTCTCTGAGAGAGGTGCCATCTCCCCTGGCGAGATTCCAACTCACACCTCAATATACGCGATTCTTGCTAAGCAATACGCTACCAACTGGCGGCACGCACAACTAACGCATGTGGTATTGGTTCAGTTTTGCGTATGTATGTCTATTGTGAATTTTGAAATATCCGTTGTTATATTAGTTAATTGCTTTGAATCTGGAGCTATTGCGGAAACTATAAATTGAGCATTACAGAGTTACAGAAGACAAGTTTGGATAAAAAAGCTAAAAAACGCAGAGTAGAGAGTGTGCTCTTTACCTTTCTCTAAGGTTGACTATTTCCATAAAGGTATGTATGCCGTATGCCCAATAAAGAATTTGACATATTTTGAGGTTAAGTTTCATTTTCAGATTGAACGCTCGAAAAATATTGAAATCTATTTTAATTTTATATCACTACTCACCCCTTTCAAAATAGTTTTACAAGCTTTTTACCTGGTTTAAAGTTCTCGACAACAAATCTTTGATGAATAAAATTTCAAACGTCAGTGTCAGTGAACGTAGGTTAGTATAGGTTACTGCCGTTTTGGCGCTTCGATCTTAAAATGAGTCGCGTATACATGAGAAAGGCACAGAATCTGTGCCACAACTGCCACAGATTGTCGCACAACAGCTCCAGTCTGGAGTTGAACCAGATAATAGACTATTAGTTGGCAATGGAGTTATTAGACTAGTCACTATAATCATCATAGTTCTATAATTATTTCTAGAAAGGTGTCTCTAATACATTTCTAGATATACAGGGTGTCCCAAAAACATACCGACAAACTTTAAAGGGTGGAAGGGGGCATGAAACCAATCCTTTTTGTTTAATAAATATATGTCCGCAAATGAGCCGTTTTGGCAGGAAAAAGGAAAAATGGGTTTCTAAGTTTTGTTTATTTCAGTGATAAATAATATTCATTTACTAAAAATTTTAAAGAGGATATTAATAAATCACTTTTTGTTCGTGTTGGACTTTGTTTCATTGATAAATGATGGTTTACGGTAAGTATTCAGAATGTTGACCATTTTCTTGAATACAAAGGTTGCACCGTTGGTTCATTGACTAGCGGATCCTATGGAATATTTCGGGAATAGCCTCAATATGTATATAACTGGCCATTATTCTTGCTAAGAGATCTTCCTCGTTACGAGTCGACTATTTCGAGCCGATTTCAGATGAACACAAAAGAAAAATCCAGGAGGATGAGATCGGGAGGACGCGCGGGCCAGACCACGGGACCTCCTATTTTGATCCATTGGCGGAGAAATTGCAAGTTCAGATACTTGCGTACGTTCAAACCAAAATGTGGAGGTACCCCGTCATGTTGAAAACACATGTTACTTCTAATGTCTAAAGGGACATTTTCTAGTAATAGAGGCAAAACATTTTGTAGAAAATGGAGATAAATATCTGCGTTCAAACGAGTAGGCAGCAAGTGAACTATTAAATTCTCTCCAATAATATCAGCTCACATGTTTAAAGAAAGTTGTTGCTGGTGTTGCTGATTCCATTTGGTGTGCAATTGCGCGAACACTTGTGGATTGATTTTCCTCCACACGATGTAGAACTTCTTCAAATTCAACCGTACGAGCTATTCTTGGACGACCACCACCACGAGGACGCTTTAGGTTCCCACTTTCTCTAAGACGACGATGGATGGAAGCAAATCTTGTCCGCGTTGCGGATATCTCTGGTCATGGAAATGTACAACTTTTCTTGCATTACAATTTGCTGCACCATAAGCAAACTGCGTATCGGTAAGTTCTTGAAATGAGAACGTATCGGCCATTTTCAATACAAATTTTGAATTAAAAATCAACAAAGTTAACGTTCTGATGCCAACTAAATAAGTCACAATAATGCTATGGTCTTAAAATTGGCATCTCTGGAATGTATATTGTGATAAAGATTTTTTTTTCCAGCAAGAACCGTGGTTGAAACAAAAAATGTTGAACGAAATACAGTGGTGTCGAACTAAATCAAGAATTAGTTTAGCTATTTGGGTATGATTTAAAACACTTTAATGCTCTACAACCCAAACGGCTCATTTGCGAACATAGGGCTTTTCATGCCCCTACCATCCCTAAGCTAATGGTTCAATTACAGAATGAATAATTATATTCATTCTATAATTGAATATATATTGTATATAGTATATAATTTACTATATACACTCGTATATATACTTTTCCCCAAGCAGTTGCTGAAATTGGTTCAGTATATCGCCTTAAGTTATGAATGTTATTGAAGTCTTCAAACAAAGTCTATACAGTATTTGACTGTAGATGAAGGTAAGCAAAATAAATTAGTTTTTAACAGACATCAAAGTCGTAAAAGCTAATATTATAATGTTGACTAATAAACGATAACGACACTTTTTGTTTGTTTCTTTTTATCAAAGCAAACTTTATGTAGATTTCATTTAAAAAGAGACGAAAAAAGTTAATTAGGTATGTATCCATTTCATCTCCGCACGGAATTAAAAACAGAGTTTAGGCTTTTCAAGGATAAAAAGAAAATTGCAGTTTTATATAGATTACTTAAAACACTACAATTACTTCCAGTTTTTCCAGCTACTACTGAATTTCTTTGTATCAGAACGCAGTAATCATTCAAATTATTGATTATATTTTTTCTAGACTTTGAAATAGGGTACAACGGTTATATTTGAATGCTATTTTACAAACGATTTCCTATGAATCGTTTGAAAATGCCGATAAAAATTAAATAAACAGTGTTACTATACCTATTATATGGTGGTCTGGTGACACTGGAATACAACGGGATGAGTTATATCCACATTGAAATAGAGATTTTTATCCTTAAACCACGTATTCAAGCTATTAGGCAGGACATTACATTTATCTCCTAGGATATCCAATGATTTATCACGAATAAGAACGAATGGAGGTAGATATTAGCAATAGTATCTATATCATTTATATATAATAGGAACAACACAGGACCCAATATAGAGCCATGTGGTACTTCCATATTTATGTTTAGTGTAGTAGAGTTTATGTATTATATAGTAGAATCACAGAGTAAAGTAGAATGTTCGTTGAGATGCCATTAATAAAAATTTAAGAAAACTCACTTCAGTTTCAAAGACATTCTATTGATTGTTAATTGGCTTTGTCTCAACTTTGTAGCTATACACCTTCTGGATAATGTCTTAATTATAGTGGCATTTAACCAACTTTAAGTAGATTATTTATTTAAGAATAATTAAACTATCTTGAATTAAAAATAAGAATAATATGGTGATTTATCCTGGAATAGCAGTTAAATTTAGTAAACACAAATGCGCCAATATGGCAAATAATAAAAGTGCTGGCTTCTATTTTAAATCCGCAAGTATTTTCTGTTGATACTGCAAACAATGAACGCTATTGAATTCTGAGAGGAAATTTATTTGCATGTAACAACCTAAGAAGGAAAATAAAACGACATCAATACATTTGCAAGAGGCGGTAATGCATCAGGGGCGCGCCAGAATGAAAGGGACAGAAAATATAATAGGAATACTTTTATTGGAAAACAAATATAAAAATGTGAATATTAACAAAAAACTATTAATAATGTATTTGAAGGAGATGCCGAAAACAACTACTCCACGGCCAATATGCCCCGACTGGCGTTGCATTACATTGGCATCTCCATAGGAGTCGCCACATCGTTCATCGACATCAAATACCAGACACTGACCGGATTCGCGCTTATTTTGCGCTCATCAGAGTGCCATAGGTAATGGACTCCATGAACGATGTTGCGACGTGATTGCCTAATGGGAATTTGTTTCATTTACAATATCAAATTGTCAATTTGACAATAATTGTCAGACAGATAGCAGCATAGACCCAAAGAGGGCACTATGGTGTGTTTCTCACCACTACTACTATTAACAATGTGTTATAATAAATTAAATATGAACTCTTTAGTAACAAATACATTTGGATACAGGTTAAAAAGAAATAAAAATACAAATTTAATACGAGTCCATGATTTATTACAATAAACTTCTCAGATAGTTGTTTTTACGATAATTGTACATATTTATCTACAGGAAACGCTAAGGATTTAGAAATCACTTTTCATTTAAATAGTAGTATACCTCATTTCGCCTGGGAATAAATAAATTGAACTAATATCTTTATTTTCAACTTTGAAATGGGTTTAAAATACTAATCATTCTATTGACTAGTTGTAAAATGTGTCAGGCCTCATGTAGGTAGCCATAATTTAAGTATTGTTTTCTGATATTGTTATTCGTTGGCACTCATCTTCAAAGCAAGGGAAGAAAGCACAATAAAACTAAGCCAAAACAAACATTTTGGCAATATTATACGGTAAAATTCAAGATTTTCATCTCACTAACATTTTTAAAAGCCCGACACCCAACAATCAACCAAAAAAATTCGTTTGCGATTGTGAAACATTATTTTTTATTTCCATATTGGTTCCCTATTGTCTTCCTCTAGCGCGGCCAATGACTGTTAGGGGCCACTCCTGATCTCATCATGAACGCCTAGAGACACATATTTCTGTATTTGGTTTTTGTACTGAAATAATAAATGAGAAATGATAACACGTCCAAGGGTTCTATTGAAATTTAATACGAGTATTGAGGGATGTATCTGGGGGGTTAGAAATAATAAAGGTCTCCAGCTATTACAGCTATCACAGACTTTCAACACTGGCGCAGCCAGTAAATTTTTATGGGGGCGTCAAATTCGAAAAAGAAAATACTATTTTAAGATTTTTTATCAGCATTTGAAGGTACTGCAGTAAAAAGTAAACTAAACTAAACTAAAAAACATAAAGCATATCACAATTTAGAACTTAAATTTGACTTCAGCTGTATTATGTGTTTAATATATGTACAGGGTAAGTCAACCATAGAGTAAAGTTCATTATCTCATTTGTTTCGAGAATTACGAAAAAACGTTAAATACAAAAGTTTTATAGAATATTAAGGTGCACAGTTTAAAATTATTTTTGAGTATACAGGGTGGTTCAAAAAAGCGTGGCGAATATAACATTAGTTTTTTGGAACACCCTATTTTTTAATTTATTTTTAGATTTTACATGAAATTCTATAACTTTTTTATTAATAATGTCATATACCTAAACCCAGTAGTTTTTCTAATATTTAAATTTTTTTAAACAAATATTAGTTTTTACTCTTATAAAAAACTGACAATACCGTCATTGTTTCTGAAGGTGGAATACTCAAATTTGCTACAAACGTTCTATAAGGATGACAAAAAAGGTATATGTAAATAAATTTGAGTTAAATGCTACAGGGCCTTCAAAATAAATTTACACATTTCGACTATTTTAACCTAAAAAAATTTCTATTTTTTTTTTTGGCACACCCTGTATATTATTATTTTTTCTGATAGATTTTACAAAACCCTTCAACTTTTATTGAGTATGTCATATACCTAGTTTTCATAATTTGGGAGTTATTTTGATTTTATTAATCTTTACACTTGTTTTTATTACACTAATGGATTCATTGGGTGGCCCCCTCGATAATGTGACTTAACACCTTTAGATTTCTTTTTGTTAGACCACTTTAAAGATCGTGTTTATGTGAATTCCCCTACAACACCAGAAGATATCGAAAATAGGATACGAGATACCTGGAGCGTGCAAGAAAATATAGTAACAAGACTAAACATGTGTATCTAAGTAGACGGGCATATTTTTGATCATTGATTACTCCATAATAATTAAAAATAAGTTAGTTAGTTAGTAGGGATCTTATTATTATTTATATTAGTTTATGTTTCCACAATAGCGTAGGTAAGTGTAAAAAAGAATAAAATCAAAATAACTCGCAAATTATGAAAACTAGGTATATGACATACTCAATAAAAGTTGAAGGGTTTTGTAAAATCTATCAGAAAAAAAAATAATATACAGGGTGTGCCATTTAAAAAAATTGAAATTTTTGAAGTTAAAATAGTCGAAATGTGTAAATTTATTTTGACGGCCCTGTAGCATTTAACTCAAATTTATTTACATATACCTTTTTTGTCATCCTTATAGAACGTTTGTAGCAAATTTGAGTATTCCACCTTCAGAAACAATGGCTATACTGTCAGTTTTTTATAAGAGTAAAAACTAATATTTTTCTGAAAAAATTAAAATATTAGAAAAACTACTGGGTTTAGGTATATGACATTATTAACAAAAAAGTTATAGAATTTCATGTAAAATCTAAAAATAAATTAAAAAATAGGGTGTTCCATTTAAAAAAACTTATATTATATTCGCCACGCTTTTTTGAACCACCCAGTATACTCTAAAATAATTTTAAACTGTGCACCTTAATATTCTATAAAACTTTTGTATTTAACGTTTTTTCGTAATTCTCGAAACAAATGAGATAATGAACTTTACTCTATGGTTGACTCACCCTGTACATTATTGTATATGTATGTAGGTATATTTAATTTTATTTTTATGCAAATTCGTCGATAACTTCTTCATATGACAGATCTGTATTTACCACCTATTCCGTTAAAATTGGAATAATAATTTTTGGTACGAAGTTAGATGACAGTGGCGTGCATATTTTAAAATTATTTTGCCAGATGAAAGTGGTTAATATTAAAATTCCAAACCAAGTATATACTTTTTCAAACGGAACAACCTATATATTTTTAGATTTTTGAATTAAGTGTGTTTTCTGAACATTTTAACGTGACACCTCATATATCTAAATTTACACGTGGCGAAGTTATTGCCAGTTTTCTGTAAAATAATAGAGGTAGACACCTAATCCTTGGGAAATACCATTTGAAGTGGACCAACGAAATTTAGGGTCAAATTTAAGCTTCTGTAAATTTCGAACCCAGTGGCGTAGAACTATGATTTTTTTTTTATTGTACAGGTCTATCGTTCTAGCAAAATCATATATGTTGTGGACGTCTCCAGCTTGTTTATTTTAAGAGATACAGCGGATTTAGTGGAACTATGTTTTTTCCATAAATTTCAAATGCATACACAACCTGTACTAATAGAACGAGAATGATGGGAGTTCTTTTCTTTTGTAGCCTAATTCACGGGCTTCATTTCTGTTTTTGATTTGTTTTTTTAAACCCAGTATTTTAAGAGATATGGAGGTTTTCGTAAACCACTGTTTTTGAAGTAAAAAAATCTCTTAAAATTTTGTTGAAAAATTGCTTTATTGGAAACTGTCAAATTTAACAAAATAGACTAGTTTTCTAATTTTCACAGTAAATAGCGAAATAATGGCACGTTTATCAATAGATCAATTAAATCAGGCAGTTGGTATGTTACTTAGTGGAAGTACTCAAAGAAATGTGGCAGCATTTTTTGGTGTCAGTCATAGTGTTATAAGTCGTGCATGGGCAAGACATCAATTAAATTCCGTTCATTTTCGCCATGGTGGAGGTCGTGTTCGAAAAACTACTGCTAGAACTGATAGATTAATACGTTTCATTACCAGAAGAAGAACTGTTGTGGCCGCAGAATTAGTAGAACATGTTCGACAAGTGAATAATGTAAACATATCCCAAAATACAGTGCGGAGGCGATTACATGAAGTAAATTTGAGGGCAAGACGACCAGCTAGACATCCCACACTATTAATAGAACACGAGAGGAATCGTCTATATTTTTGTAGAGAACATTTGAACTGGAATTTAAATCAGTGGAGCAACTGTCTGTTTACGGATGAATCGAGGTTCAAATTAAAAGGAGCTGATGGCCGTACTAGGATATGGCGAGAAAAAGGTGAACGTTACCAAGAAAACTATATGATCACAGTGGATCCCTATGGAGGTGGGTCTGTTACAGTATATGGGCTGGTATATTCACAGGTGGAAGGACCGAGCTAGTCGTATTAATTAACCAAACTATGAATGCAGAAAGGTATCTAAATTAGGTTTTACGACCTATTGTGTTACCCTTTGCAATTCAGAGAAGACCTAACTTTAGTTATGTGGATGATAACGCAAGACCACATCGAGCTAAAATTATAAATATTTTTTTTGAAGAAAATGAAATTCATAGATTAATATGGCCTTCCCGATCACCGGACCTCAATCCAATCGAACATGTGTGGGATGTTCTTGGAAGACGTTTAAGGAATCGTCGTAGACAGCCCGTCAATCTTAACGAATTGGCTAACGCTGTTATGGAAGAGTGGCCCCTGGTGAGTCAAGATGTTATAGACAATTGCATGAATAGCATGACGAGGCGTTGCCAGGCTGTAATAACGGCAAGAGGAGGTGCAACAAGATATTAATATTAACAACATTAACAACATTAACAAGTTGTTAATGTTGTTATTTCATTCTCGTTTCCTTTTTATCTGTTTTGGTTTATGTTTTTTATTTCTATAGAATTAATTTAAGTTACTAGGTGTTCCACATCCTTAAAAATGTATAACCTAATATGGCACATGCAGTTATCAAAAATTTAATAAATTTCATACATTTTTTCAACAAAATTTTAAGAGATTTTTTTACTTAAAACACAGTGGTTTACGAAAACCTTCATATCTCTTAAAATACTGGGTTTAAAAAAACAAATCAAAAACGGAAATGAATCCCATGAATTAGGCTACAAAAGGAAAGAACTCCCATCATTCTCGTTCTATTAGTACAGGTTGTGTATGCATTTGAAATTTACGGAAAAAACTTAGTTCGACTAAATCCGCCGTATCTCTTAAAATAAACAAGCTGGAGACGTCCACAACATATATGATTTTGCTAGAACGATAGACCTGTATAATAAAAAAAAAATTCATAGTTCTACGCCACTAGGTTCGAAATTTACCGAAGCTTAAATTTGACCCTAAATTTCGTTGGTCCACTTCAAATGGAGTTCAGTGTATTAAAATGTGATTAACTGCTAACAGTTCGAGAGATAATGAATCTCTATTTTGACTACTGAATGTGTCAAAAGAAAGTAGCATAAAGTACGTATTATCACATTTTTCCTAAAAGGATCGACATACCTTGGAAACAAAAGGTCCACAATATCTTTGCAAGATTTTTTCCCGATTGCTTGGTCATAGACATAAAACGATTAATACTTTGGAAAGTAATTTTTTACATAAATAACTCTGATAAACTGATTTTAAATAAAACATCTTCTCTGGAATATTCGTATAGTGAACTCTGAAGTCGTGGGCTTTTTTTAATTCGTAAACTATTACAAGATCCCAGTAACAAGGGCTTCTGTAAGATAACTATTTTATTTTGTGGTGAACTATGTAGTTCTTATAAAGTCTACGCGATAAAAACTTTTCCAATAAAGAGCGCGAGTTCGTCAAAGTGAAAAGATTCGACATCGGCTTAGACTTGAGAGAATATCAACGGTTTGCTCGAGGGTGACTCTGGACAAAAAATACGATTCTTTCAGCATCCTGCATATACCTCCCGCACAGTGGGTTACAAGTGAGCTAATTATTTATAAGTATTAAGCTATTCTTAGGTTACATAGCTTTATTTCCTTTTTATCCGAAGGTGAGAGAGATGTTTTGGTGTTTTGTGGAAAACTACGCCAGTAATAGGTACGTTTTCGAGATATTTTATATTAAAAAATATTCATCAGTTCTATAGAATATAGCAGGCCATGCAAAAGCAACCTTATTCGACGTTTTTTGTTGATTAAGGGCCGGTCTTTCCATCTCTTTATAAAGTTGCTTTTAACTAAAAGAAACTTATAGTTAACAAGTGAATTTATCTGGCAGTTAAAAAGTTGCGTCTTTCCAACACAATTTAACTGCTCTTTTGTAAAAAGACTGTTTAATGATATTGGCAATACTGATTAAATAAGAAAGTCTATATAATAAAGTGAGACAGGTGAAATGCGTCAACCATAATCAACAAAATATGTCAATTATGATAACATGTCCTAGCTAAATATAACATACTGTGGCTATATCCAACTATGTATAACTTTTTTAAGTTCTAGTTATTTCTGGGATCTCTAGTTTAAATTTAATTTTCAGAAGTGTAAAAATCTCTTCCCAACATGATACAGTAAAAAGACTTGGAACCAAATTACCCAAGAATTTGAGGCCCTCACTAGAGCAAATCCTAGCAGTTCAGTCCTCATTTCAAAATATGATTCAATAAAACATGTCATAAAATGTAACAGACCTCATGACATGTTTCTCACATGATCTCACGTAGATCTCATTTCTTTGTTATTATTAACCTGTTAGTGTGATGCCGTAAATGTTGCTCGATATTTTCTGGAACATTTAACACCGTTATTTTTGATACACCAAATCTCCTCATAAATTCTTCATCATCCCAAATGGTTACATTGTCTATATGAAGCCGATTTCGCGATTTGCAATATTTACCATGTTTATAATTTCATGATCTAATAATATTTCTTCTTCAAAATCAATAATGTTTTCCATTATAAAAATATAATTTGTGACGTTTTATTAATCAAATTGTTTACTAACACTCAAATTTGTAAAATTTCTGAGGTTAGAAATCTCTTTGTAACTACTTATAGGCCAGTAAAAGTGACCTATAAGTTAAAGAGCAGATAGAGAACTTTAAAGACAGGATTTAATTTAAAACACCGTGAAAAGACCCATTTTGTAGTTACAAGGAAGATAAATTTAAAAAGATGTTTATAAGGAGATGGAAAGACCGGCCCTAAATATTAATTATTTAAAGAACAGATAGTCTAACAAAGAGAAAAAACTGTGAAAACAAAAAAAAAAATTATTCGAGATGAAGACCATTTTAGTTCAAATATTTGAGAACACTCTGTACATGACTTAAGAAATAATAAAATGTTCAACAGTTATTTAACTGAATATTATTTATATGATTAAAGTTAAATTAATAGATAATTCTTCTAATAAATTGTTGTTGTTTCTGACACATTATATAATTTCACTTAAATAGCAATGTATTGGGGAAAATGTAGTCACTTACGAACAAAGTATATCGGAAGTTTTAATGCCGAAACAAACAACGGCCGAATTAGTTTCTACAGGGTGTCCACCTAGTGCGCGTAAGTCCAATATCTGGGTTAATAAAAGAGATAACTTAATTTTTTTTTCTACAGGGTTGTCTAATATCCCGAGCTGCACAAAATGAAAATATATTTACATATTCAGGGTGTTCAGTTTTTCCTGGACAGGTACCAACTTCGTTTTTCTAAATGGAAATATATATTTTTTATTGCTTTTTCGAACTAAACCCTTGATTTTAGTAGGACTTTCATCAGCCTTCCCTATACCTAACTTAAACTGTTTTTGAAATATTGACGGGTGAATATTGACATTTTTGCAACTTTGACACCCTGAAAAATCTAAACGGTTTGAGATCAAGCAAAACGGTTTGCACATTCCTATCTTAACTTTTTATAAGCTATCGTTTGGTACTAATTTCAAATTTATATAGGAATAAAAAATTTTCAAAATTTTCAGAAAATTTTAAATTTTTGGATAATTCTGAAATTAGTACCAAACGATAGCTTATGAAAAGTTAAGATAGGAATGTGCAAACCGTTTTGCTTGATCTCAAACCGTTTAGATTTTACAGGGTGTCAAAGTTGCAAAAATGTCAATATTCACCCGTCAATATTTCAAAAACAGTTTACGTTAGGTATAGGGAAGGCTGATGAAAGTCCTACTAAAATCAAGGGTTTAGTTCGAAAAAGCAATAAAAAATATATATTTCCATTTAGAAAAACGAAGTTGGTACCTGTCCAGGAAAAACTGAACACCCTGAATATGTAAATATATTTTCATTTTGTGCAGCTCGGGATATTAGACAACCCTGTAGAAAAAAAATTAAGTTATCTCTTTTATTAACCCAGATATTGGACTTACGCGCACTAGGTGGACACCCTGTATATGTATCAAAAGTTTCCTGGGTCCACAGCATTAGTCAAACTTTGGTTTGGTAGTAAGACCATGTAAATCCAATAGAACTTATTTGTGTTAATGTTGAATAAAATAAGTAATGCTGTGTTCGTATAGTTATATACCCGTAAGACTGAATTGCAAGGGGTTAGGGGAATGAACATATCAAGTTGACTTGACTGTTAAAAATATCGCCGAATTTTATTTTTTTTTACCTAGAATATTTTTGACAATGATGTCTGTTATAACTTCTGTATATGCCTAATATCTTGCAAATAAAATTACAAATTTTACATACATACGAGTATATACCCAACAACATAGGTATCTACTACAGCCTCTTACTCACCGATGTGTTTCGATTCATTGAAAGCCTCCGGTATTTTTCTCGTTAGTACAGCATATAGCGTGCAGACGACTATGAGAAATATTGGATATGTGAAGGCTATCATATACGATGCGTCAATGTACGACGAACAGACGAGAAGATTGTCTTCTCTCGTGGGATAGTGATGAATAGCTCTGGGTGGCGATATGATCATCCATATCCCATTGATTAGCACCTGAAACCAATAAAATATACCATAATGATGTTTGTGTAACAGTTGTACTTGAAAGTTGAGGTAAAAGAATGTTTAAAGTCTTTAGTCAATTAAAATTAAACCTTTAACCAATAAAACTTGTGAACATCGGCGCATTCGCCATAATATAGAAAATATTGAAAGAAGTGTTAGTTGCGATGAATAATCTGATGACAATGAACCGTTCAAATGAACAGATCCTTTCAAAGAACCTACAATTGACTCAGTCACGCTATGTGACCCTTCGTTACCACGATCGAAATGTTGATGTGAAATTATATTTCAATATTTGAGCCCGAAGATTAAAGCCAGGATTTGCCACCGTTCGTAGAATGGACATTTTGGACTTCTTCGAAAATATTGGCTCATTGTGAACGAATGATTGATCATAAATGATATATTCGCATGTCCAAGTAAGTGTTAAAATATTGACCACGTATTGTATATTACAGGATCTCCCATCTAAAGCGAAATACCCTTAATTTTCCTAAACAAGTCAAGAAACCGATTTTAAAACTAACCACGCCGTTGAATAGAAAATACAAATGCCTTTCAAATGAGGTGTGACTCGACCCTTGTTCCCATTTGAAATTTTGTGTGTCCTTGTGGCGGCAGGATAGGGGAGAAGGGGTCAACTAAGAACTTACTTTTATTTATACAATTTTTTATTTATTTTTTTATATTTTACTGAGGTTAAATTATTATCATTTTCCATCTTTCCAAAACGTATTGCGGTACTGTTCCCCTGCTGTACTTGCATATTTCATCTGTTCGAGCAGTTCAGTTATATTAATAAAACATATGTTAATAAAATATTTACCTGGACACCAATCAACGCCATACATATGACAAGCTGGGACCTGGGCGAAATAAAATTAGGCCTTTTGGCTGAGTGCTTTCCAGCATTGAAAATTCGTGATATGCGGTTGGTCTTGGTCAGCAATGCAGCATAGACGACGGTGAAGCAGAAACCTGCCCCAAATCTGTAACAGAATAAGGGTCATTGCAGATGGCGTTAGAACCTAAATAACAGTTAAGATGGGTACACACTATAGCGTTTACGGACGAACGCATATTGCGTGTATATGGTACGTTGTTGAATTTGTATTATTTAGTATTGTAGCTGCGTTGATGTACACTTTTAACGAGTGTTTGCAGCTTCCTGCTTTTATGTGAGTTTGGATATGTTTTTTTAATTTATATCTATTATTATTCAGTTTATTATTACATACCCATTTATTTCTGAGATAAAGGTTTTAGAACATTTTGTACCCTATGTTTTATTTTCATACCCAGATGCAAATTTCCTGGCAATCTATGATCTTTTTCCATATTATATTTGAAAGAAAGAAATATATTGAAAGAAATATATTTGCATTTTTTTAATAGCAAAGTTAATACGTGTACAATGAAAAATAAAGTTTGTGAGGAGTTTAAAGTATGTTGAGAGTGTCTCCGAATGATATATAAATAGCTTTTGACGTGAATGTGTTAAAATTTTTGAAAAAGAAAGACATTTTCTAAAGAGATGAAAAGTTTACAGGCTACAGTTTTGCTAAATGTATAAGTTATATGTTATTAAGAAAAAAAAATTTAATATAAAAGTTGTTTCGTTTTCATATACTTATTATCTTTTAGCTGGGTCGAAAAAAAAATTGCATGTTGTAAACGTGGGAAAACCAATTGAACATAATATTTTTAAATGGGACACCCTGTATAATTTTACACGCTTGGGTAAACATTTTTTCCTGATTTCAAAAATATATATTTTGTTGACATTTGCACTGACAGTTTTCGAAATATTCGACAGCGAGTACCATAAAAAAATACAAAAAATACAAAGAACTAAAATTATTTATTAGTAGAAACAAATAGTAATAAAAAATGCTTAATGATTTTCGATGTAACCTCCTTAGTTATTTAACAATTTTCTAATATTTTCATTTTTTAATATTTTTTTTTATGATTTATTGCAAACATTAAATATTAAAGATTTCGGAAACTGTCACTGCAAATGTCAAAAAAAAAATATATTTTTGAAATCAGGAAGAAAATGTTTACCTAAGCGTGTAAAATTATACAGGTTGTCCCATTTAAAAATATTATGTTCAGTAGGTTTTCTCAAATTTACGACATTTAATTTTTTTTCGACCTAACCAAAAGATAATACGTGAAAAACCTAACAACTTTTGTATTTAAACTTTTTTCCTAACTTTCTTATAATAAACCCTGTAGGTAGGGGTCAAAATATACGCGAATACCCTGTACCTACCATAATAATGTTTCTTAGTTTTCAATAAATTTAGAATTAGGGTTGGTTGTCTTGGCTTAAACAGAAGGGAAGCAACTATAGAATAATTATTGTCTAGCAATAATATATTTGTGAAAATGGATACACAAAAAAATATTAAAAACCTAATAATAAATTACACAAAATAACTTAACAGTAGCATGGTGCAAGGTTTTAATAATGCCAACGTCAACGATAGGACGCCACGGAAAAGATATTGTGGGTTAACATACTAATGTGGGTTGTGGCATACTAATAAAGGTAATCATTTTCTCCTCAGTGAGAGTAAACTTTATTGTCGATAAGAACTCATTTTTAAAAACCAACCCCTAGTTGTCCGTTTTGGCCCAGGGATTTATTTTATAATATTTTTATATGCCCAGAAGTACCTACCTAACAAAACAATAATTAATGAACAATAATTTAAATACAGACAAAGATATAATTTAATTTCAAATGTTCTAGGTAACACCCTGTATAATTTAAGATACATTTGAAAATATTAGTACTAATTATAAATTTGATGCTTTTTTATAATAACCCGATTTTTTTATTTCTTAAAACTTATTTTCCATGCATAGATATGGTAGAGCATTCAGTTATGATTTGTTTTCAATTAGGTATATTTGTGAATATCTAGTTATAAGTTTAGCCAATGGAATTTGCTACTCAGACAGGAGAATTATTCAAATTTAATATAAATAAAAACTAAAATACCATTCCGATTTCAGATGGAATTTCCCTCCCAACTAAAACCTCCCGGAAACACGTTGAAGTTAAATTAACTTTAGTAATAACAAACAAAAACTGAGATTCGATTAAATAGGAGATATCCCAAAAGCAGCACATAACTCAGGCACAATCGGCTGTTATAAAATTGCTTTAAAGTTATACCTAAACAAGCACAAAACCACTTAATAGCAGATTGCGAATACTTGGAGAAAATTTATTGTATTCCGATGTGTCCTTTCCTTTAACTGTAGTTTAATTCTGTTGCGTTAGTTAACTTGGGCAATTATTAAACTAGAACAACGATAACCAAACATTCTGTGACTAAGTAGTGTGCCATCATATTATCCGTTTCGAATTTCAGATAAAATCTACATTTAAACATAGAGGTAGGTATCATAGACATATAATAAAATACTAGAAATGGGAGAAAATAGCTATCGCGATTTTCGTTCCCATTTCTAGCCCTACCGGGGGTCCAGGCCTGCGGCCTGGGGTCACCCTTCGGGTAAGAAATGCATCTAAAATAATATTATTTTTAAGAAAATACATATTAAAGAAATTTTGTATCTAGAATGATGATGTAATTATACTAAACGATTTTTCTTAATATTTTGATGAATTGTAAGGGTACCTACTCTATTCTTGATGGAAAAACATCATCATTTTTTAAGTACTGAAAGTAGAATTTATTTTTAAGTAAACATTATTATCAATTTTATCAATGGGACCAAAAATATTGTAGATATTTACTTTTGTAAGCTAAAATGATGATTTTAACAGAATGAACGAATGAATTTGTCAGTTGCCAAATGTTTATCTTGAGACGTTTAAGTACCTATGTAAATTGTAGTGTGTCAACCAGAAAAATAATTTTTAACGAATTTCTAATTGGAAAAGCATTTCGCTTCAGTATTTTGGTAATCAGGAGTGTTTGGCAGTCAGTACTATCGATTCCGTTAGCAATATTTCTCGTAGGAAAATAACCTGTCTGAAGTTTAATTAATTTGACAGTTCTCCTGGGAGGTGCTTGTCTCGTTAGTGCAATCTCACATCGGTAGATAAAATGAGAAAGAAGTTGAGACGGACGCTCGAGATTTTCAAAGATGAAATAGACGTAGAAGGACTCGACGTACGGTCTCGAAAAACAATTTCAAAGGATTAGAGAAAGGACGCAACTTTCGCTTGAAGCAGTTCTCGAAGCCGTAAAATTATAAAAAGGGTCTAGGGAGTCCCGCGAAAAGTCGGGATTTCGGTAGGCGTGACGGGACCATTAGGCGCGGGGACAAACGCCGGTGCTAGCAGTATCTCTCTTGCCGAACGGCGATCGACAAAAATTTTGCAGAGGTTTTTTGAAAAGGCGTTTAAATTAGGAAAACGGGTAGGAAACGGGACGAAAATACCCCTACGCATTGGAGAAAGGCCGGGGGCGACCTCCGGTCGCCCGCGGGGATCGCTCCGCGATCCCCCCTCGAAGGAGATAGCTTTGAAACTTTGTGGATTCGGCGACGGAATTTAGAGCGAGACAGAATCGACGCGTTTTAATATATATGGATTATTTGTAGCATTCTTTCTGCATACCGATAATTGAGGTATAGTAAGTTATACAATAACGTTCGAGTTTCAATTACATACCGATTGGATTTTCAGTTAGATTGTAACATGTATGTATGCATGGATAATATCCGTACTCCTCATCCTAATCGCAATGATTAACCAGGAAGTCAGACACTTGTGCGGGAGAGAGGGCGGTATATTATTATACGTGGGTCATATTGGTACACAACAACGACTCAACTATTGGTAACAGCAACGACAGGATGGTAAAACTTAACTACCATTTAGTATAGGATGAGGGAAACCTGTAAAACTTTACTAAATAACATTGAATCTGTCTAAAGATTGCACTGGAGTTCATATTATTAATTTTCCCATATCTAGTTGCTTATGATAAACCCTGGATTCTATGGGAAACGCGACAGTTAGTGAACCAGATTACAAAGAAGTTTCAATAGGTCTAGATGTAATCGTATAAATTTGAATCAAATAACACATATAGTTACTATAATAGGTAGTACAATATTTCAACGTCAAAATGCATGATTAATGCCCCTATAAATCTCCTCACTCAATTATAGGCGTATAGGATTACATTATAATTCCTCCTAGGGCTCTAGCATTCAGGTATCGACGAGACTAAATGTAAATTACGAATCAATTATTGGGTCGTTATAGTATGATTCCAAACCGCAATTGCTTTAGTTTGAGGATAATCTTTGGGTCATTAATTATTATCTCGTTATTTCCGTGTTAGTTCCATTAGCTTGCACAGTTACTTAATATATTCGAAGTCAAGTAACAACAAAATTGTCAGGAAATTAAGATCTCCGCAGAAAGCCAATCTGCGCATTTCTTCATCATAGGATCTTATGGATACAAAACATGTAGGTATGCATTTTTTATAAAATTTTATACAATAAGTTCATTTTGAAAGACCACGAAAGATGTTTATCAAAAATTAGTGCAAATAACATTCAAAATTGTGTTTCTATTTTACTCTTTATAAAAATAAAAGTATCTGCAATAAACATTAACGCGAATTAGGTATCTACAAAAGTATCAAATCAAACTATGTGTGAAGAATTTAGGCTTATAAATACTATTTCATTCTACGAAAAAGTGCTTGAAATTATAATTAAAGACCAGCTCATGAGTTTTTGATTTCGATGATTTGATTGTCCCAAGTCAGTTTGGTTTTCACAAGGGTCATTCATGTGTCACTGATATTTTAAATGTACGAGATGAGCGGATCAAAGCAATGGATAATGGTAACTTTGTAGTAGCTTTCTTTCTGGACTTGTATCGAGCTTTTGAACCGACTTTGAACCGGCGAATCGGGATTTACTCTTGTTAAAATTGGCTAATATAGGTGTTTTTGATAAGGTACTGAAGTAGTTTGAATAATATCTGGAAAATTGATACCAGAATATTAAATACAGAACACAGTTTCTCAGAGAACGTTCTTGGATGAATTCTTGATATATGTGAATAATATTGTTAAGTATCTAAATAATATAGTATGAGACTACGCTAAACAGTGTGATATAGATTCATGATATACCCCTCTTTGTCCCCTCATTTTTTTGATACAATTTTTAAATTTAGCATGGCGGAAGTACTTATTAAAGCACACATTTTGACATAGAATTACGTCATTTTCCGAATCCAATGATATAACATACCTAAGTGACATTTTAGCAGTTAAATTACTTTTTGGACTCTAGTTTATTTTTGAGTTTAAAGTGCCTTCTGTCAACTGTAACTTTTTGCCACATCCGGTTTTATTGGAAGTAATAGATACCAACTCTCGAGTTTTATATGGAACACCTTGTATATTATTATATTTTTGGAATCTACGTCATTTTCTGAATCCAACGATATAACACAAGTAACATTTCAGCTGTCAGATTACTTTTTGGACCCAATTTCAATTTTTAATTTCTTTAAGTATCTTGACCATTCCCGATTAATTCTAAAGTACCTTAGCAACAAAAAAAAAATAGAGTTGGCGTCAAAAACATTCAATTTCTTTACTCTCGAAAACATTCTCCATCATATAGAGCCACAAAATACAGGATGTTTCATTATGAAAAATTACTTTTGGGCAGCTGAAAGTAGTATAATTTCAGCTAAATAAAATATTTTTTTTAACTCTGTAAATAATAAAATATTAAATTACACATAATCTGAAAGCTTGATGGCCCGCCTAACCATAGCCCATAACTTGTAACCATAAATTTCCTTGTCAATCGATGACAAGCATTTCAATAAGGGTTTATATGTAGGTTTACTACAAAATAAAATATTTTCAAAAAAATTAAATATCTAAATAGGTAAAAGTTTCTCCACATTAAAAAAACGTATATTTTAGCGTAGAAATCAAAAACATAAAAAATATGGTATTCCATTTAAAATGAGAAAGTTCAATAGCTATTACCGGTATAACCGGAAGTGCCGGAACAACGAAAATACTTTCTTAGAAAATAGAACTTTCTCGAAAACCCATGTATCAAAAATATTGCAATGGGTTTCATTTTTCATAAAAATATTCCAATGGGAAGTCCTTAAACATTTAATGAACAGGTTAACTGGATCACCCTGTATATGTTAAATCATTTCTGTTGAAACATAATTTTTATAGTACTGAGGAATTTCTGTCAAATCATTAATTTAAACATGTATTTATACCATTTATACATAGGTATATATTTAGGTGTATCTACATAGGTATATATTTGTAAACAAATTTGTGTTTCCGATCGTAACGGATCTGCTCACACACTGCGTGTGCAATCCGTTACGATCGGTAGGTAACACAAATTTGTCTGTAGATTCACGTCTATAACAGAAAAATTACAACTTGTCTAGTGGTAATTTCCACTACTGAAGAGTCAAATTAAAGACGAAACGAGCTTGAGAGCGCCTCAGTCAAAACTGGACCTATACCTATTATCACGTATCGGAAAACATATTGGCGAACCAAATCCGGTCTCCCAAAACATGTTTGGATATAGGGGTAACTCATCCCTTTGCTTTCGATCTCCTTCTAGATCTCATCACTAGGACGAAGTAGTCCTAGAGCTAATTTGATTGTTAATACTTATATATTTTTGACCTCAAATGTGCTTTTTGTATATAATGTTGGGAATAAAACTTCTAATATGTTACACTTTTTATCAAAAACCAGAGGTATCTAGATTACAAATTACCTAGCTACAGAAGAAAAGATATTTATAGGAATGGATTAATTTTTCTATCAATTTGCACATCTAATTCTTATATTCGATACAGAAATGTCATTATTTTGTAATGTACCTACCTACTTAATGAAATGACAAACTTCCTTACGTAGACCTGATTACGTAAAACAGAATGCTTGTATTTGAGGGACTGATTAAGCCGACAAACAATCGAACCAAGCAAAGCTCGTGAGAGGCACGGAAATCTAGTTGGCGCGTACAGAAATGCATATACGATGTTTGCTACTATAGGTATGTTAATTAATTAGAGGATGTTGCTAGATTATTTCAAAAGGCATCGGCTTAGTAGCGGTGGAGGGTGGAGCGATAGTATTGTGTTCTATTCCCTTCAAAATATTTCATTTCAGGGGAATACGCTACTTGTTACTTGGCAGATTCTGTTGATTTTAGATGTGTTGTGTGTAGATGTGCTGAATGAGAATTGTGGCGTAAATTACTTACTGCATCTTTGCACTTTGAAATTCCCCTTTAAAAAGAGCACACCTATTATACAGGGTGTTAGTTAAACATGCGGCAAAAATTCAAGAGGTTATTCCTTGGACTATTCTTATATTTTATCCTTTGATGATTTTTGAAAAAGCGTTTTGCTGCGAAGATATAGGGCGAACAAATGTTTAACAAATCCAATTTTGGTATTTTTCACATTATTAATGTAGGTGAAATAAAAGTATGGCGTACTACACTGGACGTATCAAGTAAAAGACATGTAAGAAAAATGAGTTGTTTTTTCTTACCAACATTCCGTGATACTTCAGAGTGATTATTTTGTATGTTTTTGTATGTTGTGCTTTTGTAGTTTGTACGTGTCACATTTGTTAAGATTGATTGACGTTTGGCTAGTTGACGTGTAAACGGTGGTTAGTGAAGTCCTCTATCATGGCTCGCTATTTGCTATACGAATGCCGAGATGGCTGACATGCATTTTATTTATGGACTTGCTGATGGCAATGCATTAGAAGCTAGGCGACTGTACATTGAACGATTTCCTAACCACATTGCTCCCGATAGAAAAATCTTTCAAAGTATTCATCAACGTCTACGAGAAACGGGAACATTGAAGCGAAGTGGAGGACCAGAAAGGCCAAGGACTGTAAGAACGGTAGATGTAGAAGAGAATGTGCTGGACCTGATAGAAGAAGATCCAGGTACTTCTACGCGAAGAATTGCAAATACTTTAAATGTAAGCAATTGGACTGTTTGGAACAAACGCTACCTCACTTTTTGGAGGATGTACCATTGGCTACAAGACAGGTAATGTGGTTTATGCATGATCGTGCACCAGCTAATTTTAGTGTAGTTGCTCGAGAGTTTTTAACTGCAACATACGGAGAGCGCTGGATTGGTCAAGGTGGACCTCACGTATGGCCTGCTCGATCCCCGGACTTAAACCCCCTGGATTATTTCCTATGGAGCCATCTAAAGTCATTAGTTTATACTAGTCCAGTGGAAGATGTGGACGATTTAATAGATCGGATAATTGCTGGGTGTAATTCAATAAGAAACGACCCTGGTGTTTTTGAAAGAGTTCGGGAGTCTATGAGAAGATTGGATGGTTGCATCCGAACTGGAGGTAGCAATTTTGAACAATTCTTGTAGGTTCAGAAATGTTACATGTAATTTTTAGTAATAAATTGTTATTTGTTGAAAATTTATTTCGCCCTATATCTTCGCAACAATGCGCTTTTTCAAAAATCATCAAAGGATAAAATATTCTTAGAATAGTCCAAGGAATAACCTCTTGAATTTTTGCCGCATGTTTAACTAACACCCTGTATAAGAGAGCAAAAGAGTATTAATAAACGAATTAACTGTAGTAAAAAAATCTTAAAAAAATCAACTATTATCAACTACTACTACCACTACTATCAAACTATTATCAACTGAAATTGGAGAATGAAATACTTGCAAATTAGAAATTGTGACAAAAAATTGTAAATTTCCGAATGAATTTTCTTGTTTGTTTTAAATCAAACGCATTCAAAAGACCATTAAATTAATAAATCAAATTAAAGTAGATAATCCGGGCCGGTTCTAGAACGGAAGTGCGTAATCCAAGATGGCGTCTGACATCGTTGTCGGTTTTTAATTTTTGTATGAAGGTTGGTAGCACTGTGGGTGTTTGTGTGTGGCACTCCTGTCACCAGAGGCTTTGAGAGGAAATGACGTCGCTTAGGTCTTTTTGGCTGTCATGGCGTATGACCCGAGGCTCCTAGGACTTTAACAACGAAAATTGAGGTTACGTATACCTTGTGTAGAAGGTTAATACAATAATTTTAAAAGAACTACTTTCATTAATTGCTAATAACAACATAATTATAAGGTTAAGTAAATTGAGGTCTCGTATACCTTGTGTAGAAGGTTAATACATTAATTTTAAAAGAACTACTTTCATTAATTGCAAATAACAACATAATTATAGGGTTAAGTAAATTGAGGTCTCGTACACCTTGTGTAGAAGGTTAATACAGTAATTTTAAAAGAACCACTTTTATTAATTTGGTAGCAAAGTATTTAATTAAACGTATTTTTATGATATATAATAATGTAGGTCACTTGTTTGTTTGTAATAAAACACACAGAATTATACATATACATATATTAATCATTATCTACAAGACTAAATTCAACAATATATTCATGTGGTAAAAACATTTTAATATCATACAGGAAAACTTTCATGTCTGCTGCAATCATTTTGCTGCAGAATTTATGTAGGCTGATACGCTCATCGAGAAACTTGTCACAGAAATCCAACGCCGTATTGTACTTATCTATAGTCTGCTGACATTGTTGGTAACGAGTTTCATCATCTTCAATATGAAAAGAATGTATATCGTAATTTAAATCGTGTTGTTTGCTAAATATTAATGCTGAAATTTCTTGATATACACGTTTAACTGCACTTTTTAAATCTTCCGCCTTTGACCAATGCTGCTCTGCGTATGCCATCCACATTTTAAACTTTTCTTCTGAACAAGTCTTACTACACACTTTATTATTAAGAGAGATGAACAAACTGTTATATAGTACAGCAATCCTGCACTGCATTTATTTAAAGTAACAGAGGGATCGCGTGGTGGTAATAATACCGGCTTTGGAGTGGTGGCAGATGCACAATTCAACTTTTTCCAGTCTGTATCCCCCACAGTGTTATTTTGAAACCGTATTTTTAATTTATATTGAATTGTATGGTTTAACATTATTGCAGAAAGAGTAGGTAAATTATCATTAGTTGTATACGCTATCATTCTTTTCCAATTTGATGGCCAGCTCTCATTTTTCTGTCCATTGTTATCGAAACACACAAACACTTCTTGAGTATTGTGTGGACGTTGGATGTATAACACGTTTTGCAATATCGCTTGCAGAATAATGAAATTTGAACTTAACATTGTCACTTTCACTGGAACACTACTGCATTTTATATACATTTTCTTGATTTATGTTGAATGTTGATGGTAAACTTTTGTACAATCATTTGGATTGTTAAACCTGGCAAAATTTTTAAATACGTTTTGTTCCCATAGATCCATCGTTCTAGGTTCGATATTAAGTTTTTTAAATCTGTTAAATATATCTTGCTGATCTTCATATAACGTTATAGCCTCTTTTAATTTTTCCAACTGTTTAATATGTTCTTGTAGCCTCATTTTAAATAACTTACACATATCCTTATTTACTTCACTATCAGTCTTTTCAGAGCTTTCCCAGCTACCATCTTCTGGTATGGAATTTGGTACAATTTCAATAAATTGATTATTATTATTTTTATACATTTTTGTTTAAAATTATTATTTAAGGATGTTTTTATTTCTAGATTTGCAAGCATACTAACACGCATCAGGATTAAAGACAATAATAATAATAATAAAATTACATTAAAGTATAAGGTGGAGGGGATTAAATGAAAAGAATATCTTGAAAATTTATAATTTTTTTTATTTGGGTAAACAGGAATACAACCAATGATAAAGCTCTATACAATTTTTTAAGCTACACATACTTTTAGAGTTACAATGATTAAAACAATGTGGAGCGCCTTTAATAAAAACAGGAGGTGGTTGAAGTGTATTTGTTAAATTCTCCACATTAACAATGGTTGGTGCGGCTGTTGTGGATTCCAGATCATATAATTTTTGTCTAAGAAATTCCTCTTTCTGATGTCCTTTTACATACACAATACAAGTATTACCATCCAACAAGTGCTCACTTAATATATCATTCAACATATCATAATTTACATAACCAGAGTTGTATTTTAGACCATGATGATGTCGTTCCAAGTATTTAATTTGTTTCTTCAACTTGCCATCTAAGGTATTGAATTGCACTGGAGGTTTTAATAGGTAATGAGCTGTCCGTTGTCCGCAGATAAAGGATACTTCTTTCGGGTGAAAATCGGGTAGGTTAAATCCTTGTATATCAGCCACAATGAATTGCATCTTGGTTGAGGAGTAAATTGAAACTGAGACTTATATCTCTGTACAACTAATATTATCATTTCCATCTCTCACCTCACTTTTTAGGTTACATTTGTCTTATAATTCTTGTCATTGGGTTATATTTGAATAAACGATCATACAAAATTAAGCAGTATGCTGTAGTATCCTTTGGGAATTTCTCATCGGTTTCTACTTCGATTCTTAAAACAATACTAGACGCCTGTGTAACTGTCTTTTGGTGCGAACAATCGATATGGGCTATGGGTGAGATTGACTTGAATTCTAAAGGTGTAAATATTGGTTCATTCTCTTTTTCGTAGTATGAGGTTCGAAAATTAGCGAACATTTCGTATAGCGTAGCGTATTTATTCTCTTTGAAATGAAGGAATAGATCATGGTAAGGGTATCTTTCTGAATTTAAAAATATTCTCACGTTTTTCAGTGAACAATCATCAAACGTGCTCATATTCGAAGTTATTTTATCTTTTTTATCTGTTTGAAAAGCAACAATAACATGTCGAGGTGTTTCCAACTTTGTAGAGGTTTTTACCGGCCAAGTATAGCTAGTTGATTGTGGAACAGAAGTATCTTCGATAAGCTCCCAACTTCTAAACGGAACCGATATTTCAATATTTTTTTCTAAAATTTTGCTTAAAGCTATTTCTTGTGGTAATCCCACCAACACATGAGGTACTCTCCAGTAAAGCTTATCGATAGTAATTTTAGGTTTTTCCGTTTCATCAACAGCAGTGACTGCACCAAAATCATTGCTACTGCGAATGAGAATTAGCTCCTGCTTTACCGAGAAAACTATGCGACGGTAGTCTTCGAAAAAACCCATCAGTATTTTGAGTGGAATGCATACATTAAATTTGTTAGTATCAGGCAATGTACTGACTTTGGGAAACCATCCAGAATTTTGAAATTTGACGCTTTCGCTTTCGTTAAAAGATAAATATCCCTTAAGTGTTGATGTCAACCCAACATTTCTATTAGAATCAATAACAATACCATTCATCTCATACCGAATTTCTCTAAACAGAAATGCAAACGCATTATTTATAAGTTTTAATTTAGTTGCTGGAGAGCCATCTTCTTTCGTTAAACTACCCTCTAGATACAATACGCTTTCACTCGGTAGAGTGTAGGCATCCAATTCTTGAATTTGTATCCTAATCTGATCATTATAGTCAAATTTTGATACCACGAATGGTTCATAATTATGATACTCAAAATTAACAATAGAGTTGTCTTCAACGGGTTCTTGCAGTATATTTAAAATATCCATCATATTAACACTTCCAAACCAAGGGAACGAAGAAACAATTTATTTCGACGTGTTACTCTAGGAGCGCTCTTATTTGTACTAAATGAAGGTTTGGTTATAGATCGCCTTTTATAATTACGTTTAGTTACCACACTGGATAGCGGGTACTTCACATTGTAACGAACTACCATATTAGAGTCTCTTCAGATGTAGTCTTACTGTAATGACTTCGTTGCGAAAATTGACAAGATTTCCGTCCTGATCAAGGATTTTAACTGTTAAGTTGTTGATTGTCTTGATGCTCACAGGGAAATATAGAATGTTGAGGGGTGATTCCACTATTTTATAACCAGGTGCAACTGCCGGGAAGAACTGATGGATTATATGAACTGGGTGCCCATTTGAATACGATCCAACTGCAATGTTGCAATCTATACATAATGCGTTGACGGTAATTATTTCTACGGGAAAATCAGATTCATTCAAATTATTTGCTTTCAGAATTCTCTTGTCAAATCCTAAGAGACGACCTATTGAGTTATCTGATGTAAAATCTATGTCTACATTTGATTCAATGTTAACAGTAGAAGTATTGCTATTAGGTATAATATTAATGGTAGCGGGAGACTGAACAGCCTTTTGTAAGTAATTATTTAAATCATCAATTTCATATGCTCCTACTGGAATCGTTAACGTAGTATTCTCATAAATAAACTTATTATTTGTCTCATCTATGTTCGGTATAACATTGAAACTTTCAAAATTAACAAAACCGATAACATATTCAGAGTTATCATCTAAATAAATGGGTGGATTGAAATCTGCGCTTAAAACAGAACTATTTCCAGAAAGGGATAAAGTAAACGACATGTTGTTGAATTAACATCTATATTTATAATAACATAATTTTCTAGTTGAATACATTATATAAAAACTTTAAACAGAGATGACCACAGTTCTCTGAATTATCTCGTTGAAACTTGTCATGATTATATTTAATCTTATTCAAGCTGCCATCGCTTTGGAAATACTTTGTTAATGAATTTGGTGGTCTCAAGTTCCCATAACTGTCAAAGTATACTATATCATTATTCTTCTTAGCATATGCCGTCCAGTGAGTACCGGGACCAGATGAAATGTCTAAGTTAACGATTCCACATTCATTTTCTGTTATTTTAGGGGGTAGATTGTCTTTCATAAACACCCCCCGAAAATATGGGATATACAACTTTTTAGCGAACTTTAGTAAATCTAGGTTAGTTAATGCATGACGAGGCAGCTTTATTGGAAGTTTTTTTGATATGGTTCTAGATACAACCCTAATCCTTTTTTATATGGTTTTAAATATAATCCTTTTCCAACAGTAGCTTGTTCCATAGCCAAGTTATGTCTTTTATCTTCCTCAAGTTTTTCCCTTGCAGCTTTTGCATCATTAACAGCTTTCGCAATACCGGCTGCACCACCTCCAAGACTACCTAGAGCTCCTAATGCAGCAAACAGTGGTATGAGTGGTAGAAACCCACCAGTTTTAGGTATTGGTATGATTCGTTTTCGCGGTACTGTCAGTTCTTTTGTTCCTATAGCAGACAGAGCCTGTTTTGCCATATCAATCAGACTTTTAGACGGTTTACGTCGAATACCACCTCGAGCTCGACGTACTGCTTCATTAAAACTTATAGTACTCTTGCGAAGAGCTCCTCCTCTTTTACGTTTAACGGATCGTTTTTTCTTACGGATACCCATTCCTAGTTTGGTTTTTGCTTTCATGGCGTTGGTAACAGCCCACGCTGCGGCCTTTTCTCCGTAACTAGCGTCTTTAGACTTAACTCTCTCCCAGGCACGTTGTTCAAGTTCACGATCTGCTGTATGACGATCTTCTAAATTGGAACTCTTACTGTAAGCAGTATCGTGAGATAAACACGCTGTGTCCAGTGGATTAATGCCACGATCGCCTCTTGCAAGTCTTTTTGCAAGCTTTGTACCTGGACCACAGTATTGGTATCCAGGAATATGGAGTTCAAATGGAAGGTTATTTATAAGCGTATTAATCAACCCAGATCCGCTCTTCTCGCGCTTTTGATGATGAATAACTAATGATGGATTGTGTATCAACATTATATATCATGTACAGGTCTTCTATAGAACTAAAATCATTTTCATTTATACTACACATATATATAATATGGTTTGTGATTAAGTAGTTCAGACTTCCTTTCATAATGAAGATAGAACAACAAGAAACTTTACTGCCAATAATCAATCATGATGAAATTTCAGATGATAATACTTATAAAAAGCATGGTCCACTTTTTGGGGGCTCATCCAAGAGAGGTCTACTAGTTGGTCCATCTGGTTGTGGAAAAACAAATGTAATGATGAGTTTGATCGAACATGCAAATGGCTTAAGATTTGAGAATATTTACGTATATTCCAAGACGTTGAACCAAACCAAATATGAACACTTGCGACAGTTATTGCAACCGTTAAAGGAAATTGGATATTATGAATATGATGATAGTTCTCAAGTAGTACCACCCAACGAAATAAAACCAAATTCCATTATAATTTTTGATGATGTTGTTTGCTGCAATCAAAGTGTTATGAGAGATTATTTTTGTTTCGGTCGTCACAAAGATACTGACTGCTTTTATATAACACAAACGTATTCTAAAATACCGAAGCAGCTTGTGCGAGATAATGCGAACCTTATAGTACTTTTTAAACAAGATGCAACAAATTTAAAGCATGTATATGATGAACATGTTAATGTTGATATGTCACTCCAACAATTTAAGGATATATGTGGTGAATGTTGGAAAGAGAAATATGGGTTTCTTGTTATTGATAAGGACTGCCCCTTAAGATGTGGACGATATAGGAGAGGCTTCGATGCGTACATTTTACCATAGAAAGTGTTGTGGGATTCGAAAGCACACCTAACCGTTTAAACAACCAGATTTATACCATTTTATTATAAATATATTTACTCTTATCACTCTTAATCATTGTGTAAGATCATAGCAATGAATAAACAGTTAGCAAGACAGCTGGTTAAAACCAGACAGTCCATCAGGGAAAAATATAGAAGCTTAAAATCAGATGTAGCTCAGTCGCAAGCGCAATTGGAGAAGGAGTACAAACCTATTACAGAGCCATTGCAGAAGCTACTTTTAAATTTAAAACCAGATGTATCAATTAAGCAAGAACCTTTAGATCTTAAGTATGAAATTTCATCAACACCGAAAATTTCACCAACTGGCACATATAAAAAGTATTTGCCTACGTTACCCATGACCATGCCGAGCTTTTTGGAAGATACCTATCAACATGATGCTGTAAATAATTCAGATACCATCGAGGAAGACAGTAACGAGCAGATTGATAAAGAAGTTGAAAAAAGTAGAATTTTTCTTCAAGATCTGTCCAAAACCCAAGCTTATAGTGAATACCTAGAGGCTTATAATCCTCTACCACGTTATTATATAGATATATCAGTACGTGGAGATGAGAAAGATAATGATAGGGTATATGGTGTAAAGCATGACTTTATTACGGAAAAGCTAAGAATTGGGAACAGTGATCTTGATATAGTTGATAAAGATATTAAAGTAGATGGAAAACCATACTCTGGAACACCTGGCCTGTATGAATTACTATTTAAAAAACAACCAGTAGGATATAAGCAAGGAGATTTAGATAATTATATGGATATATTAAACAGATCTCATGCTTACCGTAGACACTTCGATCCTAAAGGACAAATCCAAGGTTCACAGAATGAAAAATATAGAACAATAATTAAACCATATTTGATAAAGAAGGGAATAATTAAACCTACTATAAGTAATCTTCCAAGAACATTTGCGAAACCTCCCCCACCAACTAGACCCCTACGAAGAACACAATCAGAACGCACGAATAGATCAACGACTACCGGTGGTTTGTTGAATTTATCTGATAAAAAAGTCGATTATGTGTATTACAATGATCCAAATGAATTAATAGATAGGTTACGTTTATTACTGGCATCGCAGAGTGCAGGTAATAACGCTCACCAAAATGAAATCGTTTCGATTATTGAAGAACTCAGAGAAGATAAAATTATAAAATAAGGTGATATACAAGACAAACATCATTTACGTGCAAGCTGTTGTTGTTAAATATGCCCATAGATAAATTTGGCAGACATATGTTAAGGGGCCGATCTGTTCCTTATTCATCCGTATCTTCATTGACTAGTTCGCAGGCACCAATTTTAACATCTTTCCCGCAATCAGCTGCGTTTTACATTTGTGAACCTTCCTTACATCACAGTAAATGCATAATAAAAGTTGTTGGAAAAGCACCACTTGTACTCCCGGGTCATTATAGTTTGGAAAATCAGAAGGAAGAGTATATCTTCCCAGTATCTGGAACTATTGAAAACATAGAAATCGTGCCCGATAACTGTGAACTGTTTTATAAAAGCGGTGTTAGTATTAAAGCTAAAGACCTTATTGGGCGAACCATAAATAAAGGTGATATCATCCTTTTTATATATGAGCGAGGGCAGCCGCAGTCATTGTATGCAGAAATAGTTTTACAGTGTCCTATAGCAAAAAATGACTGATATTAAAGAGGAAGTAATTAACGAACTTCATAAACCTGCCAGAAAAAATTTTAATAGAAGACATGTTGTTGTAAAGGGATTGAACGATTTAATTCAGGCTGATTTAGTTGAAATGATTCCATATGCAAAAATTAACAAGGGATATCGATATATTCTTGTTGTAATAAACGTATTTAGTAAATACTTGTGGGCAGAACCTATTAAAAGAAAAACTGCTAGCGATGTAACTGATGCCATGAAGAAAATTTTATTGCAAATGAAATCTATACCACTCAACTGTCAAAGTGACTTGGGTAAGGAATTCTACAATAAATCTTTTTCTGAGTTGATGAAGAAGTTTAAAATTAATCACTATAGCACATTTTCCAACTTAAAAGCTAGTGTGGTAGAACGAGTAAATCGAACACTGAAGAATTTAATGTGGAAGAAATTTAGTCTTCAAGGCACTTATAAGTGGGTAGATATACTACAAGATATTATAAGTAAGTATAACAATACCAAGCACCGAACTCTTGGATTAAAGCCTAATCAAGTTAATGCAAGAAATGCTAAAAAGTTGTTGAATACAGCATACAGCTACATAAAGACTGTTGATTTAAGTCGTACAAAATTTAAAGTGGGAGATTATGTACGGATCAGTAAATACAGGGAAGCATTTCGGAAGGGATACAGACCCAACTGGACTACTGAATTATTTAAAATTGTAAATGTACGAATGACTAATCCTGTCACATATTTACTGGAAGATATTCGTGGTATACCAATTAGTGGAGGGTTTTATAAAGAAGAGCTTCAGAAAACGAAGCATCCAGATGTGTACCTCGTGGAAAGAGTGTTACGTAGACGTGGTAAAAAACAATATGTAAAATGGTTGGGTCTAGATGCTTCACACAACAGCTGGATTAATTCAGAGAACGCTCTGTAATCTGTTTACAATATACATGAATTGTTGGAAGCCTTTTGAAAACTAGAATTTCAACTCTGTCTTTATCCATTTCGGTATAAATGTTTAACCATATTCTGTTAGTTTATCAGTCTTTAGTGATCTCTTTTAGTGTGCAAGTAGTGAAATATGACGTCCATCAGTCCCAGTCCAAGTCCAACTTTTTCCGAAGAAGGCTCCATTATATGGCAAGAACTTGACAGAGTAGCTGAACAATATCGAAAAAAGATACAAAATGAAGATAAATACATTAATGAAAGCTCTTTTCCCATAAATACCTCCATATACAAGATAGTAACTGGATTTAGTGCAGCCAGAAATTACATGCCGGCTGTTAGGATGTTAATGAATACGAGCGACAACAGCACAAATCATATTTCCTTTAATGCTGAAGAATGGAAGGATTTCATGACTTACTTGGATCATTTTATTAATGATTACTTTAATTATCATGGTGCCTCTGCAGACATTCAACATGCTATAGAGTTCTCACATTATAGCATTAGCACGGCTCCTTATATGGATATTAAAATGTTGAAGGTGACCAATGGTTTTTGTACATTTTACCTGTCTGAAGCTACTGTTTCATGTATTTTAAAACTTGATAATAGTCTGATTCAACCAAATATAGAATTGTTGAATCGTATAGATTTTGCAAACTTTTACAATAACTTTTTGAATATAGCAAGTAATGTACTAAGTGACACAAATTACGATATGGATTCGAATCAGAATGATAATGTAATATTAAACTTGTGTGATAGTCCACCTTTTTGTATTCGAAAGTACTGTATTCGTGAATGTTTTTATTATAAAAGAAATGAAGTATTTAATGATTTAGAAAGAAAAATGTATTTAAGTAAGTAAGTTGTTGAACTAAATAAATAAACTAGTATATACCTACTTATATAGTTGTATTATTTATTACTAACAAATAAAACAAGTTAATAAAAATGCACAAATGTTTATTGTATAAATAAATCATAAATTTATAATACATTAAAATACATATAATCTTATAATAACAATAAAATAATATTAATAATAATAATAATAATTATGTAGACATAATAGAATAATGACCCCAGCATAAAGTATCTGTTACACCCCGCATCAAATATCTTTTATCATCAAAAGGGCTTAAAGCAATTTTCGTTTGCTCAACGCTATAAACATTATGCAGATATGATTGAATACTTCTTTGGTTTCGATATAGTTCAACATCGTTATTTAAACATTTCTTATAATCCTCGAAAGTTATACAATTTTTAACTACATTGCTTTTAACACCTTTAGATTTTTTAATCTCATCTTTTCCTTCAACTCTCAAAGCATACATTTTCGATCGAAGACCTATAAAATGAGTCATTATACAACCACTGCACTCATCTTTCATTAAACCGGGTATTTTTTTATTTAATAATGGTATCCTATATCTGTTATTAAGGGGATAATCACTAGTATCGAATTTCTCTAAATTCTGCCTAATTACAATATCATATGCATCATCACAGTGTACTTCATATATCAAACTATCTGTATCAGTATATAGAAGCTTACATTGGTTTGGAAATTTTGTTAACATGAAATTATAGTGAAAATCGTACACGCATGTTTTTGAAATATCTAAAATACACATACCGATATAAAGAGGTTTGTTAAAAGTAATCTCAGTCTTACTGAGTTCAATCGCTACTAAATTTTCATCGAATATTGCTCGACTATGGAAATTTGGGCTGGCAATATAATTTTTAACACCATAGCGACCATCCCAATGATTTATTAACTTTACAATCCGATGCTTACGTATGTTCTCCATAGTTTTGCCAAACACTGCATTAATTAATAATTTAAAGAGATTCTTTTCAAAATCATTTGTAGCTGCCTGACGTAATTTAATATTTAGATCAATATAGGCTTTTAACCAAGGAGCTTGATTGAAACGCAAAATTCTATGTATTTTTGTAAGTTTAACACCTAGATTTAAAGCTTGTTTTAAATTTCGATAATGTATTACATATCGAGTTTTATTGTAGAGGGTAGTCAATAATTTCGGTAATTTCGAATTTGGTGGTATTCTATGTTCTGGACACAAAGGCATATCTTTATGTAAATTATGTAAATATTCAGGGTACTCAAGGTCAACTTCTAATAAATATCCTACATTCGAAGTGTCCGAGACAGTTGTGACGTCAATGTTTGGATCAACCCATTCGAACCCACCGTAAGGTAAATACTGGCTCATTGCCCACCCATACAAATTATTAACATCGAAATATAATAAATAATTTGCTTGTTCATTAGGGTCATAGTCGGACATAAATTTATTATTGGCTTTTGCATATCGATTACAACATTGACTTACACCACCTCGTATACCTCGTTCAATAAACATGAGGATATCAATATCTTGCAAGAGATCCAATTCCACTTTAGTATATTTAAGCATACAATCCCAGGTATAACCAGGCAAGGTGAAGTAATGAACAGGATCGAGCTGATAAATCGATATACATTTGTTTCGAAAATTTTCGAAAATATCCGTCAACAAAATAATATCAGTTTTTAAATATAAATCAGAATATTCCCCTAAATTTTTAATTTTAAATGAATCCCAGACCTTTTGAGCATGCTGATAATCATCGTCAGTTATATTACTATCATTTAGTTTGTTGTAAAATTTATCTTTATGAGGTAATTTAGTTTCAGTCAGTTTTTCTAAAGAGTCTACATAGTCATATGGAAATACACCTTTTCTAGTAAGTAAATTAATTTTTTGATCATCGAGGTTCTTAAATTCCTTATGCAAATTTATCATTTGACTTTTATTTAGATATGACGATAACTTATCTAATGAAGAGGCCATAAATCTGAAAGAATCTATGAAACGAAACTTTACTTGAGAATTTAACATAGTTTTAGTAAAAGATATATATTTCTCCTTATTTATGGGAAGTAAAGATATATTGCCAGTTTTCGCTAAGTCTTTAATCAAAAAAAGCGCATCATAATTACTTAAATTGTGACATACAACAGGCACTACAAAAGATTTTTTAAAATTTATATTGCAGTCATTGTGAGCTGGACCTCTGTAGTTACCAGTGAAATGACAATGATCACGAACCTTTTTATCATCTGACTTGAATGGTCTTTCACAAATATGACAGTGAGTGGATATTAAAAATTCAGCTTGTTGCAGTGCCGAAAAATTCATGGGGACAACACTTTTTAATTTTGATTCAATGAAAATCGAAATACTTTCTAATTGTTGCTTAAACCACTCTATACAATCTAACCCTCGATAACTGTTGTAATAAGACAGATTATCATCATATTTGCATTTAAAATAAAATCCAGCACTAAAGGCTTTATGTTTTTGATACTTTACAGTTTTAGATTTGCTATTTTCAGAAAATGGTTCTAGCAGTGATTCAAAGTCACAGTACAGAACAAAAGGCATGGGCTCTTTGTATTTGAAATTTTTAAAACTTAATATTTTTTCTTTGGGAAATGATACTTTACATTTATTTATGTTTTGACAATCAATGGAATGTAAATTTAATTTTTCTTCGTTGCTAAAATAATTTAAACATCTGTCGCAGATGTATTTTTTATGCGCCTTTAATGATAATTGACAAGAAACAAGCCTACTCAAATTTTTTATCCAGCAGAAGTGATATTTTATTTCTTTATTTGTATGACTATCTGCAAGATCCTGTTCATCAGAATATTCGCTTTGTATCATTAATAAGTTAACATGTTGTTTCAATTTACTACTGGTTAATCGCGCAGGCACTACATTAAATCTTTTTCCAATTAATTGAAGCATGTACACATTTACTGATATATCATTTTGCTTTTCAAATTTTTCAATTTGCGGTATTGTCATTGGAAATTCAATTCCAGTCATATTTAATACACTTGAATAATGTGGATAAGATTTAGTTCTATTAACCTGAGTATTAACTGGGTGTAATGCAGAGACTATTGACCAAGCAAAACAGGCATTATCCTCATAATTTTGAATATTTACACAAGCTTTTTTTCGTTCAATGTATTCCGGTAATCGAATAAAAGACGTGCCTCCATTTCCCATTTCAAATTTATTTATATTTACTTCCAAACTAACAATTTTATGTAGTGCAAATCCGCTGTCGCGTTCTTGAAATTCGTCTAATTTATTTAAAATTTTATCAATTACATTTTCTCTAAACCAAAGGCTTAAATCTGTACCTAAATCAATCACATAATTTTTTGTGTTTAAATACTTAAATTCTATTACTTCAGAATTAACGTTACTTTTAATAAATTCACCACAGAAAACTGTATTAACTTTTATTGTTGGGTGTTTTTTTAAAATTTTGTTTATTCGCGTTTTAAATAAAAAATATGAATCATTCAAAAACTGCAGTATATCTTTGTGCTTCAAGTTTATTATTAAGCCTGAGACCAACCTACTTTTAAATGCTGAGTTAATATACTCAAAACGCAATCTAGAACTTCTATTCTCCCTTCCTCCAACCCCTCTTCCTACATGTATATTTTTTAAAAAAATTTTAATAGCCTTTAAATGACCAATATTTGTATTAATTTTTCTTGTAAACCCTATAGAATCAGAGTTTTTTATAGCTCGGTTGAGCAAACGTAAATGTTTGCTAATTGATTTAAGCCACTTTTCTTTTATAGCAAGGTTTTGAGAAGTAATTAAAATGTTTTTAGCTTTATTAAAATTGGTAATAACTTGATCGCTTAGCTCACATATATTCATTATTAAACTTTGTTGAAAAACTTGAGATTTTATATATACTTAATATAAATAAATGTAGAGACTGTACTGAATGTAGAATTATGAGTATGTACTACATATATATTGTTCACTTATCATAAGGTTGAATCTCGAAGTTAATGGCGGCATTCGGTTTATTACACTCTATCATACCCTTAAATATTAAAACATACTTTTCAGCTTGAAATTGTTCTAAATTCTTCTCAATAACAGGGAGCGCTCTTTTTGGTAAGAAAACCAGATTTTCCTGAAGTTCAGCCAACACTGCTTTACCAAACTTTGTTTCGATTATTTTTATGCCTAGAATGGGCACTGGTACATCCTTAGGCAGGTCTTGTAATTTTATGGTATCTTTCCTACGGAGACAAGTAATACCATTAATTTCATTTAAGTTCATTCTATAACAAAGAAAAAAACAGAATAATTAGCTCTTAGTAACCATATATATGAAAATTTCGAAAATACCTTTTAATCATACAATTCACCAGACAATTTTCATTAAATTTCTACTTGCATATTACCTGGTGCATAAAAAGTGAGTTGGTAGTGTATGTCTAGTACTGCTAGTTGATGATAATGTAAGAAATTAACATTTCAATACCTCATTCAAGCACTGAATGTTGGTTAGACCTTAACAAAATAAGTCGTTCCTGAGAGGTAAATGCAGTCTGCTTAATAATATGTCACCCCCTCTTCCACACAAGTCTCAAGACTTCTGGGATTTATGTGGAATGAGATGCAAAAACAGAATAATTAGTTCTGAGTAACCATGTATATGAAAATTTCGAAAATACCTTTTAATCATACAATTCACAAGACAATTTTCATTAAATTTCTACTTGCATATTACCTGGTGCATAAAAAGTGACTTGGTAGTGTATGTCTAGTACTGCTAGTTGATGTTAATGTAAGAAATTAACATTTCAATACCTCATTCAAGCACTGAATGTTGGTTAGGTCTTAACAAAATAAGTCGTTCCTGAGAGGTAAATGCAGTCTGCTTAATAATATGTCACCCCCTCTTCCACACAAGTCTCATTTATGTTGAATGAGAGGCAAAAACAGAATAATTAGTTCTGAGTAACCATGTATATGAAAATTTCGAAAATACCTTTTAATCATACAATTCACAAGACAATTTTCATTAAATTTCTACTTGCATATTACCTGGTGCATAAAAAGTGAGTTGGTAGTGTATGTCTAGTACTGCTAGTTGATGATAATGTAAGAAATTAACATTTCAATACCTCATTCAAGCACTGAATGTTGGTTAGGTCTTAACAAAATAAGTCGTTCCTGAGAGGTAAATGCAGTCTGCTTAATAATATGTCACCCCCTCTTCCACACAAGTCTCATTTATGTTGAATGAGAGGCAAAGATATTATTATTATTATTCTCTAAAATCTATTATAAATATAAAATTAACTTTAAGACTCTGTATCACGAAAACGAAGAAATATTTTATAAAGAAAGAAATTATAATTGTACGATACATCTTTTTCTGAAAACTGTACTTACAAGAATAAATTTGAATGCAATAATATTGATTGCTTTTAGTCATGTTGGATGATGGAACAGTTTTCAGAAAAACAAATAACAAATGATAGTTTATAGTAAAAAACAATGTAAACTTACCTGAAACAGCTTGATGGAGTACTATACTGGTATTCTTAACTGCAGTTATAACTTACTTTATCTATATCGAATTTGGTTATTTATAGGTAAATCCCCATACCGCGAGTTAAAACAATCACTTTCCCACCTATGAAAAACGTCCTTGTGACCGAAAAATGTGAACCATATTGAGAAGACTATCAGTTTGGTTCCTTTCACTGCACAAAAATTATATAAGCGAAGTATATTGTAATTTAAATCAAAAAAATGTTTTGCCCAAAGTGTCTCATTGTTGCAACAAATCGTTTTACACCCCCAATCTGCCCAAGTGCATATTTTTTCGAAAAGTAAGTAGGTACTTTCTATATATATGTATTTTTTCTGCCTTTTATGGTAGTTTATTATAAAAGTTTCCATTTCTGTTTGATTTAACGTAAAAGCAATACTAATAAAATATATCTTTCAAAAGTAGGATTGTTTAAAATCAGTTATAGCGTATTATTATTATTATTATTATAAATATTTTGTGTACCTAAAGATTCTTCATAAAAGAAGCAGTAATTTATTTATTTTCTGTAACTATAAGTTATTTTTCAATTACTTTTCGTTAAGAATAAGGGATTTGGCTGTATTTTAATAGGAACACTTAACTATTATTAAACTACCTTTATTATTATTATTATTGTAGTGATATACAGTACGAATGCACCTGCCAAGATTTTGTTCAAGAAGACGACCAAGTAGAAAATAACAGTGATTATTGCTTTGACATTGACATGGGAGAAAAACACCCGTGTTGCAATGAAGAAATATGTTTTTGCGACTATGAACAAATGGAAGTTGACGCGGAGGAAACAACAAGGTAATTTTTTTTTTTTTTCTTTAAAATGCTCGAATATTGCTTTCAGTAAGTTCCAAGTAAAGATTTTCTCGATTCTAACTTTTATTTAATCCTTGTCTCTGTATACAATACAATCTACATATAAACCGATTATTATTATTATTATTTTTTGTTCTTACAGCATCCCAGAATGTCTGCAGTTACCAGGAGCAGAAGATTTGCGGAGCCTACCGGAACAGATCGAAGCGACTATTCCGAGAACAGAAGAACTTGGCATGCAAATTGAAGACGAATTACCAGCAAGGTAAACATTTTTTTTCTTTAAATCTGCACTGAAGAAAATCAAAGACAGGCTTGAACATTGCTTCTAGTAAAACCCCAAGTAAAGTTTCGTTTCATAGATTCTTTCATTCTTCCCTGTATACTAAATAGTCTACATATAAACTGATTATTATTTTTATTCTTACAGTGTCCAGGACAATACTCTAGAACAAGAAGAAGAAGAAGAAGATCTGTATGGGAGATATTTAAGAGAAGACGAATATGAATCTTTATTGCCTGAAGAATAAAGTTAATAAAAATGTAAAATAATTATGTTATTTGTTTCAATATATAAATATTTCATGACTGGAAAATCTAGGACAGTAATTTTTGAAATCTCATAAAGTTGGGCAAGGTCGCTAAAAATGTAAATTACTATAAATTATTTTTATATCCATACAGCACGGCCTCTTTACCTAAATTAAACTTGGTACATTAATAATACATCTTGGTAATTGACACTATAATTTATATGTAAAAGGGAAAGTATAATTAGCTCGCGAGGTCCGCTGTCAGAGCGCTCGCGGTATTACATTAGCATATTATCTGGTCGCCTTCTGCCTTGTCTTGTTAATTGAAACACCAATTTATATGTAAAGGTATAATTATTTAGCCCACCGAAACTGTTCAATAACAAAATTTAAGTATCGTAATTATACATTCCGAGTTTAAGCCGGGCTCCAAGCCTCAGGCGCTCGCGGTTAATACATTAGCATATTACCTGGTCTTCTTTATGCCTTCAAAGCTTAAGGAGGTCGTACACTATAAAATCCTTAAGGTAGTCTTACATGAGTAGAGGACTATTTAAATAAAAAATAATGAATTCTATAATTATTAAAGTCTATGATTAAATAATAAGATTATCATTACAATACGTTATATAAAATAGATCCTTGATTGTTAAATAATTAATAAATTAATTATTTAAAAAAAAAATAACTTTTTTAAGTCATACGCCATGACAGCCAAAAAGACCTAAGCGACGTCATTTCCTCTCAAAGCCTCTGGTGACAGGAGTGCCACACACAAACACCCACAGTGCTACCAACCTTCATACAAAAATTAAAAACCGACAACGATGTCAGACGCCATCTTGGATTACGCACTTCCGTTCTAGAACCGGCCCGGATTATCTACTAATTAATACTTAGTTAAATTAAATTAAATTAAAACAGCACACATGACACTGCGAAAATCCATTCGCAAAAATGTAAACGTAAAAATTTAAAAATTATGGCTCTATAAAAACTATTAGTTTCCTCGTGAATTTTCTCGTTTTACTGAAAACAGACTGAAACGTTGCACATTCTCCAGATTTACGTACAAATCGCGAATTGCCTAAAAATAATAAATTTACAAGTTAATTTTATCGTTCGTTTTGACTCGAATGCATTCAAAAGACCACTAAAATTAAAATAACACATATAACACTGATAAAATACATTCGGAAAATTTAAACATTACCGAAAGCAGACTGAAGTGTTGCGTATTTTTCCGATTCACGCACAAATGAGGGCACACATGAAAAATGATACATTTTCGACCGAATTTTCTCGTTTGCTTTAACTTGAATGTTTGAACGCATTCAAAAGACCACTAAAATTAACTCGATTCATGTAAAAATCGCAACTCCATAAGAATTATAAATTTCCGAGTGATTTTCTCATTCGTTTTGATTGAAACGCATTCAAAAGACCACGAAAAAGAGCACACATGATGTTGAGAAAATCCATTCGGAAAAATAATCAACGTTTCAGTCGAATTTCAGTAATCTTTAAACTTTTCCGAATAAATTTTCTCAGTCATGTGCGCTATTTTAATTTTCTAGGTCTTTTGAAGTTGCTGGCTTTAGCTGTTAAACTTAGTTATACCTTATCCGTACGAAGCCAGCATGAAGTTGCTGACTTTAGTTGTTATAGGTATACCTTATACGTACTGTAACCGAAAAATATTTATAAAAATTAATAAAAACAAAAAAAATCCTATTTTATCTATTTATTGTTTTTAGTCTTAGAGGACTTTCAGCCAAAATATATGGACAAATATCCTTCGTTTCGTCCGAGTTTTCGGACTTTTGAAAGGTTACCAAATAGCTAAAAATAATAGTTTTTCGAGTAAATACTCGTTGACAATCTAAAAAAATACCAAATACCTAGCAACATTTCAAACTATTACGATTTTGGAAGACCCATACTTTCTTATTCCTTGTTTTTGTGAATTTTAGTAGTGAAAGAAATCATTAATAATACTTTTTACAATTGTATGAATCGCCGAGAAGGTTCCAATGCTCTCGACATACACTGTAGTATCCTAGCTAGTACAATAAATTTTCAATTTGTAACATTTGTGCGTAGATGAAGTATACATTGTAAATCATCTTTACATATTTATCTCTTTAAACAATAGCTTTATTCAGTTTATAAGTGTCAGTAGCTGAAAACAGCAGAGAACAACTAAATTATTTCACAAAAACAATACTCAAGGCAGGGTGAATTTAAAACAGAAGCATACATGCATGATTGAAATATATTGCTCTACATCCCCAATATTTCTCAAACTTCTCATCCGGTATCCATAGGATTCCTTCCTTTGTACTATCCCCTAGCTATTGTTACTGTAAAGTATGTGAAAGGAAACCCAACCAGTCAATGCACAAGGATAATTTTACCATTCTGGAGCCAAGTAGAATATAATTTCTGGATTTGCAATCAGAACTCCGATCGTGGAGTGAATGTAATCAGTATTAGTTGTTAAGCTTTGTGAATGTTGTCATTTACGTTCTATATGAGTATATTTATTTTAAAACGGAGTGGAAAGCCCCATTATGAAAATGTGCAAAATGTTTGCTAGGTTGTGTTGTGAAACGTTTTTGTAGCATAATATCAGATAATTTTAGATAAAACATGATGTAGTATTTATAAAAAATGATATTTGAGATTTTCCACTACATAAAAAGAAAGTAGTCCAAATGATTTAAGTCGTATTCAAGTTGTTTAAGTTTTGAGTTCCAGCAATACTTAAACATTACTTTTTAACATAAGAGGTATGTTTATTGTTTACGTCTAAAGGGACATTTCTTACGTAAAACTTGATATATTTGGATTTGTTTTATATGCAGACTTTCTGAAAATGTGACGTATACTTCGGATTGCAGGTGCGAAGTGTCACTTTGACGCCTGGGTATCGGTTTATCTTTTTATTTGCCTCGGGCGCCAGTTCCTGTTTATAGTCTAGAAACACCACTACTCAGGTAGTTACAGTGAATATACGGTCCGCCAGGCTATCTTTAGAGAAAATTATACTTTACACACACAGCTATAAAAGAGAGAACAATAATAACTATATAGGTACATTTGTTCACACAGACCTACTATGTACATAACTAGAAATGGTGAAAGAAAAGTATAGTTAATATACTAGCCAACTTGAGATTCCCTATTCTACGATGAGCTTATCGCACAAGTCCTGGACACGTCTGCTAGGCTCGGGTGGTTGGTGGATATTAGTGAACTTTAGTAGGATGGCATCCAGAACTCTTCTGGATGGCGGTGGGAGAAAACTGTCGTTGCGGATTTACGCAACGACAGGACGACGGATTTAAGATATAAACTTAATAGGCCGCGGAGTTATTTAAACAAAATGTGCTTCATTACAAAAGTAAGAGAGAGAGAGAGAGAGAGAGAGAGAGGGAAGGTAGAACAAAAAACACATTAACCGTTAAACCGTTAAATATGTTCCGAAATAGAGAGCATAAGCATTGTTTAGCAAATTTTTTACATTATTATGATAAAAGTTCTACAAATAAACAATATTTTTTTCAAAAAATATTGTTCAATTGCAATAAAAAATGTTGTGCCGCCACTGTTTCTATAAGACATGAATTTAAAAAAAAAATTGTCAAATCAGGTAAATAAGACATTTCCGTGATTCAGTAACTTAAAAATAAGGAAAAAGCAACGGTGTCGGGTAATTCCGTAAGCAGTTTATTATGTTGACATTTAATAACAAAATAATTAATCAAAATAGGAAGTAAGTAAGAAGGCGGAACGCAGAGATTAAAAAATATATAAATCTATTTCCTTCAAACACACATAAAACCAGGTACAGCGTTGAAAACATTAATTAAACCACTTTTCTACCTCAATGGCTGTACTTAAAAGGCAATTTCCTGTGTTAATGGTAACCGTAGCGAACTTCAGTGTTAAATTCAGGTTATATTAAATTTTTGCATTAGTTTAAACTGATGCTCACAAAGCAACTGTAATGTACCTCTACTCTGGCAGAAGATTTTCGCATGTTTAATTTTTAAACCTTACAGATGAGAAACAGAGGGAAACAAAGCAAATTAAATTCGAATTACATTGTATAAAAGACAGACAATGAAATCATTTTATGCAAATGTATTCTTAGAAATTCATTTTGCATGCATTACCTTGGTGTCGACGATCAAATGCTCATTAAAGAATTAAAAGTTTCATATCAAGCCACAATTATTCACTGTATTTATGTAATGTACTAGAAACTGTTACTTTTGGAATCGACATTGAATAATTTTGACCAAATTGCTTCAAAAATCAATGACTAATCAACAGGATTAGTTTTTGAGACAATTAAAAAAAATCAGAATTTTGGAAATTCGTTTTTGTAAAATTTTAGGCTTGTTTGCAGAGCTATTGAAAAAAACTTTTTGCGCTGTATTGAATGGCGTAAAAAAATTTTTAAATTACTTTACGTCTCTTCAGACCATCATCAACTTCATTTTTCCTAATATGGCTTATTAATATTTCTACTTCGTCACTTGACAGCATTTTTTTCTAGTGAGTGCAATGATGTGATATATGCTGTAGTTTGTTTATTGTTTGTTGTTGTTAGTTTACTGTTTATTTTTTTAAATTTATTGTTGCTCTGTTAATTGTTCTTTATTTTTGTTAATTAATTGTTAATTATTTGTTACTTTTTTATTATTCTGTTGTTAATACATATAGACAGACGCAAATGAGTATTATGATGGTTTTCTACTATTATTAGAGTCGGAGTTCAGAATCATATCTACCTATAGTAGATACCGGATCTCCGGAGTACCACAAGGCCCTGTTCTCGGCCCAATTTTGTTTCTAATATATTCTTCTGACTTAGATACAGTAATAACAGTTCTACATAACTTTTATGCCGACGATACAAAACTGTACACTAACTCTCTCGTAAACTACAACTCTGTTCAAGATAGTCTTGATGAAGTTAAAAAATGGTGTGATACGTGGTTAATTTCTCTTAACACGTCTAAATGTACTGTATTACATATGGGTAACCATAACCCCCACCACATCTATTTCCTTAATAATGAACCTATTATTTCAACCAACGAGCAAGTGGATTAATGCCACTATCAATGCCAAACTTTCCTGGTCCAGTCACATTGGCAAAATATCAAAAAGTGCCAACCAAACTTGTTACCTATTATTCAAAGTTTTCGAAAATCCTACACCCGAATTATTTCGCATCCTATTTAAAACTTATGTTATACCACTGCTGGAATATGCTGCACTAATTTGGTCGCCACATCTCATCAAAGACATCAAACTTATCGAAAACGTTCAACGTCGAGCAACAAAAAAGATTCCTCAGATCCATACACTATCATACCCAGAACGGTTGCAGTATCTGAATCTTCCTCTCATGTCAGAACGAAGGTCCAGAGGAGACATGATATTTACTTAAGATCATATGGAAGTGATCATGTAAGACTTTAGTCTTACATGATCACTTCCAGACGATATCAGGAATCTACTGACCGTAAACCCAGACCAGAGGCCCTAACCATCAATGGAAATTACAAAAGGAAAATTTTAGGACAACAATACGGCAAATTTTTTTCTCAAATAGAGTGTTTAACAACTGGAACACACTCCCAGGTGATGTGGTAACGGCAAGTGGTGTGAATGTGTTCAAAAATATGTATGACAATTACATCAACATGCGTTCATTTAATGTGGGTTAACTTTAACTTTATACAGTGGAACACAATTGTATATGAACTCAGTGTGGTAGTTATTTTGTAAAACTGTTAGAAGGTTGTTTTGTAGAACTTTGTATATTTTGCTTTCTGTTTCGCATATTGTATTGCTTTTTGTTTTTATAATTTTGTAATTGAGCATTATAGGTCTTAAATGACCTCTGCTCTACTCTTGAGTATAATAATAATAATAATAATAATACATACTCTGGTCTACTACAATGGAACAAATTTCGAAAATACTAACATTATCATAGCATTATTTTATTACACAATTTACACGTTATTAGTTTCTCTTTAATTTGATAATTCCAGATAACAGATGTTTCTTAGAACCTGGAGGGCTTATTTTAATTGAAAAGAGATACACCCGGTACTCGTCATGTAACTGATGTACCGTAACCTAGTAAACATGATCGAAACAGTCGCGTTTCTATAATTGGAATAATCCGATTAAGTCCCTCACACTACTAGAATTTTTCCTAAATAATTTTTCCACCTTGTTTCGTGGCACTGTACAAAACGATCTTACCTCTGAATTCCGCACACTATATCATTGGGCTTCAATACCAACGCATACGTGACGCTGTAGCACATCAGAATTCCAGTCAAGAGGACGTAGCTCAGTTCTCTTCCAGAAGCTCTTACCACTGGTGTTTCGTTGTTCTTTATAAACACCCCGAATATGAAAATGGTAATAAGTACGCCAGTGGAGCTGAAAGCCATGGCTCCGATGGCCCAACCGCTGTCCGGCTGCAGATATTCTTCGGGGATTTCGGTGCATATTACGTGATGCGGGTCGGGTATAGTTCCTTGGGGACACCGGATGCACTGTGTGGGGTCTGTTGGATTGCGGATCTGCGAAAATGAGTTTATTATTAAGAGGTAACGCTTCTGACGTCTAGTAACCGAGAGTAGACTGTAGGGCATACTTGAGGGTCATGTACAGGGTTTTCGCGTATATTTTGACCCCTACCTACAGGGGTTATTAAGAAAGTTAGAGAAAAAGTTTAAATATAAAAGTTGTTTGTTTTTTCACGTATTATCTTTTGGTTAGGTCGAAAAAAAATTGCATGTCGGAAATTTGAGGAAACCAATTGAACATAATATTTTTAAATGGGACACCCCATTATATTTAGACGCTTGGGAAAACATTTTTCTCTGATTTCGAAAATATATATTTTGTTGATATTTGCAGTGACAGTTTTCGAAATATTTAATATTTAATGTTTACAATAAATTATATAAAAAAAAAAAAATTAAAAAATGAAAATATAATTTTAGACGCTTGGGAAAACATTTGCCTCTGATTTCAAAAATATATATTTTGTTGATATTTGCACTGACAGTTTTCGAAATATTTAATATTTAATGTTTACAATAAATTATAAAAAAAAAAATTAAAAAATGAAAATATTAGAAAATGTTTAAATAACTAAGGAGGTTACATCGAAAATCGTTAAATATTTTTTATTACTGTTGGTTTCTAGTGTTAAATGTTTCTAGTTCTTTGTATTTTTTGTATTTTTTTTTTTGGTACTCGCTGTCGAATATTTCGAAAACTGTCAGTGCAAATGTCAACAAAATATATATTTTTGAAATCAGGAAAAAAATGTTGCAACAAGCGTGTAAAATTATATAGGGCGTCCCATTTAAAAATATCATGTTCAATTGGTTTTCTCAAATTTACAACATGCAATTTCTTTTTCGACCTAGCCAAAAGATAATACGTGAAAAACCAAACAACTTTTGTATTTAAACTTTTTTTCTAACTTTTTTAATAACCCTTGTAGGTAGGGGTCAAAATATACGCGAATACCCTGTACAGGGTTAAAACGCGAAAATGTATATTTTAGGTTCTATCTTGTTATTTTTTTGTTTTAAAAAGACGTAAAATCTTGAACTCTAACTTATTCTCCCTACAAAATACAAATTCTTAATACAAAAAGAAATTAAGCCTCGAATTCAGAGAAATAATGTATTAAATGGAGTTCTTGGGCATTGTTAAATTTACATGAAAGTGCCTAATCATGTAAATAAAAATTTGGGTTTAATTAGATATCTTAACAAAGGTATTAAATAGAACAAATTAAAATTCACCTCTCCCTATAATTTCACAAAATTTTCCCAATTTTATTTTCCATCTGTCTTGGCAATATACCAAAGCCGCTATGTTGAATTTGGTACACACTATACGTATATAGTGTGTACCAAATAAATGTGTGTGAAAACAAAAATAAATAATAAATTATAATATCGGAAAGTCACGTTAACACCACCAATGTGTTTCATTTCGTCAGATATTGGCGATTCCAAAAATGAATGCACCCTCTGCATGAAAATATTTGAACCTACTTAAAAGGTAATTTTTGGAGGGTTATTGCTGATGTAACTATAAATAACACGTATTTGGGTTTGTTTAACGTAATAATTTAGTGGAGCTTGTGATTTTTTGGTATTACAAAGTTAAAAACGACGTGGTTAGTATTTGTGCATCTATTTTTACATTTTAAAATGACATTCAAAAGAAATCAGCTCAACACAAACTGCCTTGTTTATGAGTGTCATTCCACAAAATGTGTCAATAGAAGTGTTTAAGATAGAAGATAGGTAGAAGTTGGGCCCTAGTATAAGAAACTGTTTCTCATTCATTTCTCCAAAAGGCATGTAACAATTTAATAACAGGGAACACGTTTATTTACACAACATAACCACTTTGTTGTTGTTTGTCTATACTTTTCTATTATTAGTCTTATAAAAATATAATATATTTTAATTTAAAAACATTATTTAACAAAAAAGAAGCACTAATATGATATCACTATACAGTTTATCACACTTATTTTAGCCCAAAATGTAAGTAAACAAAAACTAGGGTACCTGTTTCAACCCAAAAAATTAATATAATTGGCAATGAAGCATTTATGGGACGTATGACTGCTTTTACCACTCTTTTTATCCTTTATTTCACCCTAACTAGCCCATGACGTCACTATATTTATGGCAGTTGAATGCTAAATTGCTAGATGATGTGATATGAAATGCAAAATTTTTACTCGTCTTTCTCCATATTTGTTTACAATTTGCAGCGCCCTCATCGGTAATTTGAATCGCCAATAAAGAAACATTGTTGTTAAAAACAAAATGATGAAATTGTTATTAGTCTCGGCGTTGTTAATGAAACACATATTCTGAATATGTCGATAATTTTTCTTTGTCGTAAGTTGTCGAATAATATTTTCCAAAAATGACGCGCAGCGACCGGTTCATTGAACACGCACCACTATTTACACAATTCTACGAAATTCAATTAAAATCTACATAAGAACTATGTCCCTTCAGAGCAAATTGTTTAAGGGCAGGTCTTTTCACTGTGTTTTAAATTAAAACCTGTCTTTAAAGTTTTCTATCTTCTCTTTAACTTATCGGTCACTTTTACTGGCGTATAAGTTGTTACAAAAAGATTTCTAACCTCAGAAATTTTACAATTTGAGTGTTAATAAATAATTTGATTAATAAAACGTCAAAAAATATATTTTTATAATGGAAAACATAAACGTAAATATTGCAAATCGAGAACAAAAAATATATATTCTAACACTTCACATAGACAATTTAAACATCTGGGATGATGAAGAATTTACGAGTAGATTTCGTGTATCAAAAATAATGGTGTTAAATGTTCTAGAAAAAATCAGGTTATTAATATTAATAACAGGTTATTAATAAAAAAAGAAATCATATCTACGTATTTGTTAGATTTTATGACATGTTTTAATGAATCATATTTTGAAATGAGGACTGAACTGCTACGATTTGTACTAGTAAGGGCCTCAAATTCTTGGGCAATTTGGTTCCAAGTTTTTTACTGTATCATCCAGGGAAGACATTTTTACATTTCTGAATATTAAATTTAAACTAGTGATCCCAAAAACGACTAGAACTTAAGAAAAGTTATAGTTGGTTATAGCCACAGTATGTTATAGCCAAGGATTTTTAACTTATATAGGATTGCTCGATCCCTATTATTCAATATTGTCCGTTTTAGTGACGTCACTACGAGACCCGGATACTCTTTCTCTCTCTGTATTGTACGATTCCTTATCTATGACGCGTTGACAAATCACTGTCACTATCTAACTCATATATTTTGTATATCAATCCGATGACGTAGCCGCAAGACCCAATCACGTGATACGGCTTATAAATTCTATGGATCGAGCAATCCTATATAAGTTAAAAATCCTTGGTCATGATTGACATATTTTCTTGATTATGGTTGACGCATTTCATCTGTCTCACTTTATTATATAGACTTTCATATTTAATCAGTATTGCCAATATCACTAAACAGTCTTTTTACAAAAGGGCAGTTAAATTGTGTTGAAAAGACGTAATTTTTTAACTGCCAGATTTTAGTTAAAAGCAACTTTATAAAGAGATGGAAAGACCGGCCCTAAATTACATAAACTAGGAAAAAAATTAAAGTTTCATGTGAATTTTTCATACACAATTCGAAAAAGCCAATTAAGAACAAAGAATATTTCTTGCCTTGGACATAATTACGTATAATAGTTTCAGTAAGTTACTGCTAGATGACAGTGCTGTCAAAAAGTTACTAAATTATTTAGGGTCACTTTGTGTTTAGTGCGTCTACTGTCCAAGGCAGGGCTTAACTATTTTAAGGACAGTGAAAACGTATTGGAAACGGGCCTAATTATTCTTTGCCATTTATAAATTTAATAATGGGACACACTGACTGTTTCATATAGGGCTAGTAAATTTGTGACCTGCAAGATAAAAATCCCTAAATTGCAGTCGACCAGTACGGTTTTTGATTAAAATGTTACAATTTGTTTGGCCGATTGTATGTTCAGTGCGACATCTATGCTTGGGTTGCCTAAGTTCACACAGAATACGTTTAATTCAACCTCTAACTACTTTATAGATAAGGTAATGTAAACGCGCCCTTAATACAATTATATACAGTCTGTCCATAAAGTAACCCCCCCCTGCTAATTTTTGTACGAATCGAGTTAAGAGAGTTTTAACAAAATACAGGGTTAATCTCGTAAAATGAAGTTGATTCTGGCGATAATTTCGATTCTTCAAATTCGCAGATGGCGCCACGAGCGCTGTCAACTCAATTTTTTTAAATGGCAAAGTGTGCCGTGTTGCACCTTATTTAAAAGATAATTCAATTCTCTACTTTCTCGTTTTTGAAAAATGACAATCGAGTTAGCCGTTCTCTAGTTACAAGCGTTTCTGTTTCTAATCTGATCCATGAAGAAAATGTTAATTAATATTTTAATACAACAAATTTTGAACAAATATTTATTAAAATAAAAAATAAAAGATTTAAATAAGTTATTCAAAATGTTGTCCATTGACTTCTTGGCATATAAAAAGTCTACTTTGAAATTCTTGCCTGATATTTCATAAAATTTCTACAGGGATATTTCTACACATATGTGTTAGACGTTGCTGTAGTTCGTCGATAGGTATTTACTGGAGGAGTTCTGTAGACTTTTGACTTCAAATATCCCCATAAGAAAAAATCAAGAGGAGTTAAGTCCGGGGAACGAGCCGGTCATTCTATCGGGCCTCTTCTGCTAATCCATCTGCCCGGAAAATGATTATTTAAAAAATCGGTAACAGGTCCATAGAAATGAGGCGGGGCCCCATCTTGCTGAAATACAATACTTTGAATGTTATTGCCTGCTATTCTTTCTATCTTTGAAAAATTTCCTCCCGCAGCATTCTTAAGTACCGCTCTCCTCTTAAATTTTCTCTTAAATCTATCAAATCGAATAACTTAAAAAAATAAGAAAAAAGACCTATAGAAACCTTCAAACACTCTTAAATTGAACGCTAAACTACTTTCTCGAACCTTATTGACGATTCAGTGACAGTGGCAAGCAAAGCCAAGGAGACTTGATAAAAGCAAAATTTTTAAATATCGTTAATACAAACGCTTGTAACTAGAGAACGGATAACTCGATTATCATTTTTCAAAAACGAGAATGTAGAGAATTGAATTACCTAAATGAGGTGCAACACGGCACACTTTGCCATTTTAAAAAATTGAGTTGACAGCGCCCGTGGCGCCATCTTTGACTTTGAAGAATTGAATTTATCGTCAGAATCAACCTCATTTTACATGATTCACCCTGTATTTTGTTAAAACTCTCTAACTCGATTCGTTCAAAAGTTAGCAGGGGGGAGGGGTTACTTTATGGAGAGACTGTAGATGAACGGTCAAAGTCATAAAACGTTTCATAATTATGTGAAAAGATGTAAAAGGTTTTTTTTTATTAAAACTTTTTAATAAATACCTTTCAACATGCAACCCCTCCCTCTACCCCTATAAATTAACTGGCCATGTCCAGAATATTAACACACAATTCTTTCCGGAGATGAATTAATTTACCTGATACTGGGTACAATTGAAGCAGTGCCAGCAGCAGCTCTCCCCCTCTACGTACTTTTTGGCTTGACCCAGATCGCAAGGTAAGCTGCAGACGGACTCGGGTGGTTTGGGATGTCCCATTTTAAACTGGATCTCTGGAAAAGGAGGGTGGAAAGTCAAACATGAAAACATAATATGTGTAACACAGCGGGGCAATTGTGTTGGACGCCCGTCGTGATCAAGTTTTAAGTTTAAGTTTTGCGGGGGATGCGTCATTATGTTAACCGGTTTGGTTATTACTCATGCAGGGGAACGAAACAGGAACATGTTTTTTGAATTCGTACAAGAATGTTTTAAGTTAATATAAAATACCATTTTTGAACAAGTAGGTAGGTAATATTTTTGCCAATGAAAGCTGCTATGTCATAAAAATATTATAATATTTATTATAGCAATTATTATTTTGTATAGGTACCTACTTATATATTTATAAGTATTCAGTCGGAGCAATCTTTTTTTTAATGCCGTGTTAATAAATTTTCCAGGGTTCTAGAAGTCAATAAATAATATAAAAAAAATATGCTACTAAATAATATTAAGTGGTCAAAGGAAACGTTATAAAATAAATAGTTCTTATGCAAACTGATAGATTTATACATACAAAATTAATCCAGATATTACTAGATATTTACATATATACAACCAATTTTATTAATTTTTCACACGCGCAAAGAGTTAACGTGTATAATACCCTTGTATATACAGGGTGTTTCACATAAAAGTCCTCAGCGTCGTATCTCTTCAACGGAAAGATATATTTTGATTTTGAAAAAAAAAAAAAACAGTTGATAGAGCTTATCTATGGCTTCGTCACGTAGTTCAACATAATTTTTTCAGAGCAAATTGGAGATGGCGTTGAAGTCGAAAGAAATTTTTCGTTGACAGGAACTTTGCAACAAGGTTTATCCGATACTTTGTTCAATTCTAAACAATTTTTGTCAAATGACTATTTTTCAAAAACTTAATAGTTTCAGAAATATCGGGCTCTCTCTTCATTTGGTGAGGCCCAAACTCGAGCATATTTTAGAGTCTCGAATTCCTTATTCAATGAAACAATAATTATCCAACTTCTCCTTTGGTACACGTAATCCCCATCTCACATAGACTTCTCACTATAAAAATGAATTAATTGAAATGGGTCCCAGGGGCTGAAAAACAGATAGCACCCAATACATATAATCTCAATTTTCTCGAAAAGTATTGAGCGTCCCAAATTCTCCTTTGGTACACGTAATAAGCATCTCGTATAGACTACTCAGTATAAAAATCATTGACTTGAAATGGGTCATGGGGGGTGAAAATTAGATAGAAAGTGCCAAAACAAACAATTTCAATTTTCTCGAAAATTATTGAGCGTCCAAACTTAATACTTACAAGAGTGAAGTAATATGTATTTAATTTTGTTTCCTTCTAATCAAAACCTACTGTGATGAAGTTTCGTTATACATTCAGGATTTATTTTAGGACAAACGTACAAATAATTATGAATTATTCATTATACAAAATGAATTAGGTATTTAAAAAACTTTTGCCATGTTTTACAGAAATACCTACATATTATTTCACTATTTCTTAAAAAGAGTTATTAAATTGACTTGGATAATTATTATTTCATTGTATACGGTAATAATTCGAAACTCTAACTTGGGCCTCACCAAATGAAGAGCCCGATATCTCTGAAAAAAGTTTTTGAAAAATAGTCATTTAACAAAAATTGTTTAGAATTGAACAAAGTATCCTTGTTGCAAAGTTCCTGCTAACGAAAAATTTCTTTCGACTTCAGCACCATCTCAAATTTGCTCTGAAAAAAATCAAATTGAACTCCATGACGAAGCCATAGATGAGCTTTATCATCTGTTTTTTTCAAAATCAAAATAGATCTGTCCGTTGACAAGATACGAGGCTGAGGACTTTTATGTGGAACACTCGATATATACATATACATATATAGATTTATATATAAACTGATAATAGGTACTTGTATCGTGTACGATAAATGTGTATCATACGCTTTATTTTATTACACCTGCATCAAGCTTTGGACTAAATTAATAAACCTAGGTACAAATTAAAATAAAATCAGTAAAATTTTCTTTTTATTTAATACATTTATACAAAGTAGGTTACCTGATGTTTTCAAGTACTTTTAAGTACTGTCAGAGTTTGTTTGATAGTTAAATGAATTCAATTATCAAAATTGTGTTGTGTAAACAAAGAATTTTGTTTACGATAGTTGATAATTTATGTTTATGTAACTTAACAAATAAATATTTGACGTAATTTGACGTAAACACTGACGTAATTTGCCACATAACACCAAGACAGTATACTGCACTCGACTCGCGTTCCGCCAAACAAGTTGGTGTTTAAAACAGGTTGGAGTTTTAATCATCTTCAGATAATTCCAACTTGTTTGTCGAAACGCGCGTCGAGTGCAGTATAGTGTTTTTATGTTATATGGAAAACTACGTCAGTGTCATCTTCACATCAAAGGTTTCAACCCCTTTCAACATAATTTGACGTAAATTTAGTTAACTGCAGTTGTTGAATAGCAACTTTAAAAACACGGCGTGCTTAATGTTTATACACGCTTTTTAGGACTTTAAATGAGGATTATGACTATAAAACTAGATTTAGGTAACAACCACAGACTTAGTTTTTTAGAAACGAGAACATGAACTACCTTGTTGAAAGGGGAAATTATATCTTCACTGCCGCGAGAGGTTTTTGGAATGTATTAAATATATCATTGAGTGAACTTGAACGTATTTAACCCCACAAAAACTTTCTCCATTTGCGTGCTTTCTCGGCACACATCTGACAATTCGCGATTTATCGCACCGGTAATTCCATAATTTCATTAAGCAATTTAATAAATGGGCAAAGTATTACACGTGTAGGCCTGAGAGCTTTGCCACGCCGTAGATATTATTACCAGATTAAATTAAGCTGCTACTTGTAATACTGCGTGATAAAGGCCTTAATGGGGTGTGTATTATAATGCGCACATACAGCACACCGCAAGGCATTATTAAAAGATGAAGTTATCTACCTAATTAAAGACACACAAAGCCTTAAACAAGGGACGGACTAGGAGCTATTCCGCATGACGAACAGAGGAATACCAGACAATTCTGATTCATCAAAAATACTTTTGGGAATGCAAAACAAAAACAATAAAACAAAAACTGAGTTTGTAAAGACCACAAACCAGTATCAACGCAAACGTTTACGCTGCAAAAAAATACGCTGTATAATGGCAATTATTTAATAATAAATAACTAAGACAATCAGTGAGTCAAGAGATTTACTCACTTTAATAGGAAATAACTGAACTTAATAAGTTCAATAGGAACAAAATATTTAAATAGCAATTAAAATATTACCAGGTTTGAAAATATTTTGCTAATCTAGCACAATAATTTAATTAAGAATACCAAACATAAGCTCAGGTTGGCTGAATCTAAATTCGCAAATGAAAGATTGCTCTTAAATGAAAAGAAAACTGTTTTTCTGAATTTTACACCAAGGATCTCTAATATAATCAATCACTTCTCAAAACAAACGGAAAATGCATAGAATTAGTTTCATCAACAAAATTTCCGGGAATATAACGCTTTAAATTGGGAAAAATATATTAACGAGATGTAAGAGATGTAAGAAGCTCACACCTTCGTGTTTCGCTCTGTATGGGTCAGATCCAGACTGTATATGTGTATGTATACTGTATAGGTATAGATATGTTTCATTACAAGTAGGAATGTTTTGCTGTCTGCTGTCTTATTATTATGCACAGTTCTTTGCAAATGCAAAACAAATGCAAAGCAAATGCAAAGGATCAAATACGGCTTGACTTGACTTGACAGGAGAGAGAGTCATCCAATAAATCAGATTCTACAAACGAGAAGCTTGAAACCTTGAAGAGCAAAGTTTAGACCTCTATAATAGTTGTTGGTGTTGATAAAAGTAATGTTCAGCTCTTATTTAATAGAATGGATGTCCACTTGTTACAGCCACATTTTATAAACTAATTACTTCTGATGGAGCGCTTGAAAAATATTGGAAATGTTTAACCACTATTCGGTGCTACAACGAGGGAAACTTGGAAAACCTCAACGGGGGACAGTCAAACATCAGCTGATTGTAATCTCTTACAATAACAGCAAGCGGCATCTTTATTCTAGACCATCGCCAGAATGGTTGCAGTCTCTGCGAACAACCCTTAATCTACGAGTAGACAATTTAATTAAAAACTGTAGAATGGAAAGGGAATTTGAATCGACGACCTCTGGGTGGAAATAATAAATCCTGAGCCACCGGCTCGCCTATTTACTTATATATTTTATCAGACAAAGTGTTAGTTTGCAAAGATGGTAAATTCTTACTATCTAAGAGTAAATATAAAAACAAATTACGTATATATCAGTTATATTTAATTATATAAACGTAAATACTATGTTGGTAATTTATTTGAGGCTAGTTTGTACCTGACATTAAATCCATTCCCCATTCTAACGAATGAGGGAAATTTAAATCGCCCCAAAATATAAGAACATGAAGAATCCCCTTTTCCAAATGAAAAAATCTCCCGACGTGACTAATTTCCCGAAACAGAAGATATCGGTTGCAGGGAGAAGTGGAAACGTAATCTGAAAATCCCATTATAGCTAAGCAGCAGGAACAAAAGGAAAAGTTTATGCAAATGTGATACTAACTTCTGGTAGTAGGAAAAGATTTGTGAGTGACGGCAAAATTAACTGGTGAAGTTGTTGTGAAGGGAAATATGTTGTGACAGAACACTGGTTAAGTCAGTGACAACCAATCGGTTCATTCAAATGGCTCATTCAATTACATTGTAAGCCACAAAAAATTAATTTTGCGACTTAGTCTATCAAATAATTTGATAACTTACATGTTGCTTAAGATAACTAACAAAACTTTACAGTTAGGACTGTAAACTATTAAACCATAAATTACATTTCAAAAGTCATTTGAAGTTACTCTTATTTTTGAAAAATAAATTCTACACTGAGAAGATACTATTAATATACAGGGTGTTAGTTAAACATGCGGCAAAAATTCAAGAGGCTATTCCTTGGACTATTCTAAGGATATTTTATCCTTTGATGATTTTTGAAAAAGCGCTTTGTTGCAAAGATATAGGGCGAAAAAAATTTTCAGCAAATCCAATTTTGGTATTTTTCACATTATTAATGTAGGTGAAATAAAAGTATGGCGTACTACACTGGACGTATCAAGTAAAAGACATGTAAGAAAAAGGAGTTGTTTTTTCTTACCAACATCCCGTGATACTTCGGAGTGATTATTTTGCAGAATTGCAAATACTTTGAATGTAAGCAATTGGACAGTTTGGAAAATTCTGAGAGATAATTTGTTGTACCCATACCACATTCAACGCGTTCAGGCACTTCTTCCTGCGGATTTTGCTCCACGTATTGCATTTTGTCAATGGCTTTTGCACGCATTGGTTGAAATCCCTCAACTACTTAGGCTGATTCTTTTTACCGATAAAGCCAGTTTCTCGCGAAATGCAATAAGGAATTTCCATATTCCATGTGTGGGCTGACGAAAATCCAAATGAGATTTGTGAAGATCGGTTTCAACATCAGTTCTCGTTGAACGTTTGGGTTGGAATTGTGGGTGACTGGTTAATTAGACCGGTATTTCTACCAGGAAGACTTACTGGCGAAGTATACCGCATCTTTTTGGAACAAACGCTACCTCAGCTTTTGTAGGATGTACCATTGGCTACAAGACAGGCAATGTGGTTTATGCATGAATGTGCACCACCTCATTTTAGTGTAGATGCTCGAGAGTTTTTAACAGCAACATACGGAGATCGCTGGATTGGTCGAGGTGGACCTGACGTATGGCCTGCTCGATCCCCGGACTTAAACCCCCTGGATTATTTCCTATGGGGCCATCTAAAGTCATTATTTTATACTAGGCCAGTGAAAGATGTGGACGATTCAAGAGATCGGATAATTGGTGGGTGTAACTAAATAAGAAACGACCCTGGTGTTTTTGAAAGAGTTCGGGAGTCTATGAGGAGAAGATTGGAGGGTTGCATCCGAGCTGGAGGTAGCCATTTTGAACAATTCTTGTAGGTTCAGAAATCTTACATGTAATTTTTAGTAATAAATTGTTATTTGTTAAAATTTTTTTTCGCCCTATATCTTCGCAAGAAAGCGCTTTTTCAAAAATCATCAAAGGATAAAATATTCTTAGAATAGTCCAAGGAATAACCTCTTAAATTTTTGACGCATGTTTAACTAACACCCTGTATACAATAGTTTATAGATGACCCAATCATTCCACTTTGAGAAAAAAAATAGCAAAAAACTAAAGATAATCGGCAGCTCTTGATAGAAAAAAATGAGATACGTGCGCTTCAACTAAATTATCTTAATAAAATAAACTATTATAGAAGTGAAGGTACACCAATTATATTTTTAGTCGAAATCTTACCTATTTATGCTGGCCATATCTTTTCCCAGAGTTGGTCAGATGGTAGTAGTAATGGTTTGTGTAATAATATTTCTAAAGGAAATCGCCTGGGCGACATGGGTTTCATGGATGATTGCCTTTTAGTATTTGAATCTGGATCAAAGTCTGGCTATTCTCATTCTCACAATGATAAGAACTTTAAGAATTATGAAAAGTAGCTAAATGAGAAGCTGATTCCAAATTTACTACCCCATTCTGTAGTGGTCATGGATAATGCACCTTATCACAATGTATAAATCGACAAGGCACCAACAAGTAATTCTAAAAAAGTGATAAGGTAGACTGGTTAACTGCTAAAATTATACACTTTGGTCCATCATCTCTGAAGCTACAACTGTTTGAGATAATTAGACAACATAAAAAACAACACATCATTTACAAATTCGATAATCTTTTACACGACTATAGACATATTCCACTTAGACTTCCGTCTTATCATCCAGACATAAACCCCATAGAAATCGTTTGGGCTCAGATTAAGAATAGCGTTACAAAGAAAAACGTCTTACCTACCTATATAATATAATACCTATTGGAATTGTAAATTATACTTAATAGTTGTGTGAGATAATAAATATGTTATTTATTGCTAATAATTATTTAAATTATCTTTTAATAAAAATCATCACTCATAATTTATTTCAGTAGTCACTTTCCAAGCACGCCACTGAGATCTGTATTTACGATTTCCTAGAAATCCATCGTACCCTGTTCTAGGAATTCTTCGCCTTAAAATTTTGTCAGCCTGTACCTAAATAACAAAGGGAGAATCCTGGATCTGCGTTTTATACGTTAAAATATGATATGCGATATAAAATTTTATTATCGGACGGTAGTGTCCTGCAACTATTTTCTGTAAGCCACTCTGTAATGGAGACATTTCCAAGTCTACGGTGACATACATATAACAGTTGCAATATTGCAGTTATTGTAGTTAAATTAAGTACATATATGCGCTCCATTTTGCTTTATAACGGTTATATCATACAAAGTAACATCAGACGCTGCCGAGTTTGGAAAATTTCTCTGCCTGAATTTTAATATTTTACACGAGGCAGTTGTACGTTATCCATAAAATATACATGAAACTTTAATGTAAAGAAAATATTGTAACACAGACATCATTTTCCTTGAATCCTATGTAAAATCAGTTTATTTATAGAACCATACGCGAAATTATTAACGAAATTCAGATAAATACCTAAATAAAATGTACTGTTGTAGAACACATTGACCAAAGTCTGAACGAGGCAATTATAATAAATTATTCGGAGTAGTGGTGAAAACTTTAATCGGAAGCTTTGGATGTGAGAAAATAAAACATGATAAAGACTAAATGATAAGGTAAGAACCGTGGAAACTTAGAGAAGACAAATGCTATAATGGATCTATAAATATTTAATATACTTCCTCTGTATTATTTCTAAAGGACAAGTGTATTAAGGAGTAATGGTACTGTTTTATTATCTGTAAATTGCCTCGAGAACAAAATCAAATAATGTTAGACATTCGCTTTGAATATTAATGATGTTCTCAACAAAACTTAACTTACACTCGAAAGTTACTGCAAGGTCTTTAAAACTGTTGTATTTCTTGCTATTGGTGCCTTCAATTTTGTAATTAAAATCGACAGAATTATTTTCTCGGCTAAATGGTAATAAATTATTCCTATTGAGAAATTAGTATTGCTAGATTGAAGACGAAGGCAATATTAGACACAGAAAGGTAGAGCATTAAGAAACGCGTTGGAACTGGCGGACAAGATCACTTATAAAGATTATAATTATTAACAGTCCAAGGACCGAGCCTTGTGACACTCCGGAGGTTACCAGAATTTCAATCGATTGGAGACCATGATACTCAACAGTTAGCTTTGGGATAGATAATAGGTGAAAAAACGAATGTAGTCAAGCCTACATTATATACCTATATAGTTACAGTAAGGAACTATAATCTGGCCAATTGGAATGCTTTAGAGAAATTTGCGTAGGTGCAACTATTAGGATAATATCCACGTCTTTCAGGATAAAGTTTCAATGAAGAAAAAGAATATCATGTAACAAAAATTCAAAGGCTTTGGAAGGGTTGCAGATAATTGTGATGGGACAAAAATTACCGACCTGTGGAAAAAATTTTACCATATTTCTTTATATCTAGGAACCTACAAAATTGTACTGAGAGGCCTTATAAACAACATATTGGTATTGCAAATATAAGAGCTGTGAGTTTCGGTTTCAGTTTTGTAGAGCATTCTGACATGGTGGGAATAGCACCACAAGAACAGTTTATGTTTGGTGGAAGATTAACAACACTTGGACTTGAAGATTTAATATAACCAAACTGGGATATCTTATGAATCATGCTATAGGCAATATAACTTGTTACATTGTAGAAACAATTTTTGATACTTGCAGGAAAACAAATATTGAAAAACATCTACGAAATATTGACAGTATGTATGTGACAGTAAGAGGTCGTCACTGGTGTGGTCCACTGTGTAGAATCGAAAAAAAGTTGTGTGCAAGGTAGTGAAACAAAGCCATGCAAAATCTATATCTGTTTATCTGGCATTGATAGACATTCTTTTATCCAATAAAGAGTATTATGTTAATTGACTGATGCTTGTCGACTGATGATTGCTGAAGGTCGGTCAGTCCCAGTCCGGTGTAAATAGAAGAGGGAGCGGCTTGATTGAAATATATGATGGGTCGATCTAATTGTTCCGGCTAACCTATAACTATTTCAGGAATTCCCTACATCGGTAAATAATGAGTGTTACTGTTGACCTAGCGATTTAATGAGACGGGATAATTTTATATTTCCGCATTTCTCAAACTAAACGACATTTCTTAAAAAAGTAGCAACATCGCATAATATGCCGGGAATAAATAGAACGCGTTTCTGTTCCACTCTCTGAACATGTTGTGTGTCTCCTACTGAGTAGACTTCAGAAGCGTAGCACGGTTTGGGTACTTCGTGCACACCTTTAATTCATGTTTTTGTGCTTTCAAGTGTTTACTTATAGCTTGAAATAAGGTTTTATGTGATTGTAATATTAATATAATATTCTATATTGGTTCAGAGCAATGCAGTGGTCGTTGCACCATCAAAACTTTTTAGATTCATTGTAAGTCCAGGATTCTGATAAGTTTATATATAAATGGAAGAAATATTCATTATAATATCAATATCTATCCACAAAGTAAATAAAATACGAGTTGAAACTATCTAATGAAATCAAAATTAACTCAATTAATTAATACTCAACGTTCCAATAAATTAGAAAATAAAATTATTAGCACATAATACAGTATTTTTTTTTTTTTAGATGAAAAGCTTTGGTCTGGTTCCTTTATGTCTCTCGCTTAATTATTCCAGATAAAACTTTTTATGACCGCTACTTACATAAAAGGCCCATCAATTACCAAAACCCTATAAAGCTGTAGGCAAACCCAAATTCAGGTTTTAATAAATCAATTTTTATTGAGATAGAAACGCACCTTCCGCAGCTAATAATAGAAATGGCGTCGGTTACAGGAAAAAGGAGTAACTGCTCACCCGTTATAAAGGACGTCCGTAAATAGTGAGTAATATTTTCCAGTGTGTTCAATGACTAAAAGCAAGATTTTTCTTCATATAAGGTAAAAATATAGGACTTTCCAAGAGAGCTATGGACACTTACAGGGAGTAAATGGCTAAGTTAAATTTGGAAGCATCTTTTCTCTGCTACAATAAAATTATTTTCAAAATTGTTGTTTGTTATCATCAGCTACGTTCCAAACTAGTGGAAAGTGGGGTAAATTTTTCTACACTTGCCTTTTGCTCTATAGTTTTCCACTTTTTGTTATGAAAAATGGCATTTTAGTGTTAGAACGCCACTGTGTTGCAGGATTGAAAATATACATTGATCTCCAGTAAAATTTATTTCAAAATTATCTTATACATAATAGGCATTAAGTAGGTAGATTTACTCGACAGAATGCAATAAAATTATTTCTCTTACTGTAGAGTGTGAAAAACAAAAATAATTTGCCAAAAGTAATTGAACTGCCAGTTACAGATACCAAAATGTAACTTATCTGTTTTAGGACAGAAAAAATCAGTGACTATATGTACTTCCTCAAGGGAGTATGAAGTACTTTCATGTTTATATAAAGTAAAATATTGTCCCCTCATTTCAGAACATCCTCTACTCTACTCTGATACCAGTAGAATTAACGCAATGAAGGTTTTGGCTAACTTTATTTATTTTTTCAATGAAAAACAAAAAAGAGGACTTACAGTCAGATACATGGACAAATATCCATTGATTGAAGGATTTATAAATCTTTTTTTATTAAAGACAACAGGACCAAATTGTTTTTTATTAGAAAAAGTAATTCGTGTACGTAAAATTTATTTTTATACGTAAAGTGATATGTAATTAAAATATTTACCTTTGGAATTACCTACTATTCAGTTTACATTCCACCTAAATGAGGTAAACAAATATTTGATTAAAAATTAAGTCTTTAAAGTTAGGTACCTTTAATATTTGCATACTTGGAAAATAAAATAAAATGCCATAAAGGGTAAAGTAAATATTGTCTCCTGCAGTCAATGATCATAAAGTGGCTACAAGTCTACATAAATTAACTCTTTATACAGGGTCTTGCACCACAGCTCCCTTCTTTTGTAGCTCATGAACTGGTGCCTTTATAAATTTCGTTCAAATTTGACTGCAAACTATTTGTAGAGAGGCACATTTTGAAAATATTTTCAAATATACAGGGTGCTCTAAAAACATGTACCATACTAAAGTTATGTTTTTTTAAATGGAACACACTATATATTTTTGCATTTTTGGATTCTGCATGCAAATTTGGTGTCAGTTTATGTTATATTCCCTATAGCAAAACTTAGCCGTTTCGAAGATATTCGACATTTTATAGAAAAAGTTACATTTGTTACCACTATTTCAAAGTTACATATCTTACACAATTGAACAGCGTTTATTTTAATTTTTATATGTCAGATAGTTTAGGCATTGGCCTTTCTGAAAATAGTTAACAGAAGTCTGTAATACATACAGAGTGTTTAATATTTACTGAGCAACACGTCAATTTTGAAACGTGCAAAACTAATTTTTTTCAAATAGCACACCCAGTATATTATTCTACAGTTGAAAGTACCATTCAATTCTGAATTGAATGATATGGCATTGTCTTATACCTATCTCTTAAGGCGCTCAAGATATAATCAATTTTATAATAAAGTGCTCGAAAATTTAAGTTACCCCGTTTCTAAGTGGCTTCGAATCAAATAAAACAACTAGAAACATTTCAAATTTATTGTCAGTTGCTTTGAGTCTTATTATGGCTATGATTAAGCACAAAATGTAAAAAATTACATCGATGTTAAATAATTGTTTACAGATTTAATTGTTACGTAACCCTATAAGAAGAAGTCTAATTTTGTACATCAAATTATGCTTTAAGAAATCGGGTCACCTGGTAAAGACAACAAAACAACTTGTCTAATTTGTTTGCTATCAAACTTGGTGTCGACAATTTAAGTTAATTACAAATATTTATACTTATTTCAATAATTTTGTTGTTAGTTTAGTTGTTATAGTTAGTTAAGTACTTAGTTTAGTTAGTTGTTTCAATTTATTTTTATAATGAAGTATAGTAAATAAAGAAGAGCTAGCTGACATGATTTCTATATTATTTGAGTCTGAACGAAACAACTGTCTCTTAGCGAATAGAATTTAACCGTCAAAGTTTTTGAAAATTTATTATAAGATTGTAGACTGTGAATAATTATTTAATATTGATGTTTTTGATGATTGTTGATAATTTTTTACATTTTGTGTTTAATCATAGCCATAATTATAGTCAAAGCAACTGACAATAAATTTAAAATGTTTCTAGTTGTTTTATTTTATTCGAAGACCACTTAGAAACGGGGTAACTTAAATTTTCGAGCACTTTATTATAAAATTGAGATAGGTAGGTATTATTAAGAGATAGGTATAGGACAATGCTATATCATTCAATTCAGAATTGAATGGTACTTTCAACTGTAGAATAATATACTGGGTGTGCTATTTGAAAAAAAATAATTTTGCACGTTTCAAAATTGACGTGTTGCTCAGTAAATATTAAACACTCTGTACGTATTACAGACTTCTGTGAGCTATTTTCAGAAATACCAATGCCTAAACTATCTGACATATAAAAATTAAAATAAACGCTGTTCAATTGTATAAGATGTGTAACTTTGAAGTAGTTCTAACAACTGTAATTTTTTCTATAAAACGTCGAATATCTTCGAAACGGCTAAGTTTTGCTATAGGGAATATAACACAAACTGACACCAAATTTGCATGCAAAATCCAAAAATGCAAAAATATATAGTGTGTTCTATTAAAAAAAATATAAATTTAGTATGGTACATGTTTTTAGAGCACCCTGTATATTTGAAAATATTTTCAAAATGTGCTTCTCCACGAATAGTTTGCAGTCAAATTTGAACGAAATTTATAAAGGCACCAGTTCATGAGCTACAAAAGAAGGGAGCTCTGGTGCAGGACCCTGTATAAGCTTTCCTGAAATTACTTTAATTTGTTCTTTTATTTTTATTTCTCTTTGCACGCTTTTATACCTTAGGAGAGGTCATAATCACAAGATAAAATATCACAGACTGCAAACAAATGTTCAGTGCACTCAATTTAATTAGAAGAGAAAAAAGTAACTTTTTAAACCCTTTTTAATTTGCTTGCAACTTGCTCAAGCCTATGACCAAGCTGTAGATCAGTCGGAAACAAAATTTGAATTCCATAGCAAATAAAAAGAAGATGATACATTTATCTTGTATGGGAAGGATAAACTTTCTATCCAGTTTAGAAGTGTATCGATCTCCTGTATGTACCAATACGTTGTAGCTGACAATTTATTTGGAAAACTCTTTTCGTCATGTTTACTTCTCCGTAATAACATAACATCTGGAAACTTCAAACAGCCCGTATTTTCTGCTCGGTTGCAATATAATATGGGTCAACGTTTTCCCTCGTACAGGGTGTGTACGAAAACCAAACTAATATTCATAATTGTCCTGAGGAATCTTTACCATTACTAACTAGTTGGTGAAGATGAATGAAAAATCCATATGTCTTACTGGATGAGCCACAGGTAAAGTTTAAATTTGACGAAAGGTCGCGTTATCACCGCTTAGTGTTCCATCGTCCATCGTTCTGCTTCAGCTCGTCGCGTTCCATTTTGTCACAAAAAAGCATTGTTGTTAAAAACAGAACGATGAAATTGCTACTAATCTCGCCGTTCTTAATGAAACACGTTCAAATTCTCTATCGAAAAGTCGAAAATGACAATATGGTGACATGTTTTCAACGTATTTTAGGCGATTTTAATCAATTTTAACTCTGCCTTTGTTAAGGTACGTTCAGTACGGAGCTTGGATGATAGATCATAGACTGGATGATAGATTAACTTTTACTAGCGCTGATAAAATGTACAATGTATTTCAATAGAGCCGTTCACTACGGAGATGTGATACTAGCAGGGAATACATGATACACGAGTGGTTTGTACTCGATTGTATTTTGCGGAATAGTCAGTCAATTCTTCTGCGAGCTGAAGTAGGAGTAGGAGTATGGATGCCGAAAAATTAATTAGAGAAGTGTTTATTAGAGAATCTTTGTGGAATCAGGCCCACTCTGATCACCATAATAGATTTATTTTGGAGAAACAGTGGGAAGAAATAGGAAAAAATATGAATGCTGCAAGTAAAAGTAATATTTTATTTTTAAATAAAATACAATTTATTACATATTGTGAAAGAGATGTGTGTAGGTCTCGAATAACAAACGAATTAATCCAATATTGAGTATATTAACGTAAAATACATTAGAGACTTTAGCAAAAGTAAAATACTTAGTATTAGGAAAACCGGGTGTTCACTTCAACTAGTGGTTCCGTTCATCGGATCTATGATGAGTTGCTATAGTATTCATTTTAATTTATTTTTATCATTTTAACAATATTGCAAGCGATTTCTACAAACATAACTTTTAAATGTATCTAACAAATTTTGCTGTATCTGAAATATGCGTAAAACCCCTGGGAATATTTCCGTAGTTGAGGATATAAATGGTAAAGTCTTCCAGTCGGTGCCTTTCCCTGTTTATGGAATGCACATGATACTTTCTTAATTTTTGTTTCCTTTTGGTGAAAAGGTAATATTTCGTTCTTACCGAACAAAAGTAACTTTTACCAGACATTTTGAAGTAGGTATACTAGCTGTTAAAAGCGTTAATGCACAGCTCCGTTGCGAACGCCTATCAGCGTTTATATTTTTCACTATTATTCTATCATCATTCATCTATCATCTATATCCTATCATCCAAGCTCCGTACTGAAGGTACCTTTACTCACACAGTATAAAAGAGATAATTGATGCATCTATCCGGTATCTTCCAAATTGCGGTATTGCTTTAACTTCTTGCAACAAAACAATCTAATTTATTACTGTGTTGCAATTAGGGTAGTCCATAGATACTTATTTTTTGTAATAATACCAACCTGAATTATAAAAGAAACGTGTAATTTAGCAGAAAATAGCCACTTACTGCAGAAAGAAGCTCTTCTCAACGGAGATATAAATTTCCATTATTAAAGCAGTTGAGAAAGTCTTCGGTGTTTGTGTTTGAAGGTATTATACTTTATTTATCATCATCTAACATCAGTCGCTAGAGTACCTACTACAATGAAAGGAGGTATTTCTATACCGCGAGTCTTGTTCCTTGGATATATTTTATTTAACAACGTGTATATGTTTCTTTTCGCTAAAGGATGGGCCAGTTTTATAGATATATTTCCTTTACTTTGTCTTGATTTTGTACGAACTTGTTCACGAGATAGTTGATTGAAGTGGTTGTTCCGAGAAATAATGTTGTGATTGTTAAAGATGAGCATCTAATGGCTACAGTACAAGGTTTTAAATTTATAAAATTCAATCTATTCTACCCCCTTAATAGATGTGTTCACAGTATGTTGATACAGATTTATGTAAATAAGTAAATAATTCCAGTAAAACCAATTTTATATTCAGCCTTATACCAAAAAAAGTGTACCCCTCTAAGGATATAATTTCGCTTTAGGCGAAAATGTCCAATTTCCCTAAGAAAGGGAAGAAAAGGCAATTTGTTAAGAGTCTCACAGTTGTCAAGATAAGATTTCAAAGGTGAAGTAATATAAATGTTCTGAATATTTTACTGAAATGTACCGACCAAATATAAAACGTAACAATTTTTTAACTTTAAATACAGAAGTCGTTTAAATTAAATTAAAAATGTTATAGTTCCTTAAAATATCACTGTTTGACTGGAGAAGTTGGCACATGTCACGAAAGTCGATAAATAATTATAATAATTAAAGTATAATTGAAGTAGCATATACTACATATACATTCACTATTTACATACACTCTGATATTCAAATATGAAAAGAAAAATTAAAATATTATTAACATAGGTACTTTATAACAGCGCCATTGGTACTGATAGAGATTTTTTGAGGCATTATTTTTATTGAAGACATTAGCAGATCTTGTTAAAATATCTCACAAGGAAGTGGCTATTAAATTGTCACGTAATACGGATCCACTGTTATTCAGAAATCTGTAATATTGATGGAGAAATTAAAATGATTGAAATCTCAATTCCTTGCGCCTGTTAAATCCTTCTTATGGGGAGCTTTCGAATAGATATCTTAGTTAATAAAATATAATTAGGAAATGAAAATTTCAAAGTTAGAAATGTTTTTTCACATCAGATTTAACCACTTTCAACCATTTAAAGTTTTTAACAATTTCCTGACAAATTATCTAAAAAATAACCATTAAGAAGGAATAGTACCTTAAATTAATTGGTGTAAAGGCACTAATGACAGAAAACGGATAAATGATATATCAAATGCAACTGGTTTGTAGCACAAACAATGAATCCTGGCATAATTTGGTGAATTCTCACAGGAAAGCTGAACGAATCAATGAATCATTCCCATATTTCTTACTCCACTTATATAGGGGAGCAGCCAATAGGAATATGTGTATCTTTTACTATTATCTATATCCTATCTCACCTCTTACTCTACTGCTATCTATTTCCTATCTTCTTCCATCAAATTAATCATAGCAACTCGAATGAGTTTGTTCAAATTATAACATTTTAAATAATATTAGCAGTTAGATAGGTAGGTAAATTACCAGCGAGCTTGTAAAATCGTTTGGTAGTGACAAGTTGAAAACTCTGCGGTTTTTATTATATGCTTGACTAAAATAAACACTTATAGTGTCATCCAACCAAAATTTTGTGATGCCAAGTACATAAATTATTTTAATGTAATTATAATTACATTAATTATTTTTCAGAAACATTTTCCAGTGCAGGTAAGTTGATACTTTTACGAAACATAAAATCAGCATAAATACATATTCATTATTCAGATGCTGTTGTATGAAAAATTAAAGCTCAAAAGGGCATATATAAACATTTAAAAGATGTATCTGACTGCCGAGAACAGTGGAAAAACTGTGAGAACAATATTTCTAATAGCAGTAAAAAGTATAATACATGTGGCCATTATTTCCCCTCGTTGAATCTTAGATAAGTCAAACCATGAATGTTTTGATAAACCTACGCAGTGACATGGGTTGGAACCATTTGTTTGGTATTTGATTCAAAAGCTCTAACAACTTATACACCGACCCACACTGTCTACCCGTAGATATACTGTGTACCAAATTGAAATGGCCTCTATTTCAGTTTTTAAAAATTTATTTTTCAGTTAGATCGAACAAAATTACATTGGATTGAAAATTAGTGTGGAACTGTTTATACGTAAACATCTTACTTTATATAGGAATTTTATTTCTTATTTTTACCTGACAAAACTGAAATTGTAGTAATCCTCCTTAGCCTAATGTACATAATCCTCCTGTTTATACGTAGTGTCCTCTATCAGTGTAAAATCTCAATAAGAAAATAGGTAATATGAAACAACTATGAAAACTGAAAAAGCACGGAAAAGGAAATGGATACGAATTTATATTTCAAGAACCTGTATTCAGAATATCAGACACCTCGGTGCATGGTACTTGATAATGTTATTTAAAGCCTGCCACCCTAGGGAATATTTGATTAAAACACCATCGAGCACTGATATCTTGCAGCTAACCAGAAAGAAAATAAGGCAGCTATCGGTAGTATTAAATGAACACTGTACTTTGGCAAAACATCTATAAATATAGCATCTCTAATACATCGTCTGCTTCCTTTGCTGATGTTATAACAGACATCAGAACGTTATATAATTTTTGAGTGCGAGACTTCTATCAACATACAATTTCTGGAGGCACAGATGGCAGTATGTATTCTAGAATGAAAACTTCATAAAACGGTAAAGTTCCAGATCTTTTAGATTTGGTCACAAGTGAAAGATCCCACTATTTAATTCTAATGAAACAACAAGAAACAAAAGTTTACAAGTTGCAGTGCTGAAGATTTTGAAAATCAATACTAGGTTTATTTAAATAATACACATAAAGCTTTATTTATAGCTATAAGCATTGAGTTTGAAGTAAACAGTAGAAAGCACAAAAACGCGAATAAAAAATGTGCACGAAGTGCCAAAACCCTGCCATACACACCTGAACTGAGCTGATATATTGATTATATTTGCTTAATTACAACAGATAATTTACGTCTGTAGTGAATTTAATTAAATTAATGATATTTCGAGCACCCGCAACCGCAGGTACACCAGTAATATTTAAAAGCGTCGGGTTGCGAAAAGCTCCCCTTACGCCATGAATGATACCCCGATTTCATAAAGAAAGAATAAACATTCCAAAAGATACACACTAATAATTAAAAAGGCCGGTTGCAATTTAATTTCCTCCACAGTATATTGTTCCAAGCCCTGATTAAATCTTGCATTGATATATTCTCCATTGTTCCTATATTTTCGCTTGTAAACCCAAATTAAACCCTCCTATAAAGAGCAGTAAAAAATTCTAAGGGCATCAGGTGATAAAACGGTAATTGTCATTCATGTGGAAATTTTAGAAGAGTAATTAATCATACCCCCCTTTGAAAGATGTTTTGTGAATTACCTTCATTATTAAGGACCCTTGTCTATTCCGGTCACTTGAATAATATGTTGGAGTGCTGGTTGTCTAACTTTTGAGGCATTATTATTATTTGAGGAGATAGATTAACATTGCTATTGCTTTTGAAATATTTACTGCAATGACTAAATTGGGTACTATGATTACAGCCTTTACTAGATATAGTATTCATCATTACTGACTTTTTTCAATTTCAGAGGTACGAAGCAGCTAAGTTGATTTATAAAAGTGAATTTTATGTTATGTTTTAAAAGTTATTGAATATCTTAAGACCCTCTTAAGTGTTTAAAAGGGTTCTTTCACGCTTACAGAATTTAGTGGATCTATGTTGTCTATCGAGCCGGTGGCTCAGGGCTTAGCGTCTCTATCGCTCAACCCAGAGGTCGTGGGTTCTAATTCCCATTCCCCCAACAATTTTTCATTAAATTGTTTACTCGTAGATCAAGGCTTATTCGCAGGGATGGCTTGGCAACCATCCTGGCGATGGCCTAGTATGGGAAGAATGTCAGCTTGGTGTTAATGTGAGAGATTAAAATCAGTTGATGTTTGACTTGTCCCCCTAACTAATGAGGTTTTCCAGGTTTCCCTCATTCCAGCACTGAATGGTGGTTAGGGCCTACCAACGTAAGTCGTTCCTGAGGCGCAAATGCGGCCCGCGAAATAATAATATGCCGCCCCATCTCCCACACAAGTCTCCGACTTTCGGGCTAATCCTTGTGATTAGAATGAGGGGTAGAGATATTATTATTATTATTATTATTATTATTATTATTATTATTATTATGTCTTATAGTAAATATTACAATAAGAATAATCTTGCGTTGACTGAAGAATGAACGAGACTCGTAATGCATTGCAACACATTACAGAGGCCATCGATGTTCACTAAAATAATCAGAGATTCAGCAAGAGTTATCTCAAACGTCCACTTGAAACAAACAAAATTTTACACAGTAAAAATTTAACATACTTTTTAATAAGGCAGATTATTATTGTTAACATCATTTTTGTTTCACTTATATTATTTAATATAAACGTTTTCCCGTTAAATCTCAACAAAATCTTTGCGGATATAGTAAGGACCTCATTCACAAAGTCATAAAAAAGTAGGTATAATTTAAAATATTGTAATAAAGAAGACTAAGGAACTGAGCAACGGTGTTATTAGATCTGTCCGTGCCTGCGTGCCTGAGACACTGACTGGCATACTAAATTTTCAAATTTGTAACTTTGGAAACATCAGCGACAGTTGTACCCAAACTTTTCACACAACCATTCATTATAATGTCAACTTTCTGTCTTACAGTCGTTGCAGATTAGGGAAGCGACTAACTTTAGATTCTGGTGCGAATGTCAACTCATGTTCGTGTTCGGGCAATATTTTTATCAACTTCGCTTTTACATATCGTTTGAGTTGTAAAATTTTGAATTAGGCAATTTTCCTTGTTAGTACAGGATACTGCAAAAACAATGGTGCGGGTTTTGTTTTGATAACATACAGAAAATATTTACAAGTCGAAGGGGTTTTAAACTATCATTTAAAACTGACACTTTATTATCTTTATATCTGTCGGTTTAAGGTATGGAAAAAATACCTGATCACCATATATGAGAGACTCGCGATATATACGGAGTGTATTCCATTATTTCCTCTCTTTCTTTAATATATAAAAAATTTGAAGTGGCCTCTAATTAGCCATTATGAATATTAGTAGGTAAGCTAGGCGGGTATGGGACCGGAAGTGACTTGGACGGTCTGTCGCCGTCATAGGTATGGGGGCAATTAAGTCACACAGTCACTTACGGTCTGACGTTGCAGATACGTGACGTTATACGTGACGCTGACCCCCTCAATCTGTGGCTGTATCTGTGATGTCAGGCGAAAAGTGACTGAAAAATTGAATTTAGTTTTAATTTAGTTGACCCTGTCAAGATTAGTTGACCGAACAAGTATGTTATTTATTTATTCCACAGTTAGTTGTATTTCAATTGGATTTGAAATTATTTTGATGAATTGGTTATATCATATAAAGAGCCTAATACTTATTTAACACCTTATTTAATATAATAAATATTTCAGTAGCAATATAAATAAGGTAATATTATCGCAAGCTGAGATGAATTATTTCAGAGATAACCAACTGATGTAAGAAATGATTACATTAATAGATAAAGTAAATTCCATAAATAAATTGTGCTTTCTAACTGGTTTCTCTTGACAGAGTCTACACCAAGGGAATTGGTTGAGCGCCCAAGCACTTATGCAGAGTGTAGGTGTGCAATTGTTAATTAACTAATTTGCATGCCTACTCGATTTAACTTTAAGCTTTGGGAAATATTATTGCAATGAGGAGCATGTCAGTTCGACGAGTTGATCGATAGTGCCGTCAACATTATATAATTATTATGATTGCAGGTACAAGGAGATCTAGGTTAGTTGCTAGTCTCGATTGTATTAAAGAAAGAATAAAATTCAGGCATTTAGTATTTGATTTCAGTAACTTACATAGTATAAAGGTTGTCACTGCATCTTACTCATTAATATATCATATTAAGATATATTATTAATGAAATAATATTGTTTTCCTTGTTACCTATAACCAGATGTAGCAAAAACCTAAATAACGTGTTGGAAGCAATTATTATGTGAACTAAAGTTCCTTTCAATATCGAATGGGGAGACCTTACTCATCCTGCAACGGGCTTTAATCATCAAAGTATTGATTTCTGACTTTTTCTTTGTATGACAAGACTATAGGTTACAAGAATCGCAGAAATAAGAGATTAATATTTAAATAACTTCACTATGCTTCAGCATATATTTTTGTTTATTGCTATTATAAGTTTTTTTGGTCTATTAAAAACCTAATTCTTTTTAGTATTGTCCTTTTAATACAGTTAATTAATAAAACAAAAATATAAAATTAAAATTTCATCATTACTAAAGGTATGACTAAGTCAAATATTTTTTTGTTGTCATCAATTATCCATATATAACACAAAATTCTATTTAAACTCAAAATTATCAACAGTTCATTGTGAGGTTAATTCATTCTCAGTCAAAATATTTGACTGAGATTATATCAGGGAGATGTAGTTACACACTACATTGACTCTAGCGAGTTTGTAGTTAATTAGTACCAATTATGCATTGTTGGTTGCCTATACTATTATGTTTGTAATGAACAAAACGGGTTTCAGCAAATATTTCAAGTTGGAAATGAATTATTTGTTACAAACAAAAGGAATCTGAGTGCCGAGTCTCCCGAGAAAATAACTACCTAAGCATCTACAGACGTCGCCGTTTCGAAATTCTCGTTCTCTTCAGTATTTCGTCATCTAGGATGGTATATCTCTTTAGCAGAACTGTGTAATGTGGAGAAATGTGTACTGCAGTATTCCAAGTACTTCAAGACATTATTTATATTTATGATTCCTTTTGTTTGTCTTAATTTGACTCACATAATTTCATCCTTGTTGCGTCGTTTATCCTACAATTATATTTAAGAAAAGTTTCTACATTTACTGCCGTGTAACGTTTGTGTAATAAGTTATCATTACTGTCAGTTATAGCGGAAACCTTGTACATTTTGCTCTCATCTCGACCTCACCTGACATATTCAGTCTGAGTTCTCCCTCGAGGTACTCCCCTACTCTGATCCACTGGTATTTTCCGTATGCCGTCTGCTTGAAATGAATTATGTTGTAGCGGGCAGGACCGTCCCCATTGTTGTCGAAGTGAAATTGATCTCCGCTGAGACCTGGAAAAAGATTATAATTGATATATTACCTTTGCAAATGGAAAACATACGTTTAAGCTCTTGTATTCATATATCATGGAATTGGTATAAGCTCTTGGCTATTCTCAAGCATACACAATCATCTTATTTTATTTAGTACTCGACGTACTGTGAAATTAGTGCTTGCTTTTGCTTTTGTTAAGAGCATAATAACTATTTTTAGGAACACTAATCATCTGACATTCTTATAGTAGTAAGTTCAAGTTATACATACAGTGCTTTCGAAAAGTAACGAATAAATTCATTATTTTAGAAATTGAGAAGTTTTCTAAAAAATTCCCTGACACGTCGATTTTGTTTTTAAAAACGGCACTTTTTGACATACGACCCATATTTGTGACGTCATCGTTGTTCGAGATATGACGTCATCGAAAATTTTTTTTAAATAGCAACCCCCCCATTTTGACCACGCCATTTGAAAGAGCGTATCATTCTACATACGCATCATGAAAAATTATGGTTGTCTGGCAGTAGCCTTAGCGACCGAGAATGTTTTTTATTGTTGTTAGATAAAAACCTGAAATCGTACTTTATTAAATAGTTTTTTCTGTTTTTTGAGTTATTTCTTTAGTTCTTATCTTTTGTTTGGCAAAAGCACTGCGTTAAAGTGTTTATTGAGTAGTAACTTTGTCATTTTATAAAAAAAAATGGTTAAATTAACTGAACGAGAACGAATTGCAATTCTTTGCATGATCGGATTTGGAGACAGGATGCGCACCCAAAGAGAAGTAGTTGAATTGTTCAATGAAACTCATCCTGATCGACATCCCATTAGCCAAAGCATGGTAAGCAATATTGAGTCTAAATACCCTAACTTTGGACATGTTCGTGATCTTCCTAAATCTGGTCGACCGTCAAAATCAATAGATGATGAGGTTAATGTTTTGTTGGCAATACAAGAAAATCATCACTCAACACTTAACCAATTGGCTTCTGATTTCAATATGGCAGCGTCCACAGTTCACAAAATTATGAAAAAAACAAAGTATCATCCTTATAAGGTATGCCTTGTTCATGAACTATCTGAAGACGACTTTGATCGGCGAAATCAATTCTGCGAGCAAATGCAAGAGATATGCAATAATGATAATAATTTCGTAAAAAAACGTAATTTTTTCTGACGAAGCTACGTTTGTTTTGAACGGCCATGTCAATAGGCAAAACTGCCGTTATTGGGCTACCGAGAATCCCCATGGATGATGGAGTATCACACTCAAAGTCCCCAGAAAGTAAATGTGTGGTGCGGCATAGCCGACCACACATTTACTGGCTCACTATTTCTTTGACGTCAACCTAACTGGTGCAAGATATTTGGATTTTTTTCGAGACGACCTTATTCCTGCACTAATAACTTTATATCCAGATATAGAAGGACGTGATCTTCCAAGAAATGACATGTTCTTTCAACAAGATGGTGCACCTCCCCAATATGCAGCAGCTGTCCGTGTTTATTTAGATGAGCTGTTCCCGAATCGTTGGATAGGGAGAAGGGGGCCGATTGAGTGGCCAGCCAGATCGCCTGATTTAACACCCCTGGATTATTTCTTGTGGGAATACTTAAAAAGCAAAGTATACGTTACTAGACCGGTTAATTTAGAAGATTAAAAAGCAAGAATTCGTCACGAGGTACATCGTATACCTCCTGAAGTTATAGATAATGTCCAAAAAGAATTTATTAATCGTCTTGGCTACTGTCAGGCAGCCATTGTCAGTATTGTGAAAATTAAATTTTAAGATCTTCAAACATTATTTTCTTGAAATTTTTGTTATGTAACACCATAGTTTTTCATGATGCGTATGTAGAATGATACGCTCTTGCAAATGGCGTGGTCAAAATTGGGGGTTGCTATTTAAAAAAATTGTCGATGACGTCATATCTCGAACAACGATGACGTCACAAATATAGGTCGTATGTCAAAAAGTGCCTTTTTTAAAAACAAAATCGACGTGTCAGGGAATTTTTTCGAAAACTTCTCAATTTCTAAAATAATGAATTTATTCGTTACTTTTCGAAAGCAATGTATAATATACAGTGTGGAAAAGACGTCTGGAACGCTGTTCATAACTTCATTATTTAATATTTTTAAGAAGATCGCTGGGACACGTAGATTTTCTTCTTTCTTGCGCAACTTCTAACTTATTTCGCTAATTTATAGGGTTACAGAAGTTACACACTATAATCAATATCTTTTAAGATATAATATTTAGAGTAAAAATTAAAAATAATTTGTTACAAGTTCTGAACCTCCACTGTTACATACATGAGTACATGTGTCTTTAACTTTAAAACTGTGAAAACTCATTGACTTAAGCTTGTATAGGCACCAAGAAATGCACCTGCACAAATTTACTGTAGGGGAAAACACTGAATACAGCCTGCACCATTTCATTATCCTTTGAGGATAATGAAACACTCGAACAATATGCTCCTGTTCCGCTAGGGAAATGATCGTTAATTCAATACTTCATAAACAACAGCTTGTGTCAAGGTATGTGGATTGCTTCTCGCTCTCACCTGATAAAGTAATTGGCTTGATTAAAACACTGGACGGTTGGGCAAAATATAACAAGGGGTGAGTCGCAGGTACAATACCGGGTGTCAACGGATCTATTAGACAAGCCATAACTTCTAGAATATTGGATGTATCAAAATGAGATTTCGTATAGGTAAATGGTAGAGGAAGAGGAAAGTTTTTGCATATTTTTCACGTTTAGGTTACTTCCGGTTTCACCGGAAATTGCTTCAACTTTGAATTTTTAAATGGAACACCCTGTATATTTTTGCATATTTGAATTTCTGAGACAATTTTGGACTAGAAAATGACATTTTAAAAAGTTTTTTCGCCTACTTGATTTTTTTAGAGCCATTTTTAATATTGCATCTAGGTGGCCATGATTGAGCGCAAACTAATCTGAAGGCCTTAGATGATGTCAGAAAAATGTAATCGCAAAGTTTTAGTGATTAGTATGGTAGATGGAATGAGACAAGTTGGCAAAATTACTTTTTTATATCTAACTATTTTTTTTCAAATGGCAACACTTTTTAGACAAGCACTTTTCAAAAAGGGATTTTTTTTGCGAATCCAACGATACTAAATTCATTGTGATTGGATTAAAAATAAGCTCATAAAATACATTTACTTCAGTGAAGTTTTTAATAAATTCGTATACGAGTATTATACTTTAAAAGTTTTAATGTCATTTTCTAGTCCAAAATTGTCTCAGAAATTCAAATATGTAAAAATATACAGGGTGTTCCATTTAAAAATTCAAAATTGAAGCCATTTCCGGTGAAACCGGAAGTAACCTAAACGTGAAAAATATGCAAAAACTTTCTTCTTCCTCTACCATTTACCCATACCTCATCTCATTTTGATACATCCAATACTCTAGAAGTTATGGCTTGTCTAATAGATCCGTTGACACCCGGTATACCACGTGGTCGCGGTGCTGGATATATTTCTCCTGTCCTTCATGTTTGAACCTAACATAGCATTAAATTTCAGAAGCCTATTTTTAAATACCTACTTACAAATAAACTTATTGATGTTAACTGAAATAAATATTGCTCAATTCATGTTTTAAACTTGTTTATATCTCAACCCAACGATGTCGTTATATCTTTTTCAAACCAAGAGCAATATTATTGTCATATTCATAATTATGACACACGAAGACTCAGAAGACTCAGAAGACTCAGGGTGTGGCGCGAAGACACACCCTGAAAGAAAATTATCTATTTAATTTTAATTATTGAACTTAAAACAGTTCGATAATTATTCCATGTCTATATATGTTTAAAGTTATTATAACTATTCAGTAACTGGTAACTGTAATGCTTTATTAGTCAAATGTATAAAAGTCTAAACATTTCAAATAGGAACCCGAGTGTAAATTTAAAAACGAATTTTATATAGATGTGATCCCAGGTATACTTGCTGAATTTTTGTGTACAATGTGTTTAACCCGCTTTCCAGTTAAAAATCGTGAAATAAGAAGAGACAAGCACATTCATCTGCAGTTATTATTGAAAACAAAACTAGAAAAGAAAAAGAAAACTTGTACATTTTTAGATATTTGCAAATAAATTAATGTTCTCCTCTTTCATGCGATAAAAGCAACTTTAAAATTTTTGTATAGGTACTATATTTATGATTAATATTTAAAGACACGGAACATATAGAAATAAAAATAAAAAAAAATTCTTATAGAAGTAAAAACAAATGAATATGAAATGAATAGGAACTGCACTGGCTTTGTAAGTAATAAAAACATAATTGAATTTGTTTGTAGAAGTTTTATATGAAGGCAGTTAAAAATATGAGAAATGAATATAGACATAAAACTACGAAGCAAATATATTTTTGGTTTTAAAAAGGGACCCAAGCAACCTTGTGAGATTTAACGTTTAAATCTAAATATTCACAGTCCGATAAAAGATGAGATTGGAACTGAAACCCAATAACTCCGATAACCGAAAACGTCAGATCTAATATAAGTATATTGGAGACAGTTTTTGCCTTGTTAGAAATGTGATCACTACAAGGCCATACGATATGAAAACGAGATTGATTGAAACAAAGTGATATAGATACTGCGTTTTTGTCACGATGGGAAAATTCTTTGTCTTTTTATTTTAAGGATTTAAGCGAAATATTTCAAAAAGACCGTATTTAGACGCAAATCTATTATTGAGTTGTTTTGTTTAATAATGGTTTAGTTATGTCAGTTATGACAGTTCAGACATTAAATTTATTAGTAAATAGGTACTGTAGTTTATATTAAAAGGACTACAGAATTTGAAAAATTCATTCGATGAACGATGTTGCGGCATGATTGCCAAAGGGCCGTCTTGCATGGTGGTGGTGGTAAGACGCACACTCTTGCAACTCTTGCACTTGCACTCTTGTAGTGCCTCCTTTGGGTTTTTGCTACTATCATGCATACCGGGATATCAAAAATTATCTTGGTCAAGGGTGGTTGTGGAATGTAAAACGTGTGTCTTACTTTAAATTTGAAATAATTATGTCACTGTCCCACTGACATCATCAATAACCTACAAATTTTATACCTATTTATTCCAGTTGTAAAACAATAATGAACTACAAATTATGAAATAACGGTTTTAGTAACAAGAAAAACTAAATTACAGTAATTGTTGGAAATGTCCCCCGTTTTGTTAGATGCACAAGTTGACGCGACTCCTCATGCTGTGAAAAGCGTTGCAGCATTTCTGGCGTTATGGTTGCACATTGCTGAACAATTCTTTGTTGCAGTTCTTGCAAATTATTTATCGGAGTTGGGAAAATCTTGTTTTTTAAGTAAGGAAATATAAAATAGTCCATAATTGTCAAACAAGGTGATCTCGGAGGAAATTCAACTTCTGTATGCAAACTTATCAGCCGGTCATCAAAAAACTCGCGGAGGAAAGCGATATTTTCTCGTGCAGTATGTGCTGTTGCACCGTCATGCTGGAAATAACCGTACCGAAGTTCATCATCGTTTAACTGTTGCACAAATTCAGCCAAAAAGTTGTGTCTGTACCTTTCTGCGTTGACGGTGAAATCGAAAAAAATTGGCCCAATTATTCTTCTGCGAGAAACTGCCATCCAAACACCAATTTTTTGAGCATGTAGTGGCGATTCAGTAAAAACATGAGGGTTATCATTGCTCCACATTCGCATATTTTGAGAATTGATGTATCCCGAAAGGTGGAACCACGCTTCGTCAGAAAAAAAAGTTAAGTCAAGAAGATCGTCATTCATTAAATTATTGACAAACCAATGGCAGTAAGCAAGGCGTCTGGGGTGGTCTGCGGGCAGAAGAGCTTAATGTGCTTGCATCTTATATGGATGCATGTTCAAGTCTTTCTTCAAAATCTTATGACATGTTCCATAAGAAGGTCCAATTTCCTGAGAAAGACGTTTCATAATGTTTTGCAGGCTCCTCTTCCATACGTTGACGAACGTCATTGACAACTTCTTCTGTACGAACTCTTGGTCTACCAGCACCTTTTTTATGAGTCACACAACCAGTTTCGCGAAACACTTCAACACAATTTGTAAGGCACGCATAAAAATTGTCCTGTAATATTGCCACGTTTGGGAAGTGCTCTAGAAAATTGTCCAAACAGAAACGTTGACTGTATTGCCAATTTCCATTAACTAGCGCACCAGTTCGAAAATAGGCTTCAATCATGAAAATTTTGTGCTGTGTGGTAAGAAGCATGATTAAAAAACTGGATTAGAAAATTTCAGCACAATGACTTGACAGATTCTGACACAACAAAACATATTCAAAAATTTAAAGTAAGACACACGTTTTACATTCCACAACCACCCTTGACCAAGATAATTTTTGATATCCCGGTATAATGCAACGCCAGTTGGGACACATTGCCCGTGGAGTATTTATTTGTTTTCGGCATCTCTTTCAAATAAATAAGTAGGATTGTCTTCCTCAAAGACAATAAAGATCACTGCTGTGGCACCTGCGGTGTTGGGGCCTTATCGTATTATTTATTAATAAATTAACTTCTCGTAATTATTTAGACTTTTTACAAAACGACTTGGAGGAAAGGCTTGATGATCTACCTTTGCAAAATATTAAAAATTTACAGTTGTTTCAATAAGATGAATGCTTTTCATACAACTCTATAGAATTGTAACCCAGTACCTCGATCAACGTTTTCCGAATTCGTAGATAGGTACAAATGGTCTCATTCTATGGCCACCGCGATCACCGTGCCTTAACCTCCTGGATTATTATTTGTGGGGAGCTGCTAAAAATTATATGTATCTACAGTAATCCAATGACAACAACAGAGAATGAAATGTTGGAAAGAATTTTAATAAATACATACATTCAATAGAAGCTGCAACCATGAGACGTGCAGTGGATGACATGCCTATTCAGAGTAACGGCAGCCAGATCGAGCAGCGCAAATAAGTTGTTTTTCTTATTATAATAATTAGTTCCTCAAAAAGCTAAAAATGCGCATTGTAACAATTAACTATAAATGAATGATTGTCTATTATTTGTGAATAAATACTATTTATCGTTATTCGTGTGTATTATCCATATTTATTGAAGAAAGTATCAAGTAGGATATATCACCGTGCTTGTAATTTCTTTATGTATTTAACGAAGTAAAAAAGTCCACATTTATTTCAAGAAAAGTTGTTTGATATAAAAGAAACTGGCAAATTTAAAATTTTTCTGGCATAACTCCCGAACGCTCCAGAAAATATTAAACTCGTTTACATATTTTGAATCATCATGAAATTGAGCAACTTTTTCCTAATTTGAGCCACGTTGTATCTTTTACCGTTTCCGTGATACCAATGGTGAACATTAAAATTTTTCCCACCCTGTATATACATATATTTTCTGTTTGTCGTAATTATACTTATAAATTATGGGTCACTATTTAAAGTTTAAAAAATACACATTTTCAATATTCATTTACCATATACAAATAAAATTGAAGATGTATTAAGTACTAGGTATATGAAAATATTTTATATCGTAAACCTTTAATAGTTTGGCAAAGCCTTTCATAATAATCTTTTACGGCAGTAATAAAGCTCATCCGAAAATGACATTAAATACACTTCCTTGGTAGGATAAGGCAGTGGAAAATTTAATTAAAAAGCTCATATTATTCTAAATTAGATATGTTGGATTTATCCAGGTAGGCAGAAAATGAGGTAATTTTAAAATTTATTAGCCATTACACCCACTGCTATTTCGAAATGTGTATATCTTCCGCTTAAACATTCATAAAAACAAATATTAATTTAATAAATGCGTATCTGCAGTGAAAACAGGATTTGATATTGATGAATATGTGTATTATTTATTAAAATTGCTTAATAATTTAAATTTATTAGGCACACAGATTAATGCCATATATATATTTTCAGATTTTTATCCCTACATATAATTTGTGTATTTACATGTATGACCAACCTTTGACTTATCTGTGGGCGCAGAGGTTGATTATAAATTTTTTGTATTTTTCAGTGGTGGCATACTTAATACCCAAATAAATAAGAGTAATTAAACAATGCCCCAAATAAATACTTTCATATATTATCTTTATAAAAGGTCTTGATAAGACCAAATTTAGTTCCAAATGAATGGCCTTTACAGACATTTCCCCGAGTGATTCCATACACGCACATATCGGTTCTGGAATTAACCAAAACGCAATCATTACATTCATACTGCTCAAAAAATATGGGTAAATGATGAAATAAAAAAATCTAGCGCTGATTTGAAACATTTATTTTATTTGAAAGTATTCTATTCTGAGCTGTTACCTGTTTACAGGGAAGCAAAGAAAAAACATACGTTTTTGATGGAGGAAACCAAAAGAGGTTTTTATCAAAACAAAATAATGCATACTTGAAGGGAGTTGGAATCTTTGGTATGAAGATAACACTGACGTAGTTTCCACGTAACACCAAAACACTATACTGCACTCGACGCGCGTTTCGTCAACCAAGTTGGGATCATCTGGAGATGAGTACACCTGATTTGATCAACTCTAGATGATGCCCACTTGATTGGCGAAAAGCGCGTCGAGTACAGTATAGTGTTTTGGTGTTATGTGGAAAACCACGCCGGGTTAATGCATTCTGATAATCCAACGCGTGCAGCATGGAGGCTTGTGTCAGAGATATAAAATACTCACGAGGCTGTAAGTAATTTGACTGTTAAAATAGATTACATGGAAACAAATTCACCTGATATAGTTTCAACTGCTTTTAATAGTTTTTTCATTGAGACTCTGAAAAGTACAACTGAGAAAATGTCGTTTAGTACTTTTCATGCCCATGACTGGATATGATCAGCACAAAAACTCTTCTCTATTTTTAGAGCCTTTTACTGTGGAAGAATTGCTAAATTTAATGAAAAGTGGAATAAAGGACAAAAAGCCATCTGGAGCTGATGACGGGCCTATGTTCTTAATAAAACGTGTAGTGCATTTACTAATACAGCCTTAGTCATTTCTAATAAAAATGTCATTTTCAACAAGAAGCTTCCCTGATTGCCAAAAAGTGGGAAAAGTAACGCCTGTATTAAAAAGAGGCGACCCTACCATAATGGATAACTACATTTCTATTAGTATGTCGTATTCCTTTTCAAAACTTTTTGAATATGCCTTTTTGAACCGCCTCACTTCGTTTATAGTCAAATTTAAAATTTTAACTGATAGGCAGCATAGTTTTCGGCAGAACTTATCAACTATGACTGCAGTTCATTCCTTAATACTTTAAAGTGATCGGTCGTATTGAGGTAGGCGAATGCCCTGCTTGGATTTTCTGCGATCCCAGTAGGGCTTTTAACTTTATATGTATGGTGTAAGAGGTAAACCTCTCGAGAGTGCATCATATTTTATGAAGTTCAGGCAGCAGTTTATGCCAATTCAATTTGTTGATAGAAATTGTTTTCTCAAAATAAACTCTGAGATGCCTGTTGTTGAAATGGTGGTGGCTCAGGGTTCTGTTCCAGACCCTGTTTTATTTATTTTATATATAAATAGCCTCCAGTATATTATAGGAGAGTCAGGCATCACCATGTATTCCGATGTTATTTCTTTGGTTTTATCCAATAAATCTGATTGTCTGAGAATTATAACAAAGACATTGAGAAATTTTCAACTGATTTTATCAACATAACTTTATCTTTAATATGGATAAAACTCAGGTAAAGAGATTTCACAAATGTCAGAAGCAATGTGCATCATTAGAATTAAATATTAATAATTCTGTCATCAAAAGCGGTGCAGAGATTGTTAGTTTTCTGGGTATGAGAATGGATTTAAATATTACAATGCGTTCTATAAATTTTCTTTTTGTTAATCTAAAGGAAATCCTAACAATGCAACAGTTGATTGACGTATACGATAAACAGGCGGACTTATGATTACGTTAAGGAATTTGTCTATGGGGAAATACTACTCTGGCACAGGACAGTTCGTGGTACTCATACCTGTAGATTTATTTTTAAGGATTTTAAAATGCTAATTGTAACTTATTTACATATTTATGAAATGTCCCAGTATGTATTTAAAATAAATCTAAATTCAAATTAAATAGTGATGATCATACAACTAATACCAGTATTGGGACTGAATTTCGCGTGCCGTTTCCTAGGTATTCTGTTACTTTTAATTCTATAAATCATTTAGGTTTAAGGATTTACAATAATTTACCAGAACATAAAATCTAGTGTAAGTTTATTTGTTTTTAAACGAAATTTAAAACTGTTTTTAGCTGTGAACTGTTTTGATACCTTGTTGAAGTTTACTTTGTAGTTAGTTGTTTTGTTTAGTTTAAGCTATCCTGTAACTATCGCCATAAATTATTTTGTAATATCTATTTGGTAAAATAAACGAAATTGAATTGAATTGAATTGAAGCCGAAACCTTCCTTTAAAGTTACATATAACAAGCTATTCAAGTTAGTATAAAAACGTCTAGTCCTTTCGTGATCAAACCGCACATTTATGGTTTAATTAAATTTCAAACGTAAGAGGAAACCGCTACTGATCCTGGATTTCACGTGTATGAAACTGGAGCATCCTGTGCACTTTCACATCCTGTTTGGGTATCCCGCTGGAACTGCTGCTGTGTATATTGCCAGATTGCGTGCTCGCGAACTTCAATCGATTGAATTCTTATGAATTGTGTATACGATACTCGTAATATGACACGGCGGTTAAATATTAAATTGGCAGTCGAACAGCAACATGTTAATTCTGAAATATATGTAGGTAACAATTATAAGGTATTAGTTACATATTTTTTTTTTTTTTGGAAATTTAGCTAAAATTTTAATCATATTATTTAATAAATTTATTTTAAATAAAAAAGGTGGTCTTCCTCGAAATTAGTTTTATGTAGATAACAATAAAATTTTCACATTAAAATGTTGCTAAAAATCAATTAAATTTTACATAATTGTTTTGAAAAAACACTGTTCTCATTTAGATGTTTCAAGAAATATAGAGGAAACACTCTATATACTAGTATTTCAGCTTATTAGGCCTTTCTCAATATAGTAAATGTCTATTACTAAATATTTCCATGCACATTTTAGTTATTTATCTGTTTACGAGTACCTACCCCGATTGATCTTTCGCATCTGGTAAAGCCCGAGTTTTTAGTACCCTTCGCCTAAGGGCGAAAGTGTAAAATCTATCTGATCATTCATAGTGCCTACAAGGATTTCTAATTAGAGATTTTTTAATTTCTAATTGTTCTAACAGATCTAAGCGCTTTCCTTTCTTTTCTCGATGCAGTACCTTTACATTTTTCAGATCTATAAAATGATTGTTTTCTGTACAATGCGTCGATAATCCTGAATTTTTTACGTTATTTCGTTTGGATTTTTTATGTTCTTTTACTCTAGTTTCAATACTTCTACCGGTTTGACCCACATACACGGCATTACAACCCACGCAGTTAATTTGGTATACTCCCTATTGTTTCAATTTCTTAACCCTTTCTTTGTTTCGTTGTTTCACCCGTTTCGTTCTAATCTGGGAGCTATTTTTTCACCGTAACCTGGGACGTAATTAATAGAACTATAGATGGCTTATTTTTACCGAATATTGTACAACTCTCGACGAATGAATTTCCTCCTTTTGTTTTTTATCATGTAATCTATTAGTATTTCTTTATATACGTTGTTTCTTGCAACTTGTTTGATTATACTTAATTCTTTTTCAAAATCAATCATACTTAATTTTTTTTCTAGCGGGAACATTAAAAGCCTATGTATTAAACTATGGAAAACCGACTTTTTTATTTGCAAGGGCCATTTTTCTATCTATCAATCAGGACTATCAATTTTACAACCTACGTTTCGGAAATGTGTCTGTGTCCATTTTTAAAACAGTGCAAAGTATTGAATGCATAATTATTTCAAAATCAGTGTTTATTTTTTATAAAAGTCCGATTGACAACATTTTTACTATGGAAGCTAGAAGGCAAATGTTTTTGGTGAAGAAAGATACTACATATTATGCATTAATGTTAAAAGCAATAAAACACCAATATGAAAGCTGCATTCTTCCGGCTAGAAGATGTGCCGAATTTCGGCATGCCGGTATGATCTTCAGTTCTGAAAGCAGTGTATATAAATTATATGTCACTTTATATAAAACGTACTTCATCTCAATTTTATATAAGGTCTGTCTCATAAATTTAATAATACACAGGTATTTTCTAGATAATACCGAATACCTGCTGGTATAAAAGCAGTTGTTGCAAAAATAACACTGTAGAAAAATATGATGAAGTACACCAGTTACTTTATTTTCTTTGGCAATATTTACAAAACTTTTGGTTTACACTCAATCAGAATTGAGTCATAAAACCAGAAACGAAATAAGTGAGTTTGTTACAATAATAATAAAGAAACTTTGTTGTCGTAACTCAACTTGTTTATAGTTTCGGAGATGGTTTTATTTCCTAAACTCCACTTAAGCAAACAACGGAACTTAAGTGTTTTACAATAATTTATTACATTCTTCCAGAATTTCTTGTAGGATACGTTAAAAATAGATTTTTATGAAATTGGTTTGTCTTTCATTTCCTTAATTTGCTTTTGGGAAGAGATACTTAGATTGATGGACCTATTAATATACTTTCAGAATTTTTTTGTGCCTCAGAAATAATGGAATTTTTTTATAAAGCTTAATATTTTAGAGCGGTGATATCTTTGCACTCATTTCTTAATAGTTAACCTTTGAGAATATACATTGCGTACGTAAGCGTATATTGGTTTTTTTTTAACTAATAAGGTTTTCAGATTTCCCTTTTTCTTGAATTAAATATGGTGGTTAGGATATACCAACGTAAGCATTCCTGTGTTAATCCGTTGTACGTAATAATATATACTGTCCACTCCACACAAGCTGTAGAATTTTTGGGTAATTATTGTGATTAGAGCAAGGAATAGAGATATTTTTATTATGGTGTTTTTATGCATTATGCCCTTCTTTCAATTCTTCGGTCGGGATTATATTTTTGTAAACCAAGTTTCAAGAAATTATTTATGATTTTGGACCGATCTTGTTATATTGCATGAAACATGACTGCTTTTTGTGAGTGGGTATGCACCCTTTCTTCATGGTTAAATTAAGAGAAGTGCTCTGCGAATGAGTATGGACTGATACCTGTGAGCGACATATCGAATGGAACGATATGAACTTGTCTCTATTTCCATATTTTAATTTCTATTGTTAGTAGTTGATATTTTTCTTCTTTTTCTGTATATTTTTTAGCTTTGTTTTGGTCAGATGGAACTGTCACTTCAATGAAGTAGGTGATCATTTTTATTTTATCTTGAAGTGTTATATCTGGTCAATTATAACCTACAATTTTAACAGTTTATATGAGTAGTTCTCAGTTTAATTTATAATATTCGTTTTCTATTATGGTTGGTGGTGGATATTATAATATACCTGATATTTGGATTGTATAATTACTAGGCTATTGCCTGGTGGTAATTTAACCACTGTATTATGTCTATTGGTATACTAAACACCTGCTAGTAGTTTACATCCGGATCTTATATGTTCCATTGTTTCAGGGAATAGGTATTTTCTGCAGTTATCTGGTAAATATCTGTAACTACAACTTGCTCCTGTATAGCAAGTATAAAGCTCTTTGTTTCTGGGTATAAATTGACCTGTTTGTAATAACTTATATGAAAGTTCTTCGATCATCTACTGTTGGTTGACACAATTATTAATATCTGCCTTGTGATGCTTTAGACAACCATACATTTTGCTGACCATATTATTTTGTGTACATTCTGATTTCTGATTGAGCATTTGGTTTATTTATGATTATTATTATTATTATTATTATTATTATTATTATTATTATTATTATTATTATTATTATTATTATGTATTATTATTATTATTATTATTATTATTATTATTATTATTATTATTATTATTATTATTATTATTATTATTATTATTATTATTATATTGTGTTTCCATTCATATCTGTTTCAGTTACGTATATGTAAAGTAAGTAGAGTAGAGTAGAGTAAAACCCATATAAAGTGAACACTTCCAGAAAGGGTAGTTTGCAGGCTTGTACGAGTATTGTTGAAGTATGTAGATAATATCTAAACAGAGCGAAAGAAAAGTTCACAAGTCGGCAGCGAAGCTGGAAGAGCAATGTGGGCGTTAAATGGCGTAAATGTTTTTACTGCTGATACGGTAACAAGTATTAAATCAGCCCCATTAAATCAGATTTTGAAATAGGATTTATGCACCACAGTGGTGGCTTTAAGTTGAAAGTTATTTTAAATCATTCTCATGGAAATAAACGTATATAATAGAAACCTGTTTAGTCAGTTTGGTGTATGTACAGTAAATGATCCTTGAACCATTTTATCCGAAACATTTCTTTGCCAATATTTTAGAGATACGTATTATTTAACGTAGGATATTCGGTTCAAATTTAAATTAATTTCCTCGTGGTTACTTTCGGAAAAAACGAACTTTTTTTTGGGTGTTACTTTTGGGAGTCTATAGTATTACCACAAATTAATCAACCTTTATAGATGAACAGATAGATAACACTTACATAAAAATTCAGCGTTACATAACTTTCATCTTCACAGTCAGAAAATAAAATAAATAATTTTTTCATCAATTTTTCATCATTGGAAGCTCGTATATCTTCACGGTGAAGAAATAAAATAATTTGCGATTGATGTCAACGATTTTAGTTGGCATCATTTTGATACTTCCAAATATAACAATGTATCGGTCCATCTGTATAGACCAGAACCGGTGCTTGGCATATCCTCGAGTACTGCCAAAGCAACGCTCTTGACCTGGGCTGAGGGGCAAATCCTCCAGTACTGGCAAGAACTTCCAAGATTAGTTCATTCGAAGGAGTTCATAATAAACCCTTAAAAAAGTAACTAAAAAACTTTTAGAGTTAAGCAGGTTGCACCTACGAACTTTAATTGGCCTATATACTGGTCACGGCCATTTAAAATATCATCTGTACAAATTCGGCCTAGAAGAAGATGCTGAGTGCCCCTTGTGCTTAGAAGATGATGAAACGGCAGAACACATATTATGCACCTGCCCCGCTGGGGAAAGGATCAGATACTCATTATTTGGCAAAGAACTTCTGCCAGAGGATTTGAATAAGTTCTCACCCAATAAGCTGATCAGCTTCATTAAGAGGCTGGACCTGTTGGGTGAAATATAAGTAGGTGTGAGCCACAATAATAGACCACATGGTCGCGGTGGAGGGTCTGGTTTTCGGCCCACCCACTTTTGAACCTAACCTAACTTAACCATCTGTATAGTTATTTTATCTGTGGTAATACTGGTATTACGTTTTAAAGCGATTTCAATGTAATTTCAATTCAATGAAAATATGAATAATAATCTTCTTCTGTCTATTAATACTGATAATACCTTCTATCAAATTGGGAGGTATTTAGGTACACAAATATCGAAAATTAATTAATAAACAAGCAATGTTAATAATTTGAAATATGAAAACTGAAATTAGATGTTTTGAAAATTGATGTAAAATGCCCAAAAATATTACTTTATTACTTAAAAGACGTAAAAATGTTATTCTTATTTTGGCAGAGAAATACGTACATTTACTAATTAGTGTTCACTAATTACGCAGAAAGGGGTATTTTTAATGCCAGCTTTAAATAAGTCAGTCTTTTGATAATACGATTCTACAAAACTTATTATGAAATATTCTTTTGATTAAAATATTTCTGTAGGTACTTGAACATATATGTTTATAGAAACAAGTCCGCAAGTCTAAGATTTTTGAATAGTTGCATTTTGTCTTCCGCAAGTGATGTTATAATTTGTTAGTAGCAATGGAATATTATGTTTAAATCATTGTCCATCACATTACATGGCTCTGAAGTAGATATTTGATTCCACTCATAATTTTTTATCAATTATGCATCTGTTATAATAACAAAGTTAGAAACATAACACATAATACATTACATAATTGAAACAATTCTATCAATCATAACGAGAACTGGAGTTGACCAAAGACCAAAGATTAAAAAAATAAAAATAATGAACTCTATTACGTGCAATCATTTCTATAAGTAACCATCGAATATCACTAGAAAATGTATTAAAAATTATTTTGACAATCTGCTGGAATTTTTTTTAGACTACATATAAGAGATTATGTGTATTTATAATCTCTGTATATACTAATGTATTAACAGTAATTATGGACTAAATATTTCATGTATATAGTAATGACGTGGTTTCTCATTCCACATCAAATACCTACATATACTCTTACTAAAACAATGGCTGGAAAAATACACTGATACGGTAACTCAATGAAATACATCTCTCAAACGTAACAAGGAAGCTCCTTTTTCATTATTAAATTGAACCGTTTTGATGATGAAAACATCAGGGATAACAGAAAGGGAAGATAAATTAATAAATGTGATTTATATTTTTCCAGACGTCTGCGTTATTAATTGAAGTTTCCAGTTCGCTTAAAATCTTATATTTAATGTAGACGATCGTCTTCCGTTTCGGCATTAGAATTTTTTTTAAATTTAATTGGATATGTATTTGAATGTATATGAAGGAACGAACAACGGGCCACCTCAGTCATTGCTATCATCTCAAGAAAAATGGGATAAAAGTAATTATTTATTTCAGCAGAGTTTCACCTTACCTACAGAAAATTAATAACTTGTTGAAACATAAACAAGTAAAACAGGAAAGAGGAAAATTCCAGATACTCTCTAGACGTACCTAGTATAGTTTATAACCTATCTTTTCCTATTCCCTTACTGCTTCTTACCTTGGTTTTCTCACGCCGGTAAAAGAAGCCAGCAAATATATCATTTTCTTCTTACATTTGTCCGGACATATATTAATCTCAGCACCTTTTTGAAATGGTCCTTGTGTTTAGGATCCCTGAGTAAAGTTTTGGTTTGTAAATACCTACCTATCAATTTCAATACAATTTCCTCTGACCATTCCATAATTAAAAAAGTAGACGATGGAGACGGTAAGCTCGCGAGCAAAAGAAAAACAACGAGCTGTATACGAAGCCGTCCCATTGTGAACTGAGAATGCCAGAGACAATAAAAAGACCAGTCAAAACCCTGTTATACGGTTGGCAATAAGAAGCACTGTGGCGCCCTCCAAGTCAGAACCCCGAAATATTAAAAACCGCGGGAGTTTTGAGATTTATTTACTTTTATTTAATGATTCGCATTGCGTCGCATTAGAATAACAAAGTTCTCTATCTGAACATTCAACCATATTGAGAAATCAAAGGCTAAAGTTTGAATAACTTATAATCTATTATAAAATTAATGATATTCAATTGAGATAAATATTACCCCAATATTGCATAATATTTATCCCAATTGAATATCATTAATTTTATAATAGATTATAAGTTATTCAAACTTTAGCCTTTGATTTCTCAATATGGTTGAATGTTCAGATAGAGAACTTTGTTATTCTAATGCGACGTCAGGTTGGTCGATTCGATAACCATTGGATCGATTTCAGAAAATATGTATTCAATGAGACCTAATATCCTGCATATAGATTACATGAAACATTCCTTAAATAAAAAAATAATAGTTACAAAACCATATTACACAATTAAAAAACGAATTAAAATCAAGGGTATATTCCCTCGATTTAAATGGAACGTTTAAAAATCAACTGAAATATACACTACTTATTAGCACACTTATTAGGTTATACTTATATTCTATATTATTTACTTTTTAAAAATGTAAAGAAATAATTGAGTAAATGCAGCACTTGCAGAAAAGTAGGTCGTATCGAATAGTGATTATAAACAGGACCATAAAAAATAAAACTATAAACTACACGTATCATGGCACGCCACCACAATACCACGGAATACACTCAAAATCCGGTATCTTTATATAGGACTGCACGGTATCCATGCTTCCAGCGCCCTCCAAGTTGGAACCTGAGATATTTCCATTCTGCCTATATCATTGAAGAGTCTTTTTATTGTCTCTGGAGAATGCCTTTGTATTCGCCAGAAAAACCGATAGGAGTCGGATCGCCACGAACGGTTCAAAAGCTGGTCGTTTGGCGCTCTAAACCACGTCCAATCACGCGATCAATTGGTTCGCAAATGTATACCCACCTTTACGCTGTTAATTATTGTTTTGACGTACTTGGAGAGGTTATCTTTACAAAACTGTTCATAAATATGCGTTGTGCGGTGGCAAATTGCAAAATAAACAATAGAACCAAGGGTCTTATTAAAAATTATCCGTTTTTTCGGTTCCCAAAAGACGAAAATTTCATTGTTTTTCAAGCCCAGAATGTTTTTTAGAATGCAAAAACTAAGTACAGATTTGCAGGATAAATCACTTAAAAAAAGAAAATCATAGTAGCTTTAGTCATTAAAAATGAATAAAAAATCATAATACAATTTTATATACATGTTATAGTATATAGTATATACCTATTTCAGTTTTGTAAATATTTGACCTGTTTAGTTCGTAGAAAATATATTCATTAGTGTATTTTTTTGATGGAATTATTACAAAGTATGTATTATTATGTTTCTTTTGACTACTTATGTCAAAACACAATATTTTGTTTCTGTTTAATAGAAATTCTAAGCAATAAAATGCGTCCCGCAAAATAATAATATGCAGCTCCCTCTCCCACACAAGTCTCAGACTTTTGAGCTAATCCTTGTGATTAGAATGAGGGGTAGAGATATTATCATTATCATTATTAGTGAATATTTGTAGTTATTAAACCAAAAAAAAGTGTAAGGTATCTGCGTCTCTTATTTCCTTTAACGGTAGATACCGATTTGAAACTATAAGTAAATTATGGATGGCACGTTTTCGTGAATGTAAAAAGGGATTACTGTTATTGGTTAATGCGGCTTACTATTATTGGTAAATGCAGCTTACTGTAATTTCTGTAATTTCAGAACTCTTGACGAGCTCCCATACACCAACGATTTTGTGTTACCGCTGTTATTCGAAATCCGTTAATATGTATAACAAGCTTGACACGAACGACTACACGATTTGCATATTCGCAGGTTTAATATCGATAAGCCTTCATGGTGTGAGACCTTATTACAATTTAATTATTAAATGTAGATTGAATGAACAACTTTGGAATATTAATATTGGATATCAATTTTCAAAAGGAAAGGTTTAAAAATGATTTAAAGGTTTAAAAACCACAAAAAATTATATTCTTCACATGAATGCATACAACTACTTAAGCTTTATAAGGAGTTGATAAAAATGTTATTGGATAATTTAGGTTAAACTATTGAACAGTTATATCCGGGCAAGCCGTGGTAGCTACTTGGCGTTCATATTAACGATATGAGCGGCAAGCAAGGTAGATCGCGCTTAGTACTTGGATGGGTGACCATGCAGGGAAGACCGTCGGCGCTTGCCCGCATCTTCTAGTGGCCTGTACGTCGGTGAATTCACAGAAGCTATGCAAATTTAGGCGAGATTTGCGTAGAAGACGTACCATCCCTTGGATAGGATGTAAAGCCGGAGATCCCTTGTCTATGAAATGATAGGCAAGTAAAAGATCCCTACCCTGCTATAAAAAGTGGGGTTCGACAAAATTTCCAGGTTGGGGGTTGCTCGTCTCCTGGCGTCGGTGATTGGCCTTAGTCGCGGAAATAGACCGACGTTAAATAAACGAAAAAAAAAAAAAAAAAACAGTTATATCATAATAGTTATAAAAAAGTACAAGTAATTTTATATTTTTATCCAAGAACGACATATAATTTAGGTATAAAAAATGTAATTTAATAGTAAGACAAAAATAAATCACGGTATCACTAAAACTACGTAAACAATTAATACCCAAAATAATTTCCAACAAACGATGCTAACTCAAATTATTAAGTTAGATTAGGTTAGTCAAAGAAATTCAATTTTGGGTGTTATATAAAAAAATCAGTGGGTACACCTTACAGTACATTTTAAGAACCAATTAATTATAATTGATGTTCCTGGAATCTATTATGCTGCACTGATAAGATCGAAACCGGTCTGCAGTTATTGACATCCTATAATGAGATGTTCTCATTTCCTAATACTTTTCCTACAATCTTGTAGTTTGATGTCGACTATTCTGTAGAACAAAATGCGGTTCATAATCCAGTGTTGGCCGTCAAATATAGACAAGAATTTAGCTGTTACTTAGTTTATTTTTAGTTCTGACAGCGTAAGCCGTTTACTGATAGTGGAGTTGTAAAAGGATCCTTGCTAGTTCTAGTTAAAATTGAATTTTTTATCAGTTGCGAAGAGAATCTCGTCATAAAAGAAATGACTCATGTTTATCATCCTCGTCATATTTTCATCATCAATTTTGAAAATATTTTCACCTGACGGTATAAGAAAGGATTTCCCGTAATTCTGTCGCTGGAGGAATGAAAAAGAAGGCAGAAGATACCTACCCTTTCACGTCTTCGTTATTACATCAGTAAGACTGCGAACTAGTATAGTATTCAAAGGATAAAATAAGGTTGTGTTCCGATATTAAACTTGGTTAACCAAAATCCCGGTTAAGCGTTCCATTAAATAAAAATTCCTGAAAATTGTTTAATTTTGGAACTGTCGTCACCTGAAAAAGGTTAACCAAACGTCAAAATATTGACCGTGCTCTGGGAGCGGTGCATTGGTCAACCGAAGAGTTAGCAGGTTAGGTTTTAGCGTTGAGAGAAGAAAAATCAATTCTCTCAACGATTTTAATTATATTTTGTTTAGATAGTGAAGGCAGATGGGGTGGTGTTCTTGCGTCAAGTGTTATAATAAATACTTATAAATTCTACTTTTCTGTATTGTATTCTGTAGTCCATTTGACCAAGTCGACTGAAAGCTACACTTATATCTACTTATAAACTACTTATATCTTACTATAATATACCAAATTATCTGCTGTTTCATTTATTTTTTGACTGAAGACTAGAGTAATAGTTAAGCACGGAATATGAAGGTATTTAAGGTTGAATGAATCCCAATAAAAACAATTCATCATCCATGTTGATTAACCAGCCAGTTCCTTAATTACACATTTTTCAGGTTTACCAATATTTCGGTTAACCGAAATCCTGGTTGGTCGCGGATAATATCGGAACACAACCTAAGTTTATAATGAACTATCCGCATATAATTTGAGATGTATCTCACTTCATGGTATTAAAATTATTAATATCCATATATGCGATTCAAGTAATAGGGGCTGATATAGGAATAACCCAAGCATGTTTCTCTTTGTACTCAATATTGCGTATTTCCCATAACAAAGGGTGATTATATAATTGATGGTGATTAATTGAAACCGTTTATTAGAAGTATTGGTATTTCCGTCTATATTGTTTTTCTGAAAATTTCAAAATAAACGCAATGGGTTAAACGAGCCCAGCCCTATTAAACAAAAATATTTTTCTGTAGCATAGTATAGTAGTCTCTACGCTATGGCAGTTAATGTGAAAATTTCACACTTTCAACTTTTGCCAATCAGGTGTGTCAAATTTACGTCGTTGTCATGCCAATGAAAAAAATTCAGCGGATATTTCTTCACTTTAGGATACAAAAGCAAAATTATAATTAATATTTTTTGACGTTTAAGAGATAATTTTTAAAATTGACATTAAAATATAGAAACTTAGATACTACCTGAATCATATGTTGAATTTTATCTCGAATATCTGAAGGATTCTCTATTCCGTAAAGAAACATTTTAAATTATAATCAAAATTTAAACATGAAAAACCCTAAGTTTTTTAAAGGCTAGACAAACGTCTACGTTTGTCTAATCGTACATAGTAGATACGGTAAACTCTCAAAATCCGATAAATAAAGTATGACACAAGCCTCTTTCGTAGTGTAAGTTTCATATGTTCATGGCAAAAAATAATGGAATTCTAAATTAATATTTCCTTGGTATGAAATTTTTTTACCGAATATCCCAAGTGCAGAAATTAATTGGCATAAATTTTTTTGCGGTGGCGAATATTTAAAGAAAATAGCCCTCGTCTTCGACTCGGGGTAATTTTCAAAATATTTGCCACCTGGAAAAAATTTCCGGTAATAATTTTGCACTTGAGATATAAGTGATAATTAAAATATGTTTATTTAATTTTGACATTAATTGTCATGTCCACAGCTGCGTATAGAGAAGTCATGAAAAAATCGATTCTATATATAAAAAAATACGAATACAATTACTTTTCTCACTTCTGATCTACATGAAGTATACAGAAATAAATTTGACTAGAATTGAAATAAATTTTATACTCAACTTGTATTTGGTTAGCCTGGGAAGATCACACAATCTGATTTATATGGCAACCATTCTACCATAAAAATAAATTCTATTGCCAACACTCTTGCGTAAAGCTTCCAATCAATTGGAAATTCATAATAACTGCTGAGACTCAGATATATTCCCAAGGATACACACAAGGCGGGAAAATTGGATTTTTCCGGACTGTTTTATAAAATAAATATGTAGCGTAGAATTATTAACATATAATGGAGTTGCGTGATGTAGAGATTGATTGCATTTTAGAAATGGAGCTGTTAAGGGAGTTTTTGGACCTAATGGAGAAAGTATTTTAAATACAAATCCGAATAATGTCTTAAGTAGGTATACTTAATATATTTGTTGTTCCCAAAAAATATAGAAAATATTTTAAAAAGTTTTAGCATTTTACATTTCGCTAATTCATGAACTTAATAATAATAATATCTTGAAATTTTAACCCTAAATAGTTTAAAAAGAATTATTAATAGTCTAAAATTCGTAACAATTTCAATAAATCACCACTTCCTATTCAAAAAATCTTATATTTTTTGACAAATACCTTACTGTACCATAGTAAGATATGATGTGAATTACATCAATATGTGCAAATAAAGGACTCACCAACTAAATCAGAACCGTAATCAATATTTTGTTTTAGAGGGGGTTAACTTCTAAATTAACCCTGGTATCAGCAAGAAGAATGAGTTACTTTTCCAAACATTTATTTTTATATAAAATCACAGATAAAAATAAAAACCCAATCCCAAAGTCACAAAAATAACTCCAACATACTAGACAACATTATTTTTTTTAAACATTTTTAGTCTTATGGTTTATTGTATATGATACATAAAAGCCCAATAGCTAATTCTCTCGGTTCTACCAAGGAAAATACTAGGCACTTACTTGAAACTATTAAGTTGAAGACAGCTACATGAAAAAACGTTTTAATCAAAATATTGTACTGCAATATTGTAAAACATAGAAAGTATTAATGAAAATATTTTTGTTTTCTTAACCACCTCAACTACTAAAGTAAAAAGATTTTTTTAAATAACTCAAAACCAAATAAAAATACTCTGAATTATTCAAATTTCCAACCATTTCCAGCATCTTAATGGCGAATTTCATCTACATACATCCATTTATTTACATATATTTGGTAATTTTTCATAGCTCATTTATCAGTTCATAAAATTCTGCAAATCTTTCGTCCACTTTTCCATATTCTACATACAATACATACCAGATATATTTTTTATTTGGAAAACGAATTTTAACTGAATAATATATTATCAGGACTGAACTTCCGATGAGATCGATGTATGGGCAAAGCTGAGTAAACAGTTGGACGTGACTCGACAAACATCTACTGCTCTTCCCCGATTCTGGCACAATACACGTTCAGGAGAGTATACTCCGTATTTTCTAAAAGTCTTCCACAAAGGTCGGACATTCACCCACGCTACTCCCAGTAAAAAGTGTTTGTACGCTTCGAGAAGGCGTGCCCTTTGATCCTGTTTTATTGATGGGTCTAAGTGGCCTCCATTAAAAGGCATTTAGATATCGGAAGTTGTTAACAAATTTTTGTGGTTTTCCTCGAAGTAATAGATATGATAAATCCATGGTTATGTGAATCAACGAACCAATCAATATTCCTCAGAAATATTTACCCTCCTCTTCTATAATTTAGTGCACTAATATATGTTTTAAGTAGTTAATAATATTTACCCGACATATTTCGAATTTATACTTTCTACAAGCCATGACCTTTTCTCCAATATTAATTTAATAAAGTAACAGCAAAACATCACAAATTAAAATACCATTACTCGTACCAATAAGTATGAGTATTTCATAAATTTGATGAAGATATTCGCATGACTTTAATTTAATAAGAAACAATTTCTTTTATTAAATTATCTATAAATTGAAAACAAGAAGGTCAATACTAAGAAGGCATTGAGAAGACTTGATTTAACTAAAGAATCTACAAACATATATCGGGCTAAACCTTAACAATTTTGGTATGGATTTTAATATTCCTTACATATACACTTTCAAAAATGGATATTCGAGAAATATAATTCAGAATTTCATGTTATGATTCCTCACGTCAAAATAAAAAAATATCCTACCAACAGGGATTCAGAAAATTGTCATACTAAGATACAGAGTGCCATGTTGACATTTTATTTTGAAGTCATTTTAAGAGTATTAAGTAAAAAGTTGTGTATGTGACGAGTGCGGTAATAATACATCGCATTGTAATTTTGACAAGGTTTTTGACTCTTCTGGTTTTTCTCAATTCTTAAATCGTTTGATCTTTCTTTAGACCCTGTATATTGTGTATCGATACTTATGCAGTTTGGTCATGTTAATTTGAGTGATAACACAAAATTACAAATTTTCCTTGTTAAATATAAAAGCTGGGTTACAATTTGCGGCGTGCATTATTAGTTGGATCAGAGTATCTTAATATTTTGAACAAAACTCTACCTGAACTCAACTCAACAATTTTATTATACATCTAAAAATGATGATATCCTTTATATAAAAATAGCAGCAAACCGAACCAACATTGCCGTGTTAAAATTAGTCAAATATTCGTAGTTCTTGATTCATTGTTTGACAAAAAAGTTGACGTAAAACTAATTATAATATTTATACTAGACATTTTAAGAAAGTTATTTACTAACGATGTTACAAACCTTGGAAGTCAACTTTTCTCAAATACTTGAGAAGTTCTGTGCCGTTAGTGGGTTTCATGGCATCACACAGACCTGGTATACCATGACAGTGATCTCTATGCATATCCCTGAAACAAAATAAAAATATTATGGCAATTCTATTGAAATAACGGAGGAAATAAAAACATTTATTTCGCTACATTATACACACTAAACATTATACACACTAAAATATGTAAGAAATCCAGTAGTTTTAATCTATCTGGTCTCGGAGTAATCGTTGAATGACAACGTCACCCAATCTAACACGGTATAAAAATAGATACAACAGAAACATTTACAGATACGTTTATAATAGTATAAACATTTTGTGGATGACTCCTCTTAATACTAGTATAAGTTGTTGTCACTATTAGACATGTATGAAACTGATGAAACCGAATTTGTCGAAACAGCTGTCTGTTATTTGGTATTAGGAGGATTCCGTTGCAATTAGGTATAGGGAAGGCATCATAAAATAAAAGAGACCTTAATGAAAATGATATAAAATATAGGGGTGATTCGTGTTTAAAAATTGAGAAAATTGTGCTTGCGAGTTTTGATTCCCTCTGTGTACAGTGTGATTCACTTTCGAGTGTGTAACATGGGTATCTCGCTTATTATAAAAGATAGACTGTAGGTTTAAATTTGGCAAAGTTGCGGAATTTTGTGCTCAATAAGTTGGCGTAAACAAAACCCCCATATCTGCTTTTGTTTTTGAGTAAGAGGCGAAAAAAATTTTTTTCCTGTTTTCGTTTTCTGGCCATAACTTCTATATTTTTGAAAATATTAGCTTATCGTTTTCACATTATTAGGACACTTTCTTGAGACAAATAGGATGCCGTAAACCGTTTTTTAAAAAAATGTCAGTTCTATTGTAAATCTTCGTCAATTTTATTTTTTCTTATGGGCGCCATATTAATTTTTCTCATATTTGAATAAACCGTTTTTTTCTGAATACAACAATATAATGTATGTTAATATTTGCCTAAAAAATAAGGGCATTATGAAAGAAAATAGGTATTTTTTTTTAAATGTCTAGTTAGCCATGCCCATGACAGTCAATTCTTGACAAACCACAAATATCACTTATAATTTTTATAAACTGCATCTGTAGAGTACTTTTTACATTGACTAACGATATATTCAACCGAAGAGAAACAAAATATTATAGATATTTATTACAGATGTAACAAAAATTTAAACAGAACAGTTGAAGAATAACTTGAAGAAAAACGACAATCATGCAAGACATATATTACTAAATTATGGCAGTTTTTCTAAACCAAGAAATAGGTATGGATCTGCCATAATTTCTTAAATTACAGTGCAGTTTAGTAATATATGTCTTGCATGGTTGTCATCTTTCAGGATATGTGTTTAAATATTCTTCAACTGTTCTGTTTAAATTTTTGTTACATCTGTAATAAATATCTATAATATTTTGTTTCTCTTCGGTTAAATACATCGTTAGTCAATGTAAAAAGTACTCAACAGATGCAGTTTATAAAAATTATAAGTGACATTTATGGTTTGTCAAGAACTGACTGCTATGACCATGGCTAACTAGACATTTTAAATAAAATACCTATTATCCTTCATAATGCCCTTATTTTTTAGGCAAATATTAACATATATTATATTGTTGTATTCAGAAAAAAATCGGTTTATTCAAATATGAGAAAAATTAATATGGCGCCCATAAGAAAAAATAAAATTGACGATGATTTACAATAGAACTGACATTTTTTTTAAAAACGGTTTACGGCATCCTATTTGTCTCAAGAAAGTGTCCTAATAATGTGAAAACGATAAGCCAATATTTTCAAAAATATAGAAGTTATGGCCAGAAAACGAAAACCGGAAAAATTTTTTTTTTGCCTCTTACTCAAAAACAAAAGCAGATATGGGGGTTTTGTTTACGCCAACTTATTGAGTACAAAATTCCGCAACTTTGCCGAATTTAAACCTACAGTCTATCTTTTATAATAAGCGAGATACCCATGTTACACACTCGAAAGTGAATCACCCTGTACAAGTAGAGCCTTTTAAAGGAAATTCTATAGAAAATAAAACTAGAACATATAACATACATAATTAATGGAGCCAAAAATTATCTAGTATTTATTTTCTTAAAAAAGATACACGGTGCTCAAATCATTACGATTAAGGTACAAAAATACTCATGCTGAACTACTCTCTATAATACTAGTAAAACCTATATTGGCAAAATCGGGAAAATGATTATTTTTATTAATATTCTTTGTTGGAGAATCTTATTTCTATTAAAACTGGTCTGATGGCCTACCATTAATTTTCTTCTAATAATCTTACAAACTAAACATTTATTAACTAAAGTTCATCCAACGACGTCCTTTAGATTGTTTTCTTTTAACAATTTCACTGGCGCACTATGTCCTGTTTTTACACAGCACACTACACCAGCTCAAATGGTTTGGGTCTCTTCAATCTTCGAACAAGATGTTGGTTGTCCAGCAGCTGAAGAGCTTCTGCATTGATGTGGAGGTGAAGTGTGCTTCATGTCTGCCAGCAAACCTTTTGATCTCATCTGTAACCATTGGGATGTTAAGGTCTCGATGCAAGTCGGAGTTGCGTATGTACCATGGAGCGCCTACTATGTTACGCAGCACTTTCTTCTGGAAAGTCTGAATGGTTTTAATATCACTATTTCTGGCACAACCCCAAAGTTGAATACCGTATAACCAAACTGGTTTGAAGATATGATTGTAAATTAGTATCTTATTATGTATTGTCAACTTAGAATTTCTTCCAAGCATCCAATAATGCTGTCTATATTTCAAACCAAGTTCGATTCTTTTCTTCTTCACATGTTCTTTCCACCGGAGCTTGGCATCCAGGGTCATACCTAGGTATTTGGCGTTATTCTCATAGGGTACAATAGTACCATTAATATCCACGGACGGAGGGTTTAACTAGTCTTTTGTTGGTAAAGTTAACATGAATTGATTTGAGCTCATTTAGCTTGATCTTCCATTGTTTGGTCCAATCAAGTATTGTGTTACTAGCTACTTGCAGTCTTCTAGTGGAAATTTAAATAAGAAATAAAAAAATACGTCATTCCATTTGAAAAAACATAAGTTGGATATGGCCCTGGTTAATAAAGCACGCTATATGTCTATAGGTACATATTTTTAAAATGTGCGTCCTCTTAGGGCTCTACGAGATCCTAAAATATATTTTTTTTGTTTATTATTGGATAGGAATAATGGAACTTTGTCACCCTGTATACATAAGTAAAACTAACGCAATATAAATACCTATAGTGCATTGAATTTATTTTCAGTAAATACTTAGGTAGTTCGATAGTAACTATGGTGATTTATATATACACACGTTGGTCTTTTGTTCAGTCTCAGTTTATGCATTACACTGTGTGGTTACCTCGTGTTCACAATACAGTATCTAGCATCTTAATATTTATGGGTGCCTACAGCTTACACTGGAACCAGAATTTAATAATTATTTCACCATCGGAATGATCGCAAATTTCTTGGACAGTCACTGAACTGTAAAACTGTGATGTCACAAAAGCTTATTTAAAGTCGTTGTATTTCTGTAATTTTTCATCATCCTACACTTTTACTTTCGCGATCCATGCCCTCTATTCCAATGCATACAAAAGTGTTTGCTAGCACGTCACTAATCCAGTTAAATGTTCCCAACCTTGTAAAGCGAAAGTGATTATATTTAATGTCAGATTAAGTTCAGCGTTCCAGTTTCGAATTTAGAAAACGGAAGGATGTGTGTTTATGCAAGAATTATTCCTTATCTTTCGACGCTCGGTTAAACCTGTTTTATGTGGGGTTTTACGTGGCAATGAGCTTTCACTTTAATTTAGAGCAGCATTTACATTGTTAATAATAAAGAGACCTTTTATGAGGATGTCTCGGTTTGTTAATCATTTTAGTAACTTATTTTAGGAATTATTGTAGTAAAAATGGTACAATTAATTTTAAGGCATCTACAAAACTACCCCGTAGTGTGCGTATTTATTGCTATTTGTTAAGAAATAATTTTGTGATTATTGAAATAATGAGTTAAAACAATAATTGTAATAGTTCAAATTAATGGTAATTAATTCTTAATAATAGTAATAATAATGAATAATGATCAGATTTTCTAGTCGGAAGAATGCAGAAGGCGGTCATTCTGAGCGTATTACGTCTACTCAGGGCACACAAATTCCGGACTCAGTAGTTACTCACCCCACGGACGTGAGGAGTAGCTACTGATAATCACAAGCGGCCGACCCTAAGAATCGGAGCCAGGGAACCGGTCGACTGGGTTTCAAAAAGAAAAATAATAAAAAAAAGGATAATTTCATTTAAAGGATAATACAATAAAAGGGGATAGATGCAAAAAATTGCATCGATTGTCTGAAACAATAGAACATACAACATCTGGGTGTAAACTACTAGAAGGTGTCCAATTTGAATTCTTGCGGTACTCCAGATATGACCACATAATTCTTTAACTTAAAACGCTTACATGAATCATATAAATTCTACCGATAAAGATATGACTGAATAAGGAGAAGCAAATTGTCACTAAAACCAAACAATTCTAATTTGCACAGCAAACTGCTATGGTTAATAATCGCGATGTTAAGAATTGGAATAAAGTATGCACCCTCTACTAACTGGGGTGGCGTGGACTGGGTAAATGCCAGTGGTATATCTTCATTTGCCTTTTATAATCCCTAATATCAGTATCAAATTATTCTAATTTACATAGTTATTAATATTAGGTATACCTTATAATATTTTATAAGTAATGTTAGTTATAGGTAAATGTTAGAAAAATAATTTTTAGGGAATTTAAATTAATATATTTATTAGTAACTGACAGATTGTTTAGTATAGGAACTAGGCAAAGGTCATTTGAGGTTAATAGTGGCGCCAAATTTAAATTTCAGAATGTTCCAGTTTTCGTTACATACAGGGTGTCCACCTAGTGCGCGTAAGTCCAATATCTGGGTTAATAAAAGAGATAACTTAATTTTTTTTTCTACAGGGTTGTCTAATATCCCGAGCTGCACAAAATGAAAATATATTTACATATTCAGGGTGTTCAGTTTTTCCTGGACAGGTACCAACTTCGTTTTTCTAAATGGAAATATATATTTTTTATTGCTTTTTCGAACTAAACCCTTGATTTTAGTAGGACTTTCATCAGCCCTCCCTATACCTAACTTAAACTGTTTTTGAAATATTGACGGGTGAATATTGACATTTTTGCAACTTTGACACCCTGTAAAATCTAAACGGTTTGAGATCAAGCAAAACGGTTTGCACATTCCTATCTTAACTTTTCATAAGCTATCGTTTGGTACTAATTTCAAATTTATCCAGGAATAAAAAATTTTCAAAATTTTCAGAAAATTTTAAATTTTTGGATAATTCTGAAATTAGTACCAAACGATAGCTTATGAAAAGTTAAGATAGGAATGTGCAAACCGTTTTGCTTGATCTCAAACCGTTTAGATTTTACAGGGTGTCAAAGTTGCAAAAATGTCAATATTCACCCGTCAATATTTCAAAAACAGTTTAAGTTAGGTATAGGGAAGGCTGATGAAAGTCCTACTAAAATCAAGGGTTTAGTTCGAAAAAGCAATAAAAAATATATATTTCCATTTAGAAAAACGAAGTTGGTACCTGTCCAGGAAAAACTGAACACCCTGAATATGTAAATATATTTTCATTTTGTGCAGCTCGGGATATTAGACAACCCTGTAGAAAAAAAAATTAAGTTATCTCTTTTATTAACCCAGATATTGGACTTACGTGCACTAGGTGGACACCCTGTATAAGGTGAAAGTGGTAGAAGATAAGACAAACAACAACACGGAAAGAAGTAAATGAAAGGGGATAAATAAATACCAAGTAAAACTATTTGAGGAACTAGAATTGTATGATATACCTACAGTACAAGTACAGAAACTACTACACCTGATATAATTTAAAGTCAAATCTGTTGTACAGTATACAGTGTGTCCAAGATAAAGATGGGATAGCATTGGGATCTTGGAAACGGTAAGAGCTACAAAGTTGGTTAAATTATGAAAAAGTTGAGCAGTTTAAATACCTTTTACATGGAATTTGCAAAAATAAGTTATCTTTTTTTGATTTCGAAATATTTGGAATAACATTTTTTTTGCGATATTGGTTTTTATTTATTTCTGGCGTTACTTTAACAGTTATCAAAAAATAAAAAATACTTTGTCACTTTTTGAGCTTTACAAGATGGCATTCATCAAGTTTTTCTCCGACGTTTCGTTTCCGAGAAACCATCATCAACTCGTTTTTTTTAAATACGGCCCTGTATTTTTAAACAGAAATTTTGATACCATTTTTTATTCTCAATTCAATGATGCATCACAAGTAATGGTTTAATTACGTTTTCAGCTTGTTTTTACCACCATTAAAAATTAACGAGGAAAAGCCTCCTGAGGTTATAACAAATAAACAAGTAAAATAATTTATTTGTCTTAATTATTTATTAGCATGTTAATTACAAAATATATTCGAACAAAAGACCATTATTTTCTAACATCGTTTAACTGTAGCGTCCAAACAATAATTGGTAAGTCCATCTGGTGTAATAGTTTGAAATGCTTCTAGTATCAATTCGCGTAATTCTTTCTCTGTTTGAAAATTACGTTGGTACACATAGTTTTGTCAACAACCAAATTATCAACAATGACATTTTCACGTATGTTTTTTATTCAAAGCCTACTACTGTACATGTATGTTCCTGCATCTAAACTTATCTAAAAAAATTATCTTCAAGCATTCAGAGCCGCATTCTTTTATCTTTGGGGCTACATAAAAAACTATGTGTACCAACGTAATTTTCAAACAGAGGAAGAATTACGCAAGTTGGTACTAGAAGCATTTCAAACCATTACGCCAGATGGACTTAACAATTGTTTGGAAGCTACAGTTAAACGATGTTAGAAAATAAAGGTCTTTTGTTCGAATATCTTTTGTAATTGACATGCTAATAAATAATTAAGACAAATAAATTATTTTACTTGTTTATTTGTTATAAACTCAGGAGGCTTTTCCTCGTTAATTTTTAATGGTGGCAAAAACAAGCTAAAAACGTAATTAAACCATTACTTGTGATGCATCATTGAATTGAGAATAAAAAATGGTATTAAAATTTCTATTTAAAAATACAGGGACGTTTTTAAAAAAAAGAAGTTGATGATGGTTTCTCGGAAACGAAACGTCGGACAAAAACTTGATGAATCTTGTTAAGCTCAAAAAGTCACAATGGAAAAGTATTTTTTATTTTTTGATAGCTGTTAAAATAACGCCAGAAATAAATAAAAGCCAATAACGCAAAAAAAATGTTTCTCCAAATATTTCGAAATCAAAAAAAGATAACTTATTTTTGCAAAGTCCATGTAAAAGGTATTCAAACTGCTCAACTATTTCATAATTTAACCAACTTTGTAGCTCTTACCGCTTCCAAGATCCCAATGCTATCCCATCTTTATCTTGGACACACTGTATTGTTAAAATAATTGTACCCTTAGTACCTAAACTGTAATAATAATATTTTAAATACAAATAATATACGGTGCACACAACATATTTCAAATTGAACAGGACGATGCATGTATGTGTATTTCAAGAGTCTATTAGTTTATAATAATAACTAAATCCAGCTATTACATAGAAACGTGCCCACGAGGAAATTGATTTTGATTTATATTATTCTAGTACCGAGCATATTATACAGAATATACATTGTGGAATATACTGTCCATTGTCAAACATTAATAGCCGCAGCGGAATATGATTTATCTTTATTAATTTAATACTTGCTGCCTATGTTAATTTAGCTTTACATTCACTTTGTTACCGGGTCTGTTATTCATGAACAGCTTTTATAAAATTATAACTAGTATTGCGGTAATACCACATAGTATTCATAGAAACATAGTTCTGAATCTATACTACTTATTTCAAAGGTTTTGGTCTTTGGTAAATTAAAAACAAAATGTATGACTTCAATAACGATATCTTAAAGATACTCACCTGCTCTGATAGAATTAGGTAAGTGTCCTTAAATTCATCACCGAGCACATTGGTGTCGTAAAAAAATGTTGTTTGAGACAATGTTTTGCCAGAAAACGACCCAATCGTTGATAATTAAATTCGTAATTTGTAATGTCTTTGTTTACACAAATAGAAACCTTCATTAGAACAAGGTTTTAGTAATAATGTATTATAACCTGATATTTTATCTTCAATGATGCATAGAATAAAGTTTATTTTCCCAAAGGGACAATTTGGTTGCCCTAGGGGATGTAAACTGTGTTTTAGTTTATTATGTTTCAAATATATCAGCTTGCGAGACAAATTATTATTTAATCTAATATAGTTTCCTTACAGTTTCTCGACTTACACTAACAAACTTTTCAAATGCTGTTTTAGCATAAGTGTTACGTTTTTTTAATTTTATGCACCACCGAATAAATTTATTATGAAATTATTTTAGGAATACCCCGTATTTCTTTCTATAAACTAATAAAAAGCAGAAATTACGTGTATTAAAAATAAAGCTCAAAGAAAGAAATAATAATAGGTAACTAAAATAAAGGGTAGAGTGGTATCAAAAATAAGTAGGTATATCTTTAAAGCTCCTATTAAAAAAGGCCATACAAATGTAATAAAATAAAATATTAAAAAAATTTGCTAAAGTTTATCAGTGGTTTCTAAGTTTGGCTCAAATATATAAAATATTACAGTAAGATTACTTATATTGTCAATTATTGATTAATTATGTTATTATGTATATCTATAATAATAATGTTCTCTTCTACCTCAGTGCAGATATTGTGCTGTGATTTATTGAGGTATCAGGTTGTTTGACACTTTTCACTTAATGTACACCTAAAATAAACATTTACAAACACAACACTGACGTAGTTTTCCACATAACACCAAAACACTATACTGCACTTCTCTACTGGAGTTTTCTTAATCATCTCCAGATGATAACAACTTGATTGACGAAACACGCGTCGAGTGCAGTATAGTGTTTTGACACATTCTACTTCACACCAAAGGTTCCAATCCATTTCAAGATTTACAAACACAACAAATACAATGTATAATCATATTTGAAAGACTAGTTATTTTAGAGAATTTACACTCAGTACAGTATGCAGGATTGTTTTAACAAAAGCAATTAATTAAAACTATGACACATGGAGTAGTTATGATGTACATTTTAATAATACCCATTTGTAATTATTTAATTTTTTTAAAAAATGTATATAAGAAGGGTAGAGTTAGAGTCGAAACTCATGTCTGTTATAATTTCTGTGCTGAATGCTCAGATAAATCTTAATTTAAATGAAGTTATAAATAAAGGTTTAAGTCCTTCAAATATGTTTGCGGTTTTGTAACTTTTCAGAAATTTATAAAACTTCCTTATAATTATTAAAATTGTCAAAAGTATCTACCCACTCGTTCTGTTATTTAACAGAAACAAAGTTTTAAATTTACATGAATTAATTAAGAAACTTTTAACAGAAAAACAGAACATCTACTTAAGATTCGGCCTTAAATTAATTGTATTTTATGAGTTTGTCAAAAATACGTAGAACCATAATTATAGCTTTTAGCTCAGATTTTGGTGTAAAAGTATCAGTTATTAATATAATATAATATAATATAATAATATCTCTACCCCTCATTCTAATCGCAAGGATTAGCCCGAAAGTCTGAGACTTGTGTGGGAGAGGGGGCGGCATATTATTATTTCGCGGGCCGCATTTGCGCCTCAGGAACGACTTACGTTGGTAGGCCCTAACCACCATTCAGTGCTGGAATGAGGGAAACCTGGAAAACCTCATTAGTTAGGGGCTTTATATTACCTGCTTATATCTGATGGTACATTTGTTTTAAGTGATTTCGTATTGCTTCTTTGATTTTCTGATAACAAATATACTTTTGTGCAGCTTTCAGTGTTCCACGCCGTGAGGTGCCACAAATCTTGAAGATTTTACGATAAAGCTTTTTTAACAATATCAATTCTATTACATTGAAAAAAAATCGTAATGACTAATTAATCAATTCCATATCGGATTGTTTCAGCAATCTATTTATTACTCAAATTTGTCATATTAAATAGTTTCACCGAAACCTATACCTATAATTTTGTTATTTTCAGGAATAGTTTTGCTTATATAAATATTTCAAATAATTTTATAGATTTGTGTTCCAATAAATAAAGTCCAATAAATCAGGACGTGTAAAAAATAGTACATTTAGGTACGCATATAGGAAAGAATTTATTTTCTTGGCACTGGACCAGTTGCTTACCTGAGTTTCTGCTAATATTCTACTACAGAAATCATAATACCAACGAAAAATAATACCAACTATTGACAGAAGACTAACACAGAACTCTGCCTATGATTTGTTTGCCAACGAAAATACAATATCCTTCAACAAATGTTATTTCAGATATAGGAATAGTTTAGCAATAAGAATTTCTAATTTGATACGTCGTTTGTAGATATGTCACATTCCTATGTTCTGTTTATATTCAATTTTCTGATATTTTTTTCACCTAAATTGTCTCTAGCTCTTATTAAAATCTTGTAAAATAGGTCAAAATACAATAGGTGCTTAATTTTAAATAATATACAGGGTGTTTCATAATATATGCGCAGGACTTCAGGATGTTATAGCTCGTCCAAAAATACGAAAAAAAGTTTCTATTAACTTACCCTCTAAAATGCACCATTTTAGAGAAACAGGGTGTTGAAGTTGAAAAAAAAAATTTATTTTTTGCGAATATCTCCGGAACCGTTTTGTAAGCATTTTCTACTCATAATAAACTATGTTTTGTGCGGAATTTTTTTTTTTTAAAGTCATAATTGGTGAAGGTTTTGAAGGGGTAGTGGGCGTTTTTTCTCCCCAACTTCTACGCTACTGGAAAAAGTACGATTTTGAGACGCCCATTTGAGCCGCCAATGTTTTCTACACAAAAAAGGTACTCTTGGTCATAAGCTCTAAAGTCGATCGTTTTCGAGAAAATCAACTTTTATGTTGAAAAACATGGTAAATTTTTTGAAAACATGGTCAATTTTACCTTTACGGTTTGGGGAATTTTGAAAAGTCTTTTGTATCATTTTTTCATTTTTTTTTAATTTTGCAATTATGAAGTTAACGTTTGGTTTCGTTACTTGTTCTAACGTTTAAATAAATTTTGTTTAATTAGTAAGAAAAACATTTTATTTAAAAAAATTGACCATGTTTTTCAACATAAAAGTTGATTTTAAAGCGGCTCAAAATCGTACTTTTTCCAGTAGCGTAGAAGTTAGGGAGAAAAAACACCCACTACCCCTTCAAAACCTTCACTAATTATGACTTTAAAAAAAAATTTTCCGCACAAAACATAGTTTATTATGAGTAGAAAATGCTTACAAAAGCTGTTTTCTGTACGATAAACGGTTCCGGAGATATTCGCAAAAAACTAATTTTTTTTTTCAACTTCAACACCCTGTATCTCTAAAATGGTGCATTTTAGAGGGTAAGTTAACTTTTTTTCATATTTTTGGACGAGCTATAACATCCTGAAGTCCTGCGCATATATTATGAAACACCCTGTATAGTTAATAAATAAAGTAAATATCCAAAATTTTTATCTATAAATAATAAAAACCAGGCACCACTTTTTAAAATGATTATGGTGGGTGTACCTACTTATATCTAATATACTCTATTATATCACGATCAAAATTTACATAATCTAAGAAGGTTACTATTAATAGAAGTCTTCAAGGCTAGAACTTTATGAGTAGAGATAAAGAAAAGACCGCTTTCCGCATCATTCAAGGGTATTTTATGTAATTCTGCATCTGCAGTGGCCAAATCTTTAAATTCCATGAATTTATTCCGATGTTACCAGTGTTTGAATGCATTTTCTTGGGTTTATCTAATAAATGGTTTGACCACAATTCAACTTCATTCTTATATAAATATGATACCATAAAAAAAAATAAAATGATAAATAAATTGTCATTTTTACTTAAAACCAAAAGAAAAGGCACAAACGGCAACATCCTAGTATCACTAATAAATGAATGGGCGGCTATGATCATTTTTATTTTATAGATATTCAATTCGAGCCCTGCCATAAATGTAATTATTGCAATTAAGTTTCAATGTTAAGCATAAAGATAATACTATTGGGATTAAAAGGACATCTTATCTAGTTTTGTTAGTTACGCCTATGGAAAAGCAATAAAATACTCTCGAAACTAATAGGTCTCACTTTTGGGACAGAGATCACAAATCTGACGATAACTATATCAAAGGTTTTCCATAAAACCAAAAAAGGTGATCCAAAGAAAGAGCCATAAATAAAACACCTTTCAGGCAATGCATTGAATCACTTTCTCTCTCTCCTCTCTCTCTCTCTCTCTCTCTATGTACACTGACAGTTAAATGTTACGTCAGAAACTAGTAAACTCCACATAACTAGATCCAATTTGTTTGAGGTTAATATGATGATGGAAACGCATATAGCGGTGGTGGAGGCCGCAAAGAAAGAGCCATAAATAAAAAACCTTTCAAGCAATACATTTAATGACTTTCTCTCTCTATTCTCTCTTTCTCTCTCTCTATATATGTACACTGACAGTTAAATGTTACGTCAGAAACTAGTAAACTCCACATAACTAGATCCAATTTATCTGAGGTTACTATGATGATGGAAACGTATATAGCGGCGGTGGAAGTAGCTCTTGTCAAGTAATATTTCTGAATAAATCTGGCAGAAGAAGTGTTAAAGCACAATAAGAGCATGCAAAAGCTCGTTCAGTTGTAACGTTTATATTCAGAGCATGGTGTTTTTAAGTACCAGTTAATATGTAATTATAACGTACTGCGATAATTAGCAAAGTGGTTAGTACTTAAGCTCGGGCTCGACTTCAAATCAAGTAATCTCATAATATAAATTTACCTTCGCTGTCTGGGTTTTTTTCATTAGCAAGTAATTTCCATCCCTTTGCTTCCGGTAATTTTTTACCTTAATTGTCCAGGATTTAGCCGTAACAGAGAAGTTTTTTAAGAGTTTCATTTCGTGTGGGGACAGATAATGGCTGTACTTTTCGCGTACTTGGGATGTGCAAAGCTTGAATTTGGTTCTTTTAGGCTTTTCGCTTAATTTCAATGTGTAAAATGCAATACAGTTAAATTTGTAATTAGTAGTGGCCAGTTTAGTTTCGTTTAGTCAGTGGTCATGACTTATATAGAATAAGTTATATGGAATAAGAAGACTTAATCAATTTTATATAGAATAATTAACATACAAATAATATAAACAATATAATATCTAATTTATATAGAAAAAGCCAACACAAATTGAAATCTAAATTTTAATTTTAATCATGGCATAAGTATCAAAAGATGTATAGTTAAATGTTTACATGACAAAGATCAACCTCAGATACTTTTAATAAAGGAAAGGATGCTATTAGAAATATGTTAACGCAAAACAATTATCCTGATGATTATGTTAAAGAAACATTTGTAAAAAATGAAGTTGGACCAAATATTTATATTCCAAGAATAAATAGGGACAATCTAATAACAACCATTCTATATATTCCAGAAATATCTGAAAGATTTAAAAAAACTTGGTAATAAGAACATTTAAAATGAAAAATACTTTAAGATTAATATTTACGAAACCATTTTAATAACGATCAAAATTTAAAAAATTGTATTTACAAATTCCTTGTGAGTGTGGTAAATATTATATTGGTGAGATATCTAGGCAGTTACAAATACGGGTCCGTGAACACAAAATTATACAAAAAGAAGAAAAATCATTTAAATGAAAATTAATGGTAAATGCTTTTCTAAACTTAATGGTGATAACTGTATCTCATCACTTCTTTAGAAGGATGTCACCAGTGGAAAATTGACAACAATATCGTGATCATTGTCTGTGATGACTTTTGAATTAACAATGTGAACCTGACCAATCGATGATCGACTAGAAACCTTTAGATCAAAGCGTGTTAAGTGGCATACTTACTCATATTTTTAGGTGGTATCCGACTTACAGATACCGGTGCCAATGAAAATGGGACACAATGTAGACTAGTATAGATAAATATAATATGTAGAAAACAAGTAAAAATCAGATAATAATAAAGCGGAGTGCTTTTACTCTATAAATCACTATTTAATAATAAATCATCAAACGGAAATTTTAAAGCAAATTTATAAATACTCCGCTTTAATGGTACCATGATAAAGTACATATTTTACAACTAATTATTATTTGCTGCGCAGGTATTTAAAATTAACGATTTGTTTTAAGTGGGGCGATGTATACTATATCAAATTGCATACTGGCTTTGAATGTATTCTGTTTGTTGCTACAAGCAATTTAATTGAAATAAAAACAATATTCGTTAATATATATTGTATTATAAATACCATTTGAATGCAGCCTTTCAGAAACAAATATGTTGAATTTATTTAATTTAAATGAGAATAACTAATAAAAACGCGGGTAATTTAAATTGTACTTACTGTATAAGGACAGAATGTTGTTGTGTAATGCAGTAGCTCTGATTTCGTTTTCGATAAGCTTTATTATATTAAGTAGTTTAGCAGACAACAGTCTGTTTTTATTAACTATTGTTCCTTATGAGGGAACATGAAAACATTTATGTAACATCTTGCTCATTCCTATAGGCACTATCCAGTAGGCATTTACGGCATAAATATGTCTTTCGGACAACTGCTGGTAAAAAGTTGACAGTTTAGGTGCCTATCAAGTCTTCAATAAAAACAGTACTAAAGTCGTTGCACTTCCCATTGTGTCGGAAATTGTCATCACTATGCTTCGTGCGAGCGCGGAGTTTAACAGGATCGTACTAAGGTTACAAATGGAAATATCAATAAATTATGACGCAATGTGCATATTATTATTACCAAATGCCACGAATAAGTCAAGGATATAATATCTATATAAATTAAGAAAATACCTACGTAAAAGTGACAACTCTTACCTGACAATCCTTAGTGTTCAGAGAAGGTTTCGCTGGCAAATTGGCGGTTGTTATAACATATTATCACGTGTTTCTCTAAGTGTTCTGGAGTGAAACGGGGACGTCTATCACTCAGTATTAATTTGTGCAGGGAAAAAGACCGTTCAACGTCTACTGAAGATAACGGGCAGTACGGAAAATGGTTGAGGCATGAACTGTACATTAGTATATTGGCTGGCAACTCCTGACAGGTCCCAGCTAACACTTTGCTTATGTTTTCCAAAATGGGATATCCTGTAATCCTTTTTAACACGTTTTGCATTTTTTCTTTTATTGCATTACCGACTGGACGCATATATTTTTCTGTACATCTTCCAATATGCGAAACTGTTCTTTTAACGGTAATCCATGTGTTTCCAATTTCGTGATTGCAGTAACTAAGAAACCATAGTGTTTATTAATGTAGTGTATGTCATCGCGAATACTTTGGTCCTTTAGTATGTCATGGAGTCTGTGTATGGCGCTGCTTTCATTTGGATTAAATCTACAAATAACATCTTTTATACCATCGAAATGTTTGGCATAATACCCTACGGCTTCTAACCAAGTACCCCATCTAGTTATAACTGGTTCAGGAGGCAGAGGTATGTCTGGTAGAACCTCCCTAAAAACATCCCTTCGTATAGGCGCCTTAATGAAAACCTTTTTGACGGTTGATATGAAAGTATTTACTAAAGGGAAACTTTCCCTTATTTTCTCTGCTACCCGATTGAGTGCATGAGCAGCACGTGTAAAATGAACTATTTTCTTATATTTTTGGGATAAAATATGTCCTGCTTTTAACATGTATGCGGCTGCGTCACTTAACATGACAAGGACTTTATCTGAAGAATCTTGATCGGGCCACACATATTCAGAACAATCAATAACAAAAGTTATAATGGTCTCATGATTGGTTTTGTCCAGCACCTTAGAAGCCAATAGGTGGCTATCACTAGCAATGTCACTTTTTAACGCACCAATTAAAAAGTTGGCGACTGAACGCCCACAAGCATCAGTTGCTTCGTCTATAATAAAATACACAAAATTGTCCGCAATGTCTTCACGAATTGATGTCACTACATCGTTGTAAACCCGATCGACATATCTTAATCTTAACGTACTTTCATGTGGCAGTTTTCGGTCAGTATATTTTTCTAAAAACGTACGTAATTTAGGGTTCTCTAGTTTGCTTAACGGAATATTACTTGCAAGAAAGGCTTCTGTAAGTTCATAGAAAAATTCCGAGTTATCAGCGCTGGACGAGGCATGGCTCTTCAAATGTCTATTCACTTTAGTTTTGTCAAAAGAATTTATAATGCGATCACACACAGTACAAAACAAGTCACTTTCTTTAATGCGTATGTCCTTGTAATATTCAGGATCACTGTCAAACCACATTTGAAATACTTCACGTCTATTTCTTCTCTCCTTTGGCATCTTACTTGATTTACTTCTCTCATTAATAGTTATTGATAATAATATTAATAAACGTTTATAGTATACACGGCGAATACGAGCACGCTAGAACGTAAAAGACGTAAAAGAGAAATTTATTTATGCGTCACCGACCGATTATTATAACGTTCATAACGTTGTAATAATACAGTACAGCGTAAATAACTAAAAGTTATTTACGGACTGTCAGTCAGCTGGCAAGGCCAGTGACCTGAGTACGACTCTGTTAGACTCCGCGCTGTACGAAGTATAGTCATCACTTTAATAGCAATTTCAGTAGTAATACTAGAGGGATTCTGGGCCAAAAACTCCATGTAAAAGCCCATAAGCCAAAAACGTGGTCAAATTTGTTCCCAGATGTGGGTATGTCCGATATATTTTGTGGGTACGCATGACATATATGTGAGCAAGGATAACGAGGATAACGTGTAAGGATAACAAGGATAACGTGTAAGGATAACAAGGATAACGTGTAAGGCTAACAAGGACAACGTGTAAGGATAACGAGGATAAATGTCATGCGTACCCACAAAATATATCAGACATACCCACATCTGGGAACAAATTTGACCACGTTTTTGGCTTATGGGCTTTTACATGGAGTTTTCGGCCCAGAACCCCCCTAGTATTACTACTAATTTCATTATATTTCTCTCGAATTTAAACTTTTTCAAGATATTTTAATATTTCCAAGATGAAACTTGTTCAAGAATATGAAGTTAAAGATTTAATTTTTTATATATGAACACTCGAATCCCGTTGTTCAGTTAATAAACATAAACATAAAACATTCCATAGAATTGAACAAATTCCCTTTTGAAAGCCTGAAATTTTCATGTGTGAATATTTTTTTATAGAGTCGCAATTTGTGCGTACTTAAATCAGAAAAATCTGCAACGCTTCAGTCTGATTTTTAGAATCTACGTCATTTTCTGAATCTAACGATATAACGGACTTTTTCAGTCTATAAGCAGACGACAAAATTCGGGAAAATATAATTTTTTTAGTCGCGATTTGCAATTTGCCTTAGGAAGGATGCGATGCTATTGCTTCCGAAGCAATAAGCTGCATCTCGTCTGCATCTCGGCTGTATCTCGGTGGTTCCCCTGTGCTGTCGGCGGCCTTGAACCGCCGGACACCTCGTCTTACTTATAGATGTAGTAAAATTATATGAACACTCTGAAAAAACGCAAATAAATTATCAGTCCACTGCTACAATTCATTGTAAATAGAAATATTCAAACTAATTTGGCTAAACTGATTTTTGGCTGCATTGCATAACCCGTCCAGAGAGCAGCTGGAACGTCACAGATGCTGCAAGTAGAATTATTACGATAATTATTCTCTTGACTAGTGGTCACGTCAGCAAGATATTTGTACTTGTTAGTGGAGTATAATAAGAAATACTCAACAACGGTTAGACCTTGCAGGAATTAGAAAATACGTTAGCTGATATTTCCTGGATTGGTTATCTGTAAATCCACAGTTCAAATTAATTTCCTTGACGACCAAAAAATAATAGGCAGATCTTACTTTTAATTAATGAAATATTTAACAAGCGTTTAAATTAAATTAAAAATAATTATTTTTGGTCACATACCTTTTGTATTGAATTTTAATGAATTTATTTTTTACTGATAAAACTGAAATTGTAGCAAATAAAAAATAAAACAAATAAAATATTATATGTTCTTTCTTTATACCTACTTTTGCAAGGTACAAAAAAGTTTGCAAGCAAATAAAAACGCATTGTTTGTAACATTTTAATTATATAAAATTGGCTAAAGAATCTACTCAAGATATTAAAATAATGTTTTTTCTCCCAGTTTTATATAACTCAGGTAATTTAAATTAAGCACCCTGTATTCAGAATTTTGCAATTAGGTCACAGGTACCACAGATCAGCGTTGAGAGTAATAAATTTCACCTAAATCGAACAGATGGAAAATAAATCACCAGCATTTATTCAGATCGCTTTTTCATTTAAAATGTAGCGCAATTTTAAATTTTCGGTAGGCTGTCAAAGATAATTGAAACTTTTATGATCCTATGAAAAATAATATTTATCCCATGAGAAGTGATCATTTGGTATTTGATTGAAAGAATAGTTTCTGGTTTTCCAGCTATACGGTTGCAATTCAGTGAGATTATCCAAGTGATATTTTTATTTCAAAATAAAACGAAATTTCTCGGATGTTAAGTTAAATTCATTGAAAATTATTTTGACATGGACCATTAAAAAATTCTTTCCGGAAAAGTCCAGATTTGTGACGGATACTTCCCGATTTGTAGGTAGGAAGTGTCACGTTAGTGCCCTCTTTTACTTTGCCTCGGGCGCCAGTTCCTGTTTACAGTGCAGAAACACCACTAAACAGGTAGCTTCAGTGAAGATACGGTTCGCCAGGCGGTCGATTGGGAAAATTAGACTTCACGGAACAGATAATAATATACCAGTAAACCTTCAATACATTTATTGATTCTAGACCATAAAACCTAGTCGTAATCTTACTTCCTTACTAGTCCTGGGCACGTCTGCTGCTTCCGGGTGATCGGTGAAGACGTGGGCTGTTCAATTGTTCGTGGTTTGTTAGCATTACCTTTACCTTTTAAGTAACCCCAAAGAAAAAATCTAGCGCTGTTAAGTCGGGTGAACGAGGAGGCCAACCGATATCACCACCTTTTGAAATGATTCGTCCGGGAAACATTTCACGCAAAATGGTATGTTTTAACAACTCAAACTTATCCATCATGGAAATTATTAACAATCACACCGCATGACTGCGAAAACCAACCTGACAAAACGTCAACGGAAAAATCATGGCCGGAGAACAAAATGGTAGCGCTACATTGGCCACGCCCTGTATATGTGGCGAGCGTAAAACGTCGGATGTGGCTATCTGAAATTCCCCTTCCGACTTACAGCGCCAATATAATGATGACACAATAAAACAGGAGATCAGAATAGCTTATTTTTATTGCAACAATATAAATGTGTTCGAAGGTAAAGGTTATCAACGATAACCTCAACCGACTCTATACCTTTATTGGGAAAATCTCATGGGGGAATAAAGGTACTTATCACAACCTGTTTTATTACCGCAGCTGTTGGAATGGTAACTCTTTATACATTCGCAGTGATTCCTTTATGAGAACTTCCGGCAATTTTCTATGCAGAATTATGAAAAAATAGCAGCACCAGAAAGATTATTACGGATTGAAAACATGTTTTTCCAATCATGAGAGTATTAGTATAGAATATCGTAGGGAAATACAATAATATAATTAATAAAGATTATCATCGATAGAAAGGGTTCACTAACATTAATATTTTCACTTTTTATTGGTGTTTGGAGAATCTGATTGCTCGAGCCCATTGAAATTTTTTATTATGTTATCTTAAATACAAAATGTATTTCTGCTTTATCCTGGCAAAAATCCATGGGTCTCATCTCCAGCTGAGCGGTCCCTGGACGTCCCAATGGATGACCAATAACATATAATACATGTGACAAGACACTCCTTGCCGGGATCCATGCTTCAATTTATTTAAAAAAAATATCGCTTAGCTTTGAGGGACCTCTGCTTAACGTATCATGTATAAAATTAATAAATGGTTTTAGATTTTTTTATCTGGTATTATTAGATTATTAGATCTTTATTAAATGCAAATAGTGACATAAACGACCTTGTAGCGAAAAATACGGAACTGGTCTCTGAAGCTAAAGAATTGTTTACATCGAACAAGTTAAAACTTAATGAAACTAAAACTCAGAATATTTTGATTACCTTAAAATCTCAAAATATTTATAGGGGGAATTCGGCAAAGATTCTTGGCATCATCGCCGATGATAGGTTAAACTGGTACGCTCATGTTGAACAACTAAGTCGTAAAAAGATAAAAGTCGTAAACTTTCATATTCAATTTTTGTATTACGCAGACTAACTAGTTCGCTATCTATAGAGACTCTGAGAACAAGCTATTTTGCATTATTCCATTCATTAATAAGCTACGGAATATTACTGTGGGGTGGTTCTTGCCATGCGCAAAAAATTTTTTGCCTGCAGAAGCGAGCGGTAAGGATAGTAGCTGGTATGGGTTTTGGAGACTACTGTAAACCGATTTTTAAAAACCTTAATATAATGATTTTGTCGTCTCTGTATATATACACTCACTTATTGGAAATAAATAAGAATAAAGGTAATTATTTGACTAGTAATCAGATTCATGGGTACCCTACAAGAAATGCCAGTGATCTTCGAGCTCCCAGGTTTAGACTGTCTTTATCAAAGATAAATTCCTTGGATGTGCGATTGTAAATCACCTACCAAATTATCTAAAATATTCTGAAGACCCACAATTATTTAAGTTGAAAATAAGAAAGCATATGATTATGCACGGCTTCTATTCGGTTCATGAATTTATGCAGACTTCATTTGATGCCAAATAAAGCTAAATTAACTTTTATTGTTTTGAGCATTGAAGAATACTCATCTCTTTAAAAATGTTCGCTGAATATGTTTTCTTTTTTGTATTTCTGTGTTTTATATTGACGGTTGTTTAAGTTTTGTTTAGTATACGTACTTTGTATCTGAAACTATAATGTTATGTTTAATGTACTTTAATGTTATATTTTTACGTGACTTGCCAAAAATTTGTATTCAAATGTACTTGGTTAAATAATAAACTCTAACTCTAACTCTAGAACCAATGTAGTCAAACTGATTGTATTTCCATTGTCATTTAATCTTATTATAGGCATCTAATTGTCTGTTTACCTTCGTAATAAACCTTTTTTTATCATTTTGTCAACTCAACCAATTTTTCATTGTGTGATATAAGTATTTTGTCACAGTGGGATACCTTACTTTCCTAAAACACATTTACACAAGTTTTTCCAGATTGAACAATCTCTCAATCCGAAAAGTTTTACAACTACATAGGGCCGCACCGACTAGAGTGATTTACTTTTCCCTGCAAACTTCTGTTGTATTTATTCGCCATTATTCGACATTGTGCGATAAAATGTTCCAATGTGGGATAAAAGCCAGATTTCCATCATGCTAAGATCGAACCCGCCGATTTCCAACCACCAAGGGAGTTTCCACAAAGAATAGTTAATAGGATCATACTTCACGGAAAAGCGTAACTAATCGTATTCGATACCCTCTCCCACAGTGCAAGCGAGCTTTCGCACCAAAATAGTAATTATGTGCTAGTTGCAGCTTAAATGTGCAATGCAAGCTGTGATTTGCAGTTCAATGTTTTCTTTCCTAACGGAGATGTTAGGAATGGGTTAGATTTGAATGGGTTATTAAGTCAAAATCAATCTGGCTTTAGAAAGGGGTTTTCTTGTGAAACTGCCTTGCAAAATGTAATTAACGATTTTAAATACAGTATAGATAAAGGACACATAGTTATAGCGGTTTTTTTGGATCTGCGTCGTGCTTTTGAAATGGTAAATAGGGAAATACTGCTTCAGAAACTTAAAAAAATATTTCGGAATTGATGGTTCTGCACATAAGTGATTATCATCTTATTTATACATGCGATTCCAACAAACACAAATAGGTGAAGAAATGTCTAACAAAGCTGTTGTAGCGAATGGAGTTCCGCAGGGTAGTGTTTTGGGGCCTTTATTGTTTCTACTGTATATTAACGATATACATTAATATACATTAATGTATAATGATATCTTGATTAATTTAAATGGCTGCAAACTTCATCTTTTTGCTGATGGTTCAAAAATTAGAGGGGGGGGGACGGACATAAAGTCCTCACTGTATATTTACTGGATTTAATATTAAAAATTTTGAATTTTAATAATTTTAGACTTTAATTTTTGCATTGTATTTTTGTGGTATTACTAAATATACAGTGTTGTACCTTTATAGGTTTATTGATAAAATTTTTTAAGAATTTTAATGTTGCTGTATTTCTGTTAGGTTAATGTCACACACTGATATAGCTGACTTATTAATTTCCTGTAATTTGTAGCTTTTGCTAAATAAATCTCTCTCTCTCTCTCTCTCTCTCAGATGCGTAATCACAGCCAACTTTATCTAACCAACTGTGGCGCAGTCCAACGCTACTCCTCAATTATTATTGGCAGCAGATATAGAGCTAAAACTAGTTTTTTTATATAGTACCATAATGGTACTAAGGTACCATTAGAAAGTACAGTTAATAAGAAATCTACCCAAACGCTTATTTTATCTGTGGAACCAACAAAACTGAAATTACAGTTGAGAGAAATTTAATAATATACAGGGTTCCATATAAAAAACCAAGAGTCAAAAGAGAGTTTTATGTCAAAAAGTGGCCTTTTATAAGGTTAAGGTACTTCGGCCATGCCACATTTCAAAATTTTATCTAAAAAATAAGGGGGAAAACACAGTGTATTAAGAAATATAAATCCTACTCCTCTGTGAAACTTTTATATTCAAATAGATTCGTGTTAAAAGGTAAACTTAAAAAAATGTTGTGTGAATCTTTGGTTCTGTCTGTATTCAACTATTGTGACTTTATTTATGGCCCTTGTCTTAACTTAATTTACAGAAAAAGGAACCAAAGAGTTCAAAATTTCTGTATTCGCTATATCTTTGGACTGCGTAAGTATAATCTTGTGTCACATAAAGTACATGAACTTGGGTTATTAAATATGGAAAATATAAGATTGATACATTTAAATACATTTCTTCATAAGCTACTAACACTTAATATCGATTCTTCACTTAATTCTAAATTGACTAAAAGGGCTCAAGTTCATACTGTGAATCTTACATAAGTATATTACACTGATGTAAGTTACGTAAGTATATCATACTGATATGCTTACTCTTCCTCCTCATGCCATTGCTCTTTTTCAAAAAAGTTTTTCTTATAATGCAGTAAAATCTTATAATAATGTACCATTTTCTATGAAGAATCTCACGGTTCAAACTTTTAAATTTCAATTAAGAAAACACATATTTTCATTTCAATAATACAGGACCTGATTGTGGTTGTGCATTTTTTATTGGTTTTTATTAATTATTATGTCTATTTGTGTAGATACTTCTTTATGTTCAATTATATTAATTACCTCTGGTGTGTCTTAGTCTATGGGAACTTTTTTTCTCTTTTTACAGGATTAGAATGACACCTGTAGTATGGTAAGTGTAAGAATAGCCTAGAGCTAAACTTCGCATGCTCCAAGGTGATTATGCACCAATATTGTATTGTATTGTATGTATTTATGTAATGTTATTATATTCTATTGGTGTAACAATAAAGACGATTATTATTATTATTATTATTATATATTAGCATACCTCGTTGTGAGCCTAAGAGCTTTAATATAAATAGCTAAGTAGCTAAGAGCTCCTTATAACTAGATACAATTAAAACCGATAAATTAAACTATTACCAAATATTCCAGGAAAGCCACACATTTTAATTAGTAGGGTAAAAAGTCTGAGAGAAGTCAACTATTTCTGAAGTATTGACTATATAGGTTACCTACCTTATAGCGTAAGCAAAAGCCAAAACTGCGTCTGATACAAACTGCAACTGATCTTCAAATATAGTATTTTGTTCAGTGAGCCTCTCCCGGCCGGTGCACAATTTGGAGTATCTAACATTGTAAGGTGTTCTTGAACTATTTCGGTACTTGCACTGAAAGTGATGTTCCCAAAATTCTGAAACAGAAGAAAATTTTAATAATTACCATTTCACATGTATTAATAAATTCATTACAATATTGCTCAAATCTGCCTTTAGTTTGTGTTGTGATTGTGAAAATACCAATTCTAGGTACGATCTGGTCTTTGATTATACTATGAATGATTACACCACCCAGTTGGTTCTAGGAATTTGTATTATAGCGGTATTCAATAGAATGCTGCAGGTTATTATCAGAATCGCTCTAGTTGAATAAGTAATAAGAAGTACGTGCAAAAATGTTTTTCTATGTAATAAAGACGACATCGAATATTGAAGTAAAAGTAAAGAATAAAGAAGTAAAATTATTAGATACTTTTAGAAACGGATTTCATATTTATATTTAGAAAAGCATTAAGTATCAAACATTTGATAATGTTATCATCTGTTCTTCATTAAGGGTCCACTCACTGTAGATTTGACAGGCATGAATGCGGGGTCGGATTGAGAGGATGGGTAGCCGATGGGTGAAGACTTATATATTCCCACAACCGAATTATTAAGATTTCGGAGGTGCACGTAAAACCGAAGTAAAAAGACACATGGAAATAAAGTTAGCTCTTATTGTAAGGGTACCGGATTTGTCTTATAATTGCAACAACATTTCTTTTTAGTGTTATAAATTATATATCACCGGAAAGATCAAAAGATAAACTAGATCCCTTATAGTTTACCTTATAAATTTTTGTTTAATACATGTATTTTAGAGAAAATAATTTTTGAAAATGCGCTATTTTAGTACAAGATTGTTTGCCTGGAATTTTAAAAATAAAAAGAAATACCAAAAATTACTACTATACTATAGGGGATTAAAGTCTTATCTTTCAATACTTTTTTACTAAATTTTTTTTATCTTTTATAGTTTTTTTACAATTAGACACGAGACGAACGCCGATTTAGGGCTTATTTCGACCTAGTGAATCGACTCTTAAGCATCAAAATATATATCCTATTCTCTTTAATTTAAGCAGCCTGTATCTTTTATAGGTTGTGAGATTCAGTATTTTACTAATACCGAATACGAAAAAACCACTTTTAGAAATGAAGCGTTGAAAGTGAATTAGCAAGACTGTAAAAACAGTCGATTTCGGAACAGTTTCAGGAAAATATCCATTCCACTAGTTTGAATGAATTAGTCCAAATTCTCATCTCTCTTTGAAGACATGGCCCGAAGGATATATACGAGAGGAGTAAAGCCTACTTTAAATATTCATTAATTGTAAATCCTTACGCCTACTCCTCGAAATACCTACATAGTTTAACGATGGTAATATATCATTGAGGTTATATTTCCCTCACGAACCGTACATTTGTTTCTACTGGTTACAAGTAAATCGCGTAAGTATAGAATTAAATGTAGATTGTATTAAGTTTTTGTTCAAATTCGAATCACACCCGACCAATTAATATATTTGTTTCTTTGTATAAGAAATCTACTGAAATATGTGCTTTAAGTAAAAAAAGTAAAGCAATGATATTTCAATTTAACAATGCAAGTGGAAATTCCATACATATAAAGGGTGGGTCATCTGTTGTTTTTTTGTAGTGCGTCCTTTTTCGACATTGGTAGCATTGACGTGTTTGACATATTGAACTATACGTAGTGTTAAACCTCCTCCGTTAGAAATGGATCGATTTATGGTTGAACAACACTGGGAAATATTGAACAATTATTTGCAAAGTGAGTGCAACGTTGCACAAACTGTGCGAAAATGGAGAAGAACTTTTGATTGAAGAGAAGCTCCATTAGCGGCTGGTGTAAGCAAATTTATAAAAAAAGTTCATGAAATTAGCATGCTTGTGGATAATAAAAGGTATCCGCGTGTTCGTTGGGTGCGCATAGCCGAGAGAATGGTTGCTGTTGTCCAAAGTGTGCATGAAAATCCAAGACCCTCAACTCGTCACAGAGCACAACAACTGAACATAGGTCGCGCTCCTCTAAAGAGAATATTGCATAAAGACCTTGGATTATTTCCTTATAAGGGCCATGAGAGTCGTTATTGTTTCTCTGTGTGGTCTTTCAATGACTTGGAAAATGACGGCGATTTTGATCGCAAATCATCTTTTCGTACGAAGCTTATTTTCATCTTGAGGTTTTGTCAATAAACAAAACTGTAGGATTTGGGGTTCGGAAAACCCCCCTAGTCGTAGGGAAGTCAGTGCATCCTGAAGGAGCGACTGTTTGGGGGTGGGTTTTGGGAATGGTGGCATCATTGGTCCCTACTTCTTTAAAAATGAAGATGGTAACAACTTTACAATAAACGGAGTGCGATACAGAGAAAGGTTTTGTGACCGCAATTAGACAATTTGGACTTGGGACGAGCTTTGGTTTCAGCACGATGGAGCAACATGCCACACCAGCCGTGCAACAATCGATCTTTTGCGCACTAAGTTCGGTAACCGTATTTTCAGCCGCTTCGGAGACGTTCCTTGGCCACCACGCAGCTGTGATTTGACACCATTGGACTGTTTTTTATGGGGAAATGTTAAGGACCGTTATTACTCAAATGATCCACAAACAGTTCACGCACTTCAGGAAAGCATCCATCAATCTACTTGTGAAATAAAGCCCCAAACAATTACCAATGTCCTACCAAAATTAGGTGAACAGGATGGGCTGCTGCCAAGTCAATCGCGGAAGTCATTTAGTGTATAAATAAATGCAATATTCATTTAACCTTCGAATTAAAAAACATCGGATGACGATGTAGTTCGTCGACTCAAGAGCATGACAAAAATTAACAGTTTCATAGATCAACTGGAAGGAAGTATGACAAAAAATACTTTTTTTTATGATTACTCCCATTTATAACTTCAATGTCGTGTATCATCACGGATCTTGAACTACTTGATCTTGAATTTGTTCGGAAGAAGAATTGTTCAGAATTACCTGATCGCTTGATTTTGTTACAATTTGATCTTACCGAAGCCCATTAACATGTTAGTAGTGAATATGTTAGACAAGAAAATAACTTTAGTAACACTTTCTGGAATGAGGTAGATAGCGCGCTGCAAATCTGAGACTCACATCTTTTGCGCAGACGTCTTAATCTTCATGCACATATTATACATGTAAACTTCGTAATATGATATTACTAATTGCCATTAATTTATGATGTGCCGAATTTAAAAGGCTTACCAACAAACCACGGATTCCTCCGATTATTCTCGACGTTGAGAGAGAGAAAATATTCCTTGAATCCCTTGACGGGGTTGGCTTGCGGTTGGACAGACAGAGTTCCCTCCACTTCCGCCTCATTTCCCAGTGACACGATCGACCGGGCGCTCCACCCGTCGGAGCCTATCCAGGAAAACGCTCCTGTAGCGTTGCACCTGCGGACAGCCTTCATGAGTTCGGCGACTTCTTGGTCGGACCCGAAAATGATACATCCTGAAACAAGAAGTTATTGTCTAAATAGTTTTCTAGAATTCACTGAATTTCAAACTAGTTATTTTTGGTTCACCAGAAAATTGTTAGAAAATAAGTTCCAGTTGATTGGTTTACTAATAAACACCTTCATGTAGTTATAGTTGATATTAATGTTAATATTATAATAAAAATAAAAACACGGGATGAACATGAACATACCGATTTGGTTGGCAACACTTCTTTCATTTAGGTCCCCTTTAGGTTTTCTAATCTTAACTTTAAATTGGTATGATGTACGAAACTAGATGATCAGTTTAACTAATAGCAGATCATTTCAACAAGATTCGTTGATCCAGAATTTGACTGGAAAATTTAATATCTAGGACTTGATATAAGAAATATATTATGCTATGGTATCAATAATAATACTAATAATAATGATAATAATTCCTCTACTACTCACTGCCTTCACATGGATTAGCCAGTAAGTCTAACACTTGTGTCGGAGAGAGGAAAAGATTATTCAGTCGAAATTGTGTCTCTCGACGGATTAGTTTGTGAACCCTAGCCACATTTCAGTGATGAAACGAAGGAAACCTGGAAATCTTGTTTAGTTAGGGGATAGTCAAATATCAACCGATGTTATTCTATCATTTCAACACCAAGCTGACGTTCTTCCCATGCAAGTACGCAGTACGCATAGCAGGATGGTTGCCAATTCATCCCTGAGAATAGGCCTTAAAACATACGAGCAGACAATTTAAGTGAAAATATTCCGTATGAATGGAGTTTCGAACCCACGACCTCGAGTATATAATACTAATGTTCTATATAATTATTTATCATAGATAAATATGACTTTATAATGTCATATTTATTAAATATGAATTATACAGCTGTATAATTCATTTATAATAATATAAAAGGTGCAAAGACAAATGCAATATAGAGTCAAGATTTTATTAGATTTTCTTCTAAAACTTATAAATAATAGAATAATTACATGCAGTGTTTTTTTGGCAAAAGTATGCGTTGATAATGCACCCGTGCGTCCAACCTGCGCATACTTCTTTATAGCTTTGTTTTACAGGTGGCATACTCCTAAAAGAATTATAAATGAATGTCATTACTCGAGTTATGACTCGATAAAATGTGTAAACGGTACTTTCTTTCATGTAAATCCAATACGCCTTGAAATAACCTAGTTAATAGTTAAGGGTCACCTTCCTTCTTTTTACAAGTCAACAGGCAACAAACTGATGTTTTGTTAAGACCCTTAAGTTTGGTTCTTTTAAATTTCTTTTTCGCTGCCTGATTTCTATTAAATTACTTTAAAGATTTTCCTTACTCTCTTTCGTTTTACGCCCTGATTTCCGAATTCTGAACGCGTTTGAATTTTCTGTAACAACGTGAACGGTTTCATAATGTTCCGCCTCGTCACCCGCTGTCTGGACTCTGGAACTTCAAGTGTGTAATTTCGTTTTGAAATGTATTGTAAAAAATATGTACGTATGATAAAAGTAGAATTAGGAGGCGTGTTTTGTTTCGTTTGGCATGCATTTATCAAGAATCTCCTATTCGATACCTTCAAAGTTGGCTATGAAATCTTATAGAAGCGAGTTGATTAATTGCGGTAAATTGAAGGCCACATTGAAAGAATAACTGATTGCTCATTAGCTTTCATAAAACTAACGACATCGTTTAAAGTGTCAGCCACTGTTGATAAATTAGTTTATTTTGCTAAATGAATTAGGGGCAATTAGAACCTATCATAAGCAGGTGACACTTGCTGCAGCTTGACTGATATGGATGTTAACGATGTTATGAACATGTTTCAGTAAGTCCATTATGTATATTGTCTACAACTATCGGTGAGTTTATAGAAAATTTTGTGAGATGACGCTGTTTATTTAAAGGGTAGACCTTAGAAAACAAAAAAAATAATAAAAAAATGGGAAATGTTATGATGAACAAATAATTTTCTTCAGATTGTAGTGTAAGTCGAAGTATAGCTACAATTTGTATAGCAAAAGCATATCTGGTTTGAGAGTCTTTTTAAGTTTAAAGAATTAAAATTCAAGCTACTTTCACTAGAACGTCGTGAATCTGTGGAGAAGACTCCATGGAGGATATTTATAGCAAGTTATTTGGAAATTGAGATTTTACATAATGTGTGTAAGACAGGTTGCAAAATCTTAATGTTGATAGTAATAATTCATCTTTACAAGACAAATTATCTGCGCTTCCTCACGTTGCAGACATAAAGTCGTCCCCCCCCCCTCTAATTTTTGAACCACTGGGTAGATTGTGATGAAATTTGGAACGATAATATATGACTAAATTCTGCATTTTTTTTGACACATTAATGACAGCTCTGAATGTCAAAGTAACAGATGGGCGCGCAATAGAAACATTTTTTTAAATGGAAATGGGGGTCGAGTACTAACTCATTTTGAAGCTATTTTTATGCTCAAAACATCCCCCAATTTTGAGAACATTTGGTTCAGTAATTTCCAAATAAAAACCAGTAATACCAATTTCTGTTATATCATTTTTTTCCATACATATTACAAATTATTGTAAATTATTCAAAGCAAAACAAAAATTAAAAGTAAACAAATAACAATAAACCATCCCTAACCTAAAATAACCTAAATTAAAAAAATATTAAATAATTTAAATTAAACGTAGAGGCAGAAACAAATTTAGAAAACACGTGTTACTTCAAAAGATTTTGAAAATGACCACCATGAACCTTCTGACAAATAAATGTTCCATGGGTAAGTTCTATTATAAAGATTATGTGGTAAAAAGATTATGTTATAAACTGATATTACTGGTTTTTATTTTGAAATTACTGAACCAAATGTTCTCAAATTTGGGTGATGTTTTGAGCATAAAAATAGCTTCAAAATGAGTCCCTACTCGACCCCCATTTCCATTTAAAAAATGTTCCTATTGCGCGCCCAGCTGTTACTTTGACATTCACAGTGTTGAATGTCACTGTGACATTCACAGCTGTCATTGATGTGTCAAAAAATGCAGAATTTAGTCATATATTATCGTTCCAAATTTGATCACAATCTACCTAGTAGTTCAAAAGTTAGAAGGGGGGACCGGACTTTATGTCCTCACAAGTGGCGTTCGGTAATTACCTCAGATTGATCTTTTTAGTCCGTATCGTTCATTAATTACAACTAGAGGTAGGGGAGGTAAATCTTGATCGTTCAGAAATTAAATCAGATCGATCAGAGCAAGATCTGTTTGCTCGAAGCATTTTGGCCGAGGAGAAAAATTAATCTGAATTTGTGAGGTTATAGTGGTCATGGTTGTCATTTGTCATTGACTTTTTGAAGTTGTAGCTGGTAATTTTGTAATGTAATTTTCCTAAGAAGTCTTTAAATGTTTCCGCAGACATTCTAAAATGTTCTTTAAACTGCCTGGCAGAAAAAATTGACACAGTTTCTTCACCGAAGTTTTAATTTTTTCCAAACAATTTGTACATTCTTCATCTTCAAAAATGATTTCATATCGTTGGATTGCAATGGTTGATTTTACAATATTCATTATTTAAATAATTCGAAATAGAATATAAACAAACCGTCAACAAAGTCAAAACAGAAAAGGTGAGGTTATATTATGCCTTATGCGATCGATTTCGTTCATTTATTTTCTATTTGTCCGTCTTATCTGGAATCACGTGATTGTAATCTCGTCGCATCCGTGAGCATATTACCGAACGCAACTACTATATGAAACTCCCCATTAGATTGGCCACCATATCGTACGGTTCTAAATTCAATACGTCTGGCATTGAATGAATTAGGGTATCTGCAATATTCAAGATACAATGATCCAGCTCAAGATCCCTAAACAAGTAGGTTACCTCAGTTTCGAGAAAAAATTCTATTGGTTAGTTTGAGGTTACGTCATCTGGCGTCCACAAAGCAGCGAAATTTTGATATGATTACTGGTAAATATTGCATTTCATGATGCTTAAGAGTATAATTTTACTATAACAGTTTAAAATACATGTATTGTATACATGTATACATAAAAAACGTTTTACAGGTAAACATTAAACCGTAAAATCAATAAAAAATACATAACTACAAACTTTTATGCGGACCTAGATATGGTAGGTATATATGTATATTAACGATGTAGATATGATATGAATGATCTATCAAATTCAGAAATCAATACTAGTAGGTATAAATTAGTTACTAGTGCAAAATACTTATATCATACAATTTCAGAACTTTAAGAAATGACATGAAAATGTATATATATATGTAGTTATTTTGTCTTGTACGGATTCTAAATGATTTGAAAATAATAGAAACGAAAAACTGCAATAATCTATTAAGAATAATACATTTTCTTATTCACTTTTAATTAAGTTTTAGGTATAACTGCAGATATTTTATTTTTATTATGTAACTCAAATTATATTTGATTCATTGCATTCACAACTGGATTTTTCGGAAACCTGTGATATAACACACCTTTGTTCAGAACTTTGGTAATTTCCAGTCTATTATGGCATGTAGCAACAGCACATCGACACCCTGGCATCTTGCTAATTATATTTTCATCCTACATAAAACAATACAGCCTCGGCCACTTTAAATAATGAGATAGCCCAAGCATTTGGGGCGGAATACTTCTTAAGTGAAGGACAACGTAATTTGACAGAAATTATTGCTGGTTTACTTACCTAAGTGCTTATTTATTAATCTATTGTATTCTACACTTGGTTCACAAAACAGGATCAGGATCGACAGATTGTTCAGTTCTTGTCAAATTTAAACACATTAGGACATTATGAGAGAGACAATGATGTACATAAAAAGAGTGAGAGGCAAGGTCGCTCATCCCGGTGTACACCGCAACACCCTCTCCTACAAACATAGAAGTGAGGTAACCTACTTGTTTAGGGATCTTGGATCCAGCTGGGATCTGCTTTTTGTGAAGTATGAGACAGAGTGAATCAATATATGATCTCAAATAGCTTTAGGATCTAGGAAACATGTTGTTTAAACTTGAAAGTATCTGTCAAATTTATAATTACAAAATTCTTTGTTAAGACATTTGTCACTCTGTTACTCTTAGATGTGTGTAAGTTCGTGCAACGTTAAATGTAAGCTTACCTTAAGAGTTATATATACTGTGTAGAGGAATTAATCTTCTGATAAATTCATTAGTATCATTAACAACATACATGTTCATATCGCCCGAAAACGGAACTTGCAGTGAATGCCCAAATTAGTTCGTTCCCTCATTACGGAGAGGTTTTGCTATCGAATGCAGATAGTGGCGGCACGCTTGTGATCTCGAATGATAAAAGTTCCGCCGAAGAGTTGGGAGGAACTGGTATAGTTATATTCGATAAACTTTGTTAAAATAACTCCACCAGTGGACCAGTGTAGTACGTCAACAAAACCAATCTCTGATTACTTTACGTTTTCCATAGCTATTGTGGAATCCTTATCACTGGCAACAACAAGGGAATCCATTAAAATGATCATTTTTATGCAACTGGATTGCCTCGCAATTTACTTAATTCAACCAGTAAATCTGTATAAGGATACAGTATAATGTTAGGGATTCAGAAGGGCTAGCTAAAAGCTCGTAGGTCGTCATGGTGATTAAATAACTCCCAAACTAATCCAGAAGTTTCATGATTAAAATTAACACCTCTTTTCTATTCAGCAACTCTTTAAAATCATTTGGAAATTCTGCGGAAAACTTCAGTAAAATTAATTCAGTTTAAAATTCTTAAAAATTAATTATTTTTGGTTATTTACAAGAGAGTATGTATGGTAACAATAATTTTAGTAATAATAATAATAGTCCATCGTTAATTATTTATAAAAGTGATTTTAATGAGCAACAGAACATTGTGTTGAAATAATATTCGCAATTTTCAGTGATTACTTTCCAAAAAGTTTAATTCTAAAGATTATCACCCATATTAATAATAATCACAATAACATCATGTTTACTAATGACAACTAACCGGATTCTTAAATCAATCTAAGTAGTTCATATTAATAATTAAATATTTATAGACAAATAACTAACAGCATGCTAAATAAGAAGTTAATGTGACAACATCTCATTTTATAGATAGAGCTAATTTCACTGCAATAAATCTAACCTGCATTTACAAATATTTACCCAAAGTGACAAGACTGACAAGTGTCTTGTGTCAAAATTGTTTTGTGCTAATACTCAATCAAGGGCGGATTTAGCTTTACAACATGGGAAAGTATCTCAAAGAACCTCATTTTTAAAAAATGTTGTGAAATTAAAAATTATTTGTGCATTTAGATAGGTACATTTTTCTTTGGACAAATATGAAATAGCAAATAGAAGTGTTTAATAAAATATCCTTAGTGAAGTACGTTTATATTTTTTTTAACTATAATTACGATTTTGCTTTTTGCTAATGTAAAATTTGAATTCATGGTAAATCCGCCCTTGATAAGCATTAACTTTGCCTTTTATAATAGGGAGATTTTGAACACCTTAAATTTTTACCTTATCGTTATCGCAAACGTTATACTGAGCACGCGTAGTACCAAAAATGATACTCTATTTGGAACTGCACATGCTCAGAATAACGATAACGACGTGTTAAAATTTGGGGTTCAAAAACCCCCTAATGAATTGGATAAGTAACCATGCCATAATAAAATTTTATATAATTATTGAGGTTACTGACATATAAATACGGAAAATTTCGCATTAAATTATTTAATATTTCAGAAAAACGTTCTTGATCTGTTAATTGGGAGGGAAAAGAAAAACTGCTGACATTTTTGTCAAACTTTTAGGTTAACTTTAACTTATTGTAAAACATACCCAAACTGATAACTAGTGATTTAGCATCATTCTAGCGTTAACATGCATTTAAATGGCATTATTAATGCAGTTTTCACTAATTACATTCTAGTTACGTCTTAGAACATTCTAAGTTTTATTATTAATAAGGCTGATGATATATTATTTCATCCCCTGCATGTATACTTTGTCAAATATAATTGACAATACATTTCAGTTTAAGAGATCTTACACTGTATTATAATTATTTGGTTCTGTTTTTACTATTGCATGCTATCTAAAATAAATTCGTTAATCGTTATTGAATTTTTATTAATAACTGGTTTTAACCATATCTTCAACTTTATAAAAAAACTGATTATAGTCAGTCCAAGGAGTACTGTAATTGTTTGATACTAACAGAGCCCTAACGGAAAACATATAACGAGGGTTGAGGTTGAGGTTACTTGTCGCAATGTGCATATCGCATGAAACAAAAAATACAAAATCCGCGTGAAATATTGAATCAAATCAAATCGTCTGAATCAAAATCGTCTCAAAAAGTTTTATATTTTTCTTTGTACGTGAAAATTCTCATTTATCTGAAGCTGGCTTATAAGTTCCCTTATGAGACTATTTTTCTCAATAAAATCCTGCTGCTTAACTAACTTTAACTAATAACTTTTCATTGGGTATTTGCTTTTATGAGCAAAAACTGTGTGCATGTTTTTACATATAAGCAGAATGAATTTCTATGTTTGCATAGCATTTAGGAATAACAAACTTCGGTCAAATACAATTTTACATTCAAAATAAATGCTGGAGTTGTTCGTTAACTAACTACTATTAATATTATCACTACCTGAGCACCACAGATCGTATATACGGAAACTGAACACTTTAATAGAGGATGCAGAGCTGGTAAAAAACCGGAATAGAGCCCCGGTAACTATTTTAAAGCCTCTTTATACGATCAATCACATTTGGGGTCATTATAAAGCTTTTTCTGCCATAATAAAAGACAGATTTAGTGGTGGATTTGGAAAAACGTATATTTTTAGTAGCGGTTGATAACAGTCTTCTAAAAATAGCTCCGCTCATATTTTCCAACCAGAAAAATCAGATATATATGCGATGCGACATATATTTGATGCACCTATGTATGTTTTTCTCATTTTACAGATAGAGATTGGCTCACAGCATTATCATCAAAGAAATACTTTTTAATGTCTATTCATTATTTTCTTATTCACAAGTATAAAAATAAAAAGGATATGTATTTCATTTTTTTATAAATTTCAAAATGCGTTGTTTGTATTCTGGTAAAGAGGAGACAAGTAACCTTAGAGTAAATATTTTAGATTATAACTTTGAGTACCTACATATTATAAAGGGTTAGTAACAGTGAGAAACACAGTAGTGTCCTCTTCCGGTCTGTATTGAAAGTCTGGCGACTTTCGTGGAGATGCCAGAGTACCTAATGCACTGTCATTCGGGGCACACGTGGTGCAGTCGTTGTCAAGATAGTGAAAAGGAAAATAATATATTGTTTATGTTTATAGAAGGAATGCTAATATAGAGTTAAATGCTATACGCACTGCACATTGCACATGTCTGTCTTTCAGTCTTACCGCTCTCACAATTTATTTATCTTTTGGTTAAGCAGGTATGGAAAGGGAATATACCTTAAATATATATGAAACGAAATACGTGATACTCATAATTTAGTGTGGTAAAAATGCTCTTCTCAAGAGTATAAAGAATTCACGTATCATCTATTATTTACATCATAAATATCGGAACTACTGAGCGTGTCTGACTTGAATAATAAAAACCGTTACTTTGAAGACGCTTTTTGGGGAAAAATAAGTCCCAAATAATGACTAGGCGATGTGGATAATAATGCAGTTAGATTTTGGTAGTCTGCCAACTGATATAAATTATATACTGCTTCAGTCTGCGAAATTCATATCTACTAAGGTCATAGTAAAGATTCTGTAAAATATACTTACATTATTTTAAATTATACGGGCTTTATGCCAAAAAATAGTTAATATGAAGATTTATTAATGCGCAGGAATCCAATTAATATCCATACAGAAATGGTCAATATTTACATGGGTACACCCAATTCTGAAAAAGCACCTTACATTTTTTTCTTTTTATGAAATATGAAGGCAACTATTCTTTCATATTATTTATAATTGCGTAGTCATGTAATAATAATACCTACACATATTTACATCTCAAGCAAAACAGACAAAGTTGTACAGTGTATATGTAGAACAATTTCAACGCTGGCCAAAATGTCATCAGCTGATAGAACGTGTCTCTGTTCAACTAATTGAAAATGCTGTCTGTATCTTATTGGTTTTCTTCCTAAGTAGAATTCAGGTACGTAGCACGGTTTTGGTACCACGTGCACATTTTTTATTACCGTTTTTGTACTTTCTACTGTTTATTTATAGTTAGGAATAAAGTTTTGTGATTATAATATTAATATCATATTCTATATTGTTTCAGTGCTATTAATTGAAAATGACTAGTGTAATTTAGTATGTAAATGCACGCGCCCATGAGCGGCCCCGACCTTGCCACATTTTCCGATCGTTGCTCTATCACAACTATATAGATCAACTGTACAGGGTGAGTCAACCATAGAGTAAAGTTCATTATCTCATTTGTTTAGAGAATTACGAAAAAAACGTTAAATACAAAAGTTTTATAGAATATTAAGGTGCACAGTTTAAAATTATTTTTGAGTATACAGGGTGATTAAAAAAAGCGTGGCGAATATAACATAAGTTTTTTTAAATGGAACACCCTATTTTTTAATTTATTTTTAGATTTTACATGAAATTCTATAACTTTTTTGTTAATAATGTCATATACCTAAACCCAGTAGTTTTTCTAATATTTTAATTTTTTTAGAAAAATATTAGTTTTTACTCTTATAAGAAACTGACAGTACCGCCATTGTTTCTAAAGGTGGAATAATCAAATTTGGTACAAACGTTCTATAAGGATGACAAAAAAGGTATATGTAAATAAATTTTAGTTAAATGCTACAGGGTCTTCAAAATAAATTTACACATTTCGACTATTTTAACTTCAAAAATTTCAATTTTTTTAAATGGCACACCCTGTATATTATTATTTTTTCTGATAGATTTTACAAAAGCCTTCAACTTTTATTGACTATGTCATATACCTAGTTTTCATAATTTGCGAGTTATTTTGATTTTATTCTTTTTTACACTTACCTACGCTATTGTGGAAACATAAACTAATATAAATAATAATAATTTCCCTACTAACTACCTTACTTTTAATTATTATGGAGTAATCAATGATCAAAAATATGTCCGTCTACTTAGATACACATGTTTAGTCTTGTTACTATATTTTCTTGCATGTTCCATAGCATAAAGGATGTTTATTGTCCTCCAGGTATCTCGTATCCTATTTTCGATATCTTCTGGTGTTGTAGGGGAATTCACATAAACACGATCTTTAAAGTGGTCTAACAAAAAGAAATCTGAAGGTGTTAAGTCACATGATCGAGGGGGCCACCCAATGAATCCGTTAGTGTAATAAAAACAAGTGTAAAAATGAATAAAATCAAAATAACTCGCAAATTATGAAAACTAGGTATATGACATACTCAATAAAAGTTGAAGGCTTTTGTAAAATCTATCAGAAAAAATAATAATATACAGGGTGTGTCATTTAAAAAAATTGAAATTTTTGAAGTTAAAATAGTCGAAATGTATAAATTTATTTTGAAGGCCCTGTAGCATTTAACTCAAATTTAATTACATATACCTTTTTTGTCATCCTTATAGAACGTTTGTACCAAATTTGAGTATTCCACCTTCAGAAACAATGGCGGTACTGTCAGTTTCTTATAAGAGTAAAAACTAATATTTTTCTAAAAAAATTAAAATATAGAAAAACTATTGGGTTTAGGTATATGACATTATTAACAAAAAAGTTATAGAATTTCATGTAAAATCTAAAAATAAATTAAAAAATAAGGTGTTCCATTTAAAAAAACTTATGTTATATTCGCCACGCTTTTTTGCACCACCCTGTATACTCAAAAATAATTTTAAACTGTGCACCTTAATATTCTATAAAACTTTTGTATTTAACGTTTTTTCGTAATTCTCGAAACAAATGAGATAATGAACTTTACTCTATGGTTGACTCACCCTGTACATCAACAACATGTGTTCAGGTGCGATGATGTTGCCACTTTATTTTGAACCAAAGAAAATAAGTACAATCAAACAAATTGCAAGAAACAACGGATATAAAGAAAAACTAATAGATAACATGATAAAAAACAAAAGGAGGAAATTAATTTGTCGGGAGTTTTACAATATTCGGGAAAAAGAAGCCACATATGGTTATATTAATTAGGTCCCAGGTTATAGTGAAAAAATAGCTCGCAGAATAGAACGAAACGGGTGTAAAACGATTAGTGTCAACAAGCGTACTATTGGGAGGATTTTGATAAACAACAAAGAAAGGGTTAATAAATTAAAACAATCGGGGGTGTACCAAATTAACTGCGCGGATTGTAATGCCGTGTATGTGGGTCAAACCGGTAGAAGTATTGAAACTAGAGTAAAAGAGCAAAAAAAAATCCATATTAAATAACGCAAAAAATTCAGGATTTTCGACGCATTGTATGCGTCACATTTCATCATCATCATCATCATCATCATCGTTTTACAGATCAATCAGAATCAGAATCAGAAAATAATCATTTTATAGATCAGAAAAATGTAAAGGTACTGCATCGTGAGAAGAAAGGAAAGCGCTTAGATCTGTTAGAGCAATTAGAAATTAAAAAATCTTTAATTATAAATCCTTGTACTACGAATGATCAGATAGATTTCACAATTTCGACCTTCTTAGAAAAGGTACAAAAAATTCGGGCTTTACCAGATGGTGGAATCAATCGGGTGTAGGTGCTCGTAAACAAATAAATTACGAAAACGCGCTTGGAAACATTTAGTAATAGACATTACTCTATTGAAAAAGGCCTAATAAGCCGAAATACTAGTATATAGAGTCTTTTCTATGTATTTCTTGGAACATCTAAATGAGATCAATGTTTTCTTCAAATCAATTATTTCATAAAGAACCATCCGCTTCGAGTATCCACTTTAATAATAAAGAAAATAGGTTACGAGTGTAATATGTATAATTAGAACGACAGTCCGTATAATTTCAGATTTTAGAGGTTGTTAATAAACATTACTCCTTCCGGAATATGTTACCCGAATGGCGTCAAGGCAACCTGTCTAGGATAATTAATCTGCTAACTTATTCAGGATAGATAACTAACCGCAGTTTTTACTATTGTCCTAAATAATATATGAGTTTCGGTTTACTCAGTCAGGAACTGGCTTCTCGAAATTTCGGTTTATGATATATAAATCGCACTAGGCAAACAATTTAGTTGAATCATTGGGGTCTTATATGTATATGAGAGAAATCCAATTTCCTCAATGTTTGATATATCTATATGTGTGATATTTATTTATTTTATTTATTTATTTATTTATTTATTTATTTATTTATTTATTTATGGTTACACTACCCAACCCCAATTGAAACCCAATTACAGGATAGGAGAGTACACAAGTACACATACATGAACATATATCAGATTACAAAAAAAACAGTAAATAATACAATACAAAAAAAATAAAAAATTAAGTTAAGAATGAGGACAAAATTTAAGATCAAATTGAAACTAATATACTACTTTAGTCACTTAATTAACTTGGATTTAATAACACTAATTTTACAATTAAATAAATCAACATCACTGAGCAATAAATTACAATTACAACACATTGCTTACAAAGGAGAGTATTTAAGTAAGTTAGTTCGTGGAGTATTTAAGTAAAATAGATTTTAATTTAAAGACATAGTATGTAAAGAGGGTACATGAAATTGTACCATTTCTAATATTTTAGGACAGTCAATGGTATTATGCAGTAATTTGTATAAAAACACACATGAGTGATATTTTCTTCTGCAGTCCAGGTCAGTTACACCAAACATATTAAGTAATTCCTCTTGAGGAAAACCTCTGGGAGGATAAACCCCTAAGTCTTTAAAATATAAAAATTTTAAAAATCTCCTTTGAATACCTTCAATTTCACCTTTTGTAACAAAATTTTAATCATTTTGTCCTTTGTATATGACAAGCAGTATATTTCCGGACGACTAAAAATAATATCAAAAAATCCGGAAATTTTTCCCTGAATACCAGCAACCCATAATGCTCTCTACATTGTAATGTGTTGTCTACCTCTAAAGTGTTTCTGATTGGTCACTTTTAAGAAAAGGTAGGGTCGCAAAACAGACAGGAAATTAAGACATTTTAAAAATCGAGGAGTCTGGTTTTAAATAGAGTACGAGCAAGTTGACAATTTTTACGCTTATTGAAAGCACATGTTCTTAAATTTTAATTTAATTTGAATCTTGAATTATTATCACGATTGTTAATGATCGGTGTTCTGATATAATAGAGTATTATCTGTAATAATCTCATTAATCGATAATATAGTACATTTTTGTTGTTGTCACGAGATATGTGATAATAAATTTATTTTACACGTGGTGTAAATTTTCTGCCGAATTTTTAGTTTTGCAGAGTTGTTGAGACGCTGGCCAATCAATCCTCCGGACTCAATTATCCTCGTAAATCATCCTATTCCATGTGGAACGTCTTAGGACATCTTTGAGGTGAATCCACGAGGGTGGAACTGCACTTTGTATACAGGTGAGTACATTTAATTTTCTTAATAAATTGAATCTGATTAAAGAAAATTGTACCCTGTATGCAAAGGTCGGTTCTCTGTGAAGAGCCTGGGTTGATTGGTGCGTGCGTATATATAACCATATGGTTATTTTTTATATACTATAATTTTTGTCTGCTAATTACAGAATCTATTATATCCAGGAATTTTATTTTTGATTAATTGCTGGTATTCTAGACCGTCTCACATTAATTTTTTTCAATTTCATTCTATTTCATTGTACTTGATATTGTTAATTTGGCATTTAAAATCTCATGTATGAATTATAAATTTTCACATTTTAATGCTCATTAGTTTTTTTTGTAGCACAGTTACGAATTTTGTTACTGCAATTTTGGTAATTTCTATTGTAGTATATAGTAACGGTCATAAGTTACTTTTTTCTATTAGAATTTTTATATACTGTTCTTCAGACATAGTTACTTTATCTACTGTTTGATTGTTTACAAAATTCCAATTCCTGGATCATTTTTTTGTACAACTCTGGGACTGGGCTAATCCTACAATCTGTTACATGTACCTATTTCCACCGTTGGAGCCTGAAACCTAGCTACGTGGGATTTAATTACATCCATCCTGCAACCCCAGCAAGTCTAGCTAGACGGGGACCTGTACAGGAGTTCCGGATTAATCTAGGAGAGGCTAGTGGGTGAGATAAATCCATAAGTAGGCCGAAGACTGGTGAACCCAGCCCAGTAAAAATTTTTTGTAAAATTTTGATAAACGCCTTCAGGCTGTAGAGTTTTTTTCAATTTAACGTAAATTGAGTTGTAAATATAATTTGTAATATATACTTTTATCTTAACTTAATTTGTTTGCTCCTACTTTCACGCATTCACAACTTCATATATTTTTTTCTCATTTAAATTACCTGGTGCCCAAATTTTTATAAAGTAAGCTTAACAGTAAAATCCAATCCCCGCCTTGAGCCCAGAGCTAACCGGAGCTATGTCCCTGAACCTTTAGGAAAGAAGCTAATAATTCCCGAGGTTAAGTGCACTTTATGTACATCATAACTTGGGTTCCAATTAATGGAAGCATATTCTAATTTAGATCTTACAAACGCATTAAATAATAAAATCAAAGTATTTGCATTAACAAAACCTTTAGAGTTCCTTAAAATGAAACCCAGCTGCCTATAACAAGTTGCCGCAATTTCAGATATGTGGTCAACGAAAGAAAGTTTGGAGTCAAAAGTTACACCTAGATCCTTCAGTTTGTCAAATCTTTGTAATATCTGGCCATTAAGTACATAGTCTGTTATTATAGGGCAGTGTTATGATATGCCGGGTCGGGTATTTATTTCATGACTTGAAGAAAGAAATTGAAAAGCAGAGATTCATTTCGTTACTAGGGGTTACTGTTTAAAACTATTTAATCGTACAGAGTGGCTAGTCTCAGAATGGCTGCACATTACTTCGTTATTTCTTATGGACCATACCGTATTTTTTGCATTTTTAGAAAGAATATAACATTCTCATTCTCTACCTTAACTCAGCAGTTTTCGAGATATTTGATACTTCATAAAAATATTTACAGTTTGAAGGGTTCCTAAAACTGAAGTATCTTATTTCTTGAAATACGAGATAAGGGTTAAAATTTATTTGCATGGTGAAGCTATAATTATTTTTCGCAATTAAAACAATATAAAAAAACAATATTTGGATGACACATTTTATCAATTTTAAAGAGCTATAACAAATGGAAAATCCTGAGTATTTCTGTCCTACGTACTCTTTATTAAATAGATAAATAGATAAATAATAAATAAATGAACGAATTAATAAATGAGCGAACGAACAAATGAATTAATTCACTTTCTGAAAAATATTAAATTCAATAGAACATGTTTAATAAATTTTTATTTTAATTTTATTACTAGGTTATCAGAATTATGTCTGATTAGTTAAAGTTACTCTTGTATTAATAAATGGCAATATTTTTGGCCCTATGGGTATTTCGACAAAGCTTTTGTACATATTTTCTGTTTACATAATTACTATACAAATTAATTCCAACGCAACTAGACTGGTAATTTGTCTAAAAATATATACGCAATTGAAAAATAATAAACCTGATTTTATGCACATTTAGAAATTAACGTCCCAGAAGCACGACATTTTTACCCGTAAATGTATATGTAGTATGTTTTTATTACTCTTCTCTATTAGCATTTTAAGTACATACAGTAAACATAGACTTTTACCACCTTTTTATGGCAGCCTGTACAAAATTTATTAGGTAACTTTAAAAGTAGATAGAAACATGGCAGCTTGACAGTATTCAGCAGACTAAAACCGGCTCGTTGTTGGAATAATTGCCATAGAAGAAATGGCAGTGTCCAGCTCAGTAATTAGTATTGGGAAATTCCAACTATCCGATCCTGAGAGCGTAAGCCTGCCAAGGAGTACTAAGACTCATCAATATAAAGAAGTTAAAGTAACTCGACTTCAAAATAGTGGATCCAGCTTGGTAGTTGCAAACAAAGTGATTCCCGGGAATATAAAATGCTCCTCGAGATGGACATTGAAGTCACTGATGGAGTTAAAGATCAGAATATTAATAATACGTTTATAATGGTAATACCTCAACTCTCCATTCTAATATCAAGGATTAGCCAGAAAGTGAGATACTTAAATGTGTGAGGGGCGGGATATTATTATTACGTAGAAGTGGGCGCTAATGCTCCCAGGAACAATTAGTGGCTATACATTGCTAAGCACAAATGCTCGTCAAAAATTAGGATTACTTTGAGTATCCAATGAGCATATAATAATAATAATAATAATAATGATATCTCTACCCCTCATTCTAATCACAAGGATTAGCTCGAAAGTCTGAGACTTGTGTGGGAGAGGGGGCGGCATATTATTATTTCGCGGGCCGCAGTTGCGCCTCAGGAACGACTTACGTTGGTAGGCCCTAACCACCATTCAGTGCTGGAATGAGGGAAACCTGGAAAACCTCATTAGTTAGGGGGACAAGTCAAACATCAACTGATTTTAATCTCTCACATTAACACCAAGTTGACATTTTTCCCATTCTAGGCCATCGCCAGGATAGTTGCCAAGCCATCCCTGCGAATAAGCCTTGATCTACGGGCAAACAATTTAATTAAAAATTGTTGGCGGAGTGGGAATTAGAACCCACGACCTCTGGGTTGAGCGATCGAGACGCTAAGCCCTGAGTCACTGGCCCGATTACCTGTCAGTTATTGTCAGTTAAATTGAACTTCTCTTTAGCAGATAGGGTATTTTTATTTATTAGTATATTACCGTATACCAGCGTAAGAAGCAAATGCGGCCTACCGAAAAATAATACTAATATGCCGCCCTCTTCTACACAACCCTCAGGCTTCCGGGCTAATCCTTGCGATTAGAATGAGGGGTAAATATATTAAATTATTATTATTATTAATATTACTATTATTATTATTATTTTTTTGGTTGGAATCCAGTCGACCACTTCCCTGGCTCTGATTCTCATGGTCGGCCGCTGGTGGTTAACAGTAGCTAATCCCCACGTCCGTGGGGTGAGTAACTACTGAGTCCGGGAATTGTGTGCCCTGAGTAGACGTAATGAGCCCAGAATGTCCGCCTTCTGCATTCTTCCGGCTAGAAGATCTGCCGAATTTCGGCATGCCGGTATGATCTTCAGTTCCGAAAGCAGTGTATCCTTGTTCCACCGAGGGCTCCTATTATCAGTACCAGAAGCTTTCACAGTATGTTCTGGATAGAGTCTACTGAGTTCGAAGAGAAAGATATTTCGTTGTTTCCCCTCCTCTTTCAAGACAATGTTGGTCCCGGTAGGAACCGAGAACGCGGCAGCAAACATTTTCTTGAGTTGGTGGCCAAGGAGGACTAGATCACCCTTATCTGCTTGAGAGTGGGAAATGAGTAGTTCCAATAAATTCGGTACCTCTCATTCCCCACAACGGACTCAATATTCACCGGAGCTAATTAATTATTATTATTATTATTTCAATACTTACCCCTTGCTCTCGGTTTTGTCAAAAGTTTCTGCACGATGCTGTCATAAGCAGACTCCCTGGCTACTCCTGAGTCTTTCACCAATTTTTCTTTTATGGCTATGCAGATGTTGTATTCAGCTAACAAATCTTCTAGCTCTTCGAAAGCCTAGAACAAAGAATTTAATGTAGAACAGTATTTTGCGAAGCTAAAACTAACATTAAACTTAATTCTTATTAGTATGTATCTTAATTAGTATGAAACGTGCTCGCAAGAAGCAGTCACATAGAATTGATGTTCTTGCCGATTGGAAAATTTTCGCCTGAGAGTAAGTTCGTCTGGTAGATCATTATTAAACATATTTTTTATGTCAACATGCCTACTATTATTTTTATCTTTACAGTTACCTTTGAAAGTAGAAGTAGTTATGCTTAAAATGTTTTCCTATGAAGTATCGCCAAGTGAACGAACCTTACCACAACAAACCGTATGCGCTCGTTTACTTAGAATCTTTTACTTTAGATTTTGACTTTTAAGTATACACTAAGTGAATATATACGTACTTACCGTGCGCACGAATTCGTTCGGTGTGTACGCGGCTTAATAGTATTTAATCATCTCTACAGTGTGTCCAAGATAAAGATGGGATAGCATTGGGATCTTGGAAACGGTAAGAGCTAAACTCCGGAGGCTTTTCCTCGTTAATTTTTAATGGTGGCAACAACAAGCTAAAAACGTAATTAAACTATTACTTGTGATAGGTACATCATTGAATTGAGAATAAAAAATGTTATCAAAATTTCTATTTAAAAATACAGGACCGTATTTAAAAAAAAAGAAGTTGATGATGGTTTCTCGGAAACGAAACGTCGGACAAAAACTTGATGAATGCCACCTTGTTAAGCTCAAAAAGTGACAATGGAAAAGTATTTTTTTATTTTTTGATAGCTGTTAAAATAACGCCAGAAATAAATAAAAACAAATATCGCAAAAAAATGTTTTTCCAAATATTTCGAAATCAAAAAAAGATAACTTATTTTTGCAAAGTTCATGTAAAAGGTATTCAAAATGTTCAACTTTTTCATAATTTAACTAACTTTGTATCTCTTACCGTTTCCAAGATCCCAATGCTATCCCATCTTTATCTTGGACGCACGGTATATTATATTTATTATGTTTCTTAGTTTATTGAAATCTGACATTAGTGTTATTCCTTTAAAATCTGATTAATATTTACGCATTAACTATTTATACAAATTTTTCGTTTGTGACTTGACTACATACTATTATGTTTTAATCAGTTTTTTATTCGTATCGATTTTATGGAGTAAAATAAAATATAAAATGTAGGATAATGCTATGAATATACTCGTAGTAGTCTAAGACAAAGCTCTAGACTGATTCGAAATCGAAATATTAAAGGCAGATTTACGCCTGGATCTGGTTTGGGTTGAATGTTACAGTATAAGAGGTCATAGGGGGTTTCACAGAAAATGTGATAAAATATCCCTGGCTATATATAAAAGGAAGAAGTTACGATGATCCTGGAACGACGAATAATAGTTTTATATAAAGGAAAGCCCATATGTGATTCGATACAGGGCAAAAATATTCCCTAGAAGATCTTGTTAGCCTTTTTCTATTTTCTCTTAAATAAAATAAAATAGAAACAAATTTCTAATAGGTTCATTCTATTTTCTGAAAGATGGTCTATTTCGAAACTGCTTACATATAAACCATACAGTGTGTTTTAATGAAAGATGCACACACTTCATATTATATATTTTTACATTATAATTGCAATCAAGGGTAAGGCACTTAGAAGGCTCCTAGAAGTTGGACACTAATTCTTTCTTGTAACATTTGCTAGAATATATTATCTTAAAGATATATTATGTATATATAATAAATATATAAATTAAATATCTATCCTGTATTTATAAGTTAAGTAAGGCTGAACTCAGTTGGGGTGAAAGAAACGACTTGACTTTATTATAATCTACACTCTGTTGAATGCTAAATTAACGTGAATTAATCATAAAGGAAAACCTTTTGTTCCACGTTCCACCGCCTACTGAATTCAGACTTACCAACAACTCATATTAAAGGAATACAAATTAGTCGTTTTCTTGTTACCACTTTAATAATGGCCCTTTTTAGCAGCTAAAATCTTTGTTATTGTAGTAAATTGCTAATTTGAAACAAATTAAAAAGAATTCTCCAAAAATAATCAGATACCGTAAAAGGTCGACTGTTGCCGTGTTACCTCGAATTCTTAATGGTCTAAATCAAATATACACAGAGAAAAAGGCTTCTTTAAAGCTCAGTTAAATTGCAACTTTTTCAAGTAGGCGGAGTGACAGATAAACGTCAAATTAACACACAACAAACGCTGTGCAGTATTTGTGGCATAATTGTGTATCTTTAAAACGTAAGTAAATGCAGTTTTCTCGATTTCCAAAAAAACATAATGTGTACCTAGACACTAAAGCTTCCTTGTATCCCTCATGTGGATTATTGGCCTCGGCCTTGCGGGCCTCTGCAAATATAATCCACATTCGTGATAAAAAGTTCAAATTTAGTGCCTTGGTGCACAAATAACTGTTATTTCATACTGAGTTACTAAGTTACTTACCCTGAACTGATTTGCGGCCGGTAAATGGAACATTACAGCACCTGATAAAGTAATGTTGTTTCCTAGGAACACTTTACCGGGTTGTTATCAGGAGCTACGTGTTTTTGAGTTTAAATCAATAATTATTCTTGACCTAATATATTCCCTAATTTAGGAAAACTAAAACTCAGGCAAATATAGATAATGTTTTTGTTCCCATTTCAGTGAAGCTATGATTTTACGGAATTTATTTAAAATGTCCTCTGAGCACTCCTTTATTATATAATCAACGAAAATTATGAGAAGAAGAAGGAGTTAAAAGAAGGTTAATGTCATGTTAATGTCACCTTCCATGTCAAGGCTGTAAGATAGTGATGTAAGTTGAATATTGTGAGATTTTATCGTAACGATTTTTTTAAAATTTGCAATAATTCATTTTTATTTTAAAACGACGACAATATGAAATAAAGTATCATGCGATACCCATCCATTAAGTGTTTATAGTACTCGTTTACACTTTCCGTAAAAAAAACTCGTACTGTAATGCCTTATCGACTGGACTTGTAGTGTAAAATATTATTATAGTTATATTTGCAGGTTTATAACTGAAAAAAAATTATAATTTGTCCACTTTTTGCAAATAGTAATGGAATTTACGATGTAGCTATCTATTACAGATAGTTGTTGAAATTATAAAGGATTAATTTACTAAAATCTTTAGCTAATTGTATTCTTTCACTATATTCACTTAAATAATTGGTTTTAAAAAGTAAAACAAACTACGAAAGCTCACTGAACAAATAAGTTTGGAAGCGGATCGGCAAAAGTAATAACGCTGCATCACGGGTGGATCTTTTTATTGAGGTACCGATTTGCCAAATTGGTTATACAGTCTCAATGTTTAATGTTCAATTTTTCCTTCAAAGCGATATTAAATAATTTATCAACGCCTTCCCATTATAAATTGTTTTTCGCCTGACACAGGATTAAAATCTTTGATTTATTGGGAATTTAATGAAAATATAAAAGGAGAAAAACTCGGTAACAGGAATGAGAAACAAATGCGGATGCGTAAATTAATAACTTTGATAAGTGGCTTCAATTACATCCGACAACAATGTTGCAAAAAAAATTAAACTGAAAGAAATGAGATAACAAGTGCGATAGTTGAATAAATTTGACATTGGTATATAAAAGACTACCACACGGGTCCAGTTTTCGGTAATTACTGAGAGATCCATCTCTCATAATCACAATGATCAACCCGGAAGTCTGACCTTCTGTAGGAGATGGGATGCCATATTATTATTTATACCTGGTTGGTAAGTCCTAACCACTATTCAGTTCTGGAATGAGGGGAACCTGGATAACTTTATTAGTTAGTTGAATAGTCAAATATCAACTGATATTAATATCTCACATTAACATCAAGTTTACGTTCTTCCTATTTATTTATTTATTTATTTATTTATTTATTTATTTAATTGAATACAACACCCTACAGGATAAACCTAGTTAAAGGGTGAGGAGAACAGGCAGAGAGAAAAAATATAATTAGTACAAGTAATATCTATACCTAGGCACTCACAACTTCACAGCAAAGTACAGTAGGTCAGACACATAGGTACAAAGGTACAGAAAAATTTAAAAGATGCAAAAATAAACTTCAAATACAATTATCACAGATAAACGACTAAAATATGCATATATACATATAGATATATATTTACACATATATACACACATCCACACATACATACATAAATCACAACAAGAGACAGCGATTAATATAAAAGTATCTCGTAAAATTACAGATTTGGAGGTAAATAATTATTTTTCTTAATTTGAGAAATAGAACAAAAAAGTATATCAAGCGACGCCTCTATATTATTATAACTTCGTATCATTTGAAACATGGGGGATGAGGTCATCATATTAGTTCTGGCACATGGCAAAGTTAACAGATGGTGATTTCTTACATTAAACTGTGGAACCTTAAAATACAACATAGATAGAAGCTGTTCCGATTTAATAAAGTTATGTAGTATTTTATATAAAAATAATACCGAAGAGTTAGTTCTACGGGCAGCCAGGCTTTGAAAACCAAAGCGTTGTAACAAATGCTCATTTGGCGTTCCTCTAGGTACAAATGTGCTGTCAACTTGGAAACTGGCAGATTTCATAAACCGTCTTTGAATGCGTTCAAGGGCATTAATATGAACATTATATATAGGGGACCAGACACAAGAGGCATATTCCAGCTTAGAACGGACAAAGGTCTGATATAGCAGCTTGAGAGTATCGATGTTTCGGAAATCCTTACAGTTACGTAGTACAAAACCTAAGCTTCTGTACGATGATTGAGTAACAACCTGAATATGTTGATTAAATGTCATCTTTGAATCAAACGTCACGCCGAGGTCTTTAACAAACTCAGGTCTAGAAAGAGAAATATCACCCAGCTTGTAGTCATACGAGATCTTGAAAACCTTACGACTATATGACATAATATTACACTTGCTCGCATTTAATGGTAATTTGTTAGTTTGGCACCATTCGCCAATCTTAACTAAGTTGGACTGAAGATGTAAACAGTCTTCCAGAGATTCGACATTTATAAAAATCTTCAGGTCATCCGCAAACAACAAATAATTTACATCTAGGTCGTTCACTATGTCATTGATGAATAAAACAAAGAAAATTGGACCAAGACCCGACCCTTGAGGTACACCAGAAACTTGGCTAAATTCGAAAGATTTATGCCCCTGAATTTGTACATATTGAATTCTGTCCGTGAAGTAAGAGTCGATTAAGTTCAGTATTGGGTTAGAAAATCCATATGAGCATAACTTACGTAGAAGAATTTTGTGATTGATCCTATCAAATGCTTTAGAGAAGTAAGTGTAGAGGACATCTACCTGACTTCTCCGGTCTAAAGCCTCACTGACAAACTGGGTTTTGCAGACAAGGTTCGATACCGTAGATCGCCCAGCAACAAACCCATGCTGAGCTTCAGAAATTAGATGTTGAGTCTACACATACAAGATGTGTTTTTGCAAAATAGTTTCAAAAATCTTACAGAAGTTGGATAGTATTGCAATCGGACGGTAATTAAGAATGTCATTACGATTTCCTCTTTTAAATATAGGACAAATTCTGGACTTTTTCCATAGATCAGGAAATACAGAAGTTTTCAAAATCGAGTTAAATAGGACGGTAAGCGGTTTACTGAAAATATTAGCACAGTCCCGTATTAAAAAAGCTGGAACTAAATCAGGTCCTGAGGTCATATTTGGTTTCATTCTTTTTATTGCAAGCTATTTTATTTATCGGTTATCACCGATAGTGTAAAAGGATTTATATAGTTGTTATTAGAAAAATCAGGTGCAGTAGGGTCATCAGCAACAGTGAATAAGTCGGAGAAATACTTAGCAAATGTGTTAACTATCTCAGAGAGACACTCGATATTTTCGTTGTAATACGTCATAGACAGTGGTATAGAAGATGGCTTAGATTTACTGTTTATAAACATCCTAGGGATGCTCGCCAAGATGGCTGCTAAGCCATCTCTACGAAGAAGCCTTCATATATCAGTGGCTGATTTAATTCAAAATTGTCCGGGGGAATGAGGATTCGAACCCAAAACCTCTGGGTTTAAGCGATTGAGACCTTAAACTCTGAGCCACCTTCTCCTATATGATGGATTAGATGAATTAACAACCTACTATCTGTAACTATTTATGTATGTCGTTATCAAGATATTTTTTAGATATTCTTAAGGGACAAAGATCTGGGTGCAGCATTTCTCCTGTCCCAAGACATTAGAGAGCTTCCCCTAGAACGGGTGTTGGCCTATGCGTATAGCACGGGTATCTTCCTATAGGTCTCGACTAGCGGCAGGCACAATGGGTCGAAAGACCTGAGTGCTGCGGGTAACCGCGTCGCCTTCCAACAACAACAAGAATACATACTAAAATAAAAAAACCGGGAAAAAATGTATTTCATACAAGAAATACATCTTTTTTGAGCCATATATGTAAAGTTTGGCGTAATATGTATAATTTTTAAATTGTCTGGAAGTTCCTTCAGCCTGATTTCCTTATGTTGCCGTATTAAACGATACACGTTAAATAATAAATGAGATAAATATAGAGAAAAGAGATAGAGATAAACGATAAGAGACAAGATCTAAGAGAAAACTTTAGAAAACAAAGCGTCAATACTGACATTCGGGTAAACGATGAAAAGCAAAATGTTGGACCGTGATCGGTGCACAAAAAAGTAAATAATGCTGATTGGAATGGGATATTGTTCGCACCTGGTACACAAACTGAATTATATTAGCACCATATGTCTGGTTAATCACAATTAAGTTGGGAATTGCGAACTGTTATGGGGAGCCTGAAGGATATTTGTGCAAGTTGAATTTGCTCCAGATAGGGCAGATTGAAATAAATCAATTTATAGGTGAAGTAGTGGTACTTAATAGAGATCGATGCCGTTTGTGAAGTTTCAGGGTGGCACAGAAAGTTATAAACTTGGTACGGATTTACAAATAAACTGCTTAACGGATTTCAACAACTTTACTATGTTAGAAGTACTTAAAGTATACCACAAAGTATTTAATATCTACGCTTTTGTTTTAAACTTGAGAGACTGATAGTGATAACACTTTTAATATTACGTAAGGTGTGAATGCATTTTTGCTACCTCCTGCGGGTTTTTTAATATACCTTGCGACTAATAGTTCCTTGGATACAATATATACCTATCTAATTTATTCCTTTGGTTATACTCTAATTATTTATTTTTTTAATTATCAGTACCTACTTTAGAAAATTTTAATTTACTTTTAAAACATTTTTTTTTGTAAACCTTCTGCCTCAGTTTATAGTCAGCAAATCGCTAACTCAAGATAGGTTAGTGGTGTTTAAATCCAGAGGCAGCGGGTATATGAACGTTATATATATTTTATTATTCGTTAAAAAAGTATGTGGTGGCTGGATTAAGCCAGGTATTAATAACAATAAGTTAAAGTAATGTAGTTAGTTAAATGAATATTAGTAAAAAAAAAAATAATAATAATATTATAGTGTTTATAAGTAGTTCTGCAAGTCTGTCTGGGAGCAGAGCATATAGACAGATCCTTACAAAGTTATTTAGATGCTGACAATATGGTTTTGAGAACCTGGCTTAAGGCTGTTTAACCCTAATTCTATAATGGGTTATTCCAGCACAGAGAACTTGATTAGTATGTATGTATGCTGATTAGCAAAATTATCGTGGGTAACTAATTAATATAAATTTCCACTTGAATTATCTGAAGATAATTTTTATTCATATTATCCATGAAAGCCTCACAGGTTAATATTCTTTTCTTTTTTGGTATCCTAATGTACATTATTAAAATAACTCAAGGAAAATGTTTCAAACGGGAAGGGCTTTGGTCTGCTTTGTGTAAGCAGAAAAACAAATAATGAGAATGTCTTTTCATCATCATCCAAAACGTCAATTGTATTATTAACACTGGTTAACACATCTGCGTACACTGCAGTATAGTATAGTGAAAATAGTGTGCTGCACTATAACTGGATAGTGTTTTGGTGTTATGTGAAAAACTACATCAGTGTTATCTTCATACCACAGGCCAATCCCCGTCAAGAATTGTATTGTATGTAAGTATGTAGGTGCACTTTATTTCGACTTGACAATGGCATTTGATGCTTATATCCTGTCTTCATGAGAGAAGATGCAGTTGGTTTTCGAGGTACAGCTTTATTGTGGTTTATATTATATTTGCAGCACAGAAAAATGTATGAAAATTACTATACTATATATAATACTATATAACTAAATACTATATATTAATACCCATACTATGGATCTCGGAGTTCCACAAGGCTCAATATTAGGTCCACTCATTTTCCTAATATTCGTAAACGATCTTCCCACTCATGTTACTACTAGCTGCACTCTGTTGTACGCAGATGGTGTCACACTTGGAGATGCTTTGGATAGTCCTGAGCAGCTCCGAGATTACCTCAACAACTTATCGGTTGGATTTACGAATCAGTGTGGGAGAAACGCACTACTATTGAATGCTGAGCAGGATGATATTAGAAATATTATAAATTTTAATCGTTTTAAAACTAAACTTAAGTGTTTTTTAATAAAGAAAATGTTATTATAGTAAATAAAATTTATAGATTAGGAAACAGTAATTCAGTATTTGTATACTTTTTGAGTTATTACTGAGCTTTTCCTAAGTGCTTATTGTTGTATATTTGTAAATTATTTTTTATAACTTATTTTTTACTCATCCAATGTCACGTTTATGATTTTATGGATTAAATAAATTATTATTATTATTATTATTATTATTATTATTACTATTGATCGTTTTGTTTTTTTAGTAAGTAGATTTATGCGTTTCATCATTCAAATAATTGAATTTTCAATTTTTCGCATAATATATTTTGAATATACACACACATGGGCTTCCTCGATCATATGGGACCATTTTGGAAAATTGCAATTTTCTTTTAACCTATTTGCAACCTTCTTTTAGTTTTTCGAATTGTATCATAAAACACAATAAAAGTTTAAGTGTTAGCACTTTTGTTGTGTTTTTGACACATCTTTTTTAATTTTATGCTTAAATTTCTATGGCACCAGGGCGCGTCGTACATTTGGGAAATAGTTAATTGCCCTGGTATTTATTCTCTTATGATCGATAACCTTGTAACATCTCTGTATATAATTTTAAAATAAATGTAGGTAACAAATAAGTATTTTATTTTCATCTACAAAAAAAAATATACAAATTATTGCCGTCGATGCCATTTAAGAAAACCGGTTTTATCAATTTCGATAATCTATTTGTATGTTCTTAGTGAATAATTTCTCTGCCTTTATACGAACTATTTTCTTATTTTCACCCAAAGAATGATCACATAAAATTTTGAAACGTATTTATAAACAACTTATATAATAATAATATCTCTACCCCTATATATAAGTGGAGCCTGTTTACATTTTATTTAAATCAAATAATTCATAATGTAGGAATCTATGTTTTATTTTATCGTAAACTGGTGAAAAAGTCTCCATGTGTGTTCATTCATATGTAATAGTTGCGGTACGTAAAACAAGTAATAATTAATTACTAAAATGCAATGATTCCTCATCTACATCGTAGCAAGAGAACTACATTTACAATGTGTACTTTAGTAGACATACAGTGAAGTTTATTTACATCATGTAAAATCTGAGTTTTAGAACGTTTCAAAATTACCGTGCTCCGCAAACAGGCACATATATGCTGACTTATTTTATAAGATAAACCTGCTTTTCCACCTCTATGTCCTTATTTTATTATAACTTAGATACGGGCAGTTACTTCCCCCTCCAAGCTTCTGCATACAAATTTACTTTTATTATTTACTTAGGAACAGGAAACTAGAGTTTAAAAACGAGTCAGTTTGTAGACACCAAAAAGATAAATTTACAAAACATGATATATTATTTAATATGTGAATTTAACTGAGTATGCATGAAATTATAAAATATTTGAAAACATTGTTCCATTTTTCCAATTGCCAGATGGAATAAAGCATGTCTTAAATCTTTAAAAGATACAGAAGCAATTACGGGAAGTCGAAAAGTTCATAACTCTCTCTACTAAGTAAATAATCTTAGAGGTATCGAAGAAAATAGAAGTACCACAGAGTTCTAGTTTGGACCCTATTCTATTTATTTTGTATATAAATCAAATAAACTCAATTGTGAAAGGCTTTTATTTTTCTGCATATGCAGATGATATATTATCAATTCTTTCTGAGTGCTACATGTATTAACACTCTGTACAATAAATGCTTTTGTCTATTTTTTTTAGTATTGAGAAAACGGAAATTTTTCCCATACAAAAACTAAAAACATTTAGAAAATATGACTTTTAAAATATTTATTTGATTAATTCACAAGATAGCATGTGATTCTCAGAACTTTATCTCTATGGAAACTTATACTGGAAATTCCATTGTGGAAAATTATTTGAAATTTTAATATATTGAAGTTAGTTCATATAAATTTACTACCTCTACTTATAAAAAATTTATTATTGGGTGAATTCAATACATAGTGTCAATCTATTTTATAAACACAGAGTATACGACAGAAATATAATTTTGGAATAATCTCTCTTCATTTGGGTAACATTTTTAGTAACGCTATTTTATTTAAAGTAGTTACAACTTCTTTTTCAAGTATTTAACAAGATCTTTTCTTCTAATTACCATGCCAATTATCTTTTGAAACCCGCAGACTGCATTCAGACAATAATTTATCACTCTATAATTCACTTGGCTGATTATGCAACAATTATGATACTTGTCAGCCATCTGGTTCCGGCAATACATATAATAAGGATTAGGTGTCAGCCTGCAAGGACATTATATATTGAATTTTCCGTACTATCACAATAAATACCGATGCTGTTCACAATATCAATTTGTCACAGACTGTAATAACGATTTAATCGAGTTATATCTAATTTGCTCTGATTAATGGATCTAATTATAGTGAAGGAATTAAGATATATAGAAGAGGAAATCACATTGGAACCTGTGCTAGACGGCATTTTGTAATAACGCGGTTAACTTAGTTTTAGTAGATATGGATTAATTGTGCCACCTGTGAAAATATTTGTGATTATTATAAAATAGTGTGCCTGAGTCGAGAGATATATGCATAGACATATATATTCAATTACGTCATATATGTCACTTATAGATCTTTAAGTTCGAAGCAATAGGTTTCGTAGCGTAAGGACTACACCTTTGGATGAAAAAAACAGCCCAACAGAAATGAAGCCGCAAATAAAAATACTTAAATATTGTAATGTTAAGCCTATGCACGGTATGAAAGTGTATATTTGGATATACTTTCGGACCCGGAATATCTTTAAATACTACATCTTCATCTTTCATCCTGTGGCCTGAATAAACTTTAGACCTGCAGCTTTAAACGTGAAAACCGACGTTTACAAGTAAAATACATTATATTTTGATTTGTATTATTACTAAATATTGTAATTTTTGTGATCTGAAGGTGTATCTTTAGATTAAAAACCCTTCCCAAAAAAGATATTAATATTCTTATTTGTTATGCAATTTTAGATTGTCCTCGGCGCCTTGGTCCGGTGACAATTGCTACAGTCCGAAGTAAAATCGATGAGATCACCATACTGATTCACAATACTCTGCATGCTAGTGTCTGCTTCCAATGTATTTTATTTAGCAGTTTCTGTAATGCGGTCCAAGGGAAATTAATTCGCTTTACCTTTTTTAACCGTTTATTTAACATCGGTTTATTTCCGGGACTAAACTCAAACACCGAAGGACCGGCAGTAGATGATCAATTCGTTGGACATCATTTTGTTCACAAGTAAAAGATGTCCAACATATTTCTTTATAGGCAAGGACCTCCAGTTTTATATTATATAAAAGGGACGGTATGTCTACAATACAAACCTGTCCAAAATTTGTAAAATTCATGTGAATTTACTGACGTACCTGAGATGTTTTGCTGTATTAACAACTTCGTGAATATGTGTCCAATAAGAAAAAGTTTATTATAACACTATGCTAGTTATTACTACAAAATCTACACTGAGAAAGGGATGTATTTGAGATAAATAAAATTTCTTACACCGATAGAATTATATATTTGTATTTAGCGAATTAATGATCTAATTCTATATTTAATTATCTAATAAAAATTAATTTAATGTGCAAGGAGATAAATATTTAATCTGTTGAATTAAATGTACAAGAAATGAGATAAATTGTTTACTTTTTTAAATATAATAATCTCATATGACTTGTAATAACTGTAGAAAATGTATATAAAAGTTTTCACTGTGTTATATATAATTTATTTATGTATTTATTTATTTATTTATTTTTATACAACCAGCAGACCAACGGTCCATTTACAGGTGTACATAATATACGCAATATATAACAAAAAATATAGTAAGTTGACTACAATAATTTAATAATTACAATGATAAAATTGACAATCAAATAGTGTCAGGCAATAAATTGGAGATCTTACGTTTGAATTGGGAAATAGTTAAAAAAATATGTCAGCTGAAGGTAATTGATTATATCTCCTGCACATTGACGAAATTGGAGAGTGAAAATGATGTTGAGTGCTCGGCGTTACTATTCTAAATGTTATGCTGGAACGAGAAGTAAAACGTGGCACATTAAAATCTAATAATGAAAGCAGCATGGGCGAATCAATGTGGTTGTGTATTATCTTATAAATAAATAGAAGATCTTTAATTTCACGCCCTTATTTTAAAGATTGTATGTTAAATTCGTTTAACAAAATATTATAATCAAAACCGCGATAGGGATAAAAACCATGGTTTTTCTAGTATGCAAATTTGAGAAATTTTCTCTGGACTGACTCAAGTTAGGTGGCATATGTAGAATAACATGGATTCCAAACCACACTGCAATAGTCCAATTTACTTCTGACAATTGCACAGTATATAGAATTAATAGCCATCAAATAAATTGAAGTCTCTACAGGTTCGAATCAAAAATCCCAGATTTCGCATTGATTGATCAACTATAGTTCTAATGTGAGAAGAAAAAGTTAACTTCTGATCAAATACCACCCCTAAATCTTTTATTTCGGCAATTCACAATAAATTTTTATCACTAAGAATATAATTTAGGATGAAACTTTCTGGTAAATGGCATTACTTTACATTTACTATAATTAAGCGCTAATTTATTTTCTTCACACCAATTTTCTAGGTCTCTTTGCAAACAAAAACAGTCAGATATACTATCAATCACCCTATATATCTTTAAATCATCAGCAAATAACAACTTTCCCGAATTAATGCTGTCACATGTATCATTCACAAAAATAACAAAAAGTAAGGGTCCCAAATTGGAGCCCTGCGGAACACCCGATGTAGCCAAAAAACTGTATGACTTAACCCTTTCATATTCTACAAATAATTTTCTATCTCTCAAGTAAGTACTTAAAAGTTTTATAATATTTTGGGAAATGCCAAATCTAGTTAGTTTTTTTAAAAGTTGACTGTGAGATACACGGTCAAAAGCTTTGCTAAAGTTCGTATATACCACGTCAACCTGTTTTTGAGAATCAAGAGCGGAGGACACAAACTGAGAAAATATACAAAGATTTGAGGAGGTACTTCTAGCTTTGACCAAACCATGTTGAAACTCAGAAATATGATTTTTAATATAATTGTAAATTACATCAGATACTACTATTTCAAATATTTTTGAAAATGCAGATACTAGAGCAATTGGTCTGTAGTTAATTATCAAAGACGAAATACCGCTTTTAAAGATTGGACAAATTTTTTAAATTTTCCAAATTTTGGGAAAGAGTGAATATTTTAGAATTAAATTGAATATTTTAATCAGAGGATAGGAGAACAATTCAATATATTTCTTAACCACAGCGACTGGTCATCAGGACCAGAAGACCGCTTTTTCTTCAGCTTTCTTGAAGCCGCTAATAATTGATCCGCAGATATACTGTTAAGTGTCAAAAAGCTACTGGGATTTAAGAGTTCGCTCGCAATACTGTCACCAGTAACATGATCATCATTAACTAATAATATGCAAAATATCATAATTTGCAAAAACTATTAATTAATAAATTCAAAAAACTATGGCTTATATAGGATATACATATATCAATAACATATACCGCCGCCCTTGATTATTATTGATTTATTTCTCTTTATCTTCAGGTTTTATTAAATTTATATTTAGAAACACATGTATGATTTGTTAGAGTGGAAGTACTTTACTGCGATTTCCCTATACGGTAATTTAGTAAATTAAGCTAAAATATTTGAAGCACTTATATCTTAAATAATTTGACGTGAAGGTTGTGACATATTAATTTAAAAGTCCCTTTAAATATTTGCATTCTGTAATAGTCCTGAAAAATATACAAAAGCCGACGGGCGCGCACACCGTAAAGCGTTTTAATGTCCTGCATTCTCCATATTTTTAAATGAACACATTACTTTAATAAATGCAAATTTGTCAAAAAAGTAATATAAGTAATTGTATCCTACCTATTTCACTAAAATTACGTTAATAGCTCGCATAACGTTGCTACATGCATGCAAGATAAACCTAAATTGCTGACCCGTTATAATTTACGAGTATACAGGGTGTCTACTTTTAAGTGTATACAAACCGATAAAAAGTTTATTTTGTGAGATATTTCCAAAAACCTTTTTTTGTTCGAAATGTTTTCAAAAAACGCTTCTTTTGATGTTATTATTTTTGTCAAAATCCAAATCCAAGGACGGCTACGATTTTTTTAAACCACCGATTTTCACAAAAACCATTTAGCGATTTTTTTTATTTAAAATCTAATACAACAGTGCTAATGAGGACCCGTAAAAACCTCCATTTATCAAATTTGAACAAAAAATTTAAAGGGTGTTCGGTTCTACACTTTGTTAAATTTGAGCAAAATAAGGACTTCAAAGGCACCTGGCGAGTCAAGCGTACCATGGAATTATTTCAAGATAGCTGAAGAATAAACAGGACTACCCCAAGTGTTGATGGACGAAATTGCAAGAAGAAATATACAGGATGTTTTCTCCACAGCGTCTGAAATTTTTGACTTGTTTCAATTTTTCTGATGGTCAAGTTTGCCTTGGATTTTTTAAAACAATGTTACTAAATGTAAAATAAATTTAATTACATAAACATGATATGATATAATTTGTTTATTGGCCCATTCACTGTTGATTGTTATTTTTATATTTATTGTTGTTTTGTTGACTTCTTTATTTTTGTAAATTTATAGTTATTTGTATAATGATTTGTTATATCTTCGTTATACTTTTGTTACTAGGTACATACAGTCCGACGTAGATGAGTAAAAATATTAACGGGGCCTTATTAGAAAAATGAAGTTAATGGTTGTGAAGAGACGAAACGTTAGTTAAAACTGTTTACGCCATTCCATAAAACGTAATTGCTATGAGAACGTATCCTTTCTATAATAGTTCTTCAAACAAGCCTAAATTTTACAAAAACGAATTTCCAAAATTTTTTTCAAATATCAAAAACTAATCATCTTAGGATTGATTTTTTAAGGATTATTGGTGAGCAAATTACGCAACTTTGCCACAATTTAAACTAGTCTCTCTATCTCTAACGATTTCTAAGATGATAATGTCTAATTTGAAACACCCTGTATAAAATTTGAAGTAAAATTCGAATTCTACGAAAAATATTAGGTATGTTACGTTATATTCTGAATGTATTTTTTATTGTTAAAGTCTAAATCAAAAATATGAATGCACAAAGTCCTATTTGCACCTCACTGTACAGCGTAGTCGTCGAGACGGAATTTTATGCAGTGGTACACTTGAAAGAAACTGAGTAGGACTTCGAGTATTCATAGTAATCTGTACCTTTTGTCATTAAAGTAACATTAAGAAATGTACATGCAAAATGTAGTACAGCTGCAAATCTACAATTTTATTATAGTTATTTTGACATGCGACTCGCTCGATTGAAAATATTTAATATTTTCTTATATAAAGGGACAATCGACAATCTTTGAGGGTAATTTAGTATAATTTGTAGATTACTACAAGTTCCAGAATTTCAATGAAAGCCATACGAATCGCTTAAAAGTGCATTACTATTCAAAGCCTGTAAACTGTTAAAGCTTGTTGTTACCATTTTACTCTTCATGTCATCATCTGTAACTATACATATTTGATGCATTGTAGTGATATATTTCCTTTTCCTAGGTATTCGTCACTCTTCCGGAAATATTGTAAACATTATAATACTCCTGGATAAAAACATTTGAAAAATTTATAAAATGTGACATTTGCGATTTCTAAATTTTAAAGACTTAAAAACGAGGTTTAGCTGATACATAATTGTTATTATGAATTCAACTAAACAAAACTTTCAAGTAAAAGATGTATTCGATAGTTTAAGATGGGTCCAATTTCTAACACTACCACTAGGTAATGAAACGGGTTTTAAATTTTATCCTCCATCGGCAATAATTTGAACTTAATGTCGACATAGGACAAATTGCATTTAACAAAGGGAGAATCCAATTACGAATAATTGAACTATTCCTAATTATTCGTTAAGTTTAAATGCGAGTTCTGTAGTAATTTAATTAGAGTTGACTGAAAATGGCACTAGAATACTTCTTTTATAGTATTTTGTGAAATTAAGGGATAAACAACACATTCCCTAACCCAATACAATAAAGGGTTGTAGAAACTAGTTCTACTACTATCAGATGGCATGCATATAGCAAATAACTACGAATAGTAAGGGACATCACTAAGTATCCTCCATCTGTAAACGCCTTATTTAAATAAGAACTAAAACAAATCAAGCTAAAACAGCTATTCTCCTGGCAATATGCCGCGCCGAGCGCTGAATTACAAAGCAAAATTTGCCGTATTTTGTCTAACACAGTTAGAATCAAAATACAAGGATTCGGATTGCAACGAAAACTACGAGGAAATACTAAGACCACACATCGTAGGATACCACTAATTGCAGACCGGTTTCGACCTTTTTATGATCTCATCAGTGCAATATAAGTGAGCATACCGACGAATGCGAAGACCTGAGTATTTGGCACAATAGGTAAACCTTGCGTACGCAAGACCTACGCAAGGCCTATTGGCGCCACCTCTGTGTAGTTTTCGCAACACAATCCAAACAAATCGTAATGGGGTAAGAATCCAATACAATAAAGGGTTGTAGAAACTAGTTCTACTACTATCAGATGGCATGCATATAGCAAATAACTACGAATAGTAAGGGACATCACTAAGTATCCTCCATCTGTAAACGCCTTATTTAAATAAGGACTAAAACAAATCAAGCTAAAACAGCTATTCTCCTGGCAATATGCCGCGCCGAGCGCTGTATACTTAGTGATGTCCCTTACTATTCGTAGTTATTTGCTATATGCATGCCATCTGATAGTAGTAGAACTAGTTTCTACAACCCTTTATTGTATTGGATTTTTACCCCATTACAATTTGTTTGGATTGTGTTGCGAAAACTACACAGAGGTGGCGCCAATAGGCCTTGCGTAGGTCTTGCGTACGCAAGGTTTACCTATTGTGCCAAATACTCAGGTCTTCGCATTCGTCGGTATGCTCACTTATATTGCACTGATGAGATCATAAAAAGGTCGAAACCGGTCTGCAATTAGTGGCATCCTACGATGTGTGGTCTTAGTATTTCCTCGTAGTTTTCGTTGCAATCCGAATCCTTGTATTTTGATTCTAACTGTGTTAGACAAAATACGGCAAATTTTGCTTTGTAATTCAGCGCTCGGCGCGGCATATTGCCAGGAGAATAGCTGTTTTAGCTTGATTTGTTTTAGTCCTTATTTAAATAAGGCGTTTACAGATGGAGGATACTTAGTGATGTCCCTTACTATTCGTAGTTATTTGCTACATTCCCTAACATTTAAAGTCTGGTTTAATAACGCTAGGGAATAACTTCGTCTCTATTCGGGACGAGAAAGCTTGTTAAATTGGGTTAATGCAAACCGAAGTTATAAACATTTTTTTTAGAAAGGCATTCCCCCTCCACTGTTTCCTTACTTGGAGAGATAGAGCAGAAAGTGTCAAATCAAAAAGATGCAAAATTTGCCAAAAATTAGTATTTCTTGTCCATGTTGCACCTCTTGCGGCGCAAATAGGAACTTGAGAATAATTTCCAGCATATTTTTTGGTCCACTTTTACAGTAAAATTGTTTTCCCCGACGCTTTACGATGTACCATTCCTGAAATATGGCCGACGTCCTTTCTTATTTGGACACCCGGTACATGGGCACAAGTGTCAACTTCTAGTATTGCCGATAACCTTATGCACACTGGTCCTCTGACATGACCTGCATGACTCAATTCTTGTATGTTGCTTACTCTGTGATGTCACACTAAAGTAGTTACTGTGAGGGCACTAATAGGGATAGACTACTAAATTACCTTACCCAGGCTGAATTGTATAACTAATGGTTACTATATTGTTTAATAATACATTGAGCTAGTTCAAAATTGGATGTAGCAGATAAATCTACAGTATCTAATCATTGTGTCGATCCTTCCACAACACTAACGTTATCCAAACTTTCTGGTATAATTTATCTATAATAATCCCCTCATTTTGTAGTGTCTACTATGACTATGTTGAATAAACATAAATGTAGGTGTTTAATCTAATTGTGAAACTAGTTCGTCGTGACATGCATAGTGTTCTCAAATATAATGCTAAAATTCTTGACGATAACTCAGCGAAGGTATCATTACTGTTGCATTATAAGCTTATAAGCATTTTCAGTGTTTTTGATTTACAAATTGTAAACTAATTTCTTAGCATTTTCAGAATATCTATGAAAACAAATTATCCATAAAACATTGTATGATACCTGCTATGGGTTAGATAATATCTATGTCTTAACGAGAGGATATACTTCAGGAGTGATGGAACCCGTGAACACGCGGCATTTTATGTAAAATGCTTCTAAAGGGGACCAAGGGTGACCAATCATATTTTAATATCTAAAATAAATTATGGTGATTATTTTAGGGTCACAAAACGTATATATTCTGAATATACGTGCTATACAGGGTTATTCAGAACTTATCCATAATAAAATTTGGGGATGTTCAACGTACATGTAGAAATGTGGTAGTACAAAAAAAAATTTTTTTGGCGGGGTCTGAAAACTATTTAAAAATTTTTCATTGCACGCGGCTGGATACTGGTCCACTGTAATGGAGTGACCTTGGGACTGACAATGCCATAGACTTAATAAGAGGAGACCTCACGGTTCATTCATAAATAACCTTTTGTTTTGTATCAATCATTGGCAATGTGTATGACAAAGAATACCGAGAGAAAGAACGGCAAAATTCCGACTCCGTGCAACGTTGCAAAAGTTTTGGGAGAACTTGCTTCCGACGCCAAAGGCGTACTGTTTTTGGAAGGATTGGGTATGATAATAAAACATCAAAAAAGGAATTTTAAGAAAATCAGTACTATACATTGCAACAGCAAAAGCTTGTGAGATTAGAAATTAAATTAGTATCGGAGTTTTAATGTAGGGAATATGAATTGAAACTTGAACACTTAAAATTCTGAATTAAGTAAAAGTGGTACACCTACTACATTACAAAAACTTATATATACAGTAGCGTAAAAAAGTATTTTTCCGTTTTTCAAAGATACCCAAACTCTCTATACAGGGTTCAATTACATTTAAAAGTGAAATATAATTTAAAATAAGAAAGATGTACATGGTGTTAGTTTTTAATTCAACTTTTTGTTTCAAGTTATTTGACTTACTGTTTTCAAAATAACTCTTTAAAAGCCTGATAATGGTGATTTTCTCTTAGATTAGTATAAAGGATACCTTTAAAAATTACCTTGGTTACGCAAATGATTTTAATTTTTGTGTGCAAACGTTGCATGTTGGCCTCACACTTACCAAACATTATAGGTTTTTTAATTTGTTATGCAGCAAAGTGCTGAATGATGCCTTAGCTTCTTGCTTGGATTCTTGTTTTGATCGTATTTAAGTATGTGTGTAGGTAACTCCAAAAACTAACACATCAGCCATATTTTAAAAAATAACAAAAGCAATTCCATAATATAATATAGTATATATATACTATATTCCGTAAAATGATAAGGAAGCCAGCCAGCACGCCCCTGAAAATCCGTAAATATGGCGTGACAAATATAGCGACCGAATAACCAAACAAAACTTGGCAAAATTTACCTGTGGAAAGACAGTTTTGAATATAAAGAATTCATTTTTCCATACACTTGACACTGACGCACCATTTTCTGAAGAATAGTAATAAAATTCTTACGAAAAACACTGAAAAATTCACAAAAGCAAAATTCCGACTGCCAGCAACACCGCACAAAAGAAATACTATAAAATACTACGATTCACGAGCATCAATGGACATGCGGATTGGAGTAGGGAGCAATGATGCCTGTTCATTCCATTTTTGCGTTATGAAGTTAGTTTTTATCGCAACGTTTTTAACAAAATATGATTTATCTACTTAACTAGGAAACGGGAAAATATTTTTATGTAATATTTTAACCCATAACCCATAATCATGGTAGTTTAAATGTGAAAATATAAACTACACAATTGACAGTTTGGCAACAGTTTTTCGTACAATCATAAAGTAGACCTTGCAGTTGACCAGATAAAGAGTAAACAAGGGGATCTCTGATTGCTTTAAAATGTAAACAATTACATCTCCCTTGTCTTATAAATCTATGGACAATGCAAACTGGCTAGAACGAAAAAAACCGGCGCACCCGGCGCAAAAAAGATTTACAGCGTTTTTACTTTAAAATAAACTTAAAGATAGATAGATGTGACTAAAGTGACGTGTCTTTAAAATTAATAAAATTTTGTTACACTATTTTTGAAGAATTGCGCTACTTGATTACTAGATATTAGAAACATGAAATTTTTAAAAAATTTGCACATACCTTATTACAAAAGCTGTTCGAAATAATATTCCTGGACTTGTACACAATTTTGGGCACGCCTTATCAAATTTTGCCGCACTAAACCGAATGTTCCTCCTGGTTGCTGATCTTGTAAACGCAAATTATTAAGTAAATTGGGGATTTTCAGCATTTTGCTGCAACAACCACTTACAAAACCTAACTGTCGATGTGTCGATTGGGAAATCGTTCCGCATACAAGCGCGAAGCTGCCAATGAATTTTGTCCAACTTCGCCATAAATAAGAATCATGCCCATTAACTCAGCATTACTGTACACATGAGCCATTTTGAAAATTTTACAGTTTAACACTCGATAAATAAAACACCCGCACAGAGATAGTGAGATATTTTTGGAAGTAGATATTCGGTAATGAGTACGAAGTTGTGCAATTTTTAGTTTACTAAATCAATCATTCAAATAGAGATAAATAAATTTGTTCTACCTCATATAAAGACTATACAGGTCTCCAAATAAAAATATATTTAATTTGGAAACAAAGACACATATAATATTATCTGTGGTGTCCAACCCACAGATATTGATATCTCGGCCCACCCATGCACCACCCTTTGTCTCTGTTTAACATACTTCACTTTATCGACCCACCCTTGTATCTAAATTGAACAATATTTTTATTAGGGGATCCGTATATTTATTAATATTTCTGCAATAATCTGCTTCCGTTCCATATATCCCGAAGCTGAAATAGTTAACATGACCGTAATTGTTTTCAGAAAAAGCTACAATAGTCTGGAAACAAAAAAAATTATGATAATGACAATATAATTTCTGTTCCACTATATAATAATGCTATTAGCATAGTTCTTTTTACAACTACATCGAGCACGAATACGCTGTCACTATTGAAGAAAATCAGCTTTTCCACGAATTCTAGTTACAAACAGTTAAATTATTATGCCCTGGGAAACCATATACCTACAATTCATCTTAATAAATATGTTCTCTGCATTGCGTGTCGGTTGCAACTAGGGAATTATGCAACCTTGCATAAGGGCATTATTTGCAGCCGTACATAGAAATAGTGGTCTTACAAACTTGGACGCGTGTGGCGCAAATTATAAGGCTATACGAGTTTTGCTGATAGGTTGACTGAATAAACTGGTATAAAAATATGTGTTTTATTTTTAAATGAAATGGAAAACGTAAAACATATTTAATTAGGACAATTAAGTCAAGTTTAGCGGTAAAGAATATTTTGTGAAGTTATTATAAAGAATATTAAAAAATGTAATACCTGTATGGGAAAATATTGGCCTGTGGGATGACCTATAACTGGCACTGTCATAAAATTGCTATTAATAAATTAGGTAACTACCTGTACTAAAGACATCTTGTAAAGAAACAAAGATAGCCGCTTCTTTAAGAGGAATGAATGATTCTAGGTTGGTGCTTATAGAGAGCATCGAGAGAGACCTCGATACTTGAGCCGAGGATAGAGCCTCGGGTAATTGTCGATAACGCTACGTAGAAGTCAAAAACTTTTTGTAGATGAATAAAAATGGCAGCTTCTTTAAGAGGAATGGAGGTCTATAGATTAAAGTTGATGCTTATATAAATGATCATCGAGATAGACCAAAAGCCTCTGGTAATTGTCGACGACGCCACGCTGAACACAAAGATCTCTTGTAGATAAACAAAGATGGCAGCTTCTTTAAGAGAATTGGATGTTTCCAATGCATAGCATGTATTGCTAAGCTAAGCTATAGGCGCTATATAGGCTTTATTCAAAACATTTATTTTAATAGTACTGTATTTTTGACATATCTCTGTACTTAGTAGATACTCTAGGCGGATCCGAGATCAATGTTGATGTATGGTATGATATTATAGACATGGTTTTCGAGAGATACCACAAGAGCCTCTGATAATTGTCTGTGCTAAAGACTTCTTGAAAAGAAACAAAGAAGGCGGCTTCTTCAAGAGGAATTGAGGTCTCTAGATCAAAGTTGATGCATATGGAAATGATCATCGAGATGTAAAAAGCCTAGTGCGACGCGACGCTGAAGACATGGATTTCTTGTAGAGAAACAAAGATGGCAGCTTCTTTAAGATAATTACAGAATTCTGGATCAAGTATAATGTGGTTGGATATTGTCAAAAAACATATATCGTGTTATATGGGTATATTGTTGCATAATTACCGACGTCAAAAAATAAAAAACAATACCCTACTCACCATACCCTACTCACCGCTTACAGCAGATTAGTTTATTTTTGAATTTGTGTTAATTATATAGAGCTTATAATGACAAAAGTGTCGGGATAATATAATCTTAAGGACGATTGCTTTTTCTGGGTGAATTTTATAATTTATCAGGCGGTGTTTTTCATTATAATAAAAATTTTCATAATATTTAATTAACGTTTTATTCCCGTCGCGAATTTCGCTAAAATAAACTTAATTAAGTTTAAATAAATTTAATTCCTCAACGACACTCCAGCGGTCCAGGAAAATTCATTTAATCAAGATATTGATTGATATTAGCTAATCATGAAAGAGGAAACAGCGATCGATCGCTGTTATTTTGAAGTAAGTAATTACATGTTATGGTTGTTCAGGAATTAAATTTTATAGTAAAATCGATTACGATTTTTTAAGTAATAGAGGAGTACCTATATGATTTTCTGATCTTTAACAGTAAATACAGATGTTTCTATCCATACAATAAAAATAGAATATGCATGGCAGATTAATTTTGGTAAGGGGAAAGATAAAACTTTCTTCCCATGAAAAAATATATATTGTGTTTCAAATGTCAAATTCTCTCACTCCAGAAAAACTTATAACAAGCAATTAGTGTAACATTGTATTGTGTAATATGATGAAATACTGTATCTTTAGTTAAATAAGTTTATGTTACATAAGTCAATGAATATATAAAGAATGTATCACTAAAAGATGTAGCATATGTCCAAATATAAGACATAATTCTATATTCATACCTACAGGCAGTAAACAGAATCGTTAGTATGGCCAAAACAAGAATCCAAGCCAGCACGTCCTCAGTTACAAAATTATTTATATGACATTTAAGGGCCAAAAACATTTATTTCCTTGTTATTATGTAATCATAGCTTATTACACAATTATAAGCGTCGCTGAGGTACATCAAAATTAAAGATATTATGTATATCTTTCTGAAAAATAACATTGTGGATCGTGCACGACATGCATCGCTTGGATTCTTCTTTCGACTATTAGTAGCACTACTACAAGCAGAGATTATATATTCTACAAATACTACGATAATATCGAGTTTTATGTTGAACTTACACAACAACATAACAAAAGAGTGCCACTTTGATATATTAAAATAATCCCACTGTATAACAGGAGGATTATTATGTCAAACTGACACGATTTGTTATTGTGTAGGAAGTTGGAGCAGTCTAATCCGAATTTTAGATGTATAACTAATATTTCATTCGATAATTTTTTGAGTAAGTAAATTTTAAAATTAGAAACAAATACTTTACAGTTAAATTAAATAAAAATATAGACATCAGATTAGTTGACATCGATCAGAAAAAACAATCATTATAATATTTCAACGCCTAATTTTTTTTTTCTTATAAACCTTGTATTTAAAGCTTCCTATTTTACATTCCCATAATCATAAAGACATGTAATTCATCACTTGTAATGCATTTCATCATCCTTTACTAATTAAGGACCCTAAATTCTAGCCGCCAGGCTGTTTCCAGGAGACAGATATACGTGTAACAACATTAACCCGAAATAATATTTACTTATCAAGTGGCTCCCGAGGAACTCTGTTCTTGGGCAGATAAGGGACCGCTCTTACAACATTTGATATTTGTGGTGCCGCCGCCGGTAATTGTACCGGCGGGACTGCCGCTTTAGGGAAATTATCTTGTTGTCGACTATCGAAGTCAACAAGAGGGTCTCGGGTTCTTGAGTAGTTAACTAACATCGCGACAGAAGTTTTCAAGCAAAAAGTAAGGTCGCTTAAAATTGGTTATTTTTTTTATTAATTCTAGTTTGTAAATAATCGCCTGGATGATACAAATATTGACCTCTTCAAGTGAGCCGACGAATTAAAAATACACCGTTTGATTGATTCAGTTCAGGACTGCGAAATTTTTCGACACACATTGGAATTTGCGACTTTCCCTTATTGCAATCAGGTGCAATGTTTTATTTTATTTTATTTTATTTTATGGGCGTGATTGATATGCATGTGTTAGTAGTGGTGATAAACACACTGTAGTGCCCTCTTTGGATCTTTGCCACTATCTGTCTGACAATTATTGTAAAATTGACAGACAGATAACGACCTGCTTTTCCGTAGGTACCATTACAGCAGTGACCTCTATTGTCTTTAAGGAAGATAATCCTACTTATTTATTTGAAGGAGATATCGAAAACACCTACTCCACGGACAATATGCCCCGACTCGTATTGCATTACATCGGCACCTCCATAGGAGTCTTCACATCGTTGTGTGGTCTCGATGAACGATGCCGATGTAATGCAATACCAGTCGGGGCACATTGTCCGTGGAGTAGTTGTTTTCGGTATCTCCTTCAACCAAAAAAAAAAACTGATATGCATGCGTTTGTACATAACATGGAAAATATTGGCTTACATAAACCTGATTTAAAGACATAAAGATTTAGGTGTGAATTTTGATAATAAACATAAAATCTTGGGTTTGTGATGAGAAATTCTAAGGGATTCAAGAATATTGAAACTTTTTTTTTATTGTATTAAACATTCATTCGATCTCGCCTAGAGTACGTATGAGTTGTCTAGAATCCTATACCTGCAATTCCAATTAAATATTCAACAGTTGAAGAAACCTCACATTCAGCAGAGGTTTTTAAAATCTGCTATGTATATACTTGAAGGTATATATCCATCTAGAGGTTTCCCCAAAATCTTTTATTGGTGTGGTTTAATTTGAAACGTCTCAGTAATCGCAGAATATATCACAATCAGTTATCTTTTCAAGTCAGTTAACAATCGTTCGGATTGTATAGACTTAACTAATCAATTATAAGGTTCCGCGATTAATTCAAGGCATAATCACCTATTTCCTTTGAAAACGCCAAGAGTTAATCATTTGCGTCCCCCTTGTACAGAATGTATGTCAACTATTTTTTGGTTGAGATTGTGATCCATTTTTCGGTAAGAGAGATCTATTAAAAATTAAGTTTTTATCTATCTTGCATTTTATGGATCATCTATCTAATTATATACTACACAGTTTGTTTTTAGCAGTACACTAGCATTTTTAATTTATTATTGGACATCTAGTCTTAAAATCTAGCTAGATTTCAGTTTGTATTGAATGTACGTATAGGAGTATACGTTATGTTTGAGTTCAGTAATATGTAGTTTGAGTATATCTATTCGTACATGTAATTTAATATGAAGGTACCTCTATTAGTGAGTCTAAAATTATATGTAATGCCAACTTATTTAGCTTGGAAACAGGATCCTAGACTAATTGGTAAACAACATAAAATAATAAAGAATGGGTCAGCAATTCAATATTTTTGCAAAACGACAAATAAAAAAAAATAATAAAGTATATAATTATATGTTTTTCATATCAACTTACTTTGATTCCATAGTTTGACTCCTCATAGATGATTGATATGTAGCTCCATTCCATCCTTTTAACTATATCAACCATGGCTTTAACCTGGTAGTGATCCGATGGAATAGTCCTTGAGAAATATTCGAATCTCTGCTTGTTACTGAGTTCGGGACTTGTAGAGAAAAAGGAAACCTAAAATGAAAAGTTTAGATGTAAATAAGACAATAAGAGGGAGACAGGAAGAAATAAAGAAGTGTAAATTTGCCTTCAAAAATTGTATTTAAAGTCGGTTTGAAAGTTAAACTAACTTAATTTTCAGATCCTGCGATGAAAATGAGAATTATCCAAGTCAGTTTTTACCAAGTTAAAAGTCTCATGTTATGGTTTGGTATATTGGCTTTGAGACTGGTTTGTATTAAACACAATTTGTAACATTTTTTTATTTTTGCTTGTAATAATTAATATCTCACACAAGGGTATATTTATAGAAATAAGTTTTACTTTAATTTTCTTTGAAGTGTATGAATTAACGGCATTTTGTTCATTTCTGCGTGCATTTATAGAAACTTGTTTGAAAATAGATTTTCATGATTCAAAAACGAATATCTAGAGAATTGAAATATATTTTGAAATGAAATGAAATATGAAATCCATTTATATCTAAAACAATTGGGTTGACCGAGCCGAGGCTGTGATTAAAAAAACTAATTTAATAATAATAATAAATTTATTACTAACTACATCCGCTCACGTTTTTGGTTCATTATGTTGCGCGCTTTTTCAGTCTTTAGTGAACTATAGATACCTATATAATTTTCACAATAATATGTAATATAAATATAAACTGAATAACATACATCTTTCGTGAACCATACACATCTAAATAATTAAAACGAGAAAAACTTCAGTTTATCTTAATTTCTAGCCTAATTATAACATAATTTAGTTTTATATTACCATTTTATTCAGTATTCGCCTGAGTATATAAATATTAACAAAAATTATTTAGTAATATTAATAGAGATTCAACAAGTTAAGTAGCTTGGATTTTTCCTAGATCACTTGATTTGACTTGATAATCAAGAATTTTAAAAATTCAATACTTGACTTGACTTAATTTTCTGTCATTACTACTTGGCTTGATTTTCTATCGTTACTACTTGGTTTGACGTCAAGGAATTTCAAACTACTTGATACTTGATAACCGACCCATAATGTACAAAAACACGCGAACATTCCTGCAAGTTCATGGATGTATGCGCATAGAAACAAAGCTAGATACACGATATACTAATAGTGTATCGTGTATTCGTCTATCGTGGCTAGGTATAGGTTTCCCCTTTACTGGAGCTGACTGAAATAACTGCGCATGTGTAGAACTGAGTTGTGAGTTAGTACAGTCTGTAACAGTGTTTCAATTATATGTGCATGTGCTGTCAGCGGCAGTTATTTGATTGTTAAAACTTGTACGAAAATAGGAAATGGAAACAGAACCGTTTCAGATTAGCAGGTCAGAATGTTGGAAGATATAACATTCGATGACAGTAAGGAAGAAGACAACGTATATTGGAGAATCTCTTTTATTTCTAAGAAAACTGGATAATAGGTATATTTCGCTGTTATGCATTATAAACAGTTTATTATATTATTTTGCTTTTATATATTATTTTTTTGGTAATACAACAGTTTTGTAAATGAAGGTATTTATTGCAAGGTTCATTGCATTGTAATTTCTTGATTTAAAGCATAAAAAAAATTAAATAGTCCTGAACAACTACTTGATTTCAACAAGTACTTGAAATATAACCACTTGACTTGACTTGGCATTCGACTAACTATTACTTGAGTTGACTTGACTTGATTTCAGGTCATGTCAAATAGTTTGATATAATATAAATATTAATATTTATTATAATTATAAATAATGATTTACACAGTAAATAGAAAACAGTAAGCTATTAACAATTAAGAATTCGTCCATTTCCCCGGAGAGTAAACGTAATTCCAATTTATTATACATGCAAATTCTCTCTCTTCCTGAATTGAGATGCCATACATTATTTAAGAGTTTCGACAGCAAGGCATTAGATTTTCTAATCAATAAAGATCGTGTATGCACAGTGAGGGTCACTGGTCAAAATTTCATTTCTTAACTTTCAATTAGCCTACTCCCCAACTTTTAAACCTTTTTTTCGAAGTTCGTAAAATTAACATGCTAGTCGCCACAATTTCCATTTTCCGGTCCCAATATTTCGGGAAGTTTCCATTTGATTTTTCTTGTCTCTTGCAAATTTATTTACGGTAAACAAAGTAAACGTCAGCTTGAATATATAAATAATACAACGTTAATTATGACTGTAATAAAATTGGCAATTTATGGAATTTTAACAAGGTCCCTAAAAGTTCGGCTTCCAGTTTCTAAGGGAGTGTTCTCATAGACATCGAAACTTAAAATTTTCTTTGGGGATTCAGTTCTAAATTATATAAAATAATAATAATAATAATAATAATAATAATAATAATAATAATAATAATAATAATAATAAGAGAACATACTGTCTCTTTTTTACGAGAATACAGAGTACATAAAACCACTACAGATATATGTGGTTTTATGTTATATACCAGGTGTTCCACATAAAAGTCCTCAGACTCGTATCTGGGCAACGGTAAGATATATTTTGATTTTGAAAAAATCAGATGATAAAGCTCATCTATGGTTTCGTCACGGAGTTCAACTTGATTTTTTTCAGAATAAATTGGAGATGGCGTTGAAGTCGAAAGAAATTTTTCGTTGGCAGGAACTTTGCAACAAGGTTTATCCGATACTTTGTTCAATTCTAAACAATTTTTGTCAAATGACTATTTTTCAAAAACTTAATAGTTTCAGAAATCGGGGTCTTCATTTGGTGAGGCCCAAATTCAAGCGTATTTTAGAGTTTCGAATTACCTTATACAATGAAACAATAATTATCCAAGTCAACTTAATAGCTCTTTTTAAGTTGGGACGCTCAATACTTTTCGGAATGGAATACTCAACCTACTATTATCAATGGTTAGGTTAAAATTCATATTGTTCATATTGAAAAGTATATACCGGGTGTTCCACACAAAAGTCCTCAGCCTCGTATCTCGGCAATGGAAAGATATATTTTAATTTTGAAAATAACAGATGATAGAGCTCATCTATAGCTTCGTCACGGAGTTCAACTTGATTTTTTCAGAGTAAATTGGAGATGGCGTTGAAGTCGAGAGAAATTTTTCGTTGGCAGGAACTTTGCAACAAGGTTTATCCGATACTATGTTTAATTCTAAACAATTTTTGTCAAATAACTATTTTTCAAAAACTTAATAGTTTCAGAGATATCGGGCTCTTTATTTGGTAAGGCCCAAACTGAAGCGTATTTTAAAATTTCGAATTATTACCGTATACAATGAAACAATAATTATTCAAGTCAATTTAATAGCACTTTTTAAGAAATAGTGAAATAATATGTAGTTCTGCAAAATATGGCAAAAGTTTTTTAAATACCTAATTCATTTTGTATAATAAATAATTCATAATTATTTGTACGTTTGTCCCAAAATAAATCCTGAGTGTATAACGAAACTTCATCACAGTAGGTTTTTATTAGAAGGAAATAAAATTAAATACATATTATTTCACTATTGCAAGTAGGTACTAAGTTGGGACGCTCAATAATTTTCGAAAAAATTGAGATTGTTTGTTTTGGCTGCTATCTGTTTTTCACCCCCAGGGACCCACTTCAAGTCAATGATTTTTATACTGAGTAGTCTATATGAGATGTTTATTACGTGTACCAAAGTAGAATTTGGGACGCTCAATACTTTTCGAGAAAATTGAGATTAATGTATTGGGTGCTATCTCTTTTTCACCCCCTGGGACCCATTTCAAGTAATTAATTTTTATACTGAGAAGTCTATGTGAGATGGGGATTACGTGTACCAAAGGAGAATTTGGGACGCTCAATAATTTTCGAGAAAATTGAGATTGTTTGTTTGGGTGCTATCTGTTTATCACCACCTAGGACCCATTTCAAGTCAATGATTTTTATACTGAGTAGTCTATATGAGATGCTTATTACGTGTACTAAAGGAGAATTTGGGATGCTCAATAATTTTCGAGAAAATTGGGACGCTCAATAGGTTTCGAGAACGTTGAAATTGTATGTATTGGGTGCTAGTTTTTTACCCCCTGGGACCCATTTCAATTAATTCATTTTTATACTGAGAAGTCTATGTGAGATGGGGATTACGTGTACCAAAGGAGAAGTTGGATAATTATTGTTTCATTGTATAAAGTAATAATTCCAGACTCCAAAATATGCTTGAGTTTGGGCCTCACCAAATGTTTTTGAAAAATAGTCATTTGACAAAAATTGTTTAGAATTGAGTATCGGATAAACCTTATTGCAAAGTTCCTGCAAACGAAAAATTTCTTTCGACTTCAGTGCCATCTCCAATTTGCTCTGAAAAAAATTAAGTTGAATCCGTGACGAAACCATATATGAGCTCTATCAACTGTTTTTTTTTCAAAATCAAAATATATCTTTCCGTTGCCGAGATACGAGGCTGAGGACTTTTATGTGGAACACCCGTATACAAGATATATACCATACAATATGGCATATATCTTGTAAACGTATGCCATATTGTAAAAATGTGATAGCTACCAGCCGGAAACTGTGCCTGATGAATGCCAGAAATAGGCTTGTTAACCAAAGGTAGAATTGTCAAATACAGTGTTGTAGTACGATTAGGTAAAGGTCCTGTTACTGAATATCTTCTTTCTTTTCCAGAAATGGTATAGCTAAGTCAACCTTCTATAATTTGCGATTCTTCTGTGATTTCATTATTAAATCATTGACTGAAATTACGTTGACTGAAGTGTTCGTTGTCTGTGGTGTCTCGAACACTTCCATGCACGCTAAAATACCTTGGGCTAATACTAGATAAAGGTCTATCGTTTTCAGAACCAGTCTTTCGACCAAGTTCATATCTAAGGTTTAGCCAAATTTTAGGTTTAATAAAACACGGACCTGCTGCCACCTCTACACTCCTTGACAAATCCAACATAAGACCCATCCTAATATACGCATCCCCAGTCTGGTATCCCTTAATAAACAAAGCTAACAAAAATACCCTTCGGGTAATCCAAAACAAATCCCTTCGTTTAGCAAATAACTTACCCTTATCTATGCTTATTCCAATCCTACACAATATATCAGGCACCCCGACAATAGAAGAATTTGTAAATCATAGACTTATCCCCAGATTCAAATAAAAAATACTACAACATACCTTTATAAATCCTTTAACTCCCAAATTTGCCACCTTACCCAAACATCCATCCTTCAGCTATATTTACAACCCCTAACCAACCGTCCCACCCCTAAACAATGAAAATGTCCAAAATTCTAGTCGCTAAATAATAAAAAATCCAAAATTTTACCCTAGAAACAATAAAAAATTCACCCAATCTATCTCGCAATACTTCTCTTTAGTTTTATATGCACTAATATTCCATACAATTCAACCTGTGGTGTAACTATGCGCATTTCGTACTGACGAGGGCAAACCAACCAGACACTGCGCAGTATATGAATAGCATGATGACCACTAGAAATGTAACATGTAACTTTATATACGAATCCAGCATGAAATTGAGCCATGAATTTATTTTACTTAAATAAATTGAGAAAATGAATCTAAATCCTATACATTTTCTACCTAGCTCAACGCGACTTCACGTGACAAAATGGGACAGAAGGCATTGAAGGACAATAATTACTATATAGTGAATCATAATACGTAAATCACTACTTCAAAAATATATCTAGCAGTGTCTTTTCTGAATAAAAAAATCCGTGTACTGTATATTCAATTTTATTTCGAGACACGTATGTACTAATTTTTCTGGGAATTTCTGTACCCAGTGCCCCCGTGGTTTCGGCGCCTGTGAGCGTTTTCTTAATTAAAATATCGCGGATGCGGGGGCCTTTTATGCGGAATAAATTAGAAAACTGACAATGAAAAGCGCCTTTAAAAAGTGGCAAATCAGATTATACTAAATTGGTTTTCGGATTTGAAAAGACAAGAGTGTAAAGTTGCCTAGGTAATTCCGATGAAAGGAGTTACTCGTATAATCTTGTCAATAAATCTTAAACTCTCGTTTTCGTTACTTAGCCACGAAATTAAGTTATATTTAGTGTTGTGAAAATTAAGAAAATTCTCTTAACGAGGCACTTTTTGCTCAGTATAAATAGAAATATTTTCTTTGTATAAGAAACAAGACTTTTGGACTGTGACCCAAAACATATTTACAGTTTTCTTGTTTTTCTATTAAATTTATAAAAAATAAATATAAATTTCTAAGAAATAAATATAAATTTATAATAAATAAATATAATAAATAAATAATAAATTTATTATAGATAGGTATCATCTAGAGGAACATTTTTTAAATTAATTGCTACTGTAACCGTTACTGTCAGTGGAGTACGTCTAATTATGCAGTAAATTAGTTTAGGAACAAGGTTTTAGAACAAGGAAAACTTTAAAAGTTTTCCTTGTTCTGTACTGTGGCTCTGTCTGAATACTTTTTGTTTCAGGATAGATAACAGCAGGAATCGGACTTTTATTCCATAAGTTCCAGGTTTCTACTCGGATTCAACAGTGTTTAATTAAATGATTATAAATTTTATACGCATACTATTTTATTTGAGTTTACTAGGTACCTAAAATAAAGAAAGCTTTAAAATAACAAAGTTAGATTAGAAATTAGCATTAGTGGCTATATACTCGTAAACTTTCGACGTTGAGCTTTTTCAGTTGATTATCATTTTTATATAGTTGGTAGTTAGAGAATATTGCAGTTTAAACAAACTATGCAGTAACTCCCAGCACTATACTTAGGATTACTACTAGGATCCTACTTAGGATCCTACTGAGGATTACTTTAAAAACTTCAAAGAAACTCGAATAAGCCTCTATAGACTCATTAGAAACTATAAAAAACAAATTGGGATGGACATTTTTTGCACTACCATGAATTCTTCTAGTTTTTCTGTCTAAGTTCTTTCTAACATCAAGAAGTAACAAAATTGTAATATATAAACTTTCTTCAGCTTATATACAGTCCATAATTTGGATCATTATATCCCACAGACGTTGTTTGAGGTTAGTAAGGCTGCATTGTCTAATATATTATCAAATATAACAATGTTATACTTATACACAGATTTATTATCTTTTGTTGAAAAACTTAATCTGCAAGAATGAAACAAAAGACGTATTTTGAATTTTAGAAGGCGACAAAGTGCGAAAATTTCCTATGTATGTCGAACTTTCATAAATTTTCCGTAACTTATGATTGGATCGATGGATTCAGAATAAGGCATTAATCAGCAGACACCTTAAACTTTTCTCGCATTACCTATTCCAATATTTTCTTCGATGGCAAGGAAAGTGCGTGAGGTGTTTCAGCCAGACTTTCTTACAAACTTTTACATTTTCCTTGGGAATATATCAAATATTAAGCACAGAAGGCCTTGTCAGGCAATCCGAAAAGTTTGCCATTGTAACACCCGGGAAGTTGCTTTAGCTTTAAGCAAGAAACAAGTTCATCTCATAACTTGTTTCTTTTCAGTTCATGTAACTTCCTACCTATAATAAGGTGTTGCCTCTTGTTGAAACTAATATTATATACCAAAGCGATGAAGTTTGGAATGTTTTAGATGAACATATAAATTGTAGGCAAAAGCTAAATGTTCTTGTTAAGCATCTAAAGATGATATCAAATATAACATCAAAAAGCGAGAATACTTCCAACTTTGGACTGATGAATGAATTAATACTGTGGAAAATCTAAAATCCAGAAGTCTAGGAGGGAGAAATGAGGTGCAAACGATAATACTAGAACATAAGAAGAGGAAGAACTAGGACAAGCTGAATCAAAATAAGAGATGGACCAGTGTTCTAACTTATCACAATTTTTTCAACAAAAAGTCAGAAACTTTTGGTGACTATGGCACAAAACCTTTCTTTGTTGTAAAATATTGTAATAGAAAAGAAATTTTAATAACTTTGTAAAGCCTTTAGAAGAATATTCTCTCTGATGAAATTAATCATATTTTTGTGCCGTTTTTTTTCTATAGATATTCTAAGCTGAAGCGATAAAACATCTGTTTATCTTCAAACAATAAAGATATTTTCTTGTGTTTAACCAGTTTGGATTTTTGTTCTTCCTCTCCTTTTCTACCCGTACAATCTTTGACTGGGCGGACAATACTTACATTCAACAAAATATTTGAAAGAAGCTCGAATTTCTGCGCTAGTCATAAACATCTTGCGGAAGCAACGAACAAAAAAAGGACTGGGAGATATTTAAACCACTTTCCAGATAGTTCTAGTAAAGTTGGACAGACAAGCAGATTCCAATGCATATTAAAACTTATATACTTAACACAATAGATTCATTAGTTGCTATTATTATAAGTTTCCCCCATGCATTAAATTACGGGATGCTTCATTACTCGAGATTTTGTGATCCTAACTAGTTTTAGAACTTTAAGAAAGCTTGGCTTTAAAGCATCGTGGCCGAACAAAACTTTATATACAACTAATTAAAAGTAGTAGGGAGAAGGTTTCTGGAGAGAGTTTGTAGAGCTTATTGGCATTGTATTTCCGTTCAGGAATTATGGTACCTACCAAATAATTTTGAGTTCTTGAAAATGGATTATAAATACGCAATACCACATGTGGATTGAAGGTAAACCATTCATTTAGACTCAACGCATATTTTCACAGATAGACGAGTACGTGCCTGCAAGCCTTTGGAGGATGCATAATTATTATCTGGTATAAGTTTTCTCTCAAAGAATGTGACATCAGTCGGCACTTGGTAGTCCAAGTGCCGATGGACAAAATGGTCGCTAGTAGATGGGAAGCTGTACAAAACCTGAAGCACCGGTTCTAGACCAGCCAGGCGAAGGTTTGTAAAGGTTTGGGTTGCATGATAACCACTAAATGGCGTAGCTGACGCCAGTCCAGTTTATAATGGCAATGTCAATAATATCTGTGTCATAAAATAGGTGGTTTCCAGAATCTTATATGAAATAACGTAGATTATCAAACAATTATTAAACTGTTCTGAACAATATATCCTTTAAGTTATCTACATGATACCTATAAACTTTAATTGTTTGCAACTAAATATAGCAAAAACTGAATGCATCATATAGGAGGAATATGTAAATTCAAAATTAAAACCAAGTAGAAGAGATGTGTGAGTAGAAGAGAGAAGAGAGAGACAAAAACAGTAAATTCCATAAAATCAAAATACCTAAATCCAATAGTTTAAACCAAAAAATGATAATGTGTTTATTTAATATTTGTGTCTTTTTATATGCCAATACAAATATTTTATAGTAGTTCCATCAGTTTATTTGGAAAATAATAAAAGGGATTAATATCCTATTTTTTATTGGAATGAGAGCTCGACACCAATTTAACATCATCGTGTAAAATGTTAAAATATGGGCAATGAGACCCGTTGATTTATTACGTCATTCTGCATGATGTAAACCTTCGATCATATATACTGACTAGATATATCTTTTGTGTTTAAACAGTATACAACTCTTTGAAAACAGGATTATCCTAAAATCAATCGTGAATTGACAGAATGGGAATGTAAATGTAAGCGAACCCAATAAAAATCGAGTATATTTACGAATTGAGCCAACTATTATCAGTTAATCTCTGGGGCTAGGTACCAACATCTTGGCATCAGGTCACGTGGTATCAAAGAGAAAGGTTGGTGCAAACAGATGAAAGAGAGAGAACTCGTATTTACTGCCGGGAGGGCAGTAATTACGTTAAAAACCCCCATACAGAGATAAAGAGGCAAAATAGGCTGCAAATGTAGATTGCAACAATTTTTGGTGTTTTTTGCTGTATTGAAAGAATCGTTCACTATCCTTCCTTAAATTTTAAAATAGATTGTGATGCTCTCCATAATCTGCTCTTTCGCGATTTAAAGTGTGCGCTCCCATTCTTTTCTTTTTAATTTAGTTAACACAGAACCTAAAACTAACACGTCATCATAAGATGAAGACGACATTACTCTAATAAAACTTTCTAAAATCATCTGATGATAAACTTTGCGCAAGGCTGTTTTAACAGGTTTTTACTGTGTGTACCCAAGGCGCGAGAAATAGATACCTACAAACGACGGTTATCAGTGTTTGGACATTTAGAGTCCCCTCTCTTTCCTCATCTAAGGATGAATGTGTGTAGTTGGCTGCCAACCTCGAGACCCTTGACCATGTCCAAGTTGTTCAGCTAATTGAGGCTCATCAGTAGGTGACAGCTCATCCCCAATAATTGATTGAGTACTACCATAGCTTAATCTTAATTCTGTCCACCGTTGGTTACCCTCAACTGTCTTGTCTGTGATGCTTTTTATTTTGCATCTAATGTTTTTTTTGGCTTCATGTTCAGAAAATGTTGACAAAATCATACGAGATATTATTTCCATTTCATTATTACCTTTAATCTAGACGTGCCAACTAATAACCTCATCATTTAGAAAAATGTGTTATAAATATCTGGCGTCAGATGCAATGCCCCACTTTGAATTATAATAGAAAATCCTGAACTAACCCCAACTTATTGATATCTAAACAACTACGACGTCTTCTGAATAATGTCCACAATACCACCACCATATTATCTTGCTAATTCGTACCAGAGAGAAGTAAGATAGTGTACGTTGATTTATGTTTTACAATGCAATGTTTTTAATTCCGGTAAGTAGGTAGTAACCGTTCGCCTGTAGGACAACAAACTCAATTGCTATGGTTGAACGTTAAATGGTCGAGTCACCTAAGCTTGTAATTGTAAACGGAAGGAGATGGGGCATTAAAGCAAAAGAATCTCCGTGGGCAATTGCATTATTTTAAAATTAGAAGTTAGTGTGTGCTCATGGTTAAACAGTAAATTAAATATTTGGCTGAATCTCTTCAACATCTTTTAGGTGACGTATAAATATTTAGAAATATACTGTATCGACTGTTGCCTATTTGATTGGGAATTTAAGAGGAATGCAATATCTTCTGGTACCAAATTATGGCATTGGCTTATGGGCTGTAGATGTCAGCTGTTTGAGGATTGCTGTCATTTTGTCAAATGCCGATCTTGGACTTTAAGATGGGAGGTTGAGTCTAAGATATTGATTTTGCATAGGTATTATTAATCCACAAAAATATCGCCTCGCCTACTGCAGAAAACAGCTGCTACACCGTATATTGCCTCTTATACTTTTCTGACTTGTTTTCATAGTTTCAATATTTCAGATAAAAGCTACAAATGTCAATTTGAAGATTTTTAAGACCTTACTGCAACGGTATTCCATATAGGATATACAGAAAAATGTTCGTATCCATCTGCAGTTAGGTTTTTTAGTAAAACGTCCATGTCAGTTTATAGATTGTTGTTTGTTAATATCGATTTTTTATTTTAGTGATAATTTTCAGAATTATTAAAATTCAAAATTCTTTTTTTAGATATTTGCAGTCTGAAAATTCATATGTTTTAACATATCTGATTTACCTGTCTCTAACATTTCATCTTATCATAACATGTAGGATTAAAAAAGATATTTATTACAGAGAACAGCTATAAAGTTAATTAATATCGCCGATTTTAGGCTGTGTTTATTTGAAATACAGTATCAAAACATTTAAAAAATGAGAAATTTACCTGAGGTATCTTGAAGAGGCGAAGAAGATTGGCCACTTGAATTGAAGTGACGCTAGAAGCGGCTCCGACCACTCCGGATATCACCTTCCTCACTTGAGTCTTGTTGCAATGGTATTCAGCCCCGTCGATGTTGCTGATGGAACCTGGAATTCAATATACAGACACTTAGGTAAGATAATAATTGCCCTGGAGCCTTTGTTATACAGCTGACTGTTGAGTCAGCTGCGTCGCTCGGCTCTTACTCTGTTCATTACGTAGCGGCTGCCCGTTCAGTGTGAAATTTTAGAAAGCGTCTCCAGAGTAGAAACTTCATAAATTCATATACTCGTATATTCAAATTCTCCAAATTGCTTTTAGTTATGTTTCACATATATATGGCACTATTGATACCTTTTAAATAGACCATGCATAATTTCACAAATTTAGATCGAACGTTTTACAAATACGGTAATATAAAATTTCGTGGACTTGCCTCTCTCAAATCGTAAGCGAAATATGACCAAAAAATTATTAGAATTAGAGTATATAATAAGCGGAAAATACTAGAAGGAGGTTCCACTAACTTTGTTCAACACATCGCTTTTCAAGTATAATATTATACCGCTACATTCAAGTAGAAACTTCTATCCTAATCTTCAAAAAATATATGCAGGGTATTTCATTTAAAGAAACGTCTGTAGGTTAGGTTAGGTTCAAAAGTGAGTGGGCCGAAAACCAGACCCTCCACCGCGACCATGTGGTCTATAGTGGCTCTCACCTACTTATATTTCACCCAACAGTTCCAGCTTCTTATTGAAGCTGATCACCTTATTGGGTGAGAGCTTATTCAGATCCTCTGGCAGAAGTTGTCCTTTGCCAAATAATGAGTATCTGATCCTTTCCCCAGCGGGGCAGGTGCATAATATGTGGTTTACCGTTTCATCATTTTTTAAGCACAAGCGGCACTCAGCATCTTCTGCTAGGGCGAATTTGCACAGATGATATTTTAAACGGCAGTGAAAAACGTTTGTAACTCTACCGCTATTTAAATAGGTGTGACAAAAGTTTAATATATTTTGAAAATGTGACATATTGAATACTAAGTGATGATTGTTCAACGCTAAAGCAAAAATATAAATTTAATTTTTTACTATCGGGACACACTGTATAGAAGTAGTGAAAATATATTTTAAATTAAGAATAATGTTTACATCTTTCATAAATTATTAATGAAATTATCAAATATTATGGTTCAATATTTCCTCGATACCTATAATCCTAGGTATGCAAAGAAATAACCTTATTAGTTTTAAGATGTGTGGTAACAACTACTTTGCGTGCAGTATGCACCGCCCAATATTGAGTTACAGCAGCATATCTTGACATAACCTCAACTTATTGACTTTAATACAAGAATATTTTAAAAAATTTCTCATCTCAAAGTTTTCTAGTTGTAAGTATATTTATTCACTTTACAAAAATGGCATAAAAACACACAAAGTTGGATGTTTATAAAAAAATAGAAAATGATTGGTTCATAAAGAAAATTATAAATCTTTATTAAGTAATCATTAAAATTCTTCTTTGACGTGGTCGCATTGCGAAACATACTGGCAACATTGAAAAGTATTTTAATTTTTACACTTTTTTATCTAACGTCAAACCAATATTAATTGCCATTTCAACCATTTCTAAATTTAATTTCGTAATATTTTTATCTACTTATCTATATTTAGGTACATTTGTCACAGAAGTTCGTTCAAAATTCTGAAGGTCATTTCTGGGGTCTCTTCAGAAAGAAATCTGTGAAAATTTCAATATTGTTTTACCCATACATTCTTAGGAACTACTTTTCTTGTTTTATATTATCATTATATTAATTATTTCATCTAATCTTTTGATATTTCACAAAATCAGTCTTGTATTCAAATAGTTTATTCTTATTTCAAAAACTTACATGAATTCAAATAATTAATCAGAACTGGTCTGGGGATGAACTTGTGCAAAAATCTACCTTGGAACATTTTGTAGTTATGAATATAAATATTTAGATTTCAACACAGTTGGGAAATTGTAACATTTGGTTTTAACAGTATTTTTTATGCTTTTCTGCTGTGAGTATATCCCGGCTTTACTTCGTACAAAATGTAGTGCGATTTTTAAATTTTATATCCGCTTTAATGAAAGCTTTTAGTTAGGTTATTGACTGAGTTTATTGAATATAAATTTAAATGTATCAACGCTAGGAGTTGTACATGGAGTTTTAACACAGACTACAATTTGTACACATAAAAACTAAAAAGTTGTAAACGTCTGCAAGTCGCTTAGTTAAAATGTAGACAATTGTGCAGACGAATATATTTACTTTCTTCAAATATCTAAAATAGTTAATTATCTGTAAACAAAAATCTGTAAAGTAAAGTAAAGAAGATATTACTTGAATATTTTTTCAACTATTCGCTATTTTTCTTCCATTGACAATGTTCTGATCAAAGAACTAACAAAGCAAAGAAGGGGTAACTCCTATTTCACAGCATTGTCATTGTTTGAAGTACCCATAAAAGTTTCGTATGCCCCTGGTACCTCCGCAATGTTAACAATCCTTTTTGATAATAATTTCCAGAAACTATAGACCGTTTGGGCATTTTTACTTAACAAACTCAAAAAGAAACATTTTAAAAATTATTGCCATACTAAGCAGACAATGAATAAGTTGTGTAATTGTGTAAAAAGATAGGAGGCATAATTTTAACCTTAGAACTGAATCCTCTTCCCCTTTTTCCCTATCCTAGTTCTTTGGTTCTGATACTATTAAATCTAGCAACTTGGAAGTATTAAGTCTGATACTTTGGTTATATCTCTGACAATTTTGAAAAGATTAATTATATAATAATATATTAAAGTTCATATTAACCAATTTAAGTATTTTTTCAAGAAGAGTTCAAATTTTTCTTAATTTGTAGTCAGCTGTTCGGGTTATTAGCAAAAAAATTAAGAATAATAATAACAGAATTATTCGTAATCAGTTCTCCAACCGTTATAAGGCCCAAGTAATTCTACGCAATTCAAGAACTGTCCTAGGATAATTTTAAAATTTAAACAAAAAAGAAGTCAAACAAAGCTTATATCAGACAGCTGATGCAGTTGCTGTTACGGTTTCTCAAGTAGCTACGTAATTTTTCTTATAAAAGCACTAAATAGAAGTGGAACCAATTGTAAGTTTTGACGAAACGCGTTTTTTATATTTAAAATAAAATTTAAAAGAAATAACTTTCCTGTTCCTTGAAAAGGCACTTAGGTATTGATTCCGTAAAAGCTATAAGCTAATGTCACTTTCTCAGTTACATATCACCATTCAGGTCGCGCATCATTTGTCGCCTAAAGTTAGAACCATTCTAATATGTCAGTGTCTTGGCGCTACATTTCAAGCATAACAAATATAGGTATGGGTATCCAATACGTCTCTCAACTTATTTTACGCGTATCCTGTCGCAGGGATATGGGTCCTGAGTTCCACGTTCGACAGGTATTAAAAACATTTAGTGGACTTTTCCTTCATCAATTGCTATCTTAACAGAAAAAAAGAAGAAATAGTAGTCGCATATTTTTATATTTTATCACATAAAGAAATAATAAGTTTGCGGTTATTAAATTTGTACATCAATTTCAGATTTAACCAAGAGATTAAATTTAATCGAAAATTTTTAATTTCTGGCTAAATCTGAAATGAGTGTCAAACGATAGCTTATGAAAAATTAAGATAGGAATGTGCAAATCGTTTTGCTTGGTCTCAAACCGTTTAGATTTTACAGGGTGTTAAAGATGGAAAATGTCAATATGTATTCACCTGTCAATATTTAAAAAACAGTTGAAGATAGGTGTAGGACATCCTGCATGAAATGTGTTTAGAATTTAACGTAGAATCCAGAAATAAAGTAATATTTAGGGCGTTATATTTAAAATGACATCCAGTATAACCGGAAGTGCAAGGAAGTTAACACTATTTTCATTGAATAGATCTTTTTGATAAAAGATGTATTCCCTGTACACAAATTTTCAGATTTCAATTCCGACTACTTTTTGAGATAATCCAACTGGATCCTATTCGTAATACACCCTGTATAGAACAGTCCAAGTATTTGTAGGTATAAACATTAAATGATGATATAGTTCCTTGTAGGTATAAACATTAAATGATGATAGTGACCTTGTTCGGACAAACAAACAAACTGAAAACAGATAAGCTTTCATAAGCTTTTCCAATGTATATCTGTTGGATATCGCTTTAGGTAGAAAGTTTTAAATTTATACGTTACTTACTGGATAAAATCGCAAGAATATTTCATCACATACCTACGTACGTCTTTTTTACATTCACCTACTTATAGAATGTGAAGCATATGTTCTTTATTTACTTAAGAATCGTTTTATAATTCCTTAAATATTTGTTATCAAGATGTATCATCACTGAACGTACTATTCTAATACTAAATTTAACATGTAATACAAATCTTCATAAAACATAACACAATTTTTGTTGGGTATTATAAAATATGTGCGTTAAGAAAATAGATAAGTTCCTGTCTGGAAATCAGGCTCTATACTTTAAACTAATTTTAAAATAAGATAAAACAAAATAGAAATAAGTTTTAATGGAGTGCACCGGAAGAGGAAATAAGGACTTATTCTGGACAAAGGCACGATACATTTTCCAAGAATCCTTTGATTCATTGATGACAATAAGAACTGGATTCCAACGATCATTGGTTTTCGACTTAAAGTTTAATTTTACATATTTTTTATAGGTATTACACAAATATGATTAAATTAAAAAGGTAATTACAAGTTCCTCAGGCACTCTTTTAAGTGGAATGTGTCGTTTTTTATATTTTAACTATACTTGCGTACTTTGAGTTAGTTATGAGTGCATAATTATCTGTGCATCTCTAATATTAAAAGAGATATGCCCAAAACACTGTTACAATAACAGTAATTCGCTTGACAAAGACGAATCCTCTCTCTATTCGTATCATTTGCAAGACAGAAATATTTAGAAATATTTTTTCAGTATTGAACATATTTTTGTTTGGGAACCTGTATACTATATTATAGGGCTTTTATATTTGGGATAAATGCAAAATAAACATTTTTTGTAACGATCGATAAACCATATAAATTCAAAAATAAAATCCTTCCTACCTAATGTGTATTTAAGACAGGTTATTTAAGTTAACCATGAGAGATCTATAATATTGGACTTTTATTTTGCTTTTTTAATTAAAGTTAATTGCGTAGTAGATATTATCGTTTTCCTTTAATCATATTTTTAAACATTATAATAAAAGGATTTTTTAGATATTTCTCAATATTGGAGATTATTTTAATAATTTGAATGTTATTGTACGAGAATGAAAATAGTATAAGAGAGCTCGCAATGCACTTACTTAACTGTGTTTTCTTGGATACGTACTTACCTACCTATCTAAATGAGTACCATAAAAATGTTTGTTTTACTTATTTCTCTAAGAGAAATTATAAAATCTAAATGTGTTTACTACCTATTCAGTTAACGTCGATTGTAGAAAGATTTAAAACAAATGTTAAAATTCTGGCGAATGCGCCAGTGATATCAAGTTATGCATTAGAGATGTGCAGTTCATAACCGAATAGTTCGCATGAACTATTCACTTGAGGTGAACTGAACGAACTGTTTCATATAGTTGCCACTGAATAGTTCATTTTGAACTGTGTGTGAAATTGTACCGTTCGTTCTCGTTTTCGTTCCCTCGTTCGAGTCAGTTTAGTTCTTAGTACTTCGTGATTCAACATGTCGGACATGAAACATGAAACTTAAAACCGAAAAAGAAAACTTTTCAGTCTAGTAATTTAAATGAATTATTGCACTGAATTGATACATTTAGCGTTTTTGTTATCCTTTAGAATTATATTAATTTTCCACTTACAGGATGAATTTTTGCTAAATAATGCTAAAACGACTACATTCAAATTTTTATATATAAAATAGTGTGATTTTCAAATAGGTCATTTGCTCCCGATTGAAGTGGTAGTATTGAAATACATATACGCTATAACATTTTTAATTTCTAGTATAAACAATACTTATTGTGATCGTCGACCTATCGTGATTAATACAGATGAAGAGTTAAATCATACGACTGAAACGCTCAAAGACAAGCGATAGTTCTACAGGAGTCTTTCTAAGTTGATGAAGTATTCCTCCCGGTATTTAGTCCACAAAACTATGAGGTAGACATAGTGGTAAATGTATGAGAAACCTGCACTTTTATGTGCATGGTATCAGCTTGTTAATTGAGCCGGTTATGACTCGTAACAGTTCTGTGACTACACAGTAAAAAAATCCGACTGATTTTAACACTGAATCCACACTCATCAGTGTGTATATAGTCCACACTTGGCAGTGTTAGACATATCGGTGTATTATTACATTACATAAAAGTAATTTAACACAGTAGATTTTACAAGGTAATGTGTAATAGTTAATTATTCACCGTGTAATTATTCCGTTTTTATGGCGGATTGATTCATTTTTAACACAGAGTTTTGTAAATTTTACTACAATTTATGAGTACTTCTACAAACTTGGCGGGTATATCGTTCGTGTAATATGAGTTCTAAAGGTTTAGTTATTATACTACCCAGTTCGTGTTAAAAATAACACTGCAGCAAATTACGATTACCATTTAGTAATTTTACCATTTGTCTTTTTTTACTGTGTAATGATGTTTATTCCTAGCTTATTCTTTTATTTATTCTGTGTTGTTTTTGAGTATGAGTTTTGACCGATTATCTTAATTCAATAAGACCCGCAATGAATGACTGACCGAATTCAAGTTCTAAATTTATCCGATGTTACTTAAGATATAGATTTGGTATATTTGATACACCAAATCCGTATTTTTTAAAATACAATCTATCAAAAAAAAACTCAACTTCTGTAAGTTGGGTGCTTAATATATCTATCTGTTAACACTAAGTGTTTTGTGTGACATAGTAACAACCTGTAATTTGTTTCAAACTAGCTAACAGCGATAGGAGAGATATACAGAGCTAATCCGTAACATATCAATCTTGGGGTCATTTATCTAATCAGGAATCAGAACAGCTGTACTCCAGTCAGATTTCCCCATTCTGTGACTAATATTTCAATTTTGCAATTTATCTCTGATGCTCGGTGCTGCGTTAAGTGACTCCAAATACTGCTTTGTGTCTTGTAAATTGATTACGTAATCATCTTTAACCGCTATATATCTTTCCAGTTACCTGTACGTTACAACACTAAAATTATAAAAGTAATGTGTGGTCTTTCGCTGTGCTAATAACTAATAGGCACATTTATTCGTATATTCTGTCTTCAACTGCACCTAAGGTTAGGTTGGCTAGATAAACGGTGTCACCTTTCACTTAAACCCTCTAAAGAGGGTTGTAACCTCAGTAATTTCGGGAAGGAGCTACTCCCAGTGACAGTGTGAAGATAATTTATTATTAAAACGTAATTCCTATGTAACAATATTTAAGTGTTCTCATAGGACTGTATTATCAAATCATTATTTTTCATCAGTTATATTGTGGACTATTTGCGTTTTTTAGTGACAATTTTTGGAATTTTTAATACAAGGTTAATAGAACGGTTAAAATAATAGAAAAAAATCTTTTTTCTATTATCTATATATTGTTTTTTCTCTTCAGGCTATCAACGTCAAATTTTAGTAAAACTGCATTTGAAATTTTTATTTTTAAAAGTTACTTAATACACTTTTTTTTCATTTTAGGGATGGTAGAAAAAATCTTGCATATATTTCAAGCGCAAAGCATCAACATTTCAAGGGATTGCCGAGCTCAACTGACTCATCGCACGGATATATTCTTTCTCAATGGGCAATGACCATCTTTTGCATCCTTAGAAATAGCAATTCTTTTGAAAATGATGCTGAAGAAAGGGAAGCTAACATATTTTTAGTTCCTGCAGACAACCTTACAAATTAGAACTTATAAAGAAATATACCTCTTTTTGGCTATTATGGAGCATTGTTTCAACTTTTTTAATCAGGATGGATTCAATTCACACAAAGATTGAGAACATCGCTGTGAACTCTCGATGGACTTAAATTAGCCAATAATTGATGTATAGGTACGTCAGCAACAACCGAAAATATTGGCAATGACGTAGAAGTAAAAGCAATAGGAGGAAGAAATAAAGAAATAATGTAAGAAAGAAATAATTTTTATTTCTGTTTTACTTTTGTTGTCTAAATTTAATGCAAAAGATACATTTATGTTCAATAAACTTAATTTAATTTTAACCTTACCTATGTACATTTTTTAAACCTTTTTTACATATCTTAGAACCACCTTCTTCTCTGAACAATATTTTGAATCATATTTATGTAAAGGAGTGTTATAATAATAATACTGCAGTAATACTGCAGTAATACTTCAGTGTATTAGACATGTACTCCTGAGCACATATAAGACTGTTTATTCTGGCCATTCTAGAGGTGCCTGCCTGTTTTTTTAACGTTATCATTAAATCCCGAAGATGTCTCATATGCACGAATATTAATATATTTATCTATGAAATTCGAAATGTTCAGTCAAGTATTTCCCTAACATCCAGTATATTACGAAGAATCTTTGTTAGATTACCATTAAAGTAACATGAAGTGTATATATTCGTATATTCGTAAACTGTACTGTAGAAATAAAATGCCCAATACAGCTACAGTACAATTGGTAGTTTCAACACCCACTCTGTCTAAATTTAGTTAGGTAGTGTGTCGTAGTGGGCTGTGTACCTATTTATGTACAAAAATCACTTGTTAGTAAATCAACTGGCATGTCAGAGAACAACTAGACATTTCAAATTCAGCCCGGCAAACTGGTTTAAGGGTCCTAGCCTTGTCCTAGTACACGTATAGAGGGACTTCCTTTGTTTTGTTACTCAAAGTAGGTCAGGGTACAAAAAACTATGTATTGTCTCTCTACAGTGCAAAATAATGTTCTGTTTTTTTCAGAAGTAAAAACTAACTAAACTACCAGGGCCATATGATAAGTTACATAAAAGTAAAGATTTTTCAGATTTGGAGGATTTCAAGAAACAAGTTCACAAATATTTTTATATGGGTAAGTAGGTACGCCTCTTTGGAAGTGTGTTTCCCTTGCTGTTATAGAGGGATACTAGTCCCTCTGTATTGCAGTATAATTGAGTATTCTTTACCAAAGATCTAAAGCCCATAGACTTTAATTCATATTTCTTTAAATTCGCTTGTCATCAACGGTTTTTCTTTAGAAATTGGTTATATCTACAAAAACATAAAGAAACTCTTATAATTTGAAAGTTTCAAAACTTGAATTTGAAAGTTAATTTACTCTGTCAGAGTAAATTAACAACAATTAACTTCTGTGCTACCTTATATTGTTTTACTAATATTTATGTTATAACCTATATTCTTTGTAAGTGCAGCAAAACGATATTACACACAAAAGAAGGGAGAGATAATAGAAGAAAAGAAACTCAACAGATGACTGTAACGGAGAGTTTCCTACTGTTATTTCTTATTCTTTCGATTTAATTGACGTTTTTGGTATAATAAACGTCTCTGTTTGTTTTCTAAATCACAATGTACATTGCAATAATTGCGGATAGTTTCCCTCTCATGTTAACTTTTGAACCAGTCCGCAAGAGACATCAAACACAAATTAGATCTAGTGCTATCGAGTTTATTTAACAATTTCTGATGTAAAATTAAAGTGTTAGAGTTAAAATTCAAGTGTATATCAAGCAACTGGTTCAAAATGTCTATGAAAATACATTCAAATGATAACTGGGGAATCGATTATTGAATTTCAACTCTTGGATAAAGAATCGAACATCCTTTTAAACGATGTGCTATGATAACCCGCCTTGCAATTTAAAACTTGAAAGTTAGTGCGCCCTCAGCGCCGTCTATATAAACTAACACTTTAATTTTAGATAAGAAACTCGATCAAAATGGAGTACACTTTCTGCTACTAAATTAATCTTTGGATTGGTTCAAAAGTGAGCAGGAAAAACTATTTACATCCGTATTGTTTATCTCTATTCTTTATTCCCATTGCAATGATAAGCCCGGAAGTTCAGAAACTTGTGTGGGAGAGGGAGCAGAATATTATTACTTCACGGATTGACTTACGATGTTGTAATTTAATATGAGAATAAGGGAAACCTGGAAAACCTTATTGATTAAAGTGAATTAGAGAACAAGTAAACAAAAAACTTATTTATTTATAGCTCTAAGTATCTAAATACATGGTTTCAATGAGAATTTGCTATATTCTTTTTTAAATGTGGTACACATATTTCCATGCCAAAGAATATTCAGTCTATACTACTTATTTCTATCCCTCAAATATAGTAAACCACTAGTTAATTACATAAAAAAAGATGTCACGCTAGAACTATTTTCTTTGTAGAACAATTATTCCATGTATTCTATATATTTACCTATAAAATTAAACCAAACAATCATGTTTTTTATAAAATATTATATCAAATTTAAATAAATAAGTAACTAGAAACATATCTTGTGCGAAGAAAATTGGCGCCTTGTTTAGATTTATCACTTTGTCAGTGAGAATCTTTTTAAATAAAATACCTATTCATTCTATTTAATAATCTGAAAAAATAAATCAATTTTTTTATTTCAATGAATAGTTTTCAGTTTAATGTTTTGATTATATAGATAAAAAAATCATAGATTTCGCAACCCTTGGCACTATCGAAGACATTGTAAATGATAACACCATATGAAACAATTATAAGCGCGGTAATTGTCCTATCAAATGAGGCGCTACTCCATTAAGCGAGTACAGTATTATAACTGAACACACCACACTACTCTTGACGCCGCTCGTGTGTCGGACACTGCGCTATCTCTATTAGTGAAGTAAAATCGCCTATCTAACTCGATTCTTTCTAGGGGTAGACATCTATAGAGACACCAGTATTCGCGCTATAAGCATGAGCGCGCCGTAATACTTCACTTTGATAAACGCGAGTAGTTTTTAAAAATTCAATAATAGATTCAGAATCGTTAACACATATCTTGCGTCAACAATAGTACAAATAGTAAATTTTTATAATTTTTTTTTTTACAAATATGAGGTAGGTAGACAACAAATAAATACTAATTTTTCTGGATGTTAAATTAAGAAAATTTTATGTGGAATATCCGGGTAGTAAAAACATGAGACAAATGGTTGTATTTCATTTTACCAGGGCAATTTCCTACACTTGGATATTAAATAAAAATGTACTCTCGTTGCATGTCGGATGAGAAATGCACCTTTCCTATGTATAATAAATTCATTTCATCTGCAAAGCATTCGGGAATTCAATTTTGAATAGTTGTATCAAATGCATTCTTTATCAATCCCTAGGGCATTTGGAAATAACTTCAGTTGATGGAAAAGTTAAACATGAATAATATCGCGGACATGCGTTGTACTTCGACTACTTTTCAACAGCTTCTAAAATCGTACGAACTGTGTATTGATCAAAAATCGACTGACGTATTTCATGAAGAATTGCATCAACTTGTCATTATAGAAGGGCCATTATAGGGTTGTTTATGACTGTAGTTACCGAGGTGTTCGTGTAGGATCTAGTATCATGATTTATTCTAGAAATAAAAAAAATATGAACACATTTACCAACACTTGATACTTACAAAAATACGTAGTTCGTACTAATTGTACTATTGAGTTTTCTAACATTGGTGTCTGGAAAATTAAGAGATAGAAGAATGGATCAGGTAGAAATAGAGACTATAGGTTAAATTGAGGCAAAGTTGTGTAATTTGGTAACCAATAATATTCTTCAAAAAATCAAGGCTAACATGATTAGTTTTGAGATATTTGAAAAAAAGAAAATTATTCAAATATTCATTTTTGTTAAATATCAGGCTTGTTTAGAAGAATAACAGAAAGTAAGAAATCATTAACAATAAATAACAATTATATAACAAAAATAGAGTAATTAACAAAACAACAAAGAATTAAAAAATAATAATAAACAAGTGGAACAATAAACAAACTATAACAAATGATACATCATTGAAGGAAAAAATGCTGTCGAGTGAAGTTGAGGATGGTTCTGAATAATATCAGATGCATTTTGTATGTGCACGTATATAAAGTCAGCTTTTAGTGGTAAATAAATGTTTACAGTTTTCTATAATGATGACAACTTAAAGCTTCAGGGGACCGTTTTGTATTTTACTCAAGACAAGTAAGAAATTTTTGCTAGTTTATATGAATGGATTAGTAATACCTCTAGACAGGAAGGAAATGAATCACGATTTTGATTTTCTGAAAATTATGTCAACTTATATATGTGTGTAAGTCAATGATAAACTTCAAGGATGTGAGTGGTCCCAACACAGATCCCTGAAGCATTCCCGTGTTTACTTTGCAGTAGTTAATTCTACTTGTGTTAACACTATTCTTGTTTTTTACTGAGTCATCGGCTATTCTAGAAACATACCTCTAATGATTAATTGATTTATTAATATCATTCAGAAATGTAACGTATATGGTGTTATAAATCTTGAAATACGTGAAAATGAATCAATATAATAATATTTTAATATTGCTGATTGGTTATGCAATGTCTGAATTAAATTTGAAGCCAGATATAACTCCGTTAAGTTTTACCTACTATAGATGGTTATGTGCATGCAATTTGGTTTAAATTTGATTAGATCCCTAACATTCCATTGAAATACATGGAGGAATTAGGACAGATTACATATTAGTGATCCTCTTGAAACTTTCCAACTCCGAATACCTACCCAGTATAATGCAACTTTGACCTTGCGAAATGCACTGAAATACTTGTCTAAGCATAGGAGATCTCCTACTAAGTTCCACATAGGGCATTACCAAGGATTATTGAACAGTAAATAGTATTGTAGAACACTATACATAACCTCAAACTCTAAGCAATATTACTAATTTTAATGAGTACGATAAAACTGTTATTGAGATAGTAAGTTTAGTTTTAGCTCCTATTACAATGCTTCTAATATAATAGCCCGATAAACTGATACAATGTTAAATATATTATTAATAAGGTGTTGAATAAAACGGTAACATAAATACATATGGTTTTTTCCTTTCTAATTGCTGCTTTTTCATTTCTTAGCAAATTTGTTCATCCAGACAAAATTTTAAAAATTTAGTTTTTAATAATTATTGCGACAGTTTCTAAACTAAAACGCACCGAAAAGATTAACTATAATTCTTATTTTACTTGAAACTTATATAAACTTCAGGAATGACTAAAACTTAGTCTGAAATATCGCCAATTTTCTTTGCTACTAATCAAACACAAAACATTTTACTTCTATAGAACAAACGATAACTTCTTGTTCCTTTAGAATAAAATATCCCTTCTCGACAGAATCAAGTTCCTCTGGCAACATAGTTAAGTCTTTAAATTAAATAAAGAAGAACTCAAATATCCTTAACAATTGGAGAAGGCTTTGAACAGTGCAGGAAATTCCAGCGGGAAACGAGGATACTTGTGATCTCCCCATCGGTCTACTTTAAATTGCTAAATATTTGCTGAAACTCTTTTGAGGGCTATAGTGTCTTTTTCCTCTATCAAATATTTAGCGAAAAAACTTGAACATGTAGAGAAATCAATAGTAGCAACTGTTGCTAAACGACTTCGTAGCCACATGGTCTTTATTTCCTTTGCAACAGGATAATTCAGAAATAAACACAGTAATGAGGCCAAAAAGTATGAGAACTGTTACCGTAACTTCATAAATCACTTACCTACTTTACGTATATTCACTTAACGAAACAGTACTAAAATTTTGAAAGCTTACCCTTTCCCAATAGTTTAATGCGTACTAAGTGCTAATTTTAGACTGAGTTAAATGCTACACAGAGTTTCTACCCCAGTTTGGGGACCGTTTACGAATTTCTCCTTCCTGTAATTAAATCAAGGCGGCACCTCCTGTTCTTTTATAAATTATCCCCCATTTCTGCGTTGCCGCATTATTATATACACGTTTCCCTTCATTACCTAATTTTAACCTGAAGTTTTACAACCACTTGCCAGTATGCCCAAGAATATCTCACAACTTTAAATATTTGGATGATAATGGACTTGGAATTGCTATTTTGTATTGTTTGATTGATCGGTGTATAAAATATTATGAATTTAATAATAATAATAATAATAATAATTAATAATAATAATAATAATAATAATAATAATAACAATAATAATAATAATAAAAATCCCAATAGTCCTAATACTTACATACTCCTTTGGCATAATAAAATGGACCCGAACAGACCTAGAAAATATCCACGCTCTTACTAGAGCAGAGCTTACCAGATTCAGAAAACACCATACCAACTCTTGTAAAGAACGAGTTACGATAAGCAGAAAAGAAGGAGGAAGAGGCATGATAGATATACAAGCACTACACATAAACCAAATTCAACAACTTCGGAAATTCTTCAGCAGCAAATAAACGGCCCTTCATCAAGCAATGTGCAAAGCTGACAAAAATTACACGCCACTTGATTTATCCACAACCAATCATCCATCAGACACATTCACCCCAACACAACACATAGAAGAAACAATTAATACCTGGGAAGCAAAACAAATACATGGAAAACACAGATACAACATACAACGTGACCACATATCAAAAGAACTCTCATATAAATGGCTCGAGGTTGGGAACCTTTTCCCTGAGACGGAAAGATTTCTCCTTGCAATACAAGACCAGGTCGTAGCCACACGAAATTACCAAAAATACATTATAAAGGACCCAAACATTTACACCGATACATGTAGAAGATGTTATCAATTTAAAGAAACCATATACCACATCACTAGCGGATGCAAAATTATGGCAGGCACAGAGTACACTGAAAGACACAACATGGTAGGAAAAATTATTCACCAAGCTCTCGCCAACACATATAAACTCAGCACCGATAAAAAACCATATTATAAATAGTCCCCAACTACCATCATAGATACCGATGAATACAAATTATACTGGGACGTTGAAATCCACACTGATAAAACAATAACGTGCAATAGATCAGACATAGTCTTCCAAAATAAAAGAGAACAAATCACCTACTTGATAGATATATCCATACCAAATGATACCAACATCCAAACTAAATATAATGAAAAAATAACAAAGTACACAGATTTAGCAATAGAAGTTCAGCGAGTATGGAAACAGAAAAAAAGGTCATTATACCGTTTATCATCTCAACCTTAATCTAAGCATTCACACAAACGTACAAAAATCTGGCATCCTTAAAACCTGTAATATACTCGTAGTACGATCATTCCTCAATTCAAGCAATAGACTCTGAGACCACTTGGTATTGCCCGTCATCTCAAAATAAACGACCACTTCTAAAAGTGAGAATTTAATGATAATAATAATAATAATAATAATAATAATAATAATAATAATAATAATAATAATAATAATAATAATAATAATTATACTGATAACTGCCAGCGCCCAACTCTGAGAATCGGAGCTAGGGAACCGGTCGACTGGATCTCAGCAAAATTATAAATAAATAAATCTGCGAAGCATTGAGAAGTGCATGAGAAGTCTTGGATAAATGTTGCTGCCTGGGGGATCGTCAGGGCATCATTGGAGCCACTGCTAAGGGTGATAGCATGCGGGAAAGTAGTGGGAAAGTGTTGAACAGGCAGATTTCTGTCGATAAAATTGTTACAGCTGATCCCAAATCCACCCATAATACTTTAATCAGATCCGATATAGTTGGAGGTAGAAGTTGTCTTTTCAGAAGCGTTAGTCTACACTTGCACTTACACTAGCACATGTGGAAAAACCTTTGAAATATTTGCTTTCTCTGAAATCCATAAAACTAATTTTTATATTATTACAAGACGATATAAGACAATAGCAACAGAAATAATAATAAAAGATGAGCCCATTATAATCAGTAAAAGGGGACACGAGAAAACCATATATTTACTACTTACAAGTGACCTAGCAGCAGGTCACTTTAAGCTCCTTACACTAAAATAATATTAACAACAAAAGCAACGAAAACACCCGCCCGCGGGTTCATTTTTCATTAGCTTCATCAGTTAATGAAAAATGTGTGCCAGTTGGAATAACCGATAACCACCAAACATCATCAGAAAACGCCTGATATGGACAAAACAGATAACATAGCAACTACACAGTCATGTTGTTGCCATAAAACCACACAGGTATAGATATAGATGATTTACATACACAATTTTTATATCCTTATATCAAAGAACAAAGGTTAATTAATCAAAAAAGAGTTAATCAAAAAAGAGTGTCAAACGCATGTTGGGCGACACTTGTCCAACATGCGTTAGAGAACAACCATAAAATAGACAGCAGGATGCTTTTTAGAGTTTGGAAATTGCTAAATGTAAAAATAGTATGAATGGTGACAGAGGGCCAATCCCATATAGCCCACTTTATTGGCTTGATCCATCGCGGTGGTTCACTGATCAGTCGCGATGGTTCACTGAGCGGTCGCGACGGTTCACTGAACCGTAGAAATAGTCGAGGAAATAGTTTAGGTATAAATAGGACACAATGTTAGCTTAGGTTTAGTTTTAATCATCTCCAGATGATGCCAATTTGGTTAGCTAAACGCGCGTCGGGTGCAGTATAGTGTTTTGGGGTTTTGTGGAAAACTACGTCAGTGATACCTTCACACCAAAGGTTCCAACCCTCTTCAAGAATAGACTTACAGTTTCAGCATTTAGGAAGGTATTAGGTCTTACGTTTTTTATAAATTTGTTATCAAATATTTATTGAAGTTGGTTTTTATTTTTTTTAACTCACCTAGCCTGTACCTTTTGTTTACAGAACGTTTAATAATCGTAATACTCATTTTTAGATTTCACATTTATTATATTAGAAGTAGCAAAGTTATTTTAATTAAAAAAATAATAATATTTATATAGAATACAGAGTGAGTTTTATGTATGGAACGCCTCAATTATCTCGGAAACGGCTTGCCCGATTTTTATGAATTTTGGTTTATAAGGGTTTTGTAATATGGCCGATATTATTGTGGCATTTACATTGTTGTCAGATCTTTCGTTTTTCCGGAAATATACTGAAATTTGTTATTTCAAATGGATCACCCTATATATTTTTTTGTTTTTGAAATCTCTAAGAAATTTAGAATATTTTTCATGTAATGTTCCCTATACCTAATTGCCATAATTTCGGAGTTACAGCTACATTTGCAATATCTCCGCCGAAGTTAAAATATTACATCAGGGCGGCTATGTCTGCGACAAAAACAACTTTGACGTTTTAATAAACTATTATTGTTGGTGTTTATTGAAAGTTACAATGGACCGTTTATCTGAGAAAGAACGAATTGAGATTTTAATGATATTAGGATATGGTGATGTGCGTAGAAGTCAACAGGAAACGTGTAATATCTTTAATAATTTATATCCTAATAGAAATCCCATAACAAGATCTACTGTGAGTAAGTTGTTAAAAAAGTTTAACCAAACTGGAGCCATAAAAGATTTACCGAAATCTGGGCGTATAAAAACTGCAACAACTGAAGACAAATCTTTAGATGTTTGTGTTATGTTAGAAGAAGATCCACACTTGAGTACTAGACAAATATCCAGGGAAGTTGATATTTCTCAAACATCCATAATGAAAATTTTACATGCCAATAAATTCCATCCTTACAAAGTAAGATTGGTTCAAGAGTTGTCAGATGATGATTTCGATAGACGTGAAGAGTAATATTATGTTTTCCGATGAGGCCACTTTTTGTATTGATGGAAACGTAAATCGGCATAATTGCAGATACTGGTCACGTAACAATCCTCGTTGGATGAGAGAATCCCACACCCAATTTCCACAAAAGATTAATGTATGGGCTGGAATAATAGGCGACAAAATAATTGGTCCTTTTTTCATTGAAGGAAACTTAAATGGTCCGGCGTATTTAAATTTATTACAGAATAATATTATACCTGAGTTGGCTCGGTTATTTCCAAATCTAAGTAAGTATTCTCAATTGCCTGTTAATTTAGAAATTTTATTATTTGAAACTTTCAGACAATAACAATGTCCCAAATAACAATATTTGGGTGCAACAAGATGGAGCTCCACCTCACTATGCGCGTAACGTGAGGCAATACCTAAACGATGTGTTTCCCAGAAGATGGATTGGAAGGCGTGGTTTTATCGAATGGCCCCTGCGATCACCCGACATGAATCCTTTAGACTATTTCCTGTGGGGTCACTTAAAAAATATTGTTTATAAAACCAAACCTGCCAATATTCAGGAATTAAAAGATAGGATTACCACAGAGATAAGAAGAATTGAGCAGTCAGGAATGTTACAAAATGTACTGCAAAGTTTTAAACATCGCATGGCTTTTTGTATGGAAGTAAACGGACAACATTTTGAGCATCAGCTGTAACCGCCTTTACTTTATGTTTTCAAAAGATCCTATGGGATTTCTATTAGGATATAAATTATTAAAGATATTACACGTTTCCTGTTGACTTCTACGCACATCACCATATCCTAATATAATTAAAATCTCAATTCGTTCTTTCTCAGATAAACGGTCCATTGTAACTTTCAATAAACACCAACAATAATAGTTTATTAAAACGTCAAAATTGTTTTTGTCGCAGACATAGCCGCCCTGATGTAATATTTTAACTTCGGCGGAGATATTGCAAATGTAGCTGTAACTCCGAAATTATGGCAATTAGGTATAGGGAACATTACATGAAAAATATTCTAAATTTCTTAGAGATTTCAAAAACAAAAAAATATATAGGGTGATCCATTTGAAATAACAAATTTCAGTATATTTCCGGAAAAACGAAAGATCTGACAACAATGTAAATGCCACAATAATATCGGCCATATTACAAAACCCTTATAAACCAAAATTTATAAAACTCACTCTGTATGTACTAGGTACAATTACTAATTATTAGACCTGAGACGTCTATCCCTATATTTAACCCATACTTTAAATGGACCTTTCTAAATACTAGATCTAGTGTAAAAAATACGAAACTGGGCAACGTTGTTTGCGAACCGCCATCGTATTGATACCTGAATCTTGGGCACACTCCTAGTAACGGTATCTTTCTTCAAATTGCTACTCGTGTCAAACCGCGCCATGAAAATCTGGTTTTCCTGGGGAAATGAGGTCTCGGACTAATATTCCGCTCCGGGATGTATTATATAGGGCGATTAAGCGTGTGAAGGGGATTTGCAAGGGTAACCTTCTAGTGGGTAGAGTGCAAGGAAAACGTCGGGACGCTTACGCGTCGGTTAAATATTAAGACGTTTGGGGTTTTGGGAATTATTTTATCAGTATATTTTATGGATGCTCGTGACTAAGTATATTGGCGTGTTATACAGTGTACGTCGAAGTGCCTGCAACATCGGACAAAATCTAGTATTAAAGAAATTTGGAAAAAATATTTTCAGAAATGTGTCAAAAAGTGACCACGGGTCTGGCAATCAAATGGACAAACAAGCGGGGATTTTAATCAAATATTGAAAAATTACTCAGAGTAAAGTGTTAAGAGTCCATTCACTAGGTCGAAATAAGCCCTAAATCGGCGTTCGTCTCGTGTCTAATTATAAAAAAACTATAAAAGATAGCGACTTTTAGTAAAAAAGTATTGAAAGATAAGACTTTAATCTAAGTCCCTATAGTAGTAATTTTTGGTATTTCTTTTTATTTTTAAAATTCCAGGCAAACAATCTTGTACTAAAATAGCGTATTTTCAAAAATTATTTTCTCTAAAATACATGTATTAAACAAAAATTTGCTACTATAGGGATCTAGTTTATCTTTTGATCTTTCCGGTGATATATAATTTATAACACTAAAAAGAAATTTTGTTGCAATTATAAGACAAATCCGGTACCATTGCAATGAGGGCTAACTCTATTTCCATGTACCTCTTTACATCGGCTTTACGTGCACCTCCGAAATCTTAATAATTCGATAGTGGAAATATGTAAGTCTTCACCCATCGGTTACCCATCCTCTCAATTCGACCAAGCATTCATGCCTGTCAAATCTACATAGAATGGACCCTTAAGCATCCATTTATTAGCGTTAATAATCGAGTTTGTGATTAATAATCTATATATATTTTGTATAGAGGGGCTGTGTACCAAATTACTTGTAAAACAGATTCAACTAACTAACTAACAGATAGAATATAAAGTCATTTTTAAAGTACATTTAAGAGAACACCTTTACACCTAATTTATTCGGGATATTTTAATATTGCCAAATACCCTTTTGAATGGAATAAAAATTTTACACTTTTTACAGGTTTTTTAAACATCTAGTTTAAGTTTAAACATATTGTAGATGTACCTACCATATAAAGTAGGTTAAATGGGGAATGTTTTAGACATTTTTATGCTGATCGTGAATCTGCTCCGACATCATGTCAACGAACTTATTGGACAAGACATTGTTCAGAGCTTTCTAAATATAAAATTAATTGAAGTATTTAAAGGGGAAAAGCAAATTTTTCGGTAATTGTCACTTTCCTTGTATATTTTTACATTATTGGATTCTGAAGACGATTTTAAGTGCAATTGCACTTGTTGCAATTGCAATTGAAAAACACTAGCAGCACTATCCTAGCAACACTAGCCAGCCTACTTAATTTTTAGACCCATTTCCAAAATGTTTTTGAGGGTTAGATGCTTAGTATCTAAGCATCTCAGTACGAGATGCTTAGTATTTAAGCATCTCAGTATGAGATGCTTAGATACTTCATTTTTAATAATTGACGTAATTCGGTTCCTATTTCCGTCCCATTTTCAACTAGATTGAATTAGTAGACTGGTTGTAAATATTACTAGTTAAATACAGGGTGTGTAAATGATGCAACCATTTAAAAAAACACAAATTAATGTTTAAGCAACTTTGGAGAGTTGTAAGAACTTAAAAATAAGAAAAAAATCTGCCGATTCCATTTTTCTCATAATAACGTAGGCCAATTGCATTGATGTTAGCACGCATGCACGGCACGCTAGATGCTAAAATAAAAAGGATCCAAGAAATAAAATGGCCTCAAATGTTTTTCAAACTCAAACAAGTGTAGGTACCTCTTAGATCGTCCACAGAATAAACAAATGTAAAATATACAGGATGTTACATTAAAAATTTCAAGAATGAAGTCACAAAGAAGTGACTTCAGAAGTGTCGAAAAATTTGACTTTTTTTTGTCCAAATTTTTAATTTGGAGAAATGCTTGTCTAATAAGTTCATTGACACTCAGTATATGCCTTATAGTATCTGCCTCTTGCAAAGCACTGTATATTGAAACACTTTAACTAATTTCTCTTTTTACAGGTTTTTCAGAAAAACAATATTTTTAATTTTAACAAATAAAACTACCTTACCTTATAAAAATCAAGCGAATACGCGTACATCTATTTTATAAATCAGTTATTTAAAATTTTTTGTGTGAATGAGGGATTTGCTCTTAAGAGACCAAGCGATTTTATTGTTGACTGTGTTGGATGTGCCGCTGCTGCAATTGACACCAAAGCTAGGGACATGTTTCCGGCGTATTATTTTAAATACTGGGGTTATTTCCTTTGCATATCAAGGAAAACGAACACTTCAATAGAACCTAATATTTAAATAAATTTAAATATATACCGGGTTTCCCATTTCATTTGACTAATGGCAATTAACATGGGCTATTACATTTAATTGAATTTTATATTCCCAGGGCACACTATGAGAAATATTGCCAACGCAATCGATAGTACTGACTGTCAAACACTTCTGATTACCAAAATACTAAAGCGAAATGCTTTTTTAATTAAAATATCAATAAAAATTCGTTTTAAGTTAATGGATGTAGTTTACATAACCGTTTTGGAGACATTGCTAAACGTCATCCGATGGACTAGTTGGTTGAGCGGCAGTGTTTCAAACTGAACCGCAAAATTTTGCAGGTTCAAATCCCGCCAGATACTTTTTTTTTACTTTTTCATTAATTACAAATTATTAGTGTTTACTTATTCGAATAAATATGGTTCATTGTCAGTACCTAGTTATTATTTTTGAAAGTCACAATATTTGCTTGGTTCGTTTCCTTTATCTTTAGCTAAAGCTACTATCTTATAAAATAAGTAATCAACAAGCAACATATTTTTTATTTATTACATGCACTGTGCTTTTACTAATAGTGTACTTATCTCTGCTAATAGTTACTACATATTATACCTTAATCTGGATATTGAGTTAAACAGTATTACAGAGGAACTGTCGTGAATTAGTAATAGGTTTTTTTTAAATAAAAAACTATAATTCTAAAATTATGAGTTTTTTAAAATAATAATATGTTTTTAAAAAACTCATCATATTTTAAAAAAACTCCTCAAAAAAAACCTATTACTAATTCACGACAGTTCCTCTGTAATACTGTTTAACTCAATATCCAGATTAAGGTATAATATGTAGTAACTATTAGCAGAGATAAGTACACTATTAGTAAAAGCACAGTGCATGTAATAAATAAAAAATATATTGCTTGTTGATTACTTATTTTATAAGATAGTAGCTTTAGCTAAAGATAAAGGAATCGAACCAAATAAAACATGTTTTATTTTTGTTTTGATAAGCAAATATTGTGACTTTCAAAAATAATAACTAGGTACTGAGAATGAACCATATTTATTCGAATAAGTAAACACTAATAATTTGTAATTAATGAAAATGTAAAAAAAAAAGTTGTCTCTGGCGGGATTTGAACCTGCAAAATTTTGCGGTTTAGTTTGAAACACTACCGCACAACCAACTAGTCTATTGGATGACGTTTAGTAATGTCTCTAAAACGGTTATGTAAACTACATCTATTAACTTAAAACGAATTTTTATTGATATTTTAATTAAAAAAGCATTTCCCTTTAGTATTTTGGTAATCAGAAGTGTTTGACAGTCAGTACTATCGATTCCGTTGGCAATATTTTTCCTAGTGTGCCCTGGGAATATAAAATTCAATTAAATGTAATAGCCCATGTTAATTGCCATTAGTCAAATGAAATGGGAAACCCGGTATATGATATATAGCTTCAATATGGTTTCATTGTTTTAACTAAATATATACAAAATAATTATAGCTTCAATATCCAGTATCTCAGTAAAGAAGCCGCAATTAAACCTTTATTAAACCGCATATTAAATGATGTACGGATGAATAGATGTCGATGAATACCTAGGATAAATGCTCGACTAATTTTCAGAACAATTTGTACAAGGGGTTAAATCCGAAGCTAACATTTTCCGGATACAAACGTGTTCCCGTCAACTTCTTTCGTGCTCTGAAAAATATCAGTTGTCACAGCCGTCGGGCGCAGGTACGTGATCTCGGAACGGTAAAATGATGGGGATAATTTACCAGTTTTGAATTTTTATTATCCGCATATAGCTAGTTCCTAATATCCGATTTATTTTCAAATAGACTGATTTACTTTCTGGTTATTCGACACGAGACATATCTCCTGTCTCGATTTCATATTAGTTCTGGAAATATATATAACTGCCATATCAAATCCTATATTTGTAACTGTCAGTGGTCAAATATAGACTTCATATCGATGTGTCAATATCAAGAGTATAATCCCAATCTATATTTTTATGAATGGATAAATATAGTCCAGTTAAGGAATTGATCATGTCTTGAATATTTGATGCATCTCTAAATCAACTAAATGATACATTTAGTTAGCGATACAGATCCTGTGACGCCATACTTGAGAATGTATTGGTGACACGTGACACCCATTCTGTATGGACTCTTCAATCCTAAATATAATTTGATGTTCAGGTTGATATAGTTCAGGAACTACCAAGTGAGGTAATTGGTAACTTTAACCTCATTTGGTTGTTTATTTATCAATCGTCCTATTAAGTATTCAAAGCTTTCCTTTAGCTACGTTACAGTGATGATGAGCAACTATTCCTAAACATCAATTTATGCAGCAGCGCCGTCGTTTTCATTAAGGGAATATGATGTTAATTCTTTAGTTCGTTTATCCATGACTCCCTACTAATTCCATCATTTTGTTTCTATTGGTTTTGTTATGTGGAGAAGAGTCAATGTACAAGAGATGTTTGCGTTATGTGCTCAATAGGGACAACTTCCACGGAAGTGCAACATAAAATACTTTAATACTATACTTCGGAAAATTCATCAAGTATATATTTTCATTGAGTATACGGCTTCAACCGTTCGTGAATACGCGGAAACGCTCAGAGAAGCCTCAATGTAGGACCATGACACTAAATGTTTTATGTATAAGGATTAAATTTATTATTGCATGGTAAATAAATTTATCCATTGCGCAATAAGGAAGTTCAATTCAAAGATGCTAAATAGACTAAATTTAACTCTTTGTAAGACAAAGAGTTAAATATATATGCTCTAAGATAAATGTATAAGGCCAATTAGGTGAAATTAAAGGGTTGGTGTAGCTTTTCCATCAGAATGTACAGTAAAAAGGTGGTACATATAAAAAACTATTGCCATTGACATCCCTTGACTTCTCTTTTTGAAATAATAATCGAATTAGTTGAAGTGGTATTAGTTCATTCTCCATCAGTATTTTCCATCTCATAAAAATTCCAATTAAAAATAGTTTTTTCTTTTGTATATCTAAGATTTAAGAGATGAATGGGATAATTGAATTAAATTTCAATTAAGGGAAGTGCATTTGAAAATTTGTAATAAACTGGAACGAGTTCAAGTGGTGAGCTCAAAGGCCAAAAGTGGCCAAAGTGTCAAAAATATAAAGTTTACAGTAATTGCATCTTCAGCCAAGCACCGTTATGCAATTATCACTTATAATTGCACAAGAGGTTTGTATTTTACCGGATAAATTTGAATTGTTTAATGAGAAACTGTTGCCTGGTAATTAGACGAGAAAAACTGTCAACTATTAAAAACGCGACACCGAAGGTGGAGCGTTTTTAGATTGACAGTTTTTCGAGTCAAATTGCTAAAGGAAACAGTTTAGAATTTAAACAATACAAATTTATCCGGTATCAATACAAACATCGAGTGTAATTCGGCAGGACAATTTAATGAATAAGAAATTTAGAAACATATGAATGCAAACTTTATTTATGAAACACTAAAATTAAACATATTTTTATTTGAGCATCACCGAATCGATTTATTGTTAGTGTTTAATAATTCAATGACTTGTTGACAGAAATGTCAAACTATTTATTTTGACAGCAGACATCGCGATAATTGATTAAAAAATGAATAAGTGAAAATACCACTAGTGCAATTGTCGCTGTAATTGTTGCAGGTAACTTTTGTCGCTGTCAAAGTGACAATTGCACTATGGCATATGCGATTTTTTATATATAAATTAAATTGTCTTTTATATTTATACCAAAGCAATCAATCGGCAAGTAGTTATGAATTATTATGAACTATTGGGCACAGCATATCTAATAAATATGTTTCGTGTAGTACACGAAAAACAAACGGGCTATTAATTTTCACATTAAGTCGGTAGCGTATCCCACAGGAATAAAGGTAAAATACCACTTATATTTAAAGGCCTTTTATTTATCATTCCGTTCATATGAAGATTGACTAGTTTCAAAATTTCTTTAGAAAAGAATGTTAATAGTATATCCACAACTGATCTGTGCCGTAGAAACACACATTAGGAGAATTTTCATTTGTCATCTGTATTGATTCTCTAATTGAAATAGTCACCAGTTAGCAATCGCCAAAATAGTGTGTATTGTTGGCTTTATATCAATGGAAATTTTGAGAGATGCAAGGACTTGTAGATATGAGCCTTTATAACTTTTTACCCATAAGAAATAATCGTTTGGTTTCTCGCATAAGAAAAGGACATAAAGTGTACTTCCTTTCATAATTGTAAGAAACTCGAAAATAGCACACTAAATATTTCATTTTCCATGTTACATTTTAGAAACATCAAAACTTCAAACACCCTATATTTTTTACATAAAGTTATGTAAAATAGAGTTCTTTTTAATATGATAACAGCTTGTAGTGGTTGGGAATAGAAGTTTTTGAGATCTTTGCGATTCTTCTCGATTTTCATTAAACTCTTTCAAAGATTAGCCATGGATATCACCAAATATCTTGGATATTTGGTGATATCCAAGATATTTGGTTATCTTGGATATCATGGATTGGAAAAGTGGATTGGAAAAGTGGACCAAATGCTTGGCTTGCTAGTTTGCCTTGGAGACACAAAAAATTAAATATATTCGATACCCTCGTACTACTGTCCTGTAACAATTGTATTTCATATTTTCTCAGTAACAACTGAGTTACCAAACTTTATCACACTATTAAAACTAGTTTTATTGTAATTCTCCTAAAGTGTTATTTCTAGCAATATTTATTAAAGTGTAGTTTCTAGCAATATCATGAAAATATCCATTTACGTTGATATTTGAAAAAGATCTGGAATGTGGACCTTGAATGTCAATTATTTTCGAGGTATTTGCAATTATTCGAAACACAGACTGTTCCCCATTTAAAATAATATGTGCTTCCGGAAAGACCGGAAGCTGTGAGATCATGACATCATCCCTCATTTCAATTAAATCTTGATTATTAATTCTAAAGATACTACCAATAGTTACCAGTATCAATGAAAGGTTCTCTGCACTAAACTTCTTTAAAAAACAAATACACTACATGTACTTAATTGTATTTATTAAAACTCAGTCTTGTGAACTCACCTTTATTATTCAGCCACTCCAAAATTAATGCTCGGAAAAAATTAATATAAATTACAACTCAGACAGGCCCCTTTATATAGTGTACCTAATTTCATAAAGGCAGAACGAATCAATAAATTCAAATTAGCCGAACAACGGAAACGTGATTTCAATACGTTGAATTTGTTTGACTGGTTCGCATCGGAATTCCTTGGAGCAGACCAAATTGTCTTTTTTTTATAAAGGTGGAAGTGAATTAGGGGAATCCGTTTGTTAGAATGTGTTTGCAGGAATCTCATGAAGCGAGAGATATAAAAATTCGGGCTTTATATCTATCCAGCCGTGTCCAGATGAAATATTTCGTCTTCAACAAGTCTTGCTGATAGAGGGAGCAGAAAAGAAACCGCTTAGCGCTTCGTGGACTCGAAGAAAGAAGCCTCGGTGTATAAATGGAGTGATTAGTTGGATGTGGCGAATGAATGGAGAAAGGGGGTTACTGGCTATCAAAGTGGCGCATGTCGGAAATGGGGCGCGAGTAAGAGACTGAGTGTATACAGACTGATTTATTTAAGGTTGATGTAGTAAGCCGTGTATATCATGCTCCGGATATTATGAGGGTACTTTCAGAAAACAAGGTTAAGGCCGAGCATCGCTCGTCGGGAGTATCTCTTCGTATGTAGGTAATTCAGCTTTGACGTATCCCTAGTTTTTTATATTTATCAATGCCGTTTAGATTATAAATACGGATAAATAAGATGAAATTTTTAGAAAATATAATAAGAGAGATATTTAAAAGTGTACCTGTATATTGTGAGAGAGTGCCAGGAGGGTTGTATCAGCTTTTCAAAGATGTAGTACACGTGGTGTATTATGAAGTTAAACCATGCAAATAACAACAAAATAGAATTTTTTTATAGTGAAAAAATTGATGATGGCTTAACGCAGCTAAAACGTTGAAATAGAAACTTAAGTTGACAGTGAAATTATTCACAAAAGTTATAGTTAATAATTTTACATAATTTAAAAAAATTTAACAATAAAATTACAGCAGTCAAAAAATGCAATTTTTAAATATGTTAAGAAACGAGTCAGAACCGTTCCCTATGGTACGGACAAGGAAACAACAACACTGTTGAGGTACTAATAAAATTACCTAAACTATTTCGTTTTATCCGATTCCCCTTCTATCTCTTACAGTTTCTTATATTCCAATACATCCATCACTAATTCGGACACTCATGTAATTTTTTTAACACTTATAACAGGAGTAAGGAGTAAAAAATGGGTGCTAGTACCTGTTTCTCGCTTAAGTTTCAATAACTTTTATCAATTCACTCACATATACAGGGTCGTTGATATGTATGGAAACGGTCGATTATTTCCTAAAGTAAGATAGCTAGCTAGTAGTTAAGGTACTTATTTTAAAATCTATTATATCTATACTCAAATTCAGAATTAAGCAAAGTGGAATGACCTCGCCGATCTGGTAAAATGCAGTGAAGCATGGGCGTGCGTTTTCTGTTTTACCATTGGGCACATTTCAGTTAATATATGTATACTCGTATACTATTCTATAGAATACTTCTAGTAAATGCATTTCCACTTTTTTAACTAACACAAATAAGTATAAACACTGACACAAACAATAAATACACTGATAATTTTACCACAAATTTTTACCGTTAAGAAACGCGCGCGAAATAACCCAATATCACGCCACTGCTTCCCCAGAACTCGACCGCAGTCGCTTATTGATTCCCATTGGTTCCTCATTCGACCAATCAACGTCGTTGAAGCTCAGAAAAAAAGAAAGCGAAAATGCAAGAATATGTATGTTAAATAAGGATGAATTGCTTGTCGTCAACTTTACGGCGTTCGCAGTTGCCAAATACTGGGAACTTCCTTGATATTATCAACGAACATAAACAAAGTCTTTGTTTATGTTCAGTGATATTATTAAGTAAAAGACAAATTAAACATTGTGTTTGCTCTAATAAAGTACAATAGGGATAAGGGACGTTAAAGACAAGTACAAAAATGGGTAAATAAGGTTATTAATACGTTTCCTGTTTTAAATAAGAATACTTTAGAAATAAATGTGACAACACAGATCTACTCTTTTTCCGGTCATTGCACTTTGCTTAATTCTCAATCGCAGTATAATAAAAATTAAGGATATAGGCTCGGTCAAAAAGTCATGGAAAAACAAAGTTCCTATTTTTTAAAGGAACACCCTGAATATTTTTTCATTTTTGGTTATTACGTTCCTTCACGAGTACACTGATATAGGATTTGATGGACCTATCTATAATAATAAGAAAAATATAATCAAAAGAGTGTGCCATAAGAGTAATGTGTTGAACAAAGGCTATGCAGCCCGTGTACCCTAGTAACCAATTTATGTTCCCTTTCCAACACACTACGCTTATGGCACACTCTTTAAGTTATCTCTTCCTTATTATTACAGATAGACCCATCAACTCCTATATCAATGTATTCATAAAGAAACGTTCTAACTAAAAATGAAAAAATATACAGAGTCTTCCAGTAAAAAAAGGACAACTTTGTTATTCCATGACTTTTTGACTGATCCTGTATACCTAATTTTGCTCTATTATAATAGATCTTAAAAAAACCTTAAAACTTTTGTGTTTAACATGTTTTGCTAGCTCTCTTACTTCAGGAAATAATCGACCGTTTCCAGACATATCAGTGATCCTGTATACAAGTCATTGGAAAGGAAGGCATCGCTTATAATCTATTCCCATCATCATTCCCATATTCATATATTCTATACCCATCGACGTTCCCATATTCATCGACGGTTGATTAGCTCTCATATTGATCTGATTGCTAAGTCCACGACTTATCCGTAAAAAATACGAAAGCTCCTATCTTATAATTGAGCTCCTTTATAATTAATACCGTTAAGGTTATCGTCATTTTCCAAAGCATATTTTTGCCAGCATCTAATACGGAAATGGCTTTGCGTTTGCTAAATTTTCATCAAACTACTTTTATATTTTCTATCTGGTTATAAATGTTCCACACTTATGTAAATACAGCAATAATTCAGTGAATACATGACTATTAGTGAAACTGATTTTAAGTATTCCTCTGCAGATTCTGGTAAAATTGGACATTTTATTATTCTCGGCATGGCCATTTCAACCGACACATCGCCTTTTCATCTTTCCGCTTCTGTCATAGAGTAGATATTAAGATTCCATATAGCAGGAACAGGGCTGGTATAAGAAAGACTGCTTGGCAATAAAGTAATATTTATGGTGCGTATGAAAAATTGTGAATACGTATTTATTATAATTCAAATTTGCGAGGAGAGTAATGTGAAAAAAGTGATTTATTAATAGGAGATAATCTAAGTTAAAATAAATGAAAGAACAAGGGTTTAGAATATAAATATAATATTACCATAATATTAGTAGTGGTGAGAAACACACCGTAGTGCCCTCTTTGGGTCTTTGCTACTATGTGTATTTGGAGTAGTTGTTTTCGGCATCTCCTTCAAATTACCATACTAATTTTATCACATGTCTCCGATAGATGTGTGTTTAAAATTATTAACAGTATGTTCTTTCTTCTAAATTAGTTATTACTATAGTTATGTATTATGTCATAACTAATTAGTTCTAATTAATATGACAGATTTTGACAAAGTTGAATTTACTTATTAAAAATTCATCTTTCAAGGCATCTTGTTCAGTCTATGTATGAATAGAATCCTGTGCATCAACTTGCCGGACAATATTGGGAACTAAATTGGAAAGTTGTCCATTTCTGTGGTGTTTTGTGTTTTTTTTAAATAAATTGAATAATCTCGCAAAATTCGGTATAATCTCGACATTTCATTCGAACGGCGTTCTAAGTAAATTTAGAATAATAATTTTAGCGCTTTATCTTGAATGTAAAATAAAAGAGGGGTGTGCCTAATTTGCTGACCAGACATTTCGACTAATCTATGCATCTAAATAATTTTCTAAACTTACTTTCTTAAACTAAAATTATAAACTTATAATTTTATTTTACTATTTTAAACTGTATTTTTAGGTTTTAATTATGTTTTAACTCTATTGAGCAATTTTTTTTAAGTGACTGATGTAAACATTTTTAATATGGTGAAATCAATAAAGTATTATTATTATTATCATTATTATTATAATCATTGCATACTACTAATAGATATGCAGCTTGTTGCTGTATGTCTCGTGGAACGATGTGTTAAAAAAGTACCTGTACAATTTTAAGGGCGTAAGGTATAGGTCAGTCAGAAGTACCTACATAAAATTTTATCATATATAATCGTACAGTGATCGTCCCGTATCTTTTCAATTTTTATTAGACATATAAGAGATTTTCCCGTGAGCCTGCGACGGGTGATTCATCGCATCTCCTATTGAATTTTATTTTTTCCTCGGGCAAGAAACATTTTCAGATGGGCCTATTGGAAAAAAACACAATATCAGTGAATAAATCTTAAAGTAGATTTCTGGTTCATTTTGCACAAGGTTTGGAAGGCAACTGGACCATCCGATACAATAAATCTGCGACTTCTATCGGCATTTGTATTCCCTTTACATTATTTGTAGATCTGCCCTGGAGCGAATTTACTTCAACCAAATATTGTTGTTTTTACTTCATCAGTTCAATCTTAACAATGATAATGATAATGATAATGATAATGATAATGATAATGATAATGATAATGATAATGATAATGAAAATGATAATTTATCCGAAAGACTGACCTGCTTTTTTAAGGTCAGAGGGGACCGGGCAGTTAAGTCGGAGACCGAAGGATTATAATGGCTTAATAGGATGGTGTATTTAACACCCTCGTCTATCGAAGCCGTGATATGGGTATGGAGGTCCCTGATGTCAACTGCAGGGCCTGCCATAGGGCGCCGTAATATAAAAAACAAGTACGTATATTTTCAAGAGTTACTACAATCTAATATGATATGATACCAGTATGGTATCCATTGAAATGAAGAAATCCTAAACCTAATAATTCATTGAGACTACAGTTACCTATGAAGGTCGCAAACTATTACAAATAAGATAAAATTTTTTTGGCATTATACTCGTACGTACTGGGGATTTAAAAGTAAATTTGTTCTAGTATATTGACAGTAAAATGTATGGCAACGATATGCTAAATGACTGCTATCTTCAAGGATATATATATTATGTATATGATGAATTACGTTGTTTGTATACAAATTAGTTTAAGTAGGTTGCTTCTTTGTAGCCAATCTCTTACTATATCCTTACGAAATTGAGGTCAACAGGTTAAAAAGTATTGTTTTCTGTATTTAGTTGAAAGTCTTGGGGATATACAGTAATTACTTCTTCTCCTGACTGACGCACGTCGACTTTAGTTGCGAAAATAGACCGACGCGACGGTTAAAAAACGAAGCAAAAAGGATAAATCACCTCCTACCTATTTGCTTCAAAGTACATTTTTGATATTAGCTGAAATACTAAATTTTATAATGCTAGCGTAAAAAATGTAATTATAAATTAATTGGAAATTATAGCATTATCATAAAATGTCTTTTAAACATGAAACAAGCTTCCAAATAAACTGATTCCTATATAGGGATGAGATATTTCCCATTTTATAAAGTATAAGATGATACTGTGTAATAAGAGTTTGGAATTAGGAAATACAAAAGTGATTGGCGTTGAAAACTGAATTATACTTACTACTTAAAACGCTATCGTCCTACGTCCTATCCTATAATGCTCTTCCAATACTTATGTTTCCATTTATTCTGTTCTCTTAGGAATATTTTACTTTTCAAGTACGCCAATATCCATTGACAGTGGTCATGACCTGAGATGGTTTGTGGTCGAGCGGGATTATTGCTCTATACCCTCCCCATCCTTTACCCCCATCCCTCCCAATTCTTTACCAACCAATCCTTCACCAACCTCGATCACAATGATAGGTGTGGGCGATTCGTGGGGTCTCCCCCTGTCCTGGCTCTACCCAAGTGGCTGGGTAGGATCTTCTGGCGCTCTTCTGTCTTGTCTTCTTTCTTCGCCTGCATGTCTAACCCACCGGGGGTAAACTATCTTGAACGGGGGCGGCAAGTGTCGCTATCGTCCTGGATGGTGGTTTGGGGTAGGTCAGGAGTGGCTGTGTAGCTGGGACTGCATCGTTAAAGGATCCAACTGGTCCTTTAGCTTTGTGCAAGGTAAAGGAAGGGACGTTTCAAGTAAACTCGCAGAAAATGAGTGAGTGAGAGATTATATCTAGGTAACAAGCAGGCAATCTCTCTAGCAGAAATTCTCTATCTTCTTGTGTATATCTCTCTATAAGAGAATTGTTTAGAAAACATCCCACAAAGCAATAACTGTTCATGATTATTTTGAGGATATTTTCCACCTAGATAGATAGAAAGACGAGAAGAAATACCTATAATGGCTTGCTCATTAAAAAATATTGTTTAGTACAATTATACCAACTACCTAAATAATGTACATATAGCTCTATTCCTTAGCCGAAATCTTTAGTGCTGCTTATTTAAATTAAATAAACCTACGGTAATTTTATTACCAAGCAACATAAAAGTTCAACTAACTTTGCATTAAATACAAATGAAATGTCCTAATTGCAGATACGCACGCAAACATGTACATAATTTAATTAAATCTAATACTTCTTACGTATAAATGGTTGGTTTAATTACTTTAACAAATAATTATCTAGTCAGGATAATAAATAATGATGAAATAATTTGTCTTATTTCATTGTAAAATCATGTATCCAATTATATTATGAACTATTACAAGTATTATATTTTATATATCTACAGGAATTATACTAATCATTATTGCAAGAAAAACATTTACATAAAAAATCTGGAATTAATATGTGTATCAGATATCGCTTGGTACGTTAGGCGTTGACGTAATGTATAGGAAACTAAATTATAGTCATTTTCTTATGTGAGATAAAACAAAAAGTTTATTACAAATGGTTCCAATAGTTCAGTATTGATATCTATTCTGCTGAAGATATTTGAAATAAAAAGATAATAATAACAACAATAATAATAATAATTGAACCGTGAATGTTCAAATTTATTTAATTTGATTCACACCACTGTTCAACTTTATTCAGCCCATACTGTAGGTTTTGCTATCATCACTCGAATTTATCGAGGTACATAATTTCACATCGACAGCAAATAATAGTTTCTGGCAGTCGATAAGCTGATTCAGATCATTGACAAAGATAGAAAATAGGAGGTGACCTACATTAGAACTCTGAGGTACACCCGATGTAATGGAATACAGGTCCAACTCAAAACAGTGACTGAAAACGATTATTGAGATAAGATGTAAAAAAAATTATGATTTTATCAGAAAAACCGTAATGTTCCACCAAGTAGGATGCGATGGTTTATGCTATCAAAGGCTTTCAAAAAGTCTATATATATATATTACATCCACCCGACCCCGTTGATCAATTATTGTCAACAAATACTGGGTAAAACAAATTAGACTTGTATTAGTAGACCGTTTTTCTATAAAACTGTGCTGGTGAAAAGATATAAAATGTTTCAAGAGCGGGTAGATGTGAACACATAAAGATATCTCGAAAACTTTAACAAAATTGTTTAACAAGGTGACGGATCAATAATAGATAAAATATAAATATATTTGAAATCAAGAACGTTTATCATGAAGTAAGTTTAATAAAATTCAGAAGTAAGTTTAATAAAAATTACGAATAATGCATGTATATTTTGTACTGCACTATAAAAATGTCCCTATATGTGGATCACATTTTTATATACATGCATTTTATATACATGCTTCAATCGATACATAATTCAATCTACCAACTAGTACCACAATCCTTTCGTGTCTTTTTTTAATTTAATTTAGAAATTGACAATAACTTTCATGTAAACCATGTCACAGACTATTATCTAGTGCACATTTACGATAACGTGATGTCGATGCATTAGTTGTAGCTGTTTTTGCTGCAAATCCAAAGAATGTTCTATATTAGCATTGTGGTAAATGTTTTAATGGTTTATCAACTAAGATGATTCATGTACTGTATGTTTAAAACTAATTATTTTATTCTAAATCAAATAAGAAGAATATATCACTATTGCTTGATATTAAATTGTGTTAATATAACGAGGGCTGCAACCTCAAGGCTAAAATATATCATTTTTTAAAGCAAGTAGGCAGCTAAATTCATTATTCTTCGGTATAATATGCGTTCCCGTCCTTGAGTGGGATAATCCATAATGCTGCCGATATGTTATTAGATTTTTTGAGGCGAGGTTTTTCAGCCCAGTGACTGCACACAAGTGACATGTGGTTATCTCCCGAGACCAAACAGCCCCAACGGTGACTTTTCATCGCCACCTAAGATTAAAAACATTTACGATCTAATAGTGAGCGTCTATTGGAGCACAATTTATGGCTCCTGGAAAATAATGTCTAAACATGTTACACTTCAAGGAGGCATACTTAATGAATAATTAAATGGAACTGGGTCACATGAACTGCGCATGTATGGAAGGAATTGTACACAGGTAAAACTATTTATTTTAAATAAGGAATTAATAAGGATACCCACATATACAGAGTTATTCAGAACTCATCTCTAAAACTTTGAGGATATGTGCGGCCTTAAATAAGAAATCGATATCACCAAAAAAATTTTAATAAAAGTATTAGGATTTCCCGTAAACAATGTTCAAAGTTATACCATTATAAAGGACTACGTAGCTGGGCAACTGTACTTCAACACATCTGATACTTTTCTACCACATTCCTAAGAATGTGATAAAAAAAGTAAACACGTTTTTGTCTGGAACGCCTGGTTAAAATCGACCGAATAATGGTTTTATTTATCTTAGGAGTGTTAAACTGTAAAATTTTCAAAATGGCTCATGTGTACAGTAATGCTGAGTTAATGGACATGATTCTTATTTATGGCGAAGTTGGACAAAATTCATTGGCAGCTTCGCGCTTGTATGCGGAATGATTTCCCAATCGACACACCGACACATCGACAGTTAGGTTTTGTGAGTGGTTGTTGCAGCAAAATGCTGAAAATCCCCAATTTACTTAATAATTTGCGTTTACAAGATCAGCAACCAGAAGCAACATTCGGTTTAGTGCGGCAAAATTGGATGAGGCGTGCCCAAAATTGTGTACAAGTCGAAGAATATTATTTCGAAAAGCTTTTGTAACAAGGTATTTGCAAATTTTTTATAAATTTCATGTTTCTAATACCTAGTAATCAAGTAGCGCAATTCTTCAAAATTAGTGTAACAAAATTTTATTCATTTTAAAGACTCACTTCTAACGTCACTTTGGTCAGATCTATCTATCTTTAAGTTTATTTTAATGTAAAAACGCTGCAAATCTTTTTTGCGCCGGGTGTCGGTATACTCTCAGATCTTCCAAAGTTTTTTTCGTGCTAGCCAGTTTGCATTGTCAGTCCCAAGGTCACTTCATTACGGTGGACTAGTATCCAGCGTCGTGCAATGAAAAATTTTTAAATAGTTTTCAGACCCCGTCAAAAAAATTTTTTTTTGCACTACCACATTTGTACATGTATGTTGAACATCCCCAAATTTTATTATGGATAAGTTCTGAATAACCCTGTATAATTAAATGTGTATGTAGGAAGCTTTAGCATTTCTCATAATAATATGTTACATACAGGGTGTCCCACGGTGACGGTCCATTAGAAGTATCTGGAGAACGAATTAAGCTATTAATTTGAAATTTTAGATGAAGTCAAAGTGGGCCATGATCTACTTGTTGTATTTTGCAGTTTCTACCACTTTCGGTTATATTGGAAGTAAATATTTATTTTCCAAACAGTGTAGCGTTCATTTTTGTTACGAGTTTTTGTATAAACCTTGTAGCGTGTATTTTCATTTTCTACAGAAACCTTCAGTTTTAATTTGCTGGTATTGTTGAACATTTTATAAACTTAAACCCTTCAGATTTTTTTATTAATTTTTTATTGTAAGGGAATAGCTATTCTTACATTTTTGTAATCTTACATCATATATAATGTTTTAATGATATTTCATCACTATTGAGTTTGAATAAATTTCATGATTTGGGTGTTTTCTTTAAATGTAAATTAAGTTATAGTTGAATATCAAGTTATAACCTTTTACACTGGGCAATCCCAGTAGTAATTAAGTTATATATCAACCATTAGAAATGTTACTTTTACACTATGCGAATCACGACCTAGCTCTCCATATAAAAAAAGGCATACTAGAGTCCGAGAAGTCTATCCTCTAGGAGGAAAAGGAACAACAGTAGGTAATAAAAGAATACTGTGTTTGTCAAAAACTGTAACCCAACAACAAAGTGTTAATATCTACCTAAGACAGAAAACTTACATTATGTATTTTTAGGGAAATAACAAAGTGAATAAGGCAACTTCATGAGTGTTAGTTCCTTCTCTTTAACAAGTTTTAGTAGTTTAATTAAAATTGTTAACCTTTGTAATTATAATTTTTTTAGATTCTTAGGCGTGAGTTCATGAGTAATGTTCAATATACCGGGTGACTCTGGTTTAATCTTGGTAACGTCAGGGAAAAGCGGAATAAAAAAATTCTTACTTCAACGCCCTCTATCTCCGAAACGATATCATTTATGAAATAGGTTTATAAAATGAATGAACGTTATTTTAAAATATTCTATCGATTCCTGAAGTTATCAAGATTATACCTGAACCACCCTGTATATACTATTTCCCCACAATTCATACACCATGTACCTTTAAAGCGTTAAAGATTTTCTAGCTAGCTTCACTTAGATATTCCATTTCTTATTCATTCAAATACGTTTTCCAACTGCGCAAAAAATGTACGATAGTTGTAGAAACTTGAACTACCAAGAAGTCAACAAGGGTACATCTGAAATAATATGACAATTTACCTGCGTCTACCAAACCATACGAAAATAAGAGTTACGACGCCATTCGGAAACGCAGCAGGGAGAGATTCCATGAATACCGTATAAGGCTTAAAGACGTGCTGTGAACATTTTTTAACAAGGGAATATCAGCTAACCTGTGAAGCCTCATCGTGGGAGAAACTCACCTGGGGTATTCCATAATGGAAAAGATGCATATGTATCCAGTGAGGAAAGCTTATTTATTTTTCGACGTATTTTTCACATAAATGGATTTTGCGACAACCGCGATGGAAGGGATGCGGGGGAACGATTTACTGATAATGGTAGTACTCGGGTTTGGGGGAAAGCCTTAAGGGAATAACTGAGATGATATAATTCATTCAATTGTAGCAAACTGCGTTTGGTTATTTTCAGCAAGAAAAGGATTATGTAAGGAAAGCGAAAGAGAACTGATGTTTTTTTTTAGGAAAATTTTACTGATATTCTTGATGTTGCGAGATATCAAAACATATATCGGTCAAATATCGCCGTGGATTTTATAAGGTGTTTTCGTTATGAGTATTTGAAATTTTAGAGCAGGTAGGGCAAGCTGAAATATGACGAAAACTCATAGTTGCCATCTACCTCTTAAGGGGGTGGTCCCAAAAACGGTTTTTGTGAAATATAACTTCAAAACTATTTAATGCAAAATTACGAAAATTTGGCAGGGTGCTAGACTTTTTATGCTTAACAATGTTATAGAAAATATTTTAAAATTTGGATTAGGGCTGTAAAAAAACGGGGTGGTCCAGGGTAAATCTAACTTTTTTATACGTATGTTTTTATGGTTCTTAAAAGTATATGAAAAATATGAAAACATGAAAATACTTATCTACATAAAAAAGACGTACAACATGTAACGGTCTCGTTTTGTTTAGCTAATAAGATACCTTTCTTAGTTGATTTAAACTAATAATTCTTATTTTATTCTATGTTTTTACCTGCTTGTTAAACACCAATTCTGTATTCAACGTACTCTAGGCATTCTGTGTATATTAAGTCTGTATAATCCCGACTTCACTTTCTGTGGTTATATAAACTAAGTTCATAACGATATAGTGACAGCATCTCGTGTTAAGAACGGGAAGAGATGGAAGAGAGGGGAGAACAAGAAGGAAAGCAAGAAGGGATGGCGAAAAATGATAGTACCGATTAGTTGGTGAAAACGTGTAGCTGAATTTTAATATGGAAATAAGGGAAAGAAATAATACAAAGTATTACGAGTGTGATACAGCAGAACCCTGAATTTGTTTTCTATAATAAAAAGGCAAGAAGACGATCGTTGATGACTATTTTATGGTGCTTGGACAGAAACGTAGTAAAAACGTTAAGGTCTACCATCCCTGTAAATTTGTTAGTACCTCATAATCTACCTATTTTGGAAGTATTTCTTGAACACCTTATGTATTCCGTGACTTCCTTATTTAACTTAACGCCTAGGCCGCGAGTGCGCTAGAATTGGGCCTTTACCGTTACCGCACGAACTTAAATTCTCTAAAACTTACCTTTTTATATAGATTTTAGTATAGCCGAATTTTCTCTCCTATATCTAAATTTGAGAGTAATTAGATATTAGAATATGTGAAATTATATTTGTCTATATGTATTGAGTATTCGTAAATGTATAGTTGAATATCATTAGAGTAAAACTAAGTTTGTTCTTGTCAAGTGTTTTTTTTCAATTGTCTTCAATTGGCGCCCAAGTTTGGCAGCTAATAAAATAACGCTACAGTTTTTCACTCTGCTCCACCCTGAGAGAGAATTTCATCGCTATAGTAAGTATATTGTACCTTTATCTAAAAATCAAAAACTAACGAATTTATCGTTATATACAATTGGCGCCCAACGTGCCGTTAATTATAAGTATATTTAGTACCTTTTACCTAAATCAAAAATAACGAGAAATCGTTATAAACACTATCTACTCAAAGTCAAATAACACTAATTGAAATCTTGACAAATAGTACTTGACGGTTAAGTTAAATGCCAGACAATTTTTCTCCTGGCACATTGAAAACTTTCATATTTTGCTATTAACTTTTAGCATTTTAGAGCAAGCAGTGAAATTTTCGTATCAGTGAAATTTACACTAAAAGTTTTATTGTAATCTTCAGCATTTTTGTATGGTTTTCACCAGAGACCAGAAAATTTACATGATAAAACTTATTATTCAACTGTCCTGATCATTTGGGCATAAAGGTTTTAAAATTAAAGAATTAGGAAAGAAAGTTTTCAAAATATTAATAATAACAGCATATCATTCTTTTAGTTACATGTTCGATGTAACAATGTAATGTAGTTCAATAAAAGGTAGTTCAAAATAATTTGCCTACAAGTATATTTTTCTAGAATATTATTCTCTAAGTCTACATCTACCTACTAATAGAATAGACCGTAAATAAAAATTATTATTATACTGACGATATTGCTCAAGATATTACTGAAGAAAAATAGAAAAGCAAAATATAGAAAATTTTAGAAAATAACGTAAAAATACTTAGAAAACAAAATAAAATACCACACTGAGGACATATACAATCATGCTCCACTATATTAGTTATATATTATATTAGTCCACTATAAAGTTAACCCACGTTAAATGAACGCATGACTGATGTATATGTCATGCCTATTTTTAAATGCATGTACACTACTTGCCATTATCACACCACCTAAGGGTGTGTTCCAGTTGTTAAATTCTATTTGGGGAAAAAAATTGGCGTATTTTTGTCCTAAGTTTTCCTTTCGTAAATCCCTTGGATGGCCACGTAGCGTCTGGCCTGGGTTTAGGATCAGTAGATTCCTGATAACGTCCTTGAAGTGGTCATGAAATACTTTAGAAGTAAATAACATATCTCCTCTGGATCTTCATTTTGACATGAGAGGAAGATTCAGATACTGCAACCGTTGGGGGTATGCTAGTGTATGGAACTGAGGAATCTTTGTTGTAGCTCGACGTTGAACATTGTCAATAAGTTTGAAATAATGTTTTTTCGTTTAAGTTCTCTTACCATACAAGATATATTTGGACTTATATTTTGATTTTTTGACATACTTCTCTAGGAATATTTTTTTGCCAGAAATAACAATTTGGTACATAGGCTGTAACTGTAGATCTCATACGAATGTAAATGAATTCGGAATCAACGAAATTTATAAGTCAAATAACAGTCGAATAAAGAATCATTTACATTATGGTATGGCATACACATGGTATAATTACTTATCAGATAGTTTTATATGGTGAATTGCTGTTACCATACAACGTATGTTTGGACTTTATTCAAATTTTTTTGCCATACTTCTCTAGGAATAATTTATTGCCAGAAATAACAATTTGGTACATCAGGCTGTAACTGTACATGTCATACATATTTACGAATTTATGAATTAATTATCTATTATTATTTATATTATCATATCCCCACAGCATAATTACTTATTACATAGTTTTATATGGTGACATAACTTTGTTGCATTTTACAGTTTTCAAAGAATGAAGTAAATTCGATGTCACTTGATTCAGTTCCTATTTCAAGGTGTTAACATACAATCGTGTTGTACGAGAATGATTCATGATTATATTGAACACATATATGTATAGAAAATCGGAAAAATTGAATAATTCTTGATTTTTATCAATGATTAAATTATTTTTTCCGAACCTCTGTCAGCATTGTGGTGCGTATACATTATTTTCGTATATCATATGCCAATTAGGCCACAGGCCTCACTGCGGGTGACGTACTCGATAGAGGTTTGTTTTCCATTAATGATTGATGAACGAAATGTATACGTTAGCAGCACGTGGTGTTTTCTGAACTGGATGTGAATTTTATCCCGTTCTAATAAAATTACAGAGCGTTACTTGACTCTTAAAAAAATATATCTCTACTACTATTTGGAAAAGGCTGTCCAACGGCATTAAGTATGGAAAACTTGGATCGGACCGGAAGGATACAGGATGTGGTTAAACCAATTGCAAATGTCAAATTGCGGTTTTATCTCCGGATTCAGACTCTACAACAAAAAATACGAAGTGCCTTTAAACGAATTTGTCTCAATATTGGGGTCAGAAATCGAGTGAATATCTTTTTTCTATTGCCATCTATCCTATTTTCGTTCCAGATAGCATATTTGAAACTCTACAACGACCAATTAATGCTTTAACAAAGTTGGGTTTTTAAATGGAACACTATAAAAATTTTTCAAAACTACGCAAAATTCGCGTTATAACGATATATCACACTTCAGATATTATTTCATGACAGCTCCCCTTATTAGAATTTCACAACTCGCTTACTCGATTTAAGTTTAATTTAAATATCACAATCTCATTCTAATCTTCTAATATCTCATTTTAATCACATGCATTACTCAGAAAATCTCAGACTTTTGCGGGAAAGGGACGGCATATTATTATTCAGTAGACCACAATTGCGCCTCAGGAAGGACTTTCGTTGGTAAGTCCTAACCACCATTAAGTACTGGAATAAGAGAACCACCGCCTCGATCAGTACAAACAAATAGAATAAAAATACTGGGTGTCCCATCGAAAAGTATGACATTTCATCGCCTTATATCTCAAAAACTAAAAGAGATATCGGGATGCGGGTTGGACAGAACGACTTAGGATTTTTGTAAGTTTTTTTTTGGCGCTGTTGCCAAGTCTCCAAATATATTAGTAAATTTTTTATGGAATTCGCTCCTCTTTGGAGTAAAATTACTTGCTTATATTAAATGGAACACCCTGTGTATTTTGCCATAATCAGAAAGCCTAATCAGTCTACTTTTCAAAAAGGAATGCATTGTTTACATTATCTTGAGAATTGGAGCCACAAAATTAAGTTTGTTAGAAGTACTCTTATTTGGGTTATTACGAATGAAAAAATACCTCCTTCTTTGTAAAGATATTTTTAAGTTTTTGTACAATTATTTTAAATAAAATATCCTATATATTTTATCATTTTAAAATATCTGATCAAACTTGACGTGGAATTGACTGCATTTGCTTTTTAAATGAAAACAGATAGGGAGAAAAGAATAATTCATTAATAATCGGTAGGAACGAGATTTGTTAAAAATAACAACAAAGCACAATGATAGTAATAAAAATAACAGATAAAATAATCAAAATAACTGTATAAATAAAAAGTACTTGAATAAGTTAGAACACAATTTGTTTTAACTGCCCATTTACTTCAATATACATTTGTGCATCCTTAGTAGTAAATGATCAAAAGTATGTGATCCTTCTAATGTGAGCATTTTTATATCTATACTTCAAATATTTGACACAACTGACAATACAGTTTATTATTGTCCTTTTGTTTTTCATGGGTACTGTGAAAACGAAGACTAGCTTCACAAACTGTTCAAGTAAGAGGTGCTCCCATTCAACTGAATTTTGTGGCTCCAATTCTCAAGATAATATAAACAATGTATACCTTTTTGAAAAGTAAAGTTATTAGGCTTCCTGATTATGGCAAAATGTACAGGGTGTTCCACTTAATATAAGCAAGTAATTTTACTCCAAAAAGGAGCGTATTCAATAAAAATTTACCAATATATAGTCGTTCTGTCCAAACCGCATCCCGATATCTCTTTTAGTTTTCGAGATATAAGGCGGCGAAATGTGATACTTTTCGATGGGATACCCCGTAATATAGACTATTTAGAAAAAAATTAATTGAGTAGGTATCTACAATTTTGTATCTTCTGGCTTCTGTAGGTTCTGAAATATCCTTGACTCAGTGTGCATAATTTTATTATACAGAGTCATAATAACAGATAGAGGGAGTTAATAAAATATAAAGGGTGTCTCTTTTAATTCATTGAAAAGTTCAGATTGTTTTCGATCAACCTAATTATAGTAACTTACAGTGTATCTTCTTGATTTCATCTATAGATTTATTTTTTTATTGATTTACGTATCTTGAAGAATTAAAACGAAATAAGTACGAGATACTTTCCTATTCTACCTGGTATGTATATGCTTTGCTTTAGCTACGAAAAACTGAACAGGAGTAAAGGCCCAAAGACAGCTACGTTTACGGTTACGCCGCCAGCTTTGTATTTGTAATTTTATTATATTCGTAGGTCAAATACAGTGTTAATAATAATAAGTGAGATGCTACTTGAGTAATTTCATCTTTACTTGAGAATAATCCATGTTGAAACCACTCAAGTAAAAAACTTATTGTGTCTTTTTGCAATGAGTTCACGTCAGCTTAAAAATATTAGCTAGCACATTCTTACACTTGAAACATGAAAGAAACTAACTATGACGGTATAAAAATGTTTACAGTGACATAAATTCATTGTGAAAATATAAAAGTGCTGTTATAATGTGCCTGAAAAATTTACGTACTCGTTCATAACTTACTTAGTAAATAGAAGTAGTAGGCCAGAGCTGAGAATGACAAAACAAGTTTATTTATAATTACAGCCTGGTTATTTACCTATTAATAATTTTCATACGTTACAGGTGGTTGTTCAATTGATCATAAAATCGACAATTTTTTGTTAGCAAAATAATTACTTGTATAATAAAATACATAGAGTTAGTCAGGATATATTAAGTATATACAGAGTTAGTCACTATCGTGTAAAAACGGCCCATAACTGAGTTATTTTAGTTAAAGTGTTACAGAAAAATATTAAATACAAAAAGTGTTAGAATTACAAGGGACACATTTAAGTTTTCAAGTTTTAAATTGTAGACCCTGTATGGCCTTTTATATTCTGATAGCGCATTAAAAAACTTTCTAAGAGGCACCACACACTGCAATCTTTTAATACCGTTTTACCCGAACGGGTAAATCTGTTCGGGTAAGAAGGGTGCAAAATCGAAGTGTGTGACTGAAAACCGCCCATCTTGCTGACGGGCAAAATGGAGGAAAATAATCCGGCAAAGCCAGATATAATCTGACCAAACGTGTTTGTACAAGAGAAAAGAGACTTAGAAAAGGTACATTCTTTCAGTGTTGTACTAGCACTTTTAATTTATTGTTGCATAACTCTTTCTCACCACTATTAACGTACAGATGCCCTCTAAGCAATCATGTCGTAACAATTAATTTATGTTGAGCTAATGGTTTTTTAGGAAGAAAGAATTTCGGAACTCATTGTTGCTACAGATAGAAGGCAAAATATTATACTATGTCCGTGACAAAATTAGTATTATACATTTTAGGCAAAATAGCAGAACAAAGGGTTTTTGTGATTGACCAAATAACAAAAACAATTCAAATTCGAAAACATCTGACGTGTGTGTAAATAAACTTAAACTAAACAAAATTGCTGGTCATTAATTCTAGTGGATTAAAAAGACCGGTAAAATTATTTTGAAAAATTCAATCCAGGAGGTCAGAGGTGTGTGTAGTCAGTGTCACCATCATGCGTGTCATGTAACATAAACTTGTTCCATTAGGTTTCCGGCATTTAATCATGATCCGGTTGTTTATCTGCAAATTGTAAGTAAACAAAGGGATTAAAATCTATCGCTGTTCAGTCTGCTGGTGAAATGTAATGCTGGTAACATAACGCTGGTGATTATGTAAATTATACATGATAAGCTATATATGAGCTATCGTATATATGCATAATGTGTCTCAAAATGATAAAATGAAATAAAATTCAATTTTTTGTTCTAGTTGGGATTAAAAAAATTTACAGATTTCGCAATTCTTGCAACCGTCGGAGTGCTTTGAAAATGAATTAAGGAAATTTGGAACTATACAAAGCTTGCAAAAGTTATCTTCGAATGTGAGAACTTACCATTTGCGACTTACAGACTTTGCCATCTTGTATAATGATATGTAGTCGATAATGACTCTGCCAGTCATTATCGACATTTTCAAAGGGACGCTTTATGTTTTAGAGCATAAAGTATAAATAGAAAGCTTTTCTAAAGATGAATTCAGCCATATAAGGTTATATCTACTTTTTGTCGTAGTTGTTAAAAATGTAAAACAAAATGTAAGAAGGAATTAAATAAAAATTGTTGTCATTTAATTTAGCAAAAGTTTTTGTACTAGTTCTACTCTTTATTTTATTGCAGCAAATGTTCAAAGTTGCTCTTATTAATCATTGCACAATTCACAATGCAATTCGGTGGTCAAATTCATCAATTACATTTTGAATAGTATAGGGAGTTGCCCTTTTGGGTCGTTGCTACTATCCGTCTGACAATTATTGTGAAATCGAAAAAATGTATTAATATGAAAAAAAAATCTATTAAAAAAAAAAATAAAAGACCGTGAATTTCATAAAATTGGAAGTGCATTTCACCGTATGTCTATAAATTCTTCGTTTGAGAAATTGAGCGTCATACATTAAGAGTCCATTCTCTAGGCCGAAATAAGCCCAAAATCGGTGTTCGTCTCGTGTCTAATTAAAAAAAATACTATAAAAGATTAAACCGACTTTTAATAAAAAAGTATTGAAAGATAAAACTTTAATCTAAATCCCTATAGTAGTAATTTTTTGTAATTCTTTTTATTTTTAAAATTCCAGGGAAACAATCTTGTACTAAAATAGCGTATTTTCAAAAATTAATAGAGAGTTTTTGAACCCCTTAAAATTTACGTTATCGTTATGGTTATGGTTATTCTGAGCATGCGCAGAATAACGATAACGATAACGACGTGCTAAAATTTAAGGGGTTCAAAAACTCTCTATTATCTCTAAAATACATGTATTAAACAAAAATTTGCTACTATAGGGATCTAGTTTATCTTTTGATATTTCCGGTGATATATAATTTATAGCATTAAAAAGAAATTTTGTTGCAATTATAAGACAAGTCCGGTACCTACCCTTGCAATAAGGGCTAACTTTATTTCCATGTGCCTTTTTACTTTGGCTTTACGTGCACCTCCGAAATGTAAATAATTCGGTAGTGGGAATATGTAAGTCTTCACCCATCGGCTACCCAACCTCTCAACCCGACCCCGAATTCATGTCTGTCAAGTCTACAGTGAACGGTCCCTTAATTCTAGTCGCGTGAAAATAAACTCTAACACGACCACAACTGATAGTGATAACACTGAAGTACTGCTAGAAATACCAAACATATCATTCTGACTTGTACTTCTTAGTTTTTATAAACCAATAATTTCACCTGATAAATTTTTGTAAGCATTCCTTTCAAATTATTTCCGAAACTAAAAATGTTACTACATTTTTTTCATTATTAGTCATTATATGTCCTCAACTACCTATAATTTCTCAAGTTGATGCATATAGGTTAAGAATCACTCTATAATAAAACAAACACATGAGGCAAGAATGTCAGCGAGGGTTTGATATTTGAAACCTAGTTTTATTCAACAAAACCCACAACTTCTGGGTTGAGAGATCGAGACATTAAACTCAGAGTCATCGACTTGATATTAACTACTGTTGATAAACAACCGACTTAAATGAGATGCATTTTTTAATTGAAGCGTTTACACTCAACAGACCTTTACCTTGCATTTAAAGTGTCCTTAGCTTTTATAACACCCTGTAAGCTTTCTAGATACTTTCAATTCAGCTGTAACTTTCAATACTAGTTAAAACACGAATAGATTTAACGGATCCACCAGATTTTTCTATGTCGTAAAATCAGAGCTTGGGATGTTATGGCATCGGTGCTAAAATGTAACAAAGTCACCTAAGGGCCAGAACTTGGATCTCTAAATAATTGCAACGCTGAAGTCTCGACACTGCTTGAATCCCAGAGTACGTCGAATAAATTTTCATACCTTGATTTATAGGTTTGTTGTCTGTTCTCTCTCTGGCTGTTTAGTAATATATTTTGGAAACTACCAACTTTTCGCAGATCAACGTAGTCTACCTGAACTAGACTTAAGATAAATTTGTTAAATTGATTCGTTAATTTAATAAAATTATAATTAAAATAATGTTTTAAGGACAGTTACATGTCGATTTTGGGACCTGCAATCCAAATTGTTTATGTATTTTTTCAAATACATTTTACCGACATTTCAAAATTTATTTTGATCAAAGATGGAAATAAACTGTAAAAGAGCAGTTTTAGCTTAGCAGTCGAAGTTTGTTAAGCTACGTGCCTTGCACATATCAATAATGTGCAAATGTGCTATTAATTTTAGAGATAAAATAGTAATCAATTACCTACAAGTTTTAATATTAAAATAAAACACTAAAGGTCATTAACAAACATTCACAGATTTCGCAACCCTTGTAACCATCGGAGACATTGGAAATGATAACACCGCACCGATAAGCGCACCGATCGTCCTATTAAATGAGATGCGCGAGTACGGTATTATAACTGAACACTTCCCCCTACTCTTCACGCCGCACTCCGGTCGAGCGCTGCACTATCTATATTAGTGGAGTAAAATCACCGATTTAAGTCTCTTCTTTCTAGGGGTAGACATCTATAGAGGCAGCAGTATTCGCGCTGTAAGCCTGAGCGCGCCGTAATATTTCATTTTGATAAACGAGAGCGCTTTTTGAAAATCGAATAAAACGTTTTGAATATTAAAATGCCAAATTAAAACGACTGTTGGAAATGTGTCTTATCTTTTTGCTGTATTAAGGTAGGCATTTTTAAACATTTCCGGCGTTGTGGTTTCACATTTCTCAACAGTTATTTGATCCAGATCTTACAAATTATATGTCTGAAAATAATATTTTTTAGGGTAAGGGGAACACTAAATGGTTCATAATGGTCAAACAAGGTGACCTCGCAGGTGTTAATTTCGATTCAAACAAATTCAAATGATATGTGTATCTTTCTGTAGTAGTGAAGGTGAAATTTTACACGAAAGGTCCAATTATCCTTCTACGAAATAACTATGGGACTCAGTTTTTGTCTGGAGTCTCTAACTTATCTAATTAATGAATAGGGGGTGCACCCTTACTGTCTAATGTTTTCTAATAGTCAATGATGTAACGGATAATATGTACGTTATTTTCCCAATAACGTTCTAGATTTTTTAAAAGCTCGATTTAATTTTACAGTAAATGTAATTATTTGAATTATGAGTTAAAATCGCTACACTATCTGTAGACTGATATGACTTAATACTTCAACTTATAACTTAAACTTATACTATTATATAAAACAGTTTAGTGAAAACGGCAGCTTCTGCAGTTAATATTTAAGGATTGCATTGATAAATCTTGCTTCAGCGACCTCTTTTACTTGACAGTTCAAAATATTGCGATAAGGGGAGCGCTCGGCCCCTAGAGTAAAACTTGACGTTAAATTTGACACGGATGAATGATAAGAAAAATTTGTAACTTTATTAATATAATTCTTCCAGCCACTGGGTTCTAAGGCACCTTAGAGACATGAGTCTCAAGGCGCTTTAGGATTAAGTTATAATGTTTTGAATAATTTTCAAGGGTTTCTTAGGGCCAGGGGAATAAAAAACACATTTTTTAAAGATTTGCAACTTTCGACAAAAAGTTATAAAAGAGAGCGATGTATCTGCCAATTTTTGGCTTGACAGTAGTTGTCAATGGAAATATAATTGATTCATGTATATTTATTTCAATGTTTTAATATATAGTGTGGATCAAAAGTTTCAAAATAAATAGTAAAATACGTCAATATTCACTTGTCGGTTGCAACATGCATATGTTGTGGATATTTTAATTTAGTTTGACAGGTGAGAATATAGTTAAATCACGATTGATCGATCTATGTCGAAAAGTGAGGGAGATATGACCAAAATCATTCAATCAATTCAATTATTATTATATTATAATCATCTATTTGATAATAACAGAATATCCAAAAATTTCTGGTACGAACTAAACAAAAAACTTGACTTACTTACTGACTGAAAACTTAATAATAATACTTGACATTGAAATGTATTAAAGAATAATTCCAAAAACCGAATTTGCACAGGAGATACCTCAGACATAAATCCACCTGTTGCAAGAAAGGCTGCAACTTTCCTAAATATTTGTGGAAGCAAATTGCTTTATGTAGGGTTAAAGCTGCAATTTACAGTTTTTAGTGGCCATACCAGAAATTGGACTTTGTGGATAGTGACAGTACTAACTAATAATGGACACCAATAAGGGTGATAGTTATAAGGCAATATGGCTAAGAGCTGGATGAAGGAGGGTTATTAAAATTGTATTATGCACTTGCATATTCACATATTTCTTATATTATTGCCTGATATGAGCCTGGTTCGGTGCAGTATCATCAATAAGGACAATTATGGACAAGGACAAAAATACACCACTCTTAAAGTTTCATTGTCAATAGAAGGCTTTATAATAAATATGTGAGAAGATACTTTAGAACAGGGACTATCTAGCTGAGATGATATTTTTCGCTAACTGAGGAGTTAATAAAGTTGAACAAATAAATGCCCTTTACATACTATATCGTCAAGTAATCGATGGAATTTATCTGCATTTAATCTGTTTTATGGATACCCTCGTTATAGTGAGTAAACATGGAATTTACTACCCCATTTTTCATATCAATTGGAGCATTAGATTAATTGATAGATTTATACGCAGTTAAACCTGTTCAGCGTTGTACTAGCCAACTAGTTTTCACCCTCTGTAGTTTTCTGAGAGATTGTATAATAAAAGTGCACTTGCTATATTATATATTTTCAAAAGCTATTTAATAACCGTAGTTTTAAACAAGCGGTAGTTATAAAGACGATAAAGACGCTTTTTGACTTTCTAGTCTTCAGTTCATTATTTATAAAGTGGATGGGACATATTTCTGAATGGTATACTCATAAGCATATTGATACAATAAAATCGGGATACATCTTTCACATTTTTACTTAAATTCGGAACATATCGATTTCATCTGCATATGATATTAAACTGGTACTAAAATTATGGAGGTATATGAGGCGAAAGATCCTATTCATATTAGTGCAGGAATAACTGCGGATATCCTAGTGTAAAATCTTCAAATTTACTTGCTGACACTCCAGGGAGGTTTTAGAATATTAAATTGTACTTCAATGTCACTCACTACGGAAAGCTGTTCAGCTTAGTGCTGTGTATGACAAAGAAATACTTTCACAAGAAATGAGCTATGAATGAAGGATATAAATTAAGCTTAATGTAAATGTAAAAATAATAAATGGTGGAATTGGATGTAGAAGATTTTGAAATGAAGTTAAGAATCGTCTTTATTTATTTGGAGATACCGAAAACAACTACTCCACGGCTATATGCCCCAACTTGCGTTGCATTACATCAACATCTCCATTATCTGTCTGTCAATTAGACAATAATTGTCAGGCAGGTAGTAGCAAAGACCTAAAGAGGACACTATGGTATATTTCACAGTATCTCGCCACTACAAACATGTAACAGTTGTAACGGTCTCGTTTTTGGTAATTACTAAAATGCCTTTCTTAGTTGATTGAAACTACTATGAATGATTCTCATTCTGTGTTTTTTACCTTTTTGTTACACACCAATTCTGTATTTAAAGTATTCTATGTATTCGGTGTATATTAAGTGCTTATAATCCTGACTTCACTCTCTGTGGTTGTGAATTACGTCTATCCATAGGTTACATAAACTAAAGTTCAGAACAATATAGTGACGCCATCTCGTGTTAAGAACGTGAACGGATGGGCGACGTAAGAGTACGAGAGGGGGAGCGAGGAGACGTATTACCGAGCAGTTGGTGCAGAAGCGAGTCTGAATTTTTGATATAGAAAAAAGGTGATGCAACCAAAATAATACGAGTGTAATATAGCAGCAACCCTGAATTCTATAGTGATTAGAAGAAAAAACGATAGTTTATTCAAATTTCGTTGTGCTTGGACAGCAAACGTATGTAAAACGTTAAGTTCCGCAACCCTTGTAGTTGATGTGAGTACCTTATTATCTATCTATTTTGGAAGTGCTTCTTGAACACCTTGCGTATACCGTGCCTTATTCTACTAACTTACCTAAGCCTCGGCCGTGTGTGCGAAAGAATTTAATGGCCCCTACCGTTACCTCGCGGACTGAAAATATCTAAAACTTACCTTTCTATGTCGATTTTAGCATAGCCGAATTCTCTCTCCTGTATCTAAATTTGAGAGTACTTGTTAAAATATGTAAGTTTATATGTTTCTATATGGGTTTAGTGTTCGTAAATGTATAGTTGAATATCATTACATTAAAACTAACTTTGTTCTTGTCAAGTGTTTTTTTGCAATTGTCTTCACTTCGATAGGAACTATACCTTTACCAATATCATCAAAAAAGATCAATTGATGGCGCCCAAGTTTGGAAGATAATAAATAACCCTGCCGTACTTCACTCTGCTCACCCCTGATAGAGAGTTTCAACACAGTAGTAAGTGTCTTTTTAGTTAATAAAATAATTGAAGAGAAGTATCGTTATAATTGGCGACCAACGTGCCGTCAATTATTATTATATTTCTGTACCTTTACCTATAAATCTTAAATAACGAAGTTATCGTTATAAAGTCTTGTATAGAGTATGCTGGGCTAGAATTTCTATTTGGAACCTACGCTATGGGCCAACCCGTTTCTGGATCTGTCGATAATCCAAAAATATTTTAGTAATGAAATATTCCCCAAAGTAATGCAATAACTCTTTGTGTATGTATTTGCTGCGAGCCATTTTTATTCTGAGAAATATCACAATAAATTGAGTGACATTATAGAATCAATATTCTTTCCGCAAAATTGAATTTTTGAAGTATTGATATTTATTTAAAGCATGCCCGTTATATTTTTACACTTGACATGGGCCGCTCATATTGAGCAGAATATGAATAAAGCTTTACAAAAAATCATCGCTAACAAGCTCGTCAATTTATATAATAAGTTTCCTCGGATACGCAGTCAATCCAATCGACCTTTTTTTGAAGGAAATTCTGAACACATTTTATACTTTCTGTCGTAATACTGCATTTGATCGTAAAATAGTTTTTAAATATTTTTTACTAACAATTTGTTAGCGTATCTTAGAAAATCTAGATATTATTATACCAGTGAGGATTTGTTTCCAAGAATAGAGGAACAATAATTTTTTCAGCAACCGTCCGCAAAGCACCCACTTCCTGAACTCTTTTTCTTTGAAAAAGTAGCACTTTCTCGGACTAAGCCGGAAGGAATTACATCGTTGTTGTCATTATACAATAACCAAATAATAGTATGAAAATCTAGGTAGGTATGCTTTAGAAGAATGCAGTTGATCATTACCATAGCAACGAAATAACGACTTACCAATTTGACATTACATAATATAGTTGACATTTTGCTTTTTAAAAGTTTACGTGGTTTTTAGTCGCGATTGTTGTAATAAATAATGGAAAGCAGCAGTGAAAGCGAGTTCCAAAATGTGCCTGACGAAATTTCTAGTGCAGCTGCTGGTGCACAATTTTACCTGAAAAACGAAGTGTAGTTACGAAGACGTTCATAATTTGTTCACGAATTGAATATAAAGAAATGTAAAACTGTTACAGAGGACTTAATTTTGGCTTATTTGGCTGGCTGCCTCAAATTTATTAGGGCGCAAACAATGAAACCTACCTAACGCTAAAGGTAACTTTAACAAAAAATTACGATTGTAAGAAAAAATTATAAAGTATAAAAAACTTTGTTGTTACTTTCAGCTAGCAACAATTATTGGGGTACGTGCAGACGGGAAAAACTAACAAAAATGTCAATTAATCATATAAACGACAAGTAAGACATGTTGCTTGTGGAAATACCGGATTCCAAAACACACATTGAGAAAACATTATTTGTTGTAATTGGGCAAGAAAATTCAGTATTGTATAGGCAATATTTATCTTTACGACCATCCCATGCTCCACCCAACAGATTATTTGTAAAGGAAACTATTCTAACACAAAAGGAAAATATTCGATTCAGACCGTTGGTATTCATAGTTTTTAAAATCTAGGACTGAGGATTGCAGAATTTTTAAAGCTACCCAATCCTAAAAATTACTCAGGCAACTGTCTTCGTTGAACTTTGGCGACGTTATTTGCAGATGAGGGTGAAAATCACAAAAAAATAAAAAAGACTCAGAATCTTATCCACTCGTCCAAAAAAACAGTATATTCCGGACTTGTTACGTAAATTACTATTACACAGTAAAAAAATCCGACTGATTTTAACACTGAATCCACACTCATCAGTGTGTATATAGTCCACACTTGGCAGTGTTAGACATATCGGTGTATTATTACATTACATAAAAGTAATTTAACACAGTAGATTTTACAAGGTAATGTGTAATAGTTAATTATTCACCGTGTAATTATTCCGTTTTTATGGCGGATTGATTCATTTTTAACACAGGGTTTTGTAAATTTTACTACAATTTATGAGTACTTCTACAAACTTGGCGGGTATATCGTTCATGTAATATGAGTTCTAAAGGTTTAGTTATTATACTACCCAATTCGTGTTAAAAATAACACTTCAGCAAATTACGATTACCATTTAGTAATTTTACCATTTGTCTTTTTTTACTGTGTACGGGGACAGAAAAGCAAGACACAGGTCGTTTGTCTCTCTGAATCTTGTTGATATGATTGAGTAATATAACTATTCAAAATATCGTTGTTTCAAGATATATCTTATTTTATATCTGCTACTTTTAAGAGTTGGCCAAAAATTGAACAATTTCTATTCAATTCAATTTCTCCTATGGCACTCTGATGAGCGCATAATAAGTGCAAGACCGGTCAGTGTCTGACAGTTGGTCTCGATGAATAATGTGAGGACTCCTATGGAGATGCCGAAGTAATGCAATGCCAGTCGGGGCACATTGCCCGTGGAGTAGTTGGTTTCGGCATCTTCAAATAAATTTCTATTCATTTAGGATACGTAATAAAAAAAAAGAAGGAATAACATACACTGTAAATAACTAACACGTTCTCTTTTTAAATATGATTATACTTACCAGGATACTCTTGTACCAGGATACCCAGGATACTACTATTGCACATGATATACATCGCAATTTTTTGTGAACCTAGTAAATTTCAATAATTACATTAATGCATATTAAGAAATTAATTAGTACGGATTTTAAAGCCTGATAATAAATTTCATAAGCAACAGAGTTTGCTCAGAGGCTGAGCCAATGGACCGTTAAGTAAGCAGGAATACAGTCACATCAATGATGAATTGCCCAGCTTTGTCAAGGAGGCATAAATCACATTGTTCAGGAAAGACTATTAATTATATGTCATGTCTTGAAGAGAATCTATTATACGGAGGTGAAACCACTTAAAATTCGGAGAATAGTAAGAAAATATATTTCCTATTATTATAGTAATAGTACTATTGTTTATAAGAATTAGTCGGGATTGAGGCAAATATACAATGAAGATCTCATGCCCTTGCGATAAGAATTTCTTCTGGTTAGAAAACTATTTACCTATTTCTCGGTTGTTTTCTGTTTCTGCCTTTAAGTTGACTAAATGAGTCTGAGTTGGTTTAGCTCAACATACAGCGGTCCAGCCAGGATAAGGATGAGAAGTATGGGGATCTGGGAAGCCATTAGAGATGTAGATTCGGTTAAATGGAAGAAAGTTGAGCAATGTATTACGTGCCAATTACCTCTTATTTGGAAATAACAGCTACCTTAATTAAAACCTGGACATTTTTAGAAAGAACTGTTTTTTTTTGAAAAATTATTACAAAACGACTTTTTTCCAAAAATTTCCAGCACTAATCAAGATTTTATTACCAAGTCTAACCAAATTTTGCCACAGGTTTTTGTATTTAATTGTCAGGTGTATCAGAATACTATAACTACAAGCTAGTATACTCACATGTTGTTTCTTGGATATAATAATGGATCAGACATAACTTCCATCCTGTTATTTATTGCCTTTTGTGACAAATAATAATTTCCACAGCTTTTATATTCAGAAACTTATATTACGCGAAAATAAAGCTTATAATTTAAAAAGGTTGAAAATCACTTCAATTATCCAACTGAAGTGAATCAGATAATAAGTTTCCTTTTGTAATGACCCTAGAAATGTTCTACACTTTAAAAGTAATTTCAGTACAATGAAAAGTAACTTTTCGCCGTTAAAATTATCTGAAATAAGTCAACCCTTCTCCAGAGTTGAAAGTTTTTCCGTTTTATTACACCTTATTACATTAAGTAGAAAAAGGAAAGAAGAAAAGTGAGAATTTTTCCAAAGAGTACCCAATTAACTAAATTAGATGTACCTTTATGATTTGTGTTTTATTTGTTACTTTTACTATCGTAGATAAATATATAATAACTGAATAAGATATCAATAATATTACTCAGTGATTCACGACAACTGAATTTACTAAAAAAAATTAAAAAATAACTGTAACTCGGTGTATACTAATAAGAACACAACTAAACACAATTAATAGAATGCTGCACCCAAATTCATGTAAAGGGGGAATACATTTAAGTGGAAAAGAAGGGGGAAGCGGAATGACAAACATAAAACAATTATTACAATCTGAGCAGATAAATTCATTAAAAACGTACTTCCAAAACAAAGACTACCCTTTACATAGGGCAATACTACAAATTGATAATAGTTTCAGAATGCACACAAAATAGTATGCACGCAAAAGTATATTGTAGTAAAGCAAGTAAAAAGCAAAATGTATGGTAGTCTAAAGCATTTCATGAACGGTGACAATAATTGAGTAAACAAAAAGCAACAAAGTACTTTCATATAAATTATTACAGACAGGTCAATTAGATCCAAAAGCAGAGGGATTTATACTTGCCATACAACACACTAGTAGGTGTTCAATGTGCCAATAGACATAATACAGTGTCTAAAATAAAATTATTCACCAAGCTATAGCCCTGTGATATAGTGCTAAATGAACAGAAAACATTTATGCTTTTCTTTGTTTTAATGAATGATTAAGACACATATAGCAGATGTCGTTTGTTTAGGTTAGAGTAGTACTAAGTTAAGCCAGTTGACGCCTGTTGATGTCAGCTTTTGATACTTTAAAAACTGCTGACATTATTGCTTTTAGCAAATTATGTGGTGTATTTTCTAACCATGGACAATGGACTAAAAGTTTCAATAAAGGGTTCAATAAAGTTTATGCAAGCAACAAGTGTTTTTCGTTTACTCTCACAAAATTATCTTGCTTTCATAAAAATTTCAACATATAGTCTACAATCGCAGACCTAGTGTCTTCACATGTTTACTTTCAACTGTAATAGAAAATATATATTATATAAATACAAGATGTTGAAACGATAGCCCATAACGAACCAGATACAACGCTTTAAAATAAAATAAAATTACTATGAATGGTAGTGAAAAGACTACAGAAAGAGTGACAAGTTCATCCCGTTCATTACACCAATGATGGATATCACTCCACAATCGTTAATGAATCGCCTTATTCTAATTTCTCTTAAAGATAGTGTACCTATATACCCAATCACAAAAAGCAGTTATACTTTATTCACGCAATATAACAGTATCGTTCCTAAACCAAAAATAATATCTTGATAGCCTTGGTACTGTCCCATCTACACGAAATATAAACCACCGATGAACTGAAAAGTGACTAATAAATAACAATAAAGTTTAAGCATCCCCATATGCTATAATGTTTAGTGGAAGACTCAGTAGCTTTCTGTTTTTATCTGATGTGTTACCCTTGCCGTGTCTTGTTTCCAACGTATCTCCTTTTTACTGCCCAGAATAGACTGTACCTAATTCATAATGTGTTTTCTAAAAACAATAATAACTGAATTCAGCTATAATAATAATATAATATCCATTGTATTGATGTTGAAATTAATCCAGTATATACATACAGCGTGTTTCTTTTACTGGTGATCGATTACCTATAATCTCCAATAACCTTAAAAGAATGCGGGCTTCATTTAATTTCTGGTAAACTCATGGTACGTGCTTTCCTGATGTTTACGTAGGACCAGCTGCAGCTGGTCCGGAAGCTAAGCGTCCAATTTATGCCTCCATAAGTTAAAATTTAATAATTATATATACTCTAACAATTTCTTGAATAACGAAATGTTAGATACAAGACGAGACCACTGTAATTAAGTATTTATGACCTATTCGTGATTATTAAATTTAATGAATCGTAATCATGCCAAGCAAGTTGTATCTCTAATAAAAGTAAATAGGTTTATACCACGAGAGAGTAGTAAAATTTGATTGAATATCACACCATCAGCGGAAGTCTGTAATGTAAAATTTTATTATTATTAATTTAGGGTCATTGCCATAAATTGAGACTGAATTACTGTCTACATGTAATCAAATCAGTCTGATTCTGGATGTTGGTTTTCTTATTGTGTATTTTTTCATACTTCTAAAAATATAATAAAATAATAAAAAATAGGAAAGCAGCCCGTAGACCAAGAGAACAAGAAATAATAATTTAATAACTCTCAAGTTACACAATACAGTGTCCCCTAAAGTCGTGCACAAATTCATTGTTAGATAAACAAAAGAAATTATTAAAAATTCCCGAAGCAGGTCGATTTTTGAATTTAATTTACTATTTTTTCAAATAATAATTTAATATACAGGGTGACCTATGTTCGAGTAATGACGTCATCATAATTTTTTTAAATGGAACACCCCACTTTTTTTCCAATTTTCGGATTGCCCTAACTGAGCTGATTCCAAAAATATACCACAAGTTGCTTCTAATTGTTACAGGGAGGACAACAATACCAAAATTATTTACAAATACTAAATTTATTTACAAATAATTAAACGTACTAAAAATTGGATCAAAGCACCAGAAACACCTAAATTAAATGTTCAAATTGTTGACCATTTACTGCCAAACAATGGGCCAGACGGGAAACAAATTCTTGCTGTACATTCCCAATGACTTCAGGCGGGATCGCTCGAACTTCTTACCGAATTCGTTCCTTCAAATCGTTAATACTGTTTGGTTTATTGACGTATATTTTGCTTTTTACATAACCCCAAAGAAAAAGTGGTGTTAAATCTGTTGATCTGGCGGGCCATTCCTTAGGTCCTCTTCTGCCAATCCAATGATGAGGAAACACATAATCTAAATAGCGGCGAACAGCGATGGCATAGTGCCGTAGTGCACTATCTTGCTGAAACCAAATGGTTTCATTGGGCAAATCTGGATCTTCTTCATTTGGAAATAGAACAATCAAGGAAGGAACTAAATCGAACTGAAGAAATTCCAAATATCTTGCACCATCTAAATTTCCTTCAAAGAAATACGGCCCCAAAATTCGATTATCAACAATTCCGGCCAAAACATTGACCTTTTGGGGATGCTGAGTGTGTGCTTCCATCATCCAATGTGGATTGCGATCTGACCAGTACCGACAATTCTGTTTATTGACGGTGTCATTCAAATAAAAAGACGCCTCGTCGGAGAAATTTATGCGTTTGACAAAATCCGGATCTGCCTGACATTCTTCCATCATCATTTCGCAAAATTCTGTGCGTCTGTCGAAATCATCGTCAGATAATTCTTGTACTAAGTGGACTTTGTAGGGATGATACTTGTTTCTGTAAAGAAGTCTACTTAATGTACTTTCACCCATTCCTAAATTATCTGCTACGACTCTCAGACTGGATTGCGGGTTTTCATGAATGGTCAAAAGGGCTTGTATCTGCACTTCTTCATCTACAGTCGGTCAGCCAGATCTGGGCATATCTTTAACATGACCATGATTTCGAAACTTTGCTTCAGTTCGGCTAACCGTGGATCGATTTATTGGTGGACGATTGGGATGACTTTCATTAAACAGAACACAAACTTCCTCATGAGTTCGAATTCTATCACCATATCCGATCATCATAAGAATTTCAATCCGTTCGGTTTCACTTAGAATCATGTTTTTTAATTAATTTAACAATACTGTAACGTTTGTCTAACCTCCAAACAGATTAAACCAGCTTGTTCGACAAAACAACACAAATCTTTATTGTCACTAGATACAATCTTCAACTCGTTTTCACACCTGTCAACACAAATTCCTTAGTTTGACGTTTCAGTTTAACGCGCTCACGCTTTCCACTAAAAACTCCCCGTCCTCTTGAAATCGCGAGTATTTATATATTTTTCAAGCTTCTGGAATATTCGGGAGCTTCTTTTTGGATTCCGGAACATAATGGAACGATTCTATGACTTAAATGAAAATTCTAGATTAGAAACGTCAACCTAAAGATTTTACAAATATTAATTTATAAACAATAAGAAATGAATTAACAAAACAGACATTCACTAGCAAGGTAGGTGAGCTTCCGTAACAATACTCAATATTTTAAGGAAGAATCATTCAAAATGGATTTACTTGTACAATCTTAACAAACTATTTAAAAATGATTGCCTGCAAGAAATACACGAGCACGTTCTATCAGGCAGATAAAATTAAAAAAGTATCAAAGAAATTATAGCAAAAAATAATGACATTTTAAAATGATATGTCTTGCTTTGATCCAATTTTTAGTACGTTTATTTATTTGTAAATAAATTTAGTATTTGTAAATAATTTAGGTATTGTTGTCCTCCCTGTAACAATTAGTAGCAACTTGTGGTATATTTTTGGAATCAGCTCAGTTAGGGCAATCCGAAAATTGGAAAAAAAAGTGGGGTGTTCCATTTAAAAAAAAATTGTGATGACGTCATTCTAGAACATAGGTCACCCTGTATATTAAATTATTATTTGAAAAAATAGTAAATTAAATTAAAAAATCGACCTGTTTCGGGAATTTTTAATAATTTCTTTTGTTTACCTAACAATGAATTTGTGCACGACTTTAGGGGGACACTGGATAGTCAGATTACAGAAAACATACGCTGGTAGAAAGTTAGAAAGTAAAGTGTTCAATCATAAATATTTACGTAGTTTATTGGTTGAAAGTTCCTCAATATGTTTTCTATTATTTTTAATAATGTGTTCTTCTCAGAGCGAGCTAAGAATATTTTTTAAAACTGCACTCATTATGTGAGAATACCGTAATCCTCAGTATATCCCCATGGAAGCAGCATCTGCAATCTTATAAAAACGTTATGTAATAAAACAACAAAGGAAGGAGGAAAGAGCAAAGTAAATCCTGACAGAAATTCGATATCAGTACAAAGTATCACTAGAATCGAACAAGATTTCATTCGGTTTGATTTAGAAGATGTATCAATAAAATAAGCTCTCAATTGGGGATTCTAACGAAGTTGTCAGAAACAGCATTCACTGGTGGTTGTTGCTCTTTAACAGGATTTTCAGTTAAGGAAATGTTTAGTAGATAGTAAAAGTAAAATTAAAGAATTAAAGAAAACTATACGTAATTATACTATTTTAAAGAAATTATATTATATATTATAAAGAAAACTATGTAATTATTGTTTTATTTACACACGTGCAAATGTGAAATAATTGATATCTGCCCAACAATGAGGAACTCAATATCTTAAAACTTTATTCAGATTTATGAAAAAAGAGCTGAAACGAGGATGTCGTAGTTTAATTGGATATTTAGACTGTGTACTATTAAAACGTTGATTTTATTAACTAATTTAAAATATTTTTTAACGATTAAAGTTGTTTTTATTTAAAAGAAAAAGCAGATACGTTACATCATAGTGAAGTTAGAAGAACTTATTGCTGTATAGGTGGCAATTTCATCGATACGGTTCAATTCTATTTACAATAGAATTTTTACGTTAGTAATTTAATTTACTAGGTATGTTTTGTTTACAATGCTTTCAGTTACGAGTATGTGATGCAAATTAGACGTCTGTGGCGATATTGTAGATATTCCATTTATGCATTGTCATTTGAAGTTCGCACTCGCTGTAATAAATTTGATTAAATTCTCTCTCGGAACTAGAAAATGCTTGATGTATCTACTTATTTTCAAAATATTGCCTTTGGTTGCAAATAAAAATAAATCGCAAGAACGTCTGAGAAATTTCAAAAGTTTCTTTTAGGAGATACTGAAGTTACTTTTCTGCTTATATTTTTAATGATACATGAGAAACAGTAGATTACAAAAGTTGCACTTGCTCTATTCCTTGATATAGAAAATTCTACTCCATATGTAAAATTGCTATATTATGAGAAATTTACACGTAACAGTGACTGCTTTTTCACCAGATAGGCCATACCAGAACGTGACAAACAAGTGAGAATTAAACTTCATAAAAATAGGTGTGCAAAAGCAATATCACAGAAGTATTCCAGATTTCCAAGTGATTTCCCGTTTTAAACCATATTCCAGAAGAAATATTAACAATTGCAGTGTTTGAAGATAAGGGTGGATAAACTGCTCAACCTGCACCTGCACCATTTGCGGTAATACTTCTTATAATTAGGAGAATGAGAGAAGGCGGGAGTAATTCCATTCCCGGTAATCCTCGAAAACATACAATTTGAAACACCCTGTACGGCTTAAACTTGCCAATGACAAGTTGTTCATGTAAAAGTACTCGATTAATAAAGCTCTGTTATTGTCTTGACTGTTAATAACCCATACAGTATCATCAAATTGGCTAAAATTTTCATATTGTTCGTTTCATTGGATTACTCACATATATCTTCGACCAACTATCTCTCTGTACTCATCTCTCGCTTCTTGTCTCGTATTTCTATCAGTTCACCTTAATATACTAGGCATGGATTATCTCAAGTGTATGTGTGTAACATCTACTTTGCTTGTAGTGGCGAAATACAGTGAAATACACTGTAGTGCCCTCTTTGGGTCTTTGCTACTACCTGTCTGACAATTATTGTCTAATTGACAGACAGATAACGATCTGCAGAAAAGCAGATGCCATTACAGCGACCTCTATTGTCTTTAAGGAAGACAATTCTACTTAATTATTGGAAGGAGATGCCGAAAACAACTACCCCACGGGCAATATGCCCCGAATGGCGTTCCATTACATCAACATCTCCATGGATGTCGCCACATCCTTCATCAAGACCAAATACCAGACAATGACCGGTTTCGATCTTGTTATGATCTGATCAGATTGCCATAGGCATCGGAATCGATATCCTTCCAATAATCTACTTTGTGTATGAACATGTTACTTTCCATTTAATTTACTTTTCTTTTAATAATACCCTAATTTTTCGTTCATAGTATCTACTCCATAAGCGAAAACACATGAATTCAACAATACAACGAGTTATTTGGTTGGTATATTTAGAAAGCGTTCAATGTAACGTTTATTATGAAACCGTATAGAATTCAACACTGCTTAGAGAACAGATTCATTGTTATCAGGGCTCAAAAAGGTGATAATTGCTGGTTCTCTCAAAACCCTCTGTTTACTTCATAAAGTAATTAATTAATCAGACAGCTCAAGAATGTTATTAATAGCTAGCGGATTCAAGTCAGAATGATTATGTGCAGTCCATTCTTTTAAAAGTATTTTATAAAACTAGATTAACCAAGCAACTTCTTACAAATATGCAGGGGGAAATAATTATTTGGAATCGATGTTTCTCCTGTATTTTTATATTTTTCACAGATACAAATCTTGCCTTGTTCCAGTAAAAAGTATTTATTTATTATTCTGTCAGTATAGATTCAGAGCCGAATTACTAAAACAATCAGATAGTGTGCAGAGCTAGTTAAAAAAGTAATTATTTCTGGGCGATATTGCGGTTGGAATAATTATAAAATCCTTACCGGAAAACAGGATTTTATGACATTTATGGGGGATTTTAAAATAAAACATCTTGTACCTGTCATAAGCATAGTTTCACCGAAAGTTGGTACACGAACTTTGCTCATTTGTGCGAATTTTAAATATAATTTTAGCTCTACATCTTCGTTAGTGATTTAATTCCAGCTGAGGTGTATTTGAAACTTACGATAGAAGCAGAATAGGTACTCTGTAAAATAAAACTAAGATAGAAGCACTCAGCTTTTAATGGTCTTAACTGCCGTATTCCAGATAAGATTAAATTTTAATGGTTTTAGTGTGCCGTGTACGTTGAAGAATACGCTTTTTTTAAATAAAAAATCTTTCATCAGTTCACAGAAAGAACTACGAGTATGATTAACAATTTTTAAATGAAATACTAAATGAGATCCTTAATGTATTTGTTGTCTATCAGATAATAATTACAAGAACAAAAGCACAAGAAAAAATAACTAACTAGAAGATATCTCGCAGGCGGCACCTTTCAGGCAGTTCGTTGTTGTCTGTTGGCTGCCCTGCATTTTGTGTTCTGTCAAGTGAAGTGTGCTTAACCTAACTTTCGTTTTGTGTTTTGATTAATTTGATTTAAAATGTATAAAATTGAAGAGGAATATTTTAAGGCTGATTCAGACAACCTTCCAAGAGTTGACAGTGAAATGGTTAACGATTTCTAGGTCACAAATATGAACTTTCTAAGTGCTGAAGTGCGCAATGTTAAGACAAGAAGGTTAGTTTTTATAACCTAAGTTATCAAATCATCATTTAGTTGATTCTCAAGGATTGTTAACGTAAACAGTTAACAATACTTGGTTGATTCTAACATAGATTGTGCAGTGTTGTCACCTTTAGCGAAAAATACATAAAAACTATTTTGCTCAAGGGATAAATTGTAAAATAATCATGTTGATTTGGTTTAGTAAAAATTTATCGAGAATATTTCACCTAAAATACATATTTTCATTTCAAAATGACCATTTCACCTAAAAATACATAATATTTTCATTTCAAAATTACCAGAATGTAAATTTAATCGTTGCCAAGAAAAAAGGAGTCTCACACTCCAGTATTGGTTACTGGAGTGTGATGTCAGCGAACCGCGCAGTTTGAAATGATTCATGAAGACCGGTCACTTTGCACTTTGATAACTTCACTTAATTACAATTAATTAATTACAATTCTTTAATAAATTGGGTTGATTCTACCTTTACTTATGTACCAGTTTAACGTTTCATATTAATAAAATAGTAAAATTCAATTTAGTCGAAAAGGCCCATATGTAATTCATGCTTGGCGGTTCGAATTTATATAAATATTAAACGTACAATTTTGATTGCTGGAAATATTTATAGCGAGAACACCATTCTCATAAGATTCTGGAAAGGTCGAACTTGATGAGGTGGTCAGATTGGATTATTTGCTTTCGTGCTGACAAGAAGTATCTGTTTAGATGCAGCAATCTTCTTAGAAACAGATTCTTCTATGTAGGTCTCGGCCACAGACGACGATTTTCACCCGCCCACGCGTTTCAAAGTTATCAAATCAAGACCAGCATTTGCCAGCATCGTAATTGAAGAACGGCGAAAACAGTGGCCCATATATTTTTCCGAGTTTTCCAAATTCAGAAACTTGGCAATGGTCTTGGGAATTTTATAGATGGTATTTCTTCCCACAGGTTGGACAGTACACTTTTTCATTCGGTAGTTGATGAAAAACTTGTTATGAGGCACATTATTAGGACGCAAGGCCATATATTTTTATATAGTACAGTGCTTTCGAAAGGTAACAAATAAATTCATTATTTTAGAAATTGAGAAGTTTTCGAAAAAATCCCCCAACACGTCGATTTTGTTTTTAAAAAAGGCACTTTTTGACATACGACCCATATTTGTTGTTCCAGATATGGCGTCATCGACAGTTTTTTTAAATAGCAACCCCCAATTTTGACCACGCCATTTGAAAGAGCGTATCATTCTACATACGCATCATGAAAAATTATGATGTTACATAACAAAAATTTGAAGAAAATAATGTATGAAGATCTTAAAATTTTATTTTCAAAATACTGACAATGATAATGATTATGTAAAAAATCGACTAAATTAAATGTTCAAATTGTGCACCGTTGGCTGCCTAACAGTAGCCAACATAACTGGTGCAAGATATTTGGATTTTCTTCGAGACGACCTCATTCCTGCACGAATAACTTTATATCCAAATATAGAGGGACGTGATCTTCCAAGAAAAGACATGTTCTTTCAACAAGATGGTGCACTTCCCCATTATGCAGCACCTGTCCGTGTTTATTTAGATGAGCTGTTCCTGAATCTTTAGATAGGGAGAAAGGGGCCGATTGAGTGGCCAGCCAAATCGTGTGATTTGACACCCCTAGATTATTTTTTGTGGGGATACTTAAAAAGCAAAGTATACGTTACTAGACCGGTTAATTTAGAAGATTTAAAAGCAAGAATTCGTCACGAGATACATCGAATACCTCCTGAAGTTATAGATAATGTCCAAAAAGAATTTAATAATCGTCTTGGCTACTGTCAGGCAGCCAACGGTGCACAATTTGAACATTTAATTTAGTCGATTTTTTACATAATCATTATCATTGTCAGTATTGTGAAAATTAAATTTTAAGATCTTCAAACATTATTTTCTTGAAATTTTTGTTATGTAACACCATAATTTTTCATGATGCGTATGTAGAATGATACGCTCTTTCAAATGGCGTGGTCAAAATTGGGAGTTGCTAAAATATGGGTCGTATGTCAAAAAGTGCCTTTTTTAAAAACAAAATCGACGTGTCAGGGAATTTTTTCGAAAACTTATTCCACTGTATATTCCAGAACACTCACTTCATCTTTTTTGTCCGTTATACAGAAAGAAAGATCCTTATTAGTTTTGGTATCAACAAGTATAACAATTATAACCGATCCTCGATCTTCCACATTACAAACTTGCAATTTATATAATTCATCTGATCAACAAGCTTCATACAATTCCTCTATAGCAGCCATCTGTTAATAATTGAAAAAAAAAATGAATAAATTGCTTATTTCGGCAAATTTACAAAATATTACCGTTATAAAAAGATAGGTGTCGTCCGAATCTTCTTTCAAAAAACAAAGAATATCTTCTCGTTCAAACATCTTCTACTTCTTTGGCTCGTATCTATTAGTTGCTCTTTTAAGTAATTATATTAGTTTAGAATATCTCTTAACATTTATTATCATTAGCAACTTGGTAAAATATAAAATAAAGACCTACAACTTATGATGAAATGTCACAATCCTCTTTCACTAGAAGCGTTGCCTTCAACGTGGAGTAGTAAGACCATAAATATGATTTGCTTTTCTTTGATTTTTTAGAAAGTAAGCCAACAGTAGACCTTTTTAGACACTCCAATAACATTTTTTTTGATATTCCATCTTTGAAACGCCATATATTCTTTTCATATTACACAGGGGATATTGATAAATCTTCTTTAACAAAAATACATCGTTTCTTCTCTAAATAATATGTTCGAAACTGTTTTTTCCTCTAAGCACTCTGGCGTATATACAGGGCGCCCTATTTCTTAAATGAGCAAATTAGTGCAGTTTCGTATTAGTAATTCTACGGTAAGGCGAAAAATTATATACGGGGGAAGGTTGAAAAGTTATTGACAAAAAGCGAAAAATCCAACTTTTCTATTATCCCTCGTAACTCGTTCATTTGAAGAGTTAGAGAAAAATGCTTCACATGTTTTTTGCAGTATTTTTCATGTAAAATGACATGCACTTGCTACTTTTTATATATCTCTTAAAATGGTTGAGAATCACAGTAAAATATATTTTTTTTAAATGTAATGGATAGGTGGCTGTGACATTAACCGAAAGTCCCCTTTTTTCTCTTTCAGATGATATAACATAGTCCATATTTTATCCTTACAAAAGTAATAATAATCGTTGTTTTTAAAGAAAGTTTATTGTCACATCAAGAATGCTATGGATTATGGAACAAAAGAATGTTTTGAGAACAGAAATTATTAATTAATTAATTATATTGAAGTAAATGTTCGAAATGACCACCATCCTGTTGGATACATAGTAAGCAACGTTTCTGGATACTTCTTAAAACATTATTTATTGTATGTCCATGTATGCTTCTAATTGCATCTTGAATCCTGACTTTTAGATCCTCTATATCTAGAGGAGCTGTCACATAAACTTTATCTTTCAAAAACCCCCAAAGAAAGAAATCTAAGGGGGTCAAATCAGGTGTTCGCGCTAGCCAGTCGATATCCATTCTATTTCCTATAACATTATCAAACTGTTCATGTAAATATTGTTTTACCTCGCGGGAATTATGCGCAGGTGCTCCATCGTGTTGGAAGTATTTAAGATTTCTAAAAATATGAAGTGGTAATTCATTTAAATATTCCTCTGTTAGAGTATTCCTTAGAAAATGAAGGTAATTATTCGCATTCAAATTATCTTCGTAAAAATATGGGCCAATAATTTTGCCACAAAAAATTCCACACAACACATTTATCCCAAATTGACGTTGATTTCTTCTTTCAGAAACAAGATGTGGATTTTCTCGGCACCACATTTTGTTATTATGGCGGTTAAAAATACCATTGTTGGTAAATCTACTTTCATCACTGAATAAAATCTTTTTCCAGAAGTCTAGATCCTCTTCGCATTTTGAAATGTACCATCGACAAAATGTCATCCTTCTTTGATTATCAGCTGGATATAAAGTATTGCATATGGAATAATGATAAGGCTTTAAATTGTTACCTTTTAAAATAGCTCTTACAGTTTCCTTGGAAGTTTCTTTCATCCTTAGGCTTTGAAAAAGAACCGTATAATCGTATATTATTTTCCAGCTGTCTAAATATTCTATGATGGGGTTGTCTTCGTTCCATGTAAGTTTCAAAATAAAGATTCGCTGCAGCTTGTGCATCTCGATTTTGGTTATAATAACAAAATAGCATATCATTTTTCTCTTCGTTGGTGTACATATTTGCAACACTATTATTTTGTATGCAGTATTAATAATAAACAATAAACTACTTAACAAAAACTAAAAATGTCACTTATGATCTGTCAATAATTAAATGCCAACTAGACGTTTTTAAAAATATCAGGAATCTTATTTTTTGTTTTATTTCCATAGCATTCTTGATGTGACAATAAACTTTCTTTAAAAACAACGATTATTATTACTTTAGTAAGGATAAAATATGGACTATGTTATATCATCTGAAAGAGAAAAAAGGGGACTTTCGGTTAATGTCACAGCCACCTATCCATTACATTTAAAAAAAATATATTTTACTGTGATTCTCAACCATTTTAAGAGATATATAAAAAGTAGCAAGTGCATGTCATTTTACATGAAAAATACTGCAAAAAACATGTGAAGCATTTTTCTCTAACTCTTCAAATGAACGAGTTACGAGGGATAATAGAAAAGTTGGATTTTTCGTTTTTTGTCAATAACTTTTCAACCTTCCCCCGTATATAATTTTTCGCCTTACCGTAGAATTACTAATACGAAACTGCACTAATTTGCTCATTTAAGCGTTTTTGTATCTCTACTAATAAAAAAGTTACCCATGCAACGGGTCAAGAAATAGGGCGCCCTGTAACTAATAACTAATATTCACTTATTATGTATTTCTTGGGGAAATAGTTTCCAACCTGGCTTTGGCAGCATCGATATTTCAAAATAAGCCAATCTTTTACAGTAAGTTCACGTTTCATAACTTAACCATCACCATTTTCTAGTATAGGGGACCCAGTAATTTCAACAACTTGAGAATAATAAATTATACCGTTGCTCTTTTAATTAAAATACGCAACAGGTTAATCAATAGTTTATACTGGTTAGGCATTTCAGCGAACGAAAATTAATTTGGTTCAGTTTTCCATTAATATTAAAATTACCCTTCCAGCCAAATGATTTAAGAAAAAAATTGGACCAACTTTTTTATACCATCAAATTGTATGCCTTATATAAGGGCGAACCTCCATAGGCACTTAGCGTTTATACAAGGTGTCCACCTAGTGCGCGTAAGTCCAATATCTGGGTTAATAAAAGAGATAACTTAATTTTTTTTTCTTCAGGGTTGTCTAATATCCCGAGCTGCACAAAATGAAAATATATTTACATATTCAGGGTGTTCAGTTTTTCCTGGACAGGTACCAACTTCGTTTTTCTAAATGGAAATATATATTTTTTATTGCTTTTTCGAACTAAACCCTTGATTTTAGTAGGACTTTCATCAGCCTTCCCTATACCTAACTTAAACTGTTTTTGAAATATTGACGGGTGAATATTGACATTTTTGCAACTTTGACACCCTATAAAATCTAAACGGTTTGAGATCAAGCAAAACGGTTTGCACATTCCTATCTTAACTTTTTCTAAGCTATCGTTTGATACTAATTTCAAATGTATCCAGGAATTAAAAATTTTCCGAAAATTTTGAAAATTTTTAATTCTTGGATAAATTTGAAATTAGTATCAAACGATAGCTTATAAAAAGTTAAGATAGGAATGTGCAAACCGTTTTGCTTGATCTCAAACCGTTTAGATTTTACAGGGTGTCAAAGTTGCAAAAATGTCAATATTCACCAGTCAATATTTCGAAAACAGTTTAAGTTAGGTATAGGGAAAGCTGATGAAAGTCCTACTAAAATCAAGGGTTTAGTTCGAAAAAGCAATAAAAAATATATATTTTCATTTAGAAAAACGAAGTTGGTACTTGTCCAGGAAAAACTGAACACCCTGAATATGTAAATATATTTTCATTTTGTGCAGCTCGGGATATTAGACAACCCTGTAGAAAAAAAAATTAAGTTATCTCTTTTATTAACCCAGATATTGGACTTACGCGCACTAGGTGGACACCCTGTACATATAATCGATATGAGCAATGTGGTCTGGGGTTAGTACCTACTGTGTGGGTGATCATTCAGGGAAGACCTGCCAAGCCTGCCCCGCACTTTTTACGGGCCTATACGTCGGGGACTGCATTATTAACTTTGAGTGAATCAATGAAATTTGACAACTGCATTCTCAGAGGTCAAGATATGCAGTAACCTTGTATATCATGAAACAAGACCTTATACAGGGTGATCCATTGCAGATGAGCGAACCAAATATCTATTTTTGAAATGGTAACCTGTATTTTTCAATTGTAATGAAGCACATTTTATTTAATATAAAATTTAATAGATCCGGCACCTGTAATTATTTATATTATAATTGCGCGATCAAATAAAATACCTGAAACAACATTTTTTAAGATCAGAGAAATATAATTTTCCACGCCAGCCCAACTTGAAGAGAGACGCACGCACTCGTGCCTTATGCCTGCTATAATGTCTAGAATGAGCAGCGCACCAGTCCAGCTGACACCTCCGTCGGTTATTATAGCCGACTACTGTCGGCTATAATAACCGTGTGGCAATGTGTCAGTGTGACTCAAAAATAAATGTGTGGCAATAATAGCGAGCTATAATATTGTGCAGCCCTTCTGTGTAAGATTTATAGCATATACGTTTTATGTATATATACGCCTTCATGGGCGTCGCCAAAGGGAAGAAAGGGGGGTGATCGAGGAAGTACGTCACATAATTTGAAAAATAGCCTATAAATGAATATTCACAAATAAAATTTATTTTAATTTGTTAGTCATCAACGTACAAAACAAAATATCGAGTACCATTATCTTTTTTTGCCACCACCAATAAAAAAGATGCCAGATCAGTTTCCTGAGTGATTTGAGGAGACCATACTTGACAATTCCTTTTTGCCCCTCCGAAGCGATGACTAATAATATAATCGTATGTCGTATGTGTGTAAATGTCCTACCAACGAAAACGTTGTACACCTGTGCAATATCCCAAAGGTTTCCTACTTAGTTTTTCGTTTAAAGGCTCCCCCAAACCAACGCGAATTATTCGCAACGGATTCGTGACGGAAAGTTCGCAGCGAAATTCGTGGCGGAATCCGCAGAGAACCCCACACCAAAGCGAATATAATCGCATCATATGCGTCATATTTTCAGTATCGAAAAGGTTGATTGCTATTGCTGAAAACGAAAAATAAACAATTTGTACTTGTACTTACATACTTACCTATCATACAAAAATATGTATACATCATCGGATGAAGAAAAAGCATTTGTGCTGCTTGCATTGGAAGAAGACAATTTAAGGTAAAATTATTATTATTCTTTAAAAATAAATGTGTTGATCATATTATGTATCTAACCTTAAGAAGAAAAGAAAATGGGTTTACGACATTAATAAACAAAGACGACAATATGGGGAATTTCATACATTAATGCCGCAATTACGAAAAGACGTGTATCTATGTTATATTTTTGTTACTTTTTTCGAATATTTTTGTAATCGTCATGAGAAAGGTCGTCTAATATTGGATACTTTTGCACTATTTCAATGATTTTTTCCATTTTATTAATTACTTTCTTAGTTAAGAGACTGCGAAACTACTACGGATCCGAGAAAAAACGCAGCCGATTGCGAACAAATACTCCGTACGAAATAAGCGCAGATAATTCGCAGTCTAAACGAAAAAAATCGTGTTGGTCTGAACTTGCATATTTAACGCAATGGAAACAATATGATGCGAATCGCAAGCGGTGCGAACTTCCGCAGGTGTTGCGATTATCCGCGTTGGTTTGGGGGAGCCTTTACTGCTATTTTATGATGCAATTAAGGCAAATCAAATTAATTATTTTATTATTTTTTACATTATACTTTCCATATTAAAAACATCTACGAAATGATACTAAATTTTTCCTTTATTTTAATAAAAAAATGTGTCATTTTAAGGTGAATGTTAAAATCTCAATTTTTAATGTAATGAATCTGTCAATTATCAGAGGATACATAAAACAAAAAAACATACAAATACAGACAAATAAAACAGCAATATAAGTCTGTCGTCGTAGATTTTCACGGTACTTGCACTATCAAGCTGTTGGGCTTTGTCTTATGTCTGTCTCTCCCAGAACACTCAAATCTAATAATTGTTTTGAAAAAAACACAGTCCTCATTTAAGTGTTTCAAGAAATATATAGAAAACCTTCTATATACTAGTATTTGGGCTTGTTAGGCCTTTCTCAATGATTTCACGATGTTTCATAAAGAACCATCCGCTTCCAGTATCTACTTTACTAAAATCTAAGGCGTTATGCAGAAGTTTTTTCATTATTGTACTAGCATGTTTAGTTTCGTTTTTTCAACGAAACTAAAGATGTTTTTACTATTCACTGCCAAGTGAATAGAAAAATTATGTTTTGTTGTTTGAAAGCAAATGCTAAAAATATTATTTCGCTCCTCCCTAGAGGTTTTGGAGGCGACGCCAATGTACACCTCATATCATTGGTACCTTCGTACCATTCTACTAAAACGTGTTCTGTAAAGATAAAGTAATTATTTTGTAAAGTCTAATATTTACTCTCTCTGAACGGAACCCCTTGTGAACATAAAATAAATTTCATCAGAACTAAATCTAAGTTAAGCAACTTCTCCATTATTCTACTACCTAAACTCAAACTTTGCGATGAACACTTTTATCTGTTTAGTCTGATCAAACAGTAAAAGCGAGAGCCTTTTTACAGCAAATAATAATAACAAATTGCTGTGCATCCCATTTCATGCCAAGTTTAAAACTGCAGCGCATAATCTAATTTCAAAAACTTTCTTGTGTTGTATTCTATCTAGGCGACGTAATGCGGTTGTCAGTATACTATTATACCTGCAAAGGATGTTGGTGGTTTAGGGGTTATTTATTTCACTTTAGTAACTTCGTTTACGAAGTTTGAAAACCAATTAAATTAGCGAAGTTTCAGAACTTCCATCAACGCCGTTAAAAAATTCTGAAGTGATTTTTGCTGTTAATGAATGCTGCAACCAACGTGTTGTGTCCACTTTATGGAAACTCGTTTGTAGTAAGTAATCTTATGAATTATGCATCAATGGACAACAAATTAAATTGTTTATATCTTTCTTTATATAGGGATTAAGCCAAAAGTTATAAGAGGTAAATTATCCTCGTTACCTATAATCCTAGGTAGCAAAGGAGTAACTTTATTGTGTTTGTTTATTAATGATTTATTAATTAAATTTATTTATGCGAGGGAACCAAAATACTTGTGTTTTTTAAATAATTTTTTACTTTGACATGAAATTAACTACTTTTAGAAAGTCGTCATTTCTCATTCGCCCAAGCGATTTAGACGATTGATAATTTTTCGACAGAAACGTTTAACGCCCTCTGGTGCTTTAGCTTTGCGTTTTTGTAGGTGAAAGAACTTAACCCAAAATCAACTAACAGAATGAATTGGTTAACATTTCAGGAAATCCTGTAAACAAACAAAAACACTGAAAAACACACACTCACTTTTCAGACAGGTGAAACCACCTAAGCTTAGAATCAAACGTAGTCGGCATACCTAATAATATATCTACAAGGTCTTCTTATTAAAAAAAGTAATGCCAACATTTATAGATATGGAATTGTATACTAAGTAATAAAAGAATTAATGAAAAGGCTGCCATATTGTTTTTTTTATCTTAAAAAAATTGAATATGTGTTTCAAAGTTGGACAAAATAAAACTAAAACACTGTACAATACTTCGCGTCTGTACAGATCATTTACATTTTTTCTATATCTCTCAAAATAAGAAAGGTACAGAGCCTTGTTGAAATAGGCAAAATTTCAAAATAACCCTGTAATTCTAAAGCATGTGACAATAGTAATGATCTGATAGCACCATCAACCAAGGCCTTGAAAAAGTATGTCGGGACTGTGCGATTCATTTGTCTGTAGGTTCAAAAGTGAGAGGGCCGAAAACCAGACCCTCCACTGCGACCATATGGTCTATTGTGGCTCACACCTACTTATATTTAACCCAACAGGCCCAGCCTCTTAATGAAGCTGATCACCTTTGTGGTGAGAACATATTCAGATCCTGTGGCAGAAGTTGTCCTTTGCCAAATTTTGAGTATCTGATCCTTTCCTTGAGATTCTGCCGTTTCATCATCTTCTAAGCACAAGCGGCACTCAGCATCTTCTGCTAGACCGAATTTGTACAGATGGTATAATATGATAATTTATCCATAACTTTAACACTTTATAAGATACCCTGGATTTTCATAAAAATTGGACTGCTCTGTACAGTCACTATTTTTGGTGCCCATGTCTCAGTTCCAGGTTCTCAGTTTCCATTACATATTCTTATTCGCGATTGAATTTTCGTCACAACGATATGTCACAAGTTGACATTTGGGAATCATAATATAATATGATATAACCAATAACCTTCTAAACGTTGTGGGAAAAGTTATAAGGGACAACGTATGCGAAACTGTCATCATTCAATTTTATGAAGGGACCGAGGGTCGCCGAACGAGAAGGATTATTTTTATTTATAAAGGTTGTGACACTTTTCCCTACACCAGCAGTGGCCAAGGGCTTTAGGGTAATATAAAATAAATCTAAGTCGTGTTTATATCATAGTAGGGATTAAATTAAAGTCATAATTCTTAACTGTAAAGAAATTATGATGGGTTGCGATTGTCACTAAATTATAAAAATGTGTTTTCATAGCCGACGGCTGTCTAGTGAATTGCGCGTTCAATTGTAAAAGATAATTTAGTTCTTAAAAAACTTTCACTGAGGCCTCCAGTTAAATTAAGAATTATATCAAGGAAATGGTAAGGATAGGTATATAAAAACTTATTTAATTTAATTTTTGTGGTTAAAAGTCAGAAGCAATGAAAGTTTCAAAATAAAATGGAAACAGTAATATTTTCATTCATATGAATGAATGAAAATTAAAAAAGTTTCTGAAAAACAATGGAAATCTATATTATTACATTTCTGTGATGTTGGTATACATTTATATCACATGTGTTATTTTCAAACCAGTTAAAGCAAAGTTCAAATATTTTGTATAAGTCAATACATTTTATATTTTTTATAGTAGGTATGTCACACTTCACCAAACTATTACTAATAATAACAATAATAATAATAATAATAAAAATAAAAATAATAATAATAATAATAATAAGCCTGATGTAGTTCTCCTCGACCACCAGCTCAAGACAATGTTTGTCATCGAGTTCACGGCTCCTGCCGAGACCAACATTGTCTTGAAAGAGAAGGAGAAATGGACGAAATATTGAGCCCTTCTCTTCGACCTCCGCAGACTCCATCCAGAACATACTGTGAAGCTTGTGGTACTGATAATAGGAGCTCTCGGTGGAGCAAGAGATACACTGCTTTCGGAACTGAAAATCATACCGACATGCCGAAATTCGGCAGATCTTCTAGCCGAAAGAATGCAGAAGGCGTTCATTCTGGGCTCATTACGTCTACTCTGGGCACATGAATCCCGGACTCAGCGGCCGACCCTGAGAATCGGAGCCAGGGAACCGGTCGACTGGGTCGAAAAATAATAATAATATAATTTGTTTATTTGTCCAACAGTGTATACATCAATTACAAAACAAAGTATAATAGAAAAAGATGAAAAAATCAAAAAGTAAATAAGTAAATAAATATAAATACAAATAATATAAATATGCCGCTACTTAGAAGAGTACCTAACAATAACATACACATAAATACATATGCACACCTACAATATAACTGAAAAATATAAATGGGCGCTTAATTTCAATTTAATTAAAATCTTATAATGTAAAGCTGATTAATGTTTCTAAAAGCAGAATGTAAGATTTTTACATTACAGTTAAAGATATCGCAGGGGTTAGAAATGCTAGGAGCACGATTGACATCTAACTGCTAGAAAATTTAACTGGTTTAATATATCAGGACGGTCAATATTGTTGTGTAAGAATGCATGTAAAATTTCAGACTATAGAAGTGTCTTTTGAATTGGAGAAAGTCGAAATTAAAACGAGTTAACAAAAGTTCATAGTTATAGCCTCTTACAGAATATCTACTGTCTAAACGAAACCTGAGGAATTTTAAAAACTTTTTTTAACCGATAAGATTGACGTGAATATTATACATAGGATTCCAAATAAGTGAACGGTAGATACCCTAATTTAGAGAGGGCATATGCATAAAATAATTTAAACAGTACATCATTACCAAAAAAATCACGCCTATGCCCTATCACAAAACCTAACATTCTAAGAGTAGAAGAAATTATATGTTGAATATGCTCGCAAAATGTTAACTTGTCGTCAAAGTAAATCACCCAAACCAAATAACCCAAATCCTTAATGGTCCTTGCGCGTATCAAAAAGTCTGAGTTAATTTCATAGTTGAAAACTACAGGATTCAATTTACATGTCAAAGAAATGATTTCACTTTGACATATTTAAATTCAAGTAATGCACAATCATCTGTACCTACTCGAAATAGAAAAATATAATTTTAAATCATCCGCATAGATTAACTGATGGTAATTGAGAAGAGTGGTAATACCATTAATAAAAATAGAGAATAGTAGAAGACCCAGATTAGAATCCTGGGGTACTCCAGAAGTAATAAGGTAGTGACTAGAGCTTAATCTATTATAAGTGACATATTAGAAACGACTTGATAAATAGAAGCGAAAGTGCTTTAGCAAGTTATCACAAAATCTGTAATTCTTCAGCTCGTGTAAAGGTATGTTATGATCAATCCTATCAAAGCCCTTCGAGAAATCACTATAGAATACATCCACCTGACCGTGATGATTAATGACGTTAGAAATAAATTGCCTAATAGAAACAAGATTTGTGTTGGTTGATGATTCACAGGAATGGTCCGAAACTCCGAACTGTTTTAAACTTTGTCTTGCCAAAAGGGTGTATTTGTCACCAGGCTTTACTAATTATTGCTCAGAAGTACAAGAATGAAGGCCAGAAGGCTATAAAGTGGATATCTGATACATTACAATTATTAATGTGCACAGTAGTTAACAAATAAAAGAAAATTAGTAAGCAGTATTTTTAGACTAATCTAAAATCACGACTTTCACTGATCAATAGGCGAACGTTAATTATCACACTAAATCCGTTTAATGTTGACAATTTTCTTCTGACTACACAATCTTGTTTCCTGCGTTTAATATTCGAAATAAAGGCGGAGGCGCGCGGATCAGCGACCGATAAGTGTCCGTCTCAGATATTTCCACTCTTACCTCTTATGGAGCACTTGATTTGCCATTTGTTTGAATTGTTGCATTAATTATTGCAAATTATATCTAGTTGGTTATCCAAAATTTGAAATTCAATTTCTGTGTGTTAGCTAGTCTGTGCGGTTTTCCTTCGCGAGGATTTCTAGAGGTTTCTTATCAATAACACGTAAAAAATTAAGGCTAACATGATTAGTTTTTGAGATTTTGAAAATTCATTTTTGTAAAATTCGGGCTTGTTTGAAGCGCTACTGAAATAAAAAGCACACTTTCTGGCAACTTTTTACGCTCTATCGAATGGCGTTTTTTAAGTAGTGTTTCGTCTCTTCAGAACCAGAATCAAATTCAATAATAACTGTCACTCGACAGCATTTTTCCTTGCGAGTTCAATGATGTATCATATGCTATATTTTACTTGTTCCATTAACTGTTCATTATTATTTCTTAATTTATTGTTGTTTTGTAAATTGTTCTTTATTTTTGTTAATTGTTATTTTTTGGTCATGATTTCTTCCTGTTCATTATTTTTTTGTTAATATATACAGACAGACGCAGTTGAGTTTGATGATGGTTTTTTATGTTCAAAACATGAACAAACGATAACATACATGAGGACCGTGTTAGAGAAAAACGTAGTTGATGATGGTTCTAAATAGATGAAAGGTTACTTTAAAAAACTGTTCAGTGTTCACGCCATTCGACAGAGTGTAAAATGTTGCTATGAGAAGGTGTTTCTTTTTTTCAATAGCCCTTCTAACAATCTTGAAATATTTCAAAAAATAATCATGTTAGCTTTGATTTTTTGAGGGGATATTGTTGGTCACGCAAAATTACGCAACTTTGCCCCAATTTAACTTTGTCTCTACCTCTAGTGGTTTCTAAGATACCCATGCATCTAATTGGAAACACACTGTATAGATTATTTTATGTCAAACAGTATTATAGAATTAAGAATAAATATAGAGTTAAGTTTAACATAGTTTAACGTTCATTTTAGTTAAAAGTTTCTTGAATGACTACTAAAACCCACTACTATTAAATTTCAATTACCTGTTATTTGCTTTCATTGTTTCTAGGCTTAAAATTTAGCGGATCAGGAAATATTTGAATTCTATGCATGTACACCTAGCAGGATTTCCATTAGCGGACAAAAGGAACAGGCACTAAATCGCAAAGGATTTCTGCAAATTGTCTAACCGCATCGAATTACTATTCTCTTCTAGTTACCTATAGTGGAGAGTTTAATACGAACTGTGAATTAATTAGGTTTAGTTCAAAGAATAGCGGTAAAGTAGAGAAGTTTCAAGTGCTCGCATTTCCGTAGAAATTCCTTTACGTCAATTTTCCAATCACTAGTTTTGCATTGGCTGCTATTAAATTAAGTACACATAGATAATGGATAAATATTGACTGAAATTAATTATATACAGGGCCGAAGGGCAGGTTCTAGGACCCTCGAGTAAGCATTAAACAGGATTCTCAAATTATCGGAACAAAGAGATTCGTACATTCTGCTTAGGCATGCAGGTATACAGGGTGTTTAACGACTAGTTGACAGTAGACGTACTTATCTCTGAAGCCAATCGAGGTACTAAATTGAAATTTTGGTTGCGGTCACGTGACCTTCCTTATTTGAAATAAAATACACTATATACTTTTACATCGTATATATTTTTAAATAATTAACAGATACAGGGTGTCAAAACTCATTGAGTAACCCATGATCTGGATTCGGTTCGTCCTAATTGAGATGATGCAGATGAGACTGCGCTTCATATTTTAACTGAATGTGAAGACTACGCTTGTATGAGGCTCATGCTCCTGGTTAAACCATTTTTGGAACCTTGCGAGCAAAGAGAAATTTTAGCGAGTAGACTTTTGGATTTTATGAAAAGGACAAATTGCTGGGACTCGCTACAGAGGAACCCACTCGCAGGAGAAACAAGAAGAAGGAACCCATGATCTACCTAGTGGTAGATATTTTAGTTCGAAAACATATACAGAGTATCAGTTATTACATAATTAATATTTCATTTTTCTATTACTGATAATGTTAGTAAAATAAATAAAAATAAATAAAAAAATAAATGTGAGATATATTTATTTACTAACAACTGCATGTCAATTATTAAAATAAATCAAAATATCTTTGAAAGAGGTGTTATTTTGGCACAACATTAGAAGAGGATTACATCCAACAATGCAAAATATAAAGGGTGTTCTATTTAAAATAAGTAAGTTGATCTCTACTTCCGGTAGAAGTGGAAGTACGAAGATAAAGTTTGTTGAATTCACTGGGAGGTACAAGTCACTGAAGGAGGACGATATAACTATAAATAGATGAAATATTCAACATGATAATAATATGAACCTTTTGGGAATGCTATTAACATGGGAGGGTCAAACAGAATGTGTATGTGGTTTTGTCTTCTATACAATGGGCTTTTTCCACATCTATTTTTTATTTGCTTATTATAAAATATATATTTAGTTATGCCTAAAAAGTTTTTTTTTTAATTTTTTTCTTCCCCAGATATATTTTGAAAAAATTGTTAAAATTACCATATATTTCAAATAACGCGCCATTGACGTCATTCTCCAGTTCGTTGTTGTCTGTTGGCTGCCCTGCATTTTGTGCTCTGTCAAGTGAAGTGTACTTAACCTAACTTTCGTTTTGTGTTTTGATTAATTTGATTTAAAATGAATAAACTTGAAGAGGGATATCATAAGGCTGATTCAGACAACCTTCAAAGAGTTGACAGCGAAATGGTTAACGATTTCTACGTCATAAATATGAATTTTCTAAGTGCTAAAGTGCGCAATGTTAAGACAAGAAGGTTATTTTTTGTAACCCAAGTTATCAAATCATCATTTAGTTGATTCTAGCACAGATTGTGCAGTGTTGTCACCTTTAGCGAAAAATACCTAAAAATTATTTTGCTCAAGTGATAAATTGTAAAATAATCATGTTGATTTGCTTTAGTAATAATTTATGGTGAATATTTCACCTAAAAATACATATTTTCATTTCAAAATTACCATTTCACCTAAAAGTACATAATATTTTCGTTTTAAAATTACCAGAATGTAAATTTAATCGTTGCCAATAAAAAAGTAAAATTATATGTGGCAACGTGGAGCCGTTCTGTAACTTGTCTACATTTTATTGGCTACTGGAGTGTGATGTCAGCGAACCGCGCAGTTTGAAATGATTCATGAAGACAGGTCACCTTATACTTGGATAACTTCGCTTAATTACAATTCTTTAATAAATTGGGTTGATTCTACCTGTACTTATGTACCAGTATAACGTTTGATATTAATAAAATAGTAAAATTCAATTTAGTGGAAAAGGCCCATTTATTAAATGTCTATTATGCGATACCATACTCTGCCATTCGTTACACCATTATTTCTTGGGAGCAAGCAACAGAATTGATGCGAGTATTTATACTCCAAAAGAGAATTATTAGATTATTTTTTTATTTAAAACCATAGGAATCATGTGGAGAGGTTTATAAAGATAACCAAATTTTGACAGTAACGGGATCTGTATTTTAAAACTGCTGTTGTAATCCACAAAAATAAAAATAAATATAAAATAATTTTTGAAACAGAGGCATTGTTGCCGGATTATAGAGGCTACTCTATAATATGCTACATACACATGTAAAAAGTCTGGCATTTAAGACAGTTAAAAAATATATTTTATTACGGAATCTGCACTGTACCTATACTGAGACTGAATTATGTTATGTTATGAAAATGTTATTCCAAAATTTTAATTTGGTTATGTAAAACAAGCTATGTAACCAATATGACTGAGGAACCTTTATTGTATGTCTATTCAGGTAATAAAGTATCTACCTATCTATCCACATATTTCCGCACACCAATAATATAATTTAAATAAAAAACGAACAAAGATGGGTCCGTCGTAATCTAATTTAACCACTTACATTACTGCAGTGTTTAAATTCAACAACTTGCTAGTCTTACTGCGTTTATGAATTGCAAGGCTTCATGAGATTTATTGCTTCAATCTTTTGTTATAATTGGCGCTAATTTTCTCTGGAGATGCAATGACTAATTGCACGATACTTCTTGGTCATAACTCAGATGAGTTAATTAGACAACTTAGATGAAAACTAATGTCATAATTCAAAATGGACTTCACTGAGTTTAAACCAGATTCTCCCATTTAATTGTAACTTGGTTTAAGATGGATTATAATAGAGAATTGCCACATATGTAACAGTAAATACTAGGATGCTTCTGTTTAGAATTTTCGGTGTGTGAACTATTATATGTTATGCTAAAGGAACAGATTCAAACAAATACTGAGATCGAATATTATACGCAGGGTATTCACGTAATTTACATACATACAGAATGAGTTTTATGTATGGAACGCCTCAATTATCTCGGAAACGGCTTGCCCGATTTTTATGAATTTTGGTTTATAAGGGTTTTGTAATATGGCCGATATTATTGTGGCATTTACATTGTTGTCAGATCTTTCGTTTTTCCGGAAATATACTGAAATTTGTTATTTCAAATGGATCACCCTATATATTTTTTTGTTTTTGAAATCTCTAAGAAATTTAGAATATTTTTCATGTAATGTTCCCTATACCTAATTGCCATAATTTCGGAGTTACAGCTACATTTGCAATATCTCCGCCGAAGTTAAAATATTACATCAGGGCGGCTATGTCTGCGACAAAAACAATTTTGACGTTTTAATAAACTATTATTGTTGGTGTTTATTGAAAGTTACAATGGACCGTTTATCTGAGAAAGAACGAATTGAGATTTTAATGATATTAGGATATGGTGATGTGCGTAGAAGTCAACAGGAACGTGTAATATCTTTAATAATTTATATCCTAATAGAAATCCCATAACAAGATCTACTGTGAGTAAGTTGTTAAAAAAGTTTAACCAAACTGGAGCCATAAAAGATTTACCGAAATCAGGGCGTATAAAAACTGCAACAACTGAAGACAAATCTTTAGATGTTTGTGTTATGTTAGAAGAAGATCCACACTTGAGTACTAGACAAATATCCAGGGAAGTTGATATTTCTCAAACATCCATAATGAAAATTTTACATGTCAATAAATTCCATCCTTACAAAGTAAGATTGGTTCAAGAGTTGTCAGATGATGATTTCGATAGACGTGAAGAGTTTTCCCACACAATGATGGAAAAATGTTACGATCAAAATAATCCAAATTTTTTAAATAATGTTATGTTTTCCGATGAGGCCACTTTTTGTATTGATGGAAACGTAAATCGGCATAATTGCAGATACTGGTCACGTAACAATCCTCGTTGGATGAGAGAATCCCACACCCAATTTCCACAAAAGATTAATGTATGGGCTGGAATAATAGGCGACAAAATAATTGGTCCTTTTTTCATTGAAGGAAACTTAAATGGTCCGGCGTATTTAAATTTATTACAGAATAATATTATACCTGAGTTGCTCGGTTATTTCCAAATCTAAGTAAGTATTCTCAATTGCCTGTTAATTTAGAAATTTTATTATTTGAAACTTTCAGACAATAACAATGTCCCAAATAACAATATTTGGGTGCAACAAGATGGAGCTCCACCTCACTATACGCGTGACGTGAGGCAATACCTAAACGATGTGTTTCCCAGAAGATGGATTGGAAGGCGTGGTTTTATCGAATGGCCCCCGCGATCACCCGACATGAATCCTTTAGACTATTTCCTGTGGGGTCACTTAAAAAATATTGTTTATAAAACCAAACCTGCCAATATTCAGGAATTAAAAGATAGGATTACCACAGAGATAAGAAGAATTGAGCAGTCAGGAATGTTACAAAATGTACTGCAAAGTTTTAAACATCGCATGGCTTCTTGTATGGAAGTAAACGGACAACATTTTGAGCATCAGCTGTAACCGCCTTTACTTTATGTTTTCAAAAGATCCTATGGGATTTCTATTAGGATATAAATTATTAAAGATATTACACGTTTCCTGTTGACTTCTACGCACATCACCATATCCTAATATCATTAAAATCTCAATTCGTTCTTTCTCAGATAAACGGTCCATTGTAACTTTCAATAAACACCAACAATAATAGTTTATTAAAACGTCAAAATTGTTTTTGTCGCAGACATAGCCGCCCTGATGTAATATTTTAACTTCGGCGGAGATATTGCAAATGTAGCTGTAACTCCGAAATTATGGCAATTAGGTATAGGGAATATTACATGAAAAATATTCTAAATTTCTTAGAGATTTCAAAAACAAAAAAATATATAGGGTGATCCATTTGAAATAACAAATTTCAGTATATTTCCGGAAAAACGAAAGATCTGACAACAATGTAAATGCCACAATAATATCGGCCATATTACAAAACCCTTATAAACCAAAATTCATAAAAATCGGGCAAGCCGTTTCCGAGATAATTGAGGCGTTCCATACATAAAACTCACTCTGTATAGGGAGTTACCATAAATTCATGGGCATAAAATTTTACAAATGAAGGTATTTCTTTCTCTATATACAAAACCGCACTGCTAGAGAACGTTGAATTCTGAATTAATGAGTCTTAGATATTCGCGGACTTTAGCCGAACTATACTATTAAGATGGTGGTACTGATTATAGCGTAGCCCTGCTTGGTACAGCGAAACACATAGTGTTTATGACACATCACATACACATATTGAAATAACACTGACGTAGTTTTCCATATAACACCAAAACACTATACCGCACTTGACGTACGTTTCGCCAACCAAGTTGGCATCATCTGGAGAAGATTAAAATCTTGATGAAGAATGAATAAAAAGTATAGCTTCACACCAAAGGTTCCAACCTCCTTCAAAACAAACAAATTGAAATCATTATTATTACTCATAATATTACCCATCATATTCATTATATTTATTATTTTATCATAGTACCTACTAGCCCAATAAAAATCATGAAAAACAACATAAAACCACCCCATACCAAGAAATTAAAATATCAAATTTATAGTGTGTAATAAAACACTTTTTTAGATATGTATTCTGTCACTAATAAATTACTAATGCAAATGCAATATGATAATACTTATGCAAAACCATTATTTTTGTCAATTAACCTTGAAATAGTTCAAAAACTTAGATGAAACGTAGGATATATATATTATAGCTGAAAGTCAAATAAAAATAATGAAAAAAAAATTTTTTTGGTTTTTAATTGAAGACATAAATTCAACTTTAACAGCCAACAACTTTTCTAATATCGTGTATATCAATTTATTTAACTAGAAACTTACTTATTGACATCACAACAAGAATAATTATATTTATACTAATTTCCCTCACTAACCTAGAGGCAAAAGTCACCCTGTAAGAAGTAATGAAGCGTAATGTAAACAATAATATTACAAAAATCACAGCTTGACGCTGAGCAAAATATTCCGATATCTTGATTAAAAGAACGGAGGAATGTACGTTCCTAACGATGTCTACAGAACCGGTTCCGAAATTATTATTATTACAATTGTACCTACACTTCTGCCAAAGTTTTAGTCTACGGAACTTGTTTCTTCAATACTGCTCATATTCATGCTGTATTCAGAGAGCTGTAATAATTTATAGCAACTTATGTAGAAACAGGGAATACCAAAATATACTGATGACTTAAAGTGAGAACTCACAACCTCTGGGTTAAGCACAGTTTTTTATCTAAACTGTGAGAAACAGACCTTATTAAACCAATTATTAATATGGAATAACTACTTTATAGTCCCATTTAAATCTAGACTTTTACTACTATCTAGAATTTTATATTCTGTTCTGTTCTTCAACAAATAAACATATATCAACAATACAACAAATACCTCTTAACATGAACAATGCCCAGATTCCATATGCAAACCCAGCAAAATACCTAGGCATCACATTAGACGCAAGACTTCGCTGGAAACGCCATGTTAAAAAGATAAGAGGAGAGCTAGACATCAGATATAAGAAAATATACTGGCTACTTGGTAGACACTCCTGCTTAAAAACTTACAACAAAATACTGTTGTATAAACAAATTCTCAAGCCAGTATGGACCTATTGACTTGAATACAGCTCTGGGGCTGTGCCAGTAAGAGTAATATATTAATCATTCAAAGATTTTAAAACAAAGTACTGTGGAACATCGTCAAAGCGCCTTGGTACATCAGTAACAGCGATTTTCATCGAGATCTTCAGATGGACACTGTAGAGCAGACAATAACTAAATTTGCAAGGACTCACGAACGACTCCATCAACATGTGAACATCGAGGCCATCCAGTTCCTCGACAATACTAACACAGTAAGAAGGCTCAAGAGAGTTAAGCTCTTTGAGTTAGTGAATTGATTGTTTCAGTAAAAAGCAGAGTATTGTGCGGTTAGTGTTACACTAAACCTTAGTCTTAGTTAGTTTTACTCACTAACACTCACTAGTGTTAGTGAGTAAGACCTTAGCTCTAAGATTTTCAACTTTAGTTAAATTAGGATAGAACCAAATTACTCATGGATCTCCCTTTGATCAGATTTTAATAGCAGCAAAATACCCTTCAGTGTTCTTCAGGCAATTTTTAGATGAAAATTTAATTGGAAGCGTGAACAAAAATAACTGAAGATACTGGGTAAGAGAAACTCAATTCAAATTCACGAGCGGTTCCTTCATTCTGAGAAAGGAACCATCATATTAGTTTAATTATTGGCCCATATTATTTTTAGGAAAATTGATATGTTGTAATTGTTACAGATTGGATATTAGAGTATTCTTAAATAATCATATCTCATCATTTCTGTCCGTGGTATGAAAACGTAAATGATATTCACTAGTCAAACAAGATGGAGCAACTTCTGGAACATGTAACGCCTATCTACACTACAATGATTGAAACTTACAAAAAAATAGTGTATCTGTCTTAATATACACCCCACTCTTTCGTCCACGCAACTTATAATTTTTCTTATAGTCGACAAGTTTTATTTACATTTGTGTTAAGAGAGACAATAACTTTCTTATCACCCCCATTGTGAGAAAATGATTTTGCCGAAAACTGTCAAACCCTTTAATAAGAAGAGGGAGTAAAACCGACCCTGGATATCGATGTGCCTGAGATTTCAAAGTATGCCGCCGCTGAAATTATGGAAGCTTCAGGCTATTCATAAGCTGAGGGTCTTTTATCCAGAAACGTGAAAGAGGGCCCCAAGATTTGTGCGACTGTAATTAGAGAGCGAAGCAGTTAAGAGTTTTTACTTTTGAGATACAACTTAGAATAAAAAGCTCACTGATTGAAGTGTAGCATCTCGAGAATTATATTTGTCGAGTTTACATAAATATCTTTCGCCACGAAATTATCTCTTTTAGTTGAAGAAGGGTAATATTTCTAGGGCATAAATGTTATCCGTAGTAATTTGAAGAGTTCACTCAAGATCCACAAATTATATGTTTGTATACCGTGCGATGGTGTTCAAGCTCTTTTGGTGCTCACTATTTAGTATAAAAGTAATAATAAATTGCCACTCAATGCTAAGAAATGTAAGGTCATGTCATTTCATCGTAAAAAAGTATCAATAATTTCTGATTATACAATTGATGGTGATTTGCTAGAAAGACCGGAGATTATGAAAGATCTAGGTATTATTTTTGACCCAGAGCTCAGCTTCACAAACCATATTCAAGCCTGCGTGACTGATGCATATAAAAGTCTAGGGTTCATTTTGCGTAACTCGAAAGATTTTAAAAATATTTCCACACTACGTTTATTGTTTACAACGTTTGTTAGATTGAGGCTGGAGTACGGGTCGATTATATGGAGTCCTATATATAACACGCATATTGTTTTGCTAGAACGTGTTCAGAGAAGATTCTTTAAGACGGCACTGTTCTTGTTGGATGGGGTCTATCCTGTCAGAGGGACACCACAAGAGTTGTTTTATGAAATATTCTCATTACATAGTCTTTTGTGTAGACGTAAAACGTTATCGGTTGTTTTTCTTTTTAAACTTGTTCACTATATTGCAAGGTGTGAGTCACTTACGGCAAATATTACATATCGGGTACCTAGAATGAATAGCCGACATAGCAACTTATTTGTCTTGCCATTTGCGCGCACTAATTTACTGATAAAGTCGCCATTATATCAAATGTTAAACAACTACGCTGAAATTGAAGGTTCTTTAGACATCTTATGTTGCAATCTGCAGAATTTAAAAAAAGTGTTTTTAGTGGACTGAGGCATGTTTGGCTCTTTTTGTAATGTTCATATTTTAGGTATTTGTTTTAAATAATTTATCGAATTTTGTACAGGATCAATTTTACTGTTCATTTTATTGTTCATTTTATGCTTGTATGTGATATTTAACTGTTTTTTAATAAGTATTTTTGTTTTTCTTTATGTAAATTCTAAATTATGCTCTGCTACTTATCCTGTAATTGGGCTTCAGCTCGTTGGATATTTTATGTAATAAATAAATAAATAAATAAATAAATAAATAAAACTTACTATATTAGTTTATTTGAAGGAGATACCGGAAACAACTACTTCACGGCCAATGTTCCCCGACTTGCATTGCATTACTTCGGCATTTCATCATCAAGAGGGCACTACGGTGTGTTTCTCACTACTTACATACTATATTAGATTATGGCGTAAATAATCGCTAGAAAAAAATGTTTTTTTTTTGTTTAGTTTATCTAAATATCTAAAATATAATATAGGTGATCTTTTATGGAAAAAAGTGCATTTTTAAGTACAATGGTGTTTTTGTTACCTAGTTGTTATTTTACTTTAGTTAATGTGATTAGAAATATGTCTGTTTTATGTCATCATGAATGTGACCTGAATTATAAAAAAGGTATATTGTTTTATACAGAAAAATAATTCTATTCTAATAGAAAATTTGTTTTCAATAAATACTGAAGAGGACGACAACCAAGTATAGAAATGTATATAAGAACAGAATAAAACTCAAAATATTGCTTGTTATCGTAAGCCAAGATCAAAAGCTCAGAACTTTTCCGATGTTTTGAATTTATATTGCCTTCAATAAAACATTTCTAGGGAGCCTTTTTCATTTGAATATGTGTACATCCCTGGCAATATGTGTATATTTGAGCCGACTTATAATATAGAACTACTAAATGTGCTACCTGGCAGCATATTTCGACTTAAATTAATTTAAATACTATCCTTAAATTTTAATAGTTCCTCAGTTTTTACAAGTATTTATCTTTTATACAGAGAGTGCAAAGTGACGTGTATTGTAGAATCTGAATCTGCAATAAAAAATATAGGTTCCTTTTTAAGATTTTAAAATTACCCCCCTCGCCTACATGGAGGGGGGAGGGGGACTAACTTTAATACTATTGCATTTCCGCCGGTAAGTGATTTTTCGTTAGAACAATCAACAAATATTTGCGCTTTTCTTTGCTAATAACAGGAATTTGTACGTCCTAATCTGTCCTAATCTGTAATCTGTAATATAATATGAATTCATTTGTCATCTTTTTATTTTGAAATATTCCCCAGACTGTTTTGGAAATTGAATGAGCTTTAAAGTTACTTAGAGTTTTAAGTATTATCTAAGCAGATAACACTAGATAAACAAGAATAAATAATTAAACAAAAAATCTGTTCACTCCTCCCTACCAAGCTGTAATAAATTTAAGGCCTTGTGAAGATTCTCAATGGCATTTTTGACATCATCATAATTTAAAGCTGAAGTAACGCTTTTGCAGTACTTTTCTGTCTTCTGGATCTGCCCAGGACTGATGGAGACTTATTGCCCATTCCTGGAAACTGGTAGCAATATCGTACAAAGTTGTGGAGTGACTATAGGACTGGATGGAATTGGCTGTTGAGGATGGAATTGGTGTTATTGATGAAGAAGCTGGTGCTTAAAACAATAATTTATTTTCTATTAAATAATAGAACAGATTATTTCTAAAATACACCTTCGTAAGGCGATTATAATGCATTCTATCGCGTGAAATGTTGCCTTGAATACATATAGTTTGGGCCATAAAAGCACAGACCTACTCCTTCCTTCTTTTATATACTCCTGCATACTTTTGACAATTCTATATCTTTTCAAATTACCGTTAACGATAAACTATCTTTCATAAAATTTTGGTCTAATTATCAAAGATCTTATCTTTGGTAGCGTCTTATCAATTTGTAGTCTGCAATGGGTTTATTAAAGTAGGATGAAACGATTTTACTCCACATTTGAATGTTTTTATTAAATAACGTCGTTTCTACATCAACATAGAAAACATATACGAATCGTTTAATCTACATAATACCGGTAGTTTTTCTTACTCAGAAGCTCGGTCTGTAATAGGATAAGTATTCAAATAAGGATATACTATTCTCAGAGAATACGTACTGCAGTGCACTACCATCAGATGAGGACGTTAGAAAATAATATATCCAGTGTCCTTTAAATGAAAAGGATATTTTTTGTGACAATCAGTCTCTTTTAAGACACTCGTTTTTCTGGGTATTCTACCATATTTTTAAATATTAAAATCCAGAACTATGGAAATAAATCCTGACGCTTGCTGATGAAAAGGCACATCTGAATTTTATTACCATAGAGATGGTATTTCAACGAAAACTTGATCCCCCCTATAATTATAAAACCGAAAAAAAATTTGAATTCGCTGAGATCCCTCGGTTTCTATTCTTGGTGCGACATTCTATTTTTGAGGAGTTTGAGTATGAAATTTCCTGATTAAATGAGGATCAGGATGAGTATCAGTAAAATAGCGACAATTAATTGCGTCTATTCATTTCGCATTCAACATAAATGTACATTCTTCTGAAAAACATGTATTGTAGAGAAGATTTGGGTTCAGTAGAAGTCGCTCACTAAAATATTCATAAAATTGGGTACGACGATCATGTAACTCTTGAACCAGCATCATTTTAAATGGAAACTTGTATTTTTTCAAAATTGGATGAACACTTGAACTGGATACGCTAGAAGTTTGAGACACCGTTTCGATCGACTGATTATTGTCCATTTGCAAGTGACCCAAAACTGCCACTTCAACTTCTTCTTTTCGAACTGGGCGATTTACTTTGCGTTTCTTGTTTAGAAGTGAACCCGTTGCAACAAACTTATTCATCAGTTGTTTAACGTACTGAGGGCTTATATTTTTTCTGGGTGATTAACATTAAAAATTCGTGCAGCAGTTTTAGCACAATCGTGATTTCAATACCGAATTGCAACAATTTCCACTCTTTCTGCGATAGAAAGATGAGGTTTGAATTTGTCTAAAAAATGAATGTATGCATGGAAAATAGTATCTATACATACGACAATAGTTTTTAAAATACACATCAAAAAAAGTAATGTGGTTGTGCAGTAGATAAAAAGCTTATCGATGCACCAGTGTAATCGCAATGGAAAGGGCTTTAAAATGATGTGTTAGAAGTTGCTAAACCTATCAAGTTGGCTTGACTGTCAAACATGCTCCCCCCAAGAACACAAATCGACGGATCTCTGCGAATTCAAATTACTTTTCCGGTTTTACAATTATAGGGGGGGTCAAGTTTTCACTGAAAAACCCTGTATTATATGTATTTATATATGATAACTCCTTGCGGTTACCTTCAATACTCTTCGAGGTATTTCCTCTTTTGCTCTTTCAGATATTGGAGTTTCATTGCTGAAGTTATTTCTAATAATACAGTCTTTTGTTATTAGTATTAATCTTGGTGGTAAGATAATATATAATAATCAACAAAAGTTTATCACAGAACTTCATATCAGACTAAGCAAAATAATAAAAAAACTAACATCAATATTAACAATAAAATAAACTTAAAATTAACAAATCTAATTTCCCAAAGATTTCCGAAATTTGGACACATTTTTTTCACTATTGAACGCTTTCGTTAGGTCTAAGCTGATATTCTTTGGTTTGGAATCCCATATACAGGGTGTGCCAAAAGTATACCGACAAACTTTAAGGGGTGGTAGGGGACATGAAAGCAAACGTTTTTTGTTTAATAAACATATTATATCCGCAATGAGTCTTTAATTTTTGTAAAATATATAGACTATAAGTAATTAAAATTTTGAAATCGCAATAATTTATCACATGCGTCTACTTTTAGAAACAAAAAATATGTTGAGAAATAATGTAATAAATGAGAGGTCAGTTTTACATGGACAAACTGTACTGCAAAATATTTTTACTTATAATTGTTGCCATTATTATTATTATTTATATAGGTATTTATGATCCTTTATATTCAATTTCTTCTGCTTATCTCTAATAATATATACTATATTAATATATATTAATAAAATATCAGCTTATTAATATTGAGATTAATATATAAAATCAAATAATCCTGAATCTGGTCCACCCTATAAATTGCGATTTCGCGTGGCAAACATTAATGGATTATGTCCTTACACCAAGCTGTGTTCTACACTTCTCAACCATATACCCGAGAAATACAGGTATTGTTTCTATCACTTCACACACTATGGTTCTTGTGGTACTTAATGAAGATTGATGTGACACTCGATCGCACATAAGCCCTGTTATTTGCTATAGCGGGCAGATCAATAGCTAACAGGAAACGTAAAAATTAACTGCACATATTGTGTGGTCCACACACGTTCGTATTAGTTCGCGAGGTAGGAAGTGCTTCCTACAAATTTGATTTAACAATATGACAGCTTAATTGATCAAATACATGGAAACAAGTCTGTTTTCTTCTACCTACTATAAGGGGTGAGTTAACGAAAAGTTTCAATCTCGATTATCTGTCAATTTCCATGGAAAATCCAGAGACGGGTCGATTTTTATTTGAAGGGGGACACATTTTTATAGTATTAACATATATATACAGGGTTTATTTGAAGCAGATGCCGAAAACAACTACCCCACGGGGAATATGCCCCGACTGACATTGCATTACATTGGCATCTCCAGGAGTCGCTACATCGTTCATCGAGACCTTTTACCAGACACTGACCGGTTTCGCGCATATTTTGCGCTCATCATAGTGCCATAGGTAGTGGACTCGATGAACGATGTTGCGACGTGATTGCCTAATAGGCATCGTGAATGTTAGTAGTGGTGAAAAACACACCGTAGTGCCCTCTTCGGGTCTTTACTACTATCTGTCTAACAATTATTGTCAAATTGACAGACGGATAACGACCAGCTTTTCCGCAGGTGCCATTACAGCAGTGACCTCTATATTATCTGTCTGTCAATTTCAGTGAATCAGTAATAGTCAGAGAATTTTTACCACGAAATGCTTTGAAGAATTGAAATAAAAATATATGTTCCTTTTTAAATATTTGAAGATGAGATTTAAGAGACAAGATATCATAGAGGTCTGATGCCACAATCGCCTAGAGAAGAAAATGCCCAAGAAGGAATTTTGGGATTTTTAGTAAGTTCAATAGTACTCGAGATAATAATATAAATAAGAAAATATATTTCAATTCTTTCTCAAATATTTCAATAACCAAAAGCAATATTTGATTTTTTTAGTCCCAACTATAGAGCAACAAATCGTAGCGTTCCCAAAGCTGTTCTATCTCTTACCTATCCCTATCTATCCCTTAGTGAATATCTTCATAATATGATGATTATTCATTTAGTTATAAAATAGATAATTTTGATTATAATATATTATAAAATCATCAAGACTTGTCTTCATTGAGTCTTCACTCTGAGATCTCTTTAACACTGGTGAGATCTGAGCCTGGTCGAAACTTTTGTATATCGTTTGATGTTAGGAGTGAGGATCTTTCACATAGTGACAGTATATACATTCGAATTGTATACGTAGTATTTATGTAAGAGATGCTTTACGAGATAAGTATACTTTAATATCTTCGCTTTTCTTCCTCTTTTTTTGTAATTATACTCAGAAAATTTACCCTGAAGTCTTCTCGTCCGGGGAATTGAGAGAAAAACTTTTCACTTTTAATTACCATTAAAAACAAATTCTCATTAAATTAACTACATCATGCCGATAAACCCATAACCCATGGTTATTAGTCCCTAATTACCTATTTCCTATTATAAGGCCCTAAGATTATAGAAGAATGATAATCTCCAACTATGTTCCTTAAAGTAATTATATAAGTAAGTTCGAGTTTGCTATAATGCCCAGACTAGGCTAGCTACGTTGCACAATATATTAAGAAAGTAAGTGAACGATCGATCTCCAGGGGCTTTATATCTTGCTCTAAGTAAAAGCACTTGCTGACTCTTGAAACTAATCCAGTTTTATTCACTACCTACCTAACTTCTACTCATGGAAGTTGTAACTGCAGGTATCCATTTCCGAAACGGTTCCTTCAAATAGTTTAAAGTGGAAACCCAAATAAAAATGTATCTCTAAAATAGATTTATAGGAAAGGCCAACTAAAGGCAAGAAACAGACATTGTTATATTAGTAATATTATTTTATATTAGGTAACTACATCGATATTTTTTATACATTGAGGGAAAAAAATAGGCTCAAAACCCTATTAAGCCATAGTTTTTTGAAATTATTAATTATTTGTTTTTGCATATTTTACCTAATTATTATAGATAAATAATTATTTTTAAAAATTTCTTTGTAAGGAGAATATATCAAGAATTGATATAGTTATAAAAATTTAATAAAAATATACAAATGTGTACCTATATGCATATCAATAAATTTATATTAATTGACCCAGTCAACTTTTTTTAGTCATTTCTGTAAGTATATAATTCTATACCTCTAATTCCTTCTGGCACTCGAGAAGGAAAATAGAGAAAATGACCATTTACCTACTGAACTTATTTTTCGAAATCAAAAGTTATTTTGTTTTCGTAAAAATAAGTTTAAAAGACATACTAATAAAGCTATTTAAATAGTGCCGCAAATAAGTAATTTTAAACGATAAATAACCCCTTGTTTACCAAGTTTATTACTCCTACTGGGCCTATGGGGAAGGGAATCGCACTCCGCGCGGTTTATCTATGTCTAATTGAGGTCGGCGTTTAGAAATTCTGGAATGCGCGCTGTCATAAATTCATCCCCCACTCAATTATAGTCGACCACATCGACGAATCCTTAACATGACATCTGGATAATGAATTTCCATCATTTCCCCCAGTAAGCAAGGCCCTCCAGCAAAGCAATATCACTAGATAATTTTAATTTCTATCGATACTAGATTATTTTTTAGCAGTATCTATCTGTATATTTTTATTTAGTAGTAAAAACGCCATATTTTGCCTAGCGGAACTTGGAACTAGTTTTATTTCACTTATACCCTATTATTGAAATATGAAAAATACTTGAATTAAAACATGTTTACGATAACATTTTCTTCTCAAGTATTTATCAAAAAACTAATACAGGAATACTGAGTCTCTAAAATTATGAAAATTTCAATTTAAGCAAATACGAGTAAGAAGAAAATTATCCACCTATATACGACTTTTTCATTACTGAAAAAGAACAAATGGAGTTGATTGTAGTAACTTGAAAACGAAATACCGACTGATTGAGAACACCGCATATTTATGTCTACACAGAACAATGAATACATAAAATTGAAAGTGGATGGCTGGATATTTTCCATGTCACTGACTTTATTGGAGTATCATCTAACAAACGATGGCATTAGAGTATTCTTTCGATGTTTGTACAAATATTATTCAGTAGATATACAAACAGTAAATTTCCAGTTAAAATAAATATCTGAAACATCATGACATCTACAATATACATACAAAGAGTCAGACAACTCTTTTTATTTATTATTTTACATCTAAATTAGTAAATATAGGTTGTGTTGTAATATTAGAAAAAAAGGTTTTCCAGATATGGATCTAATAAATTGTTACGTCCGGTTCTATAATAGTTCTTAGCGCTCCCTCTCAAACAAAACATCAAGGGTGTGTGCGATGAAGGTCTAGGTCGCGGTCGTGCGACATCACACATATACGCGCTCAAATTCACGACTGGGGTCACCCGATAATCGAGGATATACAGGGTGCGGCAGCATAACTTAATTTTTTCAGAACTTAATAAAACCCATTGTATGAATTAGAACATTTTTATTTGTTTTTTTATAATGTAGGCGCATTCCTAAAGTTTTGTTTTACATAGTTTTGAAGATCAAATCAGATAGGTGACGTCCCCCATTCTCCATACACTGAGTAAACCGATTTCTGGCGTTTGTCATGACTCTTGCCAGCATAGGAGGCGTTATGTTGGCAATTTCTTCCTGGATGTTGGTCTTCAAATCTTATAGGGTTCTTGGACGGTTCACATAAACACGGGATTAAAAAAAACCCCATAGAAAAAAATCACAAGGGAGAGCGGGACGGCCACTCCAAATCGCCCCTAATTGAGATGAGGCGCTCTGGGAAGTGTTCCCTCAAAACAGCCATCGATGGTTTTGAAGTGTGTGCCGTTGCACCGTCTTGTTGGAACCAATTGTCCTCTACGTCCAATTCATCTAGCCGTGGGGGAAAAATCCTGGATCATGTTTACATACCGGTCCGAATTCACTGTCACTTCGACTTCATTTTCCTCAAAGAACTAGGGACCAATAATTCCAGCTGAGGAAATTGCACACCACACTGTGACATTAGGTGAATGCAGAGGCCTTTGATGCAATTTTCGAGGATTGCCCACGTAATAATTGATTTCCGGTCCGGGACAGGAGCCAACGGGGCTAAATTAAAGCGATTCCGAAAGGCGCGCTGGGTTGCGATCACAAAACATCCGCTCGAAAAGTAGGCCTCAACGGCAAAAGCACGCTCCTCACTGTTCCAACGCATGATGGCGCCTGAACTGTGTCGGTACAAAACTTTATAGTGCCGCCTCTCGAACGAGACCACTAGCGCTCCGCTACGACATCAACCGACTGAATGGCGCGCATTTTAAAAAAGGAAGTTATGCTGCTGCACCCTGTATTATGTAACGCCCAAGGTCACTCTCGAGGTTATACAATGACCGAAGGAGATCGTGGTCAAAATCATACAATGGTCCAAAACGGTAGGGATCAATGTCATGCAACGCGCACACACCGGTTTAAGGCCATGTGACGTCATGGGGAGGTAGACAATAGTATATTACATACTGAGGCGGAAAATGTTTCATTACTGTCGAGCGCTGTTTAGATAACCGAGGTGCGTAGCACCGAGGTAAGCTATAGCGCGAGACAGGAATGAAACCTTCCGCCGAGGTATGTATACGATTTTATTCACAACCATCTCTAAAAGAACGAGAAAACAGGAATATCTCCATTTATTCATTCATATTTTTTCATACTACTTTTCAATTTAGAAGTCAGTGAAAATCCGTTTCTATGACGCTGACATTATTATTTAATAAAGGGGGCATAAATTGTTGACTGTCACACTGACAGCAGTTGATTATTCTTTTAGGATTTGCTAAAAAACTAAAATTCAAAATTATTGTTATTGTAAACTGATTCTGTATAAATAAATATAAAGTATAAGGGTTTTTCTGATGACTGATGCCTTGTCAAAATTAACGTCACTTAAAATACAAACATCACGTATCTTTCAGATGTTTTACTTTCCACCCTTGGGTGGAAAGTGATCACTTCCCGACCTGGACAGTAGCAACAGTTAGTAATGACTAATTTTCAAACTTCTAAAAAGTCAGTAATAACCTTATTACATATATGGTTGTGAATAAACGGTATTAATACCCTACTCATATTAGTATGGATCAAGTTCTTCGTGGACATATTATCCTACGCGCCAATATTTTATAATTACATAGGCAGTAAACACACAACCGACTACTTCTATCAAAAACAATTAGTACTGCCAAATAAAATAGATAGTTATTGTTTTAAGAAACAACGACGCATTTTAAGAAACCTACTCGATAAGAGTCCATTCTGTATGTCTTTCAATTAAGTTGAAAAAAACACACAAACTAAAATATTTAAAGTATGATTATAAACATGTTTACCGAAGAACTGTACGACTACGATTTAGGATTTTTATGTTGTATTTTAATGCTGTCAGTACTGCAGTGTCAATAGACGGACTTGGTTGATTCACAGCGAATTATTTCCAAGTTAGTTACTTAAAAATATCTACTTATTCAAGTATAATTGCTTATAACTTCGTTGTTACTTGACCACTGAAAAGTTGACACCCCATACCCACGAAATTGCCATCTCAGTAGCTGACTCCGCTACTAGGGCAGTATCCCTCTAATTAAGGACAATATATTTTCGTAAGTTAAGTGACAAAATGGAACACGGCAATACCAGTGAAAATGCTGCCTTAAAGAAGATGATATAAAGCTGTGAAATTAATATATTTGGCTTAGAGGAAGAAAAAAAAATTTAAATAATATTTCTCTCGGAATAATAAAAGGAATTTGAGCAGAGCCATGTAGGCCTCGAAAATTATACAATAATAAACATTGATTAACTACGTTTACAGCTTTCCATTTCTCTTCGTTTTAACTCTAAAATTGTACTTGAAATAAAAGCGTTATAAGAGTTTTGCTCTGCCCACATTAAAATACTTTAACGTTCCTTCTCATTTTTATAAAATACTAAGTATGCTCAGGGATTAACTGAACTAATTTCTGTACTTGGTAATAAATCCTAATTCTTGAAAATTAAATATAATTTGAATATATACTCTTTTATGCCTCTTTTATTATTATTATTATACCAAATAAATGAAAAGCAGTTTTTAAACTCATATCTTCTCAAGTGGTCTCTGTTTCAGACTAATAATTACTCTGTTTTAGCTGTTTTCATACTAAGAGCATATTTTTATGTAAACATATCTGCCTAAAAAGCTGTGACGTCAAACAAAGTACTATTTTATCCTAAATAGATATGGTGAAACTGTTTTAGAGCAAGTAAAGAGTTGAAAGCAACTTATAGTTGAGGAGATGTAACTCAAACATAATTCATATTGAGTGATAATGTTAATTCTCTTTGACTGTTTTGATCCAAACTATTACTCTCGACCAATTTTGAAATGATTAGATCTATATCTGTTATCTAGATACCACTTATCTAGTTCTATAGATAGTATCTAGATACTATCTATATCTGTTAAGGGATCATGTAGAAATTACGCTTTTGGTGTACTATTTTCTGTCATATCAAGGAACAAAAACAAAGGAAGATTTAGCGAGCGAACAGCGAAGTACAATTGATTCTTTTACTTCTGGTACTTCATCAATTAGAAAGTTGATTTAACAGGGTGATAATTTTTACATACTGTAATGCTATGTTTATTTTAAGTATTATTGATCATTTTACAAAAGATAATCGGGAGATAAAGAGTTTCCAAACTTGATTCTTGAGGAAAAAGAAATGTGTATGTTCTATTGGGATCTTCGAAATTTCTCAAACTACAACTTTTAAGAATATAATGAAGATGTAACTATTGTTGATGGGATCAATTGTAGACAACAGAAAATCTGGAAAGTGTTTCCCAGACGAGAATTTTATCTCAAACATAACAGATGGACTTCAAATATGATATTTACTATGAAATTAAGTTTTCCAAAGAACTAATACTTCATATTTTGTTTTGTTATTGGGTCTATCTTGAAAAGAAGGGCCAAAAACTTAAACAGAAGATCCTTAATCGACTCTAATTCGCCCCATTTGGCCCCAAAAGTTACTACCTCAATGTCGCTTATACAATTTATTCATGGAATTGTTGATCCTATATGAAAAGTATTGGCTCAAGCGCCAACTATCAAAATTTTATCTTGGATCACGGAATGTCTAAGTTGAATTCAGTAAAGATATGTCGTCCTTTACGTTACATACAAAATTTACATGGTTGTAAGAAGATTTGTATGCGACCTATTAGAATTGGAAGTACCGGTCATATTATTATCAATAGTTGTTACACAATCATAACTTTCATTATTTTCATATGGTTATATTACCAGTGTATATGGACATTTAACGTACCTGTTTTAGAAGTTGCTAGGAATTTTGCATTTGATGGTGATGTCTTACCTGTAACAAAAAAGTAAAAATCAGTAAAAATGAAAATATTTTTTTTAAATCGTATACTATCACTAATTGGATTGTGTGACTGAATTAGTACTATGTGTTAGAATTGGTGAGAAATACACAGTAGAGTCCATTTTTGGTTATATTATAGTATGTTATTGAAAAATTATATTTTGTTGTGTGAAGAAAAATTAAAAAAAAAATATTTCGCTGCCCCCTGGAGGTTTTGGATGCGACGCCCATGCCCGTGTAGTAGTTGTTTTCGGCATCTCCTTCAAATGAATTAGTATTATGTTAAAAAAGGTTAAAGAAAGTCTAAAGGTTATTGAAAATGAAAAGAAATTTGTAAAACTGCAAATTCCACGGTAAAAGACAAATGTAAAAGCTTTATGATGACTCAACTTCATTATGTTATGTAGTTTTCTTGTTTAATGGTTCAAAATAGAACAGAGACAAATCCATGAAAAAATATGACTTTTGTAACAGGAAATTATTTCCCTAAAGAACTAAACTTTCGTCAAAAGATTTCGATCTCAATGTTGTTAAGCTTTTAACATTACTCGCAGACGTTTATTTTGCAAGCGTCGGGAAATGAGTAACTGAATTTAAAGGATCTTGCTAGTACACTCTTTCCGTCATTCAATGTGTTATTTAGCCCTTAAAGTAAAACAAACAATTGCAGGTGAATAATACATGGAACTAGAAGGAAATAAATATTAATTACTAAAGTTATTCGTGAATACTCTATTGCTAGTAATGGTAAAAACTTTAGATCATTAAAATAGAAATATCGTTAATCGATTTTACGACTATACATTATATTTTCCTATTATACTTTACTTTGCTAATAGTATAGGTAACATTAATAAAAATATCAAATGCCTATCATCGTTTAGATAAAGGATTTCCAGTTTTACATCTCACCTGAGGTGTGGTATACACAAATGTCCCTTAAGTTTTAATATATATTGTAAATTTACTATCGTACAAACCACTAGAAAATTGACAAACGTTGCACGTCTGGTCTATATAACCCATTGAAGTATTTATTGGATGGAGATGCCGAAAACAACTACTCCACGGAAAATGTGCTCCGACTGGCATCTCCATGGCATGGAGGACGTTACTCCGGCCTCTCCATGGAAGTTGCCACATCCTTCATCGAGACCAACAACAGACATTGACCGGTTTCGCGCTTGTTATGCCCCCGTCAGAGTGACATAAGTATTGGAATCGATGACGATGTTGCAACTAGATTGCCTAAGGGGCATCGTGAATGTTAGTACTGGTCAGAAAGACACCGTAGTGCCCTCTTTGGGTCTTTGCTACTAATATTCGGACAAATAGTAGCAAAGACTCAAAGAGGGCACTACGGTGTGTTTCTCACCACTACTACCATTGAAGCCCTCTCGCCGAATATTGTTTAATTTTCCAAATCTATTATAAAAATGTTAATTAATATTAATAAAGTACTAAATTATCCTTTTTCTCTTTATATTTACATAATTTGTTAGTTTAGAAAAACTATGAATAGGGTACTTAATTTCATAATTATTTAGGTTAGAATTAACATCCAAAGTCAGTAATAGTAAGGGTTATCTTCTTTCATTTTTATTTATTTACGAGTAAATTCATTTGTTTTGAATTAGAAATACCATACATACATTGTGGTACTTCGATATGGGAAGAATTGATTTGTACAGCTGAATATTTGTATAGCATAGAGATTCATACAATACAGGTTATGCCGAAGTACCAATAGGAAAGTTAGTTGATATTGATTGTGTAAAACAGTTTCAACCTGTAAAATCCTACTTATAATTGACGAGTTTCAATACAGTTTTAATACCCAGAAGGACGAAAGAGCAATAAATATTTTCAGAAAGAATTATAGAAGCAATTAAAAGAACACACGGATTTCGAGAACGAACAATGGACTATTAGGTATCACTTAGACACATTTATTTAATCTTGATTTATTTTCATGCTTCCCGAGGGCACCAAAATATCGATTTTACACATCCATTGTTATTTCTCAATTTGAAATTGTGTTTTTGGCTCGGGTTTTCCAATTTTCCGACAATTTACTTGATTTACTAGTTTTATTATATAGGTACAAATAACTTGAGCTTCATAAATTTTACAGGAGACTGATTAATGTCTGCATTAATTTAATAAAATACAAAATATGTTTTTTATTTAATGGTCTCTCGAGAACCTAATAATAATAATAGTACTAATAATATTAATAATAATAATAATAAGAATAATATCTCTACCCTTTATAATACACCTCATTCACAAAGATTAGCCCAAAACTCTCAAACTTCTGTGGGAGATGGGGCAGCATTTTATTATTCAGTAGGCCAATAATATAATAATGCATTTACATACTGAAATTCATTCTGAAAGTTTGTAGTTAAAGATCGGTTTAAGTAAATTTATATTTATTAGTTTTTTCCGAAATATACGAGATTCCTTAAGGACAAGAGGTTCTATTAGAATTGTGACAAGTGCAAAACGAATTTCGAAAGAGGCGTCAACTGCCGCAAACACATTTTTTGAACGTGGTTACATACACAATTTTTTTCTAGATCATAGTGTAAGGACTTAAAGAAAATATTAACATTATTTGCTTTGATTAAATATTTACTTCACATTAACGATCAATAAAAATATTAAATACAAATGCACGCCTATATGTCATTTTATTTTACTTTTATTTTTATTGTAACAGAATTGATTGTACAAAAAAGTTCTTGATGTTGAAAGAGTCTAATATGTTTGCGGTACCTATAGACTTTAGTATGTTTGTGATTTCTTATGTTTGGTACCACACTAGAACCAAATCTCTACGTTTAAAATATATTTGGTCTGAGCTCTTTCGTCTTAAAAATAAGGTTGGGTTCCATTTCTTGTCTGATAGAAGAATAGGTTTGCTGTAATAAAACAATATACTGGGTTTTGCATTTGAGAAAGTTGAGAAAATGTCTTTTGAAACATACTATATTCGAGATTGTCATCCTTGTAAAATCATCCTGTATAAAATAGTCGCTATTTGATAGCAGTCTCGTTTACATACATCAATTGGCTACTTGGGCGCAAAATATTTCTTTTAAATAATTATTCTATTACACTGTGATTTAATTTATTGTAAGTACTGTGTTTCAAATAAAATTTTCACATTTTTTTTAATTCGCCAACGCCCCATCGAAAATAAAAAATCGTGTATGATCTAATAGAGAATTTCAATCTGAATTAAAAAATATACAGGGTGATTCATTTAAAAAAAATACCGTGAAGGTGCCTCACTGTAGTAAACAAACTTGTATGTTTTAAATTTGCGCCTTTTCTCTGTATTCCATAAAACAGTTTTTTCCAAAAACCCTACAGTAGGTATTCCATAAAACCGTTTTTTCCCAAAACCCTACAGTAGGTATTGGCCGTTATTGGACTTTTATATAGCACTATGTGGGCACCCTGTAGGATAGGATAAAGTGGAAAAAATTTAAAAAGAAAATAATCCAGAAATGATAAACTCAACTCAGTCGTCGTAGAAATGCGATAAATAGTTGTAGATAGTCGTAGAAATACGATACCGCGATCAAAATACCAAGGATAAGGTAGGAATTAATATTAGTTTATTAGCACAAGTTTTGATTCTCCATGAATATTATTAATTTGCTGCAGAAGTTATACTGAAGTAGTTGGCAGGATCTTGAGAAGACGTGACACTACATCGACAGCTGTAGGGAAATGATACCGAAAACTTTTGGGACGATGAGAATTGTTACACTAAGTTCGCAATAATTTCAAGGGATAACTATTCTACAAGTTATTTCGTCCTAATATCAAATTAAGCAATTAAACCTATAAAGTCGACTTTTCCTGGAAATGCTGTTAAGTTTCTACATAAAGCATAGGTAAACTTCCAGATAGCTTTTTAGAAACGGGAAAAGAGCGTTTAATATTTTTTGGATGCAATTTGCAAGCATTCTATGAAACATGCTAGTACAGAACTATAATAATTTTTGTACACATTCACAACTGAATGACCAGAATGCTGTGAATAGCAATATTTGAAAAGGTTATGGACTCCAAATCTCCAGTGAATCCTACCGAGAGTCATGATGATACTTCGAAAGATATGTAAAACACATAAACTTAGACTGAAGATCTGCCTTCTTTGCCGAAAGAATGCAAAGAATGTCGTTTGATAAAATCAAACCAGAGGGAACTTAATGTAGGATTGGATTTGATGTTAATAGAAGTACGTTTGTACATACTAATTTCAAGAGACTTGATTTAGACTTGATATCTGAGACCAAAATATCCGTGCAGAATTATATACTGAATTTTATATTACGTGTAAAATATATTGGCTGGAAATTAAAATAAAAAAGACTCTAATCATCTTATGCTATCAATGGAACAATGGAATTTCTAAAAGGAGTCCTCTAACTAGGGAAAATTTAATCTAAATTCATTAGCTCCCTCATCGAGTAATTTATCGACAGGAAAAGTTTTTATGTAATTCCACTGGGAAGTGCTGTCGAATATAAAATTAAATTATTCGCCTCACTGAGTGACGGACGGCTACAATTTGAAAGAATTATTAGTTACTGATAATATTATTAAAACAAAACATTAAATTATATACAGAGATATTATACAGTCTGTCCCTAAAGCAACCCTCCCTCCACTTTAACTTTTGAACGGGTTGAGATATCGACCTGAAACAAAACGTAGGATGAATGGCATAAAAAAATACTACTTTCTACCCGCAAACGGAATGTTAACAACTGATAGATGGCGCCAGAGTCGCTGTCGGCACATTGTTTTTAAATAGCATAGTAGGCCGTGTTGCACATCGCCTGAAAGGTATTTCAATCCTCTTTCCAGAATATGATTTAATTGGGACAGATTGGGACAAACCAACCAAGAATAATTGACCTGGGTACCGGGTCATCACAACATAACAGGAAATGAGGAGGTCGATGCAGTGGCTAAAAGAGGCTCAAGTATACAGTTTACAGGGCCCGAACCAGTACTCGGGCTTCCGCCTAGTTATGTAACAAGGTCTATTGAAAACTGGATCAAGGAAAGATCAGAGGAAGAATGGTCGAACAAGACTGGGCTGTGACAAGCCAAGCTCTTAATTGAAGGGCCTTGGTCGAACGCAACTCGACCAATACTTGCGCTAAGTCGTAACAGCATAAGGATTGTCCCAGGACTGTTGACAGGTCACGAACATCTCAACAAGCATCTTAACACTATCGGCCTTAGTGACACTAGAAGGTGCAGGTTTTGCGGAGACGATGACGAGGACTCCACTCACATCCTCTGTCGCTGTGCCTGCCTCATGGTCAAGAGACACAAACATCTGGGTGCAGCATTTCTCCTGCCCCAGGACATTAGAGTGCTTCCCCTAGAACGGGTGTTGTGAGCTTATGCGCATAGCACGGGTGGGTAACCGCGCCGCCTTCAACAACAATCCTTGTTGAAAAATTAAAATCAAGTAAACCTTTTTTGAAGTTACAAGCGTTTCTGTAACCATCGTTCACCTTATATATTTAAATGTTTTAACCGAAAAATGTTATTGTAATGTAATTTAAGAGGTTTGCATTCTCAAATAAAATGTATCTATATTTGTTAAATCGGGGGAATGTGTTGGCTTTTAATTGATTTCTAACAGTAAAAACACGTTCTTAAACAATTTTAAATCGAAAACTACGAAAAATAAATAAATACAATAATCAATAAATGGCAACAGATAAACGACAACAAATAACTCAATAAAGGATAATAATGATAAACAACTACTCTAAATAAACGATAAATATAAACTCAAAAACTGTTTGTAGCACGCAAAATAACTAGCGACTTCTCAGTAACAATTTGTAACTGAGGGACTTTAGGGACGGACTGTGTATTGCAACCAAATTGGTCTTAAAAGTCTTTGCTCTCAAAAATTTAATACTTAAGAATAGTTTTTCCAAGTTATCAAAAACAAAATTTCAGATATCATATTAAGTCGCTAAAATGGAGTTGGAAACAACTATAAAATCTAAGTAAACATACAGGATAGGTATGTCGAAAGGAGAAGAAAGAATAAAATCATATATTCGATTAAATTTGAATATTCATGTATATCATGAATAACTCATAAATCAGAATATGAGAGTTTACATAAAATAGAGGTAGTGACGCATGAACCCATTGGGACTTAATTCAATTATTTTTAACGCGGTTGGTGGGAAATTGACACAAGTTAAGAAAAAAAAAACGGGTTTTCATAAAATTCAAACTCCATCATCCCGATTGATAGGCAACCAAACTTACAATATTGGAATTAGTTAACAAAACAAATTTACAGACAGTGATTATGGCACTAACACAAAAAAGAGCTGCTCTTCAAAAATAACTTTTACTGTATTATGTACTCTATACATGATCCGATTACATTTAGTTTTAGTTGGGGAAGGGGGAACACGCAGTAAAGATTTTTATTAGTGTTCACCAACAATGATCGATTCAAACAGCGATATTAAGTTTTCTGTACACAGTTGCAGTAGATCGTCAAAGATGACGATCATGGTAATTTAATAGTATATCGACTGCGGTGACCTGAAAAGTTATAGCGAAAGGGAAAGGAAGAGCCACGTGGTGACATTTGATGACAGATTACATGAACATGGCTATTTTATGCCAAACGTGACACCAGAAAAGTGCTTCTGTATCCTGATACTTTGCAGTATAATAAAATCATATTTCTTTGGTGCTGCTTACATTATATACCTATAGATACAGTAAGTTCCAGAAGTAATGTCTAAATTTATTTAAAATTTAGCGGTGTGTTTTTTCGAAAAACGCTCGCACCCGTCTATTTTTATTTTTTAAGGCTGTTTTTTTATGCTAAATTCATGTATACAGGGTAACCCAAAAATAAGTTATGATCATCAACTTTATTGTTTAAAATGAAACAACTATTTTTTATTTCATTTTTGAATTCTGCATCGAATTCTAAGCCTGTTTCGTACCATGTCCTATACCTATCTTCAACTGTTTTTGAAATATTGACAGGTGAATATTGACATTTTGCAACTTTGACATCTTGTAAACGGTTTGAGATCAAGCAAATGGTTTGCACATTTCTATCTTAACTTTTCATAAGCATACGCATCATACGTTCAATTTTGATTACATATTGTTAATTTACGTAACTTTTTTAACACAATGATAGTCTCCATAGTCTTTCTTCAATAATAATACTAGAGTAATTTGATTTAGCATTATAGAGTTTGTAGAAAAAGTACCAAGTACAAATTAAACTTTTATTGTGTTCTATAAAACATTCGAACAACTAAAAGAAGGCAAACAAACGCGTAAATTTCTCTCTCCAAAATCTTTCCCTATGATCAAAAACCTTTATCCTATGTATATAATGTAATCTTGTAATCCAGGTGTATAAACTTGAACCAAATCAGTGCCAGCCACTTTTAATACTAAATATCAGACAGCTGTTTCAACCTATTAAGTCTCCTCAGTGCCGTACTGTCTTGGAGTAAAACCAACTCAGGTGAGTTGGTAGAGGTTTTGGTTCAAATAGAGTACATGCCATCTAGGATTGAAAATAATGTTGCTTATTGAGGTAATAGCATCATGTCTCTAATCTTACACGACACATGATATTATTTTTTTAGATATTCTGATAGGAATGCTACGAGAACAGCTGTTAACTTCACAAATTCTATTTATATCTAAATAAAACCGGACTTCTTTGAAAATAAAACACTTTGTTTACTTCACATCAAATTAAATGAACACACGCAGTGTTAGACATTCGCACGTATGTCACAGCTTGTCTCGTAAAGGCCTTGGTATACACATCACGGCTGGATATCGACTCGTTTTTTTTTCCGGAGCCAATCATTGCATTTTCAAATCGGAAATCTTGGTGTGAAAAATACTATGTAGGCACATATAGGTAGCTACATACTTGTTTTAATTTATATGTTGTAAGCACTAGCTGCATCCCCAACGAGAAAAATGTTCAATTATTTTTAATAGAACACTGGGATTTTTATACAACATATTTATAATTTCTGTGGTTATAACTTTTAATTTAAAGCTGTAAACAAGTTATAAACTTAATCGTGTCTGAATTGTTTAATATAACTACAATGCCAGCTTTTGGTACCAGTTGCCATTAAATTTATATACGTAATGAAATACATAAAAAATCCTTTCGACCCATAACGCTGTTATGAAAACAGTTTGGGCACAAATAAAATCGTCTCGTACGGTCCCATATCTGGCATTATTGGATACATAAAAACAAAGAAACGACCAAAGTAGATAAGCTGTAGGCGTTCTGGCTCACAAACTCCATGTAAAAGCCCATAAGCCAAAAACGTGGTAAAATTTCGACTGACGCGCATGCGCAGACGCTCTTGAGTTAACTGCGCATGTCTCCACGCATTCAGACCTCGCCCCCCAACCAATCAGCCGTCAGACCACACCCCCACAGCCAATCTTCCTTCAGACCTCGCCCCCTAGCCAATCAGCCGTCAGACCACACCCCACAGCCAATCACCCGTAGACCTCGCCCTCCGGACATTGCGGCCTTTGAGCCACATTCCACGGCCATCACAGCATTCATATCTCACACCCAATGGGAAATTCAAAAGGTGTCTCTTAAATAAGCTAGTGGCGAGCCAATAAGATGTATTAAAAAATAATATGTAATAGATAGATGTAGGTAGGAGTATGGCAGGAAAGAGCATGCACAGATCTTCTTTGCTTAAATTTAATATTTATCTAAAATAAAACACTATGAACATTTTAGAAAGCTTTTTATTTTGAATGTCTAGGCCAGGATATTTATTTTTATGTATAGAATATGACATAATTAGACAAAGTAATATAGCATTATATATGGTATAGACCAGGATATTTATAGATATTTTATATACAGGTATATAAAATTATCTAAAATAAATAATTATTTTAGACATAATAGCTAATCTAATACAAAATTAATCTAAATAATTAATCTATACATAATTAACTAAATGCAAATATATACAGAATAATACTTAATTAACAACAACAAAATATAAATTATGCTGGCTCGTCGTTCATGATTGAGTAATGGCCCCAAGGAAGCGTTTCATACGATCCCTTAACTAAATACCGCTTATCGTCATGGGGACTCAAGGCAATTTTGTCTTGAGTTATGGAATAGACTGCATGCTTTTCAGATTTGATTAAGTTTTGAGTTATGTATTTAGATTTAAAATTGTCTACACATTCTATGAAGTCTTCCAAAGTAATAACGTTTTTAATAACAGATTTTTTGATGCCCTTTATTTTCTTCGTCAGCCCGATATTGTTCGATGAAGCCCCAGACTTATCACTACTGTTCACAGCTTGTTTCACGGTATACATTTTCGCTCTAAGCCCCACAAAAATTTCTATAGGTGTACCGCTAAATTCGTCTTTCATCATGCCTAAAACTTTTTTATTTACTTGTGGGATATTGTACTGGTTGCCTTTAGAGTAATCGCTCGTATCAAAACGGGAATGACAGTCGCGACGAATGACCTCATATATATCTTTATCAGTAACTTCATATATAAGTGAATCGGTGTCTGTATAAAGAACTGAGCAGTCGTCACCAAACTCGGGTTTCATATAGTCATAATGAAAATCGTATATGGTGGTTTTTGCCAGATCCAAAATTGCTTGTCCGACATATATAGGTTTATTAAAATATACTTCAGTCTTGTTTAATTCGATAGCAACCAAATTTTCACTGAAAATTGTGGCCGCTTTGAACTCAGGTTTTGCTATTAAACTCTCCGCACTGTAACGCCCCTCCCAACTGTTCACTAATTTTACGATCGAATGTTTGCGGATGTTTTCCATTGTTTTACCAAATGCAGCATTATTCATCAACTTAAACAAATTTTTTTCAAATTCATTTTTGGCCGCCTGTCGTAATTTTGTATTAAGATCGATATATGCTTTTAACCAGGGAGACTGACTAAATTTCAAGACGCGATGAATTTTATCTATTTTGAGACCGTGCTGTAATGCTTGTTTCAGGGCTCTATAATGAATAACATATCTATTTTTGTTGTTTAAAGTAGCCAAAAGTTTAGTGTTTTTACAACCGGGAGGAGCGCTATGTTCGGGACAAAATGGCAAATCTCGATGTAGGTCGTGCAGATGTTCCTGATAACTAAGGTCGACCTCTAATAAATACCCTACATCCGAAATGTCCGATACAGTTGTGACATCAATGTTTGGATCAACCCACTCGAACCCGCCGTAAGGTAAATACTGGCTCATAGCCCAGCCGTATTGATTGTTGATGTCGAAATATGCCAAATATTTTGATGGTTTGCTAGGGTCGAAATTTGGAAGGTATTTGTTGTTTGCCTCACTTTTACGTTTGGAGCATTGACTTAGTCCGCCGCGAATACCTCTTTCAATAAACATAATCATGTCGACATCAGTTACAAGTTCAAGATTAACTTTAGTAAATTTTAGCATGCAGTCCCACGTGTAACCAGGTAGGGTGTAATAATGGGCGGGATCTAAACCGTATGTCTTGTGGGAACTAATTCGGAATTGTTCAAACACGTCAGCCAAAAGTAAAACGTCCGTCTTCATATACAAGTCTGTGTATTCACCTAAATTTTGAATGTTAAATGCAGTCCATACGCATTGCGCGTGTTCATACTGCGTGTCTGATATATCACTATTTTCCAAACGATTATAGAAATTTTGTTGTTCAGGTAAAGACTCAAAATTAAATTTATCAAAATTGTCCATAAAATCGTAAGGATACACGCCTTTTTTCGTCAACAAGTCAAATTGTGTGTCGTCTAGTTCGGTAAACTGCGTTTTTAGAATCGGGAATTGCGTCAAGTAAGAAGATAGTGTGTCTAATGAAGAGGCCATGAAACGGAAAGAGTCAATAAAACGGAATTTAATTAAATTTTGATCAATGTGTTTCGTAAAACTAATATATTTTTCTTTTGTTAAGGGTAGTAAATCAACACGGCCGGGCATGTCATTTGCGATATTTCCCAAAATAAAATGAGCATCGTACCCACTCAGGTTGTGAAATACAACAGGTATAATCACATCATCTTTGTAATTAATATTACATGAGTTGTGTGCAGCACCCCTATAGTTATTTTTAGGACTTAAATGAAAATGGTCTCGTACCTTAACATCATCCGGACCGAAGGGCTGTTCACAGATGTGACAGTGCGTGACTTTATCAAATTCAGCCTGTTGTTCAGGTGTCAAGGCCATATCGTGCGGACAAAGAAAAACTGTTTCTACATCTTCGGCAAATTGGTTCATTTGTTGGGCAAACCAAGACATACAATCTTCACCCCGATATGAACGATAAAAGGATAATGAGGAATCGTATGAGCACTTAACATAGTAGCCGACAGCAGCAGGTACATGTCGTTGGTATTTATTCTTGGAGTCCACCGGTTGAAGAACGCTCTCCATGTCAGCATAAATAATAAATGGTACCTTTTCCTTGTTTTTAAAGTTTTTAAAATTCACATTTTTCTTGTCTTCACTCGGTAACCTGACTTTATAATCATTCAAGATTTTGCAGTCTTCGTAATGTTTGGCTAATTTTTCTTGACTGTAGAAATAATGTAGACATCTATCGCAAAAATATTTCTTTGCATGCATCTGGCTTAGTTGTCTCGAAAGAAGTCGGGAGAGGTCCTTGATCCATACATAATGGTACCTCACATGTTGAGAAATTGATTCATAATCATCATCATAGGAATCCTGGATCATGAGAAGATTAACGTGCTGATCTCTCTTATTTTTAGATAAATAGGTCGGTAGAGTAATGAATTGCTTTTTGGATTTTTTCAAAATGTAGATATTAACTGACAAATCATTATTCTTCTCGAATTGGGGTATCTGACTTATGGACATCGGAAATTTTATCCCTTCCAAGTTTAACACTGTTGATGGATGCGAGTATGAAGAAAGTCGGTCAGAATTTTTATTTACAGGATATAGAGCACTGACAATTGCCCAAGCGAAGCAGGCCTCATCATCATTTTTCACATTAACGCATGCGTGTTTTTTCTTTATTGATTCGGGTAGATCAATGTATGATGAACCAAGCTGAGGCGTAAATTTATTTATATTAACAGCTAAATTGGTGATAGATTTTAAAGCCCAACCCGAGTCTCTTTCTTGGAACTCCTCTAGCTGCGTTAAAATTGGCACTGTAACATGTTGTTGAAACCATTCATCTAGATTGGTGTCGCGATATATTGGGGCGTTTTTGGTGTTGCAGTATTTAAATTCCTCCATCACCCTATCAGCTTTTTGAAGAATGAACTGTCCACAGAAGACTGCGTTGACCTTTACCATCTTCTCTTTTTTCAAAACGTTATTAACACGCCTCTTGAATAAAGCGAAACAATCACTTAGGAATTGGCGGGGGTCCTTGTGTTTTAAATTGGTAACAACACCAGTACGAATTCGGCTATTGAACGCGTTATCCGAATCGTCCCAATGAACACGATGTTTAGCCGTTTCCTTTCCACCGCCCGCACCACATTTTCTTAGAGCTTTTATCTGTTGTCTAATACTTTTCACATTAGCCAGAGTTGATACCAGTTGTTGTTTTTCCCCAACGGTCTTGGCAGTCTTCAACTGTTCTTTGAGATGTCGCACAGCCTTAGTACAATTCCTCAGTCCAGTGCCAACGTTTTCTTCTGTGTACGAAGATCGGAGAATGGATAGAATGCGAGTTATTTGTAGCCACAAGTACTTCATAAAAGCAGACATGATAAGAGTTAGCTATGTCCGCTCTCAAGAAAACTAACAATAAGACTGAGAAACCAGACGCTAGCATTCACTTTTATATCGACCGTTATAATCTCGAAATCAACACGTAGCCTCGAACCTCCGACCTTGAGACGCAGGGTGGGGGTGACCTTGAATGACCCTGACATTGAGATGCCCTTGACCTTGGGACGACTTTGACATTGATATGCCCTTGCCATTGAACTGGGTGACCTTGAGTCACCTTGGGCCACTTGGGTGGTCTTGGGTGACCTTGAGTCACCTTGAACTACTTGGGTGGTCTTTGGGTGACCTTGAGTCACCTTGGGCTACTTGGGCGGTCCAGTATTCTTTTTTTGTTGGTAGCATTAGGTAGTTAATAAATAGAATATAGTGAAACAATATTAAAATCGTAAGACTTAACACATTATTTGAATTACTCATCTGCTGATTTTGCCATAATAATATATGGGTGGGGTGACCTTGGACGACCTCGACATTGACATGCCCTTGACATTGAGATGCTTTGACCTTGGGTTGACCTTGACATTGGTATTATCTTGACATTTAGATCACTCTGATATTGAGCCGACTTTGGATGGTCTGGGTGACCTTGAGTCACCTTGATCTACCTGGGTGGTCTTGGACGACCTTGACATGACCTTGAGGAGCGGGCTGGGGGTGACCTTGAATTTGCATTGACATTGATATGACCCTGACTTTGAACGACCTTGACATTGAGATGCCTTGGTATTGAGATGTCCTTGACATTTGGATCACCTTGACATTGGGATGACCTTGACACTTGGGTGGTCTGACCTTGGAGTGCGGGGTGATCTTGAAGGAACTTGACACTTGAGTAGTCTGACCTTGAGACGCGGGGTGGGGGGTGACATTGAATGCCCTCGACACGTGGGTGGTCTGTCCTTTAGACGCGGGGTGGGGGTGACCTTGAATGACCTTGACATTGGGATGTCCTTGGCATTGAGACGACCTTGACCCGAGTGACCTTGAGTCACATTGAGGTACTTGGGTGGTCTTGGACGACCTTGACATAACCTTGAGACGCGGGGCGGGGTGACCTTGAATCTGCATTAACATTGATATGCCTCTGACTTTCAACGACCTTGACATTGAGATGTCCTTGACATTGGGATGACCTCGACATTTGGATAACCTTGACATCGGGGCGACCTTGACATTGGGATGGCCTTGACGTTGGTATGCTTTTGACATTAGAATCAGCTTGATATTGAGCTGACTCACCTTGGATGGTCCGGGTGACCTCGAGTCACCTTGAGCTACTTGGGTGGTCCTTGTGTTTGCAGACGTTAGGTCAGGTTACAATTTTCCGTCACTTATCCTCGTTTGGAGTCAAACGGGGATAAGTGGGGATAAATTCTTTTATTTAATAGAAGGAACAGGTGAAATAAATCTATTGTCATCCTCTCTTGGGGTTAATCTAACCCCAAGAGAGGATGATATATAGTTAATATAAAGCTTTACGAGAGTTTTACTACTTTCTACGGCACTCGTACGAGATAGACGAAACACCAGTGCTGCCATACGCTCCGGGGGATATTGAGTCCGTTGTGGGGGAGTGAGAAGTGCCTATTTTAACTACTCATTTCCCACGCTCAGGCAGATTCGAGCCAATAAGCCTGATTTAGTCATCCTCGACCACCATCCTCGACCACCAGATAAGTGGGGATAAATTCTTTTATTTAATAGAAGGAACAGGTGAAATAAATCTATTGTCATCCTCTCTTGGGGTTAATCTAACCCCAAGAGAGGATGATATATAGTTAATATAAAGCTTTACGAGAGTTTTACTACTTTCTACGGCACTCGTACGAGATAGACGAAACACCAGTGCTGCCATACGCTCCGGGGGATATTGAGTCCGTTGTGGGGGAGTGAGAAGTGCCTATTTTAACTACTCATTTCCCACGCTCAGGCAGATTCGAGCCAATAAGCCTGATTTAGTCATCCTCGACCACCAGCTCAAGACAATGTTTGTCATCGGTTCTCGGCTCCTGCCGAGACCAACAGTGTCTTGAAAGAGGAGAAATATGGAGACCTTCTCTTCGAACTACGCAGACTCCATCCAGAACATACTTGAAGCTTGTGGTACTAATAATAGGAGCCCTCGGTGGAGCAAGAGATACACTGCTTTCGAAATTGAAGATCATACTGTCATGCCGAAATTCGGCAGATCTTCTAGCCGGAAGAATGCAGAAGGCGGTCATTCTGGGCTCATTACGTCTACTCAGAGCACACGATTCCCGGACTCAGTAGCTATTCACCCCATGGATGTGGGGAGTAGCTACTGATAACCACCAGCAGCCGACCCTAAGAATCGGAGCCAAAGAACCGGTCGACTGGATTTCAACAAAAAAAAAAATAATAATAAAAATAATAATAATAATAATAATAATAATAATAATAGTGTAAACCAAGAACATAGAAACAAAGAAGAAGAAACTAAAAAAATATCCAATCGTCATAATATGCGACAGACACGTATCTGAAATATTATGTTATGTTATTTAATGTCAGTGTAATTCTTTTTCGTACGGGACATTTAGTGCATTTAAATTATCAAACATTATAAATAAAAGATTTTGGTTTGCAGTTATTTTACCAGTTTTTCTGTGTTTTTAAGTGTTTTATTTCAATATAAGCAGACATGTTTCATAGAATCAATCATCATCACATTTTTATCATCTGCGAGATGCATTAAAAGGTTATTAAGTATTCAAAACCGTTTTTCTTTGGTAGTCTTGTCGTTGGGGACACGACACAGGAGGAGGTCGCAATATAAATAAAGGAAAGGGGAGGTGGCAGTCCGAAACTAATGGAAAACTAATGATGGACATTAATTACAATTTTGTTCAAATAAATTTTCTCTGCCTAGTAGAATGCATTAGTGCCTTTTTTGTTCCCTCTCAGGAGTGACATTCACTAGAGATTTAAGATAATGGGTCCAGAAAATCTGTTTAATCTCATGATGGTGATTGTAACAACACTGTTATTAACATTTTTGTTGGGTTTTATAACGTCCAAGTTCCTATTTAAAGTAAAATATATATTTTTATATCTCGACAGTTTATTGAACAAACTAAGGTAGAAGTTATCGGGAACTCGGTCATTAAGGAGACTTCAATATTGATTGTTTTTATATCTTACGTTTCTATGTGTTATGGTGTTTCTACGAAAACTCCCACGAGGTTTGTCTTCAAATGCAATATTTAATTTTATAAAATAAGATAAAGTCCAGGAATGTGTTAAATGTTGCCCTAAATTGGACATCTTTAACATCTATTTTAGTTTCTATTATCTTTAACTATCTACTGTTCAATTTTCGACAATGTATGTAGGTCTTTTTGATATACTAAAGGCTGTTAAATGCTGCAATCTTTCTGAATATTGCAGCAGTCATCCCTCCAGTACACTGGTCATCATCAGTAGCCTCTACTCGATTTTGTCATCGTATTTATCTTTAGATCACGAGGGATATAGTAGACTCCGTGTAAGTAAGAATTATTGACGGTAGGATTAAATTACTATTGCTCCTTTGGATCGAATCTTGTGAATTGTGTATAGAATATTTTATTATGTATTTGATGTGCGTTTTTTCTAGTCAGTATTATAAATAAAAAACAATTCACGTCATTAATAACATAAGTAAAGTAATGGTTTTATCGTATTATTAAATAGGTTGGTTCTTAGATTTGAGCAAAAATGGTAATGGGTTTTAAAACGATAACAAAACAAAAGATGCCGCGTTGCTTTGCAAAAGAAATTAAGAGGTAATTCGTCCGGACATGCAACAGCTAGAGCAAACCAAGCATAACAAACATATTTGTGAGGTACATTATGATGCACCTCGTGATGCAAAAAATACATTATTCCACTAAACGTTTGCGCTCTATTTAAAAAGTTAATGATCAATATAATCTGGATTTTATCAAAATATATTATCGAATCCGTGTCAAGCGGAATGCTTTGGGAATATTTTTTTACGAAACGGAAGAAGCATGGTTTTAGAAATGTGAAATTTCATGCATTTGGGGTTTTGACAGGATCTATTTTTATATATTTTAATAATACCTTGACAATTTGATCCAAGTTATAGCTATGATGGATATTTCTACTTCTAAAGAAAACTGATCTTCTCGTTTATTAAAATGAATTATTATTCACTCCATTGAACTCGCCATTTTACTTTTAAACAAAAGTACTGCTACAGTTAATAAATAATTTATAATTTAATCTTATTTACTGCCTCACATTATTAAACAAAGAAAGTTTATGAAGTTGAAAAGGTAATTTGCACCCAGTCAACTTTCCAGACAATTTAAATGGTAAAACCTATTAAATTATGAAAAATTGAAATTAGAAAGCTATTAGCTACAAAGTTTAACACGTTTAAGGCAATTCATTTAAAAACTCATTGTTCGATTAGCATACTGATACCATAAAATAACCACAAAGCACTCGTTAAATAATTTTACAAATTAATTGAAATTACTAGTTTGTTTTGATGCCTCCCACTATGTATACATATTTAGTCCGCACAGTGTTTGATTTGGCTGTGCATACGTGTTTATTTCGATAAATGAAGTTAATAAATGTTAAATCTACTACATGTGGTATCGACGTCAACTGAATTTCAATTATGTTTGCTCCCTATAATTCTTACACAACTGTTATCAAATGATGGCACTGGACGCATTAGTATTTCCTCTTACTGTTCTTAGTCAATGATAAGGGTTTGCCCAAAATCATTTACAGGAAACTAAAATTTTCTAGATGTAGACGTTTCGTCTATTTTATATAGATATTTTTAGAAGACCACAGAACTGTAAGATTACCATTTGAAGAAATTAGTTCTTTGTGGAAGTCTTGATTTTATGACTATAATTTGTTTTGTTTACTCAGTGGAGTGATGCAGTGAATATTTGCATCACTTTATAATGTGAAAGAAAAACTTTTGTTGAACTTAAAAATATCAAAATAAAATTGATGAAACGTGGCTATTCAGAAACTTTGAATTTTCTTAAGATCTTTTTAGCCTAACTCGAAGCATTAACTAAGAACAAGACAACTATAACTATGGCTTGTTTTTATGTCAGGTTCAGTTCCACAGTGATATTGATTTGAGAAGGAGGCCCTTCACTATGAATATAAGGACTATTGTGGCTCGCAGCTAATGGTATTTCACCCAACAGACCCAACCTCAGAATGAAACTGATTCCCTTATTTGAAAAGAGCTTCTCCAGATCATCTAGCAGAAGTTATCCTTTGACAAATATTAAGTTTACGATTCCTTCCTCGGTCCTCTAAATACAAGGTATACTCAGCATCTTTTACTAGGCGTCATTTGTTCAGAAGATATATTGAATGCAGAATAGTATACAGACCCATTATTAGAACTCTCTCAGAGTCTCTTTAACTGTAACAATTGTTAGTTTTGCTTCATCTCCTTTGAGTTAACTAGTTTTGATAGTTCTTGGTAATGCGGGAACATTTTACCCTCAGAGGACAAAAGAGGTGCTTCAGGTTATTTGAGCTAGAAGCACTTTGTTTCAAGCCAGAATGTCAACCGTATCATTACCCTCAGAGATGTATTGACAAGACATCTTATACCATTCATTATGTTTTTACAATCTCTAGGTAAGCCTTTTTTGACAATACTATACTATTTTGGGGTTGAAATGGTTGGAACTAAGAGCTTTGATGGTATCTTTTGGAGAGCTTGGACATCGTCGGTAGTTACAGTTAGTATATTCGATCCATACTAAACCCCAATACTTTCAATAGACTCGTAGACGTGTTTATAGGAACGGTATTGCTTTGAATGTGACTTTCTTCATGTGACAGTTTTAATTAAGTGTGCCTTATACAGTCCCTTTATACCTAGATACTTCGGTCTTTCGGAAATTGAATTGCGAATACTGCCACGTTAGCGAGTGGGCTAGAGCTGTTGTGGCAGCATTTATCTGTCATACTGTCTATTATGTTCTGGGTTCGATCCCTAATTGTGGCACTGGAAATGTCCGTTGGTATAGGGCACCTGCCTACGTTTGCAATGACTAACCCCCTTTTGGACAGCCTTTGACTTTGGATTCGGGAGCGGTATAATTTATGTGGTGTTAAAAAAAATATCTATGCAATTTGTTTTTTCCGCTAGAAAAAGCAGATTTTTATAAAGAATTAAGTGCAATCAAACAAATTGCAAGAAAAAGGAAAACTAATAGATAACATGCTAAAAAACAAAAGGAGGAAATTAATTCCTCGGGAGTTTTACAATATTCGGGAAAAAGAAGGCACCTATAGTTATATTAATCACGTCCTAGGTTATAGTGAAAAAATAGCTCGCAGAATAGAACGAAACGGGTGTAAAACGATTAGTGTCAACAAGCGTACTATTGGGAGGATTTTGATAAACAACAAAGAAAGGGTTCATAAATTAAAACAATCGGGGGTATACCAAATTAACTGGGCGGATTGTAATGCCGTGTATGTGGGTCTAACCGGTAAAAGTATTGAAACTAGAGTAAAAGAACATAAAAAATCCATATTAAATAACGCAAAAAATTCAGGATTTTCGACGCATTGTATAGAAAACAATCATTTTATAAATCAGAAAAATGTAAAAATGCTGCATCGTGAAAAGAAAGGAAAGCGCTTAGAACTGTTAGAGCAATTAGAAATTAAAAAAATCTTTAATTATAAATCCTTGTACTACGAATGATCAGATAGATTTTACACCCTCGCCCTTCTTAGAAAAGGTACTAAAAACTCGGGCTTTACCAGATGGTAGGATCAATCGGGGGTAGGTGCTCGTAAACAAATAAATAACGAAAACGCGCTTGGAAACGTTTAGTAATAGACATTTACTCTATTGAAAAAGGCCTAATAAGCCGAAATACCAGTATATAGAGTGTTTTCTATATATTTCTTGGAACATCTAAATGAGATCAATGTTTTCTTCAAAACAATTATTTTCACGATGTTTCATAAAGAACTATCCGCTTCGAGTATCCACTTTATTAATTTGTTTTTATTTAGAAAAAATATGTTTGAATTAATACATACACAAAATAAACGACCGTGGCCGAATGTCCATCTGTAGCATAATATTTCGATTTCATGGAATGGCAGGTATAATTTTATTGTTGGTTATAACCACAAATATATTAACATCCCGCGCGCTGACCACATGTAATAATCGTAAACGTTTTGTTTGACGTTTTGGATATCACACAAAGTGTGGAATGTATTATACACCAGCCACCATCCAACGGGAGCTTAATCTGGAATCAGAATTTTATCTAAAATGGAAATATGCGGCATATTTTACGAAGAGTGGAATGTAACGTCAAGTAGTAAAAGTTCACGTTAACGAAGAGCCGCAGTTATTGTTCCATAATTTTGTGCCCTTTAGGACCTTATCAGTGTCACTGTTTTAAAACCGTCACTAGTCAAAATCAAAGCAATTGCATTTATCCTTAAAAAAAGTTATTTATGTTTGTACTAACTATTTCTATTACTCGAATATAAAAATCATATAAAGATATGTTCAGAAATGGTTGGTTTTAGAGATACATGGTGTTAAATTTTCCACAATTCAGCGTTACAGCAAATTATTCTGTTATCAACAAGAGTATCAGAAATGACAAGTACATATATATAAGACACATTAGGTGTTTCAATTTTTATAAATGCAGACAAAATGACAATCTCTTTGCGTCTCAAGAAAAGGAGGAGCAATTTTTTATTTTTAAAAGGAAGTGATATTTTACTTCCTGAATCGCAATTACACCAGATTAAAATTCCATTGGCAAGTGGAAATTCTCGGGAAGTTCTAATTTAAGTCATTAAATAGAATCTAGAAACGAAAACAATTTAGAAGCTACAGTTGTAAATGTGTTAAACTATGCATCTTTTAGCGTCTTGTTGATTTCATGATTGCAAAATAAGTTGCAATGTGGTGGATTTCTTCTCCATAGTACAAGGTTCTGGGAAATATTACATTCCACAATACATTTCATATCGGATCGGTGGCTCAGAGATTAGTGTTTCGATAGCTCAACTCAGAGGTCGTGGGTTCGAATCCCCATTACGCCGGATTACATTTAATTAAATTATCTACTCGAATATTAAGGCTTGTTCATAGGGTTTGGTTGGTGTTATTGTGAGATATTAACATCGATTGATGTTTGAATGTCACTAACTAATGAGGTTTTCCAGGTATACCTCATTCCAGCACTGAATGGTGGTTAGGACCTACCAACAAGTCGTTCCTAAGATGCAACTGAGGCCTATTGAATAATAATATGCCGCCCCTCTCCCACACAAGGCTAAAACTTTCGAGAGAATTCTTGTGCATATGATAAGGAGATAATATTATTATTATTACTATTACTTATTATGAAATAAGATTGCAACCAACTGAGATTCCTCAACTGACAACAAAACCGCAATCTCTGATGAAATGAATATATAAACATTTCACTGAAAGAAAAATCACGAAACTAATATATGGCCAAGCTTTGAACAATTAGTAATTTTAATTCAGAAATTAAAATTTATTCCGCCTTCTTTTTTTAGACTATTTTTAGTCTATTAGCTTTCAGGAAAATATGATTCATCACGTAGGATCTAAGTGTATTCATCTTTTTTATTTGATATACAGAATCAGGCGCAAAAGAATGGACCCTTATTTTTATTGTCAATATAAATATCAGTTTGAATTAAACGTTAGACAGTTAATAATTGTGAAATTATTGACAAAATACGTTTACCAATCTAAATTCGACAGACTTTTTGACCATCTCTTGAGCAGGGTATCCGAGGTGAAACTGTACCTGTAACATATAATGTATGTTTTCATTTTCAAGTATATATGTCTTGACGAACATTTGGTGTTTCGCTCTGATCATCTATCTCCGCAGTTTTCGCAGTAAGCTCGTCGAGTCAAAGATAAGCAAATAGGGTTGAAGACAGAGATGTAGACTAATACCATAACCGAAATTGGAAGAACACAAAACAAAACCGAAATTTAAAGAAAACTCAAACTAAATCCGAAACCGAAAACCGAACTTAAATTTCCTTTACATCATTGGCTCGACAATATTGAAAATACCTACTGCTATCAAATTCAAAATCAGAATTCTCTCTAATTTACGTATTCCTGATCCAGCTGAGGAATTGATTTTCATTTTTTCCTTCCTACATGACAATCGGATTCTTCATTGTGACCTACGGTGCGGCGTCAGGCATCTTCTTTAAGTTTTTTTTTATAATAATTTTAACTTTTCGATTTCATAATAATTCATAACTTTTGTGCGAAGAAATCAGTTCAAGGGACCTCTCCTCCGTCCACTCCACGACCCATCGAAGAGTCTGTTAAGGTCCTTTGTGTGCACATCGTTTACCAACACGCGTCAACACGATACGTCGTCGACTCGTGGTATGTTCGCGAGAAGCGTACGCACCATGGAACATTGATCAGTTTGTAATCAACGATTGATTAATCAGTGTAGGTTACATTACATGTTAGAGATACAGTTACAGCTCGCTAATATATACCAGTTTGTGGGTTGTGACGTGAGACTTGTATGTATGTGTGTATGTGGAATAAACATAGTAATCAACAGATGAATAACAATAGTGATAGGAATATCACACATATTTTACTAAGTAAACAATATAATAAAGCCTTACCATTATGTTTCTATGCAATACTATCTGAGTTACATCTGCCAAAGTTAGTGTTGAATGTGATCGCTTTGTATGCAGCCGCACGATAAAGTTCATAAAATACCGATTTAAACCACATCATCTGATATGATGGCATGGTATTCAATGGAATACACGCCAAATATGTACTCCAATTACTTTAACGACGTCGTCTATGTAACGCTTCCTGACTTGTGGAACATTTAATGTAGCTTATAATAACGGAGTATGAAACTATGTGAATAATTATAAGGCATAATTTTATAGTTATTTGTTTCGGTCGTTAAGTAGATACTGTTTAAAACTCGTACGTATAACAAGTCCTAAAGAAAAATACGCTTTATTGTAGTTAATTTTTTTTTCAACGTGTGTCTTATCAGCCTCCCAATTCAACAAATTAAGTAATATCCACATCATAATTATTGTGTACCAGTTTTGTAGTTACAAAAGAATTTCGTATAAGGAGCAGGGTGCCGAAATATAAACCAAAATGGGGAACTGTGGCCCTTAAGCTCCATAACCCAATATACAGGGTGTCCACCTAGTGCGCGTAAGTCCAATATCTGGGTTAATAAAAGAGATAACTTAATTTTTTTTTCTACAGGGTTGTCTAATATCCCGAGCTGCACAAAATGAAAATATATTTACATATTCAGGGTGTTCAGTTTTTCCTGGACAGGTACCAACTTCGTTTTTCTAAATGGAAATATATATTTTTTATTGCTTTTTCGAACTAAACCCTTGATTTTAGTAGGACTTTCATCAGCCTTCCCTATACCTAACTTAAACTGTTTTTGAAATATTGACGGGTGAATATTGACATTTTTGCAACTTTGACACCCTGTAAAATCTAAACGGTTTGAGATCAAGCAAAACGGTTTGCACATTCCTATCTTAACTTTTCATAAGCTATCGTTTGGTACTAATTGCAGAATTATCCAAAAATTTTAAATTTTCTGAAAATTTTTAAAATTTTTAATTCCTGGATAAATTTGAAATTAGTACCAAACACCCTGTATGCTACACATATTTCAGCAATAGAGAACGTACAGCGACGCTTTTATAAATGTGCGTCATTTGTCCTGGATAATTTTTATCCAGTGAGAGGTAACGAAATATTTACCGAAAGGTTTAATATGAACAGGTTGGCTAGCAGAAGGAATATGTTCTCTACCGTTTTCCTTTATAAGATAGTTAGGAATGTGATAAGTTGTGAATATCTTTTAACGTTACTTGATTTTCATATTCCAAGTTTTAGTGCCAGGAAAAGCAGTTTGTTTTGTATCAAGACTCATAGAACAAATACAGGGTGGCGCAGATGGATCGGGTGGTTTTAAAATACTTGTCAAACTGTCAATTTTAAAGGTATTGGATTGAAATAAAGTGTAAAACGTGTAGTTACAATGGAAGTTTATTAACAAAAAATTAGTAAAGTTAGTTTTTAAAAATTACATCCATCAAATGCCCTCCTTCTCGAGCGACGCATTCTTGGAGTCGGTCCTTAACGTTCCGCATTGCCCGCTCAAGCACATCACCAGGAATTAATGTGATTTCGTTGTGAATTGCTGCCTTCAACTCCTGAATGGTCCGGGGATTGTTCATGTACACCCTTGCTTTTAAATAGCCCCATAAGAAGAAGTCACATACCGTGAGGTCCGGTGAGCGAGGGGGCCAATGGAAATCTCCATTACGGGAAATCAAACGGCCAGGGAACAGAGCGCGTACAGCTTGCATTGATATCCTAGCGTTATGTGAACATGATTGAAGAATTTCTTCTCCCACAACTTGAAGAGAACAATTACGACATGGACAATATGTGGTTCCAACAAGACGGGGCAACCGCACATACTGTATTTATAAAAGCTCTCCTGTTTATCAAATGATACAACACTATTCTAAATTTGAACCTGAGCTTGATATCCTGTGTTGTGGGATTGTGGATATTAAAAGCATATTTTAATTAATATTTAATATTTTCTATACTATACTATTTTTTTTTGTTTCTTTTTAAATCTATGTGTTGTTTTTATATTATTATTTTCTTCTATACATTGTTCATATTTTTGTAAGTATATTATTGGATTTTGTTGATTGTATTATCAAATGTTAATAGTATTGTCTACATATTTGTTTCTCTATTTATATTATATGTGTATATTATAATCCTGTTTGTTGAACTAATCATAGTGGAAACTTATCCTGTAACTGGGTCTTGTGCCCGTTGGATATTTTAATAAATAAATAAATAAATAAATAAATAAATAACACCAATTGACTGAGACTATGCTAACTTGAACCTCTAGTTTTGTACAATTTATGTATCTTGAGGATCCAAGATCGTCATTCTCAACCCAATCCTTATGGATGAATGTGAAAATGTCTTTTTGTTTAATTCGGTTCATTAAAGTGTATAGAACATTTTTATTTATTTATGAGTTTACTCAAAAGGTACTTGTAACTCGAGAACGGATAGCTCAATTTTTATTTTTTAAAAACGAATAAGTACATTTCTTGCTAAAGATATTGTTTAAGTAATAGCGAGAAACACACAGCAGTGCCCTCTTTTGATCTTTGCTGTCGATGCCGCAGCATCGTTCGTCAAGTTCACTACCTATGGCACTCTGATGGGCACAGAATAAGTGCGAAACCGGTCAGTGTCTGTGGTTGATCTCGATGTAGGATGTGGCGAGTTCCTTGGAGATGCCGGAGTAATGCAAAGTTCGTGGAGTAGTTGTTTTCGGCATCTCCTTCAAATAAATATTGTTTTAGTGTCACATCTAGGATATTCAAAAATGCTAATTCATAATTGTGGATCTAAAATGGCCCCCAGCATGTGTTTATTCTTCCCAATTTCAACTATGTTGACTATAGTTAAAACTTGTTCAATTTAATAGAATCAGAATATTTTCCTTCATGTGGAGAAAAATAAGATAAATCTATTATTGGCGCAAAGGTCTAACGGCCCATACGTCTGTCATCTGCAAAAGTGACGTCAAACTCTGATAGTTCCTTATAGTAAGGAAACTGCCAGATAAGATCCATTTCACATACTATTTGATGCGAAAATCGGATCTCCTGAGTGATTCATCCAACCTCTAGAAATAATTTCGTATTACTACTGAATTTGTCAGTTTATCGTCGAAGATCTACAGTCGAACTATCGACCTAGTGGACAGGTACTTGAAAATAAATGAAGTAAAACAGCTTACAGCTTTTTTAAGGATTATAAATAAACTTTATGAAAACGTAAAACAATGTTGTAACTACTCAAATTATTATCTTGACTACAACGGTTAAAAAATTACATAATTCACAAAAAACTTCGGTAACGTTACCTGCTTATCGTTGTTAGAAGAACTTTATATCCATTCGAACTGCATTAAACTTTTTTATTATTCAGACAAGAATAATATAAGACGAGAAGAATCTGTGCCCCTGGGGTATGGAACATATAGAAATATAATGGCAATTTTTTAAATTGAATTTCGGATTCTTCGCCCGCCTGCTTCATTTTGTCTTATTTTCGCATGTCTGATAAAGTTCGCTGTCCACCGACAGCCCTACATATTTCTTTTGTCTTCATAGAAAAGTGTCCCATTCGTAATAGTAATTATCTGCGTATATATAATATAAATTACCTCTACTGCATATGAACTGATTTTAGTTGTTTTAACGATACATAGAATATAATTCATCAACCTCGGATGTTTTTATCATAAGGGAAAACAATAATTGTTTTACATTGTTAATACAATACAATAATTATTATACATTGTTTCTTTAAGGAATGCCAAGAATAGGAAGAAGAAGAAATGGTTGTTGTAACTTCTGCAGCGGCTCTAAACTTATACCTAAACAACGAAATTTAGAAAGTTGTATGATGTATGTTACAACCGTTTCAAAAAATGACATGTCAAAAAAAATACAAACTTGTACCAAGAAGGTATACTACTGGAGACTTTTACCAAAAAACGAAATATTTTACAGATTTCTACTGTATGGGTGGAGTACTAAATATATGGTTTCTGATAAGTAATTCAGAAGGTTACCAACGACACAGGTATTATAATAATAATAATAATAATAATAATGTTCATTTATACATAAGCACCGATAACAAAGACAAAAATAACAATATATGCATATGCATATACACATATAAATAAACAATTATTCACTGAAGCTCTAGCATAAAGCTATTGCTTGTATGTGAATGAAGAAAACTTAATCTAATTTAACAATTATTTTCTAAAACTAAATAATAATTTACAAGCGACTGAGTTGAGTGTTCCATATATAAGGATAAATAGAGACATAAAGAAAATATATAAATTAGTAAGTACAAGAAAATATATATGAATTGAGTATTTTATATACTTTATTCTAGTCACTTCGATCAATAAATTTATGAAAAATATCTCTTCCACAATTCATAATCCAATTTTTTATATGTTTTTTATAATTTTCTATGTTTCTTATATTTTGCAGATTTTCAGGTATTTTTTCAAAAAGTCTTAGGCCTAAATAATCAGAGCTACGCTGCCCGATAGTTTTGTGGCATCTTGGTCTGAAGACACGACTTTCCTTGTCCCTAGTATGGTAAGTATGAGACACGTATTCGAATGATATTACATTTTTCTTTATATTATTTAATAAACTAAAACAGAAGAGTTGCCTTGTATCAAATACGTTTGCTTCTGCAAATAATGCATCGCTCGAATAATTGATTGGTCTACCTAAAATGATTTTTAATATCCATTTTTGAACTACATCCAATTTATGTAGGTGCAAGTCATTTACACCTCCCCATCCAATAATGCCATACATAATTTGTGATTGTACAAATGCAAAATAAAGTGTTTTTAAGTGTTTAACATCGAGAAAATCTTTTAAGAATTTAAATAAAGAAAGTGTACCTCTAAGCTTTTTAACAACGTTATTGATTTGTAGGTCCCATTTCAGATGCCTGTCTATGATTATTCCCAAATATTTAACTGATTTCGCTTCAGGAATACATAACTTTTGACCAATCTTGAGAGGCCCCATGTCTGGCAAGTTATTGGCATAGGAAAGGCATATACTGCGTTTTATCTATATTAAGGGTAAGAGTATTATATCGGAACCATTCCTCTATAATTTGAAAATCCTTTTCAGCCTTCATTTTCAGATTATCCCATGATTTGCTTTGATACAAAATTACCGTATTATCAGCAAAGCTTAGAATTTTACCATCGATATTAAGGTATAGTAGACTATTCATGTATAATGTAAACAAAAGTGGTCCAAGGACTGTCCCCTGCGGGACACCATAAGTAACATTCCCTGGATCACTACGAATACCCTCAATTTCAACACTCTGCTGACGCTGCGATAAATAGCTTTTTATGATATTCTTCATTTTCCCCCTTAAACCATAATTTTCTATTTTTTTAAGCATCTTTTCATGGCACACAGTATCAAACGCTTTAGAAAGATCAACGAAAATGCACAAAGCAGGTATTTTTCTATTTATTTTTTCATAAATAAATGATGTTTACTTGTAAATAGCATCTTCCGTTGATCTTCCCTCTCGAAATCCATATTGGTGATCCGATATAACAGAGTGTTTATTTAAGAAACTAACGATACGTGACTTCAATATTTTTTCCATTATTTTCGCGATATTGGAAATTAGGGAACCAGTCTAAAATTTACTATTTCTGTCTTGTCCCCACTTTTATAAAGAGGTTTTATTATGCCAAATTGTCTGATTAAAATAAAAGTTATATGTATTTGGTGGCTTTAAATCAGCGACTATGGCTGAACGATATCTATAGTCCAAAATAAGAAAGTATGGTAATCCAGACGCTACAAGGAGTGATTTTGACCTTGACCAAAAAACTGTAAACCTGACATCAAACGAAAAACTTTCATGGATTTTTTGCGAATATTAGACCTATATTCATCAAACCATATAACAATGTATTCGTGGAACTACGTTCAATCCAATTATCTAAGAATACACACGATATTCCATTTAAAAAATATACCTTGTGGTTGACCTCTCTTTTTTGGAACACCTTGTATAAATGTCAATAGGAAAATGTGTCCCCCTTCAAATAAAAATCCACCTGTCTCCAGAATTTGTTTGAGAAAGTTAAATATCAAAGTATTAAAGATGTAAATTTTTCGTTGGCCTATTCTGATTTATTTATACCTTCACAAGGTGATCCTGAAATTTAATATAATAATATTGATTGCAGAATGCTAAAGTTGTTTAAATTTTTAATAGAAAATAAGATAAAAGGAATTTCTTCGATAAAAGTCAACATCTCAATGATGTTGGCTTCGTATACTTTATATCTAGTTCCACATCTGTTCTTAGTACGTACAGATTAACTCTTAAAGGACATTATTCTATAAACACCTGCTTGTTAAAAAAGTGAAACCACACTTCAAATACTCTAAACGTGCTCTTCTTCGGAATATTTTCTCCTCGGATTACCCCTTATAATATTTGTTACGCTCATTATTCTCGTTACTTCTCCTTATACAGGGTGTCCACCTAGTGCGCGTAAGTCCAATATCTGGGTTAATAAAAGAGATAACTTAATTTTTTTTTCTACAGGGTTGTCTAATATCCCGAGCTGCACAAAATGAAAATATATTTACATATTCAGGGTGTTCAGTTTTTCCTGGACAGGTACCAACTTCGTTTTTCTAAATGGAAATATATATTTTTTATTGCTTTTTCGAACTAAACCCTTGATTTTAGTAGGACTTTCATCAGCCTTCCCTATACCTAACTTAAACTGTTTTTGAAATATTGACGGGTGAATATTGACATTTTTGCAACTTTGACACCCTGTAAAATCTAAACGGTTTGAGATCAAGCAAAACGGTTTGCACATTCCTATCTTAACTTTTTATAAGCTATCGTTTGATACTAATTCCTGGATACAGGAAAATTTGTGGTAAAATTATCAGTGTATTTATTCTTTGTGTCAGTGTTTATACTTATTTGTGTTAGTTAAAAAAGTGGAATTGCATATACTAGAAGTAGTCTATAGTATAGTATACGAGTATATATTAACTGAAATGTGCCCAATGGTAAAACAGAATATGCACGCCCATGCTTCACCGCATTTTACCAGATCGGCGAGGTCATTCCACTTTGCTTAATTCTGAATCGGGGTATAATTGTATAATTTCTCTAAAATTTCTCTCTGATATTGTTTAGAAAATATCAGAGAAAAAACACTACAAACAATATTTAAATAATTGATTTTCTCTCAAAATTTAGGTTGATTTTATCTACTAACCACTACGCGTGCGTCTGACTACTATATAGTTTCTAAATAATCTTTAAATCGATTTGACAGTCACCAACCAAACCGTTTGAAACGTAACTTTTTGTTGGAACTGTTTTGTTTTGTAGGGTTGGTAAAATATTACTACCAGTTTGAGAATGATTATGTTGGAACCGGTAAATATGGTCTGCTCAGACACCTGACAGTTTGCTGATAATTTGGCATTGACTAGAAACAAACCTAATATACAATCGAACTTCTGATCCGCTACTTAGAATCGTTCAATTATGAATACATGACGATTTTTTAAATACGTTTTCTGCTGCATTGTTTTTATTCCAACCTTAATCACCACCCATAAAATCAATACTATTAAATTATACTTTCAAAAAATATTAAATTAGTGGATTTATTATTGATGGGAGTGCTTAAAATACAATTTATTTGGAGTGGAAAGTGAGTGATGGTGCTGTAATTCGACGCTTAAAAGCAATATTTTATATTTAGATACTTAAATTAAATATTTCAAAACAACTGGGAACCGCAATTTCTTCTCAGGTTTCTATATTGACGGGCACATTTCCCTTTTATAATTTTAAGTTGGAAAGTTTTGACTTGATGTGAGCAATATCTTTCATCCAAATTCAAAGAAGATTGTATTTTATAGAGATTGGCTTTTTATATATACACAAATATTCTTAAACAAAAATACATAACTTTGTCATTAACAGTTTCCGAAAATTGATAAAAAATGTTTGTGTTTTTTATTTAAGAATAAGATTTTTACACTGTGAACGTTTTCTTTATTATTAAACCAATCTAGTTTATAAAAATTCCTTTTTATATTTTCGGTGAATTAAATTCACCATCACCCTCATTTTTTTTTGCGTTATCCTGTATAATCCCTTATACAAAAGTGTTGACACTTAGCGGGTACACAAACTAACAGTATTTTCCTTGCTGTCTTAGCCTCTAGAAACAGTGACAGTTTGATAGACGTGAAGTAGTAATTAATTACTTTGGAAATTGGCTGCAATAAACTTTCTAAATTGCTTGGATGCACCTCTGACATATAATAACCGATTTTGCATAGAACTTTGTATAAAGGTTAACAGTAAACCAAATTGGAGTAATGCGGTATATTTTCCATTAAACTCGTAACTGGTGAATGCTGCCATCCAAAGCTCATTGACATATTTAGTTGAAAGAAAACGGGTGCGAGTAGCGTAGTTATTTTGTCATTGAGGCATGAATTCTGTGAACTCATTTACTACTCATATACAGTGTGACACAGATTAATAGTATAGCCCTCTTTCCCCCTTATTTTTTATATACAATGGGGTATTTTCCTTCAATCGAAATAAAAGTGGAAACCTATATTTTTATAAAATATATATTTTTTTATATTTATTAGGATAAAAATGAATAAGATTGAATCGGTAGAAAATTTTTAATTCAATTTTGAAATTTTATTCTATATTCGTGACGTCACTAAGCGAAAACTAGGGAATATGTATCTATAAAGCGGCCACACTGATAATATGTGACTAGATTCAGTTTGTAACGACGACAAACGACATTTCGACAATTGACATATGAAATTTCCTGTTTGTGTTGGGCTTGACAACTTGACGTGTTGTATTGTTGTTTTCTTGTGAAGTAAATTTTTATTACACATGGAGCAAGGTTTTGTAGAGGCTAAGTCCCACAATTTACCGGTTATAGATCATTTTATGATAAAGATCCTATAGATCCTTTCAGAAATAAAAGGGATGAATAATGTAAGGTTAGTATTTAACTTAACAGTATTACTGCAAAGTCGATTAAATATATTCAAAAATTACCTTTACAAATTACGATGTTTCAATTAACAGAACTTCTATTACTAATAAATACACTTGTAATCAGTCACAGGCAGAGACAACAATTCACAGGTAAAAATATAAACTAAAAACAATGTATCATGTTTACCATGATGTTTACCCTAACCAAACAATTCAAACATAAACAAAAGTAAAGTTGTCACGCAGTGACAGCAACCACACAAATTAAAATATCCTGGAAATCACTAAAAAATGGCGCAAATTTTTAATTTTCGCTTAGTAATATCACATAGATATCGCGCACAATAAAAAAATAATTTATGGACTTAAATGAACCCAATATTAAAATTCCAGAAATACGTATCTCTTCTTTTTCCAACTACTTTCCATTGCCAATGTAAAAAAAATAGGAAAATAACCCATTGCAATTTTCAAATTTGGAACGGCGGAAAATCACTGTTGATATAAAAATTACTTTTTCCGCTTGCGGTTTTGCCGGAAGTAATCCCGACTCTCGGTTTTTATATGTAACACCCCGTATATTATTAAATTTTTTGAATCTACGTCATATCCACAGAGTTTTTCTCATAACAGTACAACAAAATTATACATACTACGTACTACAGTTTTTGAGAATTCAATTCTAGAGAAGCGCGTTTTAAAACTTAAAACTTAATTTAAAATAAGGAACATTGAATTTTGTATAAGCTCGAAATATATTCAATATGAATATAAATACGTAACTAATCTTCTCATGCAAATTTCACATGGCTACATTCACAATTTTGTTTGTTGTGGCTTTCGAGCAAGAAATCCTATTTTACATGTACCAGAGTGAATGCATATATTCCTAGTAACAATAAGAATTTTCTATCGGGTGCATGGAATAAAAATATCAGTGCTCTTGCAGTAGCTTCAGACTGCGTGGAGAATACCAGAAAACATGTCACTGCTACATTATAGAAAACATATTATTGAATGAATCGGTATAGCATAGATCTTTGAATCCAGAGGTAGTAGATCATTTCCTAGAGGGTCAAAACATTTTTAATTAAATTGTGACTTTGCATATAAGTTTTCCAAGTTTCCGTTATCGTTATCTGTACTAAATTGTGGTTAGTCGAGCGCAAATGCGATCTAAAAATAATACTGTACCACCCCTTCTGCCATACAAATATCTTGCAGGGTAGGTATGATAGTTTTTTCAGTTTTTCATGCATTATGATTCGACGAAAATTGTGTGTTTCTAGTCTATCTCAACATTCCATGTAAGAAACTTATTTGACATGTTTGTCAATGATATTCAAGGGTGTGGTATATAAAATTGTTCATTCTGTGCTGTGATGCTTTGAAAATTTTTATGAAACAAGTATCTACCACTCTATCTAAAGTATCTACATAAGAGGGTGTGTATGGTGTCATATTCAGTTTAGTTCATCAAGTTTATGTTTTATACCTAGGCTCTGGCTTAAATTTAAAAGAGTACCAGTATTTCACTGCCCAAGTGTGGGGTCCACGAACAAAAATATTCAAGAAAATATGATTGGACATGTCAAAAAGTCATTTACTATGAAATTCAGATACACTTCAGATATTATTTGTCTAATATATCTATTAAGATAATGTGTTTCCTCAGTCTTAGTGCCTTAATTTTTAACACTCATTATCAGCTTTTTTACCCGACAAACTTTTTTTTACTTTCTGCCAGAAAATAATACATCGAAAAATTGTAAATACAACATACCTAATTTCAAGGCTCTAAAACTTTCCCCAGAAAAGAACAGAAGAAAACCTTTAATCTATAAACGTATAAAACTTTATTGGTTTGGTACATAAATGTAATATTGCTATAAAATACTCGATGATTTAACCATATTTTACTTTTGAATTTAGAGTGCCTTGACCATACTCGATTAATTCTAATGGACCATAAACCATAAAATATATAGAGTTGGCGTCAAACAAATTTTATCTTTCTAGTTACAGGGCAGTAATATTCTTCAAAGTGGTTATAGAGCTGAAACTAGTTTTTAAATAGTACCATAATGGTACTAAGGTACAATTAGAAAATACAATTAATAAGCCATCTACCCATACGCTTATTTTATCTGTGGGTCCAACAGAACTAAAATTACAGTTGAGAGAAGGCACTCTAAATTCAAAAGTAAAATAGAATCCAAAGTAGTTTGGCAGCTGAAATATCACTAATGTTCTACCGTTGGATTTATAAAATGACATAGATTCCAATAATATAATAATATACAGTGCTTTCGAAAAGTAACGAATAAATTTATTATTTTAGAAATTGAGAAGTTTTCGAAAAAACCCCAGACACGTCGATTTTGTTTTTAAAAAAGGCACTTTTTGACATACGACCCATATTTGTGACGTCATTGTTGTTCGAGATATGACGTCATCGACAATTTTCTTAAATAGCAACCCCCAATTTTGACCACGCCATTTGAAAGAGCGTATCATTCTACATACGCATCATGAAAAATTATGGTGTCACATAACAAAAATTTCAAGAAAATAATGTTTGAAGATCTTAAAATTTAATTTTCACAATACTGACAATGATAATGATTATGTAAAAAATCGACTAAATTAAATGTTCAAATTGTGCACCGCTGGCTGCCTGACAGTAGCCAAGACGATTAATAAATTCTTTTTGGACATTATCTATAACTTCAGGAGGTATACGATGTATCTCGTGACGAATTCTTGCTTTTAAATCTTCTAAATTAACGGGTCTAGTAACGTATACTTTGCTTTTCAAGTATCCCCACAAGAAATAATCTAGGGGTGTCAAATCAGGCGATCTGGCTGGCCACTTAATCGGCTCCCTTCTCCCTATCCAACGATTCGGGAACAGCTCATCTAAATAAACACGGACAGGTGCTGCATAATGGGGAGGTGCACCATCTTGTTGAAAGAACATGTCATTTCTTGGAAGATCACGTCCCTCTATATCTAGAGATAAAGTTATTAGTGCAGGAATGAGGTGGTCTCGAAGAAAATCCAAATATCTTGCACCAGTTAGGTTGACGTCAAAGAAATAGGGACCCAGAATTCTTCCGTCGACTATGCCGCACCACACATTTACTTTCTGGGAACTTTGAGTGTGATACTCCATCATCCATCGGGGATTCTCGGTAGCCCAATAACGGCAGTTTTGCCTATTGCCATGGCCGTTCAAAACAAACGTAGCCTCGTCAGAAAAAATTACGTTTTTTACGAAATTATTATCATTATTGCATAGCTCCATTTGCTCGCAGAATTGATTTCGCCATTCAAAGTCGTCTTCAGATAGCTCATGAGCAAGGCATACTTTATAAGGATGATACTTTGCTTTTTTCATAATTTTGTGAACTGTGGACGCTGCCATATTGAAATCAGAAGCCAATTGGTTAAGTGTTGAGTGATGATTTTCTTGTATTGCCAACAAAACATTAACCTCATCATCTATTGATTTTGACGGTCGACCAGATTTAGGAAGATCACGAACATGTCCAAAGTTACGGTATTTAGACTCAATTTTGCTTACCATGCTTTGGCTAATGGGATGTCGATCAGGATGAGTTTCATTGAACAATTCAACTACTTCTCTTTGGGTGCGCATCCTGTCTCCAAATCCGATCATGCAAAGAATTTCAATTCGTTCTCGTTCAGTTAATTTAACCATTTTTTTTATAAAATGACAAAGTTACTACTCAATAAGTACTTCAAACGCAGTGCTTTTGCCAAACAAAAGATAAGAACTAAAGAAATAACTCAAAAAACAGAAAAAACTATTTAATAAAGTACGATTTCAAGTTTTTATCTGACAGCAATAAAAAACATTCTCGGTCGCTAAGGCTACTGTCAGGCAACCATGATTTTTCATGATGCGTATGTAGAATGATACGCTCTTTCAAATGGCGTGGTCAAAATTGGGGGTTACTATTTAAGAAAATTGTCGATGACGTCATATCTCGAACAACGATGACGTCACAAATATGGGTCGTATGTCAAAAAGTGCCTTTTTTAAAAACAAAATCGACGTGTCAGGGGATTTTTTCGAAAACTTCTCTATTTCTAAAATAATGAATTTATTCGTTACTTTTCGAAAGCACTGTATAGTATTCCATATAAAAATAGATAGTATTACTTCCGGTGAAATGAAAGGGGAATGGCATGAAACGAAATTTGGCATTGAAAATAGTACCTATATAAATAAATAAGGCGAGGAAAGAGAGATATACCATGAATCTGGATCACTCAGTACATATGAAGGCTACTCCCTGTATCGTCTTAGCAATTCAGAAGAATCTATTTGATGGATGGCTTATAATATGTAAATCCCTGCATTATCCTGTACCTGTATGTATGTGTTTATTGTGCAATATAAATAAATTTTTTTGCGGTTTTTCTTTTTAATACGTTGCGCTTGCTAGCAATTTGCAATATATCGTCTGACCGCAAGCCACACATGAAAATGTAGATTTGAATCTGCATACTGCGATAAAGTTGCGATAACTCGGGTATCATATTTGTTATTTGTAGTTATAAGAATTTTCTTGTATAGAAAATACTGCATATAAGACAGATAAGTTCACACGAATGCTTTGAAGCATTCGTATGCTCGCATTTGAATATTTAATCCAAGTATGAATTCTGAGTGTCTATTTGACTCCCAAGCGATTAAGCTCTTAATTCCACATAAAGCTTAAATATGCCAGACGCATCTGGAATTGACATTGTAATTAGAAAACATGGATGTGATATTATGCGATTACTATAGTTGTAACGTATTGTACATATTGCTTTAGCATTTTGACTGTCAATAATTTTGTAGATATTTTGAACTATTCTAAATACTGCGTAAAAGTAGGTATAATACCATATTTCCTGCATTATAACTTCAAACATGTATAAAGCCAGTGACGATTAAAGAGATAAGATATCACACAGTTTTAAAGCTGTTTAAACTTTAGTTCAAGCGATAAGTATAAGTAAATAGTAGTAAAAAACACTAAAACACTAATAAACAATGCTCACGAAGTAACAAAAGCGTGCTAATGTTTGTTGATGTTTGCCAGTCAATGCCCTATAATTACTTTTTAGATGGACTATAGATATTATAGGAAGCAAAATTTGAACATAATGTAAAAATTACAAAACCATATATTCTGTGATAAGTGTGTCACATTGGCATGGGGATAATATAAACCGTTATAAACACTATGCCTCCGACATTTTATCACGTAGCAAACATTGACAAAATTTTTAAATGAATGAATGAATTTTAATATCCACCAAATATGCCAACAGATTTAATCATCAAAACATGCCTAACTACACCAATTGTTGCGTGTTTATTCAAGATAATGAAAATTGATGATTTCCATTCGGAATGGGATATGTTTGTAGCTGACATAATTAAAATAGAACTTGAATAACGGAAAATCAAGAGAGTATGCAAAATATGTTACATCCACATGTTTGTACATTCTGACACAGCTCTTAAAGAAATATTCTTAATATTACCGTCCTATAAGGAGTTGCAATAAGAATACATTCATATTGTGCGAAGTACAATTTGAAGGTAAAAAGGAACTGAAATGTTTCTTCTTGAATCTAATGAGGTTGGAAAAGGCTGAAAATATATTTTAGGGAAAAGGAAAAACTGGGTTAATCATTGTTGATACTCACAAAATTTCAATAAATACGGTATAAATAATTAGTCACAAGTTACTACAATAAAAAATTTAATTTTAAGCAAAATGTTTTGTAGAAATATTCTCCTAAAATAAAACATATATACCTACCTAGTACTCCAATATTTCAGTTGAAAAACAGTTGAAACTTATATAGACCAGGCAAATTTTAAAGAAATATTCGTTAAGTGTGAAGTTTTTGCGGACATTATTTTTTTTGTTGAAAACGATAGCTCTTTTGTCATAGAATGCAAATCTAAAAATCCCAAAAAATCGGAAGTGAGCTAAAGTTAGCATTTAAAAAAACATGGCCGCTCGCGTTATTTTTAAGGTGTTTAAGAAACATACATTCATGTAAGACAAACTGTTAGTCTTCAGTGATAAGAATGCGGATCTAGATGAACTACTAAACGTTGGTTATAAATTTGTCTCCTTTATGTACGGATTAGACGGATCCCGAGACATTATAGAAGAACGATATAGGCTTTACAACATTGGTATAGCTAAGCGAACGCTCGAAGAATCTTTTGATTTGGACGTTCTTCCCTCAACGAAAAGTGCACTGAAGCAACATATTTTAAGGGGTAGTTTCAAATGGTGATTACATAATAGCAAATATTTTTTTTTAATATTTTCAGGACCTATCTTCAAATACAGCAATGAATGGGAAATTTTCTAGCCCCGGATAAAGGTATTATAATATGCACAAAAATAAATACAACACAAGCTTTAAAAATGTAGGGTTTTATTAATGCAGTCAAAATTTATTTCTTTTTTTTCTTAACCAGTTTAATTTATTTACTTTTTATATATCAATACTTAATACTTGCATAAAATCAAATAATCTCCAAGTAAAAAGTATCCTTATCTAACCAAAACCTTAAGTTTAAAGGACTGGAATAATTGGATCATCATACTTTCTAATTATGTGTTGTATTTTTATGTATATTGTATACTTTAAATTGCGTGTTTTGTAAATACCGTCAAGAACGGTGTAACAATCCAGCAAAATATTAATAAATAAATAAATTGGTGAACTTCTTAATTTAAATTATTTAAAATTAAATATTGGTAGATTTAAGATTAATATTTTAAATATAAAAGTCCGAATGTTATGGACAATAATAAACTAGCATATGTAAATATTTTTTAAAATTTTGGTAAGCCATCATTTTGGCATATTTGATATATATGGTCTTTACTTTCCAATCCTTTAAACGTAAGGTTTTGGTTAGACAAGGATACTTTTTACTTGGAGATTGTTTGATTTTATGCAAGCATTAGGTATTGATATATAAAAAGTAAATAAATTAAACTGGTTGAGAAAAAAAAAGAATAAAATTTTGACTGTATTAATAAAACCCCACATTTTAAAACTTGTGTTGTGTTTATATTTGTGCATATAATACCCTCCCATAGTCATTCTTGTAGTATATTTTGTGTTCTACAAAATAGTGTATGTACAATTTTACTCTATATTGTGCAGTTCTCCCGTAATTCGTGGCGAAAACCTTAGAGGTACAAATTTTGCAGTAAGAATAATGTGTTTAACAGCTCAGCTTCGCGAAATTGAGGCATTTTATATTTTTAAGTTATAAAACGAACCATAACAAACATCTTTTGCGAAAAACGCACAAAATGCGTATCCCCGTAACGAAAATCACTCTCTGAGTGACGTAACGGGTCATGTTAAGGATCGCCCACTTCGCACAACATCCTATCTTCTGTGTGTATATCGTGACTGCAAATGTAGAAATAGCTGCCAAAAAACATATATATCTACGAAGATCTTTTAAATGACTGAGTTTTTGTAGTTAACTAGATTGTAAAGTTAGTAAGTGATATTAAAAAGTTGAATGTAGGAAGTCAAAAAAATTTTAAAAAAATCGTTTTTGTTTTTCGTTTTCTTGTTAGGAAATTTATATTCTTGGTTAAATCTAAATTAAAATATCATTTTTTTCTAATTTTTAAGCTTAAAATCCTGTAAAAATAAAAAAAATGTAAAAATTGCTCCAAGGGATAAAAAGATATTTCATTTTCAAAAATTTTAAGGGGCGGCCATGTTTTTTCAAAAAAACATTTTTAGCTTACAACGGATTTTTTGGGATTTTTATATATTTGTTCCTGAACATAAAACCTATCGATTCCCATTGGAAAATAAATGTCCCCTTAAACTTCATTGAAAAAATAAGATTTGCCTGGTCTAATACAGGGTCAGAGGCATGTGTTTCTTGTATTATTATATGTGTAAAACAGGGATGATTTTATTATTATTATTATTATTATTATTATTATTATTATTATTATTATTATTATTATTATTATTATTATTATTATTATTATTATTATTATTATTATTATTGTTATTATTATTACTAATATTAATATCAATTATTAAATTAAGTTGATATCATTTTATATTAAACCATATATATGAAAAACCTGACTGTTTTTTGGGGCAAACCGTTAGAGCCTGAGTGTCTACCCTTGTCCAGCCTTCAGCGTATTTAAATTGTAAAACCATTTGTGTTTCACCTTTCTCTTGTTTTTGTAGCTCAATTCAAATATATATAACTATCCGGTGTTTTGATTCAGCAACATACAACTACCTTTTGCAAATAGAAACCAAACACCTACTGCAAACTGTGTTTTATGAAGAGTGCATGTCCATTCATATTAATCGAATTTTGTAACTAGGTATACAGGGTAATTCACGTAATTAGAATTCCCGCTCATTAGAATATTTCAGAGACTACTACGATCTAGATTTTGAAACTTGGGGCACTGGGGTTTTTGAGTATTCTCGTTTCAAAAAAAGTTATGACGTCACGGTAGCACTTCCAGTTGTACCGGAAGTTAGTAGTAACTTCGTTATTTTAAATGGAAAGGTATAGATTTTGTTGCATTTTTGAAATCTACGAAATTTTTTAGGATGTTTTTGTTAATATATCCCTATACCAAAAATAAACAGTTCTGGAGATATTTCGATTTTTTAAAAAACATTCACGATAATAAGTATATATTGTGAGTGTAATATCTAGAACTTCGAAAAAGCTATAACTTTCAAAATTTAAGCAGTAGTAGAGCAAGCAAAGGGCTTTCCAAGAATGTACTGCTTCTGTCGATAGTCCATACGGGATGTTCAAAACTCAAGGGCCAATGTTAAAAACTTCAAACACAAAAAAGTTGTTTTTTTCAAATGGAACACCCTGTGTTTTATCTCATCAGTAGATGCAGAATTAAATTCTACATCGTTTGGTGTACGCATTCCCTATACCTATCTCCAACAGTTTTTGAGTTAGATGCAATTATTTATGTGAAAGAAACTTTAGGATCGATAATAATATGTATCTCTAAATTTTAAAGAATGCAGGGATACCAAAAAATTGAACTGTGTTTGTCAAATTACTTTTAGTTGTTGAATTATAGCAGCAATTGTACAGCAGAAAATTAAATAATTACAAATGAGTGGTATTTTAAATTTATTTTGTATTCGTGGGGAATTCTCGTAAATTCATACGATTCTACGTAGATGTAGAATTTAATTCTGCATCTACTGATTAGATAAAACACAGGGTGTTCCATTTGAAAAAAACAACTTTTTTGTGTTTGAAGTTTTTAACATTGGCCCTTGAGTTTTGAACATCCCGTATGGACTATCGACAGAAGCAGTACATTCTTGTAAAGCTCTTTGCCTGCTCTACTACTGCTTAAATTTTGAAAGTTATAGCTTTTTAGAAGTTCTAGATATTACACTCACAATATAGGCTTAGGATAGTCAATTTTTTTTTAAAAATCGAAATATCTCCAGAACTGTTCATTTTTGGTATAGGGATATATTAACAAAAACATCCTAAAAAATTCCGTAGATTTCAAAAATGCAACAAAATCTCTACCTTTCCATTTAAAATAACGAATTTACTACTAACTTCCGGTACAACCGGAAGTGCTACAGTGACGTCATAACTTTTTTTGAAACGAGAATACTCAAAAACCCCAGTGCCCCAAGTATCAAAATTTAGATCGTAGTAATCTCTGAAATATTCTAATGAACGGGTTACGTGAAAAACCCTGTATAACGGCGAAACTGCATGTAAGCTACTTAATGCATTCAATTTACAAGCTTTCATTTTATAATCCCAATGCGTCCTCATATGATGAATAATTCCATAGCTTCCTACCTACATTTATTCGCATACCTGGTCTCTCTACATACATAAATATAGGTCTCTCACTCACAAAGAATTTTGGGTCGATATTAAGCTGTTATTGTTACCATTTCGTCATTTGTATTTGCACAATAGCTTTATTATAATCATGTTCGTTTGTCACTCCAAAATATCACCAATGTTATTAATGTCCCGTGTGTGGGATGGAACCATTTCGAAATTGGTTCCTTGCTTGAATTTGCTCTTCTACATCAGTTTGAAAGATTAATTTCAATATAAATAATGTGTTTTTCTTTCAAATCATTTAGGCGTACCTACGTGTTGAAAACGTGATAATTAATGTGGTACGGTAATTTTCGGTTATGGATGTAGTTCGTGAGCGATATATAGAAAACTTAGAAACTAGGGAACACCAAAAATTTGTAGGCATTCAAAAATAGTTATCAATAGTTCAATCATATGAAGACATGCTTTTTCGGAATAGCCTTAAAAAGTAATTGTAGATAAAACTGGAGGCAAATACATTTTTTGTAATTAAACTTTTTCATAAATACCACCATTTATGCAATAATTTTAAGTTGTCATAGTGATGTACATAGTACATTGTACATATGCTTGTGCAAAATGAATAGAATATTTACTCTGGCATTAAATGTAGACAACATTTTAAGGAACAAATTATACCTAATTGTACTAGCTATCTAATTTATCTAGCTCGTCTATGAGTACATTTTCCGATCAGATAGGATAAATCAAAATGAGCTTCATTGAAAATTATGAACATTTGTCGAGCATGTTTTGATGTTTACAATAAATTCGGAGATGACCAAACTATTGTATGCTATCTAAGAGATAGTCCAAAAATCTAATTCACCAATTATATGCTGAATCTCTTTCCGATTCAGTTATGCTACATGCTAGAAGCACAGCATATAATTTATATGCTGTGCTAGAAGAATATACTCAGTACCTACATCTGTTTTTTCGCTTTATTTTTTCGCTACTAACACAATGAATGGCGGATACTGACTTTCATGACTCGATAGCATCTCCAAAAACTATATACAATAAACCACATGATATTCTTAACATAATAGGCAGCATGATCTAAAATTTAAAGAATAAAGCAGAAAAGAAGATAGCTGAAGAATTTGATACGACGAGATTTGTCTGTATCATTTGTTTTAAAGGCGTCACTTTTATTCTTTTATTACCTTCTGTATTAGTAGAATACATAGCATATCCTCAGATTGGCAACTCTTTACAATATAGTCGCAATTTCAGCTTTAATTTAACTGTTTTTAATACAATTTCATATATAAAACTACATTATTATCTGTAGTCTAGATATATTATTATACATATACAGTCTGTCCATAGAGTAACCCCCCCCCTGCTAACTTTTGAACGAATCGAGTTAGAGAGTTTTAACAAAATACAGGGTGAATCACGTAAAATGAAGTTGATTCTGACGATAAATTCGATTTTTCAAATTCAAAAATGGCGCCGCGGGCGCTGTCAACTCAATTTTTTTAAACGGCAAAGTATGCCGTGTTGCACCTCATTTAAAAGATAATTCAATTCTCTACTTTCTCGTTTTTGAAAAATGACAATGGAGTTAGCCGTTCTCTAGTTAGAAGCGTTTCTGTTTCTAATCTGATCCATGAATAAAATGTTAATTAATATTTTAATACAACAAATTTTGAACAAATATTTATTAAAACAAAAAATAAAATAATTAAATAAGTTATTCAAAATGTTGTCCATTAACTTCTTGGGACATAAAAAGTCTACTTTGAAATTCATGCCTGATATTTCCTAAAATTTCTGCAGGGATATTTCAACACATATGTGTTAGACGTTGCTGTAGTTCCTCGATATTTACTGGAGGAGTTCTGTAGATTTTTGACTTCAAATATCCCCATAAGAAAAAATCAAGAGGAGTTAAGTCCGGGGAACGAGCCGGCCATTCTATCGGGCCCCTTGTGCTAATCCATCTTCTCGGGAAATGGTTATTTCAAAAATCGGTAACAGGTCCATAGAAATGAGGCCCCTTCTTGTTGAAATACAATACATTGAATGTTATTGCCTGCTATTCTTTCTATCTTTGGAAAAATTTTCTCCCGCAGCTTTCTTAAGTAAGTACCGCTCTCCTCTTAAATTTTCTCTTAAATCTATCAAATCGAATAACTTAAAAAAATAAGAAAACAACCTGTAGAAACTTTCAAACACTCTTAAATTAAACGCTAAACTACTTTCTCGAACCTTATTGACGATTCAGTGACAGTGGCAAGCAAAGGCAAGGAGACTTGATAAAAACAAAATTTTTAAATATCGTTAATACAAACGCTTGTAACTAGAGAACGGATAACTCGATTGTCAATTTAAAAAAACGAGAATGAAGAGAATTGAATTACCTTTTAAATGAGGTGCACCACGACACACTTTGCCACTTAAAAAAATTGAGTTGACAGCGCCCGTAGCGCCATCTTTGAATTTGAAGAATTTAATTTATCGTCAGAATCAACTTCATTTTACATGATTCACCCTGTATTTTGTTAAAATTCTCTGACTCGATTCGTTCAAAAGTTAGCAGGGGGGGGTTACTTTATGGACAGACTGTATATAAAAATAGACATGTGTGTCCGTATATTTCACATTGTAGCCACAACTACCCAGCGCAGACTACTGGTGTTTATGTGTGGTAGTAGCCCCAAGTCTCTAATCGTGCACTATGGTGGTTGCACGTCGGTAGCTATGGTGGCGTAGAAGATATAGGGGTTGAAAGTGGTCGACTTTGAATAATGTGTGTGTCGTTATCGATTTCAACCAGCGAATGGGGTTGTCCGTAGCTAGTTAAAAAAAGTTGAAGCATAACTTTTTACATACATATCCACCAAATATTGTATAGCCATTATCAGCCACAACTGAATTAATCCTAACTGAAAAGACTATCATCTAAACTATACACATATTATTATGATCAATAAGGTAATAACTATATTGTCCCTTTATAACGTCAAACCCAGTATGTCACTTCATCAAACCCCCTAGTTATACTACAACTACACAATTATTCAACTTCCGAATAAGAAGACAACACTCTTTGTTCTGATAACTCTCTGACAATGGCATACAGAGTATATATAAGCGGAGGAGGCACTAATCTGTGTTAAGAATGGAACCTCTTTGGGATCACTTTGATGAATTTACTTGTCTCAGCGAAACATCAAGGGTTCCTTGCAGTTTTAGATTAATGTATTGTGGTAATTACCTGAAGCACGCGACTCTAAGTAGTATGCACATATATACAAGTCACTCAGGGATCAGTTTACGCTGACTTTGGAATAAATTATGAGGGTCAAGGTTAAGTTCTAGCTATGGAATGCTTCGGTAGAGCTTCCTGCCACGCACACTTTTTATGATGAGAAAAATGAAACTTATTCTAAGTAATTTAGCTGCAAAATCAATTATCGTTTGATATTTATACCTCTTTTTTGACAGGGATTTCGCCCAAACAAAGTACCTACTAATGAAAATTGTGTGAATGGAATTTCTATTTAAACATTTGTTAGAAAATAATAAACATATTCTTCCTTTGATAATATTTTCTTTGTTCAGTTTCATCTCGAATGACGCTAGAGAAAATTCGCGTTATAAAAACTGAAAACAAAAGCCAGAAAGGCTATTTAATTAAATAAGAACAATCATCCTGCATTTTGGAGTACCAAAGCAATGTAAAATAAAACAGTATAATATTGTAAACACTCGGCTGTATAGCAGTTTTGTTATTTGAAAGGGGTCGATTTTCCTTTCAAATAAAGCAATTAAGAATTTAGTTCAGTTTTACAGAGCTAAGCTAATCTTTCTACGGCGACAATGTTTTGTGAAATCATTTACGAGAACAATGCAAGACCCTCTTTTATTTCCGGTAATGATTTTAATTTAATTCAATATTCACTTTGAAATTTGTACATACAGGTTTCTGAGGGACTAAAATATACGTAGAAGTTAAACACGACTCAGTTAATATAAAGAAAAGTATTTAAAATCGCAGACAGTACAAATAATAATATTGAGGAGACAGTTATTTTTTTCTGTTATTTACCTGCGAACTATTTTCCGCAACTAAAGCCAACCACTGACTTTAGGAGACGGGCAATCTTAGTCTGCAAATTGTGCATAGGGATATTTTGCATAGGGACATTTTGCATAGGGATATTTTACATAGGGATATTTTGCATAGGGATAGGTACATTTTGCATAGGGATATTTTACATAGGGATATTTTGCATAGGGATATTTTGTAGGGATATTTTACTATCCATATGTTTTACATCCTATCCGAGGTCGTTTCCTAAAAAGATCTCCTCTAAGTATGTATATCTTCAGTTAATTCAGCGACCTACAGATCACTAGAAGGTGGATAGGAGTCGCAGGTCTTCCTGCATGGTATAATATACGGCTTCCTCCTATATATAGTTGTCAAACAGGTATATATCAATCTCTGTTACTAACAAAGAAACAAATACTTTCCAAACCATTTACATGTAACTAAAATATGTGTCTAGTTATATTTTAACTAACAACTTTATAAGAAATATGGATGTCTCATAGTGCGCACAACAGATACTTACTTTAAAAAACAGATACTTTTTGGTCTATCGGATACATTTCCATCATTTGATTCAGGAGACTTAAGTACGTACAATCACATCGCTACCTTCAAAATTAAGAAATACTTTCTATAGATCTATTAAGATATTCTTTTAGTTTTATGTATACTTTTCAACTTAATATAAATTCTAGTCAGAGATAAATACCAAGGCATTTGTTTGTATGGAGCAACTAGGAAAATGCCGGTTGTAGAAATGTAATTTATATTCATTTGCCAGTGCAGAAAAACATTTAAGCAACAATTTTCTCTGTACTTGTTTTTGTTTAGAAAAACACGGTAGACGGAACAGAAGTCAGTTGGAAAAATTGTAATGCGTTTTTAATAATGCACAATTTAATATCAAATATAATACCTATTCCAGGCACATTTAAGGCCAATGACTTTTCAATTGCATTGTTTACGTTCCAACTTTGAGGCCAATGCATTGTGGCATGTAGGTTTTGTAGCTTTAAGAAATTTATTTACCAGGTTCTTTTGGAACTTGTCGTTAAATAGTGATATAATTCTTTTATTATTCATTGTTGGAATGTCTTTGCAATGTGATTAATATTACGCTGACGTTGGTGCTTAGAACATGTTCTATTTTCTTGTGTACCTAGATGTAAATGCATATCAGTTTAAGTGGTTTAATTAGTAGATTTGTCAGCAATGGTATAATTAATAATTGTAGAAATTCATGTGATTTATGAAGTTGTTTTCAGCGTTGTGTAAAATATTAATCAGAAGGCAGTTTTAATTGCGTTTGGAATTTGGCTTTCTAAATAGAAAAAATAATGTCCAAAGGAAACGTTTAGTTGAAGTTTTGTTTTGGTATATATAGTATAGGTACATATTTTACGTGCTTAATTTGGTACCAATAATATTTTTTTATAGAAATTAATTTCTTTATATAATATTAAAAATAGTATTAATTATATCTCAACCCCATCATACTCATCACAAGGATTAGCCCAGATGTCTGAGATTTGTGTGCAGAATGGGGTGGAATATTATTATTAAATAGGTCTCAGGAACGATTTACGTTGGTAAGTCCTACCACCACTCAGTGCTGGAATGAGGGAAACCTGGAAGACCTAGTTGGGGGACAGTCAAACATCAACTGATTTTAATTTCTCATATACACACCAAGCTGACGCATCCCAGCGAACAAGCTGGGATGCGGCTTAATATATAAGTATATTAGTAATTTAATTAAAAATTCGAGGAAGGGGGATTCGAAACCTTAACACGAGGGGTCAACCGCTGAAGCAATATGGTGTACAAGCATGAGAAAATGTAAAAGCAATGCGAGCAATACTATGAAAATTCGAGCAATATATCGAAAATGTTAGCAATACTCAAGCAATGCAAGAAAATTGAGGAGCAATGTAAAAAGAGGCGTAGAAAATATGAAGCAATGCGAAATAATAAAAGCAATAAAGCAATACTCATTGTCGTTGTAGTCTATATAATGTCAATTGAAACTGTATACAAAAAAATCCGACAAAAAAAACACCTGCACCTCGACGGCGGCCTCTTTGTTTACGCATGTGTGTCGTTTGTCGTAATTTTCTATGCAGTTTCAATTGAGATTATAAAGACTTATACCAGCACAAAGTGTTTCTGTTAGCTGTGACAATGTCGGAAATTCTGTTCGATCTTAGGCTAATCGCCAAATGATGTGTGTGTATCGTGATATTCCCAAGTTATTTGTTTCCATTATTTTTGTTTTTAATATTTTTGCTAGAAATGATGTGAGATTATGTTTACTAAGGAGGCCTTAATTCCTAACAGCTTCAGTTGATTTGTACTAAGTTAAAACAAAAAAAATCATTAGCCCTTAATTCGGAACAGCTGTAAATGATGTTAGAGTTGTTTTACTGAGGAGCCTTTAATTCCTAATAGCATGAGTTGTCTTGTATAGTCTTTATAATCTCAACTCAAACTGCATAAAAAATTCCAACAAACGACACACGTGCGTAAACAAAGAGGCCGGCGTCGAGGTGCAGATGTTTCTTTTGTCAGATTTTTTTTAGTTTCAATTGACATTATATAGACTATACTTAGCCAAAATAATAAAAAATCAGGAATCCTTAATTCTTAACAGCTTCAGTTGCCTTGTACTAAGTTTAAAACAATAAAAAAAAGTCATGAACCCTTAATTCAGAACAACTAGAAATGATGTCAGATTGTGTTTACTAAGGAGCCCTTAATTCCTAATAGCATGAGTTGCCTTGTCCTTAGCAAAAACAATAAAAAATTATGAGCCTTTAATTCAGAACAACTGGAAATGATGTCAGATTGCCAGATGAGCGTTTAATCCGCATCTTTAATAATGAACACCCAATTTAAGTTGCAAGTTAATTTAGTGTTATACTGTTACAAAATCACCGATACAGTGCTCGAGAGCGGCGTTGCCAAATCTACGTTTTCCCTAGCCCTAGGGAACTTGTACACAATCTGGCAACACCCCTTGGGGAGTGCCAGGGACAAACCCCCCAAGGGCGAAGTCTCAACCCTCTAGGCCTTCAGATAAGGGAGATAGGCTCTTTTGCCCACGTTTCCTGGATGCCTAGTTTATCTATGAAAGTCCGCGGCGTGCCGGCTAGTCAGTCAGTCCCAATAGAACAGCGATCAAGAGAAGAAGCAATACCAAGTGAAATAAGGGCGATTTTTGAAGTGTTTTCGGTATTTAATTATCTGATATTATACAAAAAGTGTTGTATTGTGTCTGAAGTGCTAAATAGAGATTTATACTGTTGCATAAAAGTCTCACGTATCTTTAGAACCCGGGAAGGCGTAACAATACTATACTTTAGAAGCAATGTGAGCAACTTATAAAAATACGACAATGCGATGGAATATACTAAGAAAATGTAGGTTTGTTTTACCAATACAGTTACCATGCACTTTCAAAGTAATACGAAGCAATACAAAAGCAATACGAAACAATTCAAAAGCAATACGAAGCAATGCAAATATTTTTTAAAAATGAGAGCAATGCTGTGCAATACTAAGAAAATATGAGCAATACATGGCACACCAGGAAAAATATGAGCAATATGTGCAAAATTGAGTGAATATTGAAGCAATGCAGTTAATTTTGCTGTAATACTGAGCAATGATGCACTTGGTGTACAAAATTCATGTCTGCGGTTTACCCCTCGCCTTAACATAAAAAAATATAATTTCAGTTTGCTTCCATTGTCCCCAACATCCTTTATATGTAACTTAAGGAAATTTAATTAGATTATCCAAGCATTTACATCTAGGTAACTGATATCCTTTACATATTGCGCTAATATAAACTTGTTAATGTGGCATGTGTTGTATTACAACAACCAACTTGTTAAATACAATTGAATTTTAAATTATGATGGTTTGTTTTTGGTCGTGTTAAATTTATTACCATCTTTTAGTCTTTCATATATTCCCGAAATATATGAAATTGTGTTGGTTGCTACCTTACTTCTTTATTTCCAAAAATTGGTCAAGTCATGTGTAGAAATTATCAGGCAAAGCAAACTCACACGAAGTGTTTCATAACTAAATGGCATCCTGTTAGAGGCGTACTCGTTCCTCTCATAAAATTAAAATGGAAAGTTCATGGTTTTCCAAATATTTCATGATGGAAAAAGCATACCCTGATGTTTAAAAAAAGCATTGATCATTCTTTGTTCTGAAAAATTAGTGGTAATCTTAAAACATAATAAAGTGTGCAGTTTCTTAAAATTTTCATCAATCCGATCAAAATGAAGGTGATCTCTCGAACTACAATCGAAATGCGTTTCATTATGGGGTCATGGTCAACCTTTAAGTCACTTTATGACCCCCAATACCGGGTTCGGTAATACTGTTCAAGGACAGAATCTCAAGTAAATTTTTCGACTTATTTTCACTTATTTTTATGACAGGAATACGCCGCTGAAAGGATGCCATTGAATTTTGAAACACCTCATACATTGAGACAGATAGATAGACATACCTTTTATAAAGTCCACAGCCATCTCCAACCCGTAGGTATCCTTATCACAGTCATCCAGAATGTGAGCTCCTAGCGCTATATTGGGCAGTATCGGCTTCTCGGCATTATTTAACCTATCTAGGGTATACAGCATAGCTTCTAAAGCTTGAATTCCACCTTGAGGCATTATCGGTCCACACGTAACGGAGTCCTCTCTCTCATGCACCATCATCAGACCGCCTAGTATTAAATCTCCTTCTACTATAGCCTCCTTTTTAACCGGCCACGGTACTTCATAGTGCTGGTGTCTGATATGATGGGGGTGACTCTCTGTTTGAGTGGGAAAGTCGACTCCTGCGTAAGGTTGCAGCAGATTATTCCCATTGTAGTATATGAATCTACTAAACTTGTGGTCTCTAAAGAATTTATGTTTGAGGTGGTATTGGTGGAACTTAAAGTCACTGTGCAGTTTTCTACAGCTGAGGGAGTTTATTATACAAAATATACACAACAATTTATAATAGGCCAGATTCATGTTTTACACGGTTGTTAGTTGGTGACACTGGGTTTTTTCGATAGCATTGTTCTTCGATACTGAAACGTGGAAAATAGCTGTGCAGACAGGATTAAAGATAAAAATATGTGCAGACAGGGTTGGTAAAAGTGGTCTCTTTTATATTAGATTACGGTTTTAAATGTACTTTAGGTAAATATGCAGTAAACAGATCTAAATCTCAACAATTTGTCAGTTAGTTTTTAATACCTCTGAAACACAGTTTCAGGATATTTTATTTTTAGTTGAATTCATAGTTTTCATTTGAACGAAACAAGGTTAGCATTGTTCACCTGTTTTGTCTGAATTCTAACATTACGCCATCATGTTTATGTGACATTTATGTGTACCAGAGCGAATTTTTGTTCACATAAAAATAGAGTTTTAATGCATTTCCATCATGCTAAATTTTACACAGCGTATTGATTTTACCGAAAAATCTACATCAGTTCCCAAAAAGATAATATTTGTTGTGGCATACTAAATAGAAGTATTATAGGTCAAATTGTAGGGGATATGAATCAGCTATATTCTGGCTAAATGAATATTTATAATGTATAGGTGTTAATTATTATTTCAGTTTGCATTATTTTCAAGAAAAGAGTAGGCAACATTTTTATGTTTATTTTCTTATACAATTGAACTTCTGTGGCTTTAAAAATGATACATACTTCTTTATTTACTTTTGTATAATTTATTGATTTCTAACTGACATACTGTGCTGACGATGGAACCCTGACCTTATTTAAATAAATAGGTATCTATTATGTAATAATAAAGTGATTACATAATAATTTGGATAAAGTAAATGTTGATGGTTTCACTCAAAACCTTCCTACCTCATTCTCTTTAGTCATGAAGAAGGCAATAAAAACGATCGAATTACCTTAATGACAATTACTGAAGGTGAATTTTTCATTAATTCATAATGCCAAGAAGAAAGCAACTTTAAATTATTAATACATTTACACAGGCTGATTCATTATGAATAATCTCGCTCTTGGGATTAGCAAAATAGTAAAAGATGCAAAAATTACAGCAAATCGATACTATTTTGAAGGGAGTTAGATCTCTGTCAGGAAAGTCCCTTTATTTAAATTTTGTTATATCCTGAAAAAGGATATGCCAACATATATCTTGATTAAGCGCTTGACAGAAAATAAGTTCTATTAAAAAACCAATTATTATGTTTAAATGATTGTCTAAGCAACTGAAATCGTTATCGAGATTATGACAAATTATCAAGATTTGCTAAAATCCAATAGGACGCCTATAAAACATAAAACAGTGGCTACAGTGAATACGGAAATGGAAACTATACGTATTTTTAGCCATATCTACCAAATCTGAGAAATCAGTAGTAGAAAGGATAACAATTTTCCATATTTTTGTCACTGAAAGAGTTTTGTCTTGATATGTTTTGACAGCAATTGATATATTTCGAAAATAAACTAAGTACTCTTTTCTTCTTCTATTTGATCTTGCATCATCTACTTATTATGTTCAAAAAGAAATTTGCTTGATTGTTTTTATAAATATTTTAGATAAAATATACATTTTACTCGGAAAACATTAACTTCATGTTTACTTTTTGCCAACCCTGTTTAGCTCTATTGGTAACATTAATTACAAGTTCAGATGGCAATTCATGGTAAAAACATTCTGGAATATGTAGTATTCGATGTACTATGTATTTCCTGATATAAGCTTCAATTCAATAGGGGTGGTTTTTAGGGGTGGTTTTTCAGATTTTTTGATATTTAGGTAGGATGGTAGGATCGAAATTAGGATTTTTAAGAGTAGTAGAAGTAGTCAAGGGATGGATGGGTGGGTCGTATATCAAATTTGTGTACTAGGGGGTCTTGTAAGTTGGGACTTCTATGTCAATATAAAGTCTTTTGTATAGAGTTTTTTGAATTTAGGTATAAGTCTGTGAATAATGAATTTGCGAGTGTAGGGGTGCCCTGTTATGTTGTAAAGTATTAGGAGTGGCTAAGGGTAGGTCCTTGGTGAGGCGGAGGACTTTATTTTACATTACTTGAAGGGTTTTTTGTGATCTGGTTACTATTCCAGTATAAGAGTATATCTTAGTCCATTTAACCCACATACATACGTACTTGACTTTTAGGAGTTACGAGTGTTTATCAATTACTTGGAAAGCGATAATAAACAATTAAAAAACTGTTTAATACACAGCAGTATTTTTTAATTTTGTTATTCACAAGAAACGAGTTTCACATTCAAGATTTACGAACAAATCCTGCAGGTATATTAATTTATAAATCAATATACGTAAATAATACATGCATTATTCCTAACAGCACATTATATAAACAGTTTTACTGTAAATACGAAACATTCGCTTACTGATATAGATAGAATATAGAGGTAGTAGTCTATTAAATGTAAAATATATAAAACATTATTTACTTGTTATTGTGTAATAACATCCATAATATGGTGACAGTTTATTCTTCAGAATTTAATGTTACTAATACCTCCTTATCATTTACTACATTCAATAATGTAAATTAATTATATAGTAGAATTTACGTTCCTGTTTTCTTGCAGAATGGTACTCCGGATATTACTTTTCTTTTACAAACTGACAAGAAATTTAATAAGGTCAGAAAATAAAACCAGCAAGGTCGTATCTTTGATAACCGGTTTTACAATGGGGTAAAATAGATATTCCGCCTGTCCTCATATAAGTAGATAATAAATGATGAATAGAACGTCGTTTCCGACGATTCGGCACGAAGTGGAAATATTTTCCCAAACTTTTATCTGCACTTCCAAAACTTCCTTTAAGAATTTAGTGGAGATTATCTGAAAAGAGCAGCAACTTTTCATGGGCTTTAACCACTTTCAGAAACTTACACACAGAAATCTATGTCTCCCAAATACCTACTAGTTTTCAGTTGAATGTGTTCATAACTGAGTATTGGCTTACAACATACCTGATTGATTAAGTATAGAAATTTAATAGAAGGTGTTAATGTAAAAGGGCGCCAACATTGGCTAGAAAATTGGATTTTCATTCATATCTATGTTTTACTTCACTTGTAATTGATTAAAATTATTATGGGAGGTTATTCAAGTAATATAGGTCGGCATTTGTGAACATACATTATACATTGTGAACAGTAATATAAGAAAGAACTGAAATTTGAGGGTGTAACACAACAGAAGTCTTGGAAAAAGTGATAAAGAGCAATACACTGTACCTGAACAAAATTAGATTAATTATACAGGGCGAATCACGAGTCTTGCTATGTGTTGGTATCTTTGTTATTTGAAAAGATACGAAGCTGGTTAAATTAGAGAAAAGTTGAGCAATTACTAGCACTAAGCAGTGGTCCCGGAAAAGTATTGAAAAACCAGCGGTTCTCAAAATATTTAGCAAAACAGTAAATTTCCAAAAATCTTAAATTAGCCCTAGCTCCGTTAGTTATAGAAATTTTCAAATAAAAATTTATCTCGCTTACATGTATAATTATCTTTGTTTTAATCCTACCAGAATTTTTTTCGACTGCTAGATTCAGATATATGAATATCATCTTTTGTTTTTCTTATGGACGCCATATTAGAATTTGACATGGTTAGATAGAGAAAAAATCAAGGAATCCGGCGATGTGTCACACTTAGGGTTTTTAAAGTAATTAAGGTCTTTAATTGTTTAATTTTTATTAAGCATAATATTGAGTATCAATAAACAAAATAACATAAATGAATAAAACAATTGAATATAGTGTAACAAACTGACAAATAACTTTAAATTAATTTAAATATTCAAATTACCATGTCAACCATTATTTTGTAGACAGCTGTTGCAGCGGCTGGAGACATCATCAACATCCTTCCTAATTTGCCACAATGGCTATGATGTAATTTTCCAACGAACTGCCTCTTTCAATTCCTCTATTGTCTCGTAAACTGTGTTGTAGGTTTTTTCTTTTAGATATCTCCACAGGAAAAAATCGAGAGGTGTGAAGTCGGGTGATTTTGCTGGCCACAATACTGGAAAATTGTTCCCCATCCGTCTCCCTGGAAATCTTTGGTTCAGATGTTCTCTTACAACCTGAGTGTTGTGGATGGAAGCACCATCTTGTTGGAACCGTCGTATCTTTCTCAGATTTGCTAGAGGTAACTCGTCAAATGCATGTTCTTCAACGTCATTCAGGGTATATCACGACGAGCTGAATCGATCTGTATATGAAGCACCAATGGAGGTAGAATTTTGAAAATCTGCATGGGGGGCTAATAGATGGCGCTGAAGTGCCGCTATATATATATTTCAATTTTAATGATAGTGGATTGCGATATGGGCGCTCTGTTTGAGTATTGTTAAAGAACTCGTAAACTTATATTTCGATACACATCCTATCGTTATAGCTAATCATCATTAGTATTTCTATGAGCTCTCTTGCATTTGCACGTACGTACCATTTTTTTAAGGGTCCATTCTCTGTAGATTTGACAGGCATGAATGTTGGGTTGGATTGAGAGGATGGGTGGCCGATGGGTGGAGACTTATATATTCCAACTATCGAATTATTAAGATTTCGGAGGTGCACGTAAAGCCGAAGTAAAAAGGCACATGGAAATAAAGTTAGCCCTTATTGCAAGGGTACTGGATTTGTCTTATAATTGCAACAAAATTTCTTTTTAATGTTATAAATTATATATCACCGGAAAGATCAAAAGATAAACTAGATCCCTATAGTAGCAAATTTTTGTTTAATACATGTATTTTAGAGAAAATAATTTTTGAAAGTACGCTATTTTAGTACAAGATTGTTTGCCTGGAGTTTTAAAAATAAAAAGAAATACCAAAAATTACTACTATAGGGACTTAGATTAAAGTCTTATCTTTCAATACTTTTTTACTAAAAGTCGCTATCTTTTATAGTTTTTTTATAATTAGACACGAGACGAACGCCGATTTAGGGCTTATTTCGACCTAGTGAATGGACTCTTAAGCCTACAAAATCAATTTTAAAAAACAGTTTGTTATGTTTACATAACCTTTTGAACAGCATTCAATTAACAATATAAATTAACACAGGGAACAGGAACAGGGTATTTATTAATGTTATCAATTTGAGTAAAATTGATTATATTTTACCCTTTATCATGTACAGCTATATGTACAAAAAAATGCCTGAAACTAATGTATTGTAACCTTTTGTACCCACTGTATATAAATGAAAATATAAACTTCTTTAAAAATCCGTTAGATACTTGAACATTTTATGAAACTTCTGAAATCTTAAGTTCTTTTAGGTACTTCTAAACTTTCTCCCTACAAATTCATTACATTCAGAGTTTATAATAATTTTTAAGGGTTAGGCGGCATTTTCCGGTAGTAATTAAGAAAAGTTTTTAAATAAAACTGTTGAGTTTGTTTTTCAGCTCTCAACTCCTCGTAAGTTTTTGCCCAAATGTTTATGATATTACTTTTGCCAGAAGAAATGAAAAATTAAACAGACGAAAGAGTACCACCATATTGTAATACAATAATAAAACATAATGTTCTAGTTTCTTCCTGGGGCTTTGTATAAAATTAAATAATTAACAACAAAGTTCTTTGGAAGTTTAAATTTTGTACCATAATCATGTGAATAATATAATTTTTGTTGAGCCATTTACAAAAGTACCCGGTATGGGCAAATAGTCACTGAGAATACTATACTTGAAAAACTTATATAGTAAAAAGTATACTGTCACATCAGTAAAGAACTTGTTTGTAGGTATAAAATGGATTTGGAGGAGCATTTATGCCAAAATTTTGTCATTATCTATATGCATCAGGTGGTGTTATCATAGTTATTAAAACGTTTTCAAAAACCATTCCCTGAAACCATTCCGAAAATAGCAGCATGAAGATTATATAATAAATGATATCAGTTACTCTTGTATACTCTACAAGATGTCTAATATTTCATATTGCCCTGTATTGTATGTTGTTTGTAATCGAGATGTACCCATAAAAGAAATTTTAAAGTAACCATGTAGGCACCTATAGTGAGGACTAAACTCGACCTTCATCTTTAATTTTTTAACTAAAAGTAAGGTGGACTTCTGTTGCTAGTTTCTGTTGTCAGTCAATATTTGTACATCTCTTTCGTTTTCTATTACCACTACATTATTGAAATGATTAGACATCGTTGAAAATACATGCTAGCTATACCGGGTATCAACGCATCTATTAGACAAGCCATAACTTCTAGAGTATTGGATGTATCAAAATGAGATTTGGTATAGGTAAATGGTAGAGGAAGAGGAAAGTTTTTGCATATTTTTCACGTTTAGGTTACTTCCGGTTTCACCGGAAATGGCTTCAATTTTGAATTTTTAAATGGAACACCCTGTATATTTTTACATATTTGAATTTCTGAGACAATTTTGGACTAGAAAATGACATTAAAACTTTTAAAGTATAATACTCGTATACGAATTTATTAAAAACTTCACTGAAGTAAATGTATTTTATGAGCTTATTTTTAATCCAATCACAATGAATTTAGTACGTTGGATTCGCAAAAAAAAATCCCTTTTTGAAAAGTGCTTGTCTAAAAAGTGTTGCCATTTGAAAAAAAAAATAGTTAGATATAAAAAAGTAATTTTACCAACTTGTCTCATTCCTATCTACCATACTAATCACTAAAACTTTGCGATTACATTTTTCTGACATCATCGAAGGCCTTCAGATTAGTTTCCGCTCAATCATGGCCACCTAGATGCAATATTAAAAATGGCTCTAAAAAAATCAAGTAGGCGAAAAAACTTTTTAAAATGTCATTTTCTAGTCCAAAATTGTCTCAGAAATTCAAATATGTTAAAATATACAGGGCGTTCCATTTAAAAATTCAAAATTGAAGCCATTTCCGGTGAAACCGGAAGTAACCTAAACGTGAAAAATATGCAAAAACTTTCCTCTTCCTCTACCATTTACCTATACCAAATCTCATTTTGATACATCCAATACTCTAGAAGTTATGGCTTGTAGATCCGTTGACACCCGGTATACCTGGAACGACTGATTTATAATTTGATAAGTCAAAAGTGCAAAATTGTACAGGGTGATTTTAAATAAACTAAAAAAATATATTAATTTGGACTAATCAGGAAGGTTTTATAAATACTAAAATCCTGCATATGTACAACAGGATAATAGAGTTTTCCCAAGTAAATCCAGTTACCTAATCTAATCCAAGACAGAAAATTAATTCTTTGTCATCATTGTATAAGACTCCATTAACAATAGTTTTTCGTTATTAAGAGATTTTGGCATTTCCTACAAATTGCATAAAAAATAATATTAAAAAATATTTCATAACATAAATTGCATACGAATTATTTTATTTATTTATTTTATTTCCGTCACAATGGTAACTTCTGCAAGGATTTTTTCATTAAATACGGCGTTAGCAGGTAATTTCTTTACTTTTGAGTGGCACGAAAGCCAGACATTAATCCATCAGATTATTGGATGCGAATTAATGAAAGAGTTTTTTTCTTCTCTCTTCAGAAAGAGAATTGCTGCTCACTAGTGAAATTGAATTTTTTTTAGTAAGCACCTACATCATTTAGTAAAAAAATACAACGTTCAATGGCGTCCTTAGAAATGAATGACCGATATAACTCAATTTTGCATGTCTGATTAAATTTACAGATTAACTCTACTCTATTACCCGCCCGCTTATCACAAGTCTGCAAATAATATCAAAGTCCTCTTTCTGGCACACAGCGGTCTTGACAGAAACGCCAAAATTGAATTACCATGCTTTTAAATAAATGAAAAAGAAACGATATTGTGTTAACGCAATAATTCATTACAACTTGTAAAGGTAAGTACCTATTCGAGAAAACCAGATTACCACGCTCAAGGATAAAGTTATCTTAGATGTAATATCGAGTAATGTGAACAAATTTTGTACCAAACAACGGTTTTAACCAATGAAATATGAGATTCCAGAAAAAGAAACTGTAATAGTTTTTTAATATAGAAAATGTAGAAACTGAAGAGCACAGATTACAAATTAGAGGGCTTCTATTTTAGGCCACTCAGTTGAATTTTGATTTGGTAAAGTCTTTTGTCGTGTTGAGTTTTATTTACTGCAGTAATTGTTACGTTTATTCGTTGATATATATAGAGGATTTTCTGCTAAAAGCAAAACCACTATAGCAAACGACTGTGTATGTATTTTTAACCTATAAAATAATAAAAGCAGGAAACCGACCTGATTGAAAATCAATTGAATAATGAAATAAAAGTTTTAAATAAATTCAACTGGTAAACTTTTAATCTAAATGTTTCAAAGCAATCCTCTCATCATTCGTCAATAGAAACTTCTGTCACTAAATTGTTAAATAAATATTTTTCAATTTATAAGTCACCAGATGCGCCGATGATGATTTCATTATTAATTTCCCACGGGTTAACATCCTCCTCACAATAGTAAGCCACGTTTTATAAAAAAATCCAGTGAGGAATTTTAGTTAATTTATCCAATACTGAATTTACTTATTTATTTTACAGTCGTTTTTTGGGACAAACTTAATACCAAATACATCTCTGTTTTTATTGTTTTATAGATGGGGTAATCCCAAAAGAAATTACGAAGAATCGCACAGCTGTACCACAAATAAGTTGCAGACATTAACATTACGAGAATGTCTGTTCTAAAGTACACTGGAAGAGAACCTGACAAATCTGCCACTAAAACGCCTCATACACGAGGAGACCTGCCTCGCCGCATCGCGGCGGGTAATATCTTTTGAAACAGTCTCAAGTAGTAGATAACGCCGAGGATAACGCAGACATTCTGAGACGGTCTCATATTTGCGATAGAGACTTCGGCCTATGTTGAACATTCATCATGGCGTGCTCCTATCGACTTTCAAAAGAAGAAATGGTTGCAATTAGTGTTGCAGTTGGCTTAGCAATTTTGATGAACACGATAAAAACAGAAAACCAAGAAAGCAATGGTCAAAACAGTGGCTCTTACAAAGGATTCTTTCGTACATGAATTTGATATGCGAACTGCAACAAAAAGAGAAAGGGACTTCCTAAATTATTTGCTAAAGGACAAATGCTTACCTTTGCTTACAAAAGCTTACTACCTTTACGGCGTTACGCTTATGATTCGCGATGCTGAGCCCTGTCGCGCCGCATGCTTCTTGCAACTGCCGAAGTCGGTCTCAGTGATACTTAATGATACTCATGATAGTCGGTCTCAGTGATGCCTGATGCTAGCGGATACAACACCATTCACATTGAGATAAGTCTCGAAGACCTTCGCCCCATACAGCGAAGTAGAGGTAGATTTGACATCGTGAATGGGGTGTTTTAACATCAAGAGATAATATCGAACTAACGACAAGAGTAATCTGTCACAAAGACATTCAAACATTCCTTTTCAGTGCATTACCTATAAACTCCCTTTTGGTTTAGTATATACAGGGTGGCCAGTTAAGCGAGGTAAGCGGCTGTATCTTGGAAACCGTTCACCGTACAGCTTTCGGGAAAAAAATTCGTTAGTAAATACGGCCAAGAGAAATCGCTGGAAATTATTTTCAAGTTCGTAAGATAGCCGCCAGGGGGCGTAACAGTAGCAGTGTGTTGGGAAACGGCGATTACTCTAAAATTTGCCTTGACAAGGTCTACTGATAATACTTGGAAACAAATCTCGCATCTATTATGAACAACTTTCCTTACATACATTTTTCTCTAACTCTTCAAATAAAGTGGTGGGGGTAAGGTGAACATTCATTTAGAAAAAATGCAATATCTCAGGAACACCTTGTCAGATAATATTAAAATTTGTACCATTTAAAAGAGTTTTTCTTGTTCTATCAGCTACGTTACAAGCGATGTCTTTGTTATTTTCACTATGGTCGCTAGGTGGCGCTTTTTTAAAAAATGAGAAATTGTGTGATTTTTCTCGAAAAATTTAATTGTAATGGTATAGATATTACACTGATACAAAAAAGAGAACTAAAGGCCAAAGCCAATGGTGAAAACCGCAAGTCCCTATCTTTTTTCTAACCGGAGATATTAATGGAAAATTAATATACTCATCTAAAGCTAATTTATCTAGACCCCCGGGCATAATGCTAAAAGACAAGTAGGCACGGACACAAAAGAAATGTTTATTTGACATGTGAAATTACCTATAAAACATTTTTCGAATAAAAAAAGTCACAGGTTTTCTAAATTCTAGGAATACTTTCTATTAGAGATTAAAAAGTGAAATATTTAAAAACTAAATAATTTTAAAGTAATTTTTTTCTAAAACTGCTTTATTCATGGTATTGCAGTCATAGCCCAACTATACTATGTGCGGTGCTATACTGTTCCGTTTTGCGGGTCCTGCGACACGGGAGCCGTTTAACGAGAATTCCTTTTTTGATTCACATAGCTGAGAAAATGCAGCACAAATGTGACAGTGATGATAACACTTAATATACCATCCCCCCGAAAGGCTCTCGTCACGCGGGATTCGCAAAACCGCACTATGACTATTAACTATTAATTCACCGAATATTATACTATTATAAAACATAGTAGATTTAGAAACAAAAAAAGAATGTCTGTAATAATAGAAGAAATGTCAAATTATTTTTTTAGTGTTTATTTTATATTTAATATGAGCATTAAAATGCCTTTTACTAATGACGAAAATGTTGATATGATTGCTGTTTACTTTGAGTGTTTTCAAAATGCAGCAATAGCTGAAAGAGAGTATAGGATGCGGTATCCAAATCGCCGACATTGCAGCAGAAGGTATTTTCCGCAGTTAGTACAGCGCTTACGTACCACTGGAAGTTTTCGCAGACCTGTTTCAAAGGCGTCGTAATGCTAGAACCGAGGAAAATATTATCAATGTTGGCATATATAGAGTTCAATCCCCATGTTAGCACCAGAGCATTGTCTTTTGAATTGGGAATATCACGGACTACGGTTCAAAAAATTTTAAAAGAGCACAGGCAAGTTTATTATCTCTTCAAAATCCTCACTGGATGCGGGAAGTTCAGCATCAAGGTCGCTGGAGTATTAATGTGTGGTGTGGTATACTAGGGAATATTGTTATTGGACCCTACTTCTTTGACCAGACATTAAATGGCAATCTTTTTCTTGAGTTCCTTAGAAATGAATTGCCGGCTTTATTGGAAGATGTTGTACCCCTTCAAATTAGGCAGAATATGTTTCTGCAGCTTGACGGATGTCCAGCACATTTTTCAATTAACGTGCGTGAACACTTAGATCAGACATATCCAGACCGATGGATAGGAAGAGGAAGCCTGTTTCCCTGGCCAGCTAGGTCACCCGATTTAACCTGCCTAGATTACTATTTGTGGGGACGATTAAAAGATATGGTCTTCCAAACTGTTCCTACGACCAGGGAAGATATGAGGAACAGAATTGAACACGCAATTCGTAGCCTGCCAGCAGCAGAGGTAGAGGCTGCTGTATTGTCTACCCGAGAAAGACTCGACCAATGTGTGGAAAATGATGGCAGGCACTTTGAAAATCTAAGGAGGCACTAGCATACTTATAATTAAATCCTTAATTTCTTAATAGTTGAAATCTAATGTTCTATCACACGAAAGAGTGCGAGAGATTTTAAAACAAAAAACTACATTTTTTGAACTTGTGATAAATTGTTTAAACTTTAAGCACATATTACTTATAATCAATTCGAAAAATGTTTTATAGGTAATTTCACATGTCAAATAAACATTTCTTTTGTGTCCGTGCCTACTTGTCTTTTAGCATTATGCCCGGGGGTCTAGATAAATTAGCTTTAGATGAGTATATTAATTTTCCATTAATATCTCCGGTTAGAAAAAAGATAGGGACTTGCGGTTTTCACCATTGGCTTTGGCCTTTAGTTCTCTTTTTTGTATCAGTGTAATATCTATACCATTACATTTAAATTTTTCGAGAAAAATCACACAATTTCTCATTTTTTAAAAAAGCGCCACCTAGCGACCATAGTGAAAATAACAAAGACATCACTTGTAACGTAGCTGATAGAACAAGAAAAACTCTTTTAAATGGTACAAATTTTAATATTATCTGACAAGGTGTTCCTGAGATATTGCATTTTTTCTAAATGAATGTTCACCTTACCCCCACCACTTTATTTGAAGAGTTAGAGAAAAATGTATGTAAGGAAAGTTGTTCATAATAGATGCGAGATTTGTTTCCAAGTATTATCAGTAGACCTTGTCAAGGCAAATTTTAGAGTAATCGCCGTTTCCCAACACACTGCTACTGTTACGCCCCCTGGCGGCTATCTTACGAACTTGAAAATAATTTCCAGCGATTTCTCTTGGCCGTATTTACTAACGAATTTTTTTCCCGAAAGCTGTACGGTGAACGGTTTCCAAGATACAGCCGCTTACCTCGCTTAACTGGCCACCCTGTACATATATTATTGTCATATATACTGCATAAGTATACATATTATAATAAAATAGTATTTGGGTAAAATTTTATTTTATATTATTCTGAACCTTGTTTATGATACACACAATTCTACATACATTATTTGTTGCATCTTTTTGCCGAGTTATTTTAATTAAATACAAATAATACTGTTGAAGTTTTTTTCTTCTATGGGCATGTGGAACCTTCTGCAAGATGATTTGTAAATGAAAACACATAAGAGTAGGTGGTTCAGGCTTTTATTTGAACAAGCAGGTGAACCGGTTTTTTTATTCAGTTCATTTCCACGCGGATGTAACAATTATTAATTAAATTTTGACTAGTATATAAGTCTTATATATAGAGATGGGTTGACAACCAACTCTTCAGATATCTCAGGATATAAATATGATATACATGGTATGTCAAAAACGAGAAATTAACATGTAAGGGTATTTGACTACCCACTACCTAATGAAATTTTCCAGATTTCCCTCATTGCTGCATTAAATGTGGATAATGGTAGTTTTTCTACAAATTAATAATATGCCACTTCCATTTCTACAAAAAACAGTCACATAGGTAAAAGCCAATACAGTTTTCCGTGAAAAGAAAAATGAAAAACGCTATCACAAACTTGTTTATTTTATCATATCTAATATATATTTACTACTATTTGGAGTTCATGGAAACTGATGTTTCAGGTGATAAAATGTTCTCCTATTTATATGAAAAGTTTACCTATTTCCCCAGGACAATAAGTTGTTCTGTATTTTATATGAACAATGCGCAAAGTTTGCATTAATCAAACAGCCACGTGGGAAAACGATGAAAGTGGGAATGTATTGTTTCTGAGCTTAGTACCGCTTTTATAACCAGGGGAGTATTTGGATTTATGTACAGCGCGCCTTTGTGCGAAAATACTACAAATATTTTGCATTCTACAACGTTCTCAAGAAAGCAAATAGCAACATGCATCTATTATAAGGCTAATTTGCAGACGCACAAGGATCGTTTACACCATAATAATTCGTAACATAAATAAAATCATTTAATCTAACAATGATTCACGGAGAAGGAGCTCCGTGGCCGAGCGGTTAAAGACGTCAGGTTTTAATCATTCTCCGCGGTTGACGACGGTTCGAATCTCACCGTGGTCGACTTTTTCTAATTGCTCCAATATTAAATATGTGTGCATAAGGCTGATAGCATTCTTAATGTGCAACTAGTACTGCAATTTCACTGTATAAATGGCTGACAACCTACTGTACACTTTAATTAATAAGGTTTTGCAGGTTTCCCTTATTCTCGTACTAAATGGTAGTTAAAGTTATAACATCGTAAGTCGTTTCTGGGCGCATTGCTGCCCGCAAAATAATAATATGCCGCTCCCTCTCCCATACAAGTCTCTGACTTCCGGGTTCATCGTTAAGATGAGAATGAGGGATAAAGATATTATTATTATTATTATTATATGAAAAAAATTAGGACAAAATAAAAATTTTGTTTTTAACGCTGAACCAGGTTCTTCTTGCTAGAGATATTATTATTATTATATGAAAAAAATTAGGACAAAATAAAAATTTCGTTTTTAACACTGAAACAGGTTCTTCTTGCTATTTTTAAGCCTTTCTAACCGATACTCGGCTTGTGAACCGATTTTTTGAATAGCAGTTTACGTATAGCAGCTTTCAATGATATTTTCCCAAAAATTTTGTTTGATGAATTATATAGAGCTTTGGCACAAAGAAGTTACAGATATTATCTAAGTAAATAATGCGCCTTTGTAGTTGGAACATTGATATATTTGAATGGGAAAAATATTTAAACATCATCCTGCATTCGTAAAAGTAAACTTTATCTACAGGTGTGCGTCATTCCCGTACTAATTTCTGCTTTTTGAGAATCATCGGTGGAAAGCAAACGTGACACAATCCAACTTTTTAATTTGTTCTGTTTTGGTAAATTGAGATAAATAAGTGTCTGAAACAAGAAAGTACCTAGATCAGAGCTAGAGCTACGCATCTTTCTTTATAAGTAATTATAACTTTCAGCAGGATTTTGGTTTCCCTTATATTTAAATCTAAGCATGGCATCTATGGTTTTTATTAAGGGAATAAAGTTACTGATAAGGATGTGTGTTTTAGGGCCGACCACAGCAATCCTAAAACGGTATAACATATTTGGAATATGTTTATGTATTTTTAGAGTGGCAAGAACAAATAGGCACTCATAAGTAATTAACTTAACTTTTCTTTTCTTGACCGTTAGAGATTTAACACAGATTGTTTTTCTTGGGAATATCGGTCACTTAATTACCTACATATAAAAAAGGTTACATTTTTTTATACATATATATATTTCTGACGTTTCGGCTTTATTAGGCCATCTTCAGAGATAATTTATAGGATGTTTCATGTATTGTAACTAACTAAATTATAATAAAATTTTAAATTGTTTGAAACGATTATTGCGTTATTTTGCTGCATACATGTTGTTTGAGGGCGACTCAGTCGCGTCAAAGCCCTCAAACAACATGTATGCAGCAAAATAACGCAATAATCGTTTCAAACAATTTAAAATTTTATTATAATTTAGTTAGTTACAATACATGAAACATCCTATAAATAATCTATGAAGATGGCCTAATAAAGCCGAAACGTCAGAAATATATATATCTATAAAAAGATGTTACCTTTTTTATATGTAATTAAGTGAGCGATATACCCAAGAAAAACAATCTGTGATAAGTAATTAACAATAATACACAATTATGTGCAATATACATATGTGTACATTCTTATTTTCTTTCCTCATTTCTAAATTATAATATTCACTTTAATTTGGATAAATTTTAGGTTAGAAGGAAAGTGTAACGTCAAAATAAGACACGTTGTATATTTCATTCCAATAACTACAGATGAACCAGGTAAAGTCAAGCAGGATTAAAAAAAGATCGTTAATACTGCGTGACGGTATTAGAGGGATTTCCAATAACTCAAGCATACGTTTTAGTAATGCCAACTATGTAGAGGATAACTGATATGCAGAGCCGCCAGACTTTTGTCTTTGCTGCTTATAAAAATTTTCCGCGTTAGCTATCTGAGATTTGTTTGATTTTTAATTAAATATCAGTACAAACTTTTTCATGCGCCTGTGGTGTAAAAAAACCTATAGGCCTTTTGTGCTTTATGCTTTTGTATATAATTTGTTAGCATTTTTTAAAATTCCTGTACATGGCCAGAGGGTGCAATTATATGGTCGGTTAGCCTCACACTGGCAAGCGAAGTTTATTTCGATAAATGACTTTTCTGCTTCCAATTTTCCTCTGACCTAGTAAAAAGAACTAGTTGGAACAGTTATTATATAACAAAGGATACATTGGACAATCCTTTTTTAGTTTAAACTGCATTTCGATAATAAGCACTGCTTAATTTAATACTAATTCTGATTAATACGTATTCGCTTTTACAAATAAAACGGGATTTAGCAGAGGAAAAGTATTTTTTATAAGCAGAATCGAGACCGCATGAAATGAAGTATGTAATGATCAGGGTTGGTTTTAAGTCATATGTTATCGCGTTAATTACATACAAATTTTTTTACTATTTAATGACTTGCGAGTTTGGTGTAACATTTAAAATACATACGTGAGAGCTTAAATAATTAATTAATACATAACCACACATAATTTAATTACAAAAGCGAACAAGACGAGTAAAACTATTTTAATAAGCCTTTTAATGTAATAATAATAGAATAGAATAGAATAGAATAGAGTTTTATTGACTTTTACATACATAACAGTACATTAACAGTCATACCTAAGGACAAGTAAAAGAAGAAAACTCCTTGATATTAAAAAAACAATTCGTTAATAAAAATTTTTTTGTGAAAAAGTGGAAGGTTTTCAGAGACATCAATTTCAGTTTCTCTTGCTTAAAAAAATCAACATATGAATTATATAGATCTATTCTAAGTTTATGGTTCTTAGTAATATTTATTCGTGAAAACGGAACTATAAGATCACCCCGCCTAGTGTCATGATCATGAACACTCGAATGGGTTAGTAAATTAGACTTATATTCATGTACTAAGCAAAGCGACTTGTAATATTGACCGGTAGGTCATTAATGTAAATTAAAAAGAGCACCGGTCCCAGTACAGACCCTTGAGGAATACCTCCAGTGGTAGGAAGCAATGCCGAATTTTGACTGCCAATGCTGACATACTGTTGCCTTCTTGTTAAATATGAGCGAAACAGATTTAATTCATTATTGCGAATGCCATAATACTCTAATTTTAGAAGCAGTATATCAACATTTACACAGTCAAAAGCCTTGCTTAAATCACATAATGTGGCCTGCGTTGCAATGCCCTTGTCAAGACCTTCTACCACTTCCTCTATAACAGCTAGTAAAGCTCTTATTGTAGAGAAGCCCTTCCTAAACCCAAACTGCAATGGGGACAGAATCGCATGATTTTCAAGGAAGGAAAGTAATTTATCTTTTAATAGGATTTCAAAAATCTTAGCAAAGATCGGTATAATTGCAATAGGACAGAATTGATTAACGTCACCCTTTTTGTGAATTGGAAGGACTTTAGTAATCTTCATAGAATCAGGCCAAAAGCCCTCTTCTATGAGTTTATTGTAAAATAGAGTCAGTGGAAAAACAAGTGACTATAATGACGTCTTAATTATGCGACTGTCTAAACCCAAATAATCTGAACAGGTCGAATTCTTTAAACGCAATATGGCTTGTCGGACATCAGTTTCAAGAATGGCTGATATAAAAAATGATTTGACGGGTTTAGGTAATTTATTTAGGTACATAATCTGATCAGCATTGACACTTCCAATGGATTGAGCAATTTTATCCGATATAGTAGCAAAAAACATGTTAAATTCATGAGGTGATATGTCAATTAAATTAGAATAATAATAATAATAATAATAATAATAATAATAATAATAATAATAATAATAATAATAATAATAATAATAATAATAATAATAATAATAATAATGATAATAAGTAAGTTTATTCAGTATAACTAACAATAATAAAGGGACAATAACCAAAACAAGTAAATACTTACACCTTAATTTTCTTACAATATTTAATATAAAGTATAATAGATTAAAAGCGTTTATCATTATCACTATGTTATATCCTCGATTGAATAAACATGTTTCCACTAAGGCGAACCCGTGCCTGGACTCTAGTTTTACCAGCATAAGTTTACTATATTTTATGTGTCACTTAAACGGTTTTACCGAGTAATACGTTGAAACAAGACTTTAATAATACACTTCAATAGAAAAGAACATTCACAAAAACAAACTACATTACAGCAAAAGTCTTAGGTTAGAATACAGAAGATAAAAAAAAACAAATGTAAAAGTAACATAAAGTAAAGTAAAAGGTTAAAGGCTTAAGATTTGGTGTCTTACTTAAAAGGAAAAAAAATCCAACAAAACTTCTCTCATAAGAGAGTAAGTGTAACCTCAGTTTCTTCTTGAATGTAAATAATGTTGTAGTATCTCTAATTTTATTTGGTAAGGCATTATAAAATCTGCTTCCCAAAAATATATTATTTCTCTGACTTTCTATTTGTTTTTTGTCGAGTTTCATATATGTGACTCATGTGGGGTAAGTATTGCTTACTTTTAAATAACGGTTTTGTAAAAATAATGTTGTCTTATATCTAGTACTGACAGTTCTTTAAAAATCAAATTAGATGGATATGTGATGGGTTTCGATAAAATTATTTTCAAAAATTTCTTTTGCAGGATTTCTTAACAGGCTATATGAATGTTTGCAGCTGCTCCCCAAGCTAGTATGCCGTAGGTGATTCTAGATTATATTAAAGAATAATACAGAGTTATAATAATAATAATAATAATAATAATAATAATAATAATAATAATAATAATAATAATAATAATAATAATAATAATTCTTCTCGAAAAACTAACATACACTTGGTATAGCAAGGTCCTGCTGGTCCCAGCAGGACCTTACTATATGTTGCTGTGTTCTAAATACATCCAAGCCTTGAGCAGAGCATTCACAAAAGCACAAACTATCTCTTGGAAGCTTGGAAGATCCGCGTATGGTATACTGTAATAATTAGTAATTCATAAGATAGAACAGTGCGTAGATTTCTTATGAGAAACCAGACTGAATGTAGTTTCCATATTAACTGAGCACAATGTATTTACCAACAGATGCTGATCTATTGTAATACCCAAGAACTTTACAAACTCATTGTATGTCAATATACAAGGTTGACCAGCGTTATTGGTCGTTTTCTAAACACCCCTGCTTATGACACGATTTTAGAAACATCAGTTAAAAATTCTTTAACTGATCAGTAAATATGCGAGGGTGCTCCATGCTGCATAAAAATCATGTTTTCAATTCCTTCGTGCTCGTTTTGTATCCGTGGAATGACATAATCTCATAATATATGCAGATATCGCTCACCAGTAACAGTTACACATACGGCCTTTCCATTCTGTATCTCCTGAAAAAAGTATGATCCAATGATAAAATTAAATGCGAAACCGTACCAAACGGTTGTGGTTAAACCAAAAGAGAACCCAGTTTATCATCATCTGTCAAGGTCCTCTTGATTTGTAAACATTGAAAATGAACTAAACCTGTTTCAACCAAGCTCGCAAAGGTCGTAATAATTAATTGCAAAATATGACATTCGATCCAACACGCAGTATATACGATAATTTTACATTCTTCAGAGTACCCCCTGCTGGTATTGCGCAAGTGGTGTTACCAGAAGTGTCTGATATTGTTAATGGAAGGCAATATGTCAGCACGGCATTTTGTGACAGATATTAATTTGCGTTCACAATACGCATTCATAATATTAATTTTAATTACAGTTTGAGTGAATAGTGTTTGTATGAATGTGACGTCATATAGTTATGAGAGCTCGTTAATTACTCACGATAATCATCAGAGGAAATTGTATTGCTAAGGTGGCCATATTGCACATATTTAAAAGTCGAAATTTCTTATACATTTGAGAAATGTAGTAAAGTGTGCATACATGTAATTATAGAGTAGTGCTAGTAACTCTTTAAAGCAATAATTAAATTTTAATATATTTAATTTACCATTTTTTCTAGAATTGTATAGAATTTCGGTGCCATTTAGCTGAGGAAAACTATGGTTATTTTCTATAGAGTGGTTTGAAAATAAAGCCATTTATAGATATTTTTTTTTTTGTAAAAATGACCGAATGTTCACGGTATCGTCCTTTAAAATTCCTATCATCTATTTCTATCCTATATAAACGCTACCCTTGTACATAGTAGTAGGTATATGTTTAGGTACATGTCTATTTGTTTTAATATCTTATTCTACTTTGAATTATTGTTTGAAAATGATTTAGTAAGTCGAACTGATGTCACAATTTTTGTAAGAAAATTGTGGTAAAATACATGGTAGTGTGTTAAAATTTATTCATGGCCTGGTAAGAACTAATGATAATAAAATTGTCTTTTATATCAAGAATTCAATGATTATCAGAATTGCATGTCATTATTACTTTTCTGAAGATAACAGAAATTCAATGTTTACTGGAAATCATAGTTATCACAGTATCATAATTATTTCATAGTTTGTTTCTTTTGGGATTACACCACATGTAAAATAACAAAAATCAAAAAACCAGAAGCATACCAATTAAATATTCAAAGTGTAGTAACAAGGCCAACTTCTAATGTTTGCCCCAAAATCCCCAATAAAAAAAATGTCAATCTGATAAAAAGTACTTCTTTTCATACAAAGAGTTCTACCGTTCTATCGTACAAACATTCTACCGAGGATCGTCGAGGAGAGTCGAGGATCAACAACTCGTATAGAAGAAAGCTAGTTAAATGTTTAATATAATTTTAAATTTTATTATAATAACTATTTTATTTAGACATATTTTAAAATTTGACATAATATTATAGAAATTTGTATAAAACTGAAAAACCACTGATGAAATTTAGTTAATATATCAAATATTATTTTATCACACATTATACAGTGGTTTTTTGGGGCAAACTTTAGAAGTTTGCCTTGTTACCACACTTTGAATATTTAATTTGTATGGTTCTGGTTTTCTGCTTTTTGTTATTTTACAGGTGGTGTAATCCCAAAAGAAACAATCTATGAATCATGAAAACGCACCACAAAGAAGTTACAGACATTATCATACTTATTTGTCTAATTTCACTAAGAATAATGAAGGAAACCAAATGGAGCATCATTAATGCTCAAAATGGCAACTTAATAATTTTTCAATGTTTCCTTCTTCATTTTTAAGGATTACTAGAAGATTTAAAAGAAGTAATGATATAGAAGTAATTTGCATATAAAGACTATGAAGAATTTTAACAAAATTGTTGTATTTTAGTAGTGGTCTGAAACACACCGTAGTACCCTTTATGGGTTTGTGCTACTATCTGTCTGACAATTAGTGTCAAATTGACAGACAGATAACCCAGATAACGACCTGCTTTTCTGCAGGTGCGGAATAAATAAATAAGTGGATTGTCTTCCTTAAAGACAATAGAGGTCACTGGAATGTCACCTGCGGAAAAGCAGGTCGTTATATGTCTGTCAATTCGACACTAATTGTCAGGCAGATAGTAGCACAGACCCATAGAGGGCACTACGGTGTGTTTTTCACCACTAATAACATTCACGATGCCCATTAGGCAATCACGTCGCAACATCGCTCATCGAGTCCACTACCTATGGCACTCTGATGAGCGCAAAATAAGCGCGAAACCGGCCAGTGACTGGTATCATGATACAAGTCTGGTATTTCATCTCGATGAACGATGTGGCGACTCCTATGGAGATGCCGATGTAATGCAACGCCAGTCGGGGCATATTGCCCGTGGAGTAGGTGTTTTCGGCATCTCCTTTAAATAAATATGTTGTATGTATAACCAATCATTATTGAATAGCTAACAGCGAGCTCCATCTAAATCTAAAAAATGTACAGGCTATACTTAGAAAAAATTTAAGGTACATTTAAGTTAAAGCCAAAGTTAGTCATTGTTAACTAGGTAGACTCGGATAAACTCCTTGAGAGTATTCGAACGTTTCGACATCAACCACAAGTTTTTCCAATTACTATGTATGCCTATATATATTTAAATCACTGCGTGCAACCAATTTTCCTATATAGGAGCAATTTATTTTCGATTTCCCGACACAGCGATTTGCTTCTGCACATTTATCAAGATGAGGCGATGACAATGACGGTATAAGGCGATGAAAATATTATATGGAAGAGACTGGCTTAGTTTACAAAACACTATTGATGGACCATATCTGCCTCAGGGTATATGAAAACACCACATCGTTGTCCTCCGTTACGATTTTTATATGAAAATGTTTCCGCCTTCATGGATAAATAATAAATATACAGCCGGTAGTGTTCAATTTCATCTGAGGGTTATCTCATAAGAAAGTGATGTACGCAATATCTTCGGTACACATATTTTACATTATCGCCAACTTAGATACTATATATACAGTACAGGGTGTTCATTTCAAAATTTCCCACCCTCATTTTCCCGATAACTGCGTATTTCTTTGAAAAATCCCGAAACACGTGTAAAATTTTATCGAGAGGGACAACTGTTTATTCAAAAATTGACGCGCCCCCTCTTACCTCCTTGTAGCGGAAGCTACCCCTTTAAAAATCGTAAATGGGAAAAGTATTGAGTAATACCTCATTTAAAAGGTCTTTTTAATCCCTTCATGTCAGTGTTTTTTCCTTTTAATTGGTCGATTCCTTGTCGATATATTTAGGAAAACCATTTTACTCCCTCATACCCTTTAAATAAAACATTGAAACTGTTTTTCCTCATTCCTTTCAATTATTTTGCACAAAAACTTCTGTCCTGAAATGTAAGCAAAAAATGTTACCGATACCTATTGAATTCATTGTTATAAGTTGTTATAGTATTGCTAGTAATACAGATTGAAATTGATTGAGAGATTGATGAAGTAAATTAACAAAAATGGTTTACACTTTGGGCGAAAAAGTTGTAATAGTGTTAATTTATGGAGCTGAAAATCAATGCGCTTGGCCAACTGCTGCAACGTTTAACGAAAAGGATCCGGTTAAGATCATGTCCTAAACCTTATTGCCAAATTTACTCAGACTGGATCTGTTGCAAATTTAAAACATAATCAGCCAAGAATTGTAAATGAAGCCACTCAAGTTAAGCTGTTGGGTTATTTGGACATGAATCCTAACACTTTGTTACGTACCATTTCTGCTGCAACCGGAGTTTCCTTTCGCTCTGTCCAGAAAATTACAAAAATTTGTCGTTAGTAGTAATTTTTCTTCTTCTTCTTCTTTAGGGTATGGCCTCACGCTTTTGCGTATTTGGCCAGATACACACTTTTTATTAGAGTTAATTGAAAACGATTTTGACAGAAGAGTTGAGTTTTGTGAACGAATGACTACGAATATTAATACTAATAATGTATTTTCAAAAAATACCTACTTCAGTGATGAATGTTCTTTTTATTTAAATGGATTTGTCAATAAGCTTAACTGCAGATATTGGAACAATGAAAATTCCCATGTATTTGTAGCAGGGTATACCCAGTCTCCTGAAAAAATTAATATATGGACAGATATTTTAGGGAATCAAGTAATTATTTATGAATGGAAATATAAATGGTGAGGTATATTTGAATATCCTATAAAAAATATGATCAGTCTGCTAATTATCGAAGCAGTTGAAATAAACTGGATAGAGATTGAAATACCCTATTTGATGAGAATGATTTACATTTTCAACAAGATGGAGTTCCTCCCCACTATATTCTTCCGGTCCGGAAATGGTTAGACAAAGTATTTCCTGGTAAATGGATAGGGCGAAGAGTACCTATCGAGTGGCCCGCTAGGTTCCCGGATTTGGCGCCATGTGACTTCTTTCTATGGGGACATTTAAAGTCAACAACAACGTTATTTCAACAAATATTTTGCATATATGTACTATTATACTAAAGCTATAAAGAACGAAAATAATTAAATTAATTAATCTGCAATTTTGAAAACTAGAAATAATTTAAGCTTAATTCAGATTTCCATTATTCTGGTACAAATAAACCACAATAAACACCATGGATTGGTTCTCAAACGTCAAAAATTTAGGTATATATTCATAAAAGCTGTTGACGTAGATACGTAAAAACTGAGACGTAGATGTTGAAATTGTAAACTCAAAATCCTTAGTATACAGAGACGGATATATTCACCTTCTTGACTAATTGCAAAAAGCAAGCCTTTTCACCTCGTTATAATTCAGGATGAGTGCTAAATTATAAGGAGCTTTTTCCAGAGTTAGTGTCATAATAAAAAAAACCCATTTAGATTACACGAAAACGACAAGGACTACTATGATTTTATATTACAAGGTTCAAATAGGGTTTCGGTCTTGTTCGATCTTATCAGTGCAGGTTAACTGCTTGTGAGAGGTACTATCCAATGCACATCTGCTGCTCGTATTTATTCCTATCCTCCAGAGATACTTTGATTTCGCGTTTTAATTTGATTTTTAAAAGTTATAGGGATATTTCACAAAATTTATATATTGTGGATAAGAGGTTATTCCTTACGAGCATCGTAGAGTAAATAAATATAAGCACACATTAATAATTTTTGGTGACCGCTTATCGCTGTATAATATGTAGGAACTTTATGATTTATTTATCTTGATAATAAATACCCGTAACGGTTATAGAAATTGGTATGTAACCCACAATTCTCTCTAAAGGTGCATCTGTGCCTTATATGGTTAATAAAAGCTGATTTTCATTGATGTTCCTAATAAAATTAAAATTTTATTCGATTTTTACTTTGAAATTGTTTCATTTCAGTATTCATTAAAATGTTCCAAATCATCTGGTTAATTTGAGACAGAAATTAAGAATTTAATTAATTCTGCAGCTTTATGTAAAGCTTTCCCAATTTCTAAAAACTTCATTAATCATTCATATCTTAACTCTTTGATATGATAATGCAATAAAAAAGTTACACGACCTACTTTACGAAAAAATGTTTTAAATAGAAATATTTAGGTTGTATAAATATATTACTCAAGTTATATTCAAGTATAAATTTACCTTATCTCAAGGAAATCATAATTTCTACATTTCTTTCATAGCAAAATATTAGTAGATATGAAATATTTTGTAGGAATTGAAATTTCAGCTCAACAGTATTGAACTGGTTGGTATTTATTGCTTTTTGTAATTGAGTTCCAGCTAAAACAATATATGAAATATGGGAATCAGAAACAATATACGAAATTGAATTCCTCTGTAATAACAATAAAGGTAAATTTTCAGTAACACTTCAAATGAGAACAATGTACGTACCTACATAAAATATGATTTCATGAAAGCATATTTGTATGAAAGATTATAAAAGACTACAGAATATAGGAGAAGTAACAATTTAATTTTAATAAAAGGAATAACTAATTAGGGATATGCTGTTACTTATTACGAGAAACAGTCAGGGATTATCTTTTTAAAAGGCAGAAAAGTACTTTTATTCAATATTTTATTTCGTTTGCATTATGTTCTTTGCAGATTTCGATCAATACAGTTTTGCTGTTGCTTAAATGAAACGAATATACGGATCCACAAATAAAAATTTGTACAATTTGGACAAGAAGGACGGGTGTATAGTAAGTAAAGTGTGGTATTAAACAAAGAAAAAAAAACGGTGCATGGGGCGGAGGTATCAATATATATGGGTGGGAAACGTGACGCAGATGACAGAGGTCAGAGATGTGACCACAGAGGTAGTCTTTGGGTGTAGCTCCCCCGAAATAACGAATCTGAAGTATTTTTCCAGTATTATGTCATTTATCTTTATTTCACTATCATGTACTCTGTAATATCTTGTGCCTTTGTTTCCAAACTGAATTTATTTTTATTTGGGGTCCTGTAATAAGTTAAAATATATTTAGGTATTAGAAAATTTGATATACTTAACTGTGTAACTTATTTAGAAAGGACTGTAGCCTGCAGTAACGATCAGTTGAATTATTGAAGAATGTAGTAAAATTATTCTATGAACAACAATTTCGGCGAAATTTTTTCAACTTATCAAATCTACCGTCTTACGTATCAGATTTACCTTCGGGACAACATTTTGGTAACCCGATATTAGGTAGATTTTGGTAAATCAGAGTCGTGGAAATAATTTGTGCTATCTGTTTTTATTTGGAGTCTATCTTTTCCAAGTACGGCTAGTTCTGTTGCCAGATCATAAATCCTATGACCTGAGATCTCAAAATATGAAAAATTTTATTAATAAGTATGTCAGAAATATATCTGGAATGCAGATATTGTGCAGGAGTGTTTCTGACCAGACAAAAGCATGTTAAACTGGGTTTCTGACCGTAGGAGATACCCAGTGACCGAAAAAACTGATGAATCAGCTCGTCTTGGATCAAAAAATCCTCCTTAGTGGCTTAAACCTTTAACAGAAAATACTAAATGGTATATCAACGAAGCCCTATTTACGAGCCGTTGAGAGGAAACTGGAGGAGAAATAGAAATAGGAATCCATTTGTCTCTGATGGAAATATCTGTCTTTGATAGAAATAGAGGAAAAACTACTAACTCGGAATACGGGGAGAATGAAAATAATGTCTTTTCATGTTCTAGGGCAATGTGTGGCACAAGGAAAGCTAAGACATGATGGTTTTGATACCAGACAGTAACAGAGAGATAGAAAATCGAACTCTTCACGTAGAATGAAATCCTAACATTCATTAGAGGGCCAGGAAGAATGGAGGAAGGTCCAGGGACGGAGAGTATGTCATGGGACGGTAGCAAGGTTAGACAAAAATGGAGTAGCAGTCTCTACTGATCTGCAGCTTTTAACATTGGAAATGTTTATGTTCGGATATGAGGACCAAGTTAGGTGTTTTCGCTCAAGGTCAAAAGACCGCGGTGTCGCGATGGAGTGACGCAACACATATAGCGGATCAGATAAAACCTATACCATCTTGTAGAGTATATTTCGTGGCATATGTGGTGTGATCTACAACTTTTTTTTAGTAGAGCAATTTTTTTATAAATGGCCTTGGAGTGCGTTATCTGCACAATTCGAAAACATGTATTTCTGAGTACATACATCACCATTAAAAAAACGGCTAGACTTACCGCCCTGAAATTTTAACCACTTATGCACAAAACCTAAGTGCTTCGAATGGTATAAACCTTTTTCTGATAGTACACTTATATATTAATATACTTATGCAGCGAATGAAATATAGCTTAGACCGTTTTCGAATTATCGAATTTCTAAAAAACACTCGCGTTTATGTGAGCTAAGTATTACGGCGCGCTCAGGCTTATAGCGCGAATACTTGTGTCCCTGTAGATGTCTACCCCTAGCAGTGTTGCCAGATGGATATTTCTGTCAACAGTAGGATAGGTCAAAAGCAAACAGTAGATTTGCTCATCTGAACAGTAGATTTTATAATAAATTTATTTTTTAAATAAAACACATATTATTAAAAAAAAATAAATTTAATGGTATATTTTACAAACCAAAGACGTATAAAAAAATAAAATTAAACTCTGCTAATAAAAAATATAAAAAACATAACAAAAATAAATAAATTGAGAAAGACACGTCTTGAATACAAAATAAAATTAAACTGGAAATAAAAATAACACATACTAATAAAAAAACAAAATAAATACATTTTTAAACAAAGTTGGAAACAAAATACTACACGGACTGATAAACCTATAAAAATTAACTTAAAATGTTGATATTACGGCAGTACGGCCAAACATTATTAAATTTATTCTGATTCTGAGTCGGTTAATTCTGATATTTGTCTATACATTTGCGAGTTGTGTAGCGCAATCAACTGCTTAGATGTAGAATCAAAAGAATAACATGATTCATTTTTTAAGTTCAAATAGCTCTTGCTGTGGAGCAACCCTACAATACTAGCAGTAGATAACTTATTGCGTTGTTTCGTTTTTAGTAAATTCACTTGCGAGAATGTTCTCTCAACATTTGCAGACGAATGTGGTAAGCATAATAAATTTAGAACAAAGTTAGATAAGGTTAAAAACATAGGTGAGCTGTCTGCTAAGCACATATTTTTGACAGATATCCAAAAGTCTTCTATGCTATCCGCAGGGTCAAAGCTGATTTTGGTATTTCGCAGTAACCGCCATTCATTATCTAATTTCTGTAACTCATGCGCCTCAACTAGATTTGGAAAATACTGTGCCAAGGGAATTATAGTAGGGGTGGTACCCTCGAGTACATGTTTAGGATCTATTATCTCCAGTTTTTTTAGGATGCCGTCACTGAAGTCAAATCTTTTATTAATTTGAGCACAGCTTTCAATAAAAAAATCCAAACATCGTGTACGGAAAATGTGCTTTTGTTCGCTTGTTAACTTGTTTTCACATAAAGACGCTTTGGCGCCCAAATAAATGTCATTTAGTTCAATGTAATTGTGAGGATTTTTAAAATAAATTTTTTCAAGAGGTGTTACAATAATTAATTCTCTTTTTATAAAACATTCTAGTATTGTTTTATACATTGCAGATAAACGGGCATGTATTTTGTGAATTTGTGGACGAGATGATTGCATTTCCTTGTTCATGTTATTAAAGAATGGCAAAACGAACTCAAGGAATTGCAAAAAAGATTTTGTCAGTGGGTCTTTTAATCGCGTTAAAATTGTTTCTGCCGCAAGAAGTCGCTCAGTAGTGGCCGCATCAGTAAAAAATAAAATTAAACTATCATATTGCTCTAGCAACCTCACCACAGCACTCTCCAAAGATAACCACCTAGTCTGCGCAGGATGGAGAATTTTATGTATCTTTGTGTTTGTAAAGTTTTGAAATTCTTTTAGCACCTCAATACGCTTAGGACTATTAGAAAAGTAGTTGTATATATCCCTCACTATATCTTCAACCCCCCTAGGTAATTTTTCACATGCAGCTGAGGCGCTTAAATGAAAACTATGACAAATGCAACGCATTAAAAATATGTTTGGAACCTCTTCTTTCAACCGACTCATGACGGAGTTATACTTCCCTGTCATAACATTGGCTCCATCGGAAGCAAATCCTAATAAATTTTTTTTATAAGGTATTTTTTTATCTTCAAAGTAGCCGATAATTTTATCAAAAATATCCTGTGCTCTGGCATCTTTCATAGGCACCAATGTAAGGAAAGCGTCATGAATTCTGCAATGTGATCAATATTTGAAATACCATGAAGAAAAAAAGATTAAAGAACTTACTTATTCCCTTGGAAGTACCTGCAAATCAATGCCAAATGTTTCGTACAAGATCTATCAGTTGATTCGTCAACTATTAGAGAAAACTTGTTATTCTTTAAAATTGTTAAAATGTCTAATTCATTCTGCTTGCCCATAACGTTTTTAACAGGGGCTGAGCATTTGGTACGTCCACATTTAATTTCCTTGGCAATTTGTGAGTCGGGACATATTTTTCTTATTAAATTTGGAAGATGCTCCATAGCATTATATGACATGTTGTGTTCAGCAGCATAAGCTGCTAAATGTAAATCTGCCCTTTTTGCAGCTTCGTCATCGAATTTAGCCTTTTTAAGGCTGCTCATGCTAGTCAATGTTACTTGCTTTTTAACAGATTTTGCTAATTTTATATGAGAAGCACTTCCTTTATGTCGCAATAGGATAGTTTTGCCAGTAGCAGAAACATTGATGTTTTTATTGCAGACAGTGCAATATGCGTCACTACTGGTTTTCCCCTGTTTAAGCCAGCCCTTAAAATCATCATCTTTCTCCCAAACTTGCTTATATTTCTGTAAGTACTTTGCCCTTTTGTGGGTAGACGTAGACGTAGATGTGCCTTCCTCACCTGATAAATCATCCTCGGAACTATATTTAACAATTTTTTCATTTTAATTTAAAATTTAAAAAGTAACTTAAAATAATTACCTGCTCATCTTTTTAATGATAAATAAAACGATAAATATTTAAAAACTACACACCATTTACAACAGAACCCGAAAAAAATCACGTATACAATTATTAATACAATACACACACCTGCACACTGCACACCAAACAAGTCTAGTCTAGTCTAGTGAAATAATAAACAACGATAACCGGGAAGTAGGGGTAGGGACTCCCCCGGCTGGCACTACATTGTGCAAAAAATAGTAATTTTTTTTCAGTAATTTAACAGGAGATTTCCGAGTGAAAACAGTAAACAGTAGATTCAGGGGCAAAAACAGTAGTTCTCCTGTTAAAACAGGAGGTCTGGCAACACTGACCCCTAGAAAGAAGCGAGTTAGACCACAGTATAGTAAGATCAGTGATTTTACTCCACTAATATAGATAGCGCAGCGCTGGAACGGTGAAGAGTAGTTGGGAGTGTTCAGTTATAATACCATACTCGCTTAATGGAGTAGAGTCTTATTTGATACGGCGATTGGCGCGCGTATAATTCTGTTTTATATATGGTGTTATCATTTTCAATGTCTCCGATGGTTGCAAGGATTGGGAAACTGGATTTTTTTAAAAATCCTAGGAGACGTAATATTTTTCTAAATACTTTTCTAATACTTAAATTTCATTTATAGCGATGTATTTATAAGTAGAATTTAAAACGTACTAATTCTGACACTTGGCGCAACGGCAGGGCAAAGTGACACTAGTTAGGGGGTACGGAAATTGCGGTTACCGGAGCGTCATTCTATTGTTAAGCGAGTCACGCCTGCCTGTAATTTAATATCAGCCAATGACGACAACTTGATTTTTCAGAGTGTCCACTGTGAACAACCGGAAAAATGATTCCTCTGAAAAACTTGATCACTAATTAAATGCATATATAAAATAATAGTGCAAAATAATTAAAACCCTTTAAAATTTATAAATCTACAAATTAATCAGTACTTTAATACAGATTAAATATCTATTGATTAATCTGCGATTTTAAATACAGATATTCACAGCGATAAATGTATTAAATTCAGTATTTTGGCTCTATTTGCAACTACCACAGGTTCGAAAAAAGAACAGCAAATAAATGAACGAATAAGACTTAAGAAACAAATAAATATATAACATGTTCCTTGCCAAAAACCTGGTCGGTTGTAGGATTTTTTATTTATTATTTTTGACGAAAAAAAATAAATACATATTAAAGCCGGAAATCCCTTGTCTATGACATAATAGGTAAGTTAAAGTTCCTCATCCTAAAAATGGGGATAAAATTTCCTGCAGTTGCTCGTCTCCTGGCGTCGGTGATCCTGGCCTTGTCGCGCAAGTAGGCCGACATCAAATAACCGAAATAAAAAAATATTCATATTTAAAATAAGCCTTAGGTACATGTAAGTAGGCATAAGGAGATTTTTGTGTAAATATTCGAATTTACCGCGCATGATTTTTTCTCTTACTACATCATACATTATTCTATAAACAAAACGATTTCCTGCGCATGATTTTCGATTTACGTTAATTTCCTGGCTCATCCTGTATAGCTTTTATTTTTGATACACCCTGTTTACTACAAATTTGAATTTCCCGCCGCCGTTCAGCCATAAAGTTATCATCTCCCCACCGGTAATGCAGATCGTATACTTATCGACCGCCCTGAAGTTGGCGCCCCGCTCCCGTGTGACGTCACCGCTGTCTGGGTATGTCTGGCTCAATCGCCCCTATGCCTACTCATTTATATAAGGCATTTTAAAAATATGAATAAAACAGAACACAATAACTGAACAACATACTTATTTATTTTAAATATCCGCAGCAACAACTGTGCTATTATAGCCTGCAATAAAACAGCTCTACGGATGGTGTGCAATAAAAATTAAACAATTTTGGTTCTGGAATGGACACAAAATTGATAAATAAAATATATATATATATCTGAAGTTTACCCACGTAATATAATATTCTACGATGAAAGCGTAGAATCGTAGAATTATTTTACTTCGTTCCCATTGTATACGAAATTGCATTAAAATGGGTAGAGGTTTTCCTAGTCACAAATTCAATTTAATTGTAAAATGAACTGATCAGAATGCTCTCTTTCCTTATAACTGTGCCAGGTTATTTTGCTCTTTAATTTTCAATGTAAAAGCAGTTGAATAATTTAGCGCATAATTACAGTTATTGCCAATCCTTTAGTCGCCCCTAGCTCTGGGGAATAGCACAGGGAATTTATAATTTAGTATAATATGGTCTTAAGAAGGATATGAAAGGTATTACCTTAATATTCCTGTTTATATTCAGTAATTTACTCCATAACGCATGATTTTTAGTAATATATAAATAATTTTTATTTATTGGGCATTATAAATTTCCTACAGTCTCGTTGGTATTAAACCAGACAAATGTAATCACGATAGAAATATATTTTATTCCACTTATTGTATTTATTTAAAAATAAATTTAGTATATTTTCCATAATTTGAACAATACTGATACAATAACTAATACGTAGCATTACGCACGTAAATTTTTTCCAATAATGTAGAAAATATTCCTTTTCAGTTTTAATATTCAAGGATTTTAGATCTTTCCACATACCATTAAATAGTTATTGTATACATTAATAATAATTATTATTAAATAGTACTCAAAAATATAAAAGACTATTTCCTGAAAATAGACAAAAAACAAGGTGCTATAAATTCCTCCAATCCAAAGCCCTCCATTAGTTTTCTGGCAATGGGTATGTATACGGTGACATAAAAATCTAAACTGCTTTCGATATTTCCCCCATTTTATTGTATTTGTTTCAATACAAAGCTTCCTAAAAAAAAACTTCTGGAGTATTCGGAATCTAGATATATCTAAGACAGCGCTGAGATAATGCATTACGTGACTCGATTTCTAGACCACATTACTTTTTCTGTAATGGATGTTGGTAACCACAAGTTTTTTTTAAATTAATGATACAGTACGAGTTTCGAGCTTAGTGTCTCGATCGCTCAACTCAGAAGTCATGGGCTCGAATCCCCATTCCATCAGAAAATTTTTAATTAGATTACCTCCTCGTAGATTAAGGCCTGTTCGCAGGGATCGGTTCGCAACCATCTTGGGCATGGTCTAGGATGGGAAGAATGTCAGCTTGTCGTTAATGTGAGAGATTAAAATCAGTTGTTGATGTTTGACTGTCCCCCTAACTAATGAGGTTCTCTAGGTTTCCCTCATTCTAGCACTGATCGGTGGTTAGAGCTTACCAACGTAAGTCGTTCCCTCTAGAACACAAGTATCAGACTGTCGTGCTAATCCTTGTGATTAAAATGAGGGGTAGAGATTATTATTATTATTATTATTATTATTATTATTATTATTATTATTATTATTATTATTATAATACTCTGAACCACAGCAAAAGCCGCTTTGTTCCTGCTACGCTACCGCTAAAACTGATTTGGAGTCTCAACATAACTAAGTTATTAATAAGTCAATTAGCTAATGAATTATATATTCATTAGATCAGAAAGTAGTAGTCGCGGGATAGGTTGCGTTTAAAATTCAGGTAAAAAATGGTATTGATTACGTGTGATGGTGATTTTTCATGAATACTGACGTGCATATTGAAAGTATTTAAAATGTTTCAGTTTTCCTCGTTACTCAGTATTTATAGACGCATTTACGATGATATAACAAAAATAATCTGCCAGTAATTTTGCTCAAAATCATTAATCGCATCGCATCCATTTTTAGTGGATGAAGTTACCCCAAAACTGAAATAATTGAAAATTGCTAAAACTGCTAAATTTCAAGCTGAAGTAAGTACTGTTTCAAGAAAAATTTGTCTGTCATATATACATTTATATGTAAAGATAGATAGGTTTATTATCTATATCCACCGCTGGTCAATTGAGTCATTATTAACAATATCAGATTTAAAAAATTGGCATGTGAAGTACGAGATAAGATTAAAATAGATGGGCACATAATAAAATAGGTAGGGGATATCTAGAAATAGTACCTAACAACCTAATACAACTATTAAAGGTCACCCAGGTGTGGGTACCAAGACATGAGGAAATAGAAAGGAATGAGATTGCTGGTCGACTTGCTCACAAACAATGGGATTAAGAAAATGGGAAGATAAACAGAAAATCTTCTAATAGAGAATTTAACTTCAAAACAAGGGAAGCGAAAAAAAATTTTATTAACACAAAATAAAACTAAAAGTCTAAATTTAGTACATAATTACAAAATATCTCAAAGGTCGAAATTAATGAAGATCTGGTTTCTGGATATAAGTTTTTGATACAGAAGCACAATAAGTATCCTTCTATAATTGTCCTTGTATGGATTTTCCTTGTACAAAGAGAGGTTTTTCCATTCACTATTTGAACCTGATTTATACACAAGCCATATTCTTCAGTGTACATGTTATATCAGAAGGTATGTAGGTAAATATTATAAACTATCAATATTCAGATTATATCTAAGCCTCGTCTATTTTCTCTATATAGGTAATAGAAGACTGCAAAATATGTAATGTATATGTAAACATAAATAATTCTTGTTTTCAAAAGTATGCGACTTTTTGAACCAATTCAAGAACTTCGCCACTTTCAATATATTTTACATATAAAAAGGATAAAAACATTTTATATGCATTATTCAGGTAGCCATGCCGAATTTTTCATTTGAAATTCTGAGTGTCTCAAAAATACGTACCTTTTTAAATAAATCACTTGTTATAAAATATGTATAAAGCTATTAGGGAAAATACATGTTAGTTAGTTCAGTTTAAAGAGATTTTTAATGCCTTCATCTTCTTTATCTACTTTTTCGCTGAGTACCTATCTAGAAGAAATTGTAATAAATTTACATATCCTGAAGTTGGAATATTGATTAAAGCTTTTGTATACTTATTCGTTTTATTCGGAAGTAGTTACAAGTTTAGCATATAATTTATTTCCGATCTAATGAAAACAAAGACTAAATAAAATCCGCTTTGTAAAGCTGTGGCATTATATTTAAAATTAAACTTTAGCTTTTCTTAACGAAAATAAGGCCGTACTTTTCGATCCTGAAATTAAGAGCACAAGGCATCAACCATTGATTTTATAGTGGGTGCCATCGCTGCTACACTTAAACCTATTATAATGTTTCTTAGATATTTAATATTATTAAAATATTATCTAATAAAGATTCTACTCCTTATCACCTATAATCAAAGTTTACAGAATTATATAAGATACCCCACTCTCGATCACGTGTCGCGCTACGTATTTCGCCCTTCTCACCCGTCTCAGGTACCATTTGGTACCCAGACACTTACACAGTGGCTCAAGCTCGACCTGTAACATGTTGTGTGCGATTGATATAGAGTGAGAAAAACAAGTGATTATTTATTATGCTTAATTTTTATTTCATTTTTTGTAAAAATGCCTGTGGTAGTTATAGTATGTATGGTACTGTGGGTATAGTTTTCCATCCCAATATATGTTATCGATTATTTTTTAAGAAAATGTCTTTTGCAACATTCCTGTGAAATTTGTAGCAATGTTAGCAAATAGACAAACCTGGTTCTGTTATCTTAAATCCCATAGTAGAACAACATCAAGGGGATTAGTTGAACCCTTTAGATATATCGTGGAATGTGTCGTGGTATTAGAAGATATTTTCATTAGTAATTTGAGAATTAATTTGGCACGAAAACATTGGAAAAACATTAAAAAATCATTTCGTAAATATAACGTTTAGTCATACATGATTGTAAAAACTTTCCTTTGGGCTATTTTAATAATTTTTATATCAGAACCCGTATTTATTTTACATTAAAATTGCTAATCAAAGTATACTGGGACAGCATCCAGTAAAGTCAATACGAAACTTTCAATATTACAGCATTTGTGATTTTTATAAATAATCTAGTATAGATTGTGAATGATATTGTTTGTTATTTTAATTAAAATAATGTATATTTTGTGTTTTTTGAAATATTTAAATAAACATTTTATTGCCAATTTTATTTTTGATTTACTTGTAGACTTATATGAATATCAGTGTCCAAAAGTGCTTCATATTTTACTTAGGCACAACTTAAACATAAGTAATTAGCATAATGTATTTTTGAACAGGGTCAACTACCTATCCACTTAATAATTTTAATCTATATAATTTAATGCTGGACTTTTTGAATACCCCAGGTAATCAAATAGTTTTGACGTGACATGGATGTTACAAACTACGTTTGTAACATCCCTCGTAATGAAGAGGTTTTGCTATCGAACGGGAGTGGTGGTACGCTTGTGATATCGAAAGATAAAGGTTTCGACGGAGAGTGGAGTAACTGATATTTATATTATGTAAACTTTTGCTATAACCTAGGTATGCAAAGGAAATAACATCACCAAAAAAATACATAGTAGAAGTTAAATTGCAAGATTATATACATTATAACAAAAATAAAATCAAATATATATCAACACAACTAAAATCATGTATGTAGTAGTTTAATGCAGATATGTACTTGGTTGAATATTTATTGAACGTGCAATTCCGACCCTGACCAAGGACATAGTTCATCCCCTGGTGCATGTGTGATGCGGCGTCTCACGTAATTTCAGGCACGTGTGATTTATATGCAAAATAGATGTAAATGAAAATGGATGGTATTTACTGTGAATACGATCTATATTCGGTAAGATACGTTGACGTCCGTCCAGATGGAACACTGTTTGTTTCTATTATAAACATTTCATATGTTCAGCTGGTAAAATTATACTATTCCATGAATTACGGTGTCTGCCACCCGTCCATTTTATTTCTAGTACAGTAATGAGCACTTGAGGTGAGTTGATGAACCCCATTCATAAATCTGAATTCGACTTAGGTGAAGCATAATTTTAGAATATTGTTACGGGCGTAACTCAGGATATTTCAGGGCGATCTCCTAACTCGGTTACTCACCTAGCTCTGGGGTTAAAAATAAACCTCCATGACAACTTAACAATTTTATTAACACTCGCAATATATAACTCAGGAAATTCATAATATAGGTACCCAGAACCAGTTGTTGGAACCTGACCTAGTCAGGTGGCCCAGAAGATGGAAAGATAGTAGTAGTGACTTGGAGAAGGCTAAAGGAGATCTCCTTGCGTCTGGTGAGTGAGTAAAAGATCCCGTGCAAATGGAATTGTTGAGTTGAGATGCGTATTTAATTTTAACAGTAGAGCTAGGCGAGTAAACAGATTAAGGGATCGAGGATTAAGAAATGCCCTGAGTTGTGCCTGTAACAAGGTGATTAATAACTTTGATCCTACATTGAAATTCATATACTATCTACATATATGAAAAATTAAATAATGTATTGAATGCCCACATCTTCCACTGGCCTAGTATAAACTAATGACTTTAGATGGCCCCATAGGAAATAATCGAGGGGGTTTAAGTCCGGGAATCGAGCAGGCCATACGTGAGGTCCACCTCGACCAATCCAGCGATCTCCGTATGTTGCTGTTAAAAACTCTCGAGCAACTACACTAAAATGAGGTGGTGCACCATCTTGCATAAACCACATTGCCTGTCTTGTAGCCAATGGTACATCCTCCAAAAACCGAGGTAGCGTTTGTTCCAAAAAGTTGCCGTATACTTCGCAGGTATAAGTCTTCCTGGTAGAAATACAGGTCCGATTAGTCAGTCACCCACAATTCCAACCCAAACGTTCAACGAGAACTGATATTGAAACCGCTCTTCACAAATCTCATGTGGATTTTCGTCAGCCCACACATGGTTATTGTGGAAATTCCTTATTGCATTTCGCGAGAAACTAGCTTCATCGGTAAAAAGAAGGAAGTAGTTGAGGGATTTCAACCAATGTGTGCAAAAGCCATTGATAAAATGCAATACGTGGAGCAAAATCCGCAGGAAGAAGTGCCTGAACGCGTTTAATGTGGTATGGATGCAACAAATTATCTCTCATAATTTTCCAAACAATTCAGTTACTTACATTCAAAGTATTTGCAATTCTTCGCGTAGAAGTACCTGGATCTTCTTCTATCATGTCCAGCACAATCTCTTCTACGTCTACCCTTCTTACAGTTCTTGGCCTTCCTGGTCATCCACTTCACTTCAATGTTTCCGTTTCTCGAAGACGTTGATGAATACTTTGAAAGATTTTTCTATCGGGAGCAATGTGGTTAGGAAATCGTTCAATGTACAGTCGCCTAGCTTCTAATGCATTGCCATCAGCAAGTCCATAAATAAAATGCATGTCAGCCATCTCGGCATTCGTATAGCGAGCCATGATAGAGGACTTCACTAACAACCGTTTTAAAAAAAATGCGACACATACAAACTACAAAAACACAACATACAAAAACACAACATACAAAAACATACAAAATAATCACTCCGGGATGTTGGTAAGAAAAAACAACTCCTTTTTCTTACATGTCTTTTACTTGATACGTCCAGTGTAGTACGCCATACTTTTATTTCACCTACATTAATAATGTGAAAAGTACCAAAATTAGATTTGTTGAACATTTTTTTCGCTCTATATCTTCGCAACATAGCGCTTTTTAAAAAGTCATCAAAGGATAAAATATCCTTAGAATAGTCCAAGGAATAACCTCTTGAATTTCTGCCGCATGTTTAACTAACACCCTGTATATAGATCTAAAGTGAAGGAGATATGACCATAAATGGCTACTATAAAAGCAATGTGTTGAAGAAAGACTTTGTAGTGTTTGTGGCCTAGCAACGAATGTACATTCTCTTTCTAACTGATCATCCTTAAAGAACACTCTTTCATGTATATCTGTCCCACTATTAGAGTTATAATCTAATCTTTTTTATAATCTAACCTTTCTCAGAGTACCCTCAATAAATGTCAATAATTTAAAAATGTGTCCTTTTCAAATAAATACAAACCCTGTTAGAGCATTTCGCATGAAAACCAATCCTTTGACAGATAGTCGAGAATGAAATTTTTCGTTGACCCTGTATAAATAAAAGAAACGTGAAAATCCTCATTAGTCACGAGAATTTTGTATTACCTTGTAACTTGTTAAATTAAATTGAACATTTCTAGACATATCATCAGCGGTTGGTTAGTAGTATACTTCAGTATATGAAGTGATATAGATTTTATATGTTGAATGCCAATTTTATATTTTTAAAAAAACACTTTATTTACTGGTGTCAAATATAATTACAAATACTAATATAATTCTTATAAACGAATAATAATGATTCTAACGTCGAGTGACTCTGACTAATTCTAAACGCTAAGTGACGTCCTTCTTAAGATTACAGGGGTATTTATAAGAAAGGTGCCGTCTGTGTATGTGACGAAATATAAAGGGGACAAAGTTCTAGAGTCTTCTAATGACTCGTACTATAATAAACATATCAGCGGCAACTTCCCATAAAGGATGCTTTTAATGGTTTTAAGTAATTTAGGAAAAATACCATTATCTTAAGAGCAAAGGTTGACAAACATATGTGTCTGTTAATTAAATCTCAGTGAGGGAGATATTCTAATGTAATGGCTAAAGTCCATTATTGCGACACCCTTAATCTATTTTTATCTTAAGTGAGTTCCTGTTGGCAAGGGCTGAGTCTTCATCTAACAGCTCCCCGTTATTAAAAAAGTTGGGGCTATACAATGCTACAACTTTTAACTAATAAATGTCTAATGTAATCTTAGTCTAATACAGGAATATAATATAAAATATAGAAAGAAATATGTGTACAGTACCATTACAATGCATAGGTTTTTGAATTTACATTTAATTCGATGTCTTCTTCCGAAGTTTCTCGCAAATTAATGCTGGGCCTTCTTCTGGGTAGAAGTTTTTGTAATGTTTTTATTCCTTTAAGTTTTGGCGGATGTGGTGGTTGGTCACTTGATGAGGTGATACCAATTCTAAGATTTCTTCTTTTTCGTGCACACTTGCAGACAACATATACAACAACAATGGTTACAATAAAAGTTATAGTAACATACGTGAACCAAGATATATGTTTTGCTACAAAAGGTTCGTTGATCATTTTATCTAATTCTTCAGTGTACTGATCGAGCTTATGTTTAGCTATGTTTAAGTCATCGGCATTAAGACTACTTAATGTTAGTGGTTTTAATTTTGGTAGATTATGTTTATCTGGTAAATGATTACAACAGTCAAAAGGTATTGAAACAGGTTGATAATTATAAGTAATATTTGTTCCATGCTCGATAATTTGTTCTGCCCTAACCCTTGTACTTCCTATGAATGCATTACAGTCTGGTTGTAAATGTAATATTGAGTTTACATTTATTATTTGACTTTTGATATCTCTATTTATACATTTTATAGTTATAGGTAGAGGGTCTGAGGGTGTTATTAGCCATTTGTTTTTTTGTAATTTTTGAACATTGTAATCTTTTGCAAATATTATGCTTGTTTGGCATGTACGAGGTATAACATTTACATTTTTTAGAATTTGAGCTTCACATATAGCGTCACTGTCTATAGGGTATGATAGTAAATTTGTACATAATTTTACAACATGACCTAAAGTTTTACAATTATTAATATCTGGAATAGGTACAAAGGACAATGAATCATCTTCTTTAGCGATATATTTTTGATTTGTTGCTAAAAGGTGATGTAAACCTGTTCTGTTGTCTAGTACTGGTATGGGATATAGACGATATAAAGTATATATTTCCGGTTCTACCAATGGAATTTTTAAAACAAATACAATTTTTGATTTCGTTTGAAATGCCTCTAATTCGATAATGTCTAGATATTCAGCTACTTGAGATGGTTTTACTTCTAAAGGTAAGTTATTTTTCTTTAATGATTGTGATATTTGCTGAAGAGATGAGACCAAGTCTGGTGGAGTTATAATAGAACTATGCAATACTTTTAATCTGGCAAACGTGATTGAATCGAGTACATCATCTACAGTATATTTGATGTATGAATAACTTTCTAATAGGGATTCGCACATATCAACTAATTTTAATTTTGCTTCGACATACCACATTTCATTTGATACGTCGTGAATAGTTTTTTCTATATTAAAAATATCTTTATTAAAAGTTTCTTCATCAATTTTTAAATTTTGAATTGTTTGATTAAAACCTTTTATTACTGAGGTCGTCACAGAAATTTGATTTTTAAGAAGCGTTTCTAAATGACGTTCATCGTGATTCAGTTTGTTTATGCAATTTACGTAGTATTCTCCGTCTGAGGAGTCTAAGTTACCTGTAATAGCTTTCCAAATTGAACCTGCTGCGTTTACGAGACCGCGTTTATATCTTTTCGTATCTGCGTATAGTTCACCAAGTTTTTCATGAATAGACTGAGATATTTGTCTTAGTGTATTGATGTGAGGTTTTAAAGTATCTTTTATTTTGTTTGTAAATTCTACTACGCGAGGGTGATTGTCCGTTACTGTAATTATAATTTCGTTTAAAATTTCATCGTTATTTTCAAGAGCGCTTTTAATCGAATTTAGATCTTTATAAACTAACAACGTCCATTTTTCGTTAGAAATTTTGACGTAACCTTCTTCATGATAGTAGATTCCTATTGTATTGTTTAAAGGTGTGATATTATATTGCGGCATCGCTGCTGTGAGTAGCGAGCAGAACCTGAAAAAAGGTGTTAATTTTCAGAATGTGCCTTTAGTCTATCGAAGTTTATTTTAGATGTCTGATTAGTATGTGGATTATAAACTAATGCAGAATTATTAAAAATTTCTTTAATTTCGAATGGGCCGTTAAATTTATTTGCTAATTTATCCTTTATTTGCGATTCTTTGACATATACCTTATCTCCTACTTTATATTGTGGAGGGTCTCTTGTAACGTGTTTGTCAAAACGAGTTTTTGCTTTTTCTTTTTGGAGGTTTGTTTTTTCTCGTGCTATTTTATAATAGTATGAAATGCGATTATTTAAGTCTCGTACGTATTTAGATATAAGTTCCTTTTCATTATATAATGTTTCTGGTGGACGGCTTGAGCTATGTCCGAAAATTAACTCGTATGGTGTAAAGCCGTGAGTTTTGTTTACAGAGTTGTTGTAACAGATTACAGCATATGGGAGGATTGTTAAGGGATGTTCCTTTGGGTTTTCTGATTTATTAGCTCTAATCATTTCCAGTAAGGTGGAATGGAATCTTTCTATAGATCCATTTGATTGTGGGTGACTAACACTTGAAAAGGTAATTTTAATATTATACAGGGTGCATAAGTCTTTTACTAAAGTATTGTTAAATTCCCTACCGGAGTCACAATGTAAGCGCAACGGCGTTCCGTAATGTTGAAAATATAATAGAAGCGTATTTGTTACAGATTTTGCGGATTTGTCTTGAATTGGGTAAGCTTGTGTGAATTTAGTTAATTCGTCGCGAATAACTAGTACATAGTTTTGTGAGGGTATCTCTAGGATATCTAAATTTACTCTTTCAAATGGGGTTTTAGGTGTTTCTGTTATGACTAGGGGATTATCAAGGTTTTTTCTTAGTGCTTTGGTTTTATTGCAAGTTTCGCAGTTTTTTACGTAATTTTCTACATCTTTAGTTAAACCTTTCCAATTGTATTTATCTCTAATTCTACGAATAGTTTCGTTAATTCCGCGGTGCAAGTTAGCTTTTCCTGAGTGATTTTGATCAATAATTATAGGGATTTGATCTTCGTCCGGTGTTTTTGTTATATTTTGGCAAACTGTGAATGTGACTTCTTTTTCAGTAAATATAAAAGATAATATTTCTAAACTAGGGAGTTCTGTATTATTTTCGATGAAATATGTCTTAGAGGTTTCGAACATATTTTGATCTCTGTAAAGTGTTATGAAGAGTGTCTCGATTATTTCGTCCGGGTCATAAGGTAGAGGGATAATGTAATATTTCCTGTTCCTAACAGTTTTACTAGAAAAAAGATTAATTTTGTTTGCATAGAATTCCGCGTTCTCTTCGAATATATCTTCTATGATTTTATAGTGTAGATCGTTTAACTTATTTTTTTGAAAGAAGGTAACAATGTGTTTGTGAGTTTTATCTAGAATTTGATTATTTGTGAAGTTGATTTTTTTGTAATCGATTAATGATTGAGTTTTGTATAAGTTTACAAATGTCTCGAGCTCATTGACGATAGTTTCGGGTGGAATTTCGACGGTTGGGGAATCGTTTGTATCGTTTTCCTCATTTGATGTTAAAATTTTTGTTTGTAGTAAAGAACATTCTTTAAAATAATTAATTTTTATTCTCGACAGAGCGTCTGCATTTTTATTTAGTTTTCCGGGTTTGTATACGATCTCATAGTCGTATTCTTCAAGCTTTAAGCGCCATCTGGCTAGGCGGCTGCCAGGGTCTTTGATAGAAAATAACCAAGTTAGTGGTCTGTGATCGGTTACTAGTTTAAACTTTCTTCCATATAAGTAAGGCCTGTAATGTTTTACTGCCCAAAGTATAGCTAAAAGTTCTCTTTCTATCACAGAATATCTAGTTTCTGCACTACATAATGTTCTAGAAGCATACGCTACAGGGAGGTCGTGATTAATGGGACCTTGTGAGAGAACAGCACCTATGGCGAAGGCGCTGGCATCAGTGGTTAGCACGAATGGTTCCTCGAAATTTGGGTAAATTAAAATAGGTGAAGACGTCAGAGCGTCTTTGAGCTGTTGGAAGGCTTTTTGACAATCGTTATCAAAAATAAAAGATATATCTTTTTGTAACAATCTCGTTAAAGGTTTTGAAATTTTAGCAAAGTTTGGTATAAATCGTCTGTAATATCCGGCAAGACCTAAAAATGATTTTATTTCTTTCGGATTTTTTGGTTGTGGAAATTTATTTATACAGTCAATTTTTGTTGGGTTAGGTTTAACGCCATCAGGAGTAATTAAATGTCCTAAATAAGCTACTTCTTTTCTCAAAAATTCGCATTTATCTGGTTGTATTTTAAGATTTGCGTTTCTGAGTCTCTGAAAAATTTCTGTTAGCCTAGACATGTGTTCGTGAATAGTTGGAGAGTATACTATGATGTCGTCCATATACACTAAACATCTTTCATTTTGAATACCTAGTAAAATATTGTCCATAACTCTTTGGAAAGTAGAAGGGGCGTTCCGGAGGCCAAAAGGCATACGTATGAATTCGTAGTGCCCGTTTTCTACAGAGAAAGCAGTTTTCGGAATGTCACTAGGGTCAATTTCTATTTGGTGGAAACCGGATGCTAAATCTAGCGTAGTAAAATATTCGCATTTGCCTAACTGATCTAACAGATCGGAAATATTAGGAAGTGGATATTTATCACCAACGGTAACTTCATTTAGTTTCCTATAATCTATGACTACTCGCCATTTTTGCTTACCGGAAGCATCAAGCTTTTTAGGGACTACCCACACTGGTGAGGACCAGGGTGAGGATGAATGTCTAATAATACCTTGTTCTAACATTTTTGAAATTTGAGTTTTAACTTCTTGTTTGTGAACCTGAGGATACCTATACGATTTAGTGAAAATAGGCTTTGCTTGATTTGTATCAATTGAATGTTTTATTTTATTAGTGAATGTTAAGTTATCTCCTTCTAAGTAAAATATATCTGAAAATTCTAAACATAAATTTGTAATTAATTCTTGTTCTTCATTATTAAGATGTTCTAATCGTAATTGACTTTTAATTTCAGTTGATCTATCGCATGGTTGTACATTATTTGGTGTATTTAAATTTAACATTATTTCAGATTCTGTAATCGGTTCTAATTTTATGTCAGAAAAATCGACAATTTTCTGTATTGCATTGGCATTTATTACTGACGTTAAGAATTCGCCTTTTTCATTAATTTTCACTACCGCGTTTGGAATTCTTACTTTTTCTTTTTCTTGAGTTATTAATATTGCTTCTACATTTTTTAAATTGCATTTTAGTTTAAAAATTTTTTCTACTCGGGGTTCTATAGTGATTTTATTTTGAATTTGAACGTTATTATTATTATCATTATCATTAAATTGCTTAAGAATGGAATCTCCATCAACTTTAAACAATGGAACTGTTTTAAAATTTGTTATTAACTGTTTATTTTTTAAATCTACAATACAATCATAATGTTCTAGAAAATCTGAGCCAAGGAGTCCATCGAATTCTATATCTAGATTGTATATGTACACTTTATGAGGATCTCCGCTTTTAAAAGGTATAAAGGTAGATTGATTAATAAGAATTTTTTGATCCGTTATGCCTTGGATTATAACATTTTCTCGATTTCGACTGGGAAAATTTTTTGCTGTGTTTTCTTTGAATATTGATAAACCTGCGCCCGTATCTATGAGTAATTTAAATGTACCTGTTGTGTCTTTAATATAATACAAATTCCTAGAGTTAACAGTAAGTAGAGGATTTAAATAAAATTTTGTTCTGGAAAATTCAGGTATGGGTCGAGATTTTCTAAATTCATTGCATTCATTTGATTGTGTATGCCCGTAATGTCTAATTGTTCGTCTTGAACAATTGGTGGGTGATCCGTATGAATGTCTAATTGAAAATCCTGATCAATATCGCTGTTGGATAAATTTAAATCTCCAGAAGTATCATCTCTTGAGTTAATATGATGGGCTGTTTGATTTCGATTAAAATTTGTGCCTCGATTAAAATTTGTGCTTCGATTAAAATTAGAATTATTTTGAATTACTGAAGGTCTATAAGGATTTTGTTGAGAATTGTTTAGATTATGATTAGAATTTTGTGCATTAGGCACATTTTGTGTGTTAGGAAAATTTTGATTATGTGATGCATATCTTTGGAAATTTTGATTGTTTGAATGACGCTGAGACCGTGTGCGGCATTCGTTTATTGTATGGCCATTTCTTTTACAAAAATTGCAAAATTTTGGATTCTGTATATTTGTCTTTTTTGTTACTTGTGTTGTAGTAGTAACATTTTTTCCAAATTTTTGATTTTCAAAATAGGATAATTGCATTTCTCGTTTAATGCGATTAGCGGCTTCTAACATACACGTTGGATTACTGGCTCTAATTAATTGTCCTAATTTAGGTTCTAGCCCTGTGAGTAGTGTATTTAAAGTCATCGTATCTAATAAATTGGTTTGAGCTGCTTTTTCGTCTGAATTTAGGTTAGATTTTTGAACTGCGGCATGCATTTTTGCATTATGAGTTTGTAGTCTTGCAAAGAATGTTATGGCGGATTCGCCGGGTAATTGTCTTATTCGTTGCAAATCTTGTATTAGTGACGTAAGGTCTCGCGAGTCGCTAAAATAATTATTTAAAAGTTGCTTAATTTCGATCCAAGTTTCTGGATTTCTAGAATTTACTATTTGCGCTGCTCTGCCTTTTAATTTATTTTTAATATGTAAGTTTAATAATAATTTTTGGTCACCTATTGCCATTCGTTGTGCGTGATCACATGCGTTTAGAAAAGTATTGAGAAAGATTTGGTCTCCCTCGAATTCTGGGATAATGGAAAATATTTCCGATAATTTGTATGGTTCAACAATATCTCTGGTGCTTGACTCTGCATTATCTTGAGTAATTGGCATTTTTATTTATTTAAATAATTATTTTTTATTTGGAAATAAGATATTTTCGTTATATTATAATAACTGTTTGAACTTATGTTTCTCGTAAAGTAATATTTTCTTATTTAAATAAAGTAAGATAGTAGTGGTTTCTTCGACAACAAAACAGTTTTACAAAGCGAGGTATTACTCGTAAAATAATAATTAATAATAAAAGATGATTCTATGCAATTTGTACTTACAAAAATACTAGTAGAATCATTGAACACTCGGTCTTCTGCCAGGGGCTTCTCCAGGAGTTCCTAATCCACAGGAGACGATGTGCGTATTTTGTTCTTTTCAGCAAAGGGTTGGTACCCACCAACGGAAGTGAGGACGATCTCCGGTTCTTGGTCTGCTCGAGGAAGTGAGGTCAGTTCCGTGTTCTTGCCTCGTAGTCAGCAAAGTTAGGATGATACACTTGTTCTTCCGTTGTTCCGAAAATCCTACCGACTGCGCCAATTTTTATATGTTGAATGCCAATTTTATATTTTAAAAAAAACACTTCATTTACTGGTGTCAAATATAATTACAAATACTAATATAATTCTTATAAACGAATAATAATGATTCTAACGTCGAGTGACTCTGACTAATTCTAAACGCTAAGTGACGTCCTTCTTAAGATTACAGGGGTATTTATAAGAAAGGTGCCGTCTGTGTATGTGACGAAATATAAAGGGGACAAAGTTCTAGAGTCTTCTAATAACTCGTACTATAATAAACATATCAGCGGCAACTTCCCATAAAGGATGCTTTTAATGGTTTTAAGTAATTTAGGAAAAATACCATTATCTTAAGAGCAAAGGTTGACAAACATATGTGTCTGTTAATTAAATCTCAGTGAGGGAGATATTCTAATGTAATGGCTAAAGTCCATTATTGCGACACCCTTAATCTATTTTTATCTTAAGTGAGTTCCTGTTGGCAAGGGCTGAGTCTTCATCTAACATAGATATCTCACCCATTGTGGTATTTGAAGCAACATCTACAAGATATATGCAACTAGAGGCGGAGGTACGTCCAAATAGCATTAGTCCTGGTACATTCAACGTGTCAAATTTTAATAGGATATATAAATTGAGCAGTTTGTCCTATATTTGTGTTATTATCCATCAAGGGGAATACGATTTAGGTGGTCTGGTGGATCACCAGCGAGTTCTGTCGAGATTCTAAATATCAGGCGATGAAATGCCATTAGTAATATAAAATTAAAATTACAGCGAGACTTGCTGTCTTTGAAAGACAAGATAAACATTTATAAAACGACCTCGGGCTGAAAAGACGAGATTTCTTTGTTACGATTCCGATAAGATTCTTAAGTCATAAATGATTTTAAACTTAATTTGCTCTATTGTACCATGAACCATAGAAGTAGAAATATCCTGTGATTTGAGGAGATAGACATGGAAGTTGAGTGTTTGTAAAATCTTTTGTTCTCTGTTCACACTTAAATGGATATTAGTTGAAAGCGAATAGTCAAAAACTACAAAATGCATAAACAATCTAGCTCAACATGCAAATTAATTTGGAAAAAGTAGTCCCGAAGACGGCATTTATTTCTATCCAGTAATAATGTAGTTATATAGGCACTAAAAAAGGCTGATCAGATTATCTGCAAATATTATTTTACTACTACTGTTAATTTTAGTAGTAATCAAGATGTTAGGTGTTGCAAACTCTTTTACATGTTCTTCTGCTTCTATAAATGGAAATGTATTCTTTGTAATTTTAGAAGACAGAAACGTTTGAAACGGAATTTATTATATTTATTTTTTTAAAATGTTATTTGTCTTTAAACTCCATCGTCCATATCTTCTTCTAGCACCAAATTTATCTCTTTCTGAATATCGCTGAATATCGTTCTAATAATATGATATGGTTTAATAATATTTTGTTATCTAATAGTCAACTAATTATCATTAGTTTGTAGGTCTGGATTTGTAATCATATTTAAGGAACTTTAATTAATCTTGCTTAACACAGTTAATGTTTGCTAATGTTTAGCTAGAGGTAGGTGTTTAATTTTTTATTATCTAATCTGACCTTCGAAATTTGTCACCTTATAGGAATTAATATACCTTGTTATTTGTGGCTCAATAGTAATATAATTTGTTCAGGTGCATTATAAATTCAATATTATTTCCACGGCTCAGTCCCAGCCAGTATAAAAGCCCATCCAATTTTGAAATATTACATCATCTCTCTAGTTGTAAATTGACTAAATGTCAGCGTAATATATTTCCCGAATATCTCATATGTTGACATTACATAAAGTAAAGTAATGTAAGAGTAAAGCGTATATACCGTTATAGTTTTATGATTTATCATAGTCAAGAGTCGGAACTGGCTAGAAAATTGATGTGCATAAATATAAAAATGAAACATTTTCTATATTGCAGGGACTTCTACAAATTGTAATAGGTATGTATATATCCTAGTGATATATAAGTACACACAATGTTGTACCATGCCTTCATAAATGTCACAAGCCATTATCCATATGTAACACTAAATTCCAAGTCAATTCAATATTATGAACAGTTTTTTGTGAGATTCATTCTGTCAAAATATTTTTGTTCAATTATTAAACATCAGTCATTACCAACATCTTAGTTAGTCATTACCAATCGGTGCAACGTTGGTTGCCTATACTTGCGGTCACGTGGCTTGTGCACATTTATGCAGTCTCTATATTAATTAGATATAGAAATGCCAAAGGACAAAGGAATGGTATAAAATATCTTAATATGTAGGTAGGCTTATTTAGGAATTATTTTAATAAAACCTTTAAAAACAATGTTAATAACATTGTTTCTCCATTTTCATAGTTTTATCGACTAAATCACTCTAGCCGGGAAAATTCACAGCTAACTTGCATTACACAGCTAATTGAACTGTGATCTAGCACTAATTCTAATGTAGAGGATACCAGATACTCGTAAATTCATCTATAAACTGAAATATTTACATATTTCTGAAGTGAATTATTATCTAGTGCTTACCAAATAATTCTCAATCGCAGTGATAGTTTAGTTTCCATTTCAATTTTGGTTTAAATTACATTTAGGTACGTCTCAATCTCAATTCGATAATTTCTGGTGTTCAAACATCAATATGATTGAAATAGAAACTGACTGCTTAGCTAAACTGACTCTCTCAAATAAATTGACCTCTTGGGAGATAATGCTTCGATAATGCCTTTTCTTACAGTACATTTGTACAGAGATTAATAATTCTACCTCTAATAGTAGATACACTCCCAAAAGACTATTGTAACCGTTATTTTTTAGTGAGACAATATCATTTGTCATAAAAAAATAGTAGTTGACGACAAATCATTCAAAATATAGTTCTGAAAATATAAATACGATTTAATAAAAACTGAATAACTAAAACTATATTAATAGGACTACTTTGGGTGATATTTCATAAACTCCAGAATTGTTCTTCGCCCTGTGTACGATGTATGATGAAAGTATACAGCTTCCAAGTGATTTATGTAACATATCTCCAGCTTGGGAATGTTTTAATGTTGGTAATTAAAGTATATTCCTACAAAATATTACTAAGTCTATAAGGTGCATAACATAACCACACTATATAAAAGTCGATTACCAATTATGTATGTTGTACTCAATCATTGAGTAGCTTTTTAATTGAAAATAACCATCGTGCAAAGTTATTAAGGCCTCACAAGTGACCTATTAAAAATATACATCGCAATTAGGGATCTACAAATGTTATGTATACGCGGCAATTCAACTGTTTTTGCTTAATAGAAATTTAATCGCTAGGTATGGTAGTTCGTGGCATGAAGCATTTTCAGTTCTACGTTGCTGAAAAATAATTGCCTTAATATTGTATGTGTAAAAAAATTGGGGTTTACGTTTGAATGAAAAATGTTGTTGGCTGAATTTTCCATAATGAAAAATGAAATGCTTCTTATATTGCTTCCGAATTTATATTAATTAAAGTGGTATACGAGCATATTACGAGAATATTAAAAAGTAAATTATATCTGTTATATAAAGAGATATATCCTAGCAATAAAATACGTCTTATATTTCCCTTAAATGATTTAATAAACCGTCTCAACAATAAACTTCGTAACTTTAGTATCTATAGTCTGTCCTTAAAGTAGCCTCTCCGTATTAACTTTTGAACGAGTTGAAATATCGACCTCATATTTGCAAATATCTTCAAAAGTAATAATTACAACCCTAACAATGCTTATAAGAATTGAAAGAGAATTTCAATGTGCACAAGATAGACTGGAACAACACAGGTTGTTCCATTTGAGTTTAAGATGTTATGGCTGTTTAAAATTTCCAAAATGTATCAGCGAAATGGAACACTTGGTAGAAGTAAAACCACCATAATTTAGCGTCGCTTAAGTTCTCTAAGAATATAACAAATCAACATAATATTACTTTCCCGGAAAAAGTTGCAGACACTCTGCACACCATAGCATAATAATATGTCAATTTTTTTCTTTAAATATTAATATCTCAAAATGCCGGAACGACGGCAACTTCATCATACAAGCTTTGTTTCCATCCACCGTCGCCTAAGAGAAAGTGGAAACCTAAAGCGTCCTGGTGGTGGTGGTCGTCCAAGAACACCTCGTACAGTTGAATTTAAAGAAGGAGTTCTACACCGTGTGGAGGAAATTCCGTATGGAGCGCAATTGCATACCAAATGGGATCCTACAAGTAGACGGTACACCGTGTCATGCATGAACAACTCCTCTACCGCTACGATTTACAATGCGTACAAGCTTTAAATCCTGAAGAATAGAATAATAATAATAGAGTAGAACCTCACTTCGGGAGAATTGTATAGTTTTCCGATGAGGCCTGTTTCACGGGCGATGGTTATTTTAATGGTAGAAACAGTCACATTTGGCATGATGAAAATCTTTACGCTGTGGTCTCTACAAGACACCAGCAACAATGTTCTGTAAACATGTGGGTTGGCATTGTTGGAGAGAATCTAATAATCCAATACAATAAAGGGTTGTAGAAACTAGTTCTACTACTATCAGATGGCATGCATATAGCAAATAACTACGAATAGTAAAGGGACATCATTAAGTAGCCTCCATCTGTAAACGCCTTATTTAAATAAGGACTAAACAAATCAAGCTAAAACAGCTATTCTCCTGGCAATATGCCGCTCCGAGCGCTGAATTACAAAGCAAAATTTGCCGTATTTTGTCTAACACAGTTAGAATCAAAATACAAGGATTCGGATTGCAACGAAAACTACGAGGAAATACTAAGACCACACATCGTAGGATGCCAGTAATTGCAGACCGGTTTCGACCTTTTTATGATCTCATCAGTGCAATATAAGTGAGCATACCGACGAATGCGAAGACCTGAGTATTTGACACAATAGGTAAACCTTGCGTACGCAAGACCTACGCAAGGCCTATTGGCGCCACCTCTGTGTAGTTTTCTCAACACAATCCAAACAAATCGTAATGGGGTAAAAATCCAATACAATAAAGGGTTGTAGAAACTAGTTCTACTACTATCAGATGGCATGCATATAGCAAATAACTACGAATAGTAAAGGGACATCATTAAGTATCCTCCATCTGTAAACGCCTTATTTAAATAAGGACTAAACAAATCAAGCTAAAACAGCTATTCTCCTGGCAATATGCCGGGCCGAGCGCTGAATTACAAAGCAAAATTTGCCGTATTTTGTCTAACACAGTTAGAATCAAAATACAAGGATTCGGATTGCAACGAAAACTACGAGGAAATACTAAGACCACACATCGTAGGATGCCACTAATTGCAGACCGGTTTCGACCTTTTTATGATCTCATCAGTGCAATATAAGTGAGCATACCGACGAATGCGAAGACCTGAGTATTTGACACAATAGGTAAACCTTGCGTACGCAAGACTTACGCAAGGCCTATTGGCGCCACCTCTGTGTAGTTTTCTCAACACAATCCAAACAAATCGTAATGGGGTAAAAATCCATCCAAAAAAAAATCCAATACAATAAAGGGTTGTAGAAACTAGTTCTACTACTATCAGATGGCATGCATATAGCAAATAACTACGAATAGTAAAGGGACATCATTAAGTATCCTCCATCTGTAAACGCCTTATTTAAGGCGTTTACGCTTAGCGATTTGTTTAGTCCTTATTTAAATAAGGCGTTTACAGATGGAGGATACATAATGATGTCCCTTTACTATTCGTCGTTATTTGAGAATCTAATAGTTTATTTGCTGCCTGCTCGTTTAAAAGCAGATATTTATTTCCATTTTCTGCATAATGTTTTGCCTCTATTATTAGAAAATGTTCCTTTAGACATTAGAAATAACATGTGGTTTCAACATGACGGGGCACCAGTATCTAGACCAGCAATTTCCCCGCCGATGGATGGGAAGAAGAGGCCCCATGGCCTGGCCCGCGCGTTCTCACGATCTCAACCCTTTGGATTTTTTCTTTTGTGGCCATCTGAAATCTTTAGTCTACGAAACGCCTATTCGAAATGAGGAAGATCTCTTAGCAAGGATAATGGCCAAGAATAAGGATTGTGCACATGTAGAAGCTATTCTTGAAATATTCCATAGGGTCTGCGAGTCAATTAATCGACGGTGCAAAACCATTATTCCTTTTTTCTGCCAAGATGGCTCATTTGCGGAGATAATAATGTTTATCAAACAAAAAAGGTTTGTTTTCACGTCGCCTATTAAAGTTTCTCGGTATGTGTTTGGGATGCCCTGTATAGTAGTGTGTTTCTGTAGTTTAATAATGGATATAAATAAGAAAAACTCCTAAATATTGTAAGAGATTACAGTATTTTGTGGTAGCAAATTAAAGCTTTGTAATTGCGCAAATGCCAAATAATCACAGGCAATCCTGTTGAGCAGCACACCCTAATGTCTGATGATATATTTCTTAGTTTTTGAGCGCTTGTGTTGCTGCGTTTAAACCTTTTTCCATATCCTTCATCAAATGTCTATCAAATGAAAGTTCTCCACCGCTTAAAGTGTTTCCTGTTCAGTCAGATGCTCTCGTCGCATTTCTGAAACTTTCGACAAAGTTTTTGCGCGTGCTAGGAGACCTTCGTTGAAATTCGGTGATTAATGGAGCTTTTTCCAAGTGATGACCGAAGACAGGAGGCTGTTGAATTCGTTTCTATGCAACAATTTTGGGAATACATACATCATTAGGGCTGCTATTAGTAGACTCAAAAACTGTCTCGGTGGATTACTCGGAAGAACATATAGGGTGTGCCAGTTTTAAGGAATTACATTTTAAACCACTGACAATTTCTAGTAGCATAGATCAAATTTAGTTATCTCCTATACAGGGTGTCCCAGTGTGAGCGTACAAAAATGTACCAATAGGTGGACCAGACCAAAATGAGAATAAAATTCTTATAAAAAAATATTCTCTGAAAGACGCCTAACGAGTTACAGGATGTTATCGCGGAAAAAAACAATTTTCATGTAAAGGAAGTCATAAGGAAGAGTAGGCCTGGGCCACCACAGGTGTCAGAGTTAAACAAACACCATGTAGTGTTAATGACTTTTAATAGATGTACACGTCACCCAAATATTACCTAAATCTACGAAACGGTTTGTAATCGGTTTTATTGCAGAAAATTGTTGGTTTTTTTTCCAAAATAACACCATGTAACTCGTTAGGCGTGCATCAGAGGTTTCTTTTATAAGAATTTTATTCTTATTTTGGTCTATTCCACTCCCTGATAAATTTTTGTACGCTCACACTGGGACACCCTGTATACAGCCTGTTACAAATTCGCTTCTTACCATCGGGATCTCGGAAACTGTAAGAGATACGAAGAAGTTTAAATGGGGGAAAAGTTGCGTAATCAGGGGACCAACATAATGACCTACGAAAATCAAGGCTAACTTGATTGGGTTTTCAAATATTTGAAAAAAAAACCATCTGAAATTTTGTAAATTCGTTTTCATTTTTTTGCAGCCTTATTTGAGCAGATATTGTAAAATGAAGAGCGCTTCCTCGAAACAACTTTCTGTTCTCTAATGGCCAGTGTATTTAGATTTTAAAAATGATGTTTCGTTTTTCCTGAACCATCATCGACTTCATTTTTTAAATAAGGACCTGGAATTTTGACACCATAATTTCAAAGTCACCTTTGCCCCTAACAACATATTATCCCAGAATAAATCATATTTGGACGTTTCGAATTAAAAAATGCATCTTCAGTGTCTCCATTTCGAATTGTAACATTTTCTATCTACGAACCCACTTACGTTTTCTACTAAACATCAAAATACAAATGCATTTTATCTACGCGCACATCTCTAACCAATTTATCATCATCTTGATATAATTGGAACTGTCGCGGCTTTTGTGTTTGTCGTGGAATGTTTCAAATCGTCTTCGCGATTTAAAATCATGCTTTTGTACAGTGAACAAACTCTAGGTTTTGTTTTATATAGGTTGCATTGTGCCATTTCGTCTTGAATTTTAAATGAAACAGTAATGAGAAGTATATGAGACTGTGTACTATAAAATAAAGCGGAAGCTGTGACAAACACCTCAGTTGTTGAGAGGTGCATCAAAATGAAAAACAAAGAAGTGACATATATATAGCCCTAGTGCTTTTTCGTAACTCAGACAGATGAGACAGGCACGTGTTTTATTTTCTTCCGGTAACTTATATTTACTCTTGAGAAATATGAGTAAATGCGGTATTTAGATTGGGTCAGTTTTTTGTGTCCCACTACCAATAGGGTACAAGCAACAGAGCCTACCAAGTTAGCTCATTAACAAGCCGTTAATTTTTTTCATTGCATTTATCTTAGTGGTATATTTTTCTGGGCATATCTTACTATTCAACAGACAGATATCAAACTTCGTATCAGCGAATTAGTGAGGTATTGCTTTTGCCAAATCTTTGAAAATATACAGGGTGGGCCATTAAACAATCATATACCCTCATTTTGTCTTCTTCTTCTTCCTCTTCCTGGGGGTCAATTTCTCTAAGGTGAGTCTCAAGCCATTGAGGCCACAGCTAAGATTGGTCACTGATTGTTCTTAAGGTCCACAAGTCTGTTCGCTGAAATTTCCTTTAATTAGCACAAAAAAGTAACTCACGTTCCATATCTTTTAGTTAATAAAATTCCAATGGCAGAAAACATACCACCCTGTATATGTAGTGATTTTCTTTAGGATAATTACAGACTTTGGTTTGATTTGTTCTCGGATTTGTTTTACATAAAGTTATTTTATAAACAAATTCGAGTTTCAGGCATTGCTCTATCATCTAGGTAGTCTATTAACAAGAAATATGTAAAAAACATTTATACATATAATTTTTAATCGGTTAGTATAATCAGAGTGTGACCAAAACTTTTCTTATTTTGTAAAGAAATCATGTATAACTATCTCAGTTTGTATTGGTTGAATTGTGTATTTTAACAAATAAAAAGCTGTGTGTTGAAAATATATTAGTTAGATTTCTATGCTAGAATATCTATCTGACTTATTAGGGACTTTGAATTCACCAGATTCATCAAGATTAAGGCATGCATGACTCAGTAACAGCCAAATTAAGGTGAAACCGCGAAAGGCTCATTAAATCAGTTATGGTTCCTTAGATCGTTGCCACATTTACTTGGATAACTGTGGTAATTCTAGAGCTAATACATGTAAAGCTAATACAAGCTTAATTTAATGTAAATTTATGAAACTTGCTATACTCAACATTGCTTGAAGCATATTTCTATTTAAATATGCAAATAAATATTGGTCAACTTTTAGTGGTTATTAGAATAGTAGGAAAAGCAGGCAATACATATATGTGGTAAATGTATATGTGGTTAGATATTAATCAAAATGCGAAAAGGTTTCTTTTCTCTGTTGCAGTTTGGAAATAAAATGCAATTTATTCAGAAGGCAGCCAACTGCACTATTTGCCCTCGCTATTTTCACTGCGGTACTTCATTGTACTACAATATGTCAATGATATACTTCAACTACTGTAAATTTATTCGATACATTATTTTTAGAGGTTATAGGTACATAAAATATAGCTCTGTTATTATTATATTGCGATTTTAAATACCAATCAACATGTGTGCATGTGAAATATTTAATTGCGTTGGAAGGGAATCGATTGATCTACCAAAGTATTCATAATATATTATTCCAATTATTATCTAGTATTATTAGTATATTATTTATCTCACCAAGTTTATAAATAGCATAGAAACATATGCAAAACACGAACAAAATAAGGTTTGAAGGGGGCTCTTGAAAAAAATGCAAAACATACAATCCTTGGAACTCTTCAGGACCGACTACCCCCGGGAGTTCTTAAGACACAAGATCCTACCCAGCCGGGAGGGTAGAGACAGGACAGGAGGACAAATAACGAATTACCCACACCTTCCAGATTTCCGGTTGGGGTTGATCAGGTATGATGTCCACCTCTACGGAACTGTCCAGGTCTACAGAGATGGGGAGAGTAAAGAGTGATAGCCCCGAAATTCGACCCTCGAACCATACAAGGTCATACTGTAAGTCAAGAATATCGGCTGCCCCAATCAAGCAAGAAGACAGTTCAACTAATTACAAAACATCATCTTTAACAGTGTAGTCCAAAAATCATCTTCAACAGTGAACCAACCTGCATTTGAGCTACAACACAAAAATGTCTTTTACTTGGTAGACCCAAGTGCCTTTTCTAAGGCAACTATCGGTACAAACCTCTTCATAAAGGCAATCGCCACCAAATCGAGAGTTTCAACAGTCTACGGTGTCCACCATCAACCGCCAGTAGCCGTAGCGTTCCGGTAGTACGCAAACAAGCCTAGAAGAGGAAGCCTACTAGGTAAGAACTGACATTTTCTTTAGAAACCAAGGTCATAATCATACTCTTTATTATTATTATTATTATTTGTTTGGCCAATTGTATTTTCAGTGCAACATTTATATTTCAGTTGCCTTAATTTACACTGCATACGTTTTAATTCACATTTTGACTGCCTCATCGACAAGGGAGTGCAAACGCGCCCTTAAGTAACTGAAGTACTCTGTCAGTTACCTACTAGTTACTTTGTTCATAAAATTTCATAGACGCCATACAAACTGAAAGCAGATAGGTGCCTATAAATTATATACGACCGGAGATATTATCTAAAACCTAATAATGTGGCGACGAGCCTCGGGAAAATCTCACTTGAGAAGGCACATATTTCCTTGCCTCGTTAAGGGACCCTTTTCCTCGGTGTTGCGTGCTAGGCAGAATTAAACAATAAACGTTTAAACAGGTGTTCGCCCCAAAAGCACTATATCGCATAACCGTAATACATTTATGTTACGACTTCGTGTGTTTGCTCATGCCGAGGGGTAATATTTGATTCACAAATTTTCAACCGTTTTATTTCGGTAGCCGTTATCTTTACATAATTAATTTCTCGTGAAATATTAATCAGGAATTTGTGCAGTAAACTTAAAGCTATCAGGAACATGATTACAAATGAACTACAAAGATCACTGGGACGAATCTTCTGAAAATGAATCAAATCATACAAAAATTCTAATACAGAAACATAATCTTACACGATTTATGTTTCATTTCTTCTACAAACCCTAATTTTTTATATTAAAGTATATTCAACCCTTGTCTATAAATTCCCAGGAAGAGTCTAATATAAGAGTACCAGATGTCGTTTTGCAGAAAACTAAAATCAACCATCCTCAATTTTTAAAACTAGCATACATTAGGTTCGTAGGTTGCACCTACGAACTTTAATTGGCCTATATACTGGTCACTGCCGTTTAAAATATCATCTGTACAAATTCGGCCTAGCAGAAGATGCTAAGTGCCACTTGTGCTTAGAAGATGATGAAACGGCAGAACACATATTATGCACCTGCCCCAATGGGGAAAGGATCAGATACTCATTATTTGGCAAAGGACAACTTCTGCCAGAGGATCTGAATAAGTTCTCACCCAAGTTCTCGACCTGTTGACTGAAATATAAGTAGGTGTGAGCTACAATAGACCCTCTGGTTAATTTTTCAAACTACACGTACCTATATTGCATTCTTAAACAATAAAAAAAGATGAAAAACAAAATAAAACCAACCCATACAATAAAATTAAAATAGGAAATTGATATTAACTATTAAGTAACCTTGAAACAGTCAGAAAACTCTAACGAAACGTAGGATATTTGTCCATGTATCTGGCTGAACGTCCTCTTTTGTTGTTTTTTAAAGAAGAAATATATTTGTTAAAGCTGAATTTCAAGGGAAACTAGATTTATTTGTAAATAAAACGTTGAAGTTGATTTGTGGGAAACTTAGTTACTACTTGATTTAGTGAATCTCGGGAATTGGATTTCTAAACAACATTAATATTTTCGATATTGGCGGAATCATCATAATATTGACCAAACTTCTAAACCTCCATGTGAAATATATCCCAGCCTTGTTTCCATGAACTGTTTATTTTTTGACAAGTAGGTTAATCATGTTTTATAAATAACCAAAGATCAAATATCCCCCTTTAAGTTGAAATCTACAATGTCTTCCTTTATCTATTGAAGATTCCATTTAAGTTGCCAATATTTTCTGTTTGAGAAATAAATGCTACATTATATACATAATATAGCGTTGCGTCCCCTGTTATGTGCAGAAATATTTTATGAGCATTAATACGGTTATCAGTAGAGAATGAATAACTTACCATTATACCATTATGCTATTATAAAATTATTTAACAATTTAATTTTTCAAAAATTATAATAGGTAGAGAACTGAAACATACCTATTTCAAGTGCTCTGCAATATGCACACCATGCCGGTTAAAAATTTAGAGTAGGCCATCTTGTCTTGCGAAACCGTAGTTTATCAGGAAAAATAGTACCTTCATGATGATTCTCCCTATATTTTGTACGGAAACCTTTAACATCATTAGGTCTTTATCATAATCAGTTCAAAATATAGCAGACATCGAAGACTTTAGACATGCACTATATATACCATGTATATGCAAGAAAATAATGCTCCTAATAGTTACCTATATGGCTTCAAATAATAACACATTTCGAGGATATGACTCAATAGAATTAATTATCGTGAAATTGCCTGAAGTAGTAAAATATTTTTGTATATACATGAAGTAAGTAAATAGTTTTCCGCAAGGGATTTACCTTTGTATTGATATTCTCCGAAAATGTTCAGTTTTTAACGCGATATTTGTTTATTACAATGGATAACTTTTTACAAAGAAAATATGACTGCAAATATTAATAATATTTTATTACCAAGAATATCTTTAACCTTTAAAAACACCGTCAAATATTATTCTAGCCGTATAATGTTCGGTTTTATGGTTAACTTGTTAAAAGATATAAATGGTGCCACTGTACTTCAATTTTCCCAACACATCCTAACAATAATATATCACCTACGCGTGAATTTCAAATATGTCGAGCGAGGAGGTGGTGACATGTTTTTCATGCATCTTTCAGAATGTCGAATAATCTTCAAGGCTAGCTTTAAGAAAAATATTCGTTAATAATGAAAAACAAACACAATTCCAGTCATAATTTACCTATCTACTTATTTACATTTTTACATCACAAAATTTGGCATGTTTAGTAATCTTTATCAATTACTAAACATGCCATCTTTATCTTTATCTTTACCGATCCCATTTTTTTGTAGTACATATGACAGTAATTTAATACTGGTCAGGGAGTTTGCCCGGAGAGTAGACGTTTTCGACGCTTTCTTTTCACTAGTGAGGTCATTTCTTTTTACAAAACTAGATTATAGTTGTCATCTATAACAACATAACATAAACACAAACTTCGTTAGATCACAGTGTGTAAATATTTCCAATAATAATTTATAGCTTATATAGGCACGTTTGTTGAAGCATGTAACCATTTTAACATTGAATTTATTTTCAATCTAAATTAACTGTCAGTAATTTTTTGTAATTAAACATATTTTGGATAAGAAGACTGTCGGATACAGAAATATATATTTTACATAAAGCCAAGGAGGACTGAAACCATTTCCCCACATTATCAGTAAAAGAATAGATAATATAAATGTCAAAATCAGAGTTTTTATTCAGAAAATCAATATGGCCATTGTTTTATTTTAAAATGTACCAGTATTTAATATTTTTATATTTAAAAAGTTCACTAAAAAAGAGAATTACAGTTAGAAAATTAATAAAAATCATTCTATGAAAAGAAAACAATTTCTGCAGTTTCTGTAGTCCTGCAGTGACTTTCTGCAGTATTCTATGTACTGAAAAGCTTATAAACTATCCATCTTATTTCTCCTTGATATGCTAAAACAGCTCCAGTAAGTTGTAATATTCTTTTATGCACTCAAGTTTCTATTTTCATCACCAGTATTCAACTTGAAGTGTACACCGTAGTTCAGCCGTATTTTTGCAGTTCTCTCTATATCTTGACACAAATCATGTGTTGTTATTTATATCAAATTTATCAACTTCACTAGCGGTTTTACCGAAATTTATTTTCTTTATCGTATTCCGACGAACACGTTTTATGAAACACCTCGTGAAACACTTTTGTCATAATCATAAATATGTAATATAAAATGTTTTCACAATTAACTATTTTTGGAGCAAAGCCTTGCAAAAGATATAAATAAATGCAATAATAATTAGAAAAGAGTTCACACTTAATACGTAAAAAATGGATTAATCAAAGAAATTTCAAAGACAATCTCATTTTTATTTGAAGTGAAGGGAACATGTTAAAGCTATTGGTCATACAAGGTGTACCACCATGAAGAAGTTCAACAAGTTTGTATTTGAAAGAAACATTCTGTGTACTTTTACATACCTGCAAAATAATATTCTTTCATAAATGAATGAGTATTATTGGTTTAAAATTGGGTAAGGAAACCTTTTTGTGATACGTTGTTTTAGTCTGGTCTTTTAAGAATATATTTTTTATTGAATAGTTAGTTAATTAGTTAGTTGAGTTAGTTAAACCTTATATTCTTTCATACATATCTTTTTTTATATAGGAATTAAGTCAAAAAGGTGACTAAGCGATAAAATATTAATAAAATTCTCAAATACTATGGTACAATAGTTTTTAATTTTCCTCGTAGGTACACAAATTAATAACCTTATTATTTTTAAGATATATCAAAAACAACTACTTTGCGTACTATATATGTACTCCCTGGTGATATCGATATATCTATGACTTTTGAAGTTTGGAATGGAAATTGAATATAATGAGAATTGCATGTTTAGTTATTATACTTTAGATACCGTCTTTAAGGAAACAAATAATGATTATTGCGTTATCCAGAAGCGAGACTGGCAATAAAAATCGGGCTCTGTTCCCCCTGGTTTTGCCTAGCGAAACATTGAAGTCGCTCATTTCAACTAATTACCATCTGATCCCGATGAATTTAATTCCCATAAACGGAAATTATATTACGCCACTGGAAATTAAAGCGGCTTGTGGACGCTATAACAGGCTGCCAAACAAAATACGACTAAATTAGATTAAAACGTTAGGCCTTTGCGTATTATTACCTCCTCCTTAATATTACAAATGATGTCAGCGGAGTAATAGTATAATGAGAAAATGACTCGCTATTAGGGAATGGTGCCGCCATAATCTGGATCCTGGATCAGTTAAAATTGGAGCAAACTAAATTATCATATAAATCGAATTACCAGATTTAGAAACTTGTAGAGTAATGATTGGCTAGTGGACCATGCTGTCTCACTTGAAATGTAACTGTCTCCCTTTTTAACAAAACTAAGGCCCTGTTTCACAATCGCTGGTTACCTTTACTTAACTGATAGTTAACTAACTATAAGTTTAGAATGTGCATAGTTATAGATAAAATGTTAAAGAAATTCACATTCTAAACTTATGGTCAGTAAACTATTGGTTACAATACATTGTGAAACCGGCCCTTAATGTCTTAAATATTCTGCTGGTTCTAAAGATGTAATTTTTTCAGTATATGTAAAAATCCTTTCTCACACTTATAAACATTATTTTTATAGTAGGAATACCTTGTATCACCAACACTACGGAACACCATGGATGTATGTATGAAGAATATTAAATTCTTTTATTTGTTAATGAGCTCTAGTTACATAAATTTATCAACGATATTCTCAAGAATATGTCTTACTAAAATTAGCCTTTGAATGGTTCAAATCCTTCCAGAATGCTCAACAAAATTCGATAGAATGATAGACAAAACCCTTACCAGTTTAACCATAGAAACAGAAGAATATCTGTGAAAGAATTGGTAATAAAGTTAAAATATTTTACATACACTTAACACCATTCAAAGATATCAAAGCAGAACTGGAAAATTATGGCCAAAGTTAAAGTGTTTCTTTCACATATCTTTTTACTACCTAATTTACATAGATTTCTCACAAAATATAGGGTGTATTACTATCAGATTCTTGAATGTAGAAAAGGCTCTTAGAGTCAGGATTCTCGGTCTCCTAAAACAGCGTCATTCACAACTAAAAAAGGCACATAGGCCGTATTAGAATGGGAAGTACTACTACAATTTTTGTTTGACACGATTATGGATAAAAAAGTGAGTATGATTTTTTGGAAGAAGGCAAATCTGTTAAAAAATAAGATATTGAAAATGAAAAGAAAAGCATCCGAATATGATTTATTCTGAGGTAGTTTGTTGTTAGAGGTAAAGAAGACTGCAAGTCTTGCCTTGCAGTCTTCTTTACCTCTAACAACACAAGATGCAATTACAAGATAATACAAGACTGCAAGCCTTGTAATTATGCCTTAAAAATTGCAGGTCTATGTTAAAAAAAAAGTTGATGGTTCCCGAAAAACAAAACATCACAATAAAAATTTTATTATTCTGGCCAACAGATGGCAGTATCGTAGCTTCTTCGTATCTCTTATAGCTTCCGAGATCCCAATGGTGAGAAGCGAATTTGTAACAGCTTGTATGCTGACATTTCACAAATTAATTCTTGTTCAGCACCTACAAATTCGTATAAATTAGTTGAACAGAAGTTAAGCTGATGTGCACTTGTAGTTAATTCTATTCCTAGCCTGAGATAATTCAGAGCAACGGCTGCTAAGGATATACTAAGACAACCTCATTCCATTCATTATAACCATTGCATACATAATTAGTTCCTGGAGCTTTAGTGCTGTAACTGATCATAGGAAGCACTGAGAAGAGAAGGCAAGTTGAAGCAATGTGTAGGCTTGTATACAGTCTGTCCATACAGTAACCCCCCCCCCATCCTGCTAACTTTTGAACGAATCGAGTTAGCGAGTTTTTACAAAATACAGGATGAGTCACGTAAAATGAAGTTGATTCTGACGATAAATTCGATTCTTCAAATTCAAAGATGGCGCCACGGGCGCTGTCAACTCAATTTTTTTAAATGACAAAGTGTGCCGTGTTGCACCTCATTTAAAAGATAATTCAACTCTACTTTCCCGTTTTTGAAAAATGACAATCGAGTTAGCCGTTCCCTAGTTACAATCGTTTCTGTTTCTAATCTGATCCAGGAATAAAATGTTATTAATATTTTAATACAACAAATTTTGAACAAATATTTATTAATACTGAAAATAAAAGAATTAAAAAGTTGTTCAAAATGTTGTCCATTGACTTCTTGGCACATAAAAAGTCTACTTTGAAATTCTTGCCTGATATTTCCTAAAATTTCTGCAGGGATATTTCTACACTATTTATTTCTCTTTTTTACTACTTTTTTTATTTTATTATATTCTATTATATATATAGAATATATATATATATATATATATATATATATATATATATATATATATATATATATAAACATATGTATATATATATATATATATATATATATATTCTATTTCTAGGGATGTGTTAGACGTTGCGCTGTAGTTCGTCGATATTTACTGGAGGAGTTCTGTAGACTTTTGACTTCAAATATCCCCATAAGAAAAAATCAAGAGGAGTTAAGTCCGGGGAACGAGCCGGCCATTCTATCGGACTCTTTCTACTAATCCATCTGCCCGGGAAATGGTTATTTAAAAAATCGGTAACAAGTCCATAGAAATGAGGCAGGGCCTCATCTTGTTGAAACACAATACTTTGAATGTTATTGTCTGCTATTCTTTCTATCTTTGGAAAAATTTCCTCCCGCAGCATTCTTAAGTACCTCTCTCTTCTCTTTTCTCCGCTAATTTTCTCTTAAATCTATCAAATCTATCAAATCGAATAACTTAAAAAAATAAGAAAAAAACCTGTAGAAACTTTAAACACTCTTAAAATTAACGCTAAACTACTTTCTCGAACCTTATTGACGTTTCAGTGACAGTGGCAAGCAAGGCAAGGAGACTTGATAAAAGCAAAATTTTTAAATATCGTTAGCTTGTAACTAGAAAACGGATAACTCGATTGTCATTTTTCAAAAACGAGAATGTAGAGAATTGAATTACCTTTTAATTGGAGGTGCAACATGGCACACTTTGCCATTTAAAAAAATTGAGTTGACAGCGCCCGTGAAAAAATGAATAATTATTACGTAATATTCACTTTTATTTTATGTGCTCTCTCGTGATTTTCTACAGGCAATAAAACTTCATTAATTTGGACAGAATTATGAAATAATGGAATTAAATATAGAGTTGCAATTAGAGATAATACGTTCCAAATGGGGAATACATGATTTTAAATTGGAAACAATCAGTTCTAAATTGTAAGAAGTAAAGACGACAAGTAAGCGAACCTGCTTGTTAAGCAAACGTGAAGGGAAACGTATTTTGGGTGGCGAGTATACGGCACAGAGTTTAATTTAAAACGGCTAGGAAATTGATACTGAATTTGTTGCTGAAATTCAGAAATTTATAAAATCTGATGCTTTAATTATGAATATCAAGTCAAAATAATTATTTAAAGTATTGACATTCACGTCTTTTTCGGTATAGACATTTTTTATTTGATTACTGCCAACCTAATTGTTTGTTGCCTCAATAAATTCCTCAACTGTGTAAAAACAATAGTGTGTCAAGTAATTTTTTGTATTTCGTTGATGTGTGATTGAAACAATGAGTGAAAAGCTGGTTGAAAGTTTAAACCGATTTTAATCTGATCAGTAAAAATAATTAATTAGACAGTTTTTTACATAAGTTATCTACATGGTTATTCCATGTCAGTCAACCCAGTAAGTTTACATGTTCTTCTTTAGTATATTTTTTTGTGGACAGCGTTAGTTGTTGAATTTTATCTACCTAGATTAAGTTTCAAGTTCTGATGAACTTGACGCAAATCTAAATAAAATATTCATTTTATTTACACATAATTCAGAATATCATTTGTAATATTACAGGGTTTTGTATAAAACTAAAAAATTACTAATGGAATTTAGTTAATTTATCAAATATTTATTTTATTGCATATTATACAGTGGTCATTTTGGGGCAAACTTTAGAAGTTTGCCTTGATACTGCACTTTGAATATTTCATTTGTATCCTTCTGGTTTCCTGTTTTTTGATTTTACAGGTGGTCTTGAAGAGGGTTGGAACCTTTGGCGTGAAGATATCACTGACGCTGTTTCCCACATAACACCAAAACACTATACTGCACTCGACGCGCATTTCGCCTACCAAGTTGGCATCGCATCATATGGAGATGATTAAAACTGGAGATTATTGAGTTTTAATCATCTCCAGATGATGCCAATTTGGTTGACGAAATGGGCGTCGACTGCAGTGTTTTGGTGTTATGTGGAAAACTACGTTAGTGATATTTACAGGTGGTGTAATCCCAAAAGAGACTATAATGAATCAAGAACATAATGACTGCAATTTAACAAGATTTAACAAGAAACAAGATTTAAGAAGAAAAGGGAAATAAACCATGAGGAATTGTCTCAAGAATAAACCGCACATTTGAGGAAAAAACAGTTTTATAAAAAAGTAACTAAACTAAAACCTGAAAAAGTACATGAATTTGTACGCTTAAAAAGAAAAGCAAGGGTTTTTTTAATTGGGGGCAATCTATACTCGGGGTTGTCTCCCCCTTTTTCATCTATATAGACCATGGAAAACATATCAAGCTCAGTTTTCTTTGATTTTAATATTTAGGTTTTTTGAAATTTCAACATTTATTCGGATACCGCTTGATTGGAAAAGTAGAATAATAATTATTTGACAAAAGTTTAGGCGTATAGTACGACGAAATACTCTGTCTCAGTTATAACATTTTCCTATTCTCGTGCGTTAACTTCTTTATTCAGGTACATTGTTCGTGTTCTTTGAAATAAATTCACACTGAAAATACGCCATTTATATAACGCCAGAAGCAAATTCTGCGAACGCCTTTTATATTTGCACTGACATTTACAAGTCGCAATATTACTCTTTTTATGAAAATGTTTTAATAAAACGGCCTAGATTAAAATTCTCAGCACAAGACTATAAATAGGGCGCATGTGTCTTTGAAGAGATTTGCATAAAAAATAAATGTTGCTCTAGCGCAAGAAAAATATAATTTTTCAGCAGCAGCAAACTTTATTGTCTAGACTATATTTTTTTGGTTCACAAACTCACAGTCATTTGTACGACACTGGTCTGCTTAATATCACGACAGTTCGTATCTTTCTCTTTCTTGTGCTCGCCTCAGTTCACATATAGCGAGAACGAGAGCACCTGCAACGGGAATATTTTTCCCAATTTATTTTGCAGAGGATACCAATTTCTTTTGCTAACATCAATCTTTACCCACGTAATTCTATATCACTTTTTATTACGAAATATAAAAAAGGATATATATCACTAATTGACCTCTACTACAGCAATTTGTTGCTCAGAAAGGAGGTTACCTGGAAAGTCTTGCGAGAGTTTTGATATTTTTCGAACTCTTTGGATTTTAACTTCCATCTTCCATTTTTACTGCTATCTATATTGTAAAAATAGTTGTAAAAAACTGATTTTGGGCACCAAAATCAGTTTTTTGATAATATCTCCTTTTCGACTCACGATGAAAATCTATTATTTTCTATTTACCAATAATTTTTTTTAATTAATAGTTTCAGGATACTAGCGTTGCAAACCAACACGCATCTATACCATATAATACGCGTGTTGACGAAAAATATTTTACCACTCGTTGTAATCCGGTCTGTGGTCTGTTGCAAGTATAAAGAAGTGGTCCCAAAGGAAATGAACTGTATTATTTCCGTGAAAATCCGTTAACAGGGAGTAAGATGACTGAAGTGAAGGAAAAATAATTGAGGACATGTCGTAAGTGAAGTGTTAAAAGAATGGACGATAAAGGCATATCCTTGGACGGCCTAAACGTGTAGAAGACACTATAGTAATGAGAATATAATATATGTAATTATTCTCTGGTTCTTTGCATAGAGGTAGCGAGTCGCACCTTCTCATCCACATCTACGATTCACTACTTTAACATTTTCATTCTGATTTCATCATTATGAGCTCTAGCAATTTTCAAAATGCTGTTTCTCATTGATAATTTATGTACGCTATACACAATAATCAATCTCTGAACGAAAATGTTGAAGTAATGATTGAGAAATGATGAAGAAATGGTTAAAACTGATGAGTTTTAATCATCTTCAGATGATGCCAACTTGATTGGTGAAAGCGCGTCGAGTGAGTTGGTGTTATGTGGAAAACTACGTTAGTGATACGCAATTAACTTTATTTCGTTTCATATATCTGATAAATATATTTTTGACTGAATATGGCTAATAAATGGCCCCACCACATAGTTCGTACTTTAATTTTGACATGTTATCGCACTTAAGACTGGTTTATGTGATATAATTATTATTCTAAAGGCAATCATACCTACCTCACCGTAGCCCAAGTGTCATATTTTAATAACTATTCTAACTAATCTATTCATAGATTGGGATTGGTCTTAAAAAAAAAAATTTTTGAACAGTCAGGTACACAATACTTTCTGGAATGTTTTCTATATCTATAATCTAATGCTATTGCGTCTTGTTCAATATTATACCGTGACATAAATATCATATATATTTGTTTTATTTATGTGACTGTTCATGGCAATCCATAAAGCTGATATCTCAAAGTTTACAATTTAGAAGTAGCGACTTTCTTTTACGCACACCCACCCAACAATTTTTAATCATACGGTTGACTGATAAATAAGGTTTGAACGAAGGCCACCCAACGAACGAAGGCAATGAATATGGAAGGTATTGTCGACAACCAACTCTACATATAAGCAAGGATGGCCGAATATAAACCATGTGTAAATGTAACATGTAACCCAAAAGTAAATTTAAATAAAACCAACTATATTAATTTTGTCGGAAGAGTCTTTTTTTGGAGACGTTTAGTAAAATATCCAAACAAAAATAATACAGAGTAAGTATTTCATGGTGTTGTATTAATATTACTTTTAGTTTGACGTAATAACTTTTGCAGATGTAACCCTGGTAAAAACGTTACGATTATATCATTACGTTACGATTTAAATACATTTTTATGTATTAGGTATTTTGTTAAGAGTGTTAAGAGAGAGGTATACAGGGTGCTTCAAATTCGATGCAATACATGGGGATCTCAGAAACGGTAAGAGATGCGAAGTCAGTTAAATGGAGGCAAAGTTGCGTATTCAGGGGGGCAACATAATGGTGAAAAGAAATCAAGGCTAACTTGATTATTGATTAGTTTTCAAAATATTTTGAAAAAACCGAAAATTTCAATTTTCGTTTTTGTTTTTTGCGGGCCTATTTGATGAGGTATTCAAAAATAAAGAGCACTTTTCTATAGCAACCTTTTGCCCTTTATCGAATGGTGTTAGCGAATTTTCCGCAAAACGTTTCGTTTCCCGGAAACCAACATCAACTTAATTTTTTTAAATACGGACCTGGAATTTTTTTTCAATTTTTTGGAAGCATTTTTGTAACTTGATAGAATGCCACCATAAAAGGAACCAGATTTAAACGTTTTGTCTAAGAAAAATCCATCATTATTATTTTTCTTTCGACTTTTGTTAATTCTAGATATTGAATAATATTTTTGAGGTTTCATTTTTATTTACGATAAATAAACAAAAGCTAATAATAAAACAACGAATTAACAACTATAAACTTTGATGTAATTGAATAAACAATGAATAAAACAACAAAATATGTTAAAACTATAAAAACCCTAAAGCAGATGTTGAAATAACTCATTGTCATTATTCATGCCGAGGCATATTCGTCTTTTAAAGTTTTGAATACATCTTTCGATTTCCCTTGTAGTTATTGCATTCAGAACACGAATAGTGGCATTTCTCAAATCCTCAATGTTATAATATTGATTCTTATATAAAACATTTCTGGTTCTTCCCCATAAAAAATAATCTAATGGGGATAAATCAGGAGCTCTTGCTGGCCATTCTATAGCACCATGATTTCCATGGTCCATGATCCATCTGTTTGGAAATGTTTCATTTAAGTAGTTGCACTCAATTCCTGAATTATGAGGAAATTTAAATAAAATTAAAAAACTCTAGATTTCTGAAAGCCATTTTTAAGTACCGATAGTGCTTGACACAACATTGGAATGTGTTTGTCATAGAAATGCCAAAATGACAACGAATTCAAAGCACACTCAGTTGCCTAGATAAAACTAAATCTAAGAGAACCACGGGAAATTATTAATGATGGATTTTTCTTAGACAAATCTGGTTCCTTTTATGGTGGCATTCTATCAAGTTACAAAAATGCTTCCAAAAAATTGAAAAAAATTCCAGGTCCGTATTTAAAAAAATTAAGTTGATGTTGGTTTCCGGGAAACGAAACGTTTCGCGGAAAATTCGCTAACACCATTCGATAAAGGGCAAAAAGTTGCTATAGAAAAGTGCTCTTTATTTTTGAATACCTCATCAAATAGGCCCGCAAAAAAATAAAAACGAAAATCGAAATTTTCAGTTTTTTCAAAATATTTCGAAAACTAATCAAGTTAGCCTTGATTTCTTTTCACCATTATGTTGCCCCCCTGAATACGTAACTTTGCCTCTATTTAACCGATTTCGTATCTCTTACCGTTTCCGAGATCCCCATGTATTGCATCGAATTTGAAGCACCGTGTATATGTACAGTAATTAAGTTTCTGTAAGGAAGTTTTCAATTATTCTTTATGACCTGGACAAATCCGGAAATAGCCTGTCGTAAAGCTATAATTGAAAAGAGCTATCCGTTCTATTTGTTGAAATATATCGAAAAGTCTTTGTTTGAAGTTGCTCATAAATGTACTCCCACATATTTAATTTGGAGAAGTTAGATCTGAAATAGGCCGATTCGGTGGAGGCAATAATTTTCGCAGATGGCAGGCAACTGTGGGCTCTTTGAAGTACAAATGGGGTATCATGAATAGTACACTTCAAAGCGCGGGTTAATTGTTTCACTTAATTTTGCAAGAAATGCTAATGCTTTAATTACTATTTCGCACAATAGGCACTCGTATTCAAATATTTATATAAAAATGGTTGTTATCGAAGGTACTAAGGTGGGTAGGTTAGGTTGGGTACAACAAAGGCAACAATAATTAAATTAAGTGTCCTTATTGCTTCGTTGTTAACTTTATTTTCAATATTTCTGCAGTTAGTTTTTTTAGTTTATTTTTCAAGTGACATATCAAACAATTTTGAGGTATGTTTAGAACTTCATTATTTTTTAATCATAATAATTTCTAATATTATATTGACTTAGATCACCACATATCGCACACACTAAGTATCATAAAATTATGTTAGGTAGTGTGTATGAGTTTATTACTTTCATTTAAATTGTTAAAAACATCATAGTATTATGAAGCATAATTATTGGATACATTTTTGTATAAAATTTATTTATTTATATGGTTTTATAATATTTTTGTCTGATTTTTGTCTGAATTAATTAATTTGTAACATGTTAGTTAATAGGTATGTTTTTACCATAAATTGCCATCGTATCAAATAAATGTGATTATATATTACAGTCAACACTTTAAAGAACTTTTGGCATATGGTCCTTTAGAAAATATTTAATGTTTAAAATAAATGGGTATTACAAAACACCGACGTATACCGCATTAATGGAAACTAGGAAGTACTAAAAAATAATCTGATTTTCAGATAAGGTAGCTTTATAATTGATTATATTATACTGAAAATAAATAAATAAAAATAACTAAAATAAATAAATAAATATATTGTTTGCTAGGAACTTTAACCGTATAAAAAAGTCGTGCTTATCACAACTCCGTAAGACCACATAAGATATGCCCAAAAAAGTTTTTTAAAGTTTACAAAGAATAAATTTACAATACCTTCGGACGCTTTAGCAAAGCTAATATTAGCGCGTCTCCTTAAGAGCTACCGTAAAATGTTCTCACACATGCCACAGGAACCTCTCAGCTGTGCGTGAGTTCCAGCTCTTGTACTTCGCGTGAGTTGCGACGCGCACCGAACTGAAAACTATGTGCAGCGAACTTCGGGAGTTGCAAGTGTGTTTTGGAGGAGATTGCGCTCCACCAGGACGGGCAGACTGCGCGACGCCAAATCTGGCGGCGGAGCGGGCGTGGACTCGACAGTGACACAAGGATGAATTATTATTTCTCCAGGAAAAAGGATTCACAATTATCCGACTGATCCTTGGTCTGATCTAAGGTCCTTCGGGAAAAGCTGGGAGCAATCCTTCATTCCGCGTGGTGTTGCATGTAATTTTTTCAATCAGTCTTTAGATTTTTTATTCTCCATTATGTTTGAGGTACATTGCAAAATGTTTCTTATAACCTGGTCTTAAAACTAAAAAAATAACCAGGTAGTATTTATTATATATCATGCCTTATCATGAGTCCAAGATAGTTTAGTCCTTTATGAACAATGTACATTTTTGTGAAAGGAATACCCTTTAACTACTTTAACTATTTTATTAAATTAACTATTTTGTTTTCGCATATTTAAACTATACTATTTACAAGCTGTGTATTTACACACATTTTTCTTTTTAAATATATACAGCGTGTTGCTTAAATAGAAGTGTAAAAAACCAGAGGCATATTCTATAGTCAAAAATAAGGCTTTTTTGATATATAAACCGTTGTCGAGCTACAGGCTGTCCAAAATTAAAAAAAAATAGTTTATAATTTCTAAACCGTTTTGAGGTAAGTAAAAATAAGATAAATAATTAAATAAGATGACGGCTTATTATTTTTGTTTTGCATTGCTTCCCTAAGATTATTTTATGTACCGTAAAAATTATCTCTTCTTTTTTTGAGTTCACTTGACTTTTCAAGGTTACCAAAAGTCCGAAAACTGACGAAACGTAGGATATTTGTCCATGGATCTGAATGAAAGTCCTCTTTTTTTTATTGAAAAAGTATAGTCTATTTTAACAACCTACAACTTTTCCAATATCTTTCTTACTGAACTATTTATTTTATACGAATATATTTTATCAGACTCAAATCCGAGACTGTTGAGAGCGAGACAAAACCGAGAATTCGAGAAAAAATCGTTCATAGATGACGGTACGAAAATTCACATGTTTTAGCGGAAGTCAGTTAGCCGTGATAGCCGCGCATTTACCATTTACCATTTACCATGAGTACGTTTTGATTATACTTAAAATTATTTAAAATTGATAATGCTCTTTAAAATGCCGCGTGTTCAGATCGAATTAATGGACATTTTCGCATTTCGAAATATTGCCCGGCGCCTCCACCAAAAGTTACGCCGTAGGCGCACAAGGGGGTAACTTAGAAGTAAAACACTTGCTTTATTATAAAAATACTATTTAATTATAAAAAGGTGATTATTGGCTTGCAATACAATAATTTAAATTTTAGTTTAATTTACTGGTGTGATTGACAAAGTAGTGAAGGTAGAAGAAGTAATCATACAGTCACTATAAAGTCCTACTTACATCTTTCCAGACTTTGGAGGCACTTTGGGGAGATGGTCACTCTTAGAAAGCCAGCACAGAACTGCCCTGCCCGGTTTATGACCCTGTTTGGTTAGGAACCAATTGTTCCGCAATTTTTCCTGACTCTACAGTTTTGCCAGTTCATTGGCATTGGACTTTAACTTTCATCGGCAAATATTTCAGACGCAGCACATCAGCAATTTAGGAATTAATTGATTTTATTTTTATATTTGATATACAGGGTGACATTTTATTCTGAATAAAATTACCAATTTTAAAGTATTGAATTATTGATTCTACTACTACTTAATTTCTTATTTCCTTTTTACTGTTGTGACACTATGTCTGTGTTAGACAAAGGCCAATAATTGAAGAAGTGATTATCCGCTATATCTTTATAAAATCATTATCCGCAAAAGATTAGTAAATTGTTAACATACATTAGGCATACATAGGCTTATTCGCAGGGATGGCTTGGCACCCATCCTGGCGATGGCCTAGGATGGGAGGACTGTCAACTTGGTGTTAATGTGAGGGATTAAAATCAGTTGATGTTTAACTTGTCCCCCTAACTAATGAGGTTTTCCAGGTTTCCCTCATTCCAGCACTGAATGGTGGTTAGGGCCTACCAATGTAAGTATTCCTGAGGCTCAAATGCGGCCCGCGAAATAATAATATGCCGCCCCCTCTCCCACACAAGTCTCAGACTTTCGGGCTAATCCTTGTGATTAGAATGAGGGGTAGAGATATAGAGGGGTAGAGATTTTTTTTTACTTTAGAGAAGGATAAACATTTAAGTCTATTATTTTTTTCTAATTTATCATTTTTAACTTAGCGCGAAATTTCGTAAACGTAGGCGGCTTCAATTAATTCAGTTAAATAAACCAAAATAAAATCATATTTAGTTTAATATTAGTGCAGCAGTAAGGTAAATATTGAAATTTAAAATCCGTTGTACAAATACTAAATACTATTTAATTTAGTATATATTCAAATTCAACAGGAAGTGAATGTGTAACAAGTGTGTTTTGTTAGGCCTGCTGAAATTAATGGCAACATGATTGCTACTTTATTTTCATTAGAGTAGGCAGACAAATGATATACTATTCTCCCTTAGGGGAGCTAAATCATATTTACAAAAAACTAATTAATGAATCGTCGCGTGGTTCCTCAAATTTTCCGGCTCCACAAAATATCACACGCGATATGACGCGGACACGAGAGTTGGTTTTAACTTATCAGGGAGGACCTTACTCTAGGGCTACGGCCAATCAAAATTGTGAATTATATTTTTTGAGAAAACAGTTTATATCTGCGGTTATTCGAATGAAATCATGACTCTATGAGATATATATGTTCACATTGTCTCCGACTATATATTTGTCGCTGTATCTAGATAAAACACTAAAACATTCATAACGAAGGTAATATTAGTCATATTCGGCCTCGTCGAAGTAAATAAGTCAATTGTAGTACCTCCATTCATGGCGAGTCGTCACATATTTTCAAGTTCCGCGTTTCTCCGCCAGTATATTCTCTAGCCCTACTCCCTACAGATATACTCGGTCTTTATTTTCGTGCGACGTCGATAACGTCTTTATCAGTAGTTAAAAATAAATATTATGCTCAAGCAAAAAGAGATGTGTAAAAAATCGGTGGGTGTATGTAATACAGTTAGGATAACACATCGTAATACGAAGATCTAGATCTGTTTACTTTAGGACTTATAGGACTTATAAACTTAAAATAATATTAATTGTGGCACTTATACACAATTAGTGACGTAACTAGCAGTGACCAGGGGTCAAAGTACAGACATTATCAACCATATAAGCCAGTTTTGCCCTAAAGGCAAATACAAGCCTACACTTGTGTGGCCTGGCTTGAATATATTCCAGGAATTAGTATGTACCTATATTGGAGGACCAATAATCTGGCTGCCTCAGAATAAAAAAAATCATGTCAAATTTTTCTACTTATACTCTTACTAGCTGGGAAATCTAACAAATAAAAGATTCAAGTTTGACTTTTTTCGTCACACAGTACTAGATAAGTACCTACATCAATACCTGTGCCAGGAAAACCGTAAGCTTTTACCGATAAGACGGGGAGCGGACTTGTCAAAGAATGCTAAGATGTTTGCTACTGTACATAACAGACCTGCCATCTCAACTAATACATTTGTAGACAGTTTTAGATAAAAACCGCAATTAATTATTAGTGTCAAGTAGAAACCAAAAAACTTCTTGACAACCATTTGTTAGATTTTCAGTATCTCTTGGATCCCAGCCCATCCAATAACGTTTATAACGTTACCCACTTATAACGTTGCAACAACCTACTTTATCTTTAAATATTACTTATATCTGTAGCGCTAGGGAATATATTGGCGGAGAAACGCGGAACCTTAAAATATGTGACGACTCGCCATGAATGGAGGTACTACAATTGACTTATTTACTTCGACGAGGCCTTCATATAATCAAGATCGAACTTTACTTAAGGTAAGTTCGTTTGATCTTATGATTTTATACGTATTATAAATGACCCTCTAAAAGATATTGTGTATGGTACTAAAAATAGTATATTTAATATGAGACATACTTAATAATATTCTTTCTCTTATTGGGCATTTTTATTATTTACCATAATTTTGGAGTATTTAAATTTGTTACGTAGTTTTGACATACTAAAAATATAATATTCATTGTTGAAAACAAATACACGTCTTTAAATAACCTTTATTAATAGAAAATGTTTTGTGTTCTATTTCGTTTCTATCAAAAGAAAGTTATTTCGAACTAGTTTTAAATTCCGAGTGCTGTACAGTCATAATGTTAGCTCATGGGTATTTGCTTATGAATATTTATATACTTTTTTTTAGTGTATAAGTTCAGCCAGAAAATACATTTTTAAAATGTTTTCTAGCCTTCTCAAAGGAAAACTTTTAACTTTTACATACAACCAATTTAATTGGTTTTCATTAATTAATTAATGTAGCAGCTACAATTCAACGATGAAAGGACACAAATAATCTGGTATATAAAAGACAAATAGTGTCGAATAGGTATTATTGCACTTCCGGAAGATTTACCGTACGCAAAAACGTAGCGAGAAATGGCTTTACACGATGCAAAGACAGGGATAAGTTGTTTCAACCATATTGTGCAACGTCTAAAATTATAATTTCAAATCCGCAATTAGTTGAGAACAAGAGATTTCAGATTTAGGACAGATTTTACTTTCTTGCAACTTCACTTGTAGTTCCTGTAAATTTATTTAAATTTATAGTACCCTACACTGTTGACATAAACACTCGCGGTTTTATTAATCTGTTATTGACTTTACTTTGATAACTTGACTAATTATTGACTTCAAATTAGATCCAATTATCTTTATAGGTTATTATTAAAGCTTAGGTACATGTAAAGCTGTGACAACTATAAAAAAAGTTGAGTAAATGTTCTCAGTCCATGTAAGTCACTTTACCATTTTCTGCACAGATTGAAATACAAGGAAGCAAAATAGGTCGAGTAACCAGTGGCGATTCCTCTGTTATTGTATGCAAATCCAAGGCAAGTAAAAATTTCGCATCCATTTGCAGATAACGCATAGTAAAAAAGAATAACGACCTGAAATTTGTAGGGCTTTCACAAATGTATGTCGCAATTTTTTCTGGTACACATTACTTGCACGTCGACACGGAAATATTATTTGTGCTGGTATTTATACCGTGACAGAGGGATAAATTATAATTCCCCGAAAAACCGGGTTCGCAGTTATCCAACTTTGATCCCCCGGCTTGTATAGGGAAGGGCTCGTTACGAAAAGTCAAGGGAAACACCAGAAACTGTGTTTCCGTGACCTGTTGTGTGGATTATTGTTTTAGAAAATTTGAGGAACTGCCACTGACATTAAATTAGTTTTGATAGGGGCACGGTGCGATATTACAGTGTGTCCATTTATTTGAGATCGGTGATGTTTTTCAATAATCCCATAACAAAAACAAATCAAAAAGTTATTTGTGCTCCAATTTTCTGTAAAATTGAAATGGTTTTTCGTCGAATACATATATCAGATGTTAAAAAAATATTTTAAAATATTGAAAAGAGGAGAATAAAGGGATATATGTATACAGTGTGACACAGATTTATGGTAACTCCTCTTTCCTCCCTTATTTTTTCAATACACAACATTCAAATTTGGCACGGCGAAAGTATTTATTAAAGGTCACCTTTTGACATATAAATTGCATTTTTCTACGCTTTAGTTTCACCAGAAGTCATACCAACACTCGAGTTTTATATGGAACACCCAATATGTTATTATATTTTTGGAATCTACGTCATTTTGTGAATCCACCGATATAACATAAGTGATATTTCAGCTGTCAAATTACTTTTTGGACTCTATTTTACTTTTGAATTGAGAGTTTGCTGCTGGCCTATAAAAAAAGAGGTAAATATCGCATTAATTAATTTTCAAATATTAAATGAGAAGTACTCAAAAATTGTAACGTCAAAAGTTGAATTTTCGATATATTTGGTTAAGAATTAGAATAAACATGAATAACATTATTATGTTATATCAGTATTCTAAAGAATATGGGTTATTGCAATCATATATACGTTTTTAAGATAATTATTTACAATATTCAACTTAAAAAAAATTTTTCGGGCCACATTGTCAACATTAAATTGTATTAAACAGTATTAAAATCCTGTTTTAAAAATATGAAATACGGAAGAAGAGAAGGCAGTTCGATTCTATGTTTTAGATGTTTTAAATCTTTTGGCGAAATAAACCAATTTATAATACAAAATTCCTCAGAACCAGACAATTCATTTTAAGCCCTAAATAATTGAGTTTTATTTACTAATCATGAATTTTCAATAGGTAAAATAAAATTATATCGATAAGCGAGTCACATCAGAAAAGCAAACTATGAGAATAAATGTTTTAATTTATTGATGTTAATTTCTGTCGTCAACTGAAAACTCATTTCTAACAAATAATAATTGGTATTTCGGTAAAAAATCAATACTTTTCGGCTGAATTTTGGACTACTTCCTTTACTGAAAGATTTTTTTAAAGAAATTCGAAAGGTAAGATTATTGTAAAAATATCTCAATATTTTTTATTTTTACAGCATATCTGTGTTATTAAATTATTCCATAGGTCATAGAGTGACGAACTTGACCATTTTTCTTTGGCTTTTTCACAAAAATGGGTTGGCAATCATATGCAACCAATAAGTATATGTGTTAAACATATTAAATACACTTCAATGCGGATGTACCTTATTAAATATTAAAACATTAATAAATTAAACTTTAATTTTTAATTAAAATGTACCTCATCACAATACTTGTTGTAAAAGCACCAGAGTTTGCTATTATATATGCATTATAAATTAAAATTTTAATTAAAAACTCGACCAACCAGTTAATATTTAGTAAATATTACGACAATATAGTGATACATTTCAGGAAAAAACTTTAAAGAATTTGGGAAAATTTAAGAAATCAACATTACTTTTAATTAAATATAAAGAAAAAACAACTGTTCATCTACATTGTGGTTATACTGTTTTTTTTTAGATTTCGAAGCAGACTTTAATTTGTCAGGGAAGTTTTATCCTCTGAAACTAAGCCGAAATGGACTACAACAGAGGCCGTAAAAGTATACAGGGTATCCCGTCAAACTTCACAAGAGTAGGGAATATCATTTTAAGACATCTCGCTTAGTATAGGAGCTACGGAGGTTTGAAGTTTAATTTTTTTTATTTTTTCCAATATCTTTTGACCAAAGTGAGATATTAACTCTAAATTTTACACACTTCTGAAACAGCAGGTATACGGCTAATACTTGACTGTGTTTCTCTCAATACTGCTATACTGGGTGTTAGTTTTTGAGCACTTCAGTACCCCTTGGAGTTTCAGAAATTTATTGTGGCACACCACTAACATTTTTTTCACTAATCATTTTTGGATAGTAAATTCTTATCCACATTATTTTGTCTGTTGATATTTTTTACAAAACATACAATTTTTTATATAATGTTATTTTCTTCCTTATGCTATGCGAGATGTACATCTTGACTAAATGGTCTCAGTAACTGCTGAACAGTTCGAGATAATAAAAAATATCAAGATACAAAAAAATGTGTTTATAATGTTATTATAAATTATTAGTGAAAAAATGTCAGTGATGTAAAATCCTGTATGGCAATTTTGAAAAATTATGTAAAAAATTGTATGATTTGTAAAAAAATATCAGACAAAAAATGGAAGAGTTTATAAAAAAATTATTACTGAAAACGCTCTGAAATTTCAAAGAGTGCTGAAGTACTCAAAAATTAACACCCAGTATAGCAATTTTGATAGAAACACAGTCAAGTATGAGCCTTATACTGCTTCAGGATCGTACAAAATTTAGAATTAATGTCTCGCTTTGGTCAAAAAATATTGTAAACATATTATAAACAAATTGTATTTTAAAACTCTGCAGTTCTTCTACTAAGCGAGATGAGGGGTATGTTTATAGAAGCTTATTCTTAAAATAATGCTGTCCCCAACACGCCTGTCAAGTTTGTTGGTTTAAAAACAGAACACTCTGTACCTTACTTAATTAATTTTTCAATTCATGTAATTCATTTAATAGAAGCAATACTGAAAGTGTACAGAATTTCATACATTTAGAAATTTAGGCTATAATTATGTTTTATCAAACACCTACACATGTTTTGCTGCTAATATAGGTCAGCTTCGCTGTGGAAAAGGACTCACTAGTATTGATAACATTCCTTTGAAGACAGTCCCCAGTGTGTTAAGGGTGAAACCTTTTTGCTGCCACAAAGACTGATAAACCGCATAATATTCACAATTAGGATGTTTTTAACAATATATTACTTGTCTTCGAGGGATGAAACACAGTACGTATCACTCTGTTTACCAGGTTAATTAAAATGCCGATGCAATTTCACACAACTATAAGTTTTCATTAGAGAGTGATGTTTATTAAAACAATATGAATGCTAATAGATTCGATTGTAGCCACGCCTGTTGTTTGCGGAGTCCTGAAATACGGGAAACTTCTAAAATTACCTTTTGGTTTATTAATTTTTGACGGTTTGTTAATAATAATAATAATAATAATAATAATAATAATAATAATAATAATAATAATAATAATCTATATTTCTATAGATTTACAAATTGTAAATATGAGAAATTGTCAAATACAATGAACGTGCACAAAATACATAAATACAAATACAGACAGAACGCAACAACAAACAAGTCAACAGTATACATATGAAGGGCAAGTTGTACAGCAAAATGTACAATACATGTAAATAACTTAAGCTACACTACAACAGACTAAAAAGAGGAGAAGAAGGAAAAAAGTAATCTTCCACAATGCCAATCCAGAAATTCGTTTGTTAGGTATTCCTGCACATTATAAAAGGAATAACATTCCAACAATTCCTTTGCCCTGCGTTTAAAGGATATAATATTTGGGCTGTCTTGGATATCACGGGGCAGATGATTATATAGTTTGAGCGACATCATTGCAGACGATTTGGAGACCTGAGTAGTTCTACAGTATGGAATGTGTAGCTCACCCGAGTTCCTCAACACGTATGGATTCAGATCACCTCTCTTGGGGAATTTTTCTAAATTTGATTTTATATACATTACGCAATTTAAAATGTATAAAGAATAAACCGTTAAAATGCCATTTTCCTTAAAATAAGATCTACATGGACAATTTCGTTTCAAATTGAATATGTTCCTGATTATTCTTTTTTGCATTATAAAAATTTTTTGTACACTACTACTGCTACCCCAGCAGATAATTCCATAATTTATAACAGATTCAATGCAACCGTGATAGTATAATTTTAAAATTTCTAAACTAAGGCTTTTTTTAATACTCCAAATAACATAATTTTTTATAGCCAGTTTTTTTAGAATTCCCATTATATGAGCGTCCCATGAGAGGTGCTTGTCAAGGTGTACACCTAAAAATTTAACAACATCACTTTGCACCAAACTTCCCGTTGATGACCTGATCAATAAGCTATAGTCATCTCGTGTCCCCACAGATGAAAATTTTATAAAACTAGTTTTTGTTAAGTTTAGAACTAACCCGTTTTGGCAACACCAGTCCTCCATTAGAGCAACGCATTCCACCGATAATCTGCATAGATCGCGTTCATCCCCTGAACTAATTAAACAGGATGTGTCATCAGCAAAAAGTGAACTAGAGCAAATTTGGGAAAGTTTTTGGGGAAGGTCATTTATGAATAAAATAAATAAAGTTGGAGCTAGAACACTCCCCTGTGGCACCCCTGTGTCCACAAAAATTTCCCTGGATAAATAGACATTGTTCAAGGGAATGCGAATATTTTTCCAGTTATATTTATAAATTTAATTTAAAATTAATTATGAAACAAAAGGTAAGCGGCTGTAATAACAATAATGTTATTACAACAGTTATCGGGTGGGTAACTTAGAGTTAGTGTGCAAATACTCAGAGATTTGGGCTTAACCTAGAGGTGTATAAATTTATAAAAATGTATGTATTTATTAAAATTCTTTCCAACATTTCATTCTCTGTCGTTGGCATTGGATTACTGTAGATACATATAATTTTTAGCAGGTCCCCACAAATAATAATTCAGGGGGTTCAAGCACGGTGATCGCGATGGCCATAGAATTGAACCATATGTACCTATCCACGAATTCTGAAAATGTTGATAGAGGTATTGGGTTACAATTCTAACGTTATATGAAAAGCATCTATCTTATTGAAACAACTGTAAATTTTAAATATTTTGCAAAGGTAGATCATCAAGCATTTCCACCAAATCGTTTTGTAAAAAGTGTAAATAATTACGAGAAGTTAATTTGTCAATAATAAGATAAGGCCCTAATACCGCAGGTGCCATTACAACAGTGACCTCTATTGTCTTTGAGGAAGACAATCCTACTTATTTATTTTAAGGAGATGCTGAAAACAGACACTCCACGGGCAAAGTGACCCGACTGGCGTTGCATTACTCCGGCATCTCTATGGAAGTCGCCACATCTTTCATCGAGACAAACCACCAGACTCTGACCAGTTTCGCGCTTATTAAGCGCTTGTCAGAATGAGATAGGTAGTGGAATCGATACACGATGTTGCGATATGATTGCCTAAGGGGCATCGTGAATATTAGTGGTGGTGAGAAGCACATCGTATAGTGCCTTTTTTTGGGTCTAGTGGTATCATGCATATAATGCAACGCCAGTCGGGGCACATTGCCCATGGAGTATTTGTTTTCGGGATTCCTCCTTCAAATAAATAAATATGATTGTCTTCCTCAAAGACAATAAAGGTCACTGCTGTAATAGCACCGGCGGTATTAGGGCCTTATCGTATTATTGATAAATTACCTTCTCGTACTATTTACACTTTTTACAAAACGATTTGGAGGAACGGCATGATGATCTACATTTGTAAAATATTCAAAATTTACAGTTGTTTCAATAAGGTCCTCTTCACACAACATTAGAATTGTAACCCAGTACCTCTATCGACGTTTTCCGAATTCGTGGATAAGTACAAATGATCCCATTCTATGGCCACCGCGATCAATGTGCTTTAACCACCTGGATTATTATTTGTGGGGAGTGGGAAGATTATTATAATAATCAATTCCTGAGAAAGCTAAAAATACGCATTGTGACAATTAACTATAAATTAATGATTGTCTATTATTTGAGAATAAATACTATTTATCGTTATTCGCGTGTATTATCGCGTGTGCATATTTATTGAAGAAAGTATCAAGTATGATATATCACCGTGCTTGTAATTTTTTTCTGTATTTAATGAAGTAAAAATCCTATATGGCGCCCATAAGAAATACAAAAGTTGAAAATCGTTGCCGAAAAACTAGTAGGCCTAGAACATGTTTTAGTATGGCAATCGAACGCTCTCATCAAACTATGTAAAGATACCAAATTTCAAAACCCTACATTTATTTCAAGAAAAGTTATTTGACATAAAAGAAACTGGCAAATTTTGTGTTTTTCGGCATAACTCCCGAACGGCCCGGAATATATTAAACTTGTTCATATTCTGAATCAGCATAAAATTGAGCAACTTTTTCCTAATTTGTGCCACGTTGTATCTTTTACCGTTTCCGAGATACCAATGCTTAACATTAAAATTTTTCCTACCCTGTATATAATACTCAAATTAATTTTAAAACACTACATAATCGTGTAGGTATAACCTTTCTCACTTTAACGAAGTTGCATTAAAAAAATTGTCTATTGCTTATACATAAATAACCAAGTCAATACTCGTATAAAGTGCGAAACCAAGAAACAAACTCCCAACTTAATAAAATTGACAGTTTTATTAATTTTATTAGTTAATACTAATAAAACCACTTAGTATGTTCTAATGAACATGTAGTGGTATGGGTTGAGTATTTTGCACATAAATAGAAGCACAGTTACTTCTCAAGTGTAAGTTAAATGATGTTTAAAGTTCAAACAGTATTTGCAAAAATAATGGTAAACTTAGTCTGATTTTAAAGAAGATTAATACTATTATTCCTTGACAGTAGTTTGTTATAGTAGAAAAACAGTAACTAATTTATTTTAATAAAAGTAAGAATGAAGTAAGTACATAAATCCTTTTCTAAAATAGCACTGGGACTTTGTATAACTTAATATTTATGATCTAGTCGTAAATCTGAGTTTTATAATGTAATGCAACTGATCCAAAACCACCCACTATGCTGCAGTAATATTTAAAAGCTTTAAACTGTCGCTCAGCTGTGTCTTTGTGGGAAAGTCGGAGGAGGAAGGAAGCCAATTTTCGCATAGAAGTAAATGACTGTGTCAAAGACTTGAAAGCAGTGAAACTCATAGCAATAAATTAGAGTAAATTTAAATTGCATAACACAAAGCTCTAATGCATTGAAATTTTATTCTATGCAGATTATAGAAAAGAAACATTAAGGAATATATAAGAAGGTAAAGTAATTAAATAACAAATATTAAGATATTAAAAAGCTGAAATGTGCAAAAATCGTTGCCGTAACTTCCTATAGTCAGCTCCTTGATATGGTGGCGACACATCAATAGTTTAGTTTTTAGTCTTTAGGACTAAAGAACCTATGGATCATACATTATTTTGAAAAAGTATATCCAAGTGAAGAATTTCCAAGCTTGTGTAGAGGTTACACAAGAAAAAAAAACGCAGACAACAACACTGGGAGAGGTGCCATTTCTCCCCTGGAAAGATTCAAATTTATTCGATTTAGACTAATTTTGGAAAATCTGAAGAATTTTGTTTTCAGTTTTATTTTTTTTAGAATTCTATTTTTTAAGCTAAACATTTTATTTATGCAAACAACTGGCTGAAACTTGAATGTAATTCTCAAGGCATTTGAACCTGTATTCAGTATTCAATGCTTCACTATATTCTTATGTGAGGAGTGTAATATTTAGTCTACTGTATTAACTAACTAATTTACTATAGTATAGTATAGTATAGTATAGTATACTTTAACTAACTGTATTCATGAACATCTCTTCACAAATGATGACTAATACGTTGCAATCCAGGCTATAGTACTGAATATATATTCGAATAAGTCCGTAGAGAATATGGAATATCTTCTATATAAACATGCTGCAAATATTGACATAAATCAAAGATATTTGGTATTAGTAATCAGGTTCTCCCTACGGTATACATATTAATCTCAAAGGCTCCCTTTCTAGCAACGTACTACCTCGATCTATGTCGATATGTTTCAGAGAACGTTTTATTCAAATAAATAAAAATACAGAGGATACTTCAATATTGATTTTAAAGGTAGATAAACTGCCGGCCAAACGGGAACTGAGTGAAAATGTTATATAATATATCATTGACGTAGTTTTCCACATAACACCAAAACACTATACTGCAATCGACGCGCGTTTTGCCAACCAAGATGACATCATCTGGAGACGATTAAAACTGAGTTTTAATCAGCTTTACTCATCTGAACTCAGTTTTAATCATCTCCAGAAGATGCCAACTTGACTGACGAAACGCGCGTCGAATGCAGAATAGTGTTTTGGTGTTATTTAAAAAACTACGTCAGTTATATCTTCGCACCAAAGGTTCCAACCCCCTTCAAGTTGTATAATATATCTAGATCTCACATTCTGTTGAAAAGTCATGGAAAATAATCGTAAAAGGGATAAGGAGTGGTCCACCATCTACACCTACATATATCTTTAGGTAATATTTATTCTGAAAATAATGTATTGGTTAAAAAATATAACGTAACAGTCCTGAATTATAACTAAAATATTATGTCGTACTTTGACTTGAAAGCAACCTACGAGTTAGCTGACTAAATCTTGAAAGGGTGTGTTGAAAAAGTATTTATACCTATAGTTTCTATAAGTTTCTTCAATCCGTGTTATACATCTTCAGATATAATTGAAAAAATGTGGTATATTTAAAAAATTAGCGGGCTTTATCCTGGAAACTAGAAGCCTCAGGTCCTTGATTTTTTAAGAATTTGGGGCCTAAAATATCAATGAATCATACCCTTGATGGACTTAGAATATATCCTGTATGTCGGCTAAAAATACTAAGAATTTAGTAAAGTGTTCAGGTTTGTTGTTATTGTTGTTGGAAAGCGGCGCGGTTACCCGCAGCACTCAGGCCTTTCGACCCATTGTGCCTGCCGCTAGTCGATAGCTATTGGAAGAGACCTGTGCTATGCGCATAGGCCAACACCCGTTCTAGTGGAAGCTCTCTAAGGTCCTGGGGCAGGAGAAATGCTGCACCCAGATGTTTGTGTCTCTTGACCATGAGGCAGGCACAGCGACAGAGGATGTAAATGGAGTCCTTGTCATCGTGTCCGCAAAACCTGCACCTTCTAATGTCACTAAAGTGTTCTGGTTTAATTTTGTATTTGTTTTATTTAGAAAAAATAGTCATATTGTACAATTTTAAAGTAAAATGCATTTTACTTTAAAAGAAGAATGTAATAAGCTTTAGTTATTTATCGAACAACTATAGGTTTTTTGAGGTAAAATGCTGCGCGATTAATAAGTTTCCAACATTACATTCTTCGAAGCATTATGAATCGGCTTCCGACTTAAATTGGTTTATTTTCCCTCTAACTTAAATTCACAAATATAAAGTTCTAAATTAAATTAAGTCCCAGCCCCATATAACATAGTTACCTAACTCCACGGCAAAACTGCACCTGCATACTAACTTTCCCTTTTCACTTTGCGTATTAGCCGGGGGCCTCTAATTTTCATCCGCTCTGTCGCTTGAACTTTGGGGAGCGGCAACAGTTTGATAAAAGATATAAATCTTAATCTCACCCACGGAATTATAAATGAACAGAACAACGGATAAGCTTTGCATATTAGAGAAGAAAACCACAGCATGCGGTCGATCGATACCACAGATTTTGTGTAATTATCATGTAACATCTAATTTTATTATACTCACCATAGGGATTTCGGAAAAAATAAGAGATAGAAATTCGGTTAAATGAGGAATGTTTTAGACATTTTCTGAGATATTTAAAAAAAATAAAATCTGGTAATTTCTTTTTGCGGCTATAGCGGATAACAATAATATAATAATAATAATTACTCATAGTATTTGTTTTAGAAGCGCAGCCTACTAATTTTTAAATACAGTGTGTTCCACGGTTACGAGACATTTGGCATATTTCAAAGACTACTTCGATTTTAATTTTGAAAATTTGGGCAATAGTGTTTTCGGGCATACCCTTTTTACCTAAAATAATGGCGTGCACCTAACGCTTCTGGTTATACCGGAAGTTGATGTCATCTTCGTTATTTTAAATTAAACACCCTGTATATTACTGCAATTTTGAATTCTAGTGAAATTTTAAACATATTTCATGTAGGATGTCCTATACCTATCTTCAACTGTTTTTGAAATATTGAAAGGTGAATATTGATATTCTGCAACTTTGACACCCTGTAAAATCTAAACAGTTTGAGATCAAGCAAAACGGTTTGCACATTCCTAATCTTAACTTTTCATAAGCTCTCGTTTGCTACTAATATCAGATTTCAGAATATCACAGAATATATAAATTTGATTACAGCTAAATAGTTGGGCATGTACAGAGCAGTCCATTGTTTTTTATAGGAATCCAGTGTAACTTAAAAAGTGAAAAAGTTACGGGTTACGGAAAAAGGTTGATGTGGTATCAAATTAATTCTATTGTTAACATATTTTCCAATTACAATGGTGAAATTTTGCTTATTTCAACAAAGCTTTTCAATCTTTTTTATTTTCAGAGGTACACAAAAAATATAACCGACAAATTTTTAAGTTTTCAGTGGAAAGCAGTGGAGTAGTTACATTTTTCTGTCTACTTTTGATTTTACTCTAAGGAATAAACTAAATGTTTTTTAAATGGGACACTCTATATGTTTGTAGGGGCGAGATACAGTGAAATACACCGTAGTGCCCTCTTTGGGTCTTTACTACTACCTGTCTGACAATTATTGTCTAATTGACAGACAGATAATGATCTGCTTTTCTGCAGATACAGCGACCTCTATTGTCTTTGAGGAAGACAATCCTACTTATTTATTTATTTGGAGATGCCGAAAACAACTACTCCACGGCCAATATGCTTCCATGGAGATGTTGATGTAATGCAACGCCAGTCGGGGCATATTGGCCGTGGAGTAGTTGTTTTCGGCATCTCCAAATAAATAAACTCTGTATATCTTCCTTTATTTAAATAGTTACGGCATTAATCTAATATATTCCACTTTAACTTAACAATTTAAAAATGTTTGTATTTTGATGTACCTACCTACCATCTTAATAAAAAAACAATTGAATCGCAACAATATGACATTTTTACTGCCAATTTTCACTTGAACAGTTCCTTAAAACCAGATTAGATGCAGAAAAAAATAAATAATATCAGTAATATTTAAATTTTCTCTGCGTTTGTGTGCTATCTTAATACTCTTGGTATGTTAAATACGCTCGAGTAAAAACGAATGAGAAAATTTACACGGAAATTCATAATTTTTTCTATAGAGTCAAAATTTGAAATGTTTCAGTCTGTATTCAGTGATCTTAAAATTTTTCCGAGTATATTTATTAGGTGTGTCATGTGAGCTATTTTAATTTTCGTGGTCTTTTAAATACACTGGAGTAAAAGCGAACAAGAAAATTCACTCCCAAATTTATAATTTTTATACCTGGTGTCAACGGATCTATTAGACAAGCCATAACTTCTAGAGTATTGGATGTATCAAAATGAGATTTGGTATAGGTAAATGGTAGAGGAAGAGGAAAGTTTTTGCATGTTTTCACGTTTAGGTTACTTCCGGTTTCACCGGGAATGGCTTCAATTTTGAATTTTTAAATGGAACACCCTGTATATTTTTACATATTTGAATTTCTGAGACAATTTTGGACTAGAAAATGACATTTTAAAAAGTTTTTTCGCCTACTTGATTTTAGGCGCCGATAGAGCCATTTTTAATATTGCATCTAGGTGGCCATAATTGAGCGCAAACTAATCTGAAGGTCTTAGATGATGTCAGAAAAATGTAATCGGAAAGTTTTAGTGATTAGTATGGTAGATAGGAATGAGACAAGTTGGCAAAATTACTTTTTTATATCTAACTATTTTTTTTCAAATGGCAACACTTTTTAGACAAGCACTTTTCAAAAAGGGATTTTTTATGAGAAATCAAAAGATACTAAATTCATTGTGACCATGAAATACATTTACTTCAGTGAAGTTTTTAATAAATTCGTATACGAGTATTATACTTTAAAAGTTTTAGTGTCATTTTCTAGTCCAAAATTGTCTCAGAAATTCAAATATGTAAAAATATACAGGGTGTTCCATTTAAAAATTCAAAATTGAAGCCATTTTCGGTGAAACCGGAAGTAACCTAAACGTGAAAAATATGCAAAAACTTTCCTCTTCCTCCACCATTTACCTATACCAAATCTCATTTTGATACATCCAATACTCTAGAAGTTATGGCTTGTCTAATAGATTCGTTGACACCCGGTATAGAGTTGTGATTCGCAATTAGCCTTCGTGATCGGAAAAAAGAGCCACGTTTCAGTCTGCTTTCAGTAATCTTGCTGGTTGGTTGGTTGACATTTAAACTTTTCCGAATATATTGTCTTAGAATCATGATGACTATTTCTTGAATGTTTATTTCAATAGATGCTTACAGAGCAAAATTTGATATTTAATCTTTTATATAATATTATTATTAGTCTAGAACTCGGAAGACGTCAAGTACCTCTTGTCCTTAGGGATGATAAAGTGGCTATTCCAGCCCCGGGGAAACATTTTTATTTTTAAATTAATAAACTAGTCGAGATTATATAAGTCTATCCGCTACTACGTCTATCCGGTCTTGGAAGACCTGGTATATTTTTAATTATTCTATTTGGCATTTTGAAAGTTATTATATCATAACGGTAATAATCTTGAGAAAGAATTTTTGCTGAATATTCAGTTATAATCTACGATTCAATTGTGAACTGAAATTATATCTAGGTGACCTAGGAAAGATATATTTAAATCTAGAAGTTATTTAATTAAAATTTTATTGCTTGAAAATTGCTGCTCAAGGAATATTAGATTTAAAGTAATTTAATTATCATCTATGAAAGTCTTTCTTTATTATATAAATTAAGACAAAAAGTTAACTAAGAGATAAATTATTAATGACATTATCAAATATTATGGTTCAATAAAGTTTTTTAATTTTCCTCGTTACCCATAACCTAGGTACGCAAAGGAATAACCTTATTATTTTTTACAAATCTGTCGAAAACAGTTAAAAATAATTATTTTTAATGTAATTGTACATTCTTGTTTAATATTTCATTATTTAAAAGATGTAGATAACACTACTAAGAGGAAACATGCATTAAAGACAATAAGTTGAGGTTACATGAAGATATGCCATTGTAATTCGATGTTAATTCATACGTTATGTCTCTTATTTCTATTTTTATATTTTAATACCTCATGATTCCGCATATCGCTTTGAATTCTCTGGAAAATTGATTTGTAGAGGACTCTTCTCCCTAGAAAAATTGCTTGATATTACTCTGTTATTTTTTTATGTATATTTCAAACAAATCTAATCTTTGTTCTTCTGAATACATTTGCCTCAAACCAGACTATGTATATACTTAACACAAACTCAAATAATTAATCTTGACAAAACCACTCCACTTTGTATTTGTATTTGTATTCCTGAGCACGCTCTGAATACTGTGAAAATAGTATTATTTGCTTATTACCTATGTCTAAATTTTCACTGTTTTGTCACATGTTTCTTGAATCGTCATATTATGCAAAAAGTATTGACTTTACCTATAGTAAACCTTAATAACATTTGAAAGTAAATATATTTCTGCATTGATTAGTATCAAAATATATAAGGGGTATATTTGAAATGTTTGTGAAAAATTTAATTCAAAAGTCTGATATTGGTTCTAGGATTCCGGATACCCTGTATTAAATAATTTTAAATTTGATGTATGCAGGTCAAACTGCACAGTTTTGTGTTCACCATCACTAATTTTCACAAATATATCAGGTACTGTTACATAATAAAACCGGTTCAAAAATTTCTCCAACTGTCGATTTTTTACAATATCGGAAATATCTCGAAAACTATACATTTTTGACAGAAACACTATCTTTCGTAGGTTCCGAGATAAGGTGGTGGAGAATGATATTTGGGATACCCTGCCATGAATATTTCCATTCAAAGAAGTGTATAACAATGTTCAAAGTATTGGCAAAAGTGGCTCTGTTACATTTTGACCTAAACAGACATGTTGTTATTGTTACTTTTGCTTAGATCGACACGAACTGCTCCCTTCTATATACAACGATTTCACTTAACGATCCTAGCGTTAAGGGCAGTCGACAAGGCACAAAAACTTGGATCTGTATATTTTTGTCACTACCAGGCGTCAGGATGTGCTTCGAAATGAAATATTAACTGAGGGGTAATGGTGGTCCGTCCTAGCGTACTAGCATTTATTTATTATCCATATATCTCCAATATGTTATCTTTAATCTGCATACACAGTAAGTATTACACAGCTGAAAAAATTATAAGCACCTTTAGTTATAAATTTATTAGCACTCTGCATTTTACTCCCTGGCGTAAAAAATTATTTTATTTTTCCTCTTATACCATTAAAAATATGTAAATGCAATCTGAATAAAAAATATAATAAGGGTCACTAATGGAGTATGTTTGCTTCTCGCCTCCTTTGCTATATTGGCTTCTAAAATACGTATTTTAGCAGTTACCAGTTATTTTCGTAAAAAGTAATAAAAACTAAAACTTTAAATATAATATAATAATAATAACATTAATAATAATATTTCTACCTTCCATTCTACTTACAAGGATTCGCCCGAGAGATGTGTAGGAGAAGGCGCGGTATATTATTATTTTGCGATCCGCAGGGAAACCTGGAAAACGTCATTACTTAGGGTGACTGTCAAACATAAACCGAGATTAATCTTTCACACTAATATCAAGTTTACATTCTTGCCATCCTAGGCCATTGCCAGGGTAATTGCCGACCAAATCCTGCGAACAAGCCTTAATTTGCGAGTAGACAATTTAATTAAAAATTAATGGAATGGAGATTCGATTCCACAACCTTTGGGTCGAGCGATAAAGACACTAAAGCCTGAACCGCCGCCTCTTTATTTTAAAGTATATGTTTTTAATCATTGGTTCTAAATAATCCAAAAACGTTATACATAATTCAAAATTTGATTTAATAGGTCTCTAGCCAATGCCTGGCCTCCAGAAATTCTTCTCAAGTTCCACCTCTGCAGTTTTCCCAGGTAGTTCAATGTTTCAGAGCAGCGAATTTCCAGGAAGATTCGTTTCTCTAAAGCACCCAACTAATACTTTTAATTAAAGTGGGAAACTGACTGCTTTTATAAGTTCAGTTCTTGCGAGAGCTTAGTGCTAAAGCTATTAAAGTTTTGTGTACAATTTATTAACGGATATATGGCGTATTGTTTATCTAGAGGCCAGTATATTGGTTCAAACAAAATTAATTATTTATTGCAGTTTGATTGCTCATTTCCAGGTTATCCTAAAATTACAAATTATATTAAATAATAAAAGAAGCTTACCACCAGTCAACGAAGAACCATTTATAAAGCGGACCTTACACGATCAATAATAATGACATTACTAATAATGACATTATTTCCCTAGTCTTGTTTCATTCCTCAATCTTTACTTCTGAGCTTTACATGATCAATAAAAATGACATTATTTGGTTCAGTATGTCTCGAGGCACACTAAAGCGTGAGGTATACTTGGCGCTAGCTCTAACAGATTCAGTGCTATAATTTTTTGATTTATGTTAGCTTTATCAAAATTATTATGGATCCTCGTGAAAAGGCTTGCATTGCTATAATTTTAGCAATAGGCACAAAACGAAACGTCAAACGGCGACAAAGAACTGGTTACAAAATCGTGAAAAGTATTCCCATGTTGTTCAGTCAACATGTCATTCCCATGTCAAAGAAATTAGTGCAAGTGAACCAGAATATAACAAAAACTATTTTCGAATGAGTGAAGAGACATTTGATAAGCTGCTGGCATTAACGGTTGTTTAAATTTGTCCAGAAATTGGAGGGCATAGAATACCCACGAATTTGATTTGTACATTTCATCGGTGCCGATTCCTGATCTCTTTGATGTTAAGATTTTTTTAATTCTTTTAGCTAATTACTCCTAAATATATTTATTTTTCTCCTGACGTCTGCACGACTAACTCCTGGTTTGATTTTTTATATAAATGGCCAATAGTTCCAAAGCCTAGTTTCTCTTCTAAAGCCAAGTTCTTCTTTATTGTGTTCATATACAAACGATTTGTGGAATACCACAATTCTGGTAGGCTTTCGTAGACTTCTATGAAGTTCCGAACTGCTTCATTTCCTTCTACAGGACCTTCACCCTCAGTAACCACACTTGTAGCATGAGATAGCGTAAAAGAAATATCGTCACGTTCGTTTTCCATTTTCTAGTCTCGAAACTGAACTAGTAATAGGATAAGGTAATGCCATTATTATTAATCGTGTAAAGTGCATTTATCTTTAAAGTTTTATGGGCTAAGTAGTTCAAATCATTATGTCAACAGTAAAATTTCAAGTGCATTAAAAATATCGATACATTTTTTATAAATTGTGAAAATATTTTACTAAACTGAATCGATATATTGAGTGAATATTGGCAAGATAAATAGAAAAATGTTTTTGGCAAGATAAATTAACAATAGAATTATGTGAGTAAGAGTGATTTTAAACTGACGTGCGCCTGGAATTTTTGTCGGTGATGAAAAACGATGTTTTTCTTATCAATGTAACAATTTGACAATAAATTGTCAAACGCAGGTAGTAGCAAAGACAAAAAGAGAGCATTACGGTGTGTTTCTCACCAGTACTAACATTCACGATGCCCATTAGGCAACCACGTCGCAACATCGTTCATCGGTTTCACTATCTATGGCACTCTGGTGAGTGCATAATAACCACGAAACCGGTCTGTGTCTGGTAGTTGGTGTCGATGAATGATGTGGCAACTCCTATGTAGATGCCGAAGTAATGCAATGCCAGTCGAAGCACATTGTCCGTGGAGTAGTTGTTTTCGGCATCTCCTTCAAATAAAAATCTACACTATTACAGAGACATTTTATACAGAAGTTATAAACTGAGTATACATCGCTATAAAACTGATTGATTTGAAGTATGTAAAAGTTAGGGGTATTTCATTAAAAAATATATAAGTATTATTTATCTGTTCTGTTTTTTGGAACACCCTCTACAACTATCACTATTGTTAATATATAGCAAACTCAAAGAAAAAATATCTTGTTCAAGAATTTTTTCAAATCATTTTCAGAATTATTCAAGTGCGTCGTTCAAATTATAATACACTGTATATGAACATTTGGTAGGACTTATAGATATAAACAATATCATGAAATTATGACAATGTTTGACCTCATTAAAATAAGGTCAAAATGAAATCCTGCTGAATGGTCTGTAGGCCAAACCCCATATTTAGCATCGGAAATAATGTTTATAATAAAAAACCATATTATACGGAAAGAACTAAAACTTTTGAGTAAAATACCATTTAATAAAATTAATTTTAATAAGGGAAAGCAAAATCACATTTTGCAATCAGCAGCAGGTGACGCAAATTTATTTGAATTTCATTTAGTTCAGAGATGAATTTTAGACCCAACAAAATAGATAGAATTAATGATGTCTGTATTCTGTATACATTGCAACTACTGGTTTGACAAAATACATCGAAAGTATTTATATTAATTTGGTCAAATTTGCTAAACTGAAAAGTCTTTCAGAGTTTTAGAAAGTGCTGCATAAATGTACCTATTGCATTTTACAGAAGCTATAAATCAGTGTCTTCAATTTATCAGCTATATTCTTAAGAAAATCTCTTGAAATTAGTTAAAACATCAATTCAAATACATTAATAGTATGAAAGAAAGAAATCATCATACTAAACGTCTCCTGCAAGGTCCCTTAAATAGGACTTTCGCCTGAAAATAACCATTCTAATATTCACCTCACAATATATTACTATAACGTAGAAAAATGAGTTCCGGCGTTGTGAGGAAAATGGATCAGAGCAGTGGAGTAATGCATATTGCGTGGCTGAAGTGTGTCACAGATGTGCTATATAAATGAAAAGCTCATTTATCATCATCATGAATATAAATATTTATCGTAGGTGTGTACTATCCACACAGACTTTAATGTACCTGTTTACTTCAGATACCTACTTTTCTGCATAAAGGATAAAAGTTAAACCTTTCATTTTTCTATGGCTAATTAATCATAAAGCCTTGACTTAGGATGTCTACTCCCACTCGCATCCTTTTTTAGTCACGTTCAGTATACTCACTAAAGTATAAAATTATTGATTTATTAGTTAGGATAATTAAAATTGTCTAAAAACATTTCTATGTATAAGTACCCAATAAAAATATTTATTTCCTCATGAATCATGAGCAGAGGTTGAAGTTTACGTCATCTCCTTTTGTTTTTATTGCGACGGTAATGATTTTGAAATGCTCCAGGAAAAGTGGCTCACCCTCTTGTTCTTTAAATTAAATCCTGGATATTTCTGGAGTATATTGACAACACACAAAGTAAAGTAATTTTGTGAGAGATAATTTCACTCCACTTCATTTCTAATTTGGCCAATTAGTTGGATTTTCAAATGGAATATCCTGAATGTTTTTTATATTTAAATCAAATTAAATGCCTTATTTATTTAGTACGACAAACAATGTCAGATAAAGTATGCAATAACAACTTGGGATCTGTTTCTATATAGTCCCGTAGTTCCCATAGTTAATACCTTCTTTAGTTTCTCTGAGGTGACATCATATGATGTAGTCAAATGTATTAACTCTCTTAAAACAGACTCTACTGGCTTAGGCGGAATTTCTAAAAAAATGATACAGTTAGTTATACCTCATCTGTTGGATCACATAACCTATATTATAAATTGCTCTCTAATGTCATGTGTCTTTCCTGAATCATGGAAGTGTGCAAAAGTTTTACCCTTTCCTAAAATAGCGAACGCTACAGTTTTATGCAGCCTCAGGCCTATAAGTATACTCCCGAGTCTTTCAAAGGTTCTAGAAATGATTAAGAAAAAACAAATTTCTGCGTATATTTTTCAGAATGATATAATTCCAAATTTTCAGTCTGGATTTAGGGAAGGTTATAGCACTACCACAGCATTGACTAGTGTAACCGATGATATATTTGCTTCAATAGATCAAAGTAAAGTTACTTGCTTGGTGTTGCTTGACTATAGTAAGGCGTTTGATACTCTTGATCCTTTAGTTCTTTGTAGTAAGTTGAGATATTTTGGTTTCAATGAAAATGCCATTACACTAATAAAAAGTTATTTAAGTAATCGTTCCCAATATGTCTCACTAAATTCACAAATATCTGATATAGTTTCAATAAATCTAGGCGTCCCCCAAGGCTTTATTTTGGGCCCATTAATATTTTCAATATATATATATATCTGATTTTCATTCCATTACAAAGCACTCAAGTCTTCATCATTATGCAGACGATACCCTGATCTATTTTAGCTTTCAAATCAGTGATTATAATTTAGCAAATACATTAATTAACAATGACTTAGCTATGTTATTTGATATATCTTCATCACATAATTTAAAATTGAATACAAGTAAATCTATGGTAATGTTTTTCGGACCAAAACAAAAACGTGAAATTGCTCAGGGTTTTATGAATATACAGATAGCTGGTGATAATCTGCCAGTTGTTACAGAAAGCAAAAATTTGGGTCTCTGGTTGGACAACCGACTTAGATTTTCGAAACATGTAAGTTATCTCTGCAAAACTTCATACTGTATACTTAGACAGTTGTATACTCAGAAGCAGATTTTAAATAAAAAACTTAAACTTCATTTGTGTGAATCTCTCACAACATCCAAACTTTCGTATTGTGATATAATCTATGGTCCAGCACTTGTTAAAAAAGATGAAGCGATTACAAAAGATTCAAAATTCTTGTATAAGATTTTGTTTTGGAATACGTAAGTACGATCATGTTAGCCACATCTTCAAAGACAATCATATATTAAATTTAGCTTATCTTCGTACCTTACATTTACTAACAGCGACACATAAAATTCTGACAACTAATAAACCTCAATATTTGCGGAGAAGATTGAAGAGATTCCAGAATATAAATAATTTTCATACGAGAAACAGATTGTTATTAGCAATTCCCAAACATCGCACACCTATATATAAGCGCAGTTTCTCGTATAATGCAAGCAAATACTATGGTCTCTTACCTCCTGAATTTGCCCACTATTCAATCCTAAATTTTAAGAAAAAACTTAAAATCCGTTTAGTGCAACAGTGACTGAAAAACAATCACGCGGAATGGACATAAGGACGATTAATTCTGATTGGCAACTGAAATGTTTCAATTTTATGAAATTAAAATTATTATTATATATTAAACATTAGCTCTCAAATTATGCACCTATATATTAACAGAAACATGCATGTAGGTAAGATTCTCCCTATTAGGTTAAGTTGAAAAACACTGTAATTAGTGATACTTCGCCTTTTCGATATAATATTATTATTGTATTTATTTATATTGTTATAACTATCAAACTCCGAATAAAGTCGTATTATTATTATTATTATTATTATTATTATTATTATTATTATTATTATTATTATTATATAAAATCTCTCTGTTATCGAAGAACTTATATTTCATTTAGACCATTACATTTTAAGATTTCTATAAACGTATTCAATTTCAATGTTGAAATTTTGGTAATACAATCATATACAGCTAATGTTATATCCAATTGTGCTGAAAATAGTTAATTTTTAATGCTGTTTGTTTAAAACTTGAACACTATTACTGGTGTGTTTGCTGGATTGTTATTTATAATGAAATAGTGTTTAAAAAATATTGTTAAACGTCTCTCGTGAAAAAGTTGTACGTTTAAAATAAAAAATCTGCAATGCTTCCGATATATTTTTTATAAATCATTTTCAAGCTGATCATAACTTTTATTAAATTTGAATTCAGTCACGTAAATCTCATTCGCTTTTGAAAGGACTCGGATTGCTAACTTCTAAAACATGAGAAACCTTTTTCAGCAGAAAGACATTTGCTACAATAGCAAAGTTAAAAAGAATTACCAAAAACATTAAGTGGCATATCAAACATTAATATTCTTCGCCGCATTTATTGTAATTATAATGGAAAATATCTGCATGTTACCATTGTTATGTTAGAAAAAGTTTTACAATTTTCTGCCATTTATGGAGGAGCAAATCGTAGTAAATTAAGTATCTCGGGCTAAATCAGGGTGTCCCAAGATAAGTGACATATTTTAATGGCTTGTAACTTCAAGGCAAAATGAGCTGGCGACGAGCGGTTTTCGCTGGTGCTCTTAATTTTACAAAAAGTTTTCTTTTGTCATTGTACTAGTTTGTTTTACTTCTACAGGTGCTTGAAAAAATTGCCACTTTTTAATTCATAATTGTGATCATTTTTAAATGGAACACCCTGTATATTATATTACTAGTCGACAGAGATACTTTTCCTCTTTTCAAAAATGTATAGTTTGACAGAGTTATACCAAAAAATAAAGGAGTTATTTCAATTTACACACCAGCCCTTTTCAACAGACCATAACTTTCTTTTGGAAGATCGCATTTAATTTTTTGTACATTGTCAGAATAACGGAATGCATCAAAGGATAGATAGGTAGAGCCAGACCAATAGAATGGCCTGTACATTTTCCTGAACTAACGGTACCTGATTTTTTCAATAGACAATAAAACATTACTTTACGACTTTAGTTCATATAAATATACTATTAGTATACTTCTAACTTAAAACACTATATTTTCTACAACTCCTTTGTTTCATTAAATTTTATGTAAAATATTGCGTTATTTTTATTCGAGAAAAATAAAAATCTTTAAACGTTGTGGACACTATCACTGACTTGAACATACTACAGTGCGTTATATATTGGAGACCAAATAATGTTCACATAATTAGAATTGAACTTCCTTAAGGTAAGTCGATTAGTCCTTGAATTAAAACACTATATTTTCTACAACTCCTTTGTTTCATTAAATTTTGTGTAAAATATTGCGTTATTTTTATCCAGAAAGGTCACATAGGTTAGTTACCATAATACTTTTATCGTAAAATCTGGACTTGTCCATATTTCTTTACGTAAATATAATATACCTGCTCCTACAAGGTGATTACTATATATTATATTTATCTGATGTCAGCAAATTAATTGTAATTGTTAAGCAGGTATTGTGGGCCACACAATAATTATAAATGGGAATAAATATTAATAGTAAAATACCATTTTCCAGTGAATACAACGATTTACGCAGGATCGAGTACCTACTTTAAAAAAAACATATTTTACTACTTATATCAAATGCCTCAGTACGACTTAAACTAGATCAGTAATTACTGAAGTACTATTCTGATAGGATATTATCTGAAAATGTAATTAAGACGTTGATCTTCAAGGACCTAGAAAATGAATCGATTCTAGGATCTACAAGGACGTAATTCCAGTAAGGCCGTAAGGTCCTTTAAACTAATGTAATTGGGTCAAGTCTCAGGAATTATGAGCCTGCGTTAAATCTCTATGGACAGTTATAAATAAGGAAAGCTATCTCAAGTAAATAACTATACCGGATGTAGCGCAGTACCTGTATTTATTGGAAGACAAATTACACTGAGAAATCAGAATAAAAAGGGCATAGCTGTATCGCACTACTTGAAAATGGCGCTGGAAAAACTGTGAAATCTAAATAATCATAATAAAATCAACTGAAAAAAATCTAAATTTTTTAATGGCAACAACTAGAAAATTGTTTGAAAAACAATATAAGGATCATGTACAGAATACCAATATTTTCTACAACCTTGAAAACATGATAATGTTATTTAGCCACTCAAAGTGTAAAAGTCTGGTACAAAAAACCAATAGTGAATGTTTTTAGAAAATAAACTGTGATTTTATATGATCTGAAACAATATCTTGCTTTGAAAAATACTTTTCTATGGGACATTAAACTTCAATTTAAATTGCGCAAACAACCCTATAGCAAACAAAGCTTTGTCACGTAATAATGGACGATTTGAGGTGGCAACCCATTCGGTGGCAGCCGTACATGAAAATTAAATTGTATCTGCATTAGTCGGCGATTAATTAAGTTTATTCGGTCTATCGAGTCACACAGTGTGTGCGAGTATATCTAATTGCTTCCTGCCCAGTACGTCAAAGGGCTAGGAATCAATTAAAAAGGCAATGGTTCACAGAATAAGTTGAAAATACAATCATATGGATTCAAATAGGGCAGATTGATAATGCTAAAGAACAAATATGATATCGGAAAAGTAGCTGGCTGTTAAAATAGAATTTATTTCTTCAATGAAAAAAAAAAAACTTTCTAGATTCAAAAGTACTGCATAAAGAAAGAGATATCAAGAAACGAATGTTTTAGGAAATGAAATATTAAACTCTGTCAACGCGTTGAAAAATAAAAATAGTTCTGGGGAAGATGAAGTTTCATCATCCTTGATTAAGAAATGTATACAATATGTTTTGGAGCCTATACACTTTATTATAAATAATTCATTATAATATGGAATTTTTTCCTGACAACCTGAAACTGTCTTCGGTTAAACATTTATATAAAAGTGGAGATCCTGCTGCCATGGGGAATTATCGCCCGATAAGTTTGTTACCAGCTTTCTCAAAAATTTTTGAAAAGGTTGTAACAAACAGAGTAACAAATTTTTTAAGGGAGTTTCAACTGTTCAGCAGTGTTTCACAGCATGGGTTTTTGAAAAATAGAAGTGTTGAGACAGCTGGTTTTGAACTGTTGGGTGGGATTTTTAATGCCATCGAAAATGGGTTTTTGACCTTAGGCATATTTCTAGATTTATCAAAAGCATATGACTTTGTACATCATGAGATATTACTTAAAAAAATGTATAATTATGGTATCAGAGGAAACTGTTTGCAGTGGTTTCAAACATATTTAGAAAATCGAACACAAATGGTTAACATTGATTTAGATGGAATAACTGTAAAGTCATCAAAGCAAAGTGTTAGACAAGGAATCCCTCAGGGTAGTATACTGGGCCCTTTGTTGTTTAATATTTATATTAATGACTTCGGTTTTAATGACGTGAGATTTTTAAATTGATAGTAGATATAGAACCTTACACAATTGCCGAATTTTTAGATGCATTTTAGTATTGTCATGGTTTTATGTTGTTTCGATTATTTACAACACTTAAATACTAGTTTTTATGTATGATTGTATTTTATTTTAATGTCTTTGATTTTATGATGTATTTATATTTTTGGGTATACAGATTTTCCCCTGGCTTTGTTTCAACCCACTTTTGTATTACACTGTGTGGCAGTTTGAAGTAATAATAACAATAATAATAATAATTATTATTATTATTATAATTGAGAAATGGTTTAAAGATTAGAAAGAACTTCTGAACTGGAATAAACAGGAAAAAAGTATAATTCCGTGTTTCAACTTAAGTTTTTGTTTTGTCACGATCTAAAGTATTTTGGAGATTCCTCATGGGGATCCAAGTCGAAATCCACAAATACCCTTTACTTTACATACTTCAAGAGGAAAACAATAGAAAAACTGTCGTAAAACTCCGCCGAACCGATCTCTGGCAAATTTCGCAATTTATCGGATGTAAGGGTAGGTGGCGGTCGCATTTGTCCTATAAACTTCGGTACACAAGGAACATTTGTCATGTCTTGATCGGCCAAGGGCGCAATGAAAGAGTAGTGGATGGAAAGCAATAACTTTGAGCAGCCGAGAGTTAGGGATGTCGGCCGCATAAAAAGGACGCTCAGTGGCCTACAAAGCTAATCGAGTTAGTATTTTTTGATAACGTAGGAATAATTACATAACATATTTTTTATATTTTGCGTCTGTAGACAAGTCATGAAACGGAATTGCGTATCGAAAACCAACCTTTTCGACACTCAATTTTTTGTTTTTAAATGTTGGAGCAACAAATTTACATCCTTTGTTTTGTATGGTGTGCTATACAGGGTTATTCAGAACTTATCTCTAAAACTTTGAGGATATGTGCATCCTTAAATAAGAAATCGATATCACCAAAAAAATTTATAATAAAAGGCTTAGGATTTCCTGTAAACAATGTTTAAAGTTATACCATTATAAAGGACTACGTAGCTTGGCAACTGTACTTCAACACATCTGATACTTTTCTACAACATTCCTAAGAATGTGATAAAAAAAAGAAAACACGTTTTTGTCTGGAACGCCTGGTTAAAACCGACCGAATAAAGTTGGAGTAGGGAATATCTCTATTGTCTATGAGTCGTCAGTCTATGTGTGTGTGTTGCTCTCGCAGTGCGGGTGTTTTATTTATCTTAGGAGTGTTAAACTGTAAAATTTTCAAAATGGCTCATGTGTACAGTAATGCTGAGTTAATGGACTGTTACCAGTGGATTATCACTTACGAGTTAGGTTTTGTGAGTGGTTGTTGCAGCAAAATGCTGAAAATCCCCAATTTACTTAATAATTTGCGTTTACAAGATCAGCAACCAGGAGGAACATTCGCTTTAGTGCGGTAAAATTGGATAGCTTTAGGGACAAAATTTCGGACGGCTTTTGTAACAAGGTATGTGCAAATTTTTTATAAATTTCATGTTTCTAATACCTAGTAATCAAGTAGCGCAATTCTTCAAAATTAGTGTAACAAAATTTTATTCATTTTAAAGACACGTCACTTTGGTCAAATCTATCTATCTTTAAGTTTATTTTAAAATAAAAACGCTGCAAATCTTTTTGCGCCGGGTGTCGGTATACTCTCAGAACTTCCGAAGTTTTTTTCGTGCTAGCCAGTTTGCATTGTCAGTCCCAAGGTCACTCCATTACAGTGGACCAGTATCCAGCGGCGTGCGATGAAAAATTTTTAAATAGTTTTCAGACCCCGCCAAAAATTTTTGCGGGGTCTGAAAACTATTTCAAAAAACCCCCCGCTTCTGCGGGGGGTTTTTTTGCACTACCACATTTCTACATGTATGTTGAACATCCCCAAATTTTATTATGGATAAGTTCTGAATAACACACTTCTGAATAAGTTTATGGTATATAAATCATAACCTAACTAAATTTTCAAGCAAAGGAAAGTTGATTAGTGTCAATGATTCCAACTGTCCCAGAATATGTATAAAAACCCTTATACGGGAATTCAATTTTCTGCAGATTTTTTTGATTTCGTAGATGTAAGACTTGCAAAATAGAAAAAAATAGTATAAACAACGTGTTGCATAAGGCTTTTATCGAAAAAAAAACTCGTTTTATAAACTTGAATGTTGCGAAAGTACGCCTTATGATACTGGTTGTTTAATATACCTACTATTTTCTGTGTCTGTAAACAAGTCATTATGAAACGCAGTTAAGAATTGAAATGATGGTTTTCCATTACTCTTTGTAACATTTATTCCAAGTCTCTGAGAACCAAGGTTTTGGTATTGTTATGAGATGGAAAAAGAGAGAAGAAAAAGGGTGCCAATTATTCCAAAGCTATGAAGCGATGTTTACTGGAACCGCTGAGAAATGAGGAGTGTCTAAACTTCTGCTTGTTGAGTTGTCACGTAAATATGAAAATGAACTTAATCCAATCAGAGATTATTAACTGCATGTTAACGATACCTGTCTTTTCAGCCTTCGTCCTCATGAAATGATGATAAAAGCCCAATGGCGATTACGTGGTTGAACCTACTGTCTCTCGAGTAGGAGCTGAATATTGTCCTTTCAAGTTGAACTGATGAGTCAACAGCCATTGGAATTATCTTGGGAATAATAGAATATTAATACCTACAGACTGATTAATATTTTTTGTCCAACATCTGCTGAACCATAAAATAAAACACTGCTTTACAAATTACATGCATATCATAATCCTCACATATCTACTTTATTTTTAGTTCTTTTAGAAAATAGCCAGGGGAATTGCGTCAAATACACTGTAATCCCAACACGTCTATACCTACTTTGCATAAAGGCATCAAGCAAGAGCGCAGTTCCATTTATTTAAATATTTTAAATAAATCAGAATGCCCAAGCTTCGTTCCTAGCTATTTGTTTCTGTACAATACATTGTGGAGGCCCAAAGAAACTATATTACTAATAATTGGGGATTAAATACCTAATACCTACTAGTATAATAATGGCTATAAGGAGAGGCACCTATCAAGGCTGTAGAATCAAATACAAGAGATAAAGTTGGACAGGGAGATTTAATATAATCTAAGACTTATTTTATAAGGTATAGTCTTAACATTGCCATTATAATAATATAGGTATAGGTATGTATAAATAAAAATTTAAATTACAAATTAAATGCATCAAAATAATTTATCATTAGGTATTTGGTTTCATAATCAATATTTACGAAAACTGCTTCATACACATTCCATTTCTAATAATGAAAAGAATCAGAAACTGCGTACACTGAACAATTTGGTCCCAGTTCGGAGATATTTTCACATATTTACCAAGTCTCGTTTATCACAAACAGATATATTCCTCAAGTCTGTCTGGATGGATTTTCTGTATATAACAAACATCCCGAATGAACTCTGATTTTTCAACTCCCGACTTTATATTTCCTTTGCGGAATATGGAGCGCCAGGGAAGTTTTATTTATAAATAGGGATTTGCATGATAAGTCATATTCAAACCTGTGAATTGAAATAAATATTACATCTGCTACCACTCTCAACTGTAACCAAGGCTACTATAAAGTGTACTGAAAGCTTCGTTGTGAATGAAACAGTTCGTAATCTATTAAAAACAGGAAATCGATTCTCAGGGTCGGCCGCTGGTGGTTATCAGTAGCTACTCTCCACGTCCGTGGGGTGAGTAACTACTGAGTCCGGGAATCATGTCGCCTGAGTAGAAGTAATGAACCCAGAACGATCGCCGTCTGCATTCTTCCAGCTAGAAGATCTGCCGAATTTCGACATGCTGGTATAATCTTCAGTTACGAAAGCAGTGTATCTCTTGCTCCACCGAGGGCTCCTATTATCAGTACCACAAGCTTCAATGTATGTTCTGGATGGAGTCTGCAAAGTTCGAAGAGAAGGTGTCGATATTTCGTCCGTTTCTCATCATATTTCAAGACAATGTTGATCTCTAATATAACTACTAAGTCTGAGAATCGTGTGCCCTGAGTAGACGCAATGAACCCAGAATGATCGCATAGATTATTATTATTATTATTATTATTATTATTATTATTATTATTATTATTATGATTATTATTATTATTATTAATTTTTTTTCACAGCGTAATGCTGGTTTTTACTACCTAACATCTCGTGGGTTCTTTAATGTATTTTAATCCAATTCTCTGAAGCAAAAGTCAAGATCTGTCATATTTTACATCAACTCAACATAATTTTGATGACAAATAAATAAAGGCACAGTTGATTTATTAAATAGTTTTCTGAAAATACGAACAGTAAAATAAAAACAATACAATGTTTTAAAGGTCAAACGTAGCCTAGTAGCCAAGCAAACTTTAAAAATTTATATGCTACAAATACGTTGTACGCAACATCAAACAGTGAGAGTGAGAATTTTGAAGAATTTTTTAACGATCTTAGTTCTAAATATGAAGAAATCAAATCAATCACCCTTTATAGCTTTTGTAACAGTTACAAAACACGTAGTATTGCAGAAATATAAATGTATTATATCGTTACTTAATTATTACTTCATTGAAAACCAGTTAAATTGCAAATTGAATACATACTCGGAGTGGACTGAATAAGGATCGGTCTGAGAGCAACCAGCTTCGAGGGTATCATGTGCTGTTGGTAGAGCAATTTAACATTACATTACACTTCCGGGATGTCAACATCTGTGGGGCCTATTTTGTTCCTCTATCTCATCCACCTGACCGAGTTAATAAGCCAACACTTCAATCTAAATTTCAATCGATCATCACCTGCCACCGCAATATCCAGTATGACAATGCCTTGATTTCCAGAACCACTACTTTGAGAGTAATTTAGGTGTATGCAATGTACCGTGAAATGCATGTAAGTTATCCAATATACAGTGCTTTTGAAAAGTAACGAATAAATTCATTATTTTAGAAATTGAGAAGTTTTTGAAAAAATCCCCTGACACGTCGATTTTGTTTTTAAAAAAGGCACTTTTTGACATACGACCCATATTTGTGACGTCATCGTTGTTCGAGATATGACGTCATCGACAATTTTTTTAAATAGCAACCCCCAATTTTGACCACGCCATTTGAAAGAGCGTATCATTCTACATACGCATCATGAAAAATTATGGTGTTACATAACAAAAATTTCAAGAAAATAATGTTTGAAGATCTTAAAATTTAATTTTCACAATACTGACAATGATAATGATTATGTAAAAAATCGGCTAAATTAAATGTTCAAATTGTGCACCAAATTGGGGGCCGATTGAGTGGCCAGCCAGATCGCTTGATTTGACACCCCTAGATTATTTCTTGTGGGGATACTTAAAAAGCAAAATATACGTTACTAGACCGGTTAATTTAGAAGATTTAAAACCAAGAATTCGTCACAAGATACATCGTGTACCTGCTGAAGTTATAGATAATGTCCAAAAAGAATTTATTAATCGTCTTGACTACTGTCAGGCAGCCAACGGTGCACAATTTGAACATTTAATTTAGTCGATTTTCATAATCATTATCATTGTCAGTATTGTGAAAATTAAATTTTAAGATCTTCAAACATTATTTTCTTGAAATTTTTGTTATGTAACACCATAATTTTTCATGATGCGTATGTAGAATGATACGCTCTTTCAAATGGCGTCAAAATTGGGGGTTGCTATTTAAAAAAATTGTCGATGACGTCATATCTCGAACAAAGATGACGTCACAAATATGGGTCGTATGTCAAAAAGTGCCTTTTTAAAAACAAAATCGACGTGTTAGGAGATTTTTTCGAAAACTTCTCAATTTCTAAAATAATGAATTTATTCGTTACTTTTCGAAAGCACTGTATAATCATGAGGTAATCCCGTGTTGACAAAATTAAATGCAAACTTATATTTGGGATCATGTTACTCTTCATTGAATTTATATAATTTTACTTGAACTGAGAGATTATTGAAATTGTTTTTCGGAAAAATAAATGAGAAATATTCATCTATTCTGATGATTCCATTTCATAATTGTACAACTTACTTAGTGAAATTTATTTGCATTCAGTGATGTGTTCAAATCTAAAGCGGATACATTTAAAATACCTTAGAATCTAATTAGTTTATATAAAATATTATTATGTTAATTTTACTACATTCAAATTCTAAATACTCACAAATGAAAATCCTTGGCTAAATTTACATTTTCATTTTTTATATTAAAACATTTCTTTAAATTGTAATTATCTTCATTTGAATAGCGAATCATTTTTTATTTGTATAAACTGACTTCTAACAATGTAAAACCCGATTTTCTTTTGGTTTTCCCGGCCTTCTAAGGCAGCCAACTGCTAACTATATCGTAGCAATATTGAACATTTTCCATTAACCCTCGAAAACATACCAATAATTTGAACCACCCTGTACCTAATGATGATTTACACACTTTTTAATCCCACAATATTTACTGAATATTCAATTACGCGCACGTGGTTTCGTAATTTTATTTTCCTTGGCTGTCTTATTTGGCAAGATAATAACTGACGAATTTGAAGCGTTGTGCCAAATCCAGTGTATAAATACATTTTGATTAAATTTTAAATCGCTGCAAAAAACGATTTTATAACAGTGAAGGTTATTCAAGGAGTTTAATTAAATTTGTAATGTAAAAGGTAACTTAATACACCCATACACCCAACACATTTTACAATGTTGTACATATAAATGTTTCGTGTCTGTTATAAGATAAAAATATATGCTATTTATTGGGAAAGGTGCCTATTTACAACTTTTCATCATTGGAAGCTAGCTCAGACCATATAAAAACAATTCTGCCTCTTTCGTTCACCTACACAGTGAAGAAATAAAAAAATCCCGATTGATGCCCTCAACTCTAATTGGCATCATTTTGTTACATCCAAATATAACAATGTATGGATCCATCATTTTATCTGTGATAATTTTCAGACGGATAGTAACACAGAGCAGAAGAGTGTTACTGTGTTTCTCATCACTACTAATAGATGTATGCAATATATCTATTAGTAGTAGTAGAATAATATATATTCCTGCTGAAATATAATGGGGTGTTTTCCTATTTTTTTTTACATCGGCAATGGACAGTATAGTTGGAAAAAGAAGAGATACGTATTTCTGGAATTTTAATATTGGGTTAATTTAAGTCCATAAATAATTTTTTTATTGTGCGCGATATCTATGTGACATCACTAAGCGAAAATTCAAAATTTGCACCATTTTTTAGTGATTTCTAGGATATTTTTATTTGTGTGGTTGGTGTCACTGCGTGACAACTTTACTTTTGTTTATGTTTGAATTGTTTGGTTAGGGTAAACATCGTGGTAAACATGAGACATTGTTTTTAGTTTATATTTTTACCTGTGAATTGTTGTCTCTGCTTGTGACTGATTACAAGTAGTGTATTTATTAGTAATAGAAAAACATCGTAATTTGTAAAGGTAATTTTTGAATATATTTAATCAACTTTGCAGTAATACTGTTAAGTTAAATACTAACCTTACATTTTTCATCCCTTTTATTTCTGAAAGGATCTATAGGATCTTTATCATAAAAGGATCTATAACCGGTAAATTGTCGGACTTAGCCTCTACAAAACCTTGCTCAATATTTAATAAAAGTTTACTTCACAAGAAAACAACAATACAACACGTCAAGTTGTCAAGCCAAACACAAACAGGAAATTTCAAATGTCAATTATCGAAATGTCGACTGTCGTTTGTCGTCGTTACAAACTGATTTTAGCCACATATTATCAGTGTGGCCTCTTTATAGATACTTATTCCCTAGTTTTCGCTTAGTAACGTCACGAATATAGAATAAAATTTCAAAATTGAATTAAAAATTTTCTACCGCTTCAATCTTAATAATTTTTATCCTAATAAATATTAAAAAATATATTTTATAAAAATACAGGTTTTCACTTTCATTTCGATTGAAGGAAAATACCCTATTAATTAATCATATTAAATTGACATATTGCACAACTAATTAGTTCGTTCGCTGATTTCAGTCTTTGATCGTAAGTTCGTTTGGAAGAATTTCAAGTACCGAAATTGATTTAAAAAAAAATTCTTAATAAAATAAGCAGAGAGAAATTTAATATATAATTTATAAACCTAAATAACTTCTTTCAATGTACCTTGCAGGAATATGATTTATATCAAATTACACGTTATGGATAAACATTGCCATAAACAGCGATTTCCAATTTCAACAACGTCCCGCTTAATTTGTACATGTCAGCAGTTGTAGCCATTAATAAAAATCAAATATTTACGAGTAGGTTTGATTTTCATTAATACGTATCCTTTCGTTTGCATTCGAAATGAATGAATATATGCGTGATGAAATTTTATTTATGCATTAAGGCTCATCTATTACGATCCATTTGACGTAATTAAATCCTTCACAACTACCTATCTAACAAATTGAACCGATATACCGGTTTTAAATGGAACTTTCATAATTATAAAATGGTAAGGGCCAGTTCCATAATCAAATTTAAAGAAACTTTAGCTAAAGTTATTTTTTAATACCTTAGATACAATTGTCTCAATAATAATATCCAAGTATCCAAAGTGCTTAAAGGCAACCATGTTCTTTGTATTTTATTATGAATTACGGTCTGATTATTATGGCGACAATTATATGCAAGGTATTAAAGTGTAACTTTAGCTAAAATTGCTTTAAATTTCATTATGAAATCGTCCTTAAGTGTGCCAAATTTCAAGTAAATCATTTAATTTGTCCCAAGAGATTTTATAATTTTCAATAATATACAATCAAATACTTTGTATGAACTGATTTGGTGATATACTGTAACTCTTACTAATGATCCTTCTAAAATACACATTCTTGAAAATGAATAATATAGCCTTTGCACCAACAGAACCAATCAGGGTAAGGATTTTGGGGTAGGGAGTGAAAATCTAGTGTTATCTGACCTTACAATTAATAGGAACTTGTTATATCTTGGAGTTCACTATTTTCGTTGTCAGTACTGCATAGAAATTTGTGAAATGTGACAATTATGTTTCTGAAACTTTCCCCATTTAACCATTTTCCTATTTCTTATAGTTTCCAAGTTACCAATACCATCCATCACCAAAATGGTTCATACTGTATTTTAGCGTAAAAATAACAACTATATTTAACAAAAAACAATAAATACTAACGTGGTAATACTTAATGGTCTGGCCCAATTGGGACAGAACAACCAGGTAAAATAGACCTGGGTACCGGGTCATCACAACATAACAGGAAATGAGGAGGCCGATGCCCTGGCTAAGAAAGGCTCACGTATACAGTTTACAGAGCCCTAACGAGTGCTGGGGCTTCCGCCTAGTTATGTAGCAAGGTCCATTGGAAACTGGATCAAGGAAAGATCAGAGGAAGAATGGTCAAACGGGACTGGGCTGCGACAAGCCAGGCTCTTAATTGAAGGGCCTTGGTCGAACGCAACTCGATCAATACTTGCGCTAAGTCGTAACAGCAGAAGGATTGTCACAGGACTGTTGACAGATCACGGACATCTTAACAAGCACCTTAACACAATCCGTCTTAGTGACATTAGAAGGTGCAGGCTTTGCGGACACGATGACGAGGACTCCATTCACATCCTCTGTCGCTGTGCCTGCCTCATGGTCAAGAGACACAAACATCTGGGCGCAGTATTTCTCCTGCCTCAGGACATTAGGGAGCTTCCCCTACAACGGGTGTTGGCCTATGCGCATAGCACGGGTCTCTTCCAATAGCTCCCAACTAGCGGCAGGCACAATGGGTCGAAAGACCTGAGTGCTGTGGATGACCGCGCCGCCTATGAACAACAACAACAACAACCTGGTATCACCATATACTTTTTCTACCGTTCGTCACACTAATTTTAGTCCAAAATGGAAGTAAACAAAGCTACCAAATGCTTCAACCAAAAAAAATTCTTTTGATAAATAGCATAACTTAGCAATGAAGCACTTAGGAGACATATGACTGCTTTTACCACACTTTTTATTGTTTATTTCACCGTCACCAGCACATAAAGGCACTATATTTATGGCAGTTGATTGCTAATTGTTAAATTATTGATTTTTACTCGTTTTCCTCCTTAACTGTAAAAAATAAAACTGAAGTAGTAAAAGTAAATTGCACAAATATTTAGACTGAGAGTATTGCATAAAATACATTAAGTATGCATGTTTTGTTATGCCTCAACCTTTTATTCTACATAATCTAAGCTGTTATAAAACCATGCACCTATTCAATAAAGCAAGCAGAGTCGTAATTCTAATTTTAAACGTGATTTCCTTAGATCGCCCTAAGGTGTCACTCAAAATGACCCACCTTTGTTTGAAAAGTGCACAGCTGCGAATAAATACAAAAGACTTTTAAAAGAGTTATCGTATCATCAAGCAGCTTTATAGAAATGTTAATGTATGACGCGATGGATTTTATGCTAAATAAGTTTAATGGCAAAAAGTAGGGCATTTATGACAAACTATATACTTAGTACTTAATGCATGGTTTAAAAATATATACGGTTAAATTAAATCTGTACGTAGGCGTAGGTCAGAGTATTTTTTCTTTTAATAGTTATGAATCTAATGTGAGAAAAAAATTGGTGCTTAATAATAAGAGTTTATTTATTGAAACTAAAAATCAATGTAAAACGCCAGTGAATCGCGCATAAGAAGTACACATTTTCCACAGCTTTACAGAAATACTCAAAAAAGTAGTAAACATTGTAATACATAACACGGAAATTTTTATTTTAGCTCAACTTCAAGTTAGTTCTACATTGCTACAGAAAAAAATTCTCAAATATTCGAAACTGTCATATTTGTTTAATAAATAGGTGTTTTCTGTTTTTCAATATAATCTTCTGGTAGTTTGAAGGTAGCTAAATTCTGCAAAAGTAAACCTTTTAATAGAAAAATCAAAAGCACTTTTATTGTATAAACAAGCCTCTCTGTACGGATACAGGTAAATTATATCTGTTACTTTGTATAATACATTTTTTGTGAATGTCTACTGAAATATTTAAATATTTCCATTTATATTTAGGGAAATTTAAAAATGGCTTTATGAAAATGCTTACCTACAAGCATTTCAAGGATTAGTATTTATTCAAAAAGGTAATAATGGTAAATTAAAAAGAAATTGACACCAAGTGAAGAAATAAAAAATGTTTGCAGTTAAAAAAGCTGACAATGAACATTATTTGATGACGAATGAAGGTAATTTTTTAAAACATAAAATTGCACAATCAGCTATAGTTGAGCTGCTTGTGGGCCTTTCGGCGGCCCAATGTGGGGATGAACTTGTGAAGATGACAACTGATGACATAGAAGATGCTGATAGGGTTTTAATAGTTAAATACCCCATACCAAAACAACGATTATTCACGATTATTCACAATGGCAGACTCTATGTACATTCAACTCTATATTGACAGTATCTGACTCGTGCTTCAGGTAAGCGCTTGTTTTTAAAATATCAGAAAGGTAAATGTGTCAACCAAGTGGAACCGATTAATACCATTTATTCAGTCCTATCTATAACCATAAGGGCGCGTTCTCATGATTCAATTTAGATTGAGCGACTCTTGAACAACTAAATTGATCAACAGCTAGTTCCTACGTTTCAACCGTAATTGAGGAAACAGTGCAATCCAGAATGGCGATGAATAACAGATAACATTACAACCGCAGTTAATGAAATTCGACGAATTTTAAGTGACGCTTCGAAAAAGGGAAGTAGAAAACGTCTTGTTTGGATAAAAAGACGTTGGATTTTGAGAAGGAATCCATTAGGAGCTTCACAAGACTTAAGCCCAGTTCGTCATTCTAACGTCCAAGTCAGTTAATGAAGGAATCCCCAATTCTCTTCGTATAATAGTTCTAGCATTAATAGGAGCAGCTTTCTTTTTATACTTTACACTTCCTGTATCCATAAACAATCATATTTTTGTTATAGTTCAATACATAATATCTTTCTGTGATCATCTCATCACAATCATTTTAAACTTCACATTATACACATCAAGATAAAAGAGATAAAATCTCATTGACGACGCTTGTAGTGGTTCACACGTTGTGACTTGTTCAATTCGACCGATGACTCCTCCTACTTCGCACCTATAGTTGTAAAACAAAAGTTTAACGTCTTTCAACTTTCGTTGCTGCAACTAGTTGCTAGCTGGTGGTGGTTCAACTAAGTTGAAACAAGCTTGAACGGTTGAACATTCATCGATTTACGTTCACCTGTCTTTCAACTTCTACTTGTTCAATAACCAAAGTTGAATCCCGTCACTTTCACCTAGCAAATGTAACCAGTGTGAAGCATCATGGAGGATGGAATCCGTCCAGTGTTGCTGGAGGTTGTGTTGAAGTGCTGTTTTATATAAGTAAGCTGGTTTCACAACTTATAAAGAAACAGCCTATTCTTAAGCGCCTCTATAGGACATAGAATAATAGAATTATAGCAAGTGACATTATTTTCTTGTACAGTTAATTTCAATTACTAATCTATAGGTAAGTGTGGCCTAAATGCCTTTTTTGTTCAGCATCGAAATGACGAGGTTATTCTTGTAAAGAATAAAACTTTTATGAACAAATCCCTATATAGATAAAATAGGTTTGACAGGTGTCACACCATGGGAGTTATGTAAAATGAAAAAACGAAATCATGATTATTAATTAGTAGTATAAAATCAAATGAATCACGTCAAACGAAATATTTTTCCTCTATGAACAAGCTAAGCTGGCGCATACTTTTCAGGGACACTGTAAAATTCTATTAAAATCCGTTCAAATGAGGTATCTGCTCTCATGTACTTTATGATCTAGAAGGGAGTTGGGATCTAATTGTGGGGAATGGGAAAATTAAAGAAACCTTTCTGCCCAGATGCCGAGTGAAATAGAGAACTATTTATATAAGAACCCTTCAATTTTTTCAGTTTGTACAGAGATCTGTACATTATTAAATACGGTATACTAAAAGTCAATAATTCATAAATGTTTCCAAAGCTCTTGGATGAGTAAAACTCGAAATGTTTCCTTTGGTTGGTAGAGGGTGCTCGTTTCAGTTTCACTATTGATCGCTTAAAAATCTTGAGCTTCATTTGAATCTCCACCGAGAATAACTGCAAAAATATACAGTTATACAGAATAAATTTCACTAAATTTCTAATATTTCAGTGAAATGGCTGTATAAATTTTCCAAAACCCTAGCTATAACAACACAATAACTGCAAATAGGTTTAAACGCGCTTACTTTATATTTCTACTTCACGATATCGCCATCTACTGTTCAAATTCAGAACATATACATTTACCGATGATTATACTCCCACAGTTTCTAGAAATTTACCATTTTGAAGTTTTAATTTTACCATTGAGTGACCAACAGTTAACTGTTTTAGTTAATAAACATAGGTAATCGTTGAGTGACCAAGTTGTATAACATAACATATCTTTCAATGAGGAAACCCTAGGTATGGTAATATGTAGGTAGATGCATCTATAGGGTGGATTGAAAGACAAACACAGTAAAATATGGAAATCTATGATTTGAACGATTTTTATGATTTTTTTGCAATTTTCGGTTTTTAATATAATATTTTCCATATTGTAATTTTGTATCATCGTGTTGTTTAAAAATTTATTCAATTATACAGGGTGTATTTTTTAAAGGTAAACACCCCTGTATCTCCGTTATTAAGAGATTTACACTATATGTTCTTTGGAACTTTTTTCATCATTTTTTATAAACTATTTGGTAATCTGTCGACTTACGTTTCATCACTTCCGGTTTCACCGGAAGTAACCTAAATTTTGAAAATTTAAATGGGACACCCTATATATTTTGATTCTGTATGGTTTATCATTCAATTTCAAATAAATTTGCAAATGGAACTATATTTCTAAAATCAAAAACAACATTGCTATTTACAAAAGAATTTTATTATAACTAATGTACTGCGTCATTTAAATTAAGTAAAAGCTAATGAACAATAAGTAACAAACTTATAATCTTTACTAAATTGTAATCGTTACAAATTATTTTCAAAAATACCACCGCCATGATTAAGACAAGCCTCCCCCGCATTGTAAAATTTGTTGAGTCGCCCTAAATATCATTTCTTGCGGTATAGTTTGTAACAATTCTTACATTCTATAATAAAATTCTTTTTTAAATAGCAACGTTGTTTTTGATTTTAGAAATGTAGTTCTATTTGCAAATTTATTTGAAATTGAATTATAAACAATACTGGATAAAGATATACAGGGTGTCCCATTTAAATTTTGAAAGTTGGGCTTACTTCTGGTGAAACCGGAAGTGATGAAACGTAAGTCGACACATTATCAAATAGTTTATAAAAAATGATGAAAAAAGTTCCAAAGAACAGATAGTTGTAAATCTCTTAATAACGGAGATACAGAGGTGTTTACCTTTAAAAAATACACCCTGTATAGTATTCCTTGTGAGTGAAACTCAATTTCGGGAAATGTTAATTTTAAATTAAAATGCATAAAGTTTGCATAAATTGAAGATTCAATACTTTTTAATTAAACTGTTAATTAGTAAAAGAGGTTTGGTCGGAGAAATGTGCTAGCAGTTAAAATAATTGTTTGAAATAATGAATGGAATGATATGAACTTGTTTTTGTTTTCATATCCGTACTAGTTGCTGATGTTTTTCTTTCTTTTGTATATTTTTAACTATGGTATTGCCATATCGACGAGGTAGGTGACCCTTTTTATTTTATCTTAAAGTTTTGTATCTATAGTCTACTATGGGCTACCATTTTATCAGTGTGTATGGTTAAGTCCCAGTAAGTATAATTTATAATATTTGTTCTCTATTATAATTGGTGGTGAATATTATGGTAGTACGCTTGATTCTCCCATTGCAGATTTTATCGCCGGGCTATTGCCTGGTGAGTAAATTTTGTTACTGCATTATGTATATTGGTATATTGCAGACCTTTTAATAGTTTACATCCGGATATTATGTCTTTTATTGTTTCAGGAAATTGGTGGCATTTTCTGCATCTATCTCTCTTATTTGCAATATATTTTAAAATATATTTTTTATAGTTATTGGTCGTTATAACTTGGTCTTGTATTTCAAGTATAAATACTGCAAATATTCGGTTTCCGCACTTAAACTGCAAAAGTTTTTACTTAAAAATAATGATGGAATGTCCTAAAGCATCTTTTTCAAATTATTTTTATATAGTATAAACTAAAATGCACCCTTGATTAAAAATCCAGGATGCTTAATTATATAGGCTCGGTAAAACTACTGTGGCAATATATTAAAGACAGTGGCGACAATAGATCAAACTTTCACCCCTCCCCCCCCCCACGAGGCGACGATTCTGCGATTGGTTGGAAGTTGCCATGTTAAATATAATTGTCTTATTCGCAAATCTATCGCGAAGCTTTGATTAGTTCTGCCGCCATTAGAGATCGAACTAACTGATCAACTAAAAATGGCAGGTATATTGTCACCACTGTCTAAAGCCAACCTCAGAAATTATTGAAAATCCCCGTTCGGCTTGAAATATTTCATTACGGTCAGCTAAATTAGTTTCTAAATTACAGCAATTTAGAAACAATTTGCAAACGTGTCGGGAGCCGACACGTTTTGCATGGTTGAGACACTCGTTAGCATTTTAAATTATGAATTACCGTGCATCGGTTATACTGTGGAAAACAGTAACACATTTACAAAGTTTAAAAATTTAATGAAAGCAAAATGCATGAGCAAGAGTCATGAATCTCTTTTTAGCAAGACGAGGAATATCCTTTGAGTTTCCGTGTTTACACAGAAATGCGAAAAGTTTAAACATTTTTCAAGAAGTAAAACTTTTAAAATATTTATACATCTTTCTATAAGAAAATCTATGGAATCTAGGTATGTTTTTGTGCGAAGTATAATCCAATACTTCAGTCGAACATATCTAAAATAGACTCCATATCTCAATTTAGAAGACACTTGCGTATGGTAAACAAGCCATGAGTTGTCGTTGCTATAGGATGTACGTGAATTTTATGAAAGGAAGAAAGAATGAATAAGGGATTTTTTATTTTGTATACAACACGCTAGGCTAGAGACAAACGCATGTCCTTATACATATATTAAAGCGGCTTTACTCAGTCTGATAAAATACACGATCCGTATCGTAGAAAGTAGAAAGATTATGTCGAAGACGTATTTGCTAGATATAAATCCATATAAAAACCTCTGCTTTGCCAGAAAAATATTTAATTTATGTGCCTACTAAAAACAGACTTTTACCTTCAACGTCAAGTAGTGAGCTTGACGTTTTATTTTCAGCCGCTTTTTTTGTTATGTTGTTATCTAACTTTTATTACGCTAGTTTCAGACACCATAGATACCTAAATCTAAGCCTAAATATATAAATATGTTAAATATTGTGCCCAATTGGTATACGGCTAATAGACTGCATTTTAATGATGATGTAATACAAATAATTACGTTCTACGATATACAAGTGTATTGTCTGTCCTTCATTAAGGAAGGAAGCAGTAAGCATTGTGCTCAATTGAAATCAATAGGTTTACTTTGTTATTTTTTTTAAATTAAAAAATAATCCGTAATCTCTGTACATCACTTAAAAATACCTATATTAGCTTTGCTTCTTATTTGTTCATAACATGATTTTACAATATCTTTTAGAATTCTAATAATAGATAAGGCACATTTCTTTCAGTGTATAAGTAAAAAAGTATTGTGTTCGCAATTATTTCATTCTATTAATACAATAAATCCATTTATTTTAACCAGTTGTTTCATAAAATACAATTTTATTTTTCAACGTATATCTTATATTTCCTTGAAGGCTATGGATTCAATTTACATTTATTGCATTTTATCATTACCCAATTACCTTCAGCACGGTCTTCTCAACTAGTTACGGACCTAGTTTAATCCAATTTCCCTCAACGATGCAATTATACTACAGGGACTATTAAAGAACTTGAATGGATTACATTTGCATCACATATGGCTTTTAAATCAATACTAAACTGACCAGTAATTGAAATTGGTTAAGAAAATTGAGTTTAATTTTATCCTCAAGTACATATTCCAGCTCACTACGTAATGTAAAGATATAATCATCTGTGGAAATTTATTGCAAGTAAACGAGTGAATACCAGAAACAATGGTAATGAATTTGGATACAAAATGCATATACAAATCTACGAGGCTTTTCATTTAAAATAAGAACATTTTTGTTTACATCCGGCAGGAGCGAAAGTAGGTACCTACCTAATAAAACATCCATTATTTTCAGTCAGTAGAAGTGCGTTGTATGACTGAAACCACTTGTTTGATACACTGTGTATACGTCAGTTCACAACTAGGTACATATCGTAGAGAATTCTAACGAGAAAAAATGTTTAACTGAGAATACATGTCATGTATAAATGGTTATACACAAAATTATATGAAGTTTAGTATTTTTTTATTTAAGTTGCAAACACATGAAGGTTTTTCGACTTACTCTGACTACAATTTCCCTCTCTTAGACCACTGATCTTTTACCATTTATAAACAAAAATATAACTTTATTGTTCCTACAGTTTCCTAAAAAAACAGTTAACAAATTAAGTTAATAACAGGCTGTGAAAGAAATTTGATTGCTCAAACAATGGGATTTCTTATGTGCAACAGTGGTTAACGCAAATGTTCAATATGTCGTCCATTTTGCTGCTGTATAATCACCAACCGTTCCTCCAAATTGTACACAGCATTATTTAGCATTTCTGGTTGAATTACAGCAGTTTGTCCCTAATAAAGTCTTTTAAATCTTCCAGCGTTGTTAGGCGTGTTCTAAACCGTTCGGTTATGGTCAGGCGATCTTGGAGGCCATGAATTTACAAAATGTCTGCTTATAACACGTTTTTGAAAAACATCAGTTCAATATTCTTTAACTGGTCGGTAAATATACAACGGGGGTGCTCCATCCTGCAAAAAAATCATGTTTACAATTCCTTCATGCTCGTTGTGTATCTGTGGTATGGTATAAATGTGCAGATATCGTTCACCAGTAACAGTTACAGATAGGGTCTCTCCATTCTGTATCTCCCCAAAAAAGTATTAAAATATTATAGTAAGTATTAGATTAAAGTAAAATTAGATGTGTAACCGCACCAAACGGTGACTTTCTTGTCATGCAGACGACCTTCCTGAACAATTTCATGTGGATTATCTGTTGACCATATTCGACAGTTTTGAGTATTGATTCCACCATTTAGAAAGAAATGGGCCTCATTTGTCCATAAAATACGGGATAACCATTCGGGTTCAATTTCCATCTGAGCCAATATTTGTAAAGAAAAATCATACCTGACAGGAAAATGTGCATCATTTATTTCAAACAGCAGTTTAAGTTTATAGGGATACATTTTTACGATTTTGCATAAAACTTTTACAAACCGTGGTGTATGGGATTTCCAATCGTATACCGACTTTAAGGTATACCCCTTACTTTATGATGACCCCATATATTTGTTCGTAATTACTATAAAAAAAGCTGAAAATGAATTTATATCCTACCAAAATAAACAAATTGACAAAAGCATTTAATTTTTCTATTATTACACCTATTTAAAACTCTATCAAATTATATTTTACTATGGTAGTTACCTGAACTAAGGATTAAACTTAACGAGATGAGTAATTGGGGGCGCCTTCAGTATTCTCACCTTCTCGCCCCATAATTATCCCCCAGAAGCTACGGTAATCTCTGCGATTAGTTTCATAATCTCCATATCTGCGCGTTTCCGCAAAATTTGTGAATATTAATTGTTTCACGTAAGATACCGGATTTAGGTACTACATTTTAAATATATTTGAATTAGTAATCCATACAGTGCTGACTAGAGTATATCTTACCAGAATGAAATTACGTTGAATTGCAACGAAATTATTGCATTGAAAATATATTGCAATATACAAATATTACATTGAAATTTGGTAGGTGTCAACAATAGTAAAATGTTTATTTTTTGATATTAAAATGTCATCTGTAACTGTCAAAATGACAGATTTCCGCCAATTTGAACATATTGTTAATATGAAAAGGGGAGTCGTTTGATATCTCATTTTGAAGGTGTTTTTAGGCTTACTTCATCTTCAGATTTAGAGAATATTTTATTTAGCCATGTGCAAGTGCCAGCTAATTAAATTTTCCATTTTTTATTTATAATTATTCTTAAAATAAAATATTAAATTAATAATATGTCGTTCTTTCCTTACTGTTGTTTTTGTTAATAAATATGTTTTTTAATTTTTTTATTTATTCTTATTGTTTTGATATAAGTAAAAATTGAAATCATTAATGTAAAAAATAAAATTTTTCGAAAAATAAAAAAATTAATTAATTAACTGCCATTTGGAAATGGCTGAATGAAATGTTCTCAAAATTGGTGGATGATATCAACCTAAAAACATTCAAAATGAGATACCAAACCCTTTCCATAAGAAAAGAAATTCCAAAGTGGCGGCTATTTTGGCAGTTAGAGATATTATTTTAATGTAAAAACTAGACATTTTACTATTCTTTATGTCTATCAAATTTCAATGCAATATCTGGAACGGTACAAATGTTATGAAGGGGCGAAATAATAATAGAACCAATCGTTAGGTCAAGGAAATAAACAACTGCGCTACTATCGGCCTCTGTACAGCCTCAAAATGCTTTTATTTCTTTTTAATATCAAGTATGTCCTCACTGTACAATACAATTTTAAAAAGGTACAGAGACCAGCACTTCATAATTTTGTATTTACAGAGAATGTATCAGAAATTGTATAGAGTTGGCGAACCGCAAACCAAACTTTTCAGTCTTCTTTCTACCCTAGAGACAGGCGGTTTAGGTATTTTGATTTTAATAACATTCAATCCTTTGGGAATCTGTTGCCGTTTTCCATTTTGATACAGACAGATTATTACGGCGTGTAAAAGTGGATGAGCGATCTTTTGTTTACTAGTTTTCTGTGGTCTCTGCATTAGATTATAGTACAGAATATAAATTTAACTTTATTATAACCAGCTTCAAATAATTGGGTGTCTTCTGGCATTGTAATTTTTTTTAACATTATACTTACACCTGCGTAGGGCTTTTTATTTCTAATAGCACGCTTTTATAAAATAAATCTTCCAATCGTTAAAAGTAGGGCCCTAAAACAATGAGCCATAGATTCTTACAGAAAACTGTGCATAGTAATGACAGTAAAAATTTCTATTTAAAATAAAATTTAATCTATGCAAAACGAAATACACAGGTGTCAGTTCTTTCTAAACTTACAGAGTTATCAATATAAATGCCCAGAAATGTTGTTGATGAAATGTGCTTTATAGATTTTCCGTAGATTTTGAGACCGTTTTTATAGTTTGAGATTCTTGGTGTAAAATTAAGAAAACTCATTTTATTGCCATTTAAGAGTAATTTTTTATTTGGAGATTAAATCCAAGCACCCTTACCCTAAAGTGAGTGTCTTGAATTAGATTATCTAGCTCGTGACTGCAATTTAATAGTGACCAGTATTATTTGTCGAGCAATCTATTTGATTATACGGTTAAACTCTAAAGAATGCGCATTTTATCATATGAACGCCGGGTCCGTGAAGTTAGCCCCCAACTCCTGGAGTTGGACGGCACTAATCCACAGTCGGTTAGTAAGTTATTAGTAAGTATTTGTAAGCCCATTGGTAACATTTGTAAGTAAAGGGTAACCGTTTTATTTGTTATTAATTTTTAGCGGCTAACTTCTTAGCAGCCCCCAAGTTATTTATAATTGCAGTTTTTATGTTATCAGCTATTAGTAAGTTATTTGTAAGTATTTGTAAGTTGACTGTCGACATTTGTAAGTCTCTAATAAAAAAGTTATAACCAATTAATAAATGGCGGCTAACTTCTTAGCAGCCCCCAAGTTCTTTCAGAATGTTTTGTTTACCTTACCAGTTGTTAGTAAATCGTTTGTAAGTATTTGTAAGCCATCTTGCAACATTTGTAAGTCGGTTATAAAAAAGTTATAACCAATCAGTTAAATGAGGGCTAACTTCACAGCAAGCCCCCAAATTCTTTCAGAAGGTTTTGCTTACCTTACCAGTTGTTAAATCGTTTGTAAGTATTTGTAAGCTGTCTTGCAACATTTGAAAGTCGCTAATAAAAAAGTTATAACCAATCAATTAAATCAGGGCTCACTTCTTAGCAACCCTCAAGGTTTTTCAAAATATTTTGTTTACCTTGCTAGCTGCTAGTAAGTCGTTTGTAAATATTTGCAAGTGATTGCAGTTGTTCAAAATATATAGGTAGGTATGTAATAAATAATGGACCATGAATCCACGCTTATTTAAAAAAAAAATGAGGACTTAATACATTTAGATCTTATGTAGTTAAGTATGTTGTCTGTTTTCTAATGCGTGTAGCGTTTTCTAAAAAATTCGGTATACACAGCAGTACGAAAGTTAAGTTAAGCAGAGAATCACGGGACACCAAATACGGATCATTCTCTGCCTAACTGACACGTGCATTGCATTATTAAACAATAAAAAACATGAAACCAACCCATACAATAAAACTAAAATAGAAAATTGATATTAGGTACCTAAGAAAAAACTTTTTTGGAAATTTATTGTGTCACTAATCTAATTTACTACTTGTTAAACCATTATCTTTAGCTATTAGGTAACCTTGAAAAAGTCAGAAAACTCAGACGAAACGTAGGATATTTATTCAACAAATAAATTTTAGAATATTAGTGATTGTAATACTCATCACAGTCAGCAATAGGTACCGTTACAGACTGATTTGAGAACAGTATATATAAAAAATTTATACAACTACAGTCATTTATGTGACAACTTTTTGATAATGGAAAATATATAAATATTTCATTGTGAATAGTATTTAACGAAAACTAAATTAATTTGAAGGAGATGCCGAAAACAACTACTCCACTCCGACTGGCAATGCATTACTTCGGCATCTCCGCAGGAGTTGCCACATCATTCATCGAGACCAACTACCAGACACTGACGAGTTTCGCGCTTATCATGCGCTATGGCACTCTGATGAGCGCATAATAAGCGCGAAATCGGTCAGTGTCTGGTTTCAAGTAACTAAGAAAATTAACTTCTGTAACTAAGAGTAACTGGTCAATGGAGGAACCAATGCCATTAACTAAATAAAGATTATTTCAATACTATACTATTTACCGAGATGAGTCCGAAAATTTTAAAATATTTATTTTAAACAACTATTATTGTACCCAACCAACAATTAATTTAATATTGGTATTGGTTTGGTAGATATTAATATTATGTTTATAGATTTATATTTATATTAATATTATATTTGGTAGATAACCTACTCCACTATATATGAACCTTAAAGTGTTTTGAGTGAAGTAGTGATTATCTTATAATCTCTGAGTGAGGTAACTGAAAGTTACAAATATAAGAAGAATCCCCAACTAAAATGGATATGTCCGCGATTTCTAACTGCTTTTAGTGCCTTGTAGATACGTTAAGTATATGACTTATACATATGACATATGACATTTTACTTTTAGTTAGAACTAATAAGAGGTAAGCCTCTGTGGAATTGTAATGAATTTATTTAGTAATAACATTTTCATTAACAACTTACAAATGAAAAAAGTCAGCATACAAATACTAATAAATGATGTTATAATAAATACCATTAGCAATAGTTAAGGTAAACAGAAGAATGAAGTTTGCTTCACTGGATTAACTTCTTATAGCCTTACAAATGATATTGAAAGTCAGCTTGCAAATATCTACAAACGATTTACTAACAACTTACGACAAATATCCTACGTTTCGTACGAGTTTTCGGACTTTTTCAAGGTTACTTAATAGCTAAAAATAATGATTTAACATAAGTATTAAATTAGATTAGTGACAGAAGAAATATCCAAAAAGTGTTTTCTTACCTAATACATCAATTTCCTATTTTAATTTTATTGTATGGGTTGGTTTTATTCTGTTTCTCATCTTTTTTATTGTTTGAATGCAATCAATGTAGGTACGTGTGAGTTAGGCAGAGAATGATCCGTATTTGGTGTCCCCGTGATTCTCTGCTTAACTTAACTTTGCTCTCCTGCTGTGTATACCGAATTTTTTAGAAAACACTACACACATTAGAAAACAGACAACATACTATAAGATCTAAATTTATTAAGTCCTCACTTTTTTAAAGTAAGCGTGGATTCATGGTCCATTATTTATTACATACCTACCTATCTATTTTGAACAACTCCAGCGCAATAATATTTGAGTAACCTTTGTGAAATAGTTAAAAAAATATATATTGAATTAAACTTGATAAATAGGTACCTACTAAACTAGATACTTTTAACGAGATTTTGATTTTGTCATATTTTAATCTGTTAGGTATATTTCGCAAGATCTGTACCTTACGTTAGTAAAATCTTTAACTTCCAAAATAGTTTTTTTTATTTTCGACAACAACAGTAAATAAAACAAACAGGGCAAACAAGTTTCCCCGACAGAACTACTTGATAAGTAACTGTTGTATTAGGGACTTGCAAATGATGTAAACAAGACATTTACAGAAAACTTGGGAGTTGCTAAGAAGTTAGCCACCGTTTAATTAATTGGTTATAATTTCTTTATTAGTGACATGCAAATATTGAAAGTCACCTGCAAATATTTACAAATGACTTACTAACAACTGGCAAGATAAACAAAATATTTTGAAAGACCTTGAGGGTTGCTAAGAAGTGAGCCCTGATTTAATTGATTGGTTATAACTTTTTTATTAGCGACTTGCAAATGTTGCAAGACAGCTTACAAATACTTACAAACGATTTAACAACTGGTAAGGTAAGCAAAACCTTCTGAAAGAATTTGGGGGCTTGGTGTGAAGTTAGCCCTCATATAATTGATTGGTTATAACTTTTTTATTAGCGACTTACAAATGTTGCAAGACGGCTTACAAATACTTACAAACGATTTACTAACAACTGGTAAGATAAACAAAACATTCTGAAAGAACTTGGGGGCTGCTAAGAAGTTAGCCGCCATTTATTAATTGGTTATAACTTTTTTATTAGAGACTTACAAATGTCGACAGTCAACTGACAAATACTTACAAATGAGTTACTAATAGCTGATAACATAAAAACTGCAATTATAAACAACTTGGGGGCTGCTAAGAAGTTAGCCCCTAAAAATTAATAACAAATATAACGGTTACCGTTTACTTACAAATGTTACCAGTGGACTTACAAACACTTACTAACCACTTACTAACCGACTGTGGATTAGTGCCGTCCAACTCCAGGAGTTAGGGGCTAACTTCACGGACCCATGAACGCCTGCTGATAAGTTTTACATAATAATAATAATAATAATAATAATAATAATAATAATAATAATAATAATAATAATATAATAATATCTCTACCCCTCATTCTAATCCCAAGAAAGTCTGAGACTTGTGTGGGAGAGAGGGCGGAATATTATTATTTCGCGGGCCGCATTTGCGTCTCAGGAACGACTTACGTTGGTAGGCCCTAACCACCATTCAGTGCTGGAATGAGGGAAACCTGGAAAACCTCATTAGTTAGGGCGACAAGTCAAACATCAACTGATTTTAATCTCTCACATTAACACCAAGTTGACATTCTTCCCATCCTAAGCCATCACCAGGATGGTTGCCAAACCATTCCTGCGAATAAGCCTTGATCTACGAGTAAACAATTTAATTAAAAATTGTTTGGTGGAATGGGAATTAGAACCCACGACCTCTGGGTTGAGCGATCGACGCTAAGTCCTGAGCCACCGTCCTGATATACTTCCCATGCTACTACTGTAGCATGGGAACGAAAAATATAGAAGAATGAGTCAAGAAATACTCAAAAGTACAATTCTTTAGGTACAAAATGCAATATTTCTTTTTCAATATAGTCCCCGTCTACACTGAAACATTCCTCCCAGTGAGAGATATGTTTTTGTATTCCGTCAATCGAGAATTTTTGAGTCATTCTCGGATCCAAGTGGCAACAGTTACCTCTTCACCTCATCGTCACTAGTGTGATGATTGTCCTTGAGATCCCTCTTGAGCCGAGGAAAGAAGTGGAAATAGTTCTTCTTTCTTCTTTCTCTAGCTCTTGTCCACAACTTAAAAAATTCGAAACGCAAATCTCAGCGAAGAAACTCCTCTTGACGGTATTTTGGAAAGCCAAACGTCTTTATGTGACTGAATATCTGGAGACTGGGAAAACTGTAAATGCTATATTCAGACGTTAAGACACCTCAGAAGACAAAGTAAAAAAATATTCATAATGGCGGCAATCTGCCTGTCATAGAGTATGTCGCGTTCGAAATACGACAACTCCCATAATCTTACATGACATTGAGCGACCTTCACACATTGCGCTCGCCACATAAGATGTTCTTCATAAACTACGGTTTAAGCTTACTCCGCAACCGTCGTACTCCCCGGATTTGGCTCCTTGCGACTTCTACTTCTTTCCTTACCTTAAGGAATCTTAAAAGAAGGCAATCATTACATCACCGATGTAACGATGAGGTGGCTGTGGCCACTTAGAATCAAGCAAAACCACCAGAATTGTCATTATACATTGTCGGAATGCAAAAATTTGTCACATGATGAGAGAAATGTATCATTGTAAACGGTGCCTAAACTGAAAAATAAATATTGCATTTTGTTGCTTATTTTTATGCAGTTTTTGTTTTATTCTGATATGTCTTTTCGATTCCATGCTACGGACTTGTGTGTAAAATTTAACAACCCGCCCTGGTATTAAAATATTTTATTTTATTTCGATAAATCTTAAATAATACTCTATAATGAAGGTTACACTGAATAATGAAGTTCATGTTCGCAAAATTATCCACAATGCCAAAACTATAAGAAATAATGCTAACTTCCGGGGCGTATCTCTTGCGTTTGATAAAACCCCTAAGCAGGTGGCCTACTACAAAACTATCAAGCAGCAGCTTGATCAAAGGCTAGCATCGGGAGAGACGAATCTTAAAATAAAATATCAGAATGGTAATCCGAAAATTGTACATTTAAACTAAGTGCGCCCAGCAGTAACTATTCGCCTCTGTCACTGTACTACCAAAATGTGGGAGGTATGCGTAGTAAAGTGCTGGAGTTTTTTTGTAGTGCTTCCCAAGCGGAATTCGACATTATCGCTATCAGTGAGACTTGCTGCAAGGTGACATTCTAGATGCCGAATTATTTCCACAATCCTACACCGTCTTTAGATCTGATAGACGCTTGCAAGCTACAAATACATCGCGTGGTGGGGGAGTCCTTTTAGCAGTTAAAAATGATATTGTTACTGAACGTTTAGATTTGTCAACAGTGTCTGATGCTCTACCTTTAATTGATATAGTGGCTTGTAAAGCTACTATTAATTCCGTTGTAATGTATGTGATTGTTATATATATTCCACCCACGTTACCTGTAATTGATTATGAACTTTTATTTGATTTGTTAGAGCGAGTTGAGTGTATATCTTACAAAACTATTATTCTTGGTGATTTTAATATCCCTAAATATAGTAATGATTTGACAAATGATGATAATAAAAGTTTACTTGCTAACAATTTTTGTACTTTCATGAATTTAATTCAATATAATCATGTAACTAATTGCAATGGTAGGCTTTTGGATTTAATATTGTCAAATATGTTCTGTAAAGTGGAACGTGATAACGCTCCACTCTTGCTAGAGGATAGACATCATCCACCTCTTATTATAACATGTAGCATTAATGCATTGAGACAATGTGATTTAGAATCAGACTTTAGTCAAAATTATAATTTTCGTAGAGCTAATTATCCTGATCTGTACGGATCAATGATGAATACAGATTGGTCCTTCCTAAGCGCATATGATGATGTCACTGAAGCTACAAATGCATTTTATTGCAGGTTATACAGTATATTGGATCAGCATGTACCGAAATATAGGGAGAAATCATGTTATAGGTATCCACGTTGGTATAATTTAGATATCATTAACAACATAAGACTTAAATACGAACATCGTGAAAGGTATAGGTTAACACAGTCACAACTTCATTTGCAAGAATTTAAGAGGCTTAGATCAGTAATAAAACAACAAATTAAGTCAGCTTTTAATAATTACTTAAATCTAGTACAACAATCTATTTCTTCTGATTCCCAGCAGTTTTGGTCTTACATTCAAACTAAAAAGCAAACCAGTAGAATACCTGGCAAAATGAAAAGGGGAGATATTGAGTATAATACACCATCTGATATTGTCAATGGTTTTAGTAACTTTTTTAGTGATGTATATTCGCCACATTCTAGGAATGATGAAAATCTACCCATAGTTTATGACACTGGGGATTATATAAATATTACTAACATTTCTTGCCAAGAGATCACAGTGGCCATAAAAAAACTTAATAACAAATTGACTTCCGGACCAGATAAAATTCCATCATTCTTTGTTAAGGACTGTGTAGGAGTCTTGTCTACACCTCTTCAAATATTATTTAACTTGTCATTGAAAACTGCGACGTTTCCAAGCAAATGGAAAATGGCTAGAATATGTCCCATTTTAAAGAATGGAGATTCTAGTGATATTGAAAATTATCGTCCAATTGCTTTACTCTGCAATTTTGCGAAGGTCTTTGAGATTGTCTTGTGTAATCGTGTCTACTCTTCAGTAAAAAATTACATATCAGAATTCCAGCACGGCTTTGTGGAGAAACGGTCAACTGTATCCAATTTAGCATCTTTCACGCAGTTTGTTTCAGAAGCCTTAGATTTGCAAGGCCAGGTGGATACGATTTATACAGACTTCTCGAAGGCCTTTGATCGGATAGATCACAGCATATTATTGCAGAAGTTATCTTGGTTCGGACTCAGCGTTCCCCTGGTCAATTTATTCTCTTCGTATTTGTCTGACAGACAACTGTTTGTCTCTTGTCACGGGTATGAGTCCAATTGTTTTACTGCAACATCGGGAGTACCGCAGGGTTCGAATTTAGGACCCCTACTCTTTCTTTTATTTATAAATGACCTTGCATTACAACTATCTAGCCGTAAATTACTTTTTGCAGATGATTTAAAACTTTTTCTGAACATCAATAGTACCGAAGATTGCAAATTCTTGCAACAACAGTTAACGATTGTCGAGAATTGGTGTATATTGAACAGGCTCCAGCTAAATGCGTCTAAGTGTAAAGTTGTATCATATTCTCGGAAATCAACGCCAATTGAATACAGTTATGTAATAAATGAGAATTGTTTATCACGTTGTGAATCTATTAAAGACTTAGGCATAATTTTTGATACAAAGCTCAGTTTTGCTGAACACATAAATGCAACTGTAAATTCAGCAATGAAAATGTTGGGATTCATAATTCGTAACTGTAAACAGTTTACTAATATTGAGGCTTTAAAAACATTATACTATTCGTATGTTCGGTCAAAACTAGAGTACGGGTCATTAATTTGGTACCCAGTCTATGTTATCCACAAACAGCATATAGAGATGGTGCAGAGAAAATTTTTAAAATTTCTATCTTTTAGAGCTCATGGTTACTATCCGCCGCGAGGATTTGATCATAATACATTGCTTCTCAATTTTGATTTTCATAGCCTGGAAGCAAGACGTAAAACTATATCTGTAGTTTTCTTATACAAGTTAATACATAATGGCATCGAATGTTCGTCTTTGTTATCAGCATTAAATTTCCATATCCCCAGATTACATGCTAGACAACATGTGATATTCAGCAGCACCACACCGCACACTAACATTCTATTGAAGTCTCCAGTGCATGTTATGTGCAACAATGTAAATAAAGTCGCGCCAGTATGCGACATTTACTGTTGTACTATTTCTAAGTTGCGGAGTGTAGCGTTGGCACAGTTCAGCTCATGATATCTGCATCTATCTGTGTAGCTGTCACTTTTTTTAATTTTTAATTGTGATTATGTTATATGTAAGCAATCTTATGTTTTTTGTTGTTTTTTGCTTTGTTTGTTATTTTCTTAAAATTATATTATATGCTTAAAATTGTATTTACTTACCTCTTTATTATGTATTTATACGATATATTGATAATATGTAATGTGTGCTAGATATTTTATTATACTGTAATTTTAATTTGTCCTGTTATTGGGTTTTACCTGTTGGGCAATAAAGTCTTTATTATTATATTATTATTATTATTATTATTATTATTATAGCTTAAGTGTACAGAAAAATTAGGTGATGTTTCAAAATTCTGTCGTAAAACATTTACGATCGCTTTTTTATAGACCGTTCGACTTCGATACGATTTTACTTGCCATAAAAACTTATCCAATAAAGTTAATAAAAGTTATATCATTAATGCAAGAAGAAATTTCTTTATTAAAAAACATTGAATAAACCCATACTCTGAAAGGTGCTTGAAAAGAAACATGTACAAATACAACAATAAAAATGAATAACATATATTTAAATGGTTTAATACGGCTTAAACTTCTAAGGATAAACAAAAAAAATTGTTATATTTATTTATGTTTAAATACACTTACTTATATTATAAATACACAAGCATATGATATGGGAAAAAACTTAACAACTTAAGGGGAAAAAATATGTTTTCATGAAATACTAAACTCCAGGAGATACAATAACAGTATAGGGACATATCGGAGCATAAAATGATCTGCGTCTAGCTAAGTGAGGAGATATTTAACCAAGGTCCGTAGCACAGAAATCAGCTACGACGAGAGACCAGAATATATAAACCTTTCCACTAGGTATATGTTACTATTTGCTCATCTAAAAATAGAAACAGCAGAAGCAATTTTCATTAAAAAAATATCAGTCGATTATTTTGAACAGTCAATATTTTCTGAATTTGTAGTGCACAAATAAAAATAGACCCTGTATATCATCTGACGGTATATTTATTAAATCGTTTCACACACTTCTATTCTGTTCACTTCTGTCTGTGGATCCACATAATATAATCTAAACAATGTCAACCTGAACAACATAAACATGTGTTGTAATTGTATTTACATAATAGGTATATCAAGTTAAATGCGCGCGCTTATCATCAAATCATGAAATAGTCATTACCAGGTTGATGTGACTGAATACCAGTTGGTCAAAATGTCTTTTCACCGTGGGTCGCTTTGAATTATAAAACTTTTTATTCATAACTGTCTATAAGAATCTACTTTAATATTTTTTAACTTCTATAGAAGTACTGTTTGTGAAAAGTTTGTCGAAAATGATTTGTGGCAGAGCTCTATGATTGATGAAAAATTCTTCTGGGAATATTCCCCCTTGGCAAGAAAGCAAATTTCTAAAGTTTAACAAAAGGAAAGAAAAACCTTCACGCACTTCATACCCCACTTGCAGCGTTTAAAACTGTTGATTTTGTTTTTAATTTACAGATGGTATACTTATTCCCAGAGCAATTTTACATGAATAATGGAGTGTTTATTTATATTTCATTAACTACTGCTGATTTTTGCATTTCATTTAATATTTCACCAAATTCAGATAAACCAACAAACAAAATTATTATATCTGCGTGTTGCTTTTACCGAGCCTAGGTTGGTTTTGATTTTAAATCCATTGCACAGATTATATTTTTACACAGATTGTATTTTTATTTATAAATGTATGGCAACCGTATGTCTCATTCTGTTTATCACTAAATAAAACGACAAATATTCACTGTAGCCTAGTTTCATTCAAGAAGTGTCGACATAATATTTTATTGTAAATGTAAATCTCTTTCTTGGAAAGCCATTACGGATATAGTAAAGTACAGCAGTCAGCAAAATATTTGGCGACGGAACTACTGAATTTAATATATAGTGATATTGTATAAAGCAATACCAGTTTTCATTAGTTTACTAGCTATTCTGGATGAGCTACAGCATATCTAGAGGAAATTATAATGAAAAACTGTAAATTCAACTGTTATTTATACTGCCATAAGTAATAAATTATTTAAACCTTCATGGAATACTTGGTTTTGTTTCTATATTTTTAATAGTAGTGCCGTGGAAACTATGACAAATAACCATTTAGAGGACTTTTTGAATTATTTACCACTATTTAGCGAGTCAAAATACGGTGACACTGAAAAATTTCTTCTAAAAACATTGTGTTCAAAAATAAAAGATGAAAAATATACAAATATTCTGTCGACAGGCAGGAGAATGAAAGGTAAAATAACTTCGTAAATAATACGCATTAAAAAGAACATAGATAATTCGTTTTTTTAAATAATTGTATTCATTGTCGACTGTCGACAATTGGCGACTCTCAAAAAGAATTGTCGACTCTCAAAATGAATTAGGCGTCATAATCAATAAAAATCTGACTTGGACAGACCATATATCGCATATTTGTAAAGCCGCTAATAATATGTCATTCCTTCTAAAACGATCTTTTGTAAATGTGTCTTTCGAAACCTATATCAGACTCTATAAGACACATGTGAGACCTATCTTAGAATACGCCGGCAGTGTATAGTGTCCTAAACTAGTGAGTGATAAAAATAAACTTGAAAATGTTCAACGTCTAGCTACTCGGTTGCCTTTTGGTGTTATTCGTCCTTCGTACGAAGAAAGACTTTCTAGGGCCAAGCTGTCTACATTTGACCGCCGCAGACTTCGAGGTGACCTTATTACAACATATCGCATCCTTAAAAACGACTTTTCTGTGAGTTTGTCTAATTTGTTTATACTGAACGCTGAGAGTCGTTTACGGGGCCACCATTTAAAATTAAAAAAAGAAAACTTCAAAACTAAAACTAGACAGTCTTTCTTGAGTAATCGTGTATTCATCACCTGGAACAATTTACCTGAAAATACGGTTATGCTCCAACTACAAATTATTTTAAAAACCATATTGATACTTTACTATGACCTGTATCAACCTTTTCCTTTTTTTTTGTATAACTTTTGAAATTTCACTAATCATTATATCCTTTTGTTTTTTCTCCTCAAATGTTATTATATCTAATACCTGTTGTAGCATAAGTAGTTGTTTTTGTAGAATTAGCCATTTTATTACTTTTTATTGACAATCGTTATTCTTTTTTTGGGCTTTATAGGATTTTTTTTTCCTCTGCCCTTACTTAATGTTAAATAAATAAATAAATAAATAAATAAATAAATAAATAAATAAATAATACAAGGAGGTTCACAATATACTTGTAATGGAGAAACTTTTAAGGAATTTCATGGTTGCTATGAATTTTAATATGGCTGTTAGTCTATCATGAGGTTTAAAACTGTTTTAAATTAGTTTTAAAACAGTTTTAATAATTTACAGATGGTGCTAAATTTGTCGGCGAAACGCGCGTCGAGTGCAGTATAGTGTTTTGGTGTTAAGTGAAAAACTACGTCGTGTTAAATAAACCCCCGTATATTAAAATATTTAGGAAAACGCTATAGGTACATGTAAACGAACTGAGTTTGTGGAAATTCCTGTTCAGAAGTAGCTTCAATCTGTGTCAACATTCCTAGGAAATGTTATTTGCTATTGGGAAACCGTTGTTGTTGATGATGGTGTCAATCTAACTTATAAGCGCTAACCAATGATAAATGACCGTCGAATACATCTTCGGCAACATTACGATAAATAACATGAACTATTTATGCGACTGTCTCAAGGCTTTTACCACAAAAATCATTGTTTTTGTTGCAAAAATCTTAAAAACCACTTTCTTCGAAATTGAAGTAATGGTAAAGGAGAGTCGACTATTAAAATAAGACTATTAAATAAGGATTCGTAGAAAGAAACCCTCGAAATGTAATTTCTTAACTTAAGTGCTTCTGGATGAACCTGAAATCGAATTAAAAGTTCGTGTTTGACTTTCTGTTAAAGTAGATTCACATAAATTTGGTTTATTTCATTAATTATATGGCAATTTTCACTTAGAGAAGTCATGATTAACTTAAACTTTAAACCTTTGTAAGCGAACGGCATTATTAGTTGAAAACAACCCCCTAATCAGGATTGTTACTTTTAAGCCAGAAAAAAAATGATAAAAAAGGTTTAAAACTTTTTTATCATTATACTCGATCGATAGTATATAGCGGGTGCAATACATATTATTCTTTTTAGTTTGGGTCTTATTCTGTTAGCGCAGCGGATACACTGAGAGAAAGATTTTGTAGTAATACCCAGTATACTTTGTTGATTTGACCAAAAGGCAAATTTGAATGCAGGAAAATAAATATCTACGTAATTTGCTGTTTGATTTGTTTCCTAATTTCGTTTGTTGCAATTTTATTATTTTGATACTATAACCAAAATATTATAAAACTCCGATCCCTAGATTTTGTTATGACGACCGAATAACCATTTGTTTCAATTTATCATTTGGCAGTTACAACGAAAGCTTCTATAGGAACAGAATTGATATCAGTTTAATTGATTTGATATTTGGTATCAGTTATCAAGTCTGCTGTTCATATATCTTACCATAAAATTAAATGAAAAGGACTGTAAAATGTCAGTTTATGTATGCGTACTAATTATTATCGGTGTTGTTGACTAATTACGGATTTTGATAGGTTAAAATCTTTCCATCAAACTAAGACCAAGATAAACACTTTTTACTGCATCATTACATCTGAAAGTTGTGTCACATAAGAAGAACTTTACGTTAATAAAGTACAGATCATTATTACCAAATATGTAGTCTATACAAAAAATAATTGGGTTACGGTCAAGTATCAATAGGTTACACTGTTTCATGAAATATTTTATAAAATAATACATATATGTTTTTATGGATTTATTTCTTAAAAATAATATAATATACTTATTTAAACAAGAATGTATACAGCCTTATTCAGAATTTATCTCTAAAACTTTGAGGATATGTGCATCCTTAAATAAGAAATCGATATCACCAAAAAAATTTATAATAAAAGGCTTAGGATTTCCCGTAAACAATGTTTAAAGTTATACCATTATAAAGGACTACGTAGCTGGGCAACTGTACTTCAACACATCTGATACTTTTCTACCACATTCCTAAGAATGTGATAAAAAAAGTAAACACGTTTTTGTCTGAAACGCCTGGTTAAAACTTGCGTTTACAAGATCAGCAACCAGGAGGAACATTCGCTTTAGTGCGGCAAAATTGGATAAGGCGTGCCCAAAATTGTGTACAAGTCGAGGAAAATTATTTCGAAAAGCTTTTGTAACAAGGCATGTGCAAATTTTTTATAAATTTCATGTTTCTAATACCTAGTAATCAAGTAGCGCAATTCTTCAAAATTAGTATAACAAAATTTTATTCATTTTAAAGACACGTCACTTTGGTCAGATCTATCTATCTTTAAGTTTATTTTAAAGTAAAAACGCTGCAAATCTTCCGAAGTTTCTTTCGTGCTAGCCAGCTTGCATTGTCAGTCCCAAGGTCACTCCATTACAGTGGAATAGTATCCAGCGGCGTGCAATGAAAATTTTTAAATAGTTTTAAGACCCCGCCAAAAATGTTTTTTTTGCACTACCACATTTGTACATGTATGTTGAACATCCCCAAATTTTATTATGGATAAGTTCTGAATAACCCTGTATAGATGAAGTCTCCAGAAAGAAGCTAGCTTATTTGGTGTAGCTATTTCTTAGTATTATATACCTACCCACGCTCAGCTGTGTTTCTTTTTGCCAACGCCACTGGTTTTCTTGATGTCCAACTCTAATTCATGGGAGGGCCTTTGACCGATTAGATATGACGTCATATACCAACGTCTATAGAATGAAACGATCACAATTCTCCCACAGACAAGGCGGACATAATAAAACTGAGTTTGGTTTTATTTTCAGTTTCATTTGGTGTATAATACATAGAGGAATCCATGTTTGCATACAAAAACAGTTGATGTCCGTTACAAAATATTTTTTATTTTATAGTCCAGAGTTATGTGTTATTTTAGTTCAGCCCATAAGCCCTGGACAGCTATTTGTTTGTATTTGGGAATGTTATTATTGAGGTTATTATAATACTTGATCATACAGCGTGTACATTTAACGTGCGTGCCTATATAGTAGTTCATGGAAAATAATCATTAAAATGTTTCAAAAGCCACTTTGTTTAAATATTGAGCTTCTCGCATCAGGGTTTATCCATATGCTATCTTTGAATAAATAAAGAAGTGCTTGAAATACTTCTTGTTATATCGGAAACTGACATCAACTTTCTAATTTTAAATTGAACACCCTCTATATTTTTGATTTACTTATTTGTATACAAAGCGCTCCCTCATGAATACAGAATTGATGGATGTATCTGTAACAATAAAGAAGATTTGACCGAAAGTGTATTGAGCAAGTAGTGTACTAAACAAAGACCTTTTAGCATTCTTTTGGATGTATCTTTCTTGCTGTTATAGGTAAATCCATTAAGCTCTATATAAATATATTCCCGAGAGAACTTTGTTGTTAAGATTTGAAAAAGCAAAAGTTTGTAATAAGTAAGAAATGTATATATCTACCTAGTTTACGGTTGAGTTCAAAATTTTATATATCAAACCCTATATGACTGAACACCTCATTTATGCACTTGCAATATTTTGTATTTTTTATGTTACAATTAGTTAACCAGAACGTAAAAACTTTCTATTTAAATTAAATGCTAACTTCGTGACGTGACAGATAACAGTTTGTGACAGCGCCTCTAAAGGGCAAGTTTTTTAATTCATCAATTGCTTATGCGCAAATCTATCTAACTAAATAGTTATCTATCGATAACTATTTCCCTCTCTTTTCTTCGTCAAAGGAATAAAAGAGATAGTAAAACATTGATGGAATCCATGGATGAATTTAAAAACTCGCCCAAAGACACTGCGCCTCCGGTTGGGCTAAATTTCTATTAATTTCACTTGTTTGTTTCGTCGGATATTTGTGACAATTTTCTATATACAGATTTCGGACTCCTATTTGCTTTATTTCATGCACAGACTACAGATTTCTTTGTTTCCTTTTCCACCAATTTCAAAAGCTAGCGGTAATAAACGAACAGTGACGTCATAATCCTTGTAGTGAATTTGCGCTGGGAAACGCTGGGAAATTTGAAAACGATAGGGCGCATAATTCTACATATATTAGACTTATCTTATGACATGTATGAAATATTTCATGAGTTCCCATAAGATGCGGATGATATATGTTTTGACCAAACTGAAATACTTTTTTCTGTATTAATCATATCCCCTAAACGAAATATGATGTATGAGGTTGAATTATAGCAACACATCGTATTTGTCAAACTAACAATGTGCTCTATCGCTGTGCCTCCCTCATGGTCAAGAAACACAAACATCTGGTTGCAGCATTTCTCCTACCCCAGGGCATTAGAAAGCTTCCCCTGACGGTGCTGGCCTATGCGCATAGCACGGGTCTCTTCCAATAGCTCTCGACTAGCGGTAGGTACGATGGGTCGAAAGGCCTGAGTGCTGTAGGTAACCGCGCCGCTTTCCAACAACTAACAAAGTTTGAAAAAATGTAAATTTTTAATTAAATGTTTTTTAGATTGTGTAAAATGATAAGGTATTTTCACTGGATATTTTAAAAACATACATTGATATACAAAAATATCAATGTGTACAGCATTACTGTTATTAATGGAAAATTCGTTAATAAAACGACATTTTGGACACAATATTAATAAATCAGAAAAAACAACTTGGGGAATTTGGTAGCCTGTATAAAAATGTGCAAGATGATCCTGAAAGGTTTTACAGATACTTTCGAATGAGTGAATATACATAGATCAAAATCTACAAGTTTACAATAGATGTTTAAATACAAACTGAGTTGTCCTCTATCCAGACTCTTAACGACTCTCTTGGTCACTCCTGCTATGTGCACACTCCATCAAAATTTTATGACTTGTATTTCCTGCCTTTTCCGCAAAGTTTGGTCACGCTCGGTCCTGCTTTGTATGTGCACTTCAACTTAGATGTCAGCCAACATTGCAAACAAATCTTGACTAAAAGTACAGGCATATATACATATTGTAGTGTAATATGTAGACACTTGTAGAATCCAGGTGTAGTAATGCTGGAAATAGATAATAAACACCCTTTATATTCGAACATTTTTTGTAAAATACTGCTATAGGGAAATTTTGCGCATTTTAAAAATTTTGCTACTTTTGAAGGTCATTAAGGATGAAAAACTATAAAAAGCGGAATAGTCCATACGTAATGGTACATTCGAAAATTTTGTAGAATGGAAAATGCTTTTATATGAAACCATTTTTTTTTTTCTTTAATGTAAGTGAAGGAAACCTAGAACAGATTTATTTGTTATTTTACCCCGTAAAAGTGTCAGTATCAATGTAGTTAATGTGTCTCTCTATAAGTACTTATTCTGAAAGTTCTACAACTAGTTACTAGTTTAGTTCTCTAACAAAAGATATCTCATAGACACAAACTTTCAACTTGGTTTAGCTTCACTTATATCTCCGCGAATTCCTGTCTAGTAGATGTAAAGTTTGCCAAATGGATATATAAAGTCGTTGTTGTTCAATATTTAGTGTAACAAAGCGCCTGTAAATGTTCTACAGGAGGTAATAGGATGTTATTTTTAATCTTTAGTGTTGTATGTACCTACTACCTATGTCTTTACTTGATTTTACGAATGTTCTCATAATACGAAGTACCTAGTTGTATAAGTTTAACAAAATATTATACATAGTTTGTAATAAAAAACATTCAATATAGTCTTCAAACGTATTCAATAATGTACAAAATCTTCAATAAATTATAAGGAAATCATTTTAAACATAAGAAATTATAATGGGTTCTATATCTGAAACTTTCCCATTATGTACATAATTTACCATCCACCTTTTTGTTTAATAGTATGTAAGTCTGCACCATCCAATTAATATAGTAAATTTAAAGAGACACCTCGAAATTCTTCTACTTTTCAAAATGAAAGAGAAAATCCAAAATTCATATCCAGGTATTCCATACGATCCTCGTTTCACCCGTGGTTTTGGTTAGGTTTTTAAATATATAGATATGTCAGAGGTTTATTCATCGGGAAATAAACTACAACGTCTAGGCAATCCAAAGGACAAAATAGAAACAAAAGAAAGGTTCACACCAAAGGTTACAAACCCTTTCAATACCACCTAATTGTAAGTATTTTGGCTAACTATAAATATTGCAGATCTGAAAATTTAGTATTAAATAAACCGAAATGTTAACGTGACCATTTTAGCATCTGCTTGTAATTATATTTTATCTATCATCTACTATGCATCTCTTTGTTATTTTATAAGCTGAAATAGAAATCAATAAAATTTGGTAGTCGATTCAAAGCCAGGAAAGACCCATCTCATGCTGGTTTTGACAGAATTTCTGACGAATTATTGTTTTTCCTAACATTCGAATCCCCCAGTCTCATGATAAATAGATGAGAGAATCCAATAGATAGAGGCCTACACAGCATGAGTTTTGGAGAGTATTTCTTCTAGTCGTATTACTGCGTTGTGTAACTTACTTAGACAAAAACCACTTACGCTTCACCAACTTTGGCTTTTTGGCACAAATATTCGCGACTATACAGGGTGGTTACGTAATTCCATATCGCAACTAAACTTATTACTTTTATTGGAACGATGTTCTCATGGAACTTGAAAGATTCGTAATCATTTCAATATTGCATTCTACATTGAAACCTCATCATTAGAGAAAAAATTTATATTTTATTATATAGTCTGTCCATAAAGTAACCCCCCCTGCTAACTTTTGAACGAATCGAGTTAGAGAGTTCTAACAAAATACAGGGTGAATCATGTAAAATGAAGTTGATTCTGACGATAAATTCGATTCTTCAAAATTGAAGATGGCGCCACGGGCGCTGTCTACTCAATTTTTTTAAATGGCAAAGTGCGCCGTGTTGCACCTCATTTAAAAGATAATTCAATTCTCTACTTTCTCGTTTTTGAAAAATAACAATCGAGTTAGCCGTTCTCTAGTTACAAGCGTTTCTGTTTCTAATCTGATCTATGAATAAAATGTTAATTAATATTTTAATACAACAAATTTTGAACAAATATTTATTAAAACAAAAAATAAAAGAATTAAATAAGTTGTTCAAAATGTTGTCCATTGACTTCTTTGGCACATAAAAAGTCTACTTTGAAATTCTGGCCTGACATTTCCTAAAATTTCTGCAGGGATATTTCTACACATATGTGTTAGACGTTGCTGTAGTTCGTCGATGTTTACTGGAGAAGTTCTGTTCACTTTTGACTTCAAATATGCCCATAAGAAAAAATCAAGAGGAGTTAAGTCCTGGGAACGAGCCGACCATTCTATCGGGCCCCTTCTGCTAATCCATCTGCCTGGGAAATGGTTATTTAAAAAATCGGTAACAGGTGCATAGGAATGAGGTGCCCCCCCATCGTGTTAAAATACAATACTTTGAATGTTATTGTCTGCTATTCTTTCTATCTTTGGAAAAATTTTTACCCGCATGATTCTTAAGTACCGCCCTCCTCTTAAATTTTCTCTTAAATCTATCAAATCAAATAGCTTAAAAAATTAAGAAAAAACCTGTAGACACTTTCAAACACTCTTAAATTAAATGCTAAACTACTTTCTCGAACTTTATGGACGTTTCAGTGACAGTGGCAAGAGAGACAAGGAGACTTGATAAAAGCAAAATTTTTAAATATCGTTAATACAAACGCTTGTAACTAGAGAACGGATAACTCGATTGTCATTTTTCAAAAACGAGAATGTAGAGAATTGAATTGCCTTTTAAATGATGTGCGACACGGCACACTTTGCCATTTAAAAAAATTGAGTTGACAGCGCCTGTGGCGCCATCTCTGAATTTGAAAAATTGAATTTATCGTCAACATCAACTTCATTTGACGTGATTCACCCTGTATTTTATTAAAACTCTCTAACTCGATTCGTTCAAAAGTTAGCAGGGGGGGGGGCTACTTTATGGACAGACTGTATTTTATAAATGTAAGATAATTCAACCGAAAATCTAAGAATTTTCTTTAAATAACTTCACACACTTCGTCTGAGCTAAACACTGTACGCATATAAAGATTTTTAAAATATTTTCGATTCTAAATAAGATATTGAAAAGCACTAAAACAATCTTTAGCACTTATCTCTCTTATATGTTAAGGATTTTAAAGTGTATCCCTTGGTAGAACCCAATCTGAGAAAATAAAAAACGACTTTATGTTTAATGAGATGCGTTGTTCAGATTCGATATTCAATATAATTTCATTTTCTTGGACAAAATAAAAATCCAGTCTATCGGTCACAAAATAGTATATTTAAGTTACTAAGAGTAGAAGGCCAATATTATTTGTTGAGCTCCAGCTCACACTCTGGTGTGAACTGGGCGAAACACATAAAGAGCTTTATACTCCGAGTGACATATATAATTTTTTCTTCAAGCAGCAACATTAAAGCCATATTTCTTCAGACATTTATGCTTGTATAAAAAGCGATCTGACGCAACGTCAAATTTCAATCTGACAGCTCTGAGAAATCATGGCTACATGACTCTCTTTTTAATCCGTTGTTATACTTTTACTTTTTTGTACCAGTACAAAAATGTGAATATTTCTTTACTAGTAAAATAATAGGCCTTTTCTATAGAACGTCTTTCGTAATATAATGTTACTACTATTATTTGCTTGAAGAAAGCATATAATACTATATAAAAAATATATATACAGGGTTATTCAGAACTTATCCATAATAAAATTTGGGGATGTTCAACATACATGTACAAATGTGGTAGTGCTAAAAAAAATTTTTTTGGCGGGGTCTTAAAACTATTTAAAAATTTTTCATTACACGCCGCTGGATACTGGTCCACTGTAATGGAGTGACCTTGGGACTGACAAAGCAAACTGGCTAGCAAAAAAAAAAACTTGGGAAGTTCTGAGAGTATACCGACACCCGGCGCAAAAAAGATGTGCAGCGTTTTTACTTTAAAATAAACTTAAAGATAGATAGATGTGACCAAAATGACGTGTCTTTAAAATGAATAAAATATTGTTACACTAGTTTTGAAGAATTGCGCTACTTGATTACTAGGTATTAGAAACATGAAATTTATAAAAAATTTGCACATACCTTGTTACAAAAGCTGTTCGAAAAACGGTGTTGGAAGTGATTTCGTTGAATTGCGTGCGGATTTTCGAGTGCCCAAACATGTGTATTGTGAATGTTGTGTATTCTATTTCGAGTGAACAAAGCTTCATCTGTAACTAGTACATCAGCAGTAAATTGGGGATTTTCGGCATTTTGCTGCAACAACCACTCACAAAATCTAACTCGTAATTAATAATCAACTCAGCATTACTGTACACAGGAGCCATTTTGAAAATTTTACAATTTAACACTCCTGCGATATATAAAACACCCGCACGGCGAGAACGACACACATGTTAACCAGGCGTTCCAGACAAAAACGTGTTTACTTTTTTTATCACATTCTTAGGAATGTGGTAGAAAAGTATCAGATGTGTTGAAGTACAGTTGCCCAGCTACGTAGTCCTTTATAATGGTATAAATTTATACATTGTTTACGGGAAATCCTAAACCTTTTATTATAAATTTTTTTTGGTGATATCGATTTCTTATTTAAGGATGCACATATCCTTAAACTTTTAAAGATAAGTTCTGAATAAGGCTGTATAAAGCGTATAATATATTTACCTCCCAATAAATAAATTATTTTTTATCCTACACTGTCAGAAAATCATATTTTCGTGAGCCTTAGCGGCGCGAAAGTAGGAATTTTCGCGGCTAGGCGCGAAAATTTTTTAACTTTTCTGTCAATAGGTTGCGCCTCCATTATCTGTCATCGTAGCGTCATTTAATTTCGCATTATAATGTAATTTTAAGTAAACACGTCATTATTGTTACCATTAATTATTAAACAATGGACGGGACAAGTATCCCGGAGACATTTCAAGCTTCTGAAAGTGATGAAAGCATGGAAGAAACTGTATGGAAACTTCACTTGTCAGAGAACCTCCAGAAGTGACATATCATCAAGAACATCATGATTTAATTTCAACAACAGTTTTAGAACAAGCTCGGTTATTGAGTTTATGTGAATAAGGTATTGCCTTTGCTGATTGCACATTCATAATCCTGTATTTAATATCAATATTTCCAAGAACTAATTTTTTTTGTAAATTATTTATTGTTATAAAAAACTTTTGAAGTTTATGATTTTTTTCTTGTGTAGGATAAAAAATGTTGTGTGCACCACGGCGGGGAAGCGGTTTTCCGGGCTTCCAGAAGTGGCCAGGCTCGGCTTCGCCTCGCCTGTCCATTTCTTCTGTCAGCCCGGAAAACGTTCACTTTCCCGCCTAGGTACACAAAGTACACTGAAAGAAATTTCAACTAACTGTAAATAGAAATCGCATATCCCCAACAAAATATCTGCATTAAATAGGCTCCAAATAGACAGCATAGTTACTACAGCATAAACGGTTTTGTTGAATCTGTCTACTTACCATTAAAAAAACTTTTTGTTAACTTTTTCTTATTACTGTAAATCGATATTTTTTGCTGTCAGTAATGAAGGCTCATTTTATGCTTAATAAGTGTTTTTTTGGGGATAGCAGATACTACAGATTGCAGTATTAATATTTTGTTGCCACAAAAAAAACTTTTTCTTACTACTAGTAAATTATGTTTGAGCCATTATACAGTATGTTTTAGTAACAATTATAATTACTGGTTCATTACAGTAAGTACTTGTATTTGTCTTAATAACTTCACTTTATTAGCATAGACACTATTGTTATTAGAATATGTATTTTAGTATTAGTTTAGTATATAGGAAAAGAAAAATAATGTTGCCAGATGCATACAGGATATATCAAGATAAAACATGTTAACTCATATATATATAGGAATTGTATGGTGTTAAGCTTAACACACCCACATACATAATTTATACCTACATAAAATTAATAGTTTTCCAGCAAAGTATCTAAAAAACTTAAGCTCCAATAGTTTTCAAAGCACAGACATTTCTTACATAGGTAGTGTCCATATTCCTATACCAATTTTCTTGTAAAGTACCATAATAATTGATGATGTAATGTCATGTAATACACTGTCAAATAACTGAAGTACCTTTGTTTTATCTATGCATAAGTATCTACTTTGGTGAAGTTAGAGTGTTTTAGGTAATAAATACACCTTTTTAAAATTATTTATTTATCTTTCGTAATCTATACAAGAATTAGAAAGACTAATTACTCAAGCCTCTATACGTTCTTTGACCAAATTAAATTTACCATAAACTAACCAAATAACGTTTACTTCACGCGGTACACACCCAGTCAACACAGTGAACACACGTAAAATGTGCGTAAAATGGCGTGCGGCTAGTAACCGATTAGCAAGAAATCTGTATAGTGATCTCTATTGCGACTGCGCATTACATAACTTTTAAATAATAACTTAGTTACGGTAAGTCAGGACCGACTTGTCATAAACTAAGGTAAAGTAACCCCAACTAAGTAAGTCTCAAATTGGTGCACACACTTACTATAAAAGTTTATTTACTTACCTTTAGGAAAATAAATGCTAGGAAAAATAATTAGAAAACGCACTATATGGGAACAGCAAAATGACTATTTAAGGTAGTAAAAGCATATTAGCAAAACGATTTTCCTTATGGTTAGTGCCTTATAATATAATGGTAATAAGAAAAAGTGCTATCATAAAGCAGATCGTCTTAGCAAAACATTTTATTTGATCCATTTCCTTCAGTGTACTAATACTTACATGTATTTGTACATGCGTTTTTACTGCTCCAGGCGTTATAAAATCTCATCAAGAATGTAGGAGTGTTTCACTTAAGTTAATTTACGCCAGCGCCAACGGGAAAAATTGTATAGCTTACATAAATACATAAAAAAAGTTTTATAACTTACATAAATGGCTCTACACATATCGTGTAAACCAAGAATTTTCCGCTTGTGTGCATCTGTTAAGTGATTCTTATGAAATATGAGAATTCACATTTTACTACAGCTCGTAAAACAAATTTATAGGTTACCTACTTGATACGCGTCATCGAACTTGAACAGAACCACCAGAAAGGTGATCTCAATGTAAATACTGTGTTCATGCATTGGCTGCGAAGTAAACAGCTGATAAGTGAGTCGGTGAGCTGGTAATATTTACCTGATGGAGGTTGCCATTATAATTCATATCACTAAACCTTGTTTACACGTTTACACGGTGGAGTGCCATGCAAGATCCTCCACGGAAATGTTTTAATTTTTGGTGATCGGAAAACATAAAAATGAAACTTTCTCGGTAGTAAAATCATAGCACAGCGACAAAGCTTTTGAATATAATCATGATGGACGCAGCTGCAAGATATAGACAACCAGTAATACACTGTTGGTGTTTGTTAACATAAAGATATTCATTGCATGTATTTGTCTTTAATAGAGTTAAATATGTGGCCTAATTCGTTATTCTGCTGCATGAAAATGTTAAAGTGAACATTAAAATTCAGACAAATAAATAGATGAACATTCCTGAATTCAAAGAATTTAATATTTGGTTTATTGTTTTGGAACTACTTTACTAATAATATTGATATTTCATAAGTAGGTACTAAAAAAACTCAATTATTACAAAATGGCGAATGCGCAAGTAACAAACAAATTCCTGCTGTGATACGTGGGACTGTCACCCATAGACATAATAATATGTCTATGCTGTCACCTATTGAATAATTAGAAACTTCTGTTTTTCTCCTTTACATCTAATAATGAGTAGATGTAAAAGCATATCAAATGTATATCACCATTTTTATTCAAATAAACAATAATTGAAATTGAAATACAATTTGTGTTAAACACATTTAAAGGTTATTGGAAGGAGATGCCGAAAACAACTACTCCACGGGCAATATGCCCCGACTGGCGTTGCATTACATCAACATCTCCATGGATGTCGCCACATCCTTCATCAAGACCAAATACCAGACAATGACCGGTTTCGATCTTGTTATGATCTCATCAGATTGCCATAGGTATCGGAATCGATATAATAATTGTCAGACAGGTAGTAGCAAAGACCCAAAGAGGGCACTGCAGTGTATTTCACTGTATCTCGCCACTACACACATTTAAAGGTTATTAGACACTTATCTATTTTATCTTGAGCCACATACTCATTACATACTCTTTGACACTGGATAGTCGTTATCATCATATCACCATTTCGAACAGATGAAGTTGCATCGCTAGTGGAGTAGATGAAGTGGAGTACCTGAAGTGGAGTAGATGATGTCATCTTGTAGAGGAGGTTTTCGGGCATATGTGGTGTGATCTACAACTTTCTTAGTACGGATTTTTTTTTTAAATAGTTCAAGTGTGTTATCATGATCAATTTGAAAACATGACGTGTTCCTGAGTTTATACATCGTCATGAAAATAAAACGGATAGACTGCCCGCCCTCAAATTTTAACCACTTATACACAAAGCCTAAGCGTTTCGAATGGTGTAATCGTTTTTTTGATAGCACACCTAGATATTAGACACCTTCCCAAAAAATTACGTAAAGTTAAAACTTCTAAAATAATGCATGACAGCACTTCCATATGCGGTTAGCTGCGTGAAATATTCAAAATTTGTATATACCGGGTGTCAACGGATCTATTAGACAAGCCATAACTTCTAGAGTATTGGATGTATCAAAATGAGAGTTGGTATAGGTAAATGGTAGAGGAAGAGGAAAGTTGTTGCATATTTTTCACGTTTAGGTTACTTCCGGTTTCACCGGAAATGACTTCAATTTTGAATTTTTAAATGGAACACCTTGTATATTTTTACATATTTGAATATCTGAGACAATTTTGGACTAGAAAATGACATTTTAAAAAGTTTTTTCGCCTACTTGATTTTTTTAGAGCCATTTTTAATATTGCATTTAGGTGGCCATGATTGAGCGCAAACTAATCTGAAGGCCATAGATGATTAAAAAATTACTTTTTTATATCTAACTATTTTTTTTCAAATGGCAACACTCTTTAGACAAGCACTTTTCAAAAAGGGATTTTTTTTTGCGAATCCAACGATACTAAATTCATTGTGATTGGATTAAAAATAAGCTCATAAAATACATTTACTTCAGTGAAGTTTTTAATAAATTCGTATACGAGTATTATACTTTAAAAGTTTTAATGTCATTTTCTAGTCCAAAATTGTCTCAGAAATTCAAATATGTAAAAATATATAGGGTGTTCCATTTAAAAATTTAAAATTGAAGCCATTTCCGGTGAAACCGGAAGTAACCTAAACGTGAAAAATATGCAAAAACTTTCCTCTTCCTCTATCATTTACCTATACCAAATCTCATTTTGATACATCCAATACCCTAGAAGTTATGGCTTGTGTAATAGATCCGTTGACACGCGGTATAATATATATACAACGAATGAAATGTAGCCTACATATTGAAAAAGTTTAAAAAAAAAAAGTTTGCGTTAATATCTGTAACCGTTTTCGAATTATTGAATATTTAAAGAGCGCGCGCGTTTATCATAGTGAAGTGTACGGCGCGCTCAGGCTTATAGCGCGAATACTCGAGCCTCTATGGATGTCTACCCCTAGAAAGAAGAGTTAAATTTTATCCACTAATAGAGATAGCGCAACGCTGGACCGCCGAACGGCGGTCGAGCATTGCGCTTAGAGTAGTGGGGAGTGTTCAGTTATAATACCGTACTCGCTTGATGGAGTAGCGTCTCATGTGACAGGACGATCGGCGCGTTTATAATTATGTTTCATATATTATGGTGTTATAATTTCCAATGTCTCCGATGGTTGCAAGGATTCCTAAATCTGTGAATTTTTATAATATACTAACCGATTTGGTGTGTCGCCCCCTGTTTGAAAATAAAAATTATTTCATTGCTCTATCTAAGAATAGCAAAATATATCACCGACTTCCATTTAAAGGTGACATTGATATGAATTATATCCCATTCCCCTTGTTATATACAATAATACTCTTTCCTCTGACATAGTTATTATAATGAAAATCATGTCTTAGAATATATTCATTCAAGACGAAGAGTAAGATATATGCGAGGTCACGTAAATATTTATATAGTTTTTTAGTTTGATACGCCAGATATATTATTGGATTATACAGAAAGAAAGCAGCAAAAACTGAAATATATTATTGGTATCTACTATGTAGTGGTACTCTATGGCTATAGAGTAAACTGTATTACTTAAATAATTACGATCTTCTAGTATTAATCAGTTACGGCACTAATTACGTTTTATTAATTTTTATTACTCACACCTAACCTCAAACTCTCGGTCTCTGATGATAGAGGGCGCTATTTTACATTAATTATAATTCGGCATAATATCAACTTGGAATTAGAAAATTTCTCAAAGTTTTTGCCTTGGCTTATCAAAAAAAAAAAAGAATTATAAAAAAATAGGGAATTATTACACTACTAACTACAACTGGAACACTAACCATTAGAATATTGCCCAGAATATTATCTTTTCATATGAGTCAATTGACGGTAAGTCATGTTTTACCGTTTGGACGCTACACATTTTCTAATTTAGAGGATGAAAAAATTGCAAATTGCAACTCTATAAAAAAATTATAAATTTCGGAGTGAATTTTCTCATTCGCTTTGACTCGAATGTATTGAAAGAACCACGAGAGTTAAAATAGAGCACGTGACTCTTAAAAAATATATTCAAAGATTGAGTGTTGCCCGATATGTATGATGGACCCACCATAGTTATGTCAATAAAATTATCTTTCATCTGAGTTACCTTGAAGAGAAGGACACCTCTTAACGTTCGGATGGTATAAATCTTAGAACTTGGATTTATGAACTTTTACGAAGTTTCGGTTACGGTTTGCCATACGCTTTTTATATTAAAGATAGATAGACTCTATAAAGAACAATATAATACAAACCCTGTCTCTGATCGGACATCATGAATTTCCTTTGCTTTCAAAACCTTTATGTAATCCGAACAACGCTTTTTCTTACTCGAGTACCTACGACCTACAACAACTGTTTCTCTCTTACTACAGTGAAACCAGACAAAGTGGTAACTTCACTTTTTCCTAGCATAGAATAAAGACGGGGAGACTCAAGGTCTCACTGCCCTTGCGATAAACTGGATCGTTTATCGCTATGAGTTCTAATCCTGCTAGCATCGAAAACTCCGGATGGAAGTCGTGTAGCTGTGAGATTAATCGTGTAGACAGACAGACATTAATCAGGCAGCTCCCACAGAAAAGTGTGTAATAATTTGGACATGAACTCTTTTACCGCTTGCCTTCATACAATAAAATAAATTAACAAATCCTTTTCATCTCTTATTTTGTCAAATAGTAGGATAACTGATACACCGTTTAGTTTTATTAAACTAAATAGCACTAAAAAGCACATAATAGAAAGTATACTCGTATATATAAATTGGCATAATCAATTATTATACATAATATATATAATAATTGATTATGCCAATATGTATAGGGTGACCCATTAAGAATGGAAACACTCGCGTACAAAATTTGTTTATGGACCGATTTGAACCGGATTTTTTTCAAAAGATGGATCTCCAAAAGCTCTATGTTGATACAAAAACTGAAGACGAAATTTTTATTTTCAAGGCCTACTACGAATTTTTTTTGATGTGAAAAATAGCAAAATTTTGTTAGCGATTTTTTAATAAAAAATCTGACTATACCACTGGATTTAGGAACCCCTCGAATGCATTTGTACCAATTTTTGCGAAAAAAAGTTTGTACCTAACAAAGTTATGACAATATCGGCATCACCAGTGTTTGCCTTTGTCGGTCAACCTATTACACTGGTGTAATTATTAATAAGAACCATAAAAACCAGTATACAAAAAATAAGCAACAATGAATCTAATATAAACAAAAATTGATAGGATAAATTGAGTTCGTCAAATTATTATTATTTCGTGGTTATTATGCCAAAACTTATATTACCTTCTTAGATAAAAAATAACTACATTATAATTTTTTATTCAAAAAGTGTGATCAATTTGACAAACTCCTTTTTCATTTTGAAAAATGTAATTCTCTAATAATTACTTTTTTTTATCAATTGTTGTTTATATTAGAGTAATTGTTGGTTATTTTGTGTATACTGGTTTTATGGTTCTTATTAATAATTACACCAGTGTTTAAGTTGTTTAATTTTGTTTCTCTTTGGGTTCTATTCGATTTTTATAAAGGAATAGGTGCACCGACAAAGGCAAACACTGGTGATGCCGATAGTGTCATAACTTTTTTAGCAACAAACTTGTTTTTGCAAAAATTAGTACAAATTGGTACGAGTGGCTCCTAAATCCAGTGGTGTAGTCAGATTTTTTATAAAAAAAATGCTAACAAAATTTTGCTATTTTTCACATAAAAAAAATTCGTAGTAGGCCTTGAAAATCAAAATTTCGTTTTCAAATGTTGCATCAACAGAGAGTTTTTAGAGATCTATCTTTTGAAAAAAAATCCGGTTCAAATAGGTCAATAAACAAATTTTGTACGTGAGTGTTTCCATTCTCAATAGGTCACCCTGTATATGTAATATATGTATATACAATAATGAATGCTCTTCTACCACACATGTCGTCAACATCCTAAGAACAACAACAGACAGCCTGTTTCGACCTATTAGGTCTCCTCAGTGCCTTACAGATCCACGATGAAGACAATTAATGTGGCACAAGAGACATCCATCTTGTGAATTCTTGGCGGCTTCTAGCCCCAGGATACAAACACGTCATCTAAGATGGAGAAATGGGACATGGTCAGAGAATTTTTACATAAAGGTACAAAGCACAAGGTACATCATATGGTAGAAGAGCATTCACTATTGTCTACATATATTACATATAATATACGTAGAGGGATGAATGAACCACAAGAATATCTGTAGATTATACATAAATCTACATTATAGATTAACAACTAAAACAGGTTTTTCACACAAACTGTTCACCTATTGTAACATCAACAGTTCAATTTTTCTCTTAAATAAGGTAATTAGTATAAAGTTTTAATGTCCATCGGAATACGATTGTAGATTTTGCCAATGGTATATTTGAATGAAGCCCTGAACAGAGTAGTTTTAGGTTGAGGCATGTTAAGTATAAACTTGCTGTTTATCCGAATAGTTGTATTCTTGAGGCATCTATTGCAAGCAGCTACTCTACCAAATAACATAATTTTAGATTTGGATGCATTTATATTTAGACAAAATATTTTTTGGAAACTGCGTAACATCGCCAAGTCTTGATCGATCCTATGTACTTCTGCTACTATCTCGGAAAGTGTCAGGCAGAAATACAAAGGTTTTTGTTTTTACCTAAATCATTTTTAGCACTTTGTTCTGTACAGCTTGTACTTTGTTTTGTTTTTCCATGCATTAACGTTCTATTTTTAGAACCTCTAAATAGTTTTTGAATTCTTCCTAAAAGTAAAAATCATTATTAAGAATACTATACCTATATTTTGCCGTTAAGAAGATAGTATTTAAAGAAAAACTTTTGTATTTCCTGTTTTCCTGGGATAGAGATAATGGGATAGAGAAACTAATTTTGGTACAAATAGCTTCCAAATGTTATTTCCAATTTTCAACTGCTTTCTAGAACTGGTTACTATAATTTTTTTGTCGTATTTATGAATAATTTATGACAAGTGAACGACATGAATTTTATGGTAATAATTGACCCTATTATAGATACATCAAGGCATCCCGAAAACTCAAATTTTTTATTCAGGATCTTTTATTATTATTCCATACGCTTTTACGGGTACGGTGGAATTGAGGGAACAAGGAATTAATACGAGAATTGGAAATCTATAAAATGGAAGGTAAAGCACAAATGAGAACAGCTGGAAATCTCATTAGATATAGGGGATGTTCGACGGTATTTAGGTATCACTAGCTGGCGTTAATATAAGCAATGTTATTAAACATGTAGGATTCAGAGAGTTAGCTGTTCAACTTAGTTTACATATTTAGTATGGCTTAAATACCTGTGTACTTCTGTATCAACACATGTTGGATTTCAGTTTGACTTTGGGCCTACATTGGGATACATAATTATTAACATTAGGCTGGAATATACCGGGTGTTAATTATACCAGCTGTCTTCTTGTTATTTTTAAAGCAGTTGCGAAAACATGACAGCATTAGGTATGTGTTTTCTTAATATCACTTTAACATGCAGACAAAGAAATGGTTTTAAACAACCTGAAAATGTCAAACGGATAGATTGGAATTTTTTTCAAAAAGTAAACTATTACCTATTTTAAATTTTTTTTAATGTGTTAATATTTTTTTAAGAAAATAGAGTTGAAATACTTTGACGAAACAAGAATTCTACCAGATTAAGATAAAAAAAATAATAATATACCCTTGCTCTCACCTAATATTACGGAAATTTTGACTCCTTCAACTTTTAGCTTTTCGTTATCGTAATCGTTATACTGAGCATACCCAGTGCCAAAAAGAGTATCATTTTTGGCACGACATCTCTTTAATATAACGATTACGATAACGATAAGCTAAAAATTACAAGGTTCAAAATCTCTCTGTTCAGGTGCATTTTGTAGAAAGAAATATTGTCATTTCCACTTTAACACCCCGTGCATTTTGTAATGTAGAGGTCACTCCGCTTATTGTATGAGATAACTTGCTTAAACAATGTATAACAAATGAAGTCAACTTGATAATATAATTTGTCCACCTCTCATTGTAATCACAAGGATTAGCCAGAAAGTCTGAGTCTTGTGTGGGAAGGAGGGCGGGATATTATTATTTCACGAACCGCATTTGCGCCTCAGAAACGACTTACGTTGGTAATCCCTAACCACTATTCAGTGCTGGAATGAGTGAAATCTGGAAAACTTCATTAGCTAGGGGAATGATATTTTATTATACTGAATCTAGAGCCACCTAAAGTAGTTCTATAATCGACACAAACAGTGGCACAATAACTTGTACTTAGCTATTCCAATAATAATATTTTGCCGTTTAAGGAATATTCCTTCAAGTTGATCTGATAAAGTTTAGTATATATTATATTATTAGGATATATTTCCTGAAATTAATATAACCTTTCAGATGATGTATGAAAATACGACATTCTTTTACATTTTTCTTTCTAGTTACTGATATTTCTTGTCGTATCCTAATTTTAAAAGTACCTACCTATCAATAACATGTCTTACAATTTATAAAAATAGCGTAGTCTTATGCAGAATGACATGTGTATTCCAAAAATTCACAAGGAATTGAACGAATTGATCCCTAGTTACTTATAATGACAATTTGTATACAAATATGGAATTGGTTCTACAGATTACTTGGTATTTTTAGTGCATATCGCGCGTGTGTGTATTTCAGGATCTAATAAAGATAACTTTGCAGTTTTGCATCATTTGCATATGCCTGTTCCTCTTCCTTACAATTCTCTGAGTTCCTCATTAAGATAATGAGGGAATGAGAGAAGATATCATTAGTATTTCTTACCAATATCCCCACGACTACATGCAAATTTTAATCACCCTGTGCATCAAACACACTTTGTGCAATAAAACATAAAGTTTCTGTAGCTGTTCTAAGCATTAAATATCTTTTTAAAAACAGATTTATGCAGGTAATAAGTTTATAACCAAATCAAATTTTACCTCTAGGCATATAAATTTTCTTATATAGAGTCAAGTAAATTACCAAAAAAAGATCATGTAAAACGAATGCCAAATAAGAAATCACCACGCCTTATTGAAAAAGTTCTGCAATGAAATCCTCTGTAGATCCAAAGGCTAGTAGCGGGATCTGACTGGATAACTGCTTTGGTATACAAATTTCTATGACATTTCTTGATATATTATCTTACCCAATTTATAGAAAAATAAAAAGATTTATTGCAGGGAACTATTCAACACGCGTTGGCAAAAAGAAAAAGTATATTATCTGATCATCCATTTTCGCTGATATGTAGTTTATTTCACTTTGGGAACGATATGCGAGCGATCGATTAGCGCGCTGAAGAATCCATTTATATCAGGCAGGCTCTGCAAGATCTGAATAGAGGATGAGGTAATGGTGTCTACCAATATTTGCATTGTTAGAGTATGAATAGAATCGACAGTGGATGCGGGCGTTTTGTGTTCGTTCAGATAGTAGAAGCAATCGGTAACCGGAAAATGCTGAATAAAAACTAGATTAAACTGATCTGTTTCAAAATTTGGTTTCCACAAGAAATTGTGGCCACAGAAAAGATAGCGTGGTGTCATGTGTTTTATATGACTTATTGATTATATAAAAAAATACGACAAATGATTGTTTTTGATTTGATTTATGGTGATATTAAATCAGTTGTCGGGTCTATTCACGACTTCCTTCCTCTATTATCTACTAAAAAAAAAGGATACAGTGGTATGTATCTACTGAAATATCTTTTGGAATGGATGAGTAGGTAACGCTGAAGAGGACACATGTGGGTTCTGTAATGAGTCGACAAGAACAGCGGAAACAACTTGTATTTTGGTCATCTGCCAATGTCTGAAACACTTAGGACGGGTATTCAGACCCTCTGGACTGGAGCGAATAGTACCTATCTATCGCTCCCAGGACGTTTTTGAGTTCCTTAGTAGGATATTTTTGCTAGCATAGCTTTATTTGTAGACTAACGGTGTTTATAAAACACCTTATCTTTCCATGTAAAGTTGTATCAATGTCTAAACATCTCCTCTGGTTAGTTAATATTAGTAATCAACTGAAATTTCGTTAACAAATTTTTGGAAATTCAACACTAGGGTGGAACATGAATCATTAGATTTATATATCCTCTTCCACTGATCACCCCCTCAATAGAAATTCATCTGCCTCAGCCGGTAAAGATAAATATAATAATGTAACTGTGTCGTGTTATATACTTCATCATTGATAGAGTGCTATAAACATTCGATAGAAATAGAGTTAAAATATCTATATAGAAGAAAATGAAGCATATGAAGTTGATGTTATAATTTTTGCCTTAATTAGTTACAAGTTTATTATTGTACTGCTTGTTTGAATTTTACACGAGGCACTTTCATTTTAATTGCAAAACCTGCAAGTTTTAGCTGCGATAAAATTTTCAATGTTTACTGCCTCTACTTTAATTCCAATAACGTGTTTCACCTACAATTTTGTTCAACTAAAATGTAGTATGTTGCGATTAAATTTCATATAACTCACATATACATCATATATTTTATTATGTAAATAAATTTATTTCAAGGAAATGGAAATTCATTTAAGGGAAAATATACTATATTATGTAAACATTTTTGAATTTGAGATTAATTTGAAAACTCATCGACTGACAACGATTGAATGAATGCATTAGTTATTTTTTCTCTTAATTAAAAATTAAGATATTAATATTAACGATCAAACTGTTATTTAATAAATCTCCAAAGTACCATGAATAGAATGAATTCAGTTCATTTATGTGCAAATACACAAAGAATTATGACTAATATTAGTAAACTTGTTTCAATAAAAAAAATTACTTTTCATCTTCTTCTAATCTTTCCTTTTATTTACTAACATAACTGAGATGTAAATTACTTCGTTTTAAGTGCAGACTACCCCTTCCTGAAGAATAACATTTTAAAAAATATCCCATAAAATTTATATCCAACTTCTGATCAGGTAAAGGATAAGAAATTGTCAGTATATCCCTTAATTCGCTATATCGTAAAATCTACCAGAGATAAAGGTATACTTATTGGTATCAAAATAAAGATAATTGAAAACATTATTGACATATATTATAAAATACAGGGTGTCGTATTTAAAAAAATTACAAAAAATTTATTTGAAATTGTAGAACTTCAGAAGGCAATTGTGAACACCCTGTATAAAAAAGCTCAATTCTAACACTAGCTTGGTATAAAGTGGACCTAGCTAGGCACTACCTAACTTTTTACTAAAAACAAAGAAACAAAGGAGTAAATATGCAACCTTAAATAAACGGTTGATGTTGTTAAAAAAAATATTAAAAATATAATAACTTGGCAATGCTGCAAGCAAATGCAAAAAAAAAATTAAAGTTGACGAGAGAAATTAAGGAAGCTTCAGTTGCTACAGAAAAATACAGCTAATTGCATTTAAAAAATATATACTTTTCCGCACCGCAGTTTTTTCAGACACCCTGTACATGTATCACTAATTTTAAAATGTGCCTCCCTCAACGTCATTGACGTTTCCCCAATCAGATTTTTGCCCGGATTATGATAAAGCCAAGCAGAAGAAGGGAGTACTAAAAGGACACGTTCTATAGGTATATATTCCTATATTTTCACGATAAATACATTCCATTTCATTTCATTTGTACCTTGGAACTTTTGCAAATATTTTTTAATCCCTCCAGAAAAATTATTAAATATATACTTTTAGAAGCGGAAGTGCATTTAAAAAAATAAAATTCAAACTAATATCAGTCATATTGCACGGATCCTGGAAATTTCGTACCGGATGTAACAATATCTGCTACTCAATTGTACGTGCATAATGGAGGAAATTCCGGTTGCAGGTCGATAGAGCTCCTATGTTCCACCTTTCATTCAGAGCCATAAAAGCTTCCAAGTCGACACTTTATTTTTATTGGAGAGCCTACGTAGAGTTCCTTCACATTTTGAAATTACATGTTATCTTTGAAATACATGAATACAAGCAAAGGATAATAGACTTGGCTGATCCTATTATCGATGAAAAATGAGATCTTTGACTTCTCTATATGATATGCCAAACTTTTGTCCATTAAAAATATTATAGCACAATTATATTTTCGTGCTATTTTATCAGACAATTATAATAATAATATATACATATAAAAACTAAAAAAAAAAAACATTAAAGTAAAACAAGCTCATAGTAAAACAATTGAAAGTGTCTAGAAAGTGGATATGGAACAATAATTTACACAGATATAGGACTATGTAAGGACGAGCCGTGGTGATATATTAAGGTTCATAAACATTTCTTGTGGTTTCCTGGATGTAAATTCACAAAAGCTGTACAAACTAAAGCGATGTTTCTGTGGAAGACGAACATTGATAGGATATAAAACTGAAGGTCTCTTATCTATGAAATTATATGCATATAAAATATTTCTATCTTCGGCAAAATTTTAATATTATTAGACAATTACTTTTAATCTACAATAATTAGTATACTTTCCTTATATTCCTTTTGAAATTGATCTTTCAAAACCTCGTAAGTTATTAAAGATGCTTCAGGGAGAAGCCGAAATAAATTTCTTTCCTAATTTCTATCTTATTTGGCGTATACTGGTTTCTAACTTAGAAATAAATAAGCTTAACATTCGTAAAACCAATTTCTGAAATAAATTAGCAAACTGAAATGCAGAACTCTTCTGCATAAAAGATTGGTTTTGGTTAAGCTACCCTATCTAAAGTTAAAAGGTTTTGCAAGTTATTACTTTAAAAGCTTTTTAAGACTTTTTTACTATTAGCCTGAATATATATGTATCTCATTTAGGAGGAACCCTTTTAGTACAAAATTTCTAAAGAGAAAAAATATTCTGATGTAGGTAAAAGTTTTAATAAGAAATTATACCGGGTGAATGGAAAAGATGATACAAATTTTCAAAATCAAGTGACCAAGAAAAAAATGGCATTCAATCCTTAAAAAAATGTTCAGGGTACATAAAATTGATGAAAACAGGTTCATAAGATTATACAGGGTATTTAAAAAATCATTTGTTTTTACTTTTACTCTATTCCCCTCAAAATAATGGAATTATGTGAAAACTTAAATTGAACCCTTTTTGAGTTATGCCGAAAAACTGATTGTTTTGTATTTATAAGTAAATCCGATATTATCTAGTTACTTATGATGACTGACAAGGAATAAAACAATAGTTTAAACAAGCTGTTAGGTAATCTAAACTTGAGAAGTATCCCGTCTAGGATAAAATACTCCACAATTAAATAGTAATTTATGACGAATGTGATAAAGTATAAGAGCACGTTTTCTGTCGGATATTCAGATAAATCAAAACCATTTTGAGATACCATGACTTGTTTTAATGATATAACTGATCTAGATTGATATAAGCAAATCTGATCTAGATTGATCAGATTTGCTTATAAATACAAAAAAATCAGTTTTTCATCAATAATTCAAAAAATAACAAGAATGTGATGTTGAACAATTTAGCCACAGAATTATTAATATGCAATATTTTTTTTATAAAATTTGGAATGCGTCTATTTCAGAGGGTGCTTAATCCAGTGGTGTACTCAGAGTTCTTGTAAAAAATTGCTCAACGGAGTGAACGGGAGCGAGAATGGTGAGAAAGGGAACAGTACACACACAGTACACAAAAACAAACGGAAAAAATAAATTGATATGCAATATGCATTCAGATGTTAAATCATTTGAAGCGAAACTGACATTATTTATCAAGCATATCGATGAAAGGAAACTCGATCATTTTCCAAATTGCAAAAAATCAGCAGAAGAAGCTTGGGTAAATTGTGTTTGGAATAATACTAAAATAAAAAGTGCATTATTACAACTTCAAATTGAGTTTGAAAACCAGTTTGCTGACTTCAAAAAAATATCTGGTAAAATTGAGATTTTACCCCCCTTTCGCAGTGGATATTGATAATGTGCCAAGTGATTTGCAAATCAATGTGATAAATTTGCAAAGTGATACCACGCTTAACAATGAATTTTAAGGAAAAACAAACTTGAGGCAATTTCTATGGGAGTGTGCCTTCTGAAAACTCCAAGTTAAAAAGGTTATTTGCTCAGCAAATAACTACTATGTTTGGTACTAGGTACATATATTTGTAATCAAACTATTTCATATCTGAATTACCGAACAAACAAACACTGTTCATGGTTATCAGATTCACATTTACACTAATATAGAAAAACTTGTATGTCAAATGCAGCTACACAAATCTCATTAATTTTATTAACTACATATAAAAACTAAAAATATATAATTAATTAATGTTTTATTTTTAAAACTAAATATTTGTTCACACATTGTAGGTATACCGTAATGACATATGGCTCAAGTGTGACCCGCACAAAACCCCACGTAAAATATTTGGCCCTTTTACAACAAAATGTTGCCGACCCATGATTTAAATGCACGTCCAACTATTTCTTTTTATTAACTATTTATGTTTGGTGTGACAGACATGTACAAATACAGAAACTGGCAAGCATACGAACTTACAATAGAAAAAATATGATTAAGTCAAGACTGATGGACGTATATTTGTTGATACCACTTCGTTCTCTATGAAATTGTCGGACGATCGAGCGTTTCGTGTCTGTTCATTCTTCTGGGCCGGATAAAGAAGTGGAAAAGAGGACCACAAGGCAGTTGGACTTGATTATTAACATGTTCGTGTATCCTGCCCAAAGCGTATATTCACATTTAAGTCGTTTACATAATATGGGAAGTATGATAAAATTTGAATTTTAACCCAGGATATAAAAGTTTATTCAAATAGAAAATACATTCTGAATGCTATAACATAAAAATTTCTAAAGGGATGTGGGAGTACTTAACTTGATTTATGTTGGTTTTCTGTTTTATTTTAACCTATTTGACAAACCTATTTTAAATAATATATCCACTTTTATGATTTTATGGCTACTTCAAATCCATAAATTGGATGAATGGTAGTCACAACAGCGTAAATATAAATTTAAGAGCATAGACCGTCTTTGTTCTTTCAGAATTTTGATGAGTTTAAATAGGCTCTCCAATATAAGCGAATTTCGTACAATTTCCTGGTATAGATACCATGAAATTGGTTAGTTATTCTTTCGTTTATTGTACAACTCAACTTGTACATTTTTTTATCAATAAAACCCACCAATTTTTAAGTAGAAATCATTTTCATATCACCAAAATCTATAAAACCGGATTATCTCTATATATAGTAAAAGATAATTAATGATTAAGTATATTGAGTTTTTATATAAAGCTCTGTATTTTTTCAGTAAACCAGGTATAATTATTTTCAATAAAATCACCTTTTTTTCAGAAACCGGGACCGATGATAGAGGACAGTATTTATTTATTAGAGGGAGATGTCGAAAAAACTACTCCACGGGCAATGCGCCCCGACTGTAGCAAAGACCCAAAGAGGGCACTACGGTGTGTTTTTCACGACTACTGACAGTATTTATGTTGATAAGATGATAATCTCCAAATGCATTTTTCCTAATCTTTCTTCTCTCTAAACCACATATAAAGAATATGTATTTTATATTCTTGGCTTGATGCACAGAATATATAAGCCATAAAAGGACGAGATTACGATTTTATCTTTCATCATATTATGAAACTTTGCACTTCGCCACGTCAGCATGGGTATATGCAAGAGAACTGTTACAAACTTATTTTCATGGACTCAAAGCAGATACCTAATATACTCAAACTGATTTTTATTTAGGGATTTTTAGAAAATATATTAAATTCCAACTCGTCCTGTTCATCAAATAAGACCCAATTTGTTTCAATCTTCTAGTTTACAGCCTTTCGAAATATTCATCACATGGAATTGCGCAAGGTTCGAACTTGGGCCCGCTATTATTGAATATTTTTATTAATGACAACATTTGGAGCATTAACTGTACGTACTTATTGTATGTAAATAATTTAATCTATTTTTTATTATAAAAAGTATCGTTGATAGTTTCATAATCCAAAAAAAAACTCCTAGAAAATTTATGTTTGGTCTATCGAGAATAAATTACCACTCACTAGCCAAAATCAAACATTCTCTAACAAGGTTCGTATCAAAAACTGGTTTACGGTGCGTATTTCATCACTCTGTATAATATGTGATAGTAAGTAAACTGTCCTCTAAGCATGTACCTACTACATTAATAGTACAGGTTTTTAAAATGAGAGGAATTAAAATCTGCAGCTCACGTCACTTCGAGCGAATTTACTCAAATTAATTTATAATGATTTTATCACATCGGGTCTCGAACATGTATGTGTCAATTTGTGCCCTATCTTATAAAAATCATACATACAATATTGAAAAAGTTTTACCGGTTTTTAAAAGTCATATATTTCAAGCTGGATCAATTGGTTTTACGTACATGAATAGTCTGTGAATATGGAAGATAAATTCTATATCTGATATGGAAGATATATTATATGGATAGCCTGGAAAAACATCGAATTCACAGTTCAGTGGGCAACTGAATAGAGCAGGTGTTAAAATTACATATACCTGTATTAGCTGGCCGAAAGTAAATAACCTTCAGAATTTGTGTTTAATAAATTTCACTGCAGCGTAGCTGCAATAAAAAGACTTTAGTAACTGTGCTAATTTCTTTTATTCTATGTTTTCTATTATCATACGTTTCTATGGAATATGTAAAAATGCCCGGTGCTATCGCTGCTGGGCTGAATTAATAAAATAAATGAATCAGGCCCTTTCTTTGCAGTGCAGTATAACATACCTACTCTATGTTTTTAAACTCACTGAAAAAAATGCCTTGAGTTCAACATAGGTTATTCTAAAATTATGTATAAGTGTCAGGAATTGTAATACTTTCAGTAATAGCTTTCAGTAAGTTTTCTGATGCGCTATTCCGTTTTATTTTAATATGTGCTCATTCAGTTGTCATATTGTTCAGTCACGCTTATCAGTATTTTTATTATAAAAGGTTTTATATTTTCAATAATATGCCATTGGTATAAGTATATGTATTGATTTTTTGTATCTTCCATGATTCAATAGGGTTTAAGTGGGAAATTCTACGCCGATTTTTGTGTAAACACTCAACGAAATGATTGGACAATACATTTTATATTATAAGTAAATAAATAAACGACCCACCCCACCATATTTGTTGTGCACGGCCAAAATTTTTGATAAAAATTCTGTATAACTTTTTCATCTGCATGACCCATTCGTCAAAATCGTAGTAACCAATAAAATCAACAGAAGTTTTAGCCTGTTATAGATAAATAGGGATTTATGATTTTCTTATTACTGGTACCTCTATAATCAAATAATAGATAGTTATTTCCGCAATTAGGTTTTCTGTTAAATCCAATACAATAAATAACAGGTTGTAGAAACTAGTTCTACTACTTGTCAGATGGCATGCATATAGCAAATAACTAGGAATAGTAAGGACGTCATTAAGATCATCCTCCATCTGCAAACGCCTTATATTAAAAATAAGGACTAAAACAAATCAATCCAAAACAGCTATTCTCCTGGCTATATGCCGCGCCGAGCGCTGAATTACAAAGCAAGATTTGCCGTATTTTGGTCTAAACACAGTTAGAATCAAAAAATACAAGGATTCGGCACGATATTGCACTGATGAGATCATAAAAAGGTTGAAACCGGTCTGCAATCAGTGGCATCCTACGACGTGTGGTCTGAGTATTACCTCGTAGTTTTCGTTGCAATCCGAATCCTTGTATTTTTTATTCTAACTGTGTTTAGACCAAAATACGGCAAATCTTGCTTTGTAATTCAGATGCAGATGGAGGATGATCTTAATGACGTCCTTACTATTCGTAGTTATTTGTTATATTTTTCTGTTAAATGGTGTAGTAGACAAATAATCACATATTTGTTAAATGTATAACGTTAACATTGATGGGCAGAATACCACTTAAAAATGTAGGCTCTAATGCAAATCATTTTTTCGACACTTCTCAAGAAATATAAATATTATATTTCCGTGCGTATTCAATAAATCAGGACCAAGGCAATTCCCTGCAGATGAGGATGAGATGGTAACCGGGTTGACATAAAATAAAACTTCAGATAAGTCCCCGATGCCAGGCAAATAAAACTCGATGATAGATTGAATTGCCCTGGGTAAGTTTACTGAAATGTAAATTTGTAAAGTACATATCACCTTCCCCGTGCTTATTTCGCCAATAATATTTTATTTTTCGCCAGGGAGAGTTAACCCGAATAAAAGTTTACTTGTTCCTCTTACAAGTCCAAGTTTCTTAAGGGGGTTTATCTCAAAATGTTAATTAGTAGTCTCCTCTTCCTTTCAGGTTGAACATTTTATTTTTTAAAGTCTTATGCTGCTTAGTGAAAGTACAACTTGAGAATCCTTTTTATGGAAGGAAATTTGCTTTCAGGTCGTTTAGAAAATGTAAAACATTTGAAATAATCTCCAAAATCGTCACATGAAATTAAGTCACATGAAAAGAAAAAGTTTCAATAAGAAAATGGTGGTCTAATTAAATACTTACGTCTGATGCCATATTCAATGAGTCCATAAAGTCCCGCATAAATTCATTATTTTGAAAAGTTTATGAAAAATCACTCGGACACGTCGATTTTATTTTCTTTTTATACTTGCTTTAAGGGTCCCCCAAACCAACCCGGATAATCGTAGCACCTGCGGAAGTTCGCACCGCTTGCGATTCGCATCATTTTGTTTCCATTGCGTTAAATATGTACGTTCACACCAACAGGATTTTTTTCGTTTAGACTGCGAATTATCTGCGCTTATTTCGTACGGAGTTTTTGTTCGCAATTGGCTGCGTTTTTTCTCGGATCCGTAGTAGTTTCGCAGTGTCTTAACTAAGAAAGTTATTAATAAAATGGAAAAAATCATTGAATCAGTGCGAAAGTCTCCTATATTACACGACTTTTCTCATGACGATTGCAAAAATATTCGAAAAAAGTAACAAAAATATAACAGATTGTCGTCTTTTCGTAATTGCGGCATTAATGTATGAAATTCCCTATATTGTCATCTATTTTTATTAATATCTTCTTCTTCATCCGATGATGTATACATATATTTGTATGATATGTAAGTATGTAAGTACAACTACAAATTATTTATTTTTCGTTTTCAGCAATAGCAATCAACCTTTTCGATATTGAAAATATGACGCATATGATGCGATTATATTCGCTCTGGTGTGAGGTTCTCTACGGATTCCGCCACGAATTTCGCTGCGAACTTTTCGTCACGAATCCGTTGCGAATAATTCGCGTTGGTTTGGGGGAGCCTTAACACATATTAAATTTTTTACAGGGCGATTCAATGAAGCTACGTCGATATAAACTTTAATATTTTAAATAGAACACTCAGTAAACTCTTTTTTACGAATATGGCCATATAAGGTTTTATATGGGTCTATCTCTAATAATAAGGGAGATATGCCCAAAAAAGTGTGCCATAAGAGCGATGTGTTCGAGAAAGACTGTTCCTAGCAACGAATCGATATTCTCTTTCTAGCGTATTGCTCTTATGTGTTGGAAATATTAACCTTAACCTTACCCTTACTTTTTAAAAGTATGAGCATTAACTTAGGTACCAACCTTGAAAGTTTTCCCCTTTGTAAATTTAACTTATATGATGTCACTTTTCCTAATTAGCAAATAAAGTATAATTAATTAGTTTCAGATTATATAGTTTCCATTATAATTTGATAATGTGAAGTTATATTTTATATAGTATAATTAAAATTATATAATTTCATAATTAACTGAAGGACCTGTAATCCGCCGTTACTTTTCTATCTCGCCCTTTTACGAAAATACTGTATCTACGATATCTCGGTCAACTATAGGTAGACACCAATGAGAAGCTTGTTGTATCATGTCGTTTCTAGCTAATTTGGATTAAGTCAACGACAGGCGACCTTCTATTATGCTATTGACTTCTCCATCTTTCTTGTCACGTTTGAATAAAATAAGGCGCTAGCAAAGGAAGCAATAAGTAAATAGATCTCGCCAGGCGACGGCTTAACAAAAATAGATCTAATAAAATATATCTTAATAGATCTTTTTCTGTGTTTAAGTTTTGAAATGATTACTGTTTTTTAGTATTGTTTTCGTTATAATGTTTTGTTGGTTTGTCTACTATTATAATATACAGTTCGTCCCTAAGTAACCCCCTCCCACCTTAACTTTGGAGTTGAGTTGAGATATCGACCTCAAACAAAATGTAGGATGAGTGATAAAAAATACTATTTTCTACCCGCAAACGGAATTGTGACAAATGATATATGGCGCCCGATTTTTTTTAAATAGCCATAGTAGGCCGTGTCGCACATCGTTTGAAAGGTATTTCAATTCTCTTCATACGTTGTTGAAATACTAAAATCGAGTCATCCACTTTCGAGTTACAAGCGTTTCGGCGTCTCATTCGACGAGTGAAAAGTCCATCGTCACCCTAAACGTTAATGTAATTTAATCTAAGAGGTTTGCATTCTTAAAAAAAGTATCTATAGGGGTTAAATCGAGGGAATGTGTTGGCTTCCAATTAATTTAAATTTCTTCAATTCAACTTTCAGAAGAGGAAGTAGATCTATAATGTGAAATTCCCAATAATGTGGTATATAATATAATATGTATATAAGTAAAAACCATGCTTATATACAATCGCATTAGAAAGAATCATGTTAAAACTATGATTCCGATATGGTATTTATTCTGAGAAAACACCCTTACGCTTTATATAAAGAGAAGATTTTCCTAGAGTAAATGCGGACGAATGGATTCCTCCTTATAACAATGTATAACTTTAATTTACTTTGAAAACGAAGCGGTTTATAATTTGATTTGGTGCCATGTGGTGATAGTTGATCAAAGACAGACTGCCCACTGTGCAACCTTCTTGCTGATAAGATGTAACGGGATTGTGCATTTCTGCTGTTAGTCTACTACATTCATTTTTGAATTAGATTTTAAATATATGAAAGTAGTGATGGATTGATTACTAAATTTAGCTTGTGGAAGCTTTAGATAATATAAATTTAAAAAAATTAAACTTAAATTTAAGAAATCCAAAACCCTTCATGTTCATCTCAATTATCTACAGTGTTTCGAAAGGCTGTCAATTTTTTTTATGTCCTAAGGGTTTATTCTTAACAATTTTTTTATTACTAACAAAATTTAAGGTGTAAAAAGCAATACGAGTTCCTCGTATTGCTTTTTGGCAAATCGAGACATTTCAAAATATCGAATTCTTCTGAAGAAAAAAGTAAACAAAAGATACTCGTAGGTCAGAAATATCAATTGACATCTTGTTCTGTTAACAACTCTCAAGTACGCAACTTGAGACTTTACTGGAACTATTCCCTGTCTCGTTTTATCTAATTTATATCCTATGTTTCTGTCTCACTCTGATAACGCTGATTATTATTCTCAAAACTTATTTCGATTATAACATCGACATACAATTGTTATTATTATTGGTTGCTATTTTAACATAACTAATAGTTGTTAATTATAACATAAAATGATACATCATAAGACTGATTGTTACATTCAAATGTAATTCAATTCAAACCATCAGATTATAATTACAAAAGGAAATTGTCGGTTTACAAATGAAGACATTTTGTGCTTCTGTTAAGACAACAGTTTTGACTTATCGTGTCATTATTTATCGTAATAGAGGCAACTTGCCCTCAATCGCAATTTGTCGTTGTGCCTTAAAGATATCACAAGAGGTTTTACTTACCTACAAACATTTTCATTTAAAAGTAGATGAAGTACGACTATATACCTAAGAAATTCATTGCATTTTTATAACATTTTTATTAACATAAATTTTTGTAGCAAAATAACAGCTTTTTAAATTATTATTTCATAAACCATGTCCATTGATGTCTAGGTAGTTTTAACTTTTGGTCATCGCTTTTTAACTGATATTTTCCAAGAAAAGGCAATTAAATTTTGAAAGAGCTCATGCAACCGCAAAAACTGCATTTAATGTAGAACATTCTAAGCCACTTAATGAATTTATAGATATAGGTTTTAATATTATTATTACCGTTTAATAAACTTCTCTTTTTTAGCTTTATTAGGTCTAAGCCTGAGTATGCTTCTCTCGTGTATAGTCCCCTCACTGTGATGTATACACTCAATAAGTTAGAGTCACTCCAACGCCGATTTTTAAAATCTTTGTCCGTTAAATCCGATGGTGTTTACCCTTTTATTGGATTCACACATGATGAGTTGGTCAGGAGGCATTCTGCCAAACTTGAAATTACACGAAAATATTTATTCCAGGTTTTCCTTTTTAAAATACTGGATAATTTGACACATCGTCAACAATTTTTGTATAATTTATCTCTTGCTGTTCCAAGATTAAGGACACGGGAAAGTAAGTCTTTTTGTCTACCGACACCATTTATGTATTAATGTACTTAAATATTCTCCTCTCCATATGATTTGTAATGGCTATAATGTTTCTACTAATTTAATAGACATTTTCAACTTCATCCTTATTGACTTTAAAAACGTTATAGGTCTCTAAAATTATTAAAATTACTGTTTCTTTTTGTATATTCATTTCGATACTCTCATTTTAATATCTCATCTAACTGTCTTTAATTGTTTTATATAAATGTATATGTTGTGTATATGCTTTATATTTGTATTCTTGATGACTTATTTTCCATATTTTTGGCGTACCCTCTTGTTTCTTGTTGTTGGGTAGTTGGGCAATCGTTTCTGTTGAACAGTGTATTGAAATAAATAAATAAATAAATAAATATTAAGTAAGATAAGACCTAGATATTAAGGACAGATAAATTGGAAATAATAATAACCGGAAACCCTTACCGTTTTATTCACATTTTATTTTTGTGTTGCTCCCTTCAAACTCAAACTTGAGTAAACATCGAGTTTCTGTGATGGAAATAATTGGATGCCTGAATATTTACCTTTGAAAGGAATACTTTCGCCTTTATGCACTTGTTGAATATAATTGTCCCGTTTACTATAAGTATTTTTATAAATCATCTAGCCATGTAATCACTAACTTGCAATATACATATTTTGATTACCATATATGATAGTTAAAGATTGTACGTGACGAAAGGGAGATGAAGAACAAAAATAAAAAGACAAGGTCGAAGGGTCGGAGTTACACAAAATTAGCAATAATTGTCAATAAATAATTGACATTTTCTTTCCAAAGGCAGCACTAAAAGGTACTTTCTATAGCAATATTGACGACATAATTAATAACGTTTAAATTACCTGATAATAATAATAATAATAATAATAATAATAATAATAATAATAATAATAATAATAATAAGAATAATAATAATAATAATAATAATAATAATAATAATAATAATAATAATAATAATAATAATAATAATAATAATAATAATAATAACATCTTTACCTCTCCCTCTAATCACAAGGACTAACCCTAAAGTCTGCGACTTGTGTGGGAGAGGGGCAGCATATTATTGCATACGTTGGTAGGCCCTAACCACAATTCAGTGCTGGAACGAGGGAAACCTGGAAACTTCATTAGATAAGGAGGACAGTCTTCCCATCCTAGGCCATCGCCAGGATGGTTGACACCCATCCATAGGAACAAGCCTTGATCTATGAGTAGACAATTTAATTAAAAATTGACTGCTGGAATGAGGATTCGAACCCGTGACCTCTGGGTTGCGCGATCGAGACACTAAACCCTGAGCAAGCGGCTCGCTCATATGATGAATCAGTCATATTCATAATAATCATAATATTTTTAAACATATATTTTTTGGAATATCTGACAACGTTGTATTTGTTTCAAAACTTCAACAATACAACACTGTGCATTTTTTTTCACAGTTGCATATTCCATGGGAATTTGGTGAATCTCAAACGCAACTCATACTAAAAATTAGAGCACCTTCTCGATATCTTAAAGGCAAATTTGGCATTCAAAGTACACATTCTAAATTCAGAGTTATATAGTTTTTTTTTGTATTTTATACAATCTAAATGCACAGGATGTTACCGAACATCCAAACAGGACGAAAAAAACATCGTATTTCGAATACATGACTGTTAGTTTTCAAGAAAATATAAACCTTATAAACGGCCCTGCAACTTTTATATTCAAAGTTTTCCTGTCTTTTATAAACAGAAATTGAAGGGGGTACCTGTGGTGGATAAAGTCTAGGGGGCAACTCTGTACATCGATAATTCTTTAATTTTTCTACTTAATTTTACATTAAAAGCAACGAATCGAACATATTAAGCACGGTTTGTGTTTTATAATCCCAGGATGGAGTTGTAGTAATCTTCTATGTAAAGCAAAATGTAGGGATTACGGATGCGGATTAGTTCCGAATGGTTTTTCCACAGATTGATCACATTACATGTTGCAGGCGTGTCTCTAATGAATAAACGGTAATTTCGTATTAACTAAAAACTGTTTTTAAAAGCTATTTTATCAGGAATTCATCACGTCAAGTAGCTTGATGTTTCTATAAATTACTCAGCTTGAAAAATGTAATAAGCTTAAAATATTTAGACCTTTCACTATTGCCCATAAGTTTTCTTTCTCCCTCGTACCCACCTATAAAAATATAGTTTTGCAAACTTTTGTTTTTATTTTATTCCTTTTATGTAACGTCGTCTTATTTCCGCGACTAAGGCCAATTACCGACGCCAGGAGATGAGCAACTCTCCACTGGGAAATTCTACTGAAACCACGCTTTGCTGTGGGTTTTCGGTCCACGGCACAAACACGAATTTTCCGTTTTTACATCACATACAGACAGGTGTGTGATTCCTACACAAAACTAATCAAAATTTGTATAGCTTCTATTAAATAACTGACGTACAAGCTGGTGCAAGATGAGCAGGTCTCGCGGTCTTCTTGGCATGGTCACACATCCATGTACTAATGTTTCTTACACTGAGAATTTATTTAATTTCTGATAATATAGCATTTACTTTAATGGTTATATTTAATATTAGGGAAAAAACAATTGCTAAGGAGAAAAGTTATTAATTGCTCTCAATTAAATATTTAGTTTCAGCAAATGTACTTATTTAACAGACTTAATACTGACTCCAGTTTAAGTAAGGTTTTTCCCTCAGTGTACTGTAATAGACCAAATCCGGAATGGGTTTCCATTATTGACTTTATTCAATTCTACATGATCACAAGGGAAGGAAAAGTTCAAATTTAAAGTTCCTGACGACATAAATTACCAATAAAGAAGTCACTCAAATGTTATGGAACTAATAGGCGGATACCACTGATGGAACTTCCTTTGTTCTTGTTTTCTTTTCTTTACTTCCCTATCCCATATCTAAAGTTTTTTTTATTGACCTCGTCGTTCAGTTTTCCGTGAAATTTTCTCGGAAAATTAATTAGATGTACATCTTTAGTATACACCCTTTACGCCTGGATTTTATCTAAAGCAAAAGTATAAATGTCAAATACAAACGCCGTACAATGTCATAAAGTTGGGAAATTTAGTAAAGGGTCGAATAAAGAATGCGGATTTGTAAATAAACCATAATCTTTATGTGAAACATAGAAGCAATAGAATTTCTGTTTTAAGTACCTGTTCTTATTAAGGCCACCTTAAGGTTGCTCAAATAGCCTTTATTCTCATTGGCTTTTATGTTTCAGGACTTAATTGGGTCATATAATTCTGATAATAAACAGACAGTGGGCCATATTAGAAACACCAACAGCTAATAAGACTATGCAAATAGTAATTAATCTTATTTTTATAATGTATTATGAAACCAACCAATTGTAATAATTACTAGGTAAACCAAACTAAAAATATAGAATAAATGTTCGAATTTGAGCTTTTGGAGAAATTTTATCCTGTCGCCTTTTACCGTGGTCCAGGTAAAACTAACCCTGATCCTCATTGACAGTTCTCAACAGTTTTATAGTCAATATTTTAATTATTAAAAATATATGCAGGATGTACCAAAAACTAACTTTTTTAATGTAAAACCCCATAACTATATTTTGCAAAAACTAAAATCTGATATTTTTTTTAATCCAACGTATTTGACTTCTAGTTATCTTCAATAGTCTCCGAGATATTTGCAGTTTCATTTATTTTATTTTATTTATTTCTAATATTATAGTATTCTGTTGTTAATGTAATTTTTATTAAAGTTCATATTATAGTAAACAAAATAATAAAAAGAAACTAACATGAAAGCATAGCAAAAATAAATTAAACTTAAAATTACCAAAATTGAGCACATTGTCTATTATTTATAAGGGTACTTTCTATTTTTGTACCATTGTTTGCCATATAAATATTAATTTTTTTAATAAAATTAAAACAGACTTTTTCTAAAACAACTTTATCGATTAGGTGATTAAAATTTTCTCGATATCGTAAACTACTGATATAACCCTAAAAGGTGTTCCTTTGAACATTGTTTTTGCTACACTTCGTATGTTGTTGAAATCGAAATTAAATTTTACAGAATATAATCACATATGTATGGCTTTTCAAACAAAAAAATATGTTGAGAATTAAAGGAATAAGGGGGGGGGGGGGGGGGGCTTAGTTTTATGTGTACCAGACTGTAAATTTTCTCTCTGATCGAAAAAATCTTATTTTCATTTTGCTTTTTCCTTTGGCTTTTTCGATGTACTGATTTATTAGGCAAATAACCGAAAAAATACAAAACGAAGAAGCATATTCAGCTGTAACTATTACAGCACAGATTTTTTTAAAACTTATTTTGTATGCAAAGTTAGGAGATATCGCGAGATGACAATTCTAACCGTGTATTGTTAAAACTACATTTTAGGATGTCATTCAGCGGCCTATATTGATACTAAAAATCTTAGTCTTACCAAGTCTATAAAATTATTAACCTTTTTTCAGAGATATGACATTATTTACCATTTCGTTAAAAATTCCATGCTGTGTTGTTTAAAGAAAGTCTATTGTCTTCAAAACCATGTACAATTAATTATGTGGTTACACATTAATATTTTTATTTGAAAAATAAAGTTCCTCGATAGTTTTCTTCCATGCGGCGCATGTTGGGAAATTTATAAAAAAAACATAAAAATAAATTATTATTCCCGTTCTAGCCACAAAATCAAATTATGACAAAAAAATTCATATAATTATCTAGGCACTTTTAAACGCAGAGCGATTCGTATTGTACACCAGAGGGAGATTTTGAGCCCCTTAATTTTTAGCTTATAGTTATCGTTATCATTATACTCAGCTTGCGCAGTACCAAAAAGAGTATCTCCTAAAAATATACCAATAACTGCAGTTATTCTGCCAATATAGGTAGTTACTATGTAAATTCATTTTACACTTCTTTTTCCAGCCCTCTCAATATAAAGTTTAGACTTATCCTTGCAGGTCCTTCCGGCACAAGCGTTGCTTGGAATATTAAGGGAACCGTTGCCGTCGTTTGTGATCTAGAATTCACGTTTTTTTATACCCCCTCAAAGAATATGGCCATAACATATTTGCTGGGAATAGATCTCCAGTGTAGTGTGAAAAAAAAACTAGAAATAATTCTAGAAATAATACCGCCATACATAAGTTTTTTTAATTAGTCGGCAACACTTCAGGAAAACACTAAGGCATCATCTAATACAGACTTTCATGTTGATGTAAAAAAAATCCAAAAGTATACTGGGTGGTCCATTAAATAATGATTTTGTAGGTGCGCCGCTTTAGTGGGCTATACCCTGTATTTTTAAATATTTTTGAAAGCATAAAAGTGGTTTTGTCCAAACTCTCCAATAGAGCTCTAATATTTGACTTTATCGCTTTATTTTAAATATTTACCTATTAAAGTAAATAAATAAATAATGAAAAATTCGTTTTACCCTCATATTGTTTCATCTTAATTTATAAAAATGTAGCTAATTTGCAAATAGCCATTTCATTTAAAAATTGACCATATGGATAACCCATCTGCCAGATATATACTCATTGAATTGATGTGAGTTTTTTAACATGTCTTGGTACTTTTTCCTTCGGTATGAGAATAATTTGCTGAAAAGGATATAAATTAAACATCATCAAATTATGATACGAATTAATTACAGTGCATAATAATACAGGGTGAATCAGCGAAAAGTTTCATCTTTGATTATCTGTCATAAGATTGGTTTCCATAGAAAATCCAGATCGGTCGATTTTTTATTTTTGAAGTATTGGAGATGCAGTAAACCTTTTCTATTTGGGATACCCTGTATAAAATCAATACTATAGAAATATGTCCTTCAAATAAATATCTATCTGCCTCTACATTTTCGTCCCTCACCCTGTATAGATAAATACGGAAAAGATTTAAGAGACAGAGAATCATCAGTCTTTGGAAAAATGTAAAAAAAATAATATAGACATTATAGGTATTATATCCTTCTCTTAGTTTTCCTTTTTATTTTTTATTATTGGGTCACCCATCCGAGTACTAACCGCAACAACGTTACTTGGCTTTCATATCGATTATACAAACCCTAAGTGTCTACGACGGCTAGCTATTATCATAAATTTTAAATACTTAATTTAGATTTTAATTGCTGTGTATTGTTAATGAGAATAAATATTCCGAAGCATCAAACAAAAACATTACTTTATAAAAGAGTATTGTTTTTGCGTTTTACAACAGTTGGCTTTTTTCAGCGTACCAATTTAGTTTCTGGATACACAAAATTGGTGTCAAAAGATCCACCTTAATTGTTCGTTTAGACCCAGTGCGGCAAAACATACAATAAAGGGGAACTAATTATCCTTCCCTTGTACCTGAAGAACTGACGATATTTTCTCACGGCATCGGAATTTGTTATAGTTTCCTTACAACTTTATAAGTTGCAGAATAATATTCACAACTACCTAATTTGACTTGGATATTACCATATCTATTCAAAAATTTTACAGGGAATCTGTGCATAAAACTTAAAGGAAAATAATGTTTCTTTGCATTAAGAGTGAAAAGCTTTTCGCACTTATAGGGCTACACATTTTCCAATGCGCCGCATTAGTTGTGAAGTCATATAATTATACAAGACACTCTACCTAGTTCCTGATATACTGGTTCCCAAATACTGCACAGGACCTTGACCCTGGCAGTTGAAATATGGATTATAATTTTATTTTATTTGTTCACTGGAAGAAAAGTTTAAGAGCTTTTAATTACTACTGATTATATGACTATGTTATATATTCACTACGAACAAGACAGCACGCAGGATATATTCAAGTAAAGTACTTTACAGATTTTTTCAGCCTAACCTCCAGCTTAGTTTTATATATTTTAACTAAGTCTGTTGCGGCTATTCCATTGTGTGTGACTTTTAAAACAAATCTCTTACACAATTTTTCTCCATCTGATTGCCTTTCCGTGAACCGTATTGAACCGTGTCTACTTGGATAAAATTATCAACACATTTCCTCAACAATGCATTTTGCCTGCAAACTACTCTACAAACCAAATAACTTACCTTTAATGAAGTCTACTGCCATCTCCAGTCCGTAAGTATCCTTATCGCAATCATCCAGTATATGAGAACCTAGAGTGATATTGGGTAAAAACTGATTCGAAATAAAATTTATCTGGTCTAGAGTATACAGCATCGCCTCCAAGGCCTGTATACCCCCCTGAGGCATTATAGGACCGCACGTGACCGTATCTTCCCTCTCGTGCACCATCATCAGCCCCCCGATTATCACATCCCCCTCCATCACTGCTTCTTTTTTCACTGGCCACGGAATATCCTGGAACACTTTACTCGCACTTTTGTTTAGAGATGCCGCACTATCGTTCGCGAGGTACATGCTTTCGGGGGTGATAAACGTACTGTAAAAGTCCGCAGTAAAACTCTGAACAACATGAGATGCCGAAGTTGTTAAATGTGGTTGCTGTGTGGTGTCCAGAATGCCGTGTTTCTTTTCTAAGTGACTTTTCAAGCTTCCTATGAGATTCGATGTGGTCTTAACTTTGCTGGCGTATTTCACTTTGCCGTATTTGGGATCTTGCAACCTGTCTGGATGTTCAGTAGGATCTGAAAAATAATAAATCGTAAACAATTAAAATTGGTTTGGTTTCTAACAAGATATGTAAAGAATTGTGTGTCAAGAACATTATTTGTTTTATGAAAAAGGATCTACAACAGGTGGCCGCTTATTTGCAATTCCATGTCAAAATATTAAGACGCGACTTTATATTTAAGTGCTCCTTATTACATTTAGTATTATTTTTGTTATCGTTGGTGTTAGTTTAATATCGATAAAATGGTGCCACGATCGATATTTTTTGATTATTTTCATCAATCGTTGATCAGAACTTTTTATTAAAATAGTAAGTAAAAGAAAAAGATGTTCTCAAGGAAATCCGAAAAATAATTTTTTAAAGTGAAATGATAAAATATGTGGCAATGGGCTTAATAGAAGATATAGTAAAAAATGAAAGAAAAGAAGGTGATCCATGTTTCCCAAGTTATGATTCCCACAGTATCTCAATCGTGAAGACTTTAAGTTCATCATACTTCATCATACATTCATACTATCAGGAGAAACATCATAGTATATACCTACTCTTATCAAAATTCGAGTATACTGTCATCGTGATTCGTGATCGTATCAAAACATTTCCTTTTCTACCTGAAGTGTTCCAATTACCAGTATTCCTTTGTTTAAAAAATTCGTAGGTTATGGTATGTAGTTTAACTTGAACCAAAACGCAGTTCAAGAGTTAATCAACACCTAGTTGAAACGTTAGCGAAAGATGAACCTGATTTAATTTTGTCTAAATTGTAGAGGAAGAAAATCCTCAAAGCCATTTGTTTGCTGGATTTTATTTTAATAAAATTTCCTTGAGTTCTTTAATACAGTTAGGACGTGTGTTCTTTCTTCTAGAGGCAATATTGGTTTTTTTATACCTTTTTAGAATCAACTTTAATGCTTGCAAGTGCTTGTGCTGATTACTAACTATTAGAGCCGATAAGGATCTTCCAACATATTTTCTAAAAGGAATATATTTTAAGAATGCATGTTTCTATTCGTCTTCTATAGCGTAAGTTTTAACTCGGAATATAGTAATCTACTCATTTTATTATGCATTTAACAATTTAATTCTATTTTAATATTATCGTGCAGAAAATTAATTAATAAATTTCTGTCATAAAATCCTATTAGAGTCATTTATTCATTCAGAAATAAACTATGCAATTAATTAATATATCATAAAGTCAGCAGCAGCTGGCAACCCTATGAGCCTTGCATTGTTCCTTTCTATTAATTTTGTATTAAAATGGTTCACGCTGCTTTCTTCCAAGTTAACGATGTAAGTATCGATTAAAAAAGTAACGTGGTGTTAACAGCAGACTATTCAGACACGGTCAAATACTTTTGGATCTAATCTAAGTTTTAGGAAACTTTCACTTATTTACTCGAATTGGTCATTTATTTACTTGACAGGCAGGAGTATTGTTAGAATAGGCGTGTTATTCACAACACCATTATGAACAGGGTATCTATAATATTTATCTACTATTAAGTTAACGACTGTAAGTTTAACAAGTATAATTACAGTCCTTAAGAGATGCAATTATTTTTGTTGTCAGTCGTTGTTGTAATGTTGATACTGCCGCGATGATACTGTTGATACGACCGATATAACGAACATGTGTAAACTTCCTTTTTGTATTTTATAAAGGATGAAAAGTCCAAGTGAATATCTCCAGACATGTCCCACGATTTTTTGATTACTACTCTGCGGTAAAAATAATGAATTTTTTTCGAAAAAGTTGTTGCTTCTTCACATAAATTTTTATTTGTATCAACTCAAACATGTTTACTGTGGCAATTGTAGTCACAAAGGGAGGCATAATCGGTGGCTCAAGGTTTAGAGTCTCGATGGCTCAACCCAGAGGTCGTGGGTTCGAATCCCCATTCCACCAAACAATTTTTAATTAAATTGTACAATTTTTAATTAAATTGTTTACTCGTAGATCAAGGCTTATTCGCAGGGATGGCTTGGCAACCATCCTGGCGATGGCCTAGGATGGGAACAATGTCAACTTGCTGTTAATGAGAGAGATTAAAATCAGTTGATCTTGAAAGGGCTTGGAACCTTTGGTGTGAAGATAACACTGGCGTAGTTTTCCATATAACACCAAAAAACTATACTGAACTCTACTGGTTTATAACTGGTTTTACAGTTTTAAACAACAAACCGCTGATTTTAGAGATATGGTATGTTATACAAAAATGTTTATAATTTACCGTAAAATTCAAAAATGGCATAACATAAAGGGTGTTTCATTTAAAAAAATCAATGATGACTGCATATGTTCTTCTTGAGACACCCAGCATACAATTTTTTTATGTTAAAAAATCCGCAACTAATAATACTAATCGACGTGTCCGAGCGTTTTTCCACAAAATATTTAGCTAAATTTTAAACGAATTTGTTCCTTTCATCAAGGACGCACTGTATAAATATAGCAAAGCCCAATTATTTTCACCTTTACTATCAGTTCCCTTGAGTATTTCCGATAAAATTCGCAAAAGTCGCCATATTTAAAAGACTACCTACTTGATGTGTATCTTTAAATGCCGTATCCTACTTTGCATGATATGGAAATATTATATTTTAATATTTTATGTCAGCATTTTTCTTGACAGGTCGGTTCTCAACATGGGATAATACCACAGCAAGCTAGCGTTTTGCATTATTACTATTATTTTAAAAAACACGCTATAAAGGCCGTTCAATATATGTCTATTTTTTCGCTCCATGTCAGTCAGGCAGTTAATATCTCAACCTTTACATTCAGGTACCAGAACTGAGTAAACATTTGCTGACACTGCTTTAACATCTGAGGATATTTTTTTATTTAGAACATCTCAGTCCATTCTGATCTTTTATGGAAAAAATATCACGTTAATATATTAAGAAATGCATCTGAAACACTTCATGTGCCACAAATAGGTACTAACTATGATCATCAACAATCGTAGCCGGAATAGGTTTCTAATACGTTCAACTTATATATTTAAATTTTGCCAAATATTTTCTTCTAAATCTTTTTTGTTACTTATCCAAAGTTCTATAAATATATTGCTCGAGTATTTTTTCACATTTCTGAGAACAAAAACATTTTTTTTACCATCTACTAAATCTATATATTGATATATTCCTACCCAGATATATCTGTGTAACATGACAAATAATGTAGAAAATCTAGTCGCAGAAAAGAACAGTGTGCAATTCTGAAATAGCTATCATTCTATGCTGGTCGTAATAAGCCATTCTATTCGAGTAAAATATAATTAAGTAGTTTCCTGACTATAAATAATGTTATATTGTATGTTAGTTCGATTATTACCCAATTAATAATGTTGGGTAGTAAAAAATATGTCGGTATTTAATGATGTGTTTATATGGTGGGCAATTTATCGGATCTTGATTGTATACTAAAACGGTATAATCAAGGTTTATATTGTTGCAAAATATAAAAGGGGCTAAACTATCTTGAAGTTCATGTACTTTTTTGTTCAAGAATACACAGAAACTTCTGGTTCTCATGTAATTATAGGATATTTTAATTTATAATACATTTCTTAAGATTAATGTATACCTAAGTAGGTGTAAATTAATACTGCTTTGGACGACCATATTCGACTTAATTCTTTATAAAGGAGTAATATTTATTTTTGTATTTTACAATTACAACGGTTATTTATGACTTTGTCGTATAGCAAAATCCAGAACAAATGATTATGAAGTACTTCCTTTGAATATTATTTTCAAAAATTATCAATGTGACTTGACAAAAAGTTATGAAGACCTCGAAATGAGATTGTTCTTAAAACGGAAAAGCTGGAAAGCGGTTTGAAAAGAAATGCGAGACACTTCGTTGTATTTTATACTCAGAAAGCCTTTTATAGCCTAGACGATATCATCTATTTTTCAATTTTAAACTAAACCATGTCTTTGTTTTATACCAAAGTTTTCAAAACTTTTAAGTTCCACTATGTCGCATGAATAATAAAAATTTAATATTTGATAACAAAAACGTTACAATCGGCTCATCCTTGTATGATATTTTTTCATTATTTTTACGACATAACTTTGGAAATTAAGTTATGTCAAAAATGTTTTCCAGCAAAAGAGACGAAATACTTCACTGAGGGAAATGATTGGTAATTTTAAAAGCATTTGGTTGTATGCAGTTTGGTTCGTAAAACAGCAATAGTTTTATAAAGTTTTTAGCTAAACTATAACTAAAACTAAACACATATGGTAGATAAATAAATAATTTGGAAGAAAATATTTTCTTTGTATGTAATAAACATTTATTTCAATTTTAATTTAGTAATTATAAATCAAATATTTCGTAATATTATTGAACCTTGACTAAAAGAGCGTAATGTCATCGTTTTATTAAAAAACTTACCTGATTCTCGTAACCTACACATTATTTGTGTAAACGATGCATTTGGTAATAATAACTAACACTTTATTATGATAAATTTTATCTTATCTAACACAAGTTCAAGAAGTTGTTGGTACAGCAAAACGTCTCAGTTATGTGGAGAGGATTGTCAAGCGTGACATCATGAAGTAATCATTTTCGAGCTCTAAATTTATTGATGTTGTCACATTTAATATGGTTTAGTATGTACCAAGTACGTATGTATGTCCACATTTTGGAGCCTAGTATTATAAATTGGTTCATTCTCATAATGAATTGTATGTAAATATATTGAGACTGTGAATATCTAGTTGTTAGATCAACACACCATTTTGTGTTTAATATATATATCAAGGAGCCATTGATTTTGTAATTTTATGTTTCCCTTGATGCCACCATATTGATTTAAATTATTATTCCATTTTAAAATTTGGATCCTCAAATATGCTTAGTGTGAGTATTTGTTTGCATTCATTGTAAATATAAGAGTATCTAGGTCACCCATGTTCGCTAATAACAAAAATAATAACACACAAATTAATAATAAACAGACTAACAAAAATGTCATTTTATCTCTGTTTTTTTCAGATGTAAAAAAGATAAATTGCGATCTTCCAAAAAAATTATGGTCTATTAAAAATGGCTGGTGTGTAAATTGAAATAACTCTTTTATTTTTTGGTATAACTCTATCAAATTATACGTTTTTGAAAAGAGGAAAAGTATCTCTATCGAATGGTAATATAATCTACAGGTTGTTCCATTTACAAAATGATCACAATTTTGAACTAAAAAGTGGCAATTTTTTTCCAGCACCTGTAGAAGTAAAACAAATTAGAACAAATACAAAAGAAAACTTTTTGTAAAATTAAGAGCACCAGTGAAAATCGCTCGTCGATATCTCATTTTGCCTTGAAGTTATAAGCCCTTATAATGTGTCACATTATCTTGGGACACCCTGTATTTGTTAATTTCATTAATAATTTATCTCTTACACAGTAAAAAAAAACAAATGGTAAAATTACTAAATGGTAATCGTAATTTGCTGCAGTGTTATTTTTGACACGAACTGGGTAGTATAATAACTAAATCTTTAGAACTCATATTACACGAACGATATACCCGCCAAGTTTGTAGAAGTACTCATAAATTGTAGTAAAATTTACAAAACCCTGTATTAAAAATGAATCAATCCGCCATGAATACGGAATAATTATACACGGTGAATAATTAACTATTACACATTACCTTGTAAAATTTACTGTGTTAAATTACTTTTATGTAATGTAATAATACACCGATATGTCTAACACTGCCAAGTGTGGACTATATACACACTGATGAGTGTAGATTCAGTGTTAAAATCAGTCGGATTTTTTTACTGTGTAGTCAACTTTTTCGCTTAATTCCTATATAAAGAAAGATGTTAACTTGATTTAGTTGTAAAGTAAAGCTCATTATACAGAAAATAAAACAGTAGTAACATTACTATTCGATCTTACATAAATTAATTCATAAACCCTAATAAATAATTATAAAAAGTCGACAATTAATTTTGTTAAATAATGAACACAAGTCAGGTTCAATTTGCGTTACGTGGGCGTTATGGCCTAACTTCTTGGGGTGAGAGTAGGAATTAATTACTTAGATCTGATCAAAGAACCAGCGAGAGCGAGAAACAATTCAAAGATGTGTCTACAGGGATGTGGCTCAAGATTAACGATCATTTACAAGCTCCTCAGCCATTTTTTAATTCTAAATCAAATAAGGTGTACCTAGTATACAGTGTTATTCACGCAAAGCGGGTATTAGACGTTTTTAGGGTTCTGTTAACGATAAAAATCTGATTTTTTTATGGGGGAGGTTTTCCATTATTTCCGATTCAATAAAAATATTTTCAGGTTTGCATCATTTCCGGTTATACCGGAAGTAGACCACAACTTCGTTATTTCAAAAGGAACACCCTGTATATTATTGCAATTTTGAACTCTACGTGATATTCCAAACACATTTCATGTAGGATGTCCTATACCTATCTTCAACTGTTTTTGAAATATTGACAGGTGAATATTGACATTTTGCAACTTTGACACCCTGTAAAATCTAAACGGTTAGAGATCAAGCAAAACGGTTTGCACATTCCTATCTTAACTTTCCAAAAGCTATCGTTTGATACTAATTTCAGATTTAACCAAGAGATTAAATTTTATCGAAATTTTTTTATTTTTGGATAAACCTGAAATTAGTATCTTTTGGAAAGTTAAGATAGGAATGTGCAAACCGTTTTGCTTGATCTCTAACCGTTTAGATTTTACAGGGTGTCAAAGTTGCAAAATGTCAATATTCATCTGTCAATATTTCAAAAATAGTTGAAGATAGGTATAGGACATCCTACATCAAATGTGTTTAGAATATCAGGTAGAGTTCAAAATTGCAATAATATACAGGGTGTTCCATTTGAAATAACGAAGTTGTGGTCTACTTCCGGTATAACCGGAAGTGATGCAAACCTGAAAATATTTTCATTGAATCGGAAATAATGGAAAACCTCCCCCATAAAAAAATTAGATTTTTATTGTTAACCGAACCACAAGAACGTCTAATACCCGCTTTGCGTGAATAACCCTGTATGTATGTTCCTCTTTTTATTTATAACTAATCAAGTGCCCATTTTTCAAAAGAAGAAATATGAACGTAGTTCATGTTCAGAACTTTCTTCATAATTTCACTATTTACAGTCAATCTAAAAAGTTTGGTTATGGTATTGATCGGCAAACAGCAACAAATATCATACTGCATTGTTGTTATACTTAATTCCCAAATTTCTCCATCTAATTTAAAGATATTTTAATTTCATTATGAATCTTAGAAGAGTACACAAAAACCACTCAAACTCAAAATTAATTTTGTATGTACTATTTAGTTGTACTATATTGATATAATATTGTACATACAAGTGGCGTAGGCCTGGTTTTTCCCTGTTGTTCTGTCAAATGCGAAAATATTTTCTTTATTGATTAAATTTTATATTTCCTCATTTCTCGAGGTGAACGACTTTTCTTGAAAAAGTGATAGAACGTGCCCCTGTTCAACATATTGAAAATGCGGCCTGTATCTTACTGGTTTCATACACCACCTGAGTAGAGTTCAGGTGCATATCACGGTTTTGGTATTTCGTGCGCATTTTTTATTCGCGTTCCTGTGTTTTTTACTGTTTATTTATAGCTTTAAATAAAGTTTTATGCGATTGCAGTATTAACATAATATTCAACATTGGTTCAGTGCAACTAATTGAAAGTAACTGAAGTGAAATAGTATAAATATCTTTAAAAATATCGATTTTAGATATAGAATAACATTATTTATGAGAAATATAGAAAATTAACATGTCAATTTCAAAATAAAATAATATACTGGATGTTGCCTTTGAAGGAATCGATACTAGTAAATAAATAGAAAAATAAATAAATAGAAATAAATCACGTATATAGTAGTACAAAAAATATCTTGTATAAAATAATCAATATTTGATGGTAGTGTAGTGCCGTTTAGCTACATCAAATGGCTATGTAGCTGCTATTATTTCTTAATTATTTCTAATAATCACACAATAATTTATGTTACTGATGTTCAAGGAAGACTTTCGTATTTTGTATTGTGAAGTATTTTTTAATTAATTAGTCGACAACGCCATATCGAATATAAAAAAATGGCTATGGAATATTTGAAACTCATGAAATAAGTATATAAAAATATACAGAGATCTATAAAAACAAATCTTGAAGGCGTTCCGCTGTAGTGGACTACCCTGTATGTTTAAAAGTATAGGCATTATTTTACACAAACATTTCTAGCGCTTTAATGTAACACTGCAACCATATCATATGTGAGGAAATCTAGCTAAACGTAATTTTCCTTAGTTGTCATTTAATTCTCATATATAGGTACCTAGTCTCCAAAATTATCTTGAGAACTCAAGGAGTGGCATCTATGTCTTAATAATTGCATTAAACTTACATACTACTTTGCTTCAAAAGAATCTCATTAAGAAAAGTTTTCAAGTGATTCATTGTCTAGTAGCGCGTGGTGCAATTTTTGTAATATCCATCTTAGCTAAAGTACACGAATTAGATAACCCAGCTTGAGGAAATTTAGGTAATGAGTGTAATAACTTATGCAAATTGGCTACTACCTTGCCGAGAATAATCAGTTTTATTTCTTGACGCGAAATAGCTAAACTAAACTGATTAACAAATTCTCAAACGTTGCTGCTACAGTGCTACTGAGTTAATAATTCCTAAATACTAACTAACTAACTAACTAACTAACTAACTAACTAACTAACTAACAAACTACCTAAGTACTTTTTGAGATTCGTCTTTAATACATTTGGTATAATAATGCTACGCAGTAAGTATCTATTGTCTTTTACGAAAACTTCAAATATACGATACGAAAAAAAGCAGGTGTTTTGTCAGGCGAATTCGAGAGGAACAATCAAAATTTTTCAATTAAAAGTTTGCTTATTTGCGTCTTACAAAATTATAACAGTACTAATTGCTAATAAGTAATTTATTCAATTAAAAACAGTAAATAAGGTATATTATTAGCACATGAACATGCACAATTGCCTAGCACTGCCTAGCCTAGCATTGCACTAGCCTATTGCTAGTGAGCATGGGGGAAAACCATTTCCGGCAAAAGTGGACCAGAAAAAAAAAGGGAAAAATTATTTTCAAATTCATATCTCTGTCGCTAGAGGAGGAACATGCATGGTCAATTAAAAAACTTATTTTTTTCGAAATTTTCCCTAGTTGTGGTAGACCAGAAATACTTTTATTATAATCTTTGGCAAACTTTTCATATTTTTAATTTGACACTTTTTGCTCTATCTTTCCTTTCATTTCCTCTATTTTTGGTCTACCTCAACTGGGTAAAATTTCGAAAAAACTAAGTTTTTCAAATTGGTCATGCATGCTTGCGCCTCTAGCGGCAGAGATAGGAACTAGAAAATAATTTTCATCATTTTTTCTGGTCCATTTTTGCCTCAAATAATTTTTCCCGGTGCTCTACGATGAACAATTCCTGAGATGTGGCCAATGTCCTTGCTTATTTGGACATCCGGTACACGTTCATAGAAAATTCACTCGTATTTGATTAGACTATCTACTATTTACTACTTACTTTACTCTAATTACTATGAATGGCCTTTAGCTCTGTTATATAAGTTTGTATCAAAATACAAATAAATAATTCTTTGAATATTTTCGTTTAAGAATGCATTTAAATCAGTCAATAAACATATCAAATTAGTTATATTCAAAATGTAGTTATACCTATATCAAAAATAGTTCTTCAATCTAAACTCAATCGAATAGCTAATAATAATTCATGTTCAAACATTGACAGTAGAGCGTCTCACCAATAGGATTGCAGTGACACGACCAACGTATTCCTAGTAGAGAACTTCACAAAAGATACTTATGAAACTCTTCTGGGATTTCTGGTGACGAATATATTGAACAGGGGTAGGTACACTACAATTTATTGACTAACTTCAATTTTAAGGATAAATCCTTGCTTGTCTAGAGGGATTACTACTTGTTCCACATCGCCGGAATATGCATAAGGGTGAAACAAAGACTGTCATACTGTCAATCATGCTTAATATTTATTATTAAATAACTTCCACCACAGGAAGCGCTACTCCTCTACATCTAAAAGCGACATGTATACAGCGTAGTCATAATTCGATGTTTGGATACGAAATTTTCGGTAGCAAAGCTGTAGGTACTTAGATACTGGTACTAGTACTAACTGGTACAGTAGTAGCAGTACTGTTCATCAAAAAGAACGGTATAAGCAATTTTTAACACCATTTCCAAATTGCTATTATTCGAAAATGAATCAACGAATTTCTATGAACTTTTTCGGATTATGAAAGCTCATTTCGATTAGATTTAGTCCCACAAAGGTTTTTCGTGTATGTTAGTAGCACGTTCATATTTCACAGGGTGGAGAACAAGGTAATGTAAAAATAGAAAAAGCTGAAGTGTCTGTCAATTCGTAAATACATTTTTTTGCGTTACATTACTGGGGGTACTTGAAGTCCAAGTTGATATCTCGAAACCGTTTTGGCCGTTTTTCAATTGCTATCCTATAACCGAAAAGAAAATCCTGTTTCTTCGAAAAAGTCTATTTTTCGACTATTACCTTGAATTCTACATACCCTAATACCTCCACTGTATTAATTTTATTGGCAAAAATACAATATGCCTCCCTTTGGAATTACAATTGCTACAGTAAAATGTTTCAGTTGATACAAATCAAAATGTATGTGAAGAAGTAACAAGTTTTTTGAAAAAAATATCTTCCGTAAGGCAATAATGAAAAAATAACGGGGCGTGTCTGGATATATTCACTTGGTCTTTAACGAAATAAATGGATAGAATAGCATGTTTTTTAAATTTTATTATTTGAAAACATTTATCGGGATTAGTATTTAAAAATTGCTACAAGATATATTAGAAAAAACATATAAATCAATTCCTTATTTCATAAGCACTGTTTTCCATAATAATCTTGATAGACATATCAGAAATATTAGTGTGCTAAATTCTCTCCCATTATATTTTGGGTTATGTTTATGTTTATGTTCTTTTACTTATCCTATATCACTGCATGATGATTCATGTTGATATGTAAATTTATCTTAGACATGTTTCAGATATGATCAGAAATTGCACAAGACTATTGATTCCATTACCAATAATTTTTACACCGATTAATCAGTTATTGCTACTTAAAAAATTTTAATATGAATATAGTGAAATATAAATATATCAATCAGATTTTTATCATTCGATTAATGCTTTATTCGAGTAACACTTATTAAACCACTCAAGGAATTTGTAAATAAATGTTATTTATTTTGAACAATAATAACTTATTGATAGATATCGTATCAATAATATAGTTATTGATTAGATATAATAATGATTACCAGTGATTTTATTGGTACACACCTTGAGGAGACAGAAGAGACTCATCAGCTGTATCGGCCAATGGGGTTGTAACATCTGAAGTAAGACTGAATGAAATATTGGTGAGAAATCCTGACGTGTGGTCCCTAGGTAGTTGTAAACCGAACTCTGTGGTCCTAACAACTTCCTGACTCTCCCCATCCATTGAAATCCCAGGAACCTTTCTTGAATCCGTCGAATATTTCGTTACTCCTCCCGTGTTCAAGGAATCAACAGTTGTCGTCTGGTGTAACGTTGCTCTTAGGGGGTAGGTGGCATCGGATGTGACCTAGAAGCAAAGCAAATTGTGTTCGTTGTAAATTACTTGCTCTGCGGGGGGGCGTGTTCCAATTTATTTCAAAATTCTAAAGCGCAAATATGTGGTATAATTTTAATTAAAAAAATAATTTTGTTCGGTGCCATAAATAGTTATTACAAACAGAGTTAAATATTCCTCTTTTTAATCTATAAATTTTATAAAATACTGTTCTTTAGAACATTAATCTTAGGCACTTTAATTGCTATTTCTATTGATGTATCCCAATAGGATCCACATGATTGATTTTTTTTATTCCATAGATAACCAAACAATTTCAATTTATAGCAAATTCTATTTCATTGAAGTTCATTTAACAATGTTAAATTGTTTAGACTCCTCGTCATCATCAGGGATAGTTAGTCTGAAATTCATTTACTAAGTGACCAATATATACAAATGAAAAGAGAATATTTATATTTAAACAATTAAAACAAATTTTTAAAATGCTTAAGAAATATTAATAAAAGGAATAGAAAGGAAAGGAAAGGAAGGAAAAGAAATTAGAACTTCAATAATCTTATTACCTACGGAAAATAACTACTATGACTATCTATCTTATTTATATTTTTGACTCTGTATCTTATTTGTTGTATTATCTAAAAATACTGCCTTTTATGGAATAGTCTGCTTGCATCAGTATGAATAATGGACGTCAGGTGGAAAGCAAAACCGCGGGAGTTTTTATTTTTGGATAAGAAAACTAAGTTTTAAAACAACTGATAGACGTTTTGCCACAATTTTCTATTCCGTTTAATATATCCAGAACTATATACAGGAGAGTTAGTAGGTTTTCTACCTGCTACAATAGTTTAATATACAGTTTGTCATCTTTTACCATACACTTGTTCTGATTATCATGCTAACAGAACACAAGATGATATTTTACAGAGGAAGTTTATTCTCGAAATTCCATGTTTTTATAACTACTCTCATTATTTGTTAACCAAATTTACTGAAGCTACAGATACAAGACTCATTTGTTTCTATTTCTGTAGAGGTATTGCAGTCAAGCAATAACTCATTCTTAAGAAGATTAGAAAAGTGTGTTGAACGGAATGGAGGACATTTTGAACAATGACAAATAGGTACCTACTGTTTAATTAAAATTTATTTATAAGTAAGCTTATACCTATTTCCATTGCGATTTATATTAAATTGTGAGTTAAACCTGCAGAATAAAATGTTAAGGTAACGTTGAAGTTAAACAATTGTATTGATATTAAAGATGGTTCTCATCTAAACAGCCGTAATTGTAGATTGGAATTTCTAACTTTTTCTTATTAATTTTAAGAAACTGTCCAGATACCTAATTTTTATGCAATAAATCTGAAATATCTAGAAAAATCTTTATAAGTTATGCTTACGATTACAATATGTGCCGCTTATAATTCTAATTTAACGGTTCTGGTAGAAAAACTGCAAATATCTCTGATATAGATTTGGAAATTAGTAGTAAATATCTGAAATAGATTTGCTCCTAATTTCGGATAGTAAAATGCACCCAATTTCAGGTATCCGAAATTAGGAAATCTAAAACTTTTTTAATTATAGACTTTTATTACATAGAGAAAGATGCTCAAAATGCGTAGCAAAAGTACCTAAACAATGAGATCCCGTTAACATGAAACGGTCAATAGATCCTGTTAAAAAAAAAAAATAATTTCAGATACTCCATCCGAAGTTGAACTATTTTTTTAACTGGCGAATTCGCCATTTTTTAGTATATATCTTTTATATTCCATATCTACTTAAATTTTCTTACTGAATGCAAAAATTATGTGAAGATATATATTACAATAAATGAGGTCATACCAAATATTTGTTAAATTATGTTCAATTACGTATTATATAGTTGATTTAACAAACTTATCGGAAATTAGGCACTTTCCTCTATTTCCTAGAGGAAGAAATTCCGCAGGCAAACTAACTCATGATCATTTTGCCTGATGCGAAACAACACAATAAAATGAATATTTTCTGGGGGCTGTCCTAAAGATGATATCTGGTAAGATTATAGCTAATTTAACTTTTATAATAACTTAGTCGAGGTTCGAAGTTCTCGAAAGGAAGTGAACGTCTAGGACTTTTTGTCTGTTGGAAACTAGTAGTTTTTGTCTGTTGGAAACACTTGTTATATATTGTAAATAGCTGTATTTACAAGTTTTATATTACAATAAATGGGATATTACGTCTTTTAGGTGACACAATAGTTTGTTTCTACCTTCTAAAACATTTATCGTTTAATATCAAAACATTATACTTAACCCTTATTAAATACCCTCATTTTTTCATATACTAACAAACCAGTTCTTAGGTATATTTTGTAAACCAGAGTGACCACCAGACATATGTCATTGAAAACCAAAACATCCAAACAACTGATGATTATTAAAATTGACGCTTTAATTACTTCAAATAGTGCCGACATAATTAATGAAAACAGATCGAGAGAATTGTACTTATTTTGATTTCAGCGGAAAACATTGGAAACTAAAATCATAGTTAAAAAATATTATTAAATTATTAACGAATTAAGTATGGTTGAATAAATATAATGTAATAAGTACATACATACGAGTACGAGGATTAAGAGCTACCCCTCGTTCATTTTTTTATCCGAAGAAATGAAAAAAAATCTTAAATTCATTGATTTCATATTTGACCAAAGAATAATGTATAAATTGTATCTTCACAGGAAAAGGTTTATGTACGAACGAAGGAACGAGGAACGAAGTTTATGTAATAAATTTGTTATTTTAATAGGCATATAGGTAGAACGAGATATTCTTCTACTTGTTTGTGTATATAAGGCCGTTAAAATACGTATTTGCTTCGACGAGCAACAAAACAGACTCTCACCTCACTTACACCACCAGTTATCGAACTTGACGTGCATACAGTGGTTTTTTAAGGAAACTTTAGAAGTTGTCTTGCTATTGGACTTGTGGGCTTTGTACAGGGTGATTCAGGTTTAATTTTTATAACTACAAAAATTGATAGAACAGGTTAAAATGATGTTCATTCATGATATAATCTTACTTCCTAAATCGCATCGTTTTGGAGATAGAGGACGTTGAAGTAGGATTTTTTTCCCCGCTTTTCCCTCATCCACTCAGCCAATTGAAGTCAACGTTGATTGATTGAAGTTGATTTGTGGAAAGGTCAGTTGACACAAATCACTGTGAGTTTTGTTTTTCATGCCTTCCTATAACTTTAAATGAAAATTACTCGACTGGGACTCTAGCCTGTCACGAAATTCATTGAATATCTTATTAACAGGGCTGCCAAAAAAAAACAAGAGACGAAAAACTTTAAAAATTAATCAGGCAAGAACGGTGTGCAGCTGTTTTATTGAAATTTTATTTATTGAAGTTTTGAAACAAAGTAAGAGGGAGGAAGGCGGTCGCTCACAAAATACACTTGTAAGAGAGGTGGGTGGTTCAAACTTAAGAAGCTCATGTAAGATCATATGGAGAGTTTGCGTTCCCAATTTCACTTCAATCGAATTAGTGGTTCAAAAGTTATGAGGGAAAAGCAGAAAAAAAATCCTTCAACGCTCGCTCTGTGTCTCTGAAACAATACGATTTAGGAAATAAGTTTATATAATGAATAAACATTATTTTAATTTGTTATATCGATTCCTGGAGTTACCAAAATTAAACCTGAATTACCCTGTATATGCTCTGATTTATTGTTTTTGTTTTATTGGTGAAATATTCTCAGAATAAGATTTAGTGAATAAATTTATTGTTTGAGATATTTTGATTTTTTTTTTTCAAAACAACGTACCTATATATCATGGATATTTAATAAATTATTTTTTTTATGAATTAAAAATAGTTTAAATGTATTTCGTTCACTTCTTCACCGAAGAAGAAACTTTTTTTATTATATTTTCTTTTTAATACTTTATATTTTTATATATGCCATTCCTTATAGAAATCCCAGTAATCCTTGTTTTAATTAAAACAATCACTTTTACTTAGTTACATGCCCCTTTTACTAGCAGATCAGATGAACGTGTTGTTTCCCACATATAATGATGAATTATTGTTTAATTATGACCTAATGCTTTTCTGATAACAAGTGAAACCATTCATGCACACAATTTTGTAAAGTAATTGTTTAAAATATATACTTTAGTTCCGTAGGGGCCGATTATGTAGAAGTAATTTCCTTATGTACTTGTTTCCGACGTGTTATACACGTTCCAGCTTGGTAATTGATGTAAAGGCACAATTTTATTTCTGTGCATAATCTGATTAGCCTTGCATGCAATGCTTCTAAAACGCTTTCAAACAAGTTATGCTCAAAACGTTTAGTTACGAAACAACATTAAAACATAATTAGCTAAATCACGTCGCCTGCTCGTATTTCTAGTCTATCGATTAGGACCAATTTGGGTCCAACGACGTACTTGCATATCTATTTAATGAAATACGCTGAAAAATTTGCAGAAATTGGTGAGTCGGCTACTCCTACTACACTGACAAAAAGATTTAATTGAGATAAATAAAATTTATTACCACCGATTAAATTATTTATTTGTAATTACTAAATTAAAGATCTAATTATTGACATGGAATTTGTTTCAATTTATTTCAATATATATATTTAATATTTTCTAATACATTTAATATTCAAGGAGAAAAATATTTAATATGCTGAATTAAATGCTCATTTTAACTAACATTTTACATTAATTTATATATAATCAAACTAGGATATGGGATAAATTGATTAGGTACTTCTTTAAATATAATAATTGCTCATATGACCTGTACTAATTGTTGAAAATTCATATAAAACTTTTCACTAAGTTTCAGCATCATTTGAATTAGCCTGAATGCGGTATCTCTTAAATATCGGTACATATACCTACATTTAAGTTTAAAAAATATTGATAAAAAACATGTTTTGGAAGGAGCCAATAGTTAATAGTATGTTTTAAAGTCTGTAGCGAAAATGTTATTGCAATGAAATTGCAATTATATTCTGACTGAAATAAGGAACAGTTATTTTATTTTTCCGTATAAAAGATACTAGGTACTTGTTTTTATAAATTATTTGAGTAGACAACTGGTAGGATTAGCAAAAAAAATATAATTTGATCAATTATCATAAATTTATTGATTGTATATCAATAAATTAATGGTATTTAGTTACTTATATATTTTGAAATAAATAACAGTGTCTGACGAAGTCACCTCTGTTGTCACTTGGAACGTCTAGCGCAGGTTAGTAATAACCCATAATAACTGTTATTGCGTGTTATTGGATAAAACACTACACAAAAACAATATAAACACAAACTGTTAGTTATATTATTACTCACTGAAGGGCTAATTACACTTATTTTACTTCAAAGAAACTCAGAACACGATAAAAAAATGGCTGCGACATGACTGCTATAATGGCCACTGTTCGAGAAGCTGGAGAAGATGGTGTACATGCAAGCTCGGTTTCAATTTAATATTAAATTGTGGGAAATAAATGTATTTCATAAAAATAAATATTTGGTTCCAGTTATTTTTTCAAATCTTTCTTTTCAACAACTAATACATTTGTTTAATTTATGCCGGGCACTCTAGTAGAGTATATCTACAACTAAATATTCTGTAGGTAAATAATTTATGTAATTTTACAAAATAAATATTTTTAAAATGGTTGAAATAAACTATTCTCTTTACAAAGAAATTTTGAAAAAGAATTATTTATCTATAATAAATATAATATGCAAAAACAAATAATTCATAATTTCAAAAAAACTTAGTTTATTTTATAACTAAGGTTTATTAGTAGTTTTAAATCTTAGGCTTTTTAGTAGTTTTAGGCAATATTTTTCCTTCAGTGTACATGGAAAACGGTGGGTGGAGAAACATCCTACTAACATCAGGTTGAGCATATAAAAAAGATATTTTAGATACTGATAGTAATGAATATACTAATAATAAACCATATTGACATTTAAAATTTACACTTTTCTAGAAAAGAATATAAAATTCACGATAAAATTCAAGAGAATGAAAAATATTCTATTGTTTAAAATAATTAAAGGAGTGTAACATTTTACTTATTTTCTCCAGAAGTATAAGTGTTTGTCTATGTTTAGGTTTGTTCAAAATACAAGACAATGTTTTATTAGCAATAACAAGAACACAATCACGCTCATGCTAGGTATTTCAATAAGTATTCGTGGAATAAGTACGATTAATAGTTAATTTAAAACTATTTCTGGAATTCATTTTACAAAATAATAAACAAAAGCCTTTACTGATTTTCATTAACATATACTTAAATGTAATTATAAGTTCGTTCACTATATTTAAACCATTAAATTATATTAAGAGCTGATTGTGTTGGAGGCAGACTAAAACTCAAATAAATATCTTCAATTAACTAAACGCAATTATAATCTGTCATACACAATTCTACTGGGGAAAATTCTACTGCATATAAATAATTTTGGAAGCAAAATAGCAAATATTTTTGGCCAAAAACAATTATTATTCATAATTATTCATTATTGCAAATATTGCAAATATCAACTGAATTTGTTATTATTAAAAACTGTAAATTTTAATGAACAAAGATTGGATTGAATTGCATTCAATAGAATTGAATAGAAGTGAACTGAACTGGACGTAGAATTTAAACCTACTACTTTTCCTTCACAGGACTGCCTTAATCTATGTACCTCATTCAACAGAAACCATTTTCAGCCAAGAGCCACGGATAATATTCAAAGTACCTACATAATACCTTTAGTTATATTTTTTCCAAAGAAATACAATAGCTCTTTCACCCTTGAAACATCAAAGCACTGCTATAATAAGTCAAACGCGTCTAGCAGGTATAGAAATACGAAAAGTCGATGCTACCAGACGCTATACAGGTCGACATTGATTCCAAGTTCTGTGTCGTCTCGCTTGCACACATTTGTTTATAAAAACAAACAAACTTACAAACTTTTCGAGTGTATCCAGCGAAATCATCTATCTCTCCATCTATCTAAACTTGATCTTTGTGTGTAAATGTGACTGACCAGAAAATATCAATAATTTGAATATTATATGTAATTACTCTCTCCACATTTGTTACCAATTGGTGGAGAGTTTACCACAGCACATCTTGTATTAGATGGTAACTGGTGATGTAAACTTGCATAATCGCAGCGTCTGTGACGGCCTTTAGGGCCTAGCACAAAATATGTATCCTACTCACACTCACACTACTTACACACATAGGTTAAAGACTTCTGTTAATTGAGGGGGCGCACACCTCCAACTTATTCTAAAATTTGAGTCAAAACCTCTTAGACTAGGTAACTACATTGAAAATCTGACGCTCTGTGACAGCCTACTTATTCCCTCCATTGGTGCTATCGATTGCTGAAGAGTTTGCCACAGCCCATCTTGCATTAGAACTGGTAATGGAAACTTGCATAATCGAGCGTCTGTGACTGCCTTTAAGGCCTAGCACAAAATATTCATCCTACTTACACTCTACTCACCTCCTTCTCATTTTGATTAATGTTGAAGAATTTGGATGCGTTAGTCCCAAGTCGATTCATCGCGACATTGGCGGGGGTTTCCTTTGAATATACAGTGTCATTCGGGCTGTTCCCCGACGAGCTGATGCCATTATCACTTAGATGGCTCATCGTAATTGATTGCTCTGTGGATAAGGAGCCTCCTCTTTTCATACCACCGGATTTGAGTCCTGCGACAGGATTTAGTTCTCTTCTTTGTTTATTTATTCTTGTTACCGCAATCCTTGGAAGACCTGTTTGGAGACTGCCTTCAGTTGAAGCTGAAACAATTGTTAAAATAAATTATTTTGGGTGCAAAAAACAATCATATTTAGATTGAAAATACAAAGGACTTTAAATAAGGAATGAAGAAAAGAACAGACATTATTGCTTTGAGCAATTTATTGGTTGAAAGGAAGGCAAATCCGTTAAATTTAAATCCGGCAAATTTAATAACCAAGTGGTTACATCCATTAACAAAAGTGCGGACAGTTTGATTAATAATAAAAATAACACCATCAATTTTGATGCATCATTTACTAACGTACTAATAAGTAAAAAACTAATAGTATTTTATTTCATACTGTCCAATAGTTCTACTTATCCTGCACTGATTTGCGACTAATAAATGGAATATTACAGTACCTGATAGTGTAATGTTGTTGCCTAGCAACACTTTACTGTTATTAGGTGGCTATGTTTTTGTGTTCAAAACAATTCTTGACATTTATCCCCTTTAATTTAATAAAACTAAGGGCCGGTCTTTCTACCTCCTTTTAAGTTCCTGATAACTATTTGGCAGATTAGAATGTGACATTTCAGTATTTCAGTTTTCACAGTCTAATCTGCCAAATAGTTATCAGGAACTTAAAAGGAGGTGGAAAGACCGGCCCTAAGAATCAGGCACACTTAAATAATGCTTTTCTATCCATTTTAGTGAAGCTACAATGTTAGGGAATTTATTTAAAGTTTCCTCTGAGCACTCGCTTATTATACAACCAAACGAAATTATGATAATTCAAAAGAATGTTAATGCCATGTTAATGTCACCTTGCACGTCAAGGCTGTTGAGATAGTAATGCAATTTAAATATTGTGATGCAATAGCTGGATACACACGTAAAGATTCATTGAGTGATTTTAACAATTTATCGTTAGATTTACAGAATTGCACAAATAAAACTGCTAGTTAAGGGAAAAAATTAATTTATGAAATTTTCACGATAAATCTACGTAAATAATTTTGAGCGATAGTCACAATATTAACATAACGATTAATTGGGCAGACAAATAAATGTCCAGTATTAGTTGTCGACTCGTGCGTGCTACATATTTTTTATCAAGCGTATTTATCATCTTCTTGCAACTGTCTATCTAGTGGCATATGTTACAGTTCTTTTCTCAAAAGCCAAGTTTTTGACCATTTTGTACGATTCCTAGTTCTCCTTTTTCTTCGTATTATTATATAACCCATCATTCCGATCAGTAATGTAGCATTTATTTTATTGTTGTTCATCTTTCACAACACTACTTGCGAACACCTAACAAAGCAACCACTGACTATTTACATTACACCTCACTCTATTGCAAGTGAACGATCGGTTATATTTTTCGAAAGTACGAAAGATCCCCGATTACAGATAAATTGATCAAATTTAACCAAATTCATGATCGAGTTAATTTGAATAGATATATCGCCCCAATAAAACTTTGGGTTAGTAGCTTGAGTGCGATTTATCTGCCAGAAATTTCTTAGCGATTTATCTAACGATTATTTGGTACAATTTATCGAAGCGATAAATCTTTACGTGTGTATCCAGCTATTGTGAATATTTTATTTTAACGATTCGTTTAAAATTTATTTTTGTTTTAAAACGACGACAGTATGAAATAAAATATCATTGGATACAGATCCGGTAAGTGTTTACAGTACTCGTTTACACTGTTTACACACTAATCTGATTTTCTGGAATCCAAACAGTCATAAATGTAATAAATAATAATACATTTTTTAACCAAACTAACTACCAATTACTGACGATAACAAAACCGGTACCTACTGACAAACAATAATTAATTTTTCTTGGCCAGTAGTGCCTTCCAAGAAATAATTTTTGGTGGCGCCCTGGGATTTTATTTTAACTTGCAAATATGCCTTGTAAAAGCAAATAAGTGGTAATTTTATTTACAATAATGCATTATTAAACCTTATCTTATTACCTCTAGCGATATAACGTTTTATTACTTTATAAGAAAAATAATGTAAAAAAAGTTTCTTTGCAAACAGAAATTTCAGCTACAAACTCTGCATTGTATACTAAGCGAGCATGTAAGTATATTGTTTTTAGACAGATAAATGCATTACTGGGATTCTATCTGGTTATTTCCGTTATGAAAACAAGTAGTTTGTTTCTATTTTTAATCAGATACGGGCTGAAAAAATAACGATTTCGTGAATACCGCCTCTAAACTATTTCCTTTTAAACCTGGCTTTAAAAGACACCGTTTTTTAAAGCCAACATTGCTTTTTTGCCAATGACGTGTGATGCATGAAATTGGTTAAGCATTTCCAATAATCGTGATACATAATAAAATATTGGTAATACCTCCAATATATGTAGGGTAGAGTGGGATAGGTTCGGACATGGGGCACCTCTGGACATTTAAAATTCGTCGCTTTCCATAATGTACCAACTTCAGAGGTGCTAGTAACAGTCGTGATTTAGTTGCTATATACAAACTTTCGTGCAGATCTTATTACATTTTTTAAAGTTACTTACCAAGAAGTGAAAAAGTTCAACATTGTCTATGAGAGACCGATTCAATTTTTATGAATAGCAGGCGAAATACACATACGTATGCCTAAGGTAACCTATATTTAAACGAAACCGGTATGGTGGTATGAATGTAGGAATTTCTGGAATACGTTTTGAATAGGTGGGGCAAGTCCGATATTAAAGTTGGGGTACATTCGGACACTGTCCTGACCTTCTCCACATACAAATTACAATCTTATTATACATCCATACATACAATACAATCTTATTTATACACATATATTTATTTATTTCAGGATGGTTAGCAAATCTATTAAAAAGAGAAACAAACACGCCTGTAGTTCCTGAAGAAACAATTAAAATTGCCGCGTCAAATGTAGTAAATAGAAGCATGTCAATTCTACTTCTACTAATTCAAGAAAATCTACTTTACATGAAATGGAACTTTACATTTTTGGAAACGAAAAAGATTAAAAGATTAAAAGTTGATAATTTTTTTTTTAAAAGAGGAAACTGAATTAGAACTAGACCTGAAGTGATCATCTTAAATTTTATGAACGCTAAAATTAGAAAAAAGTTTTCCCAAAAATCGTATGTACATACATAAAATGGCTGTATTTAGGCCAGGTTGCAGGACTTGCTGAATATGCTGATTTTCAGTTAAATATCTCGGGCATTCAAAAAATCATTTTCATTTTCCTGATTTTGATGACGTTTCCGTAATGTCAAGATCAGCGATCCAAGCGAAGTTACCAAAGCCAATGTCTGTTTCAGCAACTTCTGGTTTAGCCAGTTTTCTCAAATTTAATGTAAACTTTAACTCTTTCAATCTCAAATAATTTTTTTTTAGTTATTATTGGGATATTTTTAACTTGTTCGAATCTACCTCATCCTTGTCCTAAACTGCCCCCCGCCCCTGAGGCAGGTCCGGCGATAAATGTAACTTTCCTTATATAGGTAATTTTTTACAAAAAAAACGTAATGTTATATTTTTACGTAATATAAATATAGTTAATAAAAACATTAGAGAATATTCTACTAATAACATTTGCTTAGAAAGGCTTCATAGTTGTTAAACTAAATTAACCAAAACTGTCGAATCTGCCCGACTCTACCCTATACCTAAGTATGTCAAGAACTCGTTGATCAGGGATCGAATCTGTAAATCGTGAATGAATTGCTAATCTGAATAAACTTAATATGCTGCTAACAATTAATAAATATATTATCTGTACACATGATACAGATATAAATAACACATATTATCTGAAAATGTTATAATGCTTGTAAAATTTTGTGTAATTTAAACAGTCTAGCATATTACTGACTAAATTAGTAGTATACTAAATTATAAAGATAAGCTTAACCAGGTTTGGCGGACTAAACAGACCATATTACGTGCCATATTGGCGTGCATAATTTAATTGGCTTTCTTGTCGTTTTTCTTTAATATAAGTAATATTTACAAATCATCTATTTTATTCCTTCCAACATACTCCCTCCTATCGAGTTCTCTTCAATACATTACCTTAGCAAATAGGTAAAATCAGGTGAATAAAATAAGTAATCGCCAACCTAACTTACCGGATTTAGTTTCATGTGAATTTTACGTATTTTGTAAGCAAGATCCGCATGAAAAATTCAACATTTTCAGTAATGCGATGATTGAAACTGTTTGATATAAATAATCGGTGGTTTTTCAATTAACTTCAATGCGAATTATCATTACTATGCAAAATACTGCCGTACCACCTGTCACTTAGATTAAATGCTGCTGTAAAATATACCAATTTTGGAAGTACTTCAATTTTTTATTAAAATATGTAAATCTAGGCTAATGCCCGCACGCAAAATGTGCATGGTAGCAGGGGCTTGTAAAAAGTTTTAATAAGCCTTAAAATTACGGTTTCAGTAAGTGATGAAATTTATCAAGGAAAGTAAATATATTGACTTCATTAGTTCCAAGAATTAGGTATTGCTTTTGACGTAGATATACCATTTTTATTTTGTAGACATTATAGGTATGCAGTGAGCACTAAAGTCCAGTTCGCTAATCTATATTATATAGATGTATTTCCTTGAGAAATATTATTGTTTTATAAAAGAAAAATATAAGCCATTCGTTTAAAATGCATGACATGAATGCTTCTAAAATGTAGCTTGATTACAAATATGGATTCACAAAAAAGCAGAAGCAAACAACAAACTTCAGGTAGAATATAAAAGAGAGGAGGATTTCTAATGGAATTTTTTAAACACTTTTCTTGCAACGCAATTCTTGATAATTTAAGACCGTTTATTTAGTGTAGTATGCCACTATTTGTACGCTGGGTCGCTGTTATAACAAGCTTTGCATTTAACCTTGAGTGTTCATGCTAAATTTTGAAACAGACAAGCAGAGCTTAGTTACACTGAAAGAAATTTCAAGTAACTGTAAATAGAAATCGCATATCCCCAACAAAATATCTGCATTAAATAGGCTCCAAATAGACAGCATAGTTACTACAGCATAAACGGTTTTGTTAAATCTGTCTACTTACCATTAAAAAAACTTTTTGTTAACTTTTTCTTATTACTGTAAATCGATATTTTTTGCTGTCAGTAATGAAGGCCCATTTTATGCTTAATAAGTGTTTTTTTTGGGGATAGCAGATACTTCTCTAATGCAGTATTAATATTTTGTTGCCACAAAAAAACTTTTTCTTACTACTAGTAAATTATTTTTGAGCCATTATACAGTACGTTTTAGTAACAATTATAATTACTGGTTCATTACAGTAAGTACTTGTGTTTGTCCTAATAACTTCACTTTATTAGCATAGAATGATATAGGTACAGTGGTTCTAGGAAAATGACACTATTGTTATTAGAATATGTATTTTAATATTAGTTTAGTATATAGGAAAAGAAAAATAATATTGCCAGATGCATACAGGATATATCAAGATAAAACATGTTAACTCCTATATATATAGGAACTGTATGGTGTTAAGATTAACACACCCACATACATAATTTTGGTCGACTATCTTATACCTACATAAAATTAATAGTTTTCCAGCAAAGTATCTACAAAGCTTAACCTCCAATAGTTTTCAAAGCGTAGAAATTCCTTACAAAGGTAGTGTCCATATTCCTATACCAATTTTCTTGTAAAGTACCATAATAACTGATGTAATGTTATGTACTTAATACACTGTCGAATAACTGAAGCACCTTTGTTTTATCTATGCATATCTACTTTGGTGAAGTTATAAAGTGTTTTAGATAATAAAAACACCCTTTTAAAATTATTTATTTATCTTTCGTAATCTATACAAGAATTCGAAAGACTAATTACTCAAGCCTCTAACACGTTCTTTGACCAAATTAAATTTACCATAAACTAACCAAATAACGTTTACTCCACGCAGTACACACCAAGTCAACACAGTGAACTCACGTAAAATATGCGTAAAATGCCGTGCGGCTACTAACCGATTAGTGGGAAATCTGTAGTGATCTCTATTGCGACTGCGCATTACATGACATTCAAATAATAACTTAGTTACGGTAAGTCAGGACCGACTTGTCATAAACTAAGGTAAAGTAACCCCAACTAAGTAAGTCTCAAATTGGTGCACACACTTACTATAAAAGTTAATTTACTTACCTTTAAGAAAATAAATGCTAGGAAAAATAATTAGAAAACGCCCTATTGGGAACAGCAAAATGACTATTTAAGGTAGTAAAAGCATATTAGCAAAACGATTGTTCTTATGGTTAGTGCCTTATAATATAATGGTAATAAGAAAAAGTGCTATCATAAAGCAGATCGTCTTAGCAAAACATTTTATTTGGTCCATTTCCTTCAGTGTAGTATCTACGTGAATATTTAAAACAAAAGTGTTAATTCTTCTTTCCATTTCAATAAAACTGATGAGGTATGGATAAGTGGGACAGCCACATATTGTAAGAAATTATCTAACCTGACTTAGGTATGCTTCAGGTATTTTCACGATGTATTTTCGAAATTCGTATTCACATGAAAGGGCTAGGATGTTGACACGTGTCGTCTAACGACAAAAGTATAAGGAAACAACTGCCTATGGCAGCCACAAACAGCAAGAAAGCTACCTACGTGGCGTGATGTTTCCATAATGGCATATTGATGATGAACGTATTAGATTTAAATGGATTATCTACGCTTCTCGTTTTGCTAGATGAGATTTTTATGTGTTTCTACAATTTCTGAGATTGGTTTCCAAAATAGGATGAACCAAATTCTTATACTGCAAAGCAGTATTATACAGCAGGTTCATAAAGTCCCGCATAAATTCATTATTTTGAAAATAGAAAAGTTTTTAAAAAATTGCTTGGACACGTCAACCTTCTTTTACATTTACATATTTAAATTTACATATATTAAAATGAATCTATCAGGTCTGATACTGGCAACTCTGGTGTAATTCGAAACATACAATTTTATCTAAAAGCCGTTTTTTATCTAAAATTTAATTGGTTTAATTAACAATGTAGCTGTTCTAAAGGATGTTGTGTCGATCTGGGGTTGGTGCCCATCATTTCCTCGGTAGGATGCTAGCACATACCTTCTCAAAGTGAACCTACCGGGTCTGGGTATTACGTGTCCCAAAGGAGAAGTTGGGATGCTCAATAATTTTCGAGAAAATTGAAATTGAAGGAAATTTGGGAAAGAGACGGGAAGAGATTTGGGTACTATCTACTTTTCACCCCCTGAGACCCATTTCAAGTCAAAGATTTTTATACTGAGCAGTCTATATGAGATGGGTATTACGTGTACCAAAGGAGAAGTTGGGACGCTCATTAATTTTCAAAAAATTGAGATTGAAGGGAATTTGGGAAAGAGAAGGGAAGACATTTGGGTACTATCAGCTTTTCACCCCCTGGGACTCATTTCAAGTCAAAGATTTTTATACTGAGCAGCCTATATGAGATGGGTATTGGGTATTACGTGTACCAAAGGAGAAGTTGGGACGCTCAATAATTTTCGAGAAAATTGAGATTGGAGGGAATTTTGGAAAAAGAAGGGAAGAGATTTGAGTGCTATCTGTTTTTCACCCCCTGGAACCCATTTCAAGTCCATGATTTTTATACTGAGTAATCTATATGAGATGGGTATTACGTTTACTAAGGGACAAGTTGGGATGCTCAATAATTTTCGAGAAAATTGAGTTTGAAGAGGTTTTGGGAAACAGAAGGGAAGAGGTTTGGGTTCTATCTGTTTTTCACCCCCTGAGACCCATTTCAAGTCCATGATTTTTATACTGAGTAATCTATATGAGACAGGTATTACGTGTATCAAAGGAGAAGTTGGAACGCTCAATAATCTTCGAGAAAATTGAGTTTGAAGGGAATTTAGGAAAGAGAAGGGAAGAGATTTGAGTGCTATCTGTTTTTCACCCCCTGGGACACATTTCAAGTCCGTGATGGGTATTACGTGTACCAAAGGAGAAGTTGCACTCTCAATAATTTTCGAGAAAATTGAGATTTCATGTATTAGGTGTTATCTGGTTTTCACCCCCTGGGACCCATTTGAAGTCCAAGATTTTTATACTGAGTAATCTATATGAGATTGGTATTACGTGTACATAAGGAGAAGTTGGGACGCTCAATATTCGAGAAAATTGAGATTGTTTGCTAATTTAACCAATTCTCTATTTCTTTCAGTTTTCAAGATATAGAAATGTAATAGAAATGGTGGCCAATCCAAGATGGCGGATGTTGAGTTTTAAAAAACAACTAAGTATATCTCTGGAATTGTTCATCCGATTTCATTATCTTTTTTTTAAACCAAAGCTCTACGTATGTGCTACAAATTTTGAAACAGTGTATATGAATACACTGTTTCGATAAATTCAATCGTTAATTAGTAGTTAAGAAATTAATGAAAATTTTCTGACTTTCTTGTGAGGTTTTTTATGAAGAGTTTACGAAATAACTACATGTACATTAAGAGAAAGCTTTGAATAAAAGATGCAGTGTAATAAATTATCTTTAAAGTGCAGCATGCTCTGCATCCTGAATATAGTAATAAAGATGGTTGACGGGGATAGCAATGGTCTTTATTTCATTTGCTTCATATCAAAAGATGTGAAGGAATTTTAGTTTGATATGAAATGAATATAGAGAACTGAAAATACTCATTAGTTTCTGAAAAATGCTCATATAAATCTACCACGACTCAACTATTTAAAAAGCTATGTGATCCAGAAAAATAAATTGAGATTTAAGTCTTTTGACCTATTTTCTGGAAAGAGAAGGGGTAATAACTGTAAGAGTTCAGTTTCAGATATTACTTCTGTAATTAGACTACCTACTACCTAAGTAATAAAGTAAAATAATATACGTTAGTATTCACATCTTCATATAACATGGCGAAGCCTGTGTTGTGGGGAAAATGTGTTTTATAAAACACATTTTCCCGAACGTAATGTTTTTTTTATACATTGTGTAAAAGAAGTGTAACTAGTTTTCAGGAAAAGGCAAATACTTGTCGAACAAAGGTTTATTTACGCATTACCCAACATTTTTCCTTGTAAATTTGACTTGCGATATAGTTAGAAGCGGTTGCTCCCTTTCCCATTTTAAGTGGGACACACTACATATTTGAATAAGGCGCTCTCGTGAAACATACATGCATGTCATACAGCATGTCAAGGGCAGGTCAGGTCTAAACGATTCTATAACTAAGAAAACATAACCTAAAACTATACATACGTCATGTTAGTAATGGTGAGAAACACAGTAGTGCCCTCTTTGGGTCTGTGGTACTATCTGCCTGACAATTATTGTCTAATTGAGAGACAGATAGCGACCTGCTCTTCTGCAGATGCCATTGTAGCTTTGACTTTTGATCTTCAAGGAAAAAAATAAAAATAAAATAAAAATAAAATAAATATGTAAATAAATAAATATATAATTTATTTATTATTATCTCCTTCACATATACATACTTTAAGTATGTATACTACATAAATATATACATACTTTATATCGATACTGACATCATAATCTAGAAATATTTTTATTCCAGAGCCCACCGAGAACAAGTTTTGTTCTTTGTTCTTTGTACTTCATCTTTTATTTTTCAAATCAGTTTCTATGCGGATTGGAAAGTAAAATTCTGTTAGAAATTATTTGTGAAAACCTATATGAAATAACGTTTAATTTTTGATTAAATAGAAGTAAAAACTTTCTTTAAACTTAATTTGCGGTATATAACTAAAAGTATTAGTCAAACTCCACTAGAATTTTTTTTGTTTCAGAATATCAGCAAAACCCTCGCATGTTAATACATTTGTTAATAGAGGTCAATTTGAACTCATAAATATTATCAAACAATTGAAAAAAATTGTGCTCAAATCAAATCCCCCAAATGAAAAAAAAAACTTTTTTCAAGATCTCTCCCAACACACATCAGAGTTTATTATTAACTTGGCTTCACAATATTGTGGTGATTTAGAATCAGTTTTGCAGGGCAAGTTTCCTTATATGAATTTAAAGGTAAAGAGGGCCAAAAATATTTTCTCTATGTGAAATCCGCCATATGGCACTGCCTTATATATCTTACTCTATCCTTTGAAATCAGACGGAAAACTCTTTTTCTTATTGCATTTCCTTTGTCCTACTAATCCACTAACGTCTCCAGTTTCTTCGTACATAGATACAGGGTGGTACACCGGGAACCAACTCGATCTATATATGGAAAACTATTCATAGGAAAATTTTGAAAGTTTGACAGTATACTAATGTCGGTGGGGGCAACTCGCCTAAAATATTCTCAAGATGGTGGCACTTCCGGTTATACCGAAAGTAGGTGCCAACTTGCTTATTTTAAATGCAACATCCTATATATTACCTCATTTTTAGATTCTACGTAAAATTCTAGGTAGATTTCATGTATCATGTCCTATACCTAAGTCTACCATTTTTCGTAAATTTAGCTTCGTCTGTCCAAATGATATTGTCCAGAAAAAAATTGTTTCCTTGCGTCCAAGTTATCATAAATTCACAGAATGCCACTCGTCTTTGAAAATCAGTAACTCTGAGATGTTGAACTATGGAAAATGCGTATGGATGGAATTTATGTTTTCGTAATATTCTATGAACTGTTGATTTGGCTAATCCTGACTCTAACGCAGCTTGTCTTAGAGACATTGTCGGATTAGCGGCGAAATATCCCAAAATAGCTATTTCAATATTCTCATTATTAAGGAGAGGTTTATTTCTTTCCACTATTTTCTTGACGGATCCAAAGTTCTTGAAATTTTTTATAATTTGTTTAACAGCAAATCGTGATGGTTTCTGTTTTTGTAGATATCGAAGGGCAAATGTGTTCTTGATATAACTTTATCACATTCTCCATAAATAATAAATAAGTTTAAATAATCTTCATTTGTATAATTTAAGCGCCCCGGCATGATTATTAATAATTTGCAAATGGCGAATGACAGCTTAATACATTGTTTAGCATTTATAGGACATGATACATGAAATTTACCTAGAATTTTACGTAGAATCTTAAACTGAGGTAATATATAGGGTGTTCCATTTAAAATAAGCAAGTTGGCACCTACTTCCGGTATAACCGGAAGTGCCACCATATTTTAGGCGAGTTGCCCCCACCGACATTAGTATACTGTCAAATTTTCAAAATTTTCCTATGAATAGCTTTCCATATATAGATCGAGTTGGTTCCCGGTGGACCACCCTGTATAGGTCGTTCGCCTTGGTATATCGATTTAATTATTTATCCTATAGGTATTTGAATTTTATTTTAGAGTTGAGTAAGATAAATGAATTTATGAAGCAGCTATATTTACTATTTTATAGGTACCATTTTTCAGAACGCGGAACGTATATGAAGCTTTAATTTTAAATTATTAGTCCGGAAAGTTTAATATTAACTCTACGCGGTGTCCCACCGGGACGGGCCACGATCGATATCTGGAAAAGTACGTATAGGGTGATTTTGAAAATTTGGTTATTGTAAAGGTCAGTGGGTGCTACTTTTTTAAAATATTTTCACTTTTCTGGCACTTCCGGTATAACCGGAAGTCTGCTTATTTTAAATGGAACAGCCTATACAGTGTGTCCAAGATAAAGATGGGATAGCATTTGGATCTTGGAAACGGTAAGAGATACAAAGTTGGTTAAATTATGAAAAAGTTGAGCAGTTTGTATACCTTTTACATGGACTTTGCAAAAATAAGTTATCTTTTTTTGATTTCGAAATATTTGGAAAAACATTTTTTTTGCGATATTTGTTTATATTTATTTCTGGGGTTATTTTAACAGCTATCAAAAAATAAAAAATACTTTTCCATTGTCACTTTTTGAGCTTAACAAGATGGCATTCATCAAGTTTTTGTCCGACGTTTCGTTTCCGAGAAACCATCATCAACTTCTTTTTTTTAAATACGGCCCTGTATTTTTAAATAGAAATTTTGATACCATTTTTTATTCTCAATTCAATGATGCATCACAAGTAATGGTTTAATCACGTTTTTAGCTTGTTTTTGCCACCATTAAAAATAAACAAGTAAAATAATTATTTATCTTAATTATTTATTAGCATTTTAATTACAAAAGATGTTCGAACAAAAGACCATTATTTTCTAAGCATAGGTAACATCGTTTAACTGTAGCTTCCAAAACATTGTTAACGATAACGATAACGATAAACGATATTTATTATTAACCATATTGTAACTCTACCAACTTGTCAACAATGACATTTTCACGGATGTTTTGTTTTCAAAGCCTACTACTGTTGTTGTGGTAGGTGCATAGAAAAATCGTACTGTTTTTATTGTACATGTTTATTCCTGCATCTAAACTTATCTAAAAAAATTATCTTCAAGCATTCAGAGCCGCATTCTTTTATCTTTGGGGCTACATAAAAACTATGTGTACCAACGTAATTTTCAAACAGAGGAAGAATTACGCGAATTGCTACTAGAAGCATTTCAAATTATTACGCCAGATGGACTTAACAATTGTTTGGAAGCTACAGTTAAACGATGTTAGAAAATAATGGTCTTTTGTTCGAACATCTTTTGTAATTAACATGCTAATAAATAATTAAGATAAATAAATTATTTTACTTGTTTATTTGTTATAAACTCAGGAGGCTTTTCCTCGTTAATTTTTAATGGTGGGAAAAACAAGCTAAAAACGTAATTAAACCATTACTTGTGATGCATCATAGAATTGAGAATAAAAAATGGTATAAAAATTTCTAATTAAAAATACAGGGCCGTATTTAAAAAAAAAGAAGTTGATGATGGTTTTTCGGAAACGAAACGTCGGACAAAAACTTCATGAATGCCATCTTGTTAAGCTCAAAAAGTGACAATGGAAAAGTATTTTTTATTTTTTGATAGCTGTTAAAATAACGCCAGAAATAAATATAAACAAATATCGCAAAAAACATGGTTTTCCCAATATTTCGAAATCAAAAAAAGATAACTTATTTTTGCAAAGTCCATATAAAAGGTATTCAAACTGATCAACTTTTTCATAATTTAACCAACTTTGTATCTCTTACCGTTTCCAAGATACCAATGCTATCCAATCTTTATCTTGGACACACTGTATATTATATAATTTCTGGATTCTACGTAAAATTCTAAACACATTTCATGTAGGATGTCCTATACCTATCTTCAACTGTTTTTGAAATATTGACTGGTGAATATTGACATTTTGCAACTTTGACACCCTGTAAAATCTAAACGGTTTGAGATAAAGCAAAACAGTTTGCACCTTCCTAATCTTAACGTTTCAGAAGATATCGTTTGACACTAATTTTGGATTTAGCCAGAAATTAAACATTTTCGATTAAATTTAATCTCTGAAATTAGTGTCAAATTGTCCATTTTCTGGTGTAATTTTAAGAGAGATGCAAGATTCTCCCTTTTTCTTAAAAAAATAATGTGTCTTTTAGTAACTACACCTCTTTTCCACGCAGTTTTGAGTCTTACCAATTAAGTCTCTTAGTCAATGGTATCACCCTGTGTGAGTCAGAATGTAAATTCACTTCTTTAAAATAAATTTTTCGCATCTTTATTTCCATCACGGTATTTTGCCTAATAGTGAAAGGTATTTCATTTAATTTGATTAAATTATCCGTTTCACCATATCCTTGGATAACATTAATAAGGAGTGTGACTTGTATACTGAATAACCAAACCCTTATCCTCAATAATCTGCTCAGAGTAAACCCTTGTCTCCACGAGCCAACGAAATATTTCAGAACGATTAAGACCAAAGCTTACGGCTATTATCATATAGACAAATGTTATTTAATCTCCTCTGCTTTATAAGGGGTAAATAATGTAAACAAGGGTAAAATTTTATAGTTTTTTGGCAGTGTATTCTTTAATACTATTTTTCGACTTTTTTTAACTTTGTATATTTATTTTTAACATTTTAACCTAGGTATACAAAGGACTAGCTTCATTATCTAAAAGAATTTAACTACTATACGACTTGTGTTTTTATTTAAATATCTTTAGGGCATGTGTGGAAGGTGGTATTGTAATAAAAAAGGTATTAAATTTAAGGAAATTTGATACATAGAAATAAATTAAAGTCGATGTAAAAGATTGTCAATTCGTAAATCACTTTCCTTTGTTATATAATAAATTTTCTCTCTATGAACTGTTATAGTATATTAGTGTTATATTTTTATATTATTTCTTGGCTTCTTCATCCGTTAATTGTTGTTATTCATGTTGTTGTTAGTTATTCTTTTAAATACTGAGGTTATCCTTTTGGATAGATAGATCATAGGTAATAAGAAAAATTGACACTTCTTTGGGTCTTTTATATTATTATAATTTCATTAATAACAATAATATATCTCTTAATTCACCGACTCACTATTAATAATTCTCAATATTTACCCTCACAAGTGCAATTAAACAAAAGCAGTTTGCTAAGGAAGATCTCTCTTCCACACCAATTATTAAAAATTCTGAGCGTGTTTACTACATGCTAAACTTTTATATATTTATATTTACTTCCCAGAAAATCCCCGCATCTAAAAGTTTGTTTTTAATTTGAAAGGAAAATAAATTAGATCTGAACCCTTCAGCGATCTAGAAGTTTGGTACATTAGCTATATGTATACTTACATAAATTTCGTTCACCAACATTCAATATTCAATATATAGGGGGTGAAATTTGGTGAAACATATTAAACTACTATTTAGTTTGTTTAGTAAGAGAGGATTATCCCAAAATAGTTTATAGTAAATCAGCAATATAACCTGAGTTATGATAAATTTAATATTAACTAATGACTAACTTAATATTAGTTAACCAAGTTTCCCTTGTTTTGTGTAATGTGTGGTTAATTTACTTTAAAATTAAAATATAGGATAATTTATCTTTTTATGCGTATTTTATTGCATTTTTGGAATTAACGTCTCATTATAGAGTGATTTTGTGTAATATTCCCTATACCACATAGAAATCGCAATAAATGCTCATCAACTTAAGACTTTTGTAACCTTGTTTCATTCCATTTTCAATAATCAACTGAATCAAAGGTGTCAAACGAATCGAGTCACTTAATAAAATGATTATAAGATAAAATCTAGAAGCATAACTTTTTATATAGCAAATAACTACGAATAGTAAGGACATCATTATCCTCCATCTGCAAACGCTTTATAAAATAAGGACTAAAAGAAATCAAGCCAAATAGCTATTCTCCTAGGTATGTGCCACGCTGAGCGCTGAATTACAAAACAAAATTTGCCATATTCTGTCTGACACAGTTAGAATCAAAATACAAGGATTCGGATTGCAACGAAAACTACGAGAAAATACTAGGACCACATATCGTAGGATGTCACTAATTGCAGACCCGTTTCGACCTTCTTATGATCTCATCAGTGCAATATAACTTACTATTCGTAGTTATTTGCTATGTACATGCCATCTGTCAAGCAGTAGAACTAGTTTCTACACCCCCTTATTGTATTGGATAACTTTTTACACTTCATTTATACTTTCCTTAATACTCCCCGAATCTGAATAACTCCAAAACGGCAAGTAAGCATGTAGTTGTAACGTTTACAGCACGTCACAACTTAGAGAATTTACTTTTGCTTAATATTCTTGTGTATATAGATCATAAAACCCATTTTCATTTAATTCAAAGAGTTTACCGTTTCTGAAATGCTTTTCTTAGACATACGCCGTCCAATGTGATAATAATTTTAAACATTTCAGAGTAATTTCATCACATAATAGCATTATTAAGATTATGAATTTAATTATTGAATTAGTTTAATGAACATCACTAGAGATTAGCATTTTAACCAGTATACATTACGTTCCACCTAACCCATCGCTAGAACCTAACGGCTAATTAAATTTGTGTTTTAATGCCAAGAGGTAATCAGTGAACGATCTCAAATGGTAACAAGTTGACGATTGCCCTTGCAGAGAAGACTATCAAACATATTACCTATAATATAAAGAGAAAATTGGATTATTTAAAGCAGAATATTATCTGCTGCTAACAAATGTTTCTGGCTTATATTAGATGTTCATATATTTCTTGTTTTATAAATATTTGTAACTCCGATTTTGTCATTGAAATATTTTTGACTGCAGAACTACAGTCGATCTATATCTTTTGTGAACGAATGTAGAATATTATATTAATATTACAATTACATAAAACGTGATTTCAAGCAATAAGTAAAAACAAAGAACGCAAAAACACGAATAATAAAAGCGCACGAGGTACCAAAACCGTGCTACGCTCCTGAACTCTACTCAGGTGGTTGGATGAAACCGCAGTAAAAGACAGACAGCATTTTTAATGAGTTGGGCGGCCATGACTTGGGCGGGAATTTTCATAAAGTTCAATTAATTTGAAACTGACTCTTGTTAAATATAATAAGAGTAAATAAGCGCTTTATGAATAGCTGTTTATTTTAAGGAAGTAATATTTGAAACCCAATTACCATGCAGTTTTATATTATAATTTTAAAAGGATTATAAATTTAAGATTGCAATAAATCATAATTTGTTATATCTCATCATTAATTTTCCTTGAAAATATATTTTGTGCCCAATATATTCCACTTTTTTCCTTACTTCCGGCACCGCTAACATGACCTTGATAGAAGACTGGTAATCATTCTTAAAAAAATTGCGACACTGCACAGAAATCCCTGCTTCCATATTGGCTCTATCGTTTTTATATGGGTCTGCACTGACATTATGTCTTTGTTCAGGGTAATCTATTATCACAGTGAAGAAAAATTGAACAAAAATATTACACGACAGTATAATTTATCTTAAAATATAAAACTACAATATAAAAATTATACAGTCTACTTATGAAGTGGCATTACCACCTTAGACGACATACATATATACCTTACCTAACAACAGATGGCTACTCTTCGGCTACTCATTTCAATTCCTTTAATATTAAAACGACTCAAAAATTAGTTTCGATTTATCCAAATATTATTTATATAAATAAAATCTTTGTTTTAATTACTGTGGCAGCATTATATGAGAGAGTTCGAAAGAGGAATTATCCTATTCAGATTTATAGAAGTGTACGTTCTACAATATATTTTTAACTAAACCTGAAGCACCGTCATATACTTAATATAAACGCTTTTGCTCTAAAACCGTTTTGTCAGCCACTTACATCGTATCCTCTACTAACAAGTAAAAGTAAAAAATTAAATCAGCAAATTTGAAGTGATTTTGTGTGGGATACACAGAAAGGTGTGGTTTGAACGACTGGCGTATATTAGTTAGAGACCCTATACATTTTTTTTATAACCAAGGGATGGCGGTCGTTTTCAAGTATGTTAAGTAAGTTGAAGTATCAAACCAGAGCTAGCAGACAAAGCCCATATAAAAATAGAGATGTCGATAATAGACAAATCGATAATGAATCGTCGGCAACTGGTAATTATATCAACCATACCAAACATTTTTCAGCTTCAAACGAATTAAAAAAAAACATCGAAAATATATTGTGTATTTAAAAATTGTAATATAGTGGAGCTCAAAAATATTGCATAAGTATAATGGTGTGTTTAGTTTCAGTTTAAAATAATGTAAATAATATTAAATTCTGTTTAAGGTTGATATGCTCTTTATAATAAAAGTTCTATTTGGTTTCCAGTTTTAGTCTATATATTATACAATCTGTCCATAAAGTAACCCCCCCCTGCTAACTTTTGAACGAGTCAAGTTAGAGAGTTTTAACAAAATACAGGGTGAATCACGTAAAATGAAGTTGATTTTGACGATAAACTCAATTCTTCAAATTCAAAGATGGCGCCACGGGCGCTGTCAACTCAATTTTTTTAAATGGCAAAGTGTACCGTGTTACACCTCATTTAAAAGATAATTCAATTCTCTACATTCTCGTTTTTGAAAAATGACAATCGAGTTATCCGTTCTCTAGTTACAAGCGTTTGTATTAACGATATTTAAAAATTTTGCTTTTATCAAGTCTCCTTGCCTTGCTTGCCACTGTCACTGAAACGTCAATAAGGTTCGAGAAAGTAGTTTAGCGTTTAATTTAAGAGTGTTTGAAAGTGTCTACAGGTTTTTTTTCTTAATTTTTTAAGTTATTCGATTTGATAGATTTAAGAGAAAATTTGAGAGAAGAGCGGTAAAGATAGAAAGAATAGCAGACAATAACATTCAAAGTATTGTATTTCAACAAGATGGGCGGGGGCCCCACCTCATTTCTATGGACCTTTTACCGATTTTTTAATACCGATCATTTCCCTGGCAAATGGATTAGCAGAAAGGGTCCGATAGAATGGTCGACTCGTTCCCCAGACTTAACTCCTCTTGATTTTTTCTTATGGGGATATTTGAAGTCAAAAGTCTACAGAACTCCTCCAGTAAATATCGACGAACTACAGCAACGTCTAACACATATGTGTAGAAATATTCCTGCAGAAATTTTAGGAAATATCAGGCCAGAATGTCAAGACTTTCAGACTTTTTATGTGCCAAGAAGTCATTGGACAACATTTTGAGTAACTTATTTAATTCTTTTATTTTTTGTTTTAATAAATATTTGTTCAAAATTTGTTGTATTAAAATATTAATTAACATTTTATTCATGGATCAGATTAGAAACAGAAACGCTTGTAACTAGAGAACGGCTAACTCCATTGTCATTTTTCAAAAACGAGAAAGTAGAGAATTGAATTATCTTTTAAATGAGGTGCAACAGAGCACACTTTGCCATTTAAAAAAATTGAGTTGACAGCACCCGTGGCGCCATCTTTGAATTTGAAGAATCGAATTTATCGTCAGAATCAACTTCATTTTAAATGATTCACCCTGTATTTTGTTAGAACTCTCTAACTCGATTCGTTCAAAAGTTAGCAGGGGGGGGTTACTTTATGGACAGACTGTATATCGTTTTTACTAAAGAGGAGTTTTACCTATTTCGTCATCGTTCTTATTTAATTTAAATTTCTTAAATCTTTCAGTTTTCTATGTCATTCCTTTTTCATAATTATTGTTTAAATTGTTTTAAGGCACTAATATAGTACCTATTCGGACCTTTTCCAGGCAGTTTTGTTGGCTTTTGGTTGTATGCATTTTACTTATGCTATGACTGCAATATTAAACCTTTGAAAGCAGCGTGTTACTTCAACATTTAAGTATGAAAATATTAATATTTAATACAGATTTTCATCTCAAGATTTAGGTATTATTTCAATAATTTGAAGGTAACGTAGATAATTAAGCTCAGTTCAAAGTTGGCTTTAGATGCTTTGAGTTTTCAAATCTGTAAAATTTATTATGCGATATCAAAAAGGGTGTTTACGTTTGTGGTATTTATGGCATAGAAATATCTACTTAGCTTGATTAATATTATAAAATTACATGAAAGGGTAATGTCGTGAACACAGACTTGCCTTTAGAAAATGTGATTTAATGGAAAGACTCCTGGAGTATTCATCTGTTTAAAACATCAAGATATTCATTGTTTTATTTTCAGCGAGCTCATATTTTAAATTATATTCATTGAAATGGTATTTTATAAAACGAATAAATTCTAAAAAATGAGACTGTATAGGAAAATAAAATTTAAATCAGCTGAAGCTGAAATTTACGAAGGCGTAGAAGGGCCACACTATTAAATTTTTTCAAATTCCGACTTTAAAGTCGGAATTCTGACTTTAAACTCGGAATTCCGACTTTAAAGTCGGAATTCTGACTTTAAAGTCGGAATTCTGACTTTAAAGTCGGAATTCTGACTTTAATATCGGAATTCCTACTTTAATCTCGGAATTCCGACTTTAAAGTCAGAATTCCGACTTTAAAGTCGGAATACACTTTATTGTACAGGATGTGACTGTTTTAAAGGGCATAGGGATGATATTTGTAAAACAAATAACCCAGTTCATAGATATTAAATCGTTTCGATGTACCAACACGCTCGAGATGTCTAGAACTATGTTCATTCGCTCTTCATAACGAGTCGGAGCCAATCATATTTATTGTATTTAAAATTATAACATTTCTTATTTTAATGATGCATTAGTCTACCGTTTAGGCAGACGCATTTCGGATAACATATTAAATAACATAATATATAAAAACTGTACCTACAGAGATTACAATTTTGGTTGTGTTTGCAAAATATCTCGCTTACTATTAAAGATACACGAACGCAGTTTTTGCGAGTTCCGGAAACTGGGATCGAACCCTATTTCTATTATATAGGGTAGGCTGCTAATAGTGCGAAAATGTTCGAGAAATCTTTTATTAAAAATACAAAAAAAATTAAAAACAGGTATTATATGAAACTAACTGCACATCATTCTAAAATTAGTTTGGGATGCACAGGGTGTTTCTTTAATAGTGGCAAATATATTTTTTTTAATGGAACGTGCTGTAAATTTTTATATTTTATTAAATAGCGTAAAACTAAAAATTCAAACGCTAGAGCATACCATGAACCTAAACCTAGCCGCTTCGGAGATGTTTGGCATTTTCTAAAAAAAACTTGACGCATACCTACAAGAGATTGCGCGCCTTTATAAATTTTTATGCATAAGAAATGATTCAGAATTATAAAAAATTGTAAAGAAATTAGTAGTAGTAGAAAACCATCTACCAGACACTGATAGGTTTCGCATTTATTCCGTGCTTATCAAAGTGCCATAGGTAGTGGACTCAATGAACAATGTTGCAACATGATTGTCCAAAGGGCATCTGGTATGTTAGTAGTGGTGCGAAACACTGTACTGTGCGTTTCACGAAGTTGTATCCCGGATTGGAATGTTAGTATACATTCCAACGTATGGAGCGTCGTCATGTTATTAGTTAAATTCAATGCATTGGCACATCTCGGTTACGGACCGCTACAAATTGAGGTGGTGTGATTTAAGCGCACGTGCCAGTCTCGCACAGGATTTGCCAGCGAATCCTGACAATCAGAACATTCCAATCCGGGATACAACTTCGTGAAACGCACAGTAGTGCCCTCTTCTGGTCTTCGCTTCTATCCGTCTAACAATTATTGTCTAATTGACAAACAGATAGCGACCTATTTCTCTGCAGGTATCATTATAACTTTGACCTCTATCGTTTTTAAGAAAGACGATCCTATTTATTTATTTGAAGGAGATGCCGAATACCACCAGACACTGACCGGTTTTACATTTATTCTGTGCTCATCAAATTGCCATAGATAGTGGACTCGGTGAACGATGTCGTAGTGGTAGTAATGATGATGTACTAGAACAGATCAGAAGATGGCACTACGGTGTTTCTCACCACCACTAATATACCATGCAGATTTAGATCATCATGTCGCAACATGGTTCATCGAGTACACTTGGTATATATTTTCGAATATCTGATTAATTTTGAAAGAAGTGCTTTCTTTCAAAATTAATCAGAAATTCGAAAATATATACCAAGTGTACTCGATGAACCATATGTTGCGACATGATGATCTAAAGGGAATCTGCATGGTATGTTAGTGGTGGTGAGAAACACCGTTCTGATTAATTTTGAAAGAAAGCACACCTTATGTTCTTTTTCTGTGCCACAATAAAAAAATAATATTTTTTATGCATAAAGGCTCATACAATCCTTTGAATCTGTAAAAATGAAATTTACACTTTGTTACGGTATAAGTTCTCTTTGTAACAGCTTTTGTTTCTCAAGAAAATAACAGAGTGTGTAAGCAAGATATTCTCCAAAGACAACGAAAACGGGACAGGCTGTATACAATGCAGTTCTTCGAGTTAAATCTTATCACCACATCTATCAAATTGCATAAAATTTCTATAGGACTTTCGAACTGTTTCTGTAGTGAGGGACCTGGAAAAACACATTCCTCAAAAAAGTAGCACAATATTATGAAAACAGCGTCCGTGTATCTTTAATAGTAAGCGAGATATTTTGCAAAGACTACAAAAATTGTAATCTCTGTCCAGTTTTTATGGATTATGTTATTTAATCTATTTTTCGAAATGCGTCTGCCTAAACAGTAGACTAATTCATCATTAAAATAAGAAATGTTATAAATTATAATAACAATAAATATGATTGGTTCCGAATGGTTATGAAGAGCGAATGACCATAGTTCTAGATATCTAGAGGGTAAGGGGTGTTGGTTACTTGTGATTTCATATCTCTATGAACTAGGTTATTTGTTATTATACAAATATGACCCTATGCCCTTTAAAAAAGTCACATCCTGTGCAATAAATTGGATTCCGACTTTAAAGTCGGAATTCTGACTTTAAACTCGGAATTCCGACTTTAAAGTCGGAATTCTGACTTTAAACTCGGAATTCCGACTTTAAAGTCGGAATTCCGAGTTTAAAGCCAAAATTCCGACATTAAAGTCGGAATTTGAAAAAAAAAAATAGTGTGGCCCTTCTACGCCTTCGTAGAAATTAACGGGGTTGGCATAAAATTAGTTGTATACAGGGTGGGCGAAATTCGAGGCTCACTATTGGGATCTCGGAAACGGTAAGAGATACGAAAACGGTTAAATTGGGGTAAAGTTGTGTAATTTTGTTACAAATAATATGCCGTCAAGAAATCCAGAATATCTACATTAGTTTTTGAGTTATTTCAAAAAAACCAAAATTTTGAGTTTTCGTTTTTAATTTTTTTTAGCTTTATTTGAGACGATATCAAAAAACTGACGAGACTTTTTCATTGCCACTTTTTATGCTCCATAACGTGGCAGTACAAAATTTCCGTTACAGCGTTTCGTTCGATCAGGACCATCTTCAACTTTATTTTTTTAAATAGGGACCCATAATGTTTCTTACGAAAAACGATAGGATATTTTATTCTGATTCCAATGATGTATGATACTTTATAGTTTTAATTATTCTTTTTGCTCAAATACTAGGAATAACTTTTAAGACGATCGAATCTAGTATGCTTTGGGCTGATGACATTTGTTATTAAACAATTTTAATTGTCAATACAATTTGACGTTTAAAGAGCTTCGCTTTAAATAATAAGTAATAATGCCATTTACAAATCAAGAAAAATGTGATATGACTGAAATTTATTATAAATGCTAAAAAAATTCAACCAGATCTGAACAAACATATTTTGAAACATACCCAGAAAGGCAACAACCACATAGAACGACATTTTCGAAACTGCACAGACAATTGACAGAAAACTGTAGTTTTGAACATAACAGTATTTGCAGGAGAATACAAAATAATAGTCCAAATCATATTATTGAATGTTCAAATTTGGTTTTATATGGTAACACAAGTTGTACCGTATAATTAAATTTAAAATAATGATAATAAAGTAATTTATAATAATAACACAAAATATTTTTATAATAAATTTCAATCATATCACATTTTACACACCCTGTATAGTAAATCCACTTTATGTATTTGAAGCAAATATTTTCAAAATCACAAAATAATTGCAACATTATGCTGTGATTCTTTATATTTCGACTAAGCAAGGATCTATCTAGACTCTCATTTCTGGGATAGAGATTGACCCACAGCCCACAGTGTTATTATAATACAGGATGTCCCAAGATAATGTGACACATTTTAATGCCTTATAACTTCAAGGCAAAATGAGATAGCGACTAGCGGTTTTCACTGGTGCTCTTAATTTTACAAAAAGTTTTGTTTCGTCATAGGTACTAGTTTGTTTTACTTCTACAGGTGCTTGAAAAAAATGGCTACTTTTTAATTCAAAATTGTGATAATTTTTTAAATGGAGCACCCTGTAGATTTTATTATCATTCGATGGAGACACTCTCCTCTTTTCAAAAATGTATAGTTTGATAAAGTTGTACCAAAAAATAAAGGAGTTATTTCAATTTACACACCAGCCCTTTTCAATAGACCATATTTTTTTTAGAACATCGCATTTTATTTTTTTACATTGTCAGTACAATATGTCAGTAATGAATATAATATACTATGTAAACCCAAGTAAACCCAAATTCTATTTCACAAACTGTGTACCTTATATTTCATAGGATTGAATAATGCGCTATAATGTTATTGTACCTACCAATTTTTAATGCATCAAAAATTGCATCGAAAAATCATCAATAAAATTTGCTGTGTAATATTTGTGGTAAACAACATTATGTAAAACATACAATAACAGCCGGGGATGAGTATGTATTATTATATCAGGGCAATATACACTTTCAATTTGCCAATAGAATATTGTCATCTCCTACAGTATACAATTAGGAGATACTTCCTCGTTATAGACCACTCTCAGGGAATAATCTGTAGTTGTGTGACCCGTAGGAGAAATCCTCAAACCGCATATAAAGTCGATGAGACGTTTTAGTTCCGGCTGGACTTAAATGTATTTGGAGCCTAGAGATATTTAGAACCTGGCCATTTGAAAGCTTATGTAATTCACTGGCTTAATTGTGATTTTAAAAGTCTGGCAAACAAAGGCATATGTGAGGTGAATTTATAGCCTAGATTAAAGTTTTGGTCATTCGTGCAGCCTATTCTTTGCAATTACGAATGGCGTTATCTCCTTAATATCTGTTTTAAACTTCACAAGCAGGTGACTTAGTATATCTCGATTCTAGATTTGTTGATTCTTAATATGACATTGATTAGTTTCAATTTGAAGCTAACTATTTTCAATTTGAAGTTAATAGTTTCCAAATTGAAATTGATTATTTTCAAAACTGACTATTCTCAAATTGGAGCAGTTTCGTCCTATTTTCTAAAGAGGATTTTTGTGATTTGCATTTAAAGTTAATAACCACGCACCCTATTTATTAGTTGATTAAGGCACTTTAACCGAGTTTAATACAAAAGAACGACAACTCTCAAGATGAATGTTCTCAATATATTCTCGTGATATGAATTAAGTAGGTATACAGTGAGAATCACAAGCAGGGGAACTAATTTTCGGCTTTACCGTTAAATGTAAATCCCGACTAATTTTGTACAAGAAAATAAATGTAAATTCAGGAATTATTACGAGCACTATATATTATCACAGCAGGTTCAGAAAGTACTCGAGTTTAGCGCATTCAAGACGCGAAAATATCTCCATCTCGGTTTGGGGAATTACGAATTACAATATAAAATGTCTCGGCTATATAATGACGAGGGCCTGTGGAATACAAATGTTTTGCTTTCCCTATTATTCAGATTTCAGAATAATTCCACCGCAGGGAACAAAATATAGCACCCTTGATTAATTCTTTGATGCTAGTAATCACCACTGCAGCGCTGAATTTGTAGTAGACGAGTTTGCCATCATGGCCAACTATCTGTTACGCGAGAACCAGATTTTCCGAATTCGAAGTAGTAAACGAAAATCTCTCGGTAAAAAGATAATGATGATCATCCAATAAAATAACATTCGCTGGACGAGGAAATAAAAAATAAATAAATAAATAAATAAATAAATAAATAAATAAATAAATAAATAAATAAATAAATAAATAAATAAATAAATAAATAAATAAATAAATAAATAAATAAATAAATAAATAAATAAATAAATAAATAAATAAATAAATAAATAAGTAAATAAATAAATAAATAAATAAATAAATAAGTAAATAAATAAATAAAATTCATTTTTTAGTCATTCAAAACCATACAAGACTAGTAGATAAGCTGTAGGCGTATGAAGTCAAAAATACATGTATTTTTAAAGAGGCCTAAATTTGAGTAATTTTTAAGTAATTTTATCCCCTCCATTCCTACTTGTATCCTGAAAAACGTCATATTATCCTGAAAAACGTCACGTTTCTTATCAAGTACTACGTCACGTTTTTCAGAATAGCGGGACGTTTTTTAAGGGCAACGTGACGTTTTTCAGGATAACAAGACGTTTTTCAGGATGGAAGTGTGAGTGGAGGAGGTAAAATTACTCAAAAATTACTCAAATTTAGGCTCCTTTAAAAATACACACATTTTTGGCTCCATATGCCTACAGCTTAGCTAAGACTAAACCGTATTTTGATTTTTGCTTCACTAAACAAATATAGATATCCACTAATATCTTGAAACTAGTAAATGGAAATGTATCCCAAAACAATAGGCTCTAACTACAGACATGAAAAAAATGTAAAACGCTATGTAGTAATATATTAATTATGTTGTAGGTTGATAGACAAGCTTTAAACTCAGAAAAGAACAAAAAAAAAAACAAAATAAACCAAAGGTAAATATTTGGCTTTCTGTGTCGCTGACATCGATAATAAGAACATTAACTAATTATTCCTTCAAGAGTTACTGGAGTAATAGAGGCAAAAAATTTAGCGTAACTCATTATAGGTAATTCTAAGCGAGTTTCGCAACGTCAAGACTCCTTCTCTCAGTATACTGCGGCTCTAAAAACGTGACAGTCCCTCGCTATAAAGAACTTCATTCCGGAACTGCTTTAACTAATCCACTTTCCCCGAGGAAGCTGAAAAGTTTTTTTAAACCAACCCTCAAGCCGCAGGGTAGGGTTACTAGCTATATTTCTCTAAATCATTGTCTTCTGCTGAAATAAATTTATAGGTAGTCTTCCTCGTATTCGCTTTACGCTGTTTTGTCGACGATCGGTTTACTCTCCAACTTTATATTACATTTCCACCTCAGCTCAGTTTTTGCGAGGGAGGCGTAGGATATCCTAATTTTATCATTTTAGATTTCCTTATGCGTATTTTCCGCGTTAGGGTGTACTATAATTTGTCGAATATACCATGACAATATCTGTTTGTGAATAATTTTTGCGGAAATTTCATTGACGATGAGCCTTTTGTACCCAGCATCTCAATTTCTTATACTCGCCGACACAGAAATGTGATATTTCTCATATTACACCAACTACATTTAGAAAACACCTATAGTTGCATCGATTCCATTTCCAGTTTGAGTGAAAGCTATATCAACTTGTACAAATTAAATGGATTCCATTATACAATCTATCCCAATAATAGAGTCAATCTCCGAACGACAAAATACACCTACCTGTTTACATACAAGGTATTGCAAGGTATTTACACAAAGCATCTTTAGAACTTGCTAGACACTGATAGATCTAAAAAACTGAAACATCTACATCTTTGTAGATTTGCACATACTACAAATGCAACAGATAATACAAATAGAATCTAGTAATAACAGGGGAATCGTTGACTACCAAAGTATACAAAATATGTTCAATAATAATTATAAAAGTTTGATCTACTGTTTCCTAAAATATTCCCAAAGTAGATTTTGACATTTCTCAGCTATAATAGCATAAATGGCGTGTATATGAGTAAATGTAAATTAAAATGCCTACTTTGTTCTATTTCCAATACTGAAATTAACATATTTTCTGTTGGAAAATATATCTGATGCCAGATCCATGGCAGATTGTAACAAAATCTGAAACAATGAATTCGTTACCCGTGATGTTGGTCGAATATACATAACCATAACAAAAATATTGTATAGAATTTCATAAATATTATTATTAAAAACGACATTTTCATATTATACCAATCCAGTCATCATCCAGTCGTGTTATATAAATAAAGATAAGCAAGCATTCAAAAGATCCATTAAACAATTGTTACTTACCAAATGTTATTATAGTGTTAAGGAGTTTGTAAACGACAGTTTGTAATTTATTTATTATACATGTATACGTATATGTACTTTTTGTCTTGTATTGCTTGTGCATTGTGACTTGTCCTATACATATAATGTCTTGAAGGATTAATAAATATTATTATTATTATTATTATTATTATTATTATAGTGGTAACATTAATTTTCATAAATATTCTTTTACCATTAGAAACACCATAAACATTATTTGTACGGGATACCATTTCTAAAGCGCATAATAAAAGGGTTTCAAAAAGAAAGATTCGGAATTCAAACTGTTTTGAATCTATTCGTTTACATGCATATTATTTTCTAAGTAATTAGGAAATGTATTATACAACATAGAAAGGTCCAAGAAATTTGTTTGAATGATATAGGTACTTAATGGTACTCTTTATCCAGGTCAGTGTCTATGGTTCAGCCGTAATAAATAATCAATAAAGGTCTGTAATTTACAATAAGATTTCTGCAATTTATTATTTTAAAAAGCCTATGAATTACGCTATTCGATGTCCGTTTCAATGGAACTGCCATATTCGAGACGCACGTAATGAGGTCAAAGGTATTATATTTCACAGGAAAATTATCATTTCTAGGCTGTCAATGTATACGTTAGAAGAATGGAGAATTCCTTTGTTCTGTCGCCGAGAGAAATATTTGAGTTAAATTATCCCGACTTATTTCTTTGTATAATACATTCAAGACTGTTTCATAGTTTTTCTTTTTGCTAATAGTAGAGTAGTACGTGATCTTCACAATTTCTACATGTTATGTACACATAAAATAGCCATAATTATTATGTCTATGTTATTAAAATTGTATGCTTCTCTACCATTGTTTGATTGACTATATTGTGTCACGATTGTTGATTTTGAAAAGGTTATACACTTCAAATTTAAATTCAGTTAGACTTGTTTGCTTTTTTGCAGTCTCGATTTATGCGTGAATAGGAAAAAGGTGAACGTTTTATTCCGATTCCAGTAATGCGTAAATTTTTCCGATTTGATTTTCTCAGCGCCATGTGAGCTATTCTAATTTTCATGATCTTCTGAATATGTTCAAGTGAAAGCGAACGACAAAATTCACTCGAAATTTTTTACTTTTTTACAGAGTCGCGATTTATGCATGAATAGGAAAAATGTGCAACGTTTTAGTCGGATTCCAGTAATGCGTACATTTTTCTGAATGGATTTCCTCAGAGCCATGTGAGCTTTTTTAATTTTCTTGGTCTTTTGAATATGTTCAAGTGAAAGCGAACAAGAAAATTCGCTCGGGGTTTTATACTTTTTTCCAGAGACGCGATTTGTGCGTCATTCTAAAATATGTGCAACATTTTACTCTGATTCCAGTAATGCGTAAATTTTTCCGAATAGATTTCCTCAGCGCCATGTATGCTATTTTAATTTTCGTGGTTTTCTGAATATGTTCAAGTGAAAACGAACAGAAAATTCGCTCGCATTTATACTTTTTTACAGAGTCGCGATTTGTGCGTGAATCAGAAAAATATGCAACGTTTTAGTCTGACTCCAGTAATGCGTAAATTTTTACGGATGGATTTTTTCAGCATTACGCATGCTATTTTAGTTTTCGTGGTTTTTGACTATGTTGGAGAGAAACCAAACGAGAAAATTTACTCGAAATATTATACATTTTACAGAGTCGCAGTTTATGCGTAAATTGGAAAAATGTGCACCGATTTAGTCTGATTCCAGTAATGCGTAAATTTTTCCGAATGGATTTTTTCAACGTCATGTGTACTATTTTAGTTTTCGTGGTCTTTTGAATACTTTCGAGTGAAAGCGAACGAGACATTTTTTTAAATTGAAACTTTTTTTAGTATTTCATTGAAGAGCCAAGACAAAAACTTATTAAAAGCCTTATTAACTTAATAAATGTATTAAACTAAAAGACTAGAAAACGGCCATACACCGAAAAAGTGAATACAGTTTTAACTGAATTCCCAGATATATTTTATAATGGTCCTGCTGGTCCAGGTATATTTTATAATTATTTGTAACATATGCGAGAAATATCTGATGTGCTGGAACAAATAAATGTGATTATACCCGTCACGTAAATAGTGTGCAATATAAATATTGAGATAGGAATTCTGTATTGCCATTTTACAAAAACAATTAAGCTCGATGCTCACTTTTCTGTCAAGTCCCATCAAAATACGAATGAACGAATACTATGAAACATATATTGTGTATTTCATCCACAACATTTTTCTTTGACAGAACTCGCTGTGGCGGGACGTGCCAGACAAGTGAGCTAAACTTAACCACAGATTAGTTTACAGGACAGGTAGATATTAAATTGCCGTGTTGTACGAAAACGTCTCGGAAAGCGACGCATTGTGGCGTTGTAGAAGGTGACTCTACTGTTATTGATTTTACTGATTTTAACATTTGAAGAAAATAGTGTTGCAATATTTTTACATAATAATAATAATAATAATAATAATATCTCCATCCCTCATTCTCATCTTAATGATGCGCCCGGAAGTCAGAGACTTTATGGGAGAGGGAGCGGCATATTATTATTTTGCGGGCCGCGAGTGGGCCCAGGAACGACTTACGATGTTATAACTTTAACTACCATTTAGTACCAGAATAAGGGAAACCTGGAAAACCTTATTAAAGTGTACAGGAGGTTGTTAGCCATTTATACAGTGATATTGCAGTACTAGTTGCGTATTAAGAACGCTACCAGCCTTATACACACAGATTTAATATTGGAGCAATTAGAAAAAGTTGACCACGGTGAGATTCGAACCGTCGTCAACCTCGGAGAACGATTAAAAACCAGACGTCTTAACCGCTCGGCCACCGAGCTCCGCTACATATTTTGTTACTTTTAATAATATAAAACACGAATAGTATTATTGTTTGATTACCTGGTATTTTTCTGTACTTTATATTATATACACTGTAGTACGTGTTGAAATAATTTCTATAAGTAAAACTGCCACTTTACTATATAAAAATTATACATAAAAGTTTTCTAAAAATAGACTTACTTAGGAAACTTTCATGTATAATTTTTATACAGTAAAATGGCATCTAAACTTCATTTCATATGTACTACAACCTTACGTTTGATGTACTTATTGTAATTTAACCAAACAGTTCTCTTTCAAGTGAACTGTATAGTTATGTATACTAGTTATCTCGAAAGGTATTACACTTGCTATAGCACCCTATATATACAGATATAACAAGGTAGGTACCCTTTATTTTATTTGTATAATCTAAAATGAGCATAAAAACATATGGTTAAAATTAAATTGAAATTAGTGTCTGACCACAAAAAGTGTAACACCCTGTATAAAATATGATGATGATGATGATGAACAATGTATGAAAATATATGAAATTTGTAGACTTGAGAATAAATATGCAACATCGTAAAAAGAAATATCCATATATCCCTCCGATAGTTAAAACAAACCATATTTTTTTTATAATTCACGGTCTAAGCTTTTCTCTATATTATAAGATTTTTTCGTTTTTTGTTGAATAGTTAGTTTCATTAAACAAATTTTTTTGACAGACAAGTTTAGGGGTACTTTGGAATTTTTTATCGTAAGGTACAACTTTTACTGACAATAGCTTATGTTTTAGCTATTTACTGTTTTAAGCTTTACTGTTATTTACTGTTTTTTATGGATATCAAGAGAAAGTAATTTTCAGATGCTCGATTTTTTTTAAACTAATGAAACATGTCCACATGACTATCATTGAAGTTCGCAGGTCGTAGCTTTAGCTGAACCTAATAAAAGTATACTTTATGAGCTATACCTTGATAAAATCCTACTGCATCGTATAATGAAAGTTTGCATTACAGTTTAACATAATTGCACTTGACATTGGATTAACTCATACCACTGAAACAGTTGAACTAACAAATTAAGTTCTGCTGTAAACGGTTTAACTTTAAAACTCCGCAGGGCGGGGTCAAAGACTGGTTTCTGGAACAATGCCATTAGGACTCGGGCGACAGGATTAAAACGGATTTATTTGGTTCGCCTAATTCTTATAACGATGAATGTAATGTTTTGCTGTCGATTTGCTTCTCGATCTATGACAGAATCGAGTTTCCCTCGGTTTTCCCTTGGTTTTTTATCAAAACCAAGGGAAAAAATGATTTACCTCAGCTAATTTATTTTTTAGAAATGTATTCGGAGGATCAGTTGAATTGTAAAAGTTGTTTGAGATTACTATTTAATTATCTAATAAGCGATTATTAAAATTTTATTTTAAGCACTTAATAATATCCAAATAGTTCTGTACTACATAACACTACATAAGATTACAAACAAGCATATTGAATCTCGATAATTATACGTATCGCTGCTTCTACACTGCGGTTAATCTAGGCAGATTAATAATAATATAATAATAATAACAATAATAATAATTTATTTATCCAGACAGATCACATATACATGACATTGGACAAGTCAATACTAATTTCACACGTATAACATTTACAGAACATCAAATAAATCGATAAATCGATAGTAAAGCACGGTCACATCTTAAGACTATATTAAAACATTAAAACATAAGTGTCAACGAGTAAAATCTGCTATGCTGTAAAAGCAATTTTCAGTCAAATATTTTCTCAATTTTGATTTGAACGAGTTAAAATTGCGATCAGTTCTAATATTTACTGGCAAATGGTTCATAAATTTATTGCCCATGTAGGACTGTGTTTTCTCATATAAAGATGTTTTGTGATGGGGTATTCTAAACAGATTACCATGTCTAGTCTTATAACCATGAGTTTGGTCATTCTTAACAAACTTATTGGAATTTTTTGCAATCTGCTAAACACATTTATAGATATAGATGCATGGAAATGTCAGTATATCATATTTTATAAAATAAGGTCTACAAGAATTCAGTGGCTGTACAGGGTGATTCACTTTCGAGTGTGTAACATGGGTATCTCGCTTATTACAAAAGATAGACTGTAGGTTTAAATTCGGCAAAGTTGCAGAATTTTGTGCTCAATAAGTTGGCGCAAGGAAAACCCCCGTATCTGATTTTGTTTTTGAGTAGGAGGCAAAAACAAATTTTTTCCGGTTTTCGTTTTCTGGCCATAACTTCTATATTTTTGAAAATATTGGCTTATCGTTTTCACATTGTTAGAACACTTTCTTGAGACAAATACGATGCCGCAAACCGTTTTAAAAAAAAATGTCACTTCTATTGTAAATCATCGTCAACTTTATTTTTTCTTATCGGCGCCATATTAATTTTTCTCATATTTAAATAAACCGATTTTTTCTGAATACAACAATATAATATATGTTATTATTTGCCTAAAAAATAAGGGCATTATGAAGGAAAATAGGTATTTTTTTGAAACTGTCTAGTTAGCCATGGCAGTCAATTCTTGACAAACCACAAATGTCACTTATAATTTTTATAAACTGCATCTACTGTGGAGTACTTTTTACATTGACTAACGATGTATTCAACCGAAGAGAAACAATATATAGATATTTATTACAGATGTATCAAAAATTTAAACAGAACAGTTGAAGAATATTTAAATACATATTCTGAAAGACGAGAACCATGCAAGACATATATTAACTGCCATAATTTCTTAAATGACAGTGCAGTTTAGTAATATAGTATAGTATAGTAGTAGTAGTATAGTATAGTAGTAGTAGTAGTATAGTATAGTAGTAGTAGTACTATAGTAGTAGTAATATATGTTTTGCATGGTTGTCGTCTTTCAGGATATGTGTTTAAATATTCTTCAACTGTTCTGATTAAATTTTTGTTACATCTGTAATAAATATCTATATCTTGTTTCTCTTCGGTTAAATACATCGTTAGTCTATGTAAAAAGTACTCCAAAGATGCAGTTTATAAAAATTATAAGTGGCATTTGTGGTTTGTCAAGAATTGACTATCATAGCCATGGCTAACAAGACATTTTCAAAAAAATACATATTTTCCTTCATAATGCCCTTATTTTTTAGACAAATATTAACATATATTATATTGTTGTATCCAGAAAAAAATCGGTTTGTTCAAATATGAGAAAAATTAATATGGCGCCCATAAGAAAAAATAAAGTTGACGATGATTTACAATAGAAGTAACATTTTTTTTAAAAACGGTTTGCGGCATCGTATTTGTCTCAAGAAAGTGTCCTAATAATGTGAAAACGATAAGCCAATATTTTCAAAAATATAGAAATTATGGCCAGAAAACGAAAACCGAAAAAATTTTTGCGTCTTACTCAAAAACAAAAGCAGCTATGGGGGTTTTCTTTGCACCAACTTATTGAGCACAAAATTCTGCAACTTTGCCGAATTTAAACCTACAGTCTATCTTTTATAATAAGCGAGATACCCATGTTACACACTCGAAAGTGAATCGCCCTGTACATCAAAGATCAGACGCATGATTCTCTTTTGTGAAATGAAAACTCTACTGGTACTCACACCACCCGCATTACTCCATATGATTACATTATATGACAAGTGACAATAGATTAGGGAATAATAAATATCGAGAAGTTGTTTACTGTCAAATATAGACTTTAATTGTAGGAGAGCGTAATAACCACTGTTAAGCTTTTTACAAACAAACTCAATATTGCTTTTCCAGCTCATATCATAATCAAGGAAGGTGCCCAAAAACCTCGTAGTTTCAGATAATTGAATTACTCTACCATCGACTGTGACGTCAAAAGCATCCCGAACATTCCGTGAAGAAAACTGCATGCATACGGTTTTTTCCGCATTTAATATTAATGCATTTTCATTACACCAGTTCGAAAATTCAACTGACAATTTATTTAAGTGATCTTGAAGTTCCCCAGGTCCGTCTGTGTTACATCATCAGCATATAGAACCAGCATATAGAACGGTACAGTCATTACTAATATGCTCAGGAAGGTCATTTATAAATAGTAGGAAGATCAGAGGACCGACTACGGAGCCCTGAGGAACTCCAAGATCCACATCATGAATACTAGAATACGTATTATTCACTTTTACGCATATTTTTCTTTAACTTAAGTAAGATAGAAGCCACGACAGAAATGTACCTCGGAAACCAATTGCATGCAACTTCCTCCCCACAAAACCAGGATCCAAACAGTCAAAAGGATTATGGATTATGTCCATTTATATTTACCTTTAATTACAAAAATTACCTTTTAAATAGGTTTAAATATTTTGACAATATTTTCGATTAAAGACAACCACCAAGTTGGAGCCTTTTGTTTAGCTCTATAAAAAATTGACGATTCTAAAAAAAGTTCAGGGAAATTCTACAACTACAAAAACTCATCATATGACATTTTTGTACTCCATTCATAAAAAGAAATAAAATAAATCTATTTTCACATAAATTATTTTTTACACGGAAAGCTTTACTGCGCAAAAACATCAAACCCATAAATAATACAAATAGGAGCAACACATCGCAGGGTAACTAAAATATCAAGTACACAACTCTACCAGTCACCACTTACGTCCTATGTGATTTTCCGTCCCCAGTTCCATTTTACCAGGCTTTGTGTAGGTGAAATTTCTGTCTAATAAATTCCGTTTTTAACTAAATATGGCTCCAACTATTTTCTAACAATACATTACTACCCACATGAATTTGATATAAAGGGTAACATAAATTTGTCCTAATATTACGAGATGATAGCATCACATGTTGAGAAATATATAGGCTGGAATTTCGCTACACTTTCACGTTTAGGTTTATTCTACAAACCATAATATGAAATGTTTGCAGGAATGAGAGGAAGATTTAAATCCCTATTTGTTAAAGCAGCAATAAAACGCCAGCTAATGCTAAAGTCTCATACCAACGCAACGCGGCAAATATTCGGGCAACGTTGGTTCTCTAATTCATTGACACAATTACAGGTTGTGCCGGATAAAACCACACAATAATTAAAAATAAAACGTAACACTGACAATGTTTGTATACAGGGTGACCCATTAAGAATGGAAACACTCACGTACAAAATTTGTTTATGGACCAATTTAAACCGGATTTTTTTCAAAAGGTAGATCTCCAAAAGCTCTATGTTGATGCAAAATTTGAAGACGAAATTTTGATTTTCAAGGCCTACTATGAATTTTTTTGAAAAATAGCAAAATCTTGTTAGCGATTTTTTTATAAAAAATCTGATTACACCACTGGATTTAGGAGCCACTCGAATGCATTTGTACCAATTTTTGCGAAAAAAAGTTTGTTACTAAAAAAGTTATGACAGTATCGGCATCACCATTGTTTGCCTTTGTCGGTGAACCTATTCTTTTATAAAAATCGAATAGAACCCAAAGAGAAACAAAATTAAACAACTTAAACACCGGTGTAATTATTAATAAGAACCATAAAAACCAGTATACACAAAATAACCAACAATAACTCTACTATAAAGAACAATTGATACAAAAAAGTAATGATTAGAAAATTACATTTTTAAAAATGAAAAAGGAGTATAGTCAAATTGATCCACACTTTTTGAATAAAAAATTATTAATGTAGTTATTTTTTATCTAAGAAGGTAATATTATAAGTTTTGGCATAATAACCACGAAATAATAATAATTTGACGAACTCACCTATCAATTGTTGTTTATATTAGAGTAATTGTTGGTTTATTTGTCTATACTGGTTTTTATGGTTCTTATTAACACCAGTGTTTAAGTTGTTTGATTTTGTTTCTCTTTGGGTTCTATTCGATTTTTATAAAATAGGTTCACCGACAAAGGCAAACAATGGTGATGCCGATACTGTCATAACTTTTTTAGGAACAAACTTTTTTTCGCAAAAATTGATACAAATGCATTCGAGTGGCTTTTAAATCCAGTGGTGTAGTCAGATTTTTTATAAAAAATTCGCTAACAAAATTTTGCTATTTTTCACATAAAAAAAATTCGTAGTAGGCCTTGAAAATCAAAATTTCGCCTTCAAATTTTGCATCAACATAGAGCTTTTGGAGATCTATCTTTTGAAAAAATCCGATTCAAATCGGTCCATAAACAAATTTTGTACACGAGTGTCTCCATTCTTAATGGGTCACCCTGTATATGAAAATGTTTCAGTCAGAAGTTATGATTTTTGGCCTTCCTAACATGTATTGACTATTTTGTATAGTGAAGAGAGTGTAACTATTAATTTATTGATTGAACATATTTTTTAAATTACCAGGATATTCTAAATTTGATGCATGAGCATGTATATTAGAGCAAATTGGATACGATTGTATCGCGTATGCTGCCTTCTTCAACAAAAAAATTCTTGAAAGGGTTTTTTTATATAAGAAAGGGGTGTTATGCCTGGTTCTCAGACCATTCAATGTTACTCTAATTTAGTTCAGTTAATTAACATTCTTGCATTTATGTAAACCAATCAGTTGAAAAGTTTTTAGTAACTAAACTGACGAAAAATCAAAAAAAAAAACGACCAATGTAGAGTAAATACAAAAAGTTAATTTTTTGTCCTACATAGAAACCCCTCCATTTGTCTCTAGATGATAAACGGTAAATAATAAAAATATTATAAAAGAAAATATAGATTATTGGTAGGAGATGCCGAAAACAACTACTCCACGGGCAATATGCCCCGACTGGCGTTGCATTACATCAACATCTCCATGGGTGTCGCCATATCCTTCATCAAGACCAAATACCAGACAATGACCGGTTTCGATCTTGTTATGATCTCATCAGATTGCCATAGGTATCGGAATCGATGAATGATCTAGCGACATGATTGCCGAAGGGGCATATGTGAATGTTTGTAGTGGCGATATACAGTGAAATACACTGTGCCCTCTATGGGTCTTTGCTACTACCTGTCTGACAATTATTGTCTAATTGACAGACAGATAACGATCTGCTTTTATGCAGATGCCATTACAGCGACCTCTATTGTCTTTGAGGAAGACAATCCTACTTAATTATTGGTAGGAGATGCCGAAAACAACTACTCCACGGGCAATATGCCCCGACTGGCGTTGCATTACATCAACATCTCCTACCAATAATTAAGTAGGATTGTCTTCCTCAAAGACAATAGAGGTCGCTGTAATGGCATCTGCATAAAAGCAGATCGTTATATGTCTGTCAATTAGACAATAATTGTCAGACAGGTAGTAGCAAAGACCCATAGAGGGCACAGTGTATTTCACTGTATCTCGCCACTACAAACATTCAGAAAATATAGATGTTGCTAAAAATGAAACCATTTTTGGGCTCCTCCTATATTTAGGATCCATGCACATCTTTGTGTTTGTCGCGCATTTTATTGTATCGTCAGAATAGAATCAGCAATGCTAAAAGATTTAAAAGTTACCTGTTTGATCCCCTTTCTGACTCTCCACGGTTTCAATAGATTCCCTGCTTCCACTCTGGTCTTTTATGTTTGATTCATTTCTATCGGCTTCGTATTCCCCTCCACTTGACGAACTGTTGGAAAGTTCTTCCGAGTAGTTTCTTAGCTTCTTCATAAACAACTTTGTACTTTCTGCTTTTGTAAACTTATTATTTAAACCACCGCATTCCGAAGTGTTATTATCGATATCTTTAGTATGAGAACTGCGACGCTCCGGAATCTTTGTGTCATCTCTGGAAGATGCACTGGCACTTTCCGGCAGTTGCGGGCAGCTGTTCCCAATATTGGCCTTATCAGGGACTGTGCCGTTTCCCATTTGCGGTAATGTGTTTTCTGATTTGCTGGTGGTTATTAGGCTGGACGGGCTGGAGTTAGTAATTATGATACCGACAATTAGAATGTGACAAAGCAATATTGATTTTTGTTTCATGTTCAGTGTCTGGTTGTTTCAGCTCCCAGTTGACTTAATCGTGGCATCTGAAACAAAAATTGAATATGCTAGAAAAGTTATTAAATACGTAGATAAATAAATAAGTAAATTTTGTTTGCCACAAGGAATTTAAATATATGATGTTAAGTAGGATTATAATTATAAATGCATTAGATACCAATACACAGAGAAATATGTTTCTTTAAAATGAATAAAAGTAAATAGTTTAAATTAACCGAATGGGTTTTTAATAGTTCCAAGTAAACCTGCATCTTATAAAATAGATAAGTGTTTTTAAACTCTCACAACATCTTTTTTCAATGGCCCATTAAGAACCAGGATACCCTTCTAAAAAATGTTGTGTAAGTGCGATTCCAATGGATTTTTTTATATATATATATTAGCCTCCTAGATATATTCGTTGAACCTATTACGATGGTCCAGCTGCCAATCCTCAGCCTACTACGATTTTTTTTCAACCAATTTTTTCGAAAATTACTTTAGGGATTTTTTATATTAAAAATTTGACATCGTGGCATTCTTCAGCATCACTTAAAACTAATGTGGCCCAATTTTCACCAATTTGTATAGCAGAATAATTTTTTTATAAAGCCTTAAATGTTTCAAGTCTATTGAATTTGTGTTTCGCTTAAAAGATATAGAAGGCATTGGAAACTCTAATAATTATTGTTAATCTAGAATACTGTTCCCTTACTTCTTCACAAATTAATAATAAAGTTAAAACAATACTTTACAGTAGTCCCCTATATCCCTAAATCCCTAAAGTAATTTTTAAAAAAATTTGTTGAAAAAAAATTATAGTAGGCTGAGGATTAGCAGCTGGACCATCGTAATAGGTTCAACAAGTACATCTAGGAAGCTAATATATACAAAAAAATTCATTGGAATCGAGTTTACCCAAAATTTTTTAGAAGGGTGTCCTGGTTCTTAATAGGCCGATAAATATTTAATCATAGACACAATGACCTTTAATACAAAATTCATACATATCTTAATGCCTACAAATCTTAATGGTAATAATGATTGAATAGGATAATGATGAACTCATTTAAGTATATATAAAGTTATAGGTTACCCAGAACCAATTTTATTTTCATTTAACAATGCATAACATGGTTACATCAATAACATATTTTTATTACGGATAATTTGATGACGGGCACTCGGTCTTAATCCATAAAATAACACATAAAAGCACAGTTTTAATGACATTATTCGAGGAATTACCTGTGCATACAAATAGAAACAAACTTGCAAACTTCAACAAAAAATATTTCATGTAGATTGTTTTACAAAAAAAATATATATAAATGAAAATATAGTGTCTTCATTTCTTGCGATTACCGTATACCCAGATACACCTTAGACGTGTTCCTTTCACACATATGAGCTGCTATTCGCTTCTATTAGTTGCTATTAGCTGCTAATAGCAGCTCATATCTGTGAAAGGAACACAGTAATTGTTTGTGGAGAATAAAAATGCTTAGAAAGTAACCGATTAAATATTTGGATTGTAGTGTTTACATGTGAATTTTAAAATGTTCCTTACTATAAATACTTGTGTGAGAATACATATAAAAGGGCTCACAGTGGCTCCTTCTGGGAGAGCTCAATATTTTAGTTAGAGCTCTGATGATATTGACGGTGTTGGTTAATGTTACCAAGTGATAAATCTCTGGTTAAAGAGAACATCGCTACTGCCACATTCAGTAGAGCAAAGTTCATTAAATAACCTCCCATTAATCTCGACATCATAATATCCATTATAATCTAGTCTACCTTTATGTCAATTAACCAAAAATACATTATCTGCGGCCACTCAGCTTGGTGTGATAAATTACTTGTTCAAGTGACTGAAGCCTCTAATAATTTTCCATATTGACAGTCATAATGGGTAAATGGAGTTTTTTATTCAAACATTAGGATCTAGTCAAATTAACAGGTCTTATATATTTATAGACAAGGTCTTATACATCTATTTAAATAAATATATTGAATTGTCAATTTAGTACATTTAAGCCATTTCAATGTACCTATTGGCGATTCCAAACATGAATGCGCCCTCTGCATGAAAATATTTGAACCTATTTAAAAGGTAATTTTTGGAGGCTTATTGCTGATATAATGATAAATAACACGAATTTGGTTTTGTTTAACGTAATAATTTAGTGTGCTTGTGATTTTTTGGTATTACAAAGTTAAAAACGACGTGGTTAGTATTTGTACATCTTTATTTTTACATTTTAAAATTGCATTCAAAAGATATCAGCACAACACAGCCGTGTTTATAGGTGTCATTCCACAAAATGTGTCAATAGAAGTGTTTAAGATTGAAGATAGGTAGAAGTTTGACCCTAGTATAAGAAACTGCTTCTCATTCATTTCTCCAAAAGGCATGTAACAATTTAATAACAGGGAACACGTTTATTTACACAACATAACCACTTTGTTGCAGTTTGTCTATACTTTTCTATTATTAGTCTTATAAAAGCAGAATATATTTTAATTTAAACATTATTTAATAAAAAACAAGGACTAATATGGTATCACCATACAGTTTATCACACTTATTTTAGTCCAAAATGTAAGTAAACAAAAATTAGGGCACCTGTTTCAACCCAAAAAATTCATATAATCCCCCATAAGTCCCATAAGTCCCATAAGTCCCATAAAAGTCCCATAAGTGTTTCATTGCTAATGAAACACTTATGGGACGTTTGACTGCTTTTACCACTCTTTTTATCCTTTATTTCACCCTAACTAGCACATGAAGTCACTATATTTTTGGCAGATGCATGCTAAATTGCTAGATGATGTGATATGAAATGCAAAATTTTTACTCGTCTTCCTCCATATTTGTTTACAATTTGCAGCGCCCTCATCGGTAATTTGAATCGCCAATATGATTCTCGATACAGTTATTACACGAGAGTACCTACATGAGAGAATAATATTAGTTATTATGACACCACTATCTTTCACAGATTATCAGCAAAACGTACTGTAACAAAGAAAATTGTTCGGGCATAAATTCGTTGCAGTCAGTAGAAGTAGTATATTTGTCGATATCCATTGGCTCCCGTTAATCACAGACAGTCCAAAGAGATAAGAAAATACATTTCACCTAAACTGAGATGCAATATCACCGAAAGGCATGCTTTTCCCACTACCACAAAATTGCCTTTTTTCCGGGCTGTTTGCTTTTTGTAATCCTTATAGCTCCCAAGCCCTTTGGTAAATACACAGTAGTTTCTTTTAACGGTAAAGAGAGCGACAAAATGTTAAAGTAGGCGTTTTTTATTGCGATTGACTTTAACAATAACATATTTAAAATTTTCACCAAGCACTAGGTTTTCGGTATTAGATGTAAAATATTATACAGTGCGAACGTTTAGAATGGAAACCGTAAATGAAATGCGCCCTGTAGAGTTTTCGCAAAAATGCTCGGACACGTCAATTCTTAAATTCAATTCCGCTTCTTTTGATACCATTGTTTTGGATATGACGTCATTAGGTAATCTCAGTGACGTCATCATGATATTTTTTCAAATGGGAATGTCCAGTTCTTTCATTAAATTTAAATAGAGAAAATATTCCTGAAAATGGCAATATACGATACTGTGGCCTTAATGTGGATATTTTTTGAGATAAAGGGCTTTGAAGTTTGAAAAAAGAAAAAGTAGACAAGTCAAAAAAAATTTTCAATTATTTGATCCTGATAGTGACAGTTCCGCAAATTATTTAAAACTAATTGTCACAGTCGGTTATTCTTTAATATTTTTTTGTGATAATTAAAAATAGTACGAACTTTAACAGAAAAACAAAGAATTGAGATCTTGATTTTGAGAGGTTGTGACGAAATGAAAAGATCAATTAATGAAGTATGCAACATTTTCAGTAATAGATATCCGAATGAACCACACATTAGAAAATCAACAGTGAGTAAGATTGTAAGTAAATTTATCCGGTTGGGATATGTTCGGAATTGCATCAGAGGTCGGCCATCCATTACAGAGGATGTAACAACTAGGTATGTTGTTAGATGCTCAAGAAAATCCACATGTTACTTCGCGACAAATCGCATCCAATCGTGAAATTAGCCAAAGTTCTGTCATAAAATACATGAAAAAAATAAATAGCATCCCTATAAGATTCAGCTACTGCAAGAATTAAATGATGATGACCCTGACCACAGAATAGAATTTTGAGAAGAAATGATGAACCTCTGTAACATAAATCCGCGTTTCATTAGCAATATAGTTTTGTCTGATGAAGCTACATTTTGTTTGAATGGCAATGTTAACAAACAGAACTGTCGCTATTGGGCCCCTAATAATCCTCACTGGATGATGGAAGCACACCCAGTTCCCTCAGAAAATAAATGTATGGGCAGGAATTGTAGAAAACCATATTATTGGCCTTATTTTCATTGATGGTAGTTTAACAGGTGACAAATATTTAGAAATGTTACAACAACAAATTATTCCGGAGTTAGCAGCACTATTTCCAGATGACAATGATCCGAACATTCCCAATGACTTTGTATGGTATCAACAAGATGGGGCACCTCCACCTTATGCCGTAAATGTTCGTAACTACTTAAATGAAGTATTTCCTAATCGCTGGATAGGCAGAAGAGGTTTTATTGAATGGCTAGCTCGGTCCCCTGACCTCACACCCCTTGATTTCTTTTTGTGGGGTTATCTAAAGGTCTAAGTCTAAAGGTTATAATAATAAACCTCGGGATATTAACGAATTAAAAACAAAAATTCGAGATGAAATTAGAGCTATACAGCCACACATAATCAGTAAAGTGTTACAAGAATTCCAACAGAGGCTTGCCTATTGTCAAGAAGCACAAGGATTACGAGCCCCTTATGTAACTAGTTTTCATTGCGTTTATTATCCATTTGTTAGTTATGTTGTGATAAACAGTTTTTTTTGACTAGCCTACTTTTTCTTTTTTCAAATTTCAAAGTCCTTTATCTCAAAAACTATCCACTTTAAGGCGATAGTGTCGTATATTGCCATTTTCAGGAATATTTTCTCTATTTAAATTTAATGAAAGAACTGGACATTCCCATTTGAAAAAATATCATGATGACGTCACAGAGATTACCTAATGACGTCATATCCAAAACAATGGCATCAAAAGAAGCGCAATTCATTTACGGTTTCCATTCTAAACGTTCGCACTGTATATAGGTTGCAAATTTATTTAAAACACATTTTTCTGTACCTTCTGATATACCGAAAAGCTGAAAGATGTCCTCGACATCTACTTAAAAATAACAGTTTCATTCATTAAACAGTGCTATACAGTAGTAGTACAATTATATACAAATACAGGGTGTCCTAATAATGCGTATCCAGTATCAGTTTTATTCGATGGTTTTGGGAAAAAACGGTTTTATGTAGCGTAAAGGGGCCCATATTTTAAAATTATTTTTAAACATACAGGGTTGTCCACTGCAGCGGGACACCTGGAAGGTATTTTTTTTTAAATTGATCACCTTGCAAATTTTTGAATATTTGAATTTAACTTTTCAACCGAAATTTTCACATTTTCTTTTTAATTAGACGCAACGTCGCTTCGAAAACTGAAATCTCTAGTATCGTATAATAGAAAATTTGAAGCGAAATTGAAATATATAGAGTGATTCATTTAAAAATTCGACATTTCATACTTATATATTATATATAATAGGTATTTCATATATTTCAATATTTTCGTATATTTCAAAATATTTTTTAAATATTCGCTTTTCACGCTGCATCATTTTGATAATTACGTTTATTTTCCACCCTGTAACCTTACAATTTCATTGATATAACTTTTATATTATTATTGCAGACAATAACAATCGTAAATGAAACCAAGACTCAGTGGGTAAATGTTAATAGTTGAGTTAAGTTAGAATTTTTCCTAATCTATATTAGAAAAATATAAATAATTTACTTTAATTACTCTCCACTGAAAAGGTACAAGGGTTCTGAAACCTCAGTTGCTGCATCTACGTAAGAGATACCGTGAGGTACCAGTAGGATTGCTTTAGTCTGTTTTAATTAATCTTTCTATTAAGTACTATCATCTTATCATCTTATTTCTGTATGTCTTCCTAAGTGAGGTTGATGGGCTAGAACGTATTAATTAGATATAATATTATAATTCACCCCTGTTATGAGGTACCTGTACACGTATGGCTTCGTTTTCCTTTAAGTAAGGTGCTTCTTTTTCTCGATACCACTTACAGGAATATCATACAAAAAGTGCAAGCGACTGACGGGTTAATTGATTTTTGTCTGCCTGGAATAAAACGGTAATAGAGGCTAAGGCATTTAAAATAGTCTTAAAGGATCTACCGTCTGATGTTCACTGATGGCCAACGCGAATTAAAGTAATACTAGTCTATAAAGAATATAGATAGAAGAATATAGTCTATAAACTTTTCACATAAAACGTATTTCAACTTTTTAGAAGACAAGGGATGAAGTATGTTAAGAACGCCCCATAGAAAAAACGTAATCCTGCCTAGTGTTTTCTTAAATCAGTCACGCTTTTCACTGAGTTCTTCTACTTACAATTATATAGGGTGATTCAATTTTCTTATTAAATTAACACTAACTACCAGGACTCTCTGGTTGCTTGAGGTGTTTCATACTACCATGTTTCATAGCAACTTATGTAAATATAAATGATACAAAATAATGGTTTGAACATCTCTTAACATCTAGTTTAGATATCATTAAAACAGCGGAGTGCAATACGATCACCGTAACAATCGCGTCTCTTCCCATATGCAGATCGTTTAAAAATTTTGCATCTCACTACTCTCCAAGATACGTAAACGTCTCCAAGCTTACTTGATACAAATCTACTGACATTACCATACTGCCTCAATTTGATTTACTCATGCTAGCTTTCCCACATACACACCATGGGTTTGACTCAACGATGCCATTGGTCTCCGGGAACATCCATTAAGCATCGGAAAGTGCAATTTAGAACGCAGCATCGTTTTAACTTTATTACAATAAAGTGTTTGATTCACGGAAAAATCTACCTGCTGACACCGTCTGTGCACCAACTTGATGCTCTTTAAACATCGCCTGGGCCTCTTCCTTTAGCAGTTTATATATAAGTATAAGTATAAGTATATATATGTTATCTCTTCTGTGCTTATAGGTTCGCCCCTGCAATGAATTTGATGTAATAATAATATTAATGATAATAATAATAATAATAATAATAATAATAATAATAACAATAATAGTAGTAGTAGTAGTAGTGCCGAATTTATTGGAACTGCTCATTTTCCATTCTTAGGCAGATTCGTGCCAATAACCCTCATGTGGTCCTCCTCGACCACCAGCTCATGACAATGTTTGTCATCGAGTTCTCGACTCCTTCAGAAACCAACATTGTCTTGAAGGAGGAGGAGAAACAGACGAAATATCGAGACCTTCTCTTCGAACCCTGCAGACTTCATCCATCGCATACTGTGAAGCTTGTGGTATTGATTATAGGAGCCCTCGGTGGATCAAGAGATACACTGCTTTCGGAACTGAAGATCATACCGGCATGCCGAAGTTCGGTAGATCTTCTAGCCAGAAGAATGCAGAAGGTTATCACTTTGGGTTCATTACGTCTACTCAGGGTACATAATTTCCGGACCCAGTAGTTATTCACTCATGGACGTGGGGAGTAGCTACTGGTAACTAATACTGGATTTAAACACAAAAAAAAATAAATACTTAAATACCTTGTACCTCTTGTATACCTTGAATTAAATTGGAATGATTTTTTGAACATCCTATGATTTACAGAGCTGTTCATTTAGAACTGAATCGCTCTGTAAGTGTAATACCATATTACCATATACCATATATATCGTACAAATTTTGTTCATGGATAAAAATAGTGAAGTGTATTTGCACATAGTTCGCGGAATGAATGTGCAATAATGCAATACTTAAAGGCTGTAATAAATACTTTCTACTTTTTTGGAGGGGTTCATATTAGTTTTTACCAGTTGCTTTCAAATTTACTGCATTCCACCATCTATTCATAAATACGAACGGCACCAACTAACTGCCTGTTGGAGGCTTTTGCCTCTCTGAATTTTTTCATTAAGGAGCACAAGTGCATTGTCGAAAACATAGCCCGGATTTCAATTTATATCGCATTAATATAGACAAGTATACTGCTAAGAGCAGATGAGAAAACTAAACCAAAAGTAATCGTTAGTACGTTACCTCGTTACAGAATTAAATCTACTGTTTTACTTACCAGCTTATTATATCTAATCCAGGTGGAAGAGTTGCGGTTCTATTTATATGCATAGTTAGGCATAAAATTAAATTAAACTATCAAAAAATTAATTAATTATGAAATTTCGTTCAGTAAGCAATTGTATGGTATAGCGGATGCAAATGAGAATGAGACTGATAAAAACAAAATATATACATCTGTTTAGCAATTCAAATATAGCATTTTATGTAGATTATTCAGATTCTAATTGTTTTGCTCGCATTGCTGCTAAATGTGAGCACCTCTCTCTAATTGCCAACCATTAAAAGCCAAGGGCATTAGAACGACACACTAAAACTTTGTAAATTTGACTAAAAAAAGAGAAAATACACTTAGAAACAAAAAGAGACAGTAAACTCGTATGTCTGACTGATTGATGATTTAGTATTGAATATATGTATATTCTACTGTACTGCATTGTAATAAGGTAAAAATTTTGTTTTGTTCGTTTGAGTAATTCAAAATATGCAGGTTGTTAATTAAGAATAATAATATAATAAGGTAAAAAATATTATTTTTTTATCGATTACAATTGCTTAGGATTCTGTTTAAATATAACTCAAGAAATTTACTTATTCTAAAAAAGTTATACCATATTATAAAATTTTATGAATTTAGTTTTTATAGGGGCGTGATATGATGGCGTTTCTCATATCATAAAGTGAAGCGTAAAATGAAAGTGATACTCTTGATTTAACGATGTTTTGTGCTGCAAAGTGTCAAATCTAAATCTGTATATACCTAGTAAAACGGTTTATATTCGGTTATTTAACGATCTACAAAAAACGACAAATCGACGGAATTGACTTCTTATCGTAATAGGTAAGCTGTGGTAATTTTTAAATAACTTTTACTTAATATTTGTAGTATATTTTTAATATTATTTATTGGCTTATTTAACTGTTTATATCTTTCTTTATATAGAAATTAAGCCGAAAAGTTAATTAAGAGATAAGTTATCAATGAAATTATCAGATATGATGGTTCAATAAGGTTTTATATTTCCTCCTTACCTATAATACTAGGTATGCAAAGGAATAACCTTATTACTTTTAAGATATGTCGCAAACAACTACTTTGCGTGCAGTATGCACCGCCCAACATAGAATTACAGCGGCATATCTTGACATAACCTCAACTTATTGTCTTTAATACATTTTTCTTTTTAATAATATTGTCTACATTTTTTAAATAATGAAATATTAAACAACCATCTACATTACATTAAAAATAATTGTTTTTAGTTACATAGCTTCTGAATTTGTCGGACCAGAACCGGTGCTTGGCATATCCTCGAGTACTGCCAAAGCAACGCTCTTGACCCGGGCTGAGGAGCAAATCCTCCAGTACTGGCAGGAACTACCACGATTACCACAAGAACTAAAAAACTTCTAGAATTAAGCAGGTTTCACCTACGAACTCTAATTGGCCTATATACGGGCCACTGCTGTTTAAAATATCATCTGTGCAAATTCGGCCTAGCAGAAGATGCTGAGTGCCGCCTATGCTTAGAAGATGATGAAACGGCAGAACACATATTGTGCACCTGCCCTGCTGGGGAAAGGATCAGATACTCATTATTTGGCAAAGGACAACTTCTGCCAGAGGATCTGAACAAATTCTCACCCAATAAGGTGATCAGCTACATTAAGAAGCTGGACATGTTGGGTGAAATATAAGTAGGTGTGAGCTACAATAGACCACATGGTCGCGGTGGAGGGTCTGGTTTTCGGCCCACTCACTTGAACCTAACCTAACCTAACCTACATACCTTTTATATGGCCTATAACGTAGTTAATAAATTAATTTTTCTTCTTAGGTATCCTTCCGTATCTACTTTGTTTCTTTGTTATTTTATTTCTATCATGTATTGTGAGTATTTTTAGGGTTATTTTGTTTATTTTTGCATATAAAATTCAATGAAACGTCTTTTAATTCAAGAGTTTGTACACTAAATCAGCACAAATGGTTTGTAGCTACATAAATCAAATACTAATCTGCTAATGCACAAAACAAGTTATATAAAACGTTTATCTCTTTTTCTCTTTGCCATCTTCTCCAATTTGTGTTCACGCAATTTCTGTGTACCTACAGGTCGGCGTTCTTAGTAGCTACAAAGCGATTTACCTACTACATCGAGATTGGGTAAAGCATTTATTCCTTTGTTTCCTTACCCTTTTTCCGTCGGTGATTAATATCAAGCGAAAGCTGAGGTTATTAATTTCAATTTCGGGTTCGATGGATTTAATAATAAACAAAAGATTATACTTTTTACTAGCATAATACGGTATTGTGAGTATTTCGTTTTTCTAGTCCCTCTTCTCTGCAATATCCGTGCTCTATCAGCAGCAGCATATTAATCACAGACGCGACGCCAAATTCACGATCCAAGCTATACATTTACTGTGTTCCTTTCATCTGCTTTCAAGCGGTTTTTTGGGCTTCAAACACACCCGTTGCGGGGTGTGCATCGGGGGCCAGCCACATGTGCAAGAAGCACAAGAGCTGCTAATAACAGTTCATACGTGTGAAAGGAACACACTAATTGAAGAAAGTGGGATCAACACTACAGGGTGATTCAAACTAATGACCTTCGTCGGCTAACCGGTAAACGTAAAATATTCAATTAACGAAACACAATCTCCTAATTTAGGTTGTAGAATATCAGGGATATATTCATGTTAGCTTTAGAGATATTAGAAATAAATCATTTAAAGAATTGAAGTGGATAAAATAAAGTGGGTTTAAATTATAAAGGGTACAAAGATAATTTTTTGGCATAAAAATTACCTTTTTCTCCTTTTCCGGTTTCACCGGAAATAACACCAACTCTCGGTTTTTATATGAAACACCTTGTATATTATTATATTTTTCGAATCTACACGTCTAACCAACGATATAATATAAGTGTCATTCATCTGTCAAATGACTTTTTGGACTCCATTTTACTTTGAAATTGCCTTGACCATTCCCGATTAATTCTATTGACCATAGTAACCATAAAAATAGAATTGACGTCAAAAACATTCAATTTATCTACTTACGGGTTGTTAAAATACTTCAAAGTGGTCAAGGAGCTGAAGAGCTGATGAATACAACTGAAATGACAGTTGAGAGAAAACTTCACAAAACTCAGTTTTGTCTGAGTATCCCTAAACATTATAATCATAATAATATGAGAGCTAAAATGTCACTTATGATATATTTTTGGAGTCAGTAAATGACGTACATTCGAAAAATATAATAATATACAGAGTGTTCCATATAAAAATCGAGAGTTGGTATTATTTCCCGTGAAACAGGAAGCGGAAAGAAGGCAATTTTTTTCAAAAAGTGGCCTTTAAGAAGCATTTGCCAAATTTGAAAATTGTATTTAAAAAATAAGGGGCTATTTCAAGGGGTAAAGGGTGGTATTCCATGAATATGTGTCATACTGTATGTACAGTAAAGTATGTACAGTTCCCTTTAATCTGAGGAAAAAAAGTTAAATACAAAAGTTGTATAAAATCCACTGTAGTTTATTCTAGAATGTAAAATTTTTATATAGGGTGTATCGAAAACGCGTGACATGGCAAACTTGCATTTTTTAAATGGAATACCCTGTATATTATTAAGTTTTTCGATTCCAAAATTATACGAGTTTTTCATATAACATACCCTATATCTAAAGTTAACCGTTTTTTCATAAATAATGGTTAAAGATATACCTACCATAATTTTGTAATAATTTAATTGGTCTGAGGGACGCGTGCTTACTATTCCTAGTTAGCCATGAAAACAAAAAACCGATACCTGTCATCTGCATTATCAAACATTTTGGTTTTTCGATTCTGAATTATTTTATTATCATTTCCTTTATCTTTAGGTACCTACATTTTATATCTTTAACCATTATTTATGAAAAAACGGTTAACTTTAGGGTATGGTATATGAAAAAGTCGTAGAATTTTGCGTGGAATCGGAAAAGTTAATAACATACAGGGTATTCCATTTAAGAAAATACAAGTTTGGCATGTCACGCGTTTTCGAAACACCCTGTATAAAGATTTTACATTCTGGAATAAACTACACTTGATTTTCTAAACTTTTGTATTTAACTTTTTTTCCTCAGATTAAAGGGGGAACCTCTAGGTGGGTGGCTAATGATAAAAACGTCAAAGAACTCCAAAGAACTTTTCCTCAACAATACAGGACACTTTTCTTATGTAAAACAACTTGCTTGAATTCCATCAGAAAATAATAACTACAGATTATAAAATAATTGTAGGTACTAGTTTCTAATAGAAAGATGTTAATTCGGTAGCTCTGCCGAATCTTAATCTTCTTGATGCATTGCGTTGGTTGTGGCAAAACAGTTTGGAAGAATGACTGACCTCTGTTAGATTAAATGTATGTATGGAAACATTTCAGCGATCAGTTTCCATGATAGGATGAAAAGACATCTATGCTGTTAATGGCAAATTGGTAAGAGCTGGCTTCCTATCACTCTGACTAATGAGCTTTTCTGGGCCTCTTTTAATCTTTTATTAAAGACGAGTCACAAAGTACCACTATAAGTAATATTTAAAAAAATATTTCTTGCAACTGACTTTCTAACTGTCTCTTGTAGTTATTTTTATTGATGTGACAGAAATTCTAAACGTGTAATTCCTTCTGGTATACGATATTTTTATTTTGTCCTTTTAATAACTTATACTTGTTTTAAGATGTATAGAATAACGTAAAGAATATTATCTCACAACACTATTATATTTCCAATCTAAGGATATTTACTACGTTGTCCCAGAAAGTTTTGTCTCAGTAAAACACCATCGCTAGCTTTTTATTTCAATAATATTATTCAACAAACGCAATGTTTTTATTTTTCCGATATTAAAGCAGCTAACAGCTAAGTTTCGGAGGTTTTTCTCTTCTTGTCTAGCTTAACTGGTGTATTTTTATAATCTCTGATAAGGAAGGAAATTACGATGGTGCAAATCTAGCGACTCCATTTTGCATTTTCATACCGCATTGAACATAATATAGGATCAGCAAGTCCAGTTAATCAATCACAACTTTATTTATATGTTCATTAATATCACATAGTTATTAGGCACCGGCACATACTTACCTGCAATACACTGTAGACAACGGTACAACTGTTGCCAACATTATTGTAATTTTTTAGTATTCCATACTGTTGTTTAATATCCTGGTCACACAATTTTAAATGTTAAACATGAGAATCTGACGTTCTGTGAGGACTGTTTTAATTTTTGGAAACAGTCAAAAGTTACAAGGTACCAAATTTGGCGAATGAGGTGACTTGGTGTGATTTGCTTTGTTACAAAAATAAATGTTTTTATTCAAACACCAGGTGGAAATGTCACCAGTTCTAAATAAGAATGTTGGTTCGCAGCTTGTATTTGTTTACTTTTATTGGTAAATTAAAAAGAAATCAATCCCTTCTGATCGAAGAATCAGACAAAATCTATAATAAAAATTTTACCAAAGGTCTTGGTGTATCTTCTGCTTTTCATTTTATGGTGTGATGTGTTGTTTCTGGGTAGTATATTTAAATTACTAAGTTTTGACACCAGTAACTAAGATATCAAAAACCTCGAAATGCAAAGAAACATGAAATTAAATATAAAGATAAAATCTCAAAATGACGCTGTTTTTCCTCATTTGTGGAACCATAATGTTTTCTCATTTGTAAATTCAGTTAACACACTTCTTACTGTTTTTCTATGTAAACCCAATATATGATTTCTTAGTCCACCAAAACATTGTCCAATATTGCATTCGTTCTTAAAATACACCCTAATATTATCAAGCACAGATAAAAAATACTCTCAAATTGGGCTGCAATATAGCGGATCGACCAGCTTATATATGGCAAGTAGCCTCAGTAGACGGACACAAAATTGTGGGGAGTACGATATTTCGATATTATCTGAGTTGCGGTAATTGCTCCGGGAATTAAATTTTCAGATCTCGTCTTTGGAACTTCAAGACTCAGTACTGTTTTAGATTAAATTGAGTTTTGGAGTGGCCGTACTTCATGAAATAGCATATACAGTGTGTATACGCATATCATTATTGGGTAAACAAAACTACTTGTTCATTGTAGTTTTAACCTTGGAAATGTTTATATTTGTATATGGGGACCTAGTTAGTAGTTTTAGTTCAAGGTCAAAAGACAGCGGTGTCGCGATCGAGTGGCGCAATACAAGTGAAACCTATAACATCTTGTAGAGCATTTTTTGGGGCATATGTGGTGTGATCTACAGCTTTCTTTAGTAGTGCATTTTTTTAATGACCTTAGAATGCGCTATCTGCATAATTCAAAACATTTTTTGTGTACATACATCGCCATTAAAAAAAAGGCTAGCTGGCGTTTACCAGAGACAAAACTGACGTTTATCAGAGTGAAGAATCACGGTGCGCTTAGGCTTATAGCGCGAATACTGGTCTCTCAGATGTTTATCCATAGAAAAAAGCGAGTTAGACCGAAGATTTTACTCCACTAATATAGATAGCCCAGCGTTCTATCGGCGAGCAGCGTGAAGAGTAGTGGGGACTCGCTTAATGGAGTCCCCACTGTGATTTTTTTTTTTGGGATTACACCACCTGTAAAATAATAAAAGAAACAGGAAACCAGAAATATTGAAAATGAAGATTGAAGGTGTAGCTTCAAGGCAAACTTCTAAAGTTTGCTCCTAAAGCTTACCACCTAAAGTGGTAAAAGCCGCTGTATAATATGATATAAAAATAAATATATGACAAATTAACTAAATTTTATCAGTAGTTTTTATTTTTATTGAATATTGTGTATTCTATACAGTGTTATTTTGGGACAAGCTTTAGAGGTTTGCGTTGATACTACACTTTGAATATTTAATTTGAATACTTTTGGGTTCCTGTATTTTTTTTACTATTTTAGATGTGGTGTAATACATGGAATTTCTGCACCACAAATAAGTTAGAGACATTAAAATCTACTTATATTTTGTTTTCCTGATTAAGAGTCTATTCACTGTAGATTTGAGAGGCATGAATACGGGGTCGGGTTGAGAGGTTGGGTAGCCGAAGGGCGTAGGTAGAAGGTAGTGGAATACATTACATATTTCCACTACCGAATTATTAAGATTTCGGATGTGCACGTAAAGCCGAAGTAAAAAGGCACATGGACATAAAGTTAGCCCTTATTGTAACGGTACCGAATTTGTTTTATAATTGCAACAAAATTTCTTTTTAATGTTATAAATTATATATCACCGGAAACATCAAAAGATAAACTAGATCCCTATAGTAGCAAATTTTTGTTTAATTCATGTATTTAAGAGAAAATAATTTTTGAAAATACGCTATTTCAGTACAATATTGTTTGCCTGGAATTTTAAAAATAAAAAGAATTACCAAAAATTACTACTATAGGGATTTAGATTAAAGTCTTATCTTTCAATAGTTTTTTACTGAAAGTCCCTATCTTTTATAGTTTTTTTATAATTAGACATGAGACAAACGCCGATTTTGGGCTTATTTCGGACTAGTGAATGGACCCTTAAGTAAAATTTCATTTCGTCTAGCCATTATAAATGAGTGTAAGTAAACGAATGTGAACCTTTCATTTTCAAAACTGGAATGTTCCTAATACAACTTAGTCGCATATCTTCGACTAGTCGCAAGGAAACTTATGAGAGACACGTTTTTATTCCTAATAATATTAAAATTCTTATCGCACGTAATATACATGTTATCTCGCTCGTTTCTAGATTGACTTTTTAAAAACAACTTTTATTTTAATTATTTTATTCTACACTTCAGAAGTTCACTTATTTAACTTTGGAATTATTTTTACTAAAAACTGTAGAAGGTTTCTTTTATATAAGATATGTATGTTATATACATGTTACCTTATATACATAATTTACAGATCTTTTATATTTTACTGCACATAATAAAATTATACTTTAGGAGCAGTCAGTGGATGATATATTTGTTCCCGTCCCCTGAAAAAATAATTATTCATCCTGAACGGAATCGCAATTAGAGCTGAAACTCATTAATTTATGAGGATCATAATAATGAAATATGGCAGCATCAGCAGCGGAAAATTATAAACTTTGCTAATTATCATCGTTGAGTTCATTGTTATTTCTTCTATGAATTTCATTATTTAGGTTGTAAATGCATGCATATAAATTACAGATTTGAATATGCCGTGCTTATAATTGTCAATTAATTTACTAACACATATGCTACACATTTACATGGCACACCATTTGAAATGATATATAAGCCACCTTTTTTGAATATTGAATTCACTTTATTACGATAATGCTCATTAATTTGGCTGGGAAAACAATTGCTATTAGTTGCTTATGCTCTGATGGTTTATATAATCACATAATGTGTCCCAAAATAACTGTTAAATTGAGTGTTAACAATACATACAATCTTTTATATTTTTTATCTCACAACATTTTTTCACAAATATTTCAGATTCGAAGCATGTTATATCTTTAAATAAACTACTATCAAACTTAGTTTAGAAATTGGTTATAGTGACAAACCTCTAAAAAAGTTATTCTTATGGGATATTTGAAAACATTTTTATTTGCTGTTATTGTGTCTCACAGCAAAGTTTTGAACCGAACCACAGAACTGAAAGATAGTGATGAAACTAAGAAAAGCAATACAAAATTATATATGACCTTCGATTTTCAGTAATGTAATAGAAACGACGGTTCGGATTTCGCCGCCGGTCAACTTTTTTTAATTGCTCCCATATTAATTCATATAAAACAGTTAGCCTTCTTAATCGAGTCGCTGGCTTAGAATTTACTGTCTCGATAGCTTAATCTAGACGTCGAATCCCCTTTCCGCTAGACAATTTTGAATTAAATTGTTGAATTGTATGTTAAGGCCTGTTCGCAGGGATGGATCGGCAACTTTTCTGGTATGCTTACCTAGAATGGGAAGAATACCAATTTCGAAATATGTCAGATAATGAGGTTTCCTGTTTCCCTCATTGCAGCACCGAATGATGGTTAGGGTCTACCAACGTAAGTCGTTCCTGAGGCGCAAATGCGGCCGACTGAATAATCATATGCCGTACCTTCTCCCACACAAGTCTCAATCTTTCGGGTTAATATTTGTTAGAATGATAGGTAGAGATATTATTACTGTTATTATTATTATGGAACTAGTACTGGAACCACACTAGAAATAGCTGAACGTCCACTGTGCACTTGAATTAATAAGATTTTGCAAGTTTCCCTTAATTTTGTATTAAATGGTAGTTAAAGTTAACATCGTAAGTCATTTTAGGGGACTAGGGGAATTTCGCAGTCCCTCAAAATAATAATTTACGGCTTCCTTTCCCACAAAAAGTCTATGAATTTTGCACTGATAACTTCAACGGGAATGAGGGATAGATATATATTATTATTTATATTATTATATATGTACTTCACATATGCACATCTATTAGAAATTTAAATAAACAAATAATTTATTTTTAAATATTTTTTGTTAAGGATTGGCTGAACTTTATATCAAATCAATTCAACAAACGAGTATATAAATTGACTGGTATTTCCTTATGTAAAATACTACTGATTCTCATTTCAAAAATTAGAGTCAATGTATGTTCAACCGGAAGTTTAATTGACCCAGGTTTTCCATAAGTTAGAAAGATCATGATGAAAGTAAAGATTGATGGACTCTGGAAATGAATATTACGGAAATATCTTTATTTCCTTTTGCAGTAGTAGAAATCATTTCAAAAGATGGGATTGCTTACGCTAGAGATACATTCCCGTTAGGCTTTCTTACCCACTTTGCAATAATTTACCAGCCAGGCGCCTAGAACAGCATCTATCTTAGTAAATGTCCCTAAATCTGCACTAAAAGAGGTTTAGAATTGTATTTTGTTTATTTTACTAAATGGTTAATTTCATTACAGGGAAATGGATATCCAGCTGAATCAGCTCTATGGTTTGCTGGTAACTTTGCTATAGTTTTATTATTTCGTTATTATAACAGAAGTATTATATTTATTTTTTTTTTTTGACTAAACCACAGATTATTTAATTTTTCTTAGCTACACTTGCATGAATATGTTGAAGGATTGCTACTGAGCAACCAATCAACATATAATGTTGACAACACCAACTTATGCGGCAAACGCTAATGATTCGCTCTGCTTGATATCATAATGTCCTGCATCTACCACTTCGTAAGTTTGTGTCACAGAAGGTGGATTTTATAATAATAAAGTGTTAATTATTATTACCAAATCCAAGGTTTAAAGAAATAATGTGAAATAATGTCTAGACTACAAGGATCAGGTCAGTTTTTTATTGTTGACATTTTTCTTATGTACCTTAATATTCCGTTATTATTTAGCTAAAAATGTAACAGCTAAAGCTGTTAAATTTTAAGCCAACATTTCCTTCAAGGCAAATTTTCGCTTGTTTTTCTTTTTGTTTGGATTACTCTATAGGGCGATTCACAAAAAATGTATCTCAATACACGCGTCTCAAAATGTATAGCATTATTAGAATAAAAAATTCTAGAATATTACTACTTTTTGCTCGAAAAACTTTAAACCCCTATAACATACAAACGAATCAAGCTAGGACGAAAGTATAAAGAACTTTTTTTCTTATTTTCGTTCGTATAACACACCCACGTATTTGTGACATACGATGTTGTAACACCCTCTATAATATTATTTAAAACGAAAGTAAAGTTGTGTGTACATTTAATATTTTGTTAAGTTTAAGAAATTACTCGTTATACTGGTTTTGAGTATCATGTATATTACGCTTCTAACATATAACCTATTTGATTTAGGTAAGGCCCAGATTCTTTATGTTTGTAGCCTATCATTATGTTTACGCCTTTTTTACTTCCTTAATAAAATAACTCCCAGAAATCCTTACGGTTATTGTATGAAACAAGCACTCGTCAGGACGAGGTATCAGGGTTCCTTTTGAAACACAAATACTTTTATATCCGTCGTAGCTCAACGTTTCTCTGAAAGATTCTGTTTTCGCGTGAACAAATCAGTTAATTTAATATCCCTCCCTCTTTCTACCTCTCCTTAATTGAAAGATTCGTAACAAGCTGCAAAACACATTATTCGAGGAAAATAACTTCCTCAAGGCAATTATTTTTTCCACATATTCTTTCGTTTTTACAGTCTCCATTACAAGAAATAATTACTTATTTGAAGGCGGTGTAATGATATAGTGTTTTGCAATCAAATGTAATTACTTAATATTTGATTGCAAGACATTACATCTACGATTACTCGACTTATAACCTTTATTACTAAGTTTTTTTAATGCAATGTTTAAATGTGAATGATGTGAAATTAAAGATATAGGCATAACGAAGTACAAAGGCAATTAACAGAAGCTTTAACGGCTAATTAATTGTCATATGTAAATAATGAACAAATCAGGCATTAATTTGATCCCATAAATTTTTTTCTATGCTAAAGAATAATTGAATTGTAAAGGTGTATGTATACCGAGACGGCTTATACATACTGAAACTCATAGATAAAGGGTGAGAGTAGCATATATGAAAATTGGAAAGAAAATTGGAATTTCAGTATCCGCACTAAACATTTATCCAATTGAAATATTAAATTTTTATCTCTTCTTTTTATGATCAACGGGATTGAAGTAGATGGTATCAGCACCAAATGAAAGCTATAAAATTTACTACTTTACGTCTTTTTGTTAATCGAAAAATGACAAGAAGTGTATTATTGATAGTCAATTTTATTTACCATCAGATACTGAAAAAAGTACTAACAAGATCTGTAGTATAAATAGAACATAACAGTGCATGGTATGATTCATAAAACGTTATGAAATTTAAAACTTTACGTGTTTTCTTTAAGTGGATCAAAGTAATGGATCTGACAAGAGGTTTATTGATAGTGGCATTTTCTTTATCATTAAACAATGATAAACATACAATACAATATATACAATATAGTAATAAACATAACAGCTATTTACTTAATAGAAAATATTAGTTTGCATACATTTTCGGACGTGTAAAAACGTGTTTTTCTGTGTGTGTGTGTTGAAAGTTTTCTTTATCTATATATGTTCAAGTGATTTGCACTGTATGAATCAAAAATCAAAGTACTTATATAAGAAGTTAGATGAAATATACAATATGCTTGATCAAACAAAATATAGAGTATAGAGAGTTTATACTATAAAAGACATAATCATGTTTTCTTTGTAAAAAATGATCATAATAAGAAATAACTCTTCCAAGGAATGGTATAAAAGTAACAAAGTTATATTAAAAACGTAGATTAGTGAGTATCCCTAGAAAATTAAAATGAGATTACTTAGTTTTACGATAATAGAAATATACTGTTTCAGTTTAAAAATGAAGAACTAAAATTTTTGTTTTTTGTATTTAATTGTTGTTTGTATTTAGGTATCCGAAGGAATAACTTTATTATTTTTAATGTATGTCAACAACTACTTTGCGTGCAATATGCAACCACCATTGAATTACATTGAATTACAACGACATCTTCATATAATCTCAACTTAATGTCTTTACTACATTTTTCTTTTTAATAGTGTTATCTACATCTTTTAAATATTGAAACATTAAACAAGCATTACATTAAAAATTATTATTTTTGGTCGCAAACCTTTTGAATTGAATTTTAATGAATAAAATTATTTTTACTGACAAAACTGAAATTGTAGCAAACCCCTTAATGTACGATATGTATTTCTGCTTCTGGAGTCTTCAGGTACATGTGAGGCAGGAGGCTTAACATAGTGAATTGTAATTCAATGCTGGAGGGGGTGCATATTGCACGCTAAGTAGTTGTTTTAGACACTCTTAAAAATAATAAAGTTATTCCTTTGCATACCTAGGTTTAAGGTACCTAATGAGGAAAATTAAATACTTTATATTTAACCATAATATTTGATAATTTCATTAATAATTTATCTCTTAGTTAACTTTTTGGACTAATTTCTATATAAAGAAAGATACAAAAACTGAATATTATTTTATATGTCATTTAGAAGCACTAACTGTATTTTACCTAAATTTAACCATTTTTCTTATCTCACTATTAATGACTACTTGAATTTGGGACACCCTATATTTCATGAAAATTAATATCTACAAAATCCCATAGGAAAATATATTTCCGCCAGTAAGTCTGCTATGAAAACCGGCCGTGTCGTCTCTTATTAAATGAAGACAACTACCCAGCAATATCACAGTGTGTAATACACTCGCGTCACGTAACCATAACGGTTTTCTTAGATAAAAGACACATCACTGGATTTACGCGTCAACCCTATAATTCATCTTGGGTATTGAAAGAGACAGGTATTCTTAACTCCAAATCTAGAAAAGGTGACAGTGGGACATAAAAAGCCGTGAAGTACGGTGTTTGTCAAGAAGATATTGCTTTTAATACAAAATCTACAAATCGCATTTATTAAAAACAAAACAGATATCAGTGCAATCAACCCTACGAGTAATAGGTAGATATCAATGGTATCAAAACGGTGGACTGTGATATCAACATATTGCGACTACTAGGGCTCGTACATATAACTGGCAAGTTGCAAAGATTAAAGTGGATCAGATACGGATAAGATGGGCAATAAATACCTTTGACCCATTTAAGTCTCCAGGAGCTGCTTCTGTTTTTCCTGCATCAGAGAATAGAGTAGTTGGCTCCTGTTTTAATCCATATTTTCAGGATTAGCATTGCACTTAATTATATGCCGCTAGCTTGGAGACTGACAAATGTAACGTTTATTCTTAAACCAGGGCGTCCTTGCTATGCCCAGGCAACATTCATTAACATTATCTTCATAGGAAGAGACGAATAGGATCGAAATAAAGCTGACCTATTGAGGGCGGATAGTTGTTGGTTTACAGATGGCTCCAAAACATCCATGGATATTGGAGTCGGAGTGCATAGTTGCAACCCAACGATAAAAATTTCCTCGTCCCTTGGCAGTTCTGCAACTATATTTCAGGCAGAAATCTATGCCATCGAATTGTGTGTACAGAGGCTGGTGCAAACGCAACTTACACGCAGATCGATAAAAATCTTCTCAGACAGCCAAGCAGCTCTTAAAGCTCTTGGTTTCTACCGTTGTAACTTAAAAACGGTATGGAGTTGTCAGCAGGCACTCGCTCATTTGAGCAGAAAAAATAGAGTAACTCTGGTCTGGGTCCCAGGCCATGGGGGGCCATGAAGGGAATGAAGCAGCCGACTGTCTAGCGAGGGAGGGTGCTGCTTCTGAATTTGTTGAACCAGAACCGGTGCTTGGCATATTTTCGAGTACTGCCAAAGCAACGTTGACCTGGGCTGAGGGGCAAATCCTCTAGTACTGACAAGAACTACCAAGATTAGTTCATTCGAAGGCGTTCATAATAAACTCTTCAAAAACAAGAACTAAAACACTTTTAGAGTTAAGCAGGTTCCACCTACGAACTTTAATTGGCCTATATACTGGTCACTGCCGTTTAAAATATCTTCTGTGCAAATTCGGCCTATCAGAAGATGCTGAGTGCCGTTTGTGCTTAGAAGATGATGAAACGGTAGAACACATATTGTGCATCTGCCCCGCTGGGGAAAGGATCAGATACTCATTATTTGGCAAAGGACAACTTCTGCCAGAGGATCTGAATAAGTTTTCACCCAATAAGGTTATTACAATAGACCACATGGTCGCGGTAGAGGCTCTGGTTTTCGGCCCACTCACTTTTGAACCTAACCTAACCTAACCTATGCCCAGGCAAAGGCGTATAGTCCAATAAGCTTAATCTCTTTTCTTTTAAAGACCGCTAGTGGGTAGACGAATTGTTTGGTTGAATTGGGGAGGGGAGTTGAATTTGCCTATCAACCTGGCCAGTCGATAGGCAAATAGGCATATAGGCAGATGGGTCGATAGGCAGATAGGCAGTTTCAAGTCAATAAATCAGGAACTTCGCAATAGGAGTCTAAATGGGACATTATGCCATTTAGAGGCACGGCACGAGCCTATAAATGGCATAATAAGCCGGGGCTGCCCCCAGTGTTGTCACCTCTTCTCTGGGGTTTAATAGTGGACGGGGCACTGGATGCTCTTAACAAGGCGGGGTTTTATACACAAGGCTACGTTTATGACTTGGTCGTCTTCGTGGTTGGAAAACATAATAACATGGTCTCGAAGCTACTGCAAAGAGCGCTAAGACTGATAAATGACTTATGTAGTGGGACAGCACTGTCTGTCAATATGAACAAGACGGTTATGGTCAGGGTTCCCAACTATTAAGAAATAAATGTCGCCAATATTAGGCATAAAAATCGGCCAAAGTCATATCAGGCCTATTTTCACAACCGCAAGTATTACTGATTAAATTTTAGTTTATCCAAAAATACAAAATAAAATAATGTACTTGCCTAGCAAAAGGATCCTTGAAATAAAAAAACTTTAGGAACATGTAAATATATTTATTTTATATACAAAACAATGAATGTAAACAGTATCTAAAATCAAAATTAGAGTTCATCAAAAAGCAACTAAAACGTTTCAATTATTTCATTGTCAATTTCAGTTGTACTTTAATTTTTTTCTTTTATGGGTATACATATTAACATTAAACTTCTCTTGTAGGTTTAAATGTTTTACAGTATATTTGCCTAATATAAAATCAATATTAACTCTTAATATTGTTACATCAATTTTGTTTCTTAGCTTATTTTTTATAATATTAATTTTCGAAAATAGTCTTCACATGCAGTTGCATTGCTCAGGGGTAAGCTTAAAACTAATTGTGCAAATTCAGCCAGTTGTCCAAATACAAATTCACCGCTAGCATTGTGATAATTATAAACTTATTATTACCCAAAAACTTTTAGACGTTAGAATATTCTGTCTGTGCCATTCAATATTTACCAATGAATTCCACAGTGCTTCTATGATAGTATATCTATTACATGGTGTATCTATTTTTGATCGATCTAGTAAAAATAGCTCATTAATGTTTGTGTACCTTAAGCAAAATTCAAAGATAAAATATTTACGATTTCCTTACACAAAAGTTAAGGTAAACTGTCTACATCTCATTTTAATATTCAATAGTTCTTCATCAGACACACAGCTGACAAACATCTCTAAATCTTAAATCGAAATCTAATAGCTTCAGAGAAATCAATGATAGATCTGGAAACGAAACTTGCATCAGTGCATGCGTACATTACGCCTTCTAATGCAAATATCTGTATATGAACATATTAAAGTTTCGTAAAAATTTATTTTGTGTAGCCCAATATCGCAAGGATTATAAATCCATATCGCCCATATTGGCGATAATCGCAATTATAAAATAATAGTCGCAAATCGTTATTTTGAATCGCCCAATTTGTGATTAATCGTCCATGTTGGCAACCCTGGTTATGGTCCCCTTCACCAGAAGAAGAAATCTGTACGGACTTACAGAATACATCTTAGGTGGGAGGACTATCCAATTTTCCAATCCAATTATGTGGTATAATAATCCATATTATACCACAACAGTATGTTAATTTAACTAAAATACAAAGATACATCGAAGACTGTCAAGAGGACTACATCGCACATTTAATGGAGAGGAGAAAAAAATTATATCTGTAATTTTACAGTCTACCTATGCTGGTTTATTACACTTCAGGTGCTTTTAAACACCTGACTATTTTAAACTACTGACTATTTTATTTCATCTTTTTTGTTTATAACATATCAGTTACATTGATTAAAGTATTCAAAAGAAATCCAACCATCAATCATTCTAAATTTTGTTTACTTTCTTTATCCACTATTTTTATACTATTCATATTTTAAAAAAATCATTCATCAATATCATTCATTTTTCTATTACTGCAAGGAAGAATTAATCGCTTATTATCAGGGAACCTAGTGGAGCAAAACTAGCCTGACGGCTTTATTCTTTTGATATATCGACAATCAGCGCCAGCTTGAAGTGTTTTCAACCCGGAGTTTAATGTTGCAAACCACAGCCTAGTAAGACTTTTTTGCCAAGAAGTAACTGCAAATTTAAGCATTAGTATGATTCAAAGTTACTAAGTTCATGACAAATCGGTATACAGAATAAATATATTTATTCAGTAAACTTTGCCGGTATATTGTTCTGATTTAAGTTTTAGTATTACTGATAATAATAATGTATGTAATTTATTTGTTGTACTCTGTTAAGTTTCCTCAGAAAAATATTATACAGTATGCAGTATTGTATTTTATTATACAGTATTTACGCATATACGAATTAACTAAACGTAATCAGTGATTATTTGCTTTGACAAAAATTTTTAATATTAAAAGTAATATTTATGGTTTTGTGATAAAATAAAATAGTATTTGATTGTTTGTATTAAATTTTCTTATAATCTCAAAAAATTTTACCACGTCTCTGAAGATTTGTAATGATTTAGTTTGAACTTTATCAAATACGTCGCAATTTCAACGCAGTTTTAGTTACAGTGCTGTCAAAATATTTAACTCATTGTCTGATGACATCAGGAATGCCACAAAGTCTTACTATTCTTAAGAAAAATGTTAAAACACAACTTATTGCTATATTGATTATGTGAGCTATCTATTATATAGGGTATATTTATTTATTTATTTTTTTCTTTTGATGAAGAATAAACAACGTTTGATAGCAAAAAACTGTCCCCAACGTGATACAATCATTATGTATTTGTACTTTATGTGAAAGCTTTTATCCACATCTGTCAAAATAGACAACGCGTTACACTTAAAATGAACCTACGTGCAGACGTTTTATCAAAAGAATAGAACTAAATTATTCTGCTAACTTCCCTCTAACTAAACTTATTGCTAAATCGCCCAGAAAGGTCTATTTAAATCGCTACATCATGTCAGCCTCTTAAACATAAACTCATTTTACTTGAAAGCTTCATTAAAGGTAGTTAAAATACTTATCTGTTCAATTAAAGCGAAATTAATTTAGCTGATAGGGTCTCAAGTCAAAATCTAGTAATCGACACTTCTGTAATTGTCTCGCAATTTGAACTAACTAAGTTTAGCTTCGGGTTTCATCCACAACCACTTAATCATTTTCATCTTTCTTAAAGGCAAGATGGTTTAGTTCAGTTCCCTTAAATCTCTCATTCTTTCCCAGTTTATGGAACGTTGTATTTGCGTTGATAGTTTGCCAGTCAATTCTGTGTTTATTTATCTGTCTGTGTTGTATTATTAAGACATCTAGGAAGTATTGGTAACTCCAAGTAATCGATAATTGTAGTGTGACACAGATTGATGGTATACCTATCTTTTCTCCCTTATTATTTTAACTACAATTTTCAAATTTAGCACAGCGTCATTATTTATTAAAGCTCATTTTTTGACATAAAAATTACCGTTGTGCCACTTCTGGTTTTAGCGGAAGTAATACCATCTCCAGATTTTTATAAGGAACACTTTATATTAGTAGTGGTAAGAAACACACCGTAGTGCCCTCTTTGGGTCTGTCCTACTATCTGTCTGACAATAATTGTCAAATTGACAGACAAATAACGACCTGCTTTTCCGCAGCTGCCAATATATAATGGGATAGGTTTGCAACCATCCTGGCGATAGCCTAAAATGGTAAGAATATCAACTTGGTGATAATGTAAGAGATTAAAATCAGTTGTTTGAGGATCTCCATAGTTAATGAGGTTTCCCCCATTCCACCACTGAATGGCGGTTAGGGCTTACCAACCTAAGTCGTTCCTGAGACGCAAATGCGGTTCGCAAATTAATACTGTGCCACCCCCTAGTACTTGTGATTAGAATGAGAGGGTAGATATATTATTATTCTTAGTATATTGGGCCATATTATGCTTAAAAATCTATATTTATGAATGTGCATCTAACAATAGAGGAACCTGCAACTATGATATAATGTCGTGAAATACTCAGCGTTTTGCAATAAGAAGTAACAATATTATACCAGGTTATTTTCATAAGTGGTTTCTTATGGTGCAATGACTGTAGACTATTAATGTCACCATTATATAAAATTTAGGAGCAAAGTTTTGTGCCGAAAGTTATTGTGGGGCCTCTTAAATTATACGTTCCTTTCAACTTCTTAATTTGGCTAATAAATATGGAAAAATATGGTGGTCACTTATTTTAATAACTCTCTATTTAGGGATTCCTAATGGGCTAATTAGGATAAAACCAACCAAACCGAGAGTAGAAAATTATTCCCATGCATATTTGCAGCTCAAAGCTAAAACAGTAACAAGCAAGTAACTCATTATATCATTGCCTATACACTCTGTCCTTTTCATATATTTTAACGACAAAAGCAGAGACCAGGAATAAATAATAAGCACGATCTTTACAGGCTATTATAAAGACTATAATAGATCTTTGTGTGTATTTTGATTGTGTGTTTCTACCTACTTGTATTTATGTGCCCAAATGTATTTTTGGTGTAATCATTAGAGATTTCACTTCAGAGTTGTACTTTGAGATTAATGATATGAAGCTTTGCTTTTAATTTAATCCCAGGTGGAAAATCTTAAGAAGACTGGATGGTGGGAAAAAAAGCATTAGTCTGGGACAATTTTGAAGAGTACCTATTTGTTACACAACTTTATTTTCAGCGAAATGAGTTCAAGGTAAATTATGGTTTATCCATTTAACAAGCAATATTGTTGATTCAGCATAATGATACTAAAAACATTTTAGAACTGGTAAGATAGGTACAGGTTTAATATGAAATGATGGTTGTCAGTCTAATAACTGATATCGATGGCTGAAATTAAAATTCGTCCTTAGAATTACGACTGAAACTATAATGTGAGAAAAGTAGTATATATCGAATAATTACCAAACTAAGACAAGTTTGTACTCCTTTGTTTTCACTTCCTTTATTTTAAGGAAGTGACCTTTTATGACCTTATGTGTTGCAGGTATAAATGAATTATCCTTCTTTGCAACTTTTAGCTATTAAAATAGTAGTTTTAGATTGTAAAGAATGTGGGAAAGGAATAATTATTAGATATTCTAGTTTTAGAAAAGATAAGTTCCGTAAGTTTAAATATTTTTGAAGGGTCTATATTTATTACACAAACTTTGAAGTAGGTATGAGTGCATGCATACTCCGTAACTCCATGAACTTGGTAATCGTCCTCTTCCGGTATAGTTTATTGCCTTTGATTTGTCCTTTAATTAGCAGTTAAGGATTCTAAGGTCTAACGGTCAAACCACTAATCTATGAGAGTGTATAAAAGCTGATTCGTATCACTTGTATACTTACATGTGAAGTAAAGGGCACCAAAAGGGACTCGATAGCGTAATGTTATGATCGGTGACTTTAGTGGTCGGCATAAAATTACGCATTTACTCAATAGAAACCTAAGCCTTGACAGGGTCATAACGTGTGTATATTTATCTCTTTTTTATGCCTCTTTTATCATTGTTATATCTCTTCCTTCACCCTCCTAACACAAATCACAAAATTTTCCTTTACTTGCAATATAAACGACACAAAAATATTTATGATGCTTATATTTCTTTAAAAAATAATTATTTAGAGCAGGAAATATAAACTGAGATAATCACAGCCAATTTTTTTATCGTATGCGAGACTGATTGATCCAAATAGGTTAAAATATATAAATTGTCTGTTTATTATTGACATCATTATCTTTAGGTAATATCTATCTTATATAGATAGATATATTCATTATTCATCAAAACTGTGTCGCGTTTGGACACTTAAAATATGTTTAATTTTTAATTAGACTTATTAAGATCAACCCGCTTCAGTATTGCCAAATTTAATTACTTGTGTAAAAGGACTTGTACGTTAAGTACCTCTAATTTTTATTAAGATTCTAAACAGGTGCACTGAAGGCAGCATTATAGAAATATTGAATCGATTTATAATGGGGTTATGATGATAATATAACTATCTCTTGAATCAAGCCAGCTAAACTTGGTTTTCAGTCTGATAGAACGTCAGATAAACGTAATCAATATAAGAAAATGAAGTATTCGGAAAGGTAATATTATAACCAGTTTTCTTAACGAGTTGGTTTTGATTCACTGCAGGTTGGTTCAGAATTTTAATCAACTGAAAAACCTCAGCACGTTGTAGGATGTTCGCAGAATGCGTTACTTGAAACGGCGTGTTTTTGCGCCGAGTTTAATGCGGACGTGGTGATAAATTGTGGAAGGCCTAATGGGTCAAAGTTTCTTTCACAACGGCTTAGTTTCCGACGCATGAAGCACCATATGTACTTGCTCATTTTAATAGCTGCGCATTAACCACTACTGCGTGAATAAGCCGGATATCTTGAACCGGAGTCATAACAATACATAATTCATGTAAGTCCGTGGGTTTCCTTCTACTTTTTGATTAATTGACTCGTTTGTTTGGCTGAATGTGGCTAGATGTATAATAACAATAGTTCTTCGTAACCCATGACATGCAAGTGCCGTTGTGACATTCTGTTTACACAAAATATTGCTGACGTATGAAGCAAAATGTCGATCCGTTGTTTCTATGGTAGTAACATAAATACACCGTATATGTAGAAATTGATGAGTAATTGGTAACAATAGCACTTCCTCACTATATTACTCTCAGCGTTTTCAATTAAAACTGGTAATACCAAAGTTTACGGAATATAACTATTGTAAACATTGTTAATACCGAAAGAGCTCTATCTACAAATAAAATTAATCAATATGTACAAGAAATAGTAGCCTGTTGTTTAAAGGGAACACAGAGTAAGGAAAAATTTATTAGTCAATGTAGATATATAGGATTTCATAAATACACACATCCTAGTATTTTCAGTTCAACGCTGGAAACTGTAACTTTTGTAATTGCTTTGGAACACTGCCAATAAGAATCGAGTTAGTTACATTTTCTACTAAAATAAGGGATTACGAGGTCAGCCACCGGGTCGATGGCTCAGCGTTTAGTGATGATGATGGCTTAACCCAGTGGTCGAGGGTTCGAATCTCCATTCCCCGTGTTTTTAATTAAATTGTCTACTCGCAGACTAAGGCTTGTTGGCAAAGATAGGTTGGCAACCATCCTAGTGGTGATTGATGGGAAGAATGTCAGCTGTATTAAATAGCGATATTAAAAATTAAGACACCTTTTTCTTATAAACCTATCTATTTTACTATTTCGGATTATATTTTCATATGATACATTCTATTCTGCAGCATTTCTATCCCTCTAGTCATATTTTAACCAGAATCAACGAGCAGACACTATCGATTATTTTCCAACGTTTTAAACAATTCGTGTAAATGTGGTCGTGTATATTTTCTCATTATCAATATTTAAATTACTTATACCCTCGTCATTAATCAACAAATTTTATAAAATTTATATGTATAAATTAACTTTTTCTGTAATCGTGCAAAAAGTTGCTACTTTTTGCACTATCTACTGTGCCAAAAGTTTAATTTTTTTTACTACTGGAAAAAGTAACTTACTTTTTGTACTAGTGCTAAAAATAGTAACTTTTTGCATGATTGTAGAAAAAATGTTGCGTGTAACATGTGCAAAAAGCACATTTGTTGCACTCGGCATGATTGGAGCTCTCGATTTCGTCTCGAGCTGCAAACTTCTTGCATCGTGCAACTAATACACACTTTTTGCACTAATTGCACAAATAACTATTGTATATATATGTGTGCGTGTTTTTTTTAAATACGACAAACAGTGACGTATTACCGCGTGACGTAATAAATTGTGGTGGGGACTGTAATTCCATAGGCGTACGCAAAAATCGTTGGAAAGGTGCTAATAATGTCAAATAAATATAAAAAATATCAGAACATGAACGGTGTTATAGAAATTGTGAATTGTTTTTCAAACTCACCTTACAGATTAGTTGTACATCGAACGAAATTGATGAATATTGCCACAGATATTAAAAGAACGCTTTTAAGTGTTGATGGCCCACCACCAACCCACAGCCGCCACCGAAAACGCGATTAATCACATTCCGGAGCAAGTTTACTATTTAACACTTCACTTCACTTCACTTCACTTCACTTTATTTCACTACACTACACCACACAACACAACACATGTCTACACATCCTTCATTTTAACCATGTCTCATCCATATAATATATTTTTCTATTTAAAGCGCGAAATTCTCTTATTTTCTCCAAACATTCTCGTCTCCATGTCACAATCTCATTTTTCTCTATAAGCATACATACTCTTCCGATTCCGTTTGCAATATTTGAAATTCATTTCATGCATTGTCCTTATAAGCAATTTATACGAGAGTTTGGGCAAATCGCTGTCTTCTGCCAAAGCAATGGAGTCTGTGTCTCCATATTTTATTGCACGAAATACACTACAAACGGAGACTTTTGTTAACATAGAAATTTTTTATCATACGAATTTCCTCGCTTGTCAGATGAGATCGTTTACGCGTTTCTAATCCACTGCTCCCCGCGATCGCTTCCATAATAAAATCCTTTTCTTAGAACACTAAATAAACCAAGTAACACATCACCAAGTTCACCAATTAATATATGCAGTCCAGAAACAAATTACAGCATTTCCCGCGTACTACGCTTATGTCAGGCTGCGATGAACTACTTGAATGTGTGTGAAATGCGCATGTCCAATCTTCTAGACACTCTTGACTTTTATTGCATAGGTTGCATATCTCGCTCTTCGTTTTTTAACCCGTTAAACAAAGACGGAACTATATCCGACGTAAAGAATTGTGGTGGCATCGAATAGAGAAGCATGGAACCACCATGGAACAGACAATTTATAGTTCTGTTCAATAGTAATGCGTAAGCGGCATCACTTTTCTATGTGCAAACGTTTGTGCCGCTATGTATTAAGTATTTACACTTCGTCTCTATTCTGTATCGAATTAGACCATGAGTCACTGCCTATTATTTTAGCCGACTGGTATAGTTTGTTTTTTCTACCGTTTACTCTTCTTGAGAACCATGACTCTCTACATTAGGAAAACTTGCTCCTAAACTTGCACGTAAGTGTACAAATATTATCAAAATTGCTAGGAAGATTAATGAGAAAAAATTATGAATAAGTTTAATAATAAAAAAAATATTAAGAACAATCAATAGATTTGCTATAGGTGTAATCCAAGATGATTTACAAAATAGAAAATCATAAATTGTGATATCACTGACATTTTATTACAAAATGCTATAAGATTAACATCATATTTATGTTTCGCTGTCGCTCAAACTAATAAGATTTTCCAGGTTTCCCTCATTTCAGCACTGAATGGTGTTTAGGGTTTATCAACACAAGCAATGTCTGAGGGGCAATTGCCACTAATAAATAATAATATACCGCTTCCTCTCCGATACTATTTTCGGGCTAATTCTTGCGATTAGAATGAGGAGTTATTATGATGTAAATTATTTTTATTTATAAATCGATTTAAAAATTACTTGACGTTTTTCCCGTTTCGTTTCTTTATTCAATGTCTTCATTTTTTAATTTAGGTAGTCATATTCTTTCAAATAATAAACTCATACAAAATATTTGTCAAACAATTTTATGCCGCATGTTATGATTCACTTGAAGAAATGTAAGACCAATAAAGTAAAAAAAATAAGTCAGTTATTACCAGATTTAGTATAATGTTCTCGATCGTAGCTGACCCATAACACTTTTCGTTTCTATCCTTACTTCCAACCTAAATTATAACGGAAAGGTGAGGTGAAACGCAAGACGACAAAATAACATGATTTATTTGGGTGAGTGGAGAGCAAACATTTCTTTGCGACGGTTGGCGTTTTTGCTAGAAATATAATTGGGACGAAACAGTATAGGCCCCTTCCGTAAACAATATAAGTTGATATAAGATGATATAATAATTTTAGTATTTCTCTTTGAGACAAAATACCCTAAAGGGCAAACATATTGTTTTGACTGAAATTAAGGTAAGCTTTTAGATAATTGGGGTATTATTTTAAAACATTCGCTATTTAGGTACAAGAGGCGGGTCTCTATTCTGAAAATAAGTCTTAAAAAGACTCTTAAATGCAAAACATTAAGATGTTAGTAGTGGTGAGAAACAGACCGTAGTGCCCTCTTTGAGCCTTGCTACTATCTGTCTGGCAATTATTATGGTCAAATTGACAAACAGATAACGACCTGCTTTTCCGCATGGAGATGTCGGTGTGATGCAGTGCCAGCCAGGGCACATTTCCCGTGCAGTAGTTGTTTTCGGCATCTCCTTCAAATAAATGAAGATGTTGTAGATAATTGCCGTTTTTCAGCAAGGACATCAGTTTATGAGTGCAAGGACATCATTAACTGATGTCTTTGCAGAAAAACATTAGAAAGGAAAGTTATCTTCCTGGCACATTTCTACACTAAGCTCCAATGTCACTGAATTCTAGACAACATCTTCATGTTTTGCACTTAAGAGTCCTGAAAAACATATAACTTTAATTAGATAACTGTGGCGTTAATGTAAAACATTAAAAACTGAAAATTATTGTCAGTATGTCCTCTGTTCCTTTAAATAATTTAAAATTTTGTCCTTTAATCACATTTATTGACATTTATTTACCACTTGGTAATTTCGTAAAGTTCTAGTACTTTTTGATATATTTTTTAGCATCTGCAGCTTGTGCAGTGCTGCTACCGGTATCTTGGTTTATAAATGGCTACTAACTCTAATTCAAAGCATCTGAACTAATTACTACATATTTACTCTTACCTGTAATCCATTACTACGTGGTTTTATTCCTTATCTTATTTTTATGTAATTTGTCTTAGTCTCATTCACATTTAACCCAAATTGCTTTTCACCTCAGGTGTCTTATCTCTTTTATAAGTGCTTTTCCCAGGTGGCCGAAATCTTTCAGATTTCCTAATAATAAATAATATCTAGTTACTCCAGCGGTCCACTGGATAGTAGTATCCATCCGCTGTCCATTCGTCTGTAGAGTTTTGCAACCTGGCATTTCTAGTATAGCTTTTACGTTCTAGTATAGATTTAGTTTTTTTTTTCTACTCATGCAGTATGTTCCTAGGAGTAGACTTCAATTTCCGCCATTTTTCTTATATAAATTTTCTTTAACTGAATGTTGACATATTATGTATAACCCATACAAAATAGCTGCAATAGATCTAGCTGTCCCCTGTCATTCCTTTTTGCAAGTTAATAACTTTGCCGCGACCAGTGAGTGTGGACTTTAACCTCTAAGTAAATTTATTTAATCGTTAAGTGACCTATAGAACTTGGTCACTCAACAGTTTAATACAATTAGTAATACTTTTGACAATCATTACTACGTTAAATAATAATAATAATAATATTTATTTTTCCTTTTGACAAATTTACATTTATATAGGAATAGTCATACAATCTTAAACCTATCACAACATGTATATACATACATACACACATATATACACATATATACATATATACACATATACACATATACACATATACACACATAAATACACATACATATATAAAACTATACAGAATAAAATTCAGTCAAACTGTAAAAACATTTATCTAAAAGATAGCCATTCAGGTGTTTTTTAAAAGCAACTAAATTTGCGGACTGCTTAATATACATAGGCAATTTATTAAATATTTTCAAACCCAATAGATTGGGAGAATTAAGAGTGACATTGTATTTATAAGGTGGTATATAAAACAAGTTTGTTTGTCTTGTGCCTATTTCATGCACCTGACTATTCAATACAAAATCACTCTTACTTCTATAAATAGATACACACAAGTCCAATATTAGCAGACCCGTCAATGTTAAAATTTTATAAGTTTTAAAAATGCCTCGGCAAGAACATGTGCTAGCTACCCCTGCAATACACCTTAAAATACGTTTCTGAGCAATAAATACATCCAATGCTTGAGCGGAACTTCCCCAAAAGGACACGCCGTATCTCAATCTGGAGGATACCTGCGCATGATACACCATAATTAATTGGTCTGTTGACAAAATCACCCTCAAGTTTCTAAACAAAAAACACAGTGCATTTAACTTTGAAGCAACTTAAGCACACTGCTGCTTCCACGTCAGACACTCATCCATAGTGATTCCTAAAAATCTAATTTCTTGAGATAATGTCAAATTTCTACTATTATTTATATTAATATTTAGTTGAGAACAATGTTTCTGTCTATTGTGGAACCTAATTATTTGCGTTTTATCATCATTAAAATGTAGCCCATTAGTTTTAAACCAATCCGACACAATATTTAAAACACTATTACATTTAGCTTCAAGAGATTTATCTCTGGCGTCAGAAACTAGCAGAGACTGATCGTCAGCATACATAACAGAAAAAGCGTCTGAAATCACAGCGTCTAGTTCATTCGTATATAACACGAACAAAATTGGACCCAGTACAGAGCCCTGTGGAACCCCCATATTCAATTCCATATTTTTTGATTTAATGTTACCAATACCAATATTACTCATATAAGTGATGTCCACGTACTGTTTCCTGTTCATTAAATATGATGAAATCCAGTTGTGTGCCACACCACGTATGCCATATTTATCTAATTTGGATAACAATTTTCCATGATTAACACAGTCGAATGCCCTGCTGAGATCACAAAATATCCCAACAGGGCACTCGCCTGACTCCAAAAACTCAATTAGCTTATTGTAAAAGGAACAAATGGCCGTTTGTGTCGACATATTAGAACGAAAACCATGCTGATTATTTGTAAGAATTTCGTGTTTTGTTAGAAACTTTAGCAAGCGATCTAAAAAAGAATATTCAAATATTTTAGAGAATCCGCATGGAACAGTTACAGGTCTATAATTTTGTACAAATCGAGGATCTTTCTTTTTGTGAATGGGAACTACTTTTCCTATCTTCAGTATTTCTGGGAAACTTCCCGACAAAAAAGATAAATTAACCAGGTAGGTAATTGGTTCAATAATGAAAACAATTACTTTTTTCAGCAGAAACATTGGAAGTTCGTCCGGTCCTGAAGAACGTTTATTTTTCAATCTATTATTTAATAAAGTCAGCATTTCATCACAGACGAAAGGCTCGAGGAAAATAGAATAAGAATTACTAGGAATAACAAAACTAGTATCACTGAGGGTATTACTAGATATTCCGTCAACAATTTTGATAGGTTCATCCACAAAAAATGTATTCAGAATAGTTGCTACTGTACTGGGGTCTTTACACAACACATCATTGTGAAGTATGTCGATATTACGAACTTTATTACTTTTATTTGTTAACTCAGCTACAACCCGCCAAGTAGTTTTCGCAATGTTACCTGAATTAACTATTTTATTTTGATAAAATTGTTTCTTGGTATTACGAACTAGATTATTATGTTTCGCCTTAGCCGTACGATACAAATCGGCTAATTCGGGGCATACATTCTTTATATTATGTAGATCTTTCAATCTCGAACTCGACACCTTCACTTCGCCAGTAACCCAGTTTTTATTACCACCAGTGCCATTATCAAAAAGCTTTCGCAAAGGGAAATGCTTATCAAAATAATGCAGGAATACCTCATAAAAATGTTTTAATGCCTCGTCAAAATTGTTTATACAATAGACATCATCCCAGAGCTCACTCTGTAAGTCCACACAAAAATTATGTATGGAGTTGTCACAAAATATTCTTTTAAGTTGGGATCTTTTCCGTGTACCATGCACATGTTTACCCCCCATTTCAAATAACACAGTTCTATGATCCGATATAACATTATCAACAACACAGGATACATTATCATTTACTATGTTAGAAAATATATTGTCAATAGTAGTCGAGGTATTTATGCTAACCCTTGTAGGCCACTCAACCATTGGATGCAAGTCAAAAGCAAGCAATACACATTTAAAGCGCCTAAAATCATTTGAAACCTTTGAGTGTAAATCAAAGTTAAAATCACCACATAAAATTATCCCTACAGTGGGTGTATATAAAAATTGCAATACATCATTAACGAGAGCCAAAAATCTATTTACATTTCCTTTTGGCGATCTATAGCATGTCAAAATAATTGTGGTAGTATTAGCGTTATTATCTCTCTATGAAATGCCGCATATTTCAAAATCCTTTTCAACACAAAACCTATCCAAATTTATCTTAGTAACAACATTTATTAAACCAGACCTGGAGTATATAGCTACACCACCCTTCTCGTGTACACTCCTACAAAAGGAACTACTTAAAGAAAAACCATTGATTTGCTTAATTACAATTGAATCCACAATACAATGGGTTTCTGTTAAACACAGAAACTTTATGTCATAATAAGCTTTAACATCTACTTCCAACAAATTTATTTTCTGAGTATTTAAGCTTTGCATGTTTAGTAAAAAAATGTCTGGATCATACATTACTTTACTGATGGTATGGTTATCCTCTTCTGAAAAAACCTGCTAATGCATGCACCATCAGGCCATAGTTTTGGATTCATGGCTTTCTTGAAGTTGTCTTCAAAAATTGAAACCCTGAATGAAGAATATAGATTCGGATACCTAGCGATTATTGGCTCACACTGTAATTCTGGAAAGGATTCCTTTAGAAGATCTTGTAGGTTCACAGTAGAAGTTTCACGGTCAATCCGGCACATATGTAAATGAGCTAGCTTCCGTACACCCTTTATTAGAGTGTCCTTATTATTACCCACGATCCTTCTCCTACGATTCGACGATTTATTGTAACTTACTTGCTTCCATTTACTATCTTCATTCTTCTGAGATGCAACAGAAGAGTCTGACGATTTATTTTGTTGAACATCAGTGTTAAGACTAATAATCTCGTCACACTTTAGTTTTGTCTGTATTTTTAAAAGCTCAGCTGATATTTGTTTATTCATTTGTAAGCTGGGGTCATTCACGTATGTTTTTTGTTTGTTGATATTAGAACTATTGTCTAGCCGTAGTTTTTCACCTTCGTTTTTAAGTTGTAAAGAAACTTTGTCCAGTTGTTTATTGACTGAATGGTTTTTTTCATCACTCTTATCTGCTGTAGTTTTTGTGGCATTACTATCTGTGATAGACTGTACTTTATCAATTGCCAGAGCCCCTTTTGATTGATTTATTAACAGAATCTGTTCATTTAATATTTTAATTTTATCCTGTAATTCATAGATTACAGTATCCTTCTGCCTAACGATATACGTAAAGACAGCAATATCAATTTTTTTGTCAGTAGATAAACTTTCCATAGCATCAAAGAAAGCATCGGTGACTGAGTCGCCATTTTCAACACTACAGCAGTTAACCAAACCGTCACTAATAACTTTAACACCTTTCGAATATCGCGCACAGCTTTGATGAAACGTACTGTCGCACTTTTCACATTTTAAATAGTTTTTCACGGCATTTTTACCACATCGTTTGCACACGACAAGGGAGCCAACATTCGACCGACCTTCAGTGGTAGCCATCTTTCATCAATCATATCAAAAAGGATTAAGGTTAAAGGATTTACTAATTAGAGTTAAACATAAAACTAAACCTAAAGCATTTTATTTTATGACGAAGACATAACGAGAACAAAACTAAAGAACAGAGATGAAATATAGCACTCTTTAGTAAAAGGATAATTTGGGTGCACCATTTTTTAGTTTGTTAACCTTCCGAATTTCCTCACCTTTTTAAAATGGTCATCGTTATCGTTAAAAAATGTTTTGTGTTAAAGAACCAAGAGCAGTTCCTGGAAAGTAAAGTATTAATCAAACCAATGCTGGCTCGTACTTTTTCCACCTGTTATAAATATGATAACACAAATGTTGCACACGAATTACTATAAAATAATTGGTGCTGTAACTCTTTCCATAATTACGCCATTGTTCGAGGTTATGCTGTAAAATAAATCTACATTTTACCAGGGTAATAACCACATTTATTATAATAATAAATTATATCTCCACGAGCTTTTGTTAGTCCTCAAAAGTTCTTTATTTGACGCGAATGCGTACGGTTTTTTATACCAGCTATATTTTTTGTATATAAATGATGCTCAACATACTTTCATCGCTGAAAATGATTCGGCGGGTAACTTGTACCCCATTGTTGGAACTGTGATGGTTATTGCTTTTTCATGTAACAGCAATAAAAGTTTAGCCTCAGCGGTTTCTGAGATAATATGAGTAATGTTCCAGAACCTGTTCCAGAAGGATCACATGATTTATCAATGTTGTGTTTTGTTTCACTGAAAAAACTTATTATTAAAACTTTGAATACGGCGAATTGCGTGCCAGACATCATCTATTTTCTTTTATATTATAAATAGCATATATATTTTTTTAAAAATTGGTATAAAATTTATGTAGAACTAACCGATTCATAATGTTTGGAAAACTGTTTATGAAAAGAAATCAACATTACCTTTATTTTGTGCTACAACTTATTGATTTCGCATACTTAGTTACCGCCTTCTTCATTCTTCCGGCTAAAAAATCTGCCGGTAGGCATGATCTTCACTTCCGAAAACAGTGTATCTCTTACATCACCGCTTAGAATCAGTACTAGAAGCTTCACAGTATGTTGTGAATAGAGTCTAAGGAGTTCGAAGTGAAGGTCTCGATATTTCATCCGTTTCTCCTCCTTTTTCAAGGCAATGTTGGTTTATGGAGTCGAGAACTCGATGACAAACATTGTCTTGAGCTTTTGATCGAGGAGGACTGCAGCAGACTTATTGGCTGGAATCTGCCCGAGAGTGGGAAATGAGTAGTTTCAATAAATTCGGCACTTTTCATTTCCCACCCCAACTAGCAAAATAGAACTTTAAAAGAAGCGAATTATTTTATAATTAGCGAATAGCGTTGTTTAATGAACAGTTTGATTTTATAGAGCAAATAATAGTGATAATTTTGTTCCTGAAGAAATATATTGTGTAAAATAGGTTCATAATAGTCTTTACAATATGTTTTATAGAACAAATAATTTTTATCTCTTTAAAATATTTATAAAAGTATTATAATACGTTATACAGCATTTAAAAAAATTGTATGTAAGGATTATAAACATATTGTGAAAGAGTCGTATACTTGGGCAAATTACTTGTAATTACAACTTTATAAAATAGTTCTATTAACGTATTTTATTAAGGATATATAAATAAACTAATAAAATCATTTTTTAGCCTCGAAATGCGCTTAGTTATAAAATAGTTTTATAGTTGTGTTTAATGTATAAAAAGGCTCCCCCTTTTATAAATATGTTATAGAACAAAATTGAGGTTTGAGTAAACAAAATCATTGCATATTCAGCGTAACAAAATTCCAAACGTAAAGTTAATTTTTGAATCCAAAATGCTAGTGCTAAGCACTAAACAGATAAACAATTATTTCTCAGTGGAAGAAATTTAAAAAGTGGACATTTCAAAAGGGCCGTCAAGAAAAAGTACTAACAAATTCTTGAAAGTAAGCCTCAATGTTTAACTGGTGTATCTAATGGTAATTGAGAACCGGACTCCACAGACATAAGGGGCAATTTCTCCCAACAGTCCCATCACCCAAGATAGTGAGCAGTACAATAATAATGGTAAGGATGCTCAAAAATTGGAATTTATGGGCACTTGTTTTGATACGTTGAATGATGAATTTAACCATAGTACAGATGACGAAGAAACCGTACAATCTCTTTCTGAAACTGACAAAAAACTTGAAATTAAAAAGCAGCTTATTATTTGGGCAACATCTTTTAATATAACACATTCGGCATTAAGGGAGCTACATGGCACCAGGTTATTCCAAATTTGGATCCTAAAGATCCCAGAACACTGTTAAAAGCCCCCAAATTGATAATTTTACAAAATAAAAACCATAAACACTACTGACTGCCAAAATCTCGCGGTAAAATATTTTAGGTTACGTTTATGTTTATTCTATAACGCAGTGAATTGAAAGGTAACAGAGCAAGAAGATTATATAGTGCAGCCAGTGCAGCCAACGCCAGCAGCATGGCATTAGCATAATCCATCCATGCCAACAATGGTCGTGTCACGGCAAGTTTTGAAAACAAGGTTGCCACATTAAACTAAAAATGCAATGTCAGAAGTGAATTTTATATTGTGATTCCAAAAACAGGTACAAGAGTTATCAAATACAAATTGTGGACTACAACTCAATACAAAATTTTTAAAATGTATAAAATTATTCGTGTATTGAAAGCACGATACTTTTAACTTATCATGTGTAAATATAGTACGTACATTAGTGTACCTTATAGGAGTAAAAGCAATTAATTCCAGGACGACAATGCAAGCCATTGAAGTCGGGGAATCTACTTTTACTACTTACAAGATTCTATATAGTATTTTTTAAATTTATAAATTCTATATGAAATTTGGCAACTTTTGACGATGTCTTGTACATCATCCTCTTGCGCATGCTTATCACAAATATTTTTATAATGCCTAAATATGCAAGACTATAATACAATTTTATCGTCTAAAGATGTAATTTACACTAAAATATTTTGTTATGCTTTTATGTAGAATAAAATTGTTGTATTATAATTCTCCATGTTTAAATAAAGATTTGTTGGATCAGGTACTGCCGCCATTATGTAAAATTTAGTAGAAAACTTTTAAATTACATCTAAAACGTGATTTTGCTATTTTTAAAAGATTATTTTTTAACAAGATCATTAAATATAATTATAAATTGATAGTATAAATTAAAAAAAGTTAAATTTAATGAACAAAATAATTTTTTTTTTATAATTTTAAAAGGAAATATTGCTTAAACTAAAGCGCGTAATTTTTTTGTCACAAACATATATATACTTTATCAATAAAATTTGCGGCGCAATAAAATTTTCGTTGTTGAAACACTAAACCGAGATTCAAAATGTGATAATATATTGTATATCTACCATTTACACAAACGAACATCTTTACTGGCTCTCAGTTTTATATAAGTACAGATAATTATAAATCTGCGTTATATGCCAATCTTAAAATTATTTGGTTCTAATATTCTTCACTAAAAAATAAAATGTTTCTTTAAATTGCTATACTATTAGAAGGGATTATAGGGATTTTGTGTAAGACTTTTATAATGTCGATTCAAAACTGTTGTATAAATATCACAAAATACAGTACTATAAAGCATGTTTATAGTTGTTGTATAAAATTCTTTTAAAAGTGTTGTATACACTATTTATAAAGCTTTTACATTACCAAAGTGTTTTATAAAAGTGGGCTCTTTTTGATTCTATAAATATCGTATAAAAGTATTTAACCACGTTATAGGATTTTGACGCTCCTATAAAATTTATTTTATAGCAGTCCATACAACCTTTATAAAATTTATTTTGCTAGTTGGGACAACGGACTCAATATCCCCCGGAGCGTATGGCAGTACTGGTGTTTAGTCTATCTCGTACGGGTACCGTAGAAAGTAGTAAAGCACTCGTAAAGCGACATTATGTCTATGGATATAGGCCGAGACTGCATATGTCGGACAAGCGGAGAGCAGATGCATAATTTTCTCCGGCGCCCTATGGCAGACCTTGCAGTTGATCATCAGGCTGGCCATCAGGGAGCTCCATACCCATGACACGGCTTCGATAGACGAGGGTGTTAAGTACACCATCCTGGCAACCATTATTAATTTGTATTAGGGATTCATAATGGAAGGTCGCCGACGTTCCGGATATCTCTGTCCATACAAGCGTCTAGCTTTTCTTACACTACAATTTCCTGCACCGTAAGCAAGGTGCATATCGGTAAGTTCTTGAAACTAGAAATTATCGTCCATTTTTAAAACAAATTTCGAATAAAGATCAACAAAGTTAATGTTCTGATGACAACTAAATAAGTCGCAGATAATACAACGGTCGCATCTTTGGAATGTTTAAGTATTGTGATAAAGAATTTTTTTTCTCCCAACAAGAAGCGTGGTTGAAACAAAAAATGTTGAATAAAATATAGTGGTGTCCAACTAAATCAATAATTAATTTAGTTATTTGGGTATGATTTTAAACATTTTATTGCTCTACAGTCCAAACGGCTCATTTACGGACTTATGTTTATTAAACAAAAAATGTTTGTTTTCATGTCCCCTACCGCCTCTTAAAGTTTGTCGGTATGATTTTGGGACATCCTGTATACTGTGTTATATGTCCACACTCACACATAATCCACGTGTACTGTTTATTGCTAAAAAAAAGAATAAAATTAAGACCTTTTCTTAAAATTGGAATATCCTTTCTTCACAGCGCATCCGCCACTTTATTAAATACGTGTAAAATTATGGAAAATCATTAGGAAATATTTTATCATCAGTAAATACATACGGAAAGACATATAGACAAATTTATGGCCATAAAATATCGTAAATCAGATTAGATGAGCAGCCACAGAAAGTGGCAGAATTTAGAAAGGAGCTGACCTGAAAGATTTAATATAAAATTTTTTAGTTACAGCGGATAATAGCAATCATGAGAAGCATTCTTAGCATTCTATAGGAGACGAAAGGATGTAAGCAAGCACGAAAAATCAGTTTTTGGAAGTGTAATATTTAAAAAAACTGCTAGTAGAATAATGATTTCTTTTTAGTTACAAATGGTATAATGATAATTATTGATTGTTAAAGACAAAGTCATGTTATTGCTAGGTAAAATTAATATCGCAAGAAACCATTATTTATGTGTGCGTTACTATTAGTCACTAGTTTGCAATAAAGAGGCGTTAAAAAATATTTTCCAGAAAAAATTCTAAAAAAATGTTTTGCGGATATTCTTAATAATCAGTTTTAAGAGAGAGAGAATAAAATTTTACTCATAATTATTATAAAGTATTTTTCGAATAAAAATTAACAATAATTAACAGTTAATATAATTGTTGTACTTAACTACAAGCCATAACACCAAAATCTGTAATACTCAACAATACTTTAATATCTCATAAAACCACAAAAATTACGACATAAGCTTCAACTTCTAAGGCCTACCCCCTAAAGTACAGGCTATAAAGATAGAAGGACTTAGGCTATGGAGAGCTTACTTTTAGTTTAGCACTAGCAACATTCAATCTGAAATTACGTATTACAATGATTGTATTTAATCTTGAAAATATATAGGTTTCCCTGTAGTATGGAACATGAAATTTTAGAATGTCACTATAAGATTACAATAATATTCTTTTCATTCCTAAACTGACTATGCAATAGGTGTTTCAATGCACAGTAAAAAAATCCGACTGATTTTAACACTGAATCCACACTCATCAGTGTGTATATAGTCCACACTTGGCAGTGTTAGACATATCGGTGTATTATTACATTACATAAAAGTAATTTAACACAGTAGATTTTACAAGGTAATCTGTAATAGTTAATTATTCACCTTGTAATTATTCCGTTTTTATGGCGGATTGACTCATTTTTAACACAGGGTTTTGTAAATTTTACTACAATTTATGAGTACTTCTACAAACTTGTCGGGTATATCGTTCGTGTAATATGAGTTCTAAAGGTTTAGTTATTATACTACCCAGTTCGTGTTAAAAATAACACTGCAGCAAATTACGATTACCATTTAGTAATTTTACCATTTGTCTTTTTTTACTGCGTGGTACATTCTAAACTAACTAATGTTGTGTAACAAGGCATCAAAAACTAGGAAATTACTATGTTTTTCTTTAATTTCCTCTACATCCACATTTATATTTACTCGGTTTAGAAAATATACTTATATTTATGCCATTAGAATGTTTAAAGTATGATTATTAATGCGTTATTCGCTCCAATTTACTAAAATAAAGGATTGGTACCACCTGTATAAAACACGCTGTAAATACTCGCAAATTATGCGACACAGCTGCGCATAAATTGCGACTGTTTCTGATTGATACTTGAAGAAAACTAGAGATTCCATGGTCACAAGGTCACCTGTAAAGCATATTTTTACATCACAAAACTTAATAAAAATATGTTATAGCAGAGACGTTAGATGTATAAGTCTCTGGTTATAGTCAATTCTGCATTTAAATCCTTCAACTAATGAAGTGATAGTAACTGATACCTACATAATATATAAATTTGAAATTTGTAAATACATTTTGAAATATCAGAAGAAATTCGCGACTTGTATAAAACAGGCTATAATTTTGTTAGCCAATTTTGCCAGCGAATAAAGACATTAGATGACGTAAAATGTAAGCTTGACAAATTAGTCTCTCTCTTTTTTAGCGTCCTATCTTGCGAATCCTTTATCTAGACATATTTGACAGGAACATTAAGATTCAACATCTGTTAGTTTTTCCTTTTATATTAAAACATTTATGCTATTCTCGTTAGTGAAGAGGCAGACGAATGAATTATTGAATGCGCTGAAACTTGTTACAGTACGAATATGAATATGCTGAAACATATTTCACTATGCACTTTGTAGTCAAATCTTTTTTGCGTTAATTTGGATCATCGCATTTAACATAACAAGTTAAGGCAGCGTTATTACTTTCTTTTATTATTGGAATGATATAAAAACTATACCCACTCCTAGCAAATTGTTTAAAATTAATTAAAATGGGAAAGAATATATTTTCATGTCAATGATTATTATTTTCATATATTTTCATGTCAAAAAAATATTGTTTCCTAGCCATAAGTGTGTACAATTGTTAAGTAATATACATATAGTGCTATATATTATTGTTGTTAAAAACTAATTAAATCACTATTGAAGGATATTTTCAGGGCATGCTTATTACATTTCTGTAATTAATTCCTAGGGTTTAATTACTTTAAGGATGATAAAGCTCTACTGAACATTATCTTAGTTATACTTTGATTCCTATAAATTAAACAGTGGACCACATTTACTGTCACCTGAATTTCTTTTTTAAGCAACTTTTTTCATCGACTTCCATCGACGGGTAACCTTTTTTGCAGTTTCTTCCAAATTGGCTGATGTTCCATTTACTATTAAAACAAATTAAGTCGAAATTTTTCATTTAAAAACACACACATACACACTCGTCCTAGAATATTTTTTTATATAAGACATAAAAAATAAAATACGGTGAGCCGTCTTAATCAGTAACCAGTTCACTAAAACCCAACTCTACAAACGTCTAATGGACATAAATCGCAACAAAAAACATAACCCAAAATAGATACGAATAATAGTTAATTCGAAAATCCACGAACGTTCGTTCTGTTACTTGTTTAGAATTAAGTAGATTCTTATATACTTTCTGTTTATAAAATGAGGCACCAACAATCTAAAGGTAAAAGGTATGCATCGAATTACTTTAAGGTAATCAAAATTAAATATAAAATTAGTTTAAATCTCAGAGGACTTTTGTTCTACATAAGTATTTGTCTACTTTGGTCTATAGTATAAGAATTGACTATCATAAATAATTGTTATAATTGTTATAAGGGGTTTCAGTATTATTATTTTTTTAAAGCAGCAAACAATTAAGAGTAAATATAACCACATTTACCAAAATTGTAGTTATTTGCCATTATGAGCCACACAAAATTAGTCTTTATGTATGTATAACTGATATCCGATTCTGACATCAAGCTTTAGCATTCACTTTATCCTACCTACATCAAAGTGCTAAGGATTACAGACTCTGTAGTGCATGAATGCTATATTCTGAGCAAGGTAGTTAATTAGTCCATTTCGTCGGAATACGATATGTCTTAGGTGCCTAGGTACTAGCTACAATCATTAAAAATAAACTACTTTAGGGTAATACTGTTGAAATACTAAAATAATAACTAAAATGGTTTAACGAAATTTGTTTAATGTGGATATAAGTAAACAATAAGGATTGCAGTTTAAAGAAATTACACATAAAGTTACACCAAGAAAAAGTTAATTTAATAGGTAACTAAATTTGTATATACTTCTATATTAATTAAAAACGAAATATTAAGAATCGAATTTGCATTAAAAGCCAACGAAACTGGTAGAAATATTGTCGTCAATGTCTGATACTGTTGCTCTTAAGAAAAATTGGACGACAGATTCATAATTAAGACTCCAATACAATAAAATAACTTTCCGTAATTCTATGCTAATCATAGTAAGTCACAGTAGATCAGTAAATTGCCCATTTGTACAATATATTTATTAGAATACGGGTCTTTTCCAATGACGCATATCCGACAATGAAACTAAAAATAACTGAAAATATTAATTAATCTTCATCAAATGACAGTATGATGGATTCACTTTGCTAATTATGAATTAAAATAAAACATTTATCCGACTCCTTGTTATAATTTTTACCATAATTTTGTATTTTCTACAAAGTAATAATATAGTTTTAAGTCTAACTACAAAATGTTTAGTTTGATTAGTTCGGGGGAAGTAAACTTGGCCATAGATAGTGAATATAGATAGAAAACATAATTTTGATCCAATTATAAGTTTCTACAGCTTTTGGCAGAGCTGCTTAGGGTGATTTAAATTCGATATGTTATCAATACTACTCGTACACACTGCCAAAACATGTACATATTATATTTCGGGAGAAGGAAGGGGTTAAGGCACACTAACTAGTACATTAGTTAAGTGTCACTTAAACGCTTCTTCTCTGTAGTAGGAACTTCTTCTTTTATTCAAGCTTTAAAGGTGCTGCGTTGATAGCCTCTTCCTCTAATAAAAAAATATTTAAAAAAATCCTATTTAGCAAGAGGTCGTGAAAATATTGCGGTTAACCTTAGGTATATTCTATATCCTATTAGTTTTATGTACGCTCTATATATGTCTACTAAGCTAATTCTATAACGGCCTTGAATTTTGTATCTAAAATAAATAAAAACATATTATCTTATATTCAAGTGATGCACTGGCTTATAAGTTGTATTAAAAAACATCGTTTCCTATCAAATAATTACGACGTATATTTAAAGGAATCTGCCGTTGTAGTCTTACCTGATTTTAATAAATATTTTATATTAAATTGTATGTCTAGCTTTTAACGACACAGAAAGCGAATCAGATTTTAAAAAGCACCTAATATCCAACCGCCCGACCCTCGAAGTTAAAACATTGTAACGCCTCAGCGCTCATTCTTTCTACTAAGAAACATCTACTTCTCGCCTTGTTCCTATTATGGACCAGCTGTGCACATCTTAAATGAAATATTCATCATGCCAAGCTTCAGACTAATGGAAATGTTTATTTCTGTTTTAAAGATAGCGTAGCACCAATAAATAATCAATAAATTATTTTTCTTTCTTACCCTTTCATGTATTACAAGTGTACTCATTATCATTCTATAAATTTATTATATCCAGAGTATCAGTAACAATGATAAGACTTAAAATTGAAGAGTGTAACTACGCTCACTAAATGTCCATTGAGAGTTGTTTATGTTAGTTACCCTTTCCTGATGGAAGTGAAAGATATTTGGAACTTGGGTCGTTTTTATAACCAGGAAAAGTAATATACGTTTAGGTTAGGGGTTCTAGATTAAAAGGTTAGATTGAAAAGGGTAGGCGATGATAACGGTGACGTCTTTCTAAAATATACACATAATGTAGACTGTATTTTCTGCAGTAAGACTATCTTGAAGTTTACCAAATTTGAAAGAGCTATCTACAATTTATATGATATTTAATAACGCACAAGAAAGAAAATGTCTGGTTCAAAATAAAAAGAGGCCGATATCTTTTCAATATGTGTGATATAAAGTATTATCTGATGTTGATTATCATTGCATCATTCCAGCATCTCCATGGGAGTCGCCAAATCTTTAATCGAGACAACATAATCTCAAATACTAACGAGCATACCTATATTTATGTGATTTTGTATTAAGTACCCTTCTTGATGTCACCCACCTACATGATGTCTGCCATCAAATGATTATGTGTCTTCAGTGTCAATTTTTTAAACCCATTATAATATATGTTGATTTATGGTTCAAGAAGTACAATAGTTATATTTTAAGATGCAGCGTTTTTAGTTACGTGTTATATGTGATTCTTACTTAAATGAAATATATCAGTGGTCAGAGTTGTTCATGAAGTTTTAACCAGATTTATTTGTGCCTCTGAGTATGACCCCAATAAGACTGGTTGGTGTGCTTAAGAGCACATTGTTAGTAGGTTCAAAGCCCCTAACTAATGAGGTTTTCCAGGTTTCCCTCATTCCAGCACTGAATGGTGGTTAGGGCCTACCAACGTAAGTCGTTCCTGAGACGCAAATGCTGGCCGCGAAATAATAATATACCGCCACCTCTCCCACACAAGTCTCAGACTTTCGGGCTAATCCTTGTGATTAGAACGAGGGGTAGAGATATTATTATTATTATCTGCCTCATTCCTCTGTGCTCTAGGACATATGTAAGTGTTACTTCGCAAGTAACAATTTAGTATACCAGAAGTATATGCCAACTTCCTTATTTTAAATAGAACATCCTATATATCATTTCACTTTTAGATTCTATACATTTTGACATTTAAAATTTTATGTAAAAAATAACGTTTGCAGACAGAAAAATAATTAGAATTTTAGACTATACGGCAGCCTTTATTATATAATTTGGGATGATTTCTATGTAGAAAGATACCTATACTTAAATAATTAAATTATCTGCATAACATTTCTATCTTTCCTAATAGTAAAAATTCAGACCTACTTTCCTGGTAACGATTTTAAATGACGTCCAGAGACCAGTTTCAAATAATATATGTCGCTAAACAAATAACAAAACTATCTCTTATCATGTTTGTAGTGGCGAGATACAGTGAAATACACTGCAGTGCCCTCTTTGGGTCTTTGCTACTACCTGTCTGACAATTATTGTCTAATTGACAGACAGATAACGATCTGCAGAAAGCAGATGCCATTACAGCGACCTCTATTGTTTTTGAGGAAGACAATCCTACTTAATTATTGGAAGGAGATGCCGAAAACAACTACTCCACGGGCAATATGCCCCGACTGGCGTTGCATTACATCAACATCTCCATGGATGTCGCCACATCCTTCATCAAGACCAAATACCAGACAATGACCGGTTTCGATCTTGTTATGATCTCATCAGATTGCCATAGGTATCGGAATCGATGAATGATCTGGCGACATTGATTGCCTAAGGGGCATATGTGAATGTTTGTAGTGGCGAGATACAGTGAAATACACTGCAGTGCCCTCTTTCGGTCTTTGCTACTACCTGTCTGACAATTATTGTCTAATTGACAGACAGATAACGATCTGCAGAAAGCAGATGCCATTACAGCGACCTCTATTGTCTTTGAGGAAGACAATCCTACTTAATTATTGGAAGGAGATGCCGAAAACAACTACTCCACGGGCAATATGGAGTATACGCCAGTCGGGGCATATTGCCCGTGGAGTAGTTGTTTTCGGCATCTCCTTCCAATAATTAAGTAGGATTGTCTTCCTCAAAGACAATAGAGGTCGCTGTAATGGCATCTGCTTTCTGCAGATCGTTATCTGTCTGTCAATTAGACAATAATTGTCAGACAGGTAGTAGCAAAGACCCAAAGAGGGCACTGCAGTGTATTTCACTGTATCTCGCCACTACAAACATTCACATATGCCCCTTAGGCAATCAATGTCGCCAGATCTAAATATCACCAAATTTCAACAGTGAATTTTGTCTATGGCCAGATCATTCATCGATTCCAATACCTATGGCAATCTGATGAGATCATAACAAGATCGAAACCGGTCATTGTCTGGTATTTGGTCTTGATGAAGGATGTGGCGACATCCATGGAGATGTTGATGTAATGCAACGCCAGTCGGGGCATATTGCCCGTGGAGTAGTTGTTTTCGGCATCTCCTTCCAATATCTCTTATCATGTTTTCTCTCTCTCTCCTTCTCTCCCTTAGTTTTTCCTCCTACGTTGGTATCGAAGCTATATAACACTTAATTACCATATATGAAATTTGTAATGTAAGCAAAAAATACAATAAGGTAAAATGAATATTCTTGAAGAGATAATCGTTGTTTCTTGAACTACTATCAAGGTAGGGTAGACATGTTGAGTACCTAAGTGAATTTCTTGACTCTTGTATTTGCCCCGTTTATTCTACTTAAAAGAATGTTACTGTTTGTAAGGAGATATTAATTATTTTCGCATAATATCGTCAAGCAATCAAATCAGCGAATGCTCTTGTGTTTTCTATGGATTATTTTAAGTTGAAACAATATGATGACTTAATTTAGATTAGGTATATCTCCATATTTATATAAAGTGGATACTCGAAGCGGATGGTTCTTTATGAAACATCGGGAAAATAATAGTTTTGAAAAAAACATTGATCTCATTTAGATGTTCCAAGAAATATACGGGTCCTGCACCACAGCTCCCTTCTTTTGTAGCTCATGAACTGAAGCCTTTATAAATTTCGTTCAAATTTGACTGCAAAGTATTCGTAGAAAGGCACATTTTGAAAATATTTTCAAATATACAGGGTGCTCTAAAACATGTACCATACTAAAGTCATGTTTTTTTTAAATGGAACACACTATATATTTTTGCATTTTTGGATTCTGCATGCAAATTTGGTGTCAGTTTATGTTATATTCTCTATAGCAAAACTTAGCCGTTTCGAAGATATTCGACATTTTATAGAAAAAATTACATTTGTTACAACTACTTCAAAGTTACATATCTTACACAATTGAACAGCGTTTATTTAAATTTTTATATGTCACATAGGTTAGGCATTGGTCTTTCTGAAAATAGCTAATAGAAGTCTGTAATACATACAGAGTGTTTAATATTTACTGAGCAACACGTCAATTTTGAAACGTGCAAAACTAATTTTTTTCAAATAGCACACCCAGTATATTATTCTACAGTTGAAAGTACCATTCAATTCTGAATTGAATGATGTGGCATTGTCTTATAACTATCTCTTAAGGTGCTCAAGATATAGTCAATTTTATAATAAAGTGCTCGAAAATTTAAGTTACCCCGTTTCTAAGTGGCTTCGAATCAAATAAAACAACTAGAAACATTTCAAAATTATTGTCAGTTGCTTTGAGTCTTATTATGGCTATGATTAAGCACAAAATGTAAAAAATTACATCGATGTTAAATAATTGTTTACACATTTAATTGTTACGTAACCCTATAAGAAGAAGTCTAATTTTGTACATCAAATTATGCTTTAAGAAATCGGGTCACCTGGTAAAGACAACAAAACAACTTGTCTAATTTGTTTGCTGTCAAACTTGGTGTCGACAATTTAAGTTAATTACAAATATTTATACTTATTTCAATAATTTTGTTGTTAGTTTAGTTGTTATAGTTAGTTAAGTACTTAGTTTAGTTAGTTGTTTCAATTTATTTTTATAATGAAGTATAGTAAAGAGCTAGCTGACATGATTTCTATATTATTTGAGTCTGAACGAAACAACTGTCTCTTAGCGAATAGAATTTAACCGTCAAAGTTTTTGAAAATTTATCATAAGATTGTAGACTGTGAATAATTATTTAATATTGATGTTTTTGATGATTGTTGATAATTTTTTACATTTTGTGTTTAATCATAGCCATAATTATAGTCAAAGCAACTGACAATAAATTTAAAATGTTTCTAGTTGTTTTATTTTATTCGAAGATCACTTAGAAACGGGGTAACTTAAATTTTCGAGCACTTTATTATAAAATAGATTATATCTTGAGCACCTTAAGAGATAGGTATAGGACAATGCCACATCATTCAATTCAGAATTGAATGGTACTTTCAACTGTAGAATAATATACTGGGTGTGCTATTTGAAAAAAATAGTTTTGCACGTTTCAAAATTGACGTGTTGCTCAGTAAATATTAAACACTCTGTATGTATGACAGACTTCTGTGAGCTATTTTCAGAAAGGCCAATGCCTAAACTATCTGACACATAAAAATTAAAATAAACGCTGTTCAATTGTATAAGATATGTAACTTTGAAATAGTTCTAACAACTGTAATTTTTTCTATAAAATGTCGAATATCTTCGAAACGGCTAAGTTTTGCTATAGGGAATATAACACAAACTGACACCAAATTTGCATGCAGAATCCAAAAATGCAAAAATATATAGTGTGTTCCATTTAAGAAAACATAACTTTAGTATGGTACATGTTTTTAGAGCATCCTGTATATTTGAAAATATTTTCAAAATGTGCCTCTCTACGAATAGTTTGCAGTCAAATTTGAACGAAATTTATAAAGGCACCAGTTCATGAGCTACAAAAGAAGGGAGCTCTGGTGCAGGACCCTGTATAGAAAACACTCTATATACTAGTATTTCGGTTTATTAGGCCTTTTTCAATAGAGTAAATGTCTCCAAGCGCGTTTTCGTTATTTATTTGTTTACGAGCACCTACCTCCGATTGATCCTTACCATCTGGTAAAGCCCAAGTTTTTATTATCTTTTCTAAGAAGGGCGAGAGTGTAAAGTCTATCTGATCATTCGTAGTACAAGGATTTATAATTAAAGATTTTTTAATTTCTAATTGCTCTTACAGATCTTTCCTTTCTTTTCACGATGCAGTACCTTTACATTTTTCTGATCTATGAAATGATTGTTTTCTATACAATGTGTCGAAAATCCTGAATTTTTTGCGTTATTTAATAGGTTTGTTCTAGCAGCAATCTCCAACGGTTCCCAATCGTACGGAGTTTGCTCATAGTAATCCACGCGTTCTAGCAAACAAATCTCGGATTTTCGAGTATTAGTCAGATGTTCTAGCGACAGCAAAACCCCGTTTACAAACCAGTCGCAAACCGTCAAAGTAGTCCACAGAAATTCCTTTGGATTTTCAGTTTGTGACATGCGCAGAAGTTCGGGATATCTGCCGCCATGTGACGATAAATTTATGTTATTCAGTTAACCTATATTTTTAATTTTTTTGTTCTCTTGTTAATGTCTGGATTGCAGCAAACTCTGGGGCAGTGGACTAAATTCACCCGTTAAATTTAAAAAAAAAACGAACAATACATTTATATCGAACATCAAAAATTATAACCTATACATTTATACCGATATTTGACATTTGACGCATTTAAGTTCACCGGTTCACCACAGAACATCGCAAGAGTCACGGAATTAGCTTCAAAGCGTTCTAGCAAATTAGAAATCCCAAACCGTTTGTAACCAAGTTTTAGGACGAACATGCGCAGTTGGTCAATCCAATAACTGGCTTCAAACCATCCGAAATTTCGTGCTACAACAAACCTAATATGGATTTTTTATGTTCTTTTACTCTAGTTTCAATACTTCTACCGGTTTGACCCACATACACGGCATTGCAATCCGCGAAGTTAATTTGGTATTTCCCCGATTGTTTTAATTTATTAACCCTTTCTTTGTTGTTTATCAAAATCCTCGTAATAGTACGCTTGTTGACACTATCGTTTTACACCCGTTTCGTTCTATTCTGCGAGTTATTTTTTCGCTATAACCTGGGACGTAATTAATATAACTATAGGTCCCTTCTTTTTCCCGAATATTGTAAAACTCCCGCCGAATTAATTTTCTCCTTTTGTTTTTTAGCATGCTATCTATTAGTTTTTCTTTATATCCGTTGCTTCTTGCAATTTGTTTGATTGTACTTAATTCTTTTTGAAAATATGCTTTTTCCAGCGGAAACATTAAAAGCCTATGTATTAATTTTAGAATGTTAGAATTTTAATTTTTTTTCTACCTTTCTTATTGCTATATCCAAATAGTTTAATTAATTGTTCTCCTCCTTTTCCATTGTAAACTGAATATTATCGTTAAGCGATTTAAAAAATTGAGAAAGCCGCTCAAATTTCTTTTAGTACCAGTCCAAAAACAAAAAATGTCATCTACATAGCGAGCCCAAAAGTGCACATGTGATTTTAAATTATTGTCACTATTGAACAGTGTGTTTTCGAAATGGTTCATAAAAATCTCCGCTAGCAAAGGAGAAATAGGACTACCCATGGGTAACCCGTTTTTTTGTTTGTATATTTTCCATTGAAATAAAAATAATTTTGTTTAATGCATACCTTTATTAAACTTATTAACGCTTATTAATTCATATTTTTCTGTGCTGTTTAATTTTGACTGATTTATTAAATTGCATAGTTAGTACTGACGTTAATTCTGCGACTGGGATTGAGGTGAATAAACTTTTAACATCGAATGTTAATTACTCCATATTTATAGTTGTTTCATTCGATTCAATATAGCTTTAAGAATAATTATAACAAAAATGTGTACACTCCCCGTGTAAATAAATTAATTGAAATTAAGCTAACCCTACTGTGAATACATGAGTATAACTGCACTGAAATAAAAGAAAAATAGACCAAGTTAATTAAAAGCAAATAGTTGTCTGAAGCATTGTTTGCTCTAGGAATTATTTGTGTTTACAAACTAGTATTTTTTTTAGTCGTTGTGGCTGGATATACTAGATAAAGTATCATGCTGGATTTTAATATGTTTTGTCTATTTGATGTTGGCAATGGTCTAATCCAAATTTAGTTACCAGATATTTTTCATTATTCAAATCATAGTAAGTAAGGTATTCTCCGCAATATCCGAAATTGCAACTTGATAATATCCTGTCGGGGTACAACGCAGTGGCGGCTTCTCCTTAAGGCCGCATGGCCGCGCGCCGCTCCTCCAAAAATACTAAAGGAATCCTTATTATTATCATCATTATTGTAAATTAAATGCAAATGTTAAAAGTTAAAACATGTTTATTGTGGTACAAAACTATTATAAGGAAGGACTCGAGCGCTTGAGCTATTGTACTCATAACGCCACAGTCCACATAACTGGGTCACAGCACACTGCCACTGCACAGTGAGCAAAGGATCACAAATTCGTGGCCGCATTTTGAGTCGCGGCCCAGGTAACTATGGCAACCGACCCGATCTCCTTTTCGACTACACTCATTAGATACTTTCCATATGCATACATTATGCAGATGTGGCCGCAATTATTTCGCGGCCGTACGCGAACGTTATTAAACATTATAACGTATTTTTAACACATTACATATTTTTAACATTATTAAAGTAGGTACTTATTTAATTTTTGTGAAAAGAGAATTTTATATTTTACTTAACATGAATACTGTTCCACTAGAAGATAAAGTACAATTAAAAAAGTTGGGCGTTGCCTGCTCAATAAATACCTAATTTCGATGAAAAAGTTATGGAAAAATTTATTTCTATGAAAGACCGTAGAACTGATTTCCATTTTAGAAAGTAAGTGTAGGTACTGGTGTATAAATAACTGCATGAAGTTTGTTTACCTACGTACCTAATAATTTAATGTGTCGTTTGATAACTATGAATTGAATAACTAAAATACTTTTGAGTTTGTTATTGTGCCATATCGTTTTTAATTAACGGATATCTAAAAACTAAAAATAGTTATGTTCCTGCTTCCTGAATTCTAGTTTACAGCTTTTTTAAGGTAACGTATATGTAAATTTTTGATATCTAAATATTAATTACCTATTTAAATATTGTTTTAAATCATTTTTGTCGAGATTTCCGTCAATCGTATTAAAAAGGAGGATATTTGTCTAACGAAAGTTATTTTTTCAAGCAAATATTGTTGCTCTGCGAATTTCTAATTTATAATTTTAAGGGGTTTGACCTTGAAATATGAATTTTCGCCTGCGTCGCATTTTTTTATTTCTGCGCCCCCCACATCCAAATGTCACCAGCCGCCACTGGTACAACGAAGAAAAAGTACTTTCTGCCCTCGTTTGTTTCCGAGTACGTTAACATAAAAAAATAGGACACAGTACGTATAACTTCTAAATGAATAACAAACGGCCGAGGATACCCTTTGTACCCGAAAGACAATTTTTCAGCTAAATAAATTATTTATGTATCTATAGAAAGACTCAACTGAAACTAATCTATTAAGTAAAAACTTCTTCTACTTCTGAAAAACGGATCTCTGAACCCATAGCAGTCTGAAATCCAGTTATATTATTGCCAAAAAAATGTTTAAGATAATTTTATAGTCTGTATTTTTATCTTTCTGGCTTGATTCCCTGTTCTGATGCGGCTGAGGTTATTCTATATAAGTGTTCCATCAACTGTTTTACATAATAGGATTTTAAGTGCCCGACTTGGATAAAGTATGGAGGTTAAAATTGACGTTAATATTAACTACCAGGGATTACTACTTTGTAAAGGGGCGACTGAAGCGATATTAATTTTTATAATCCGGGCGTTTAGTTTAATTTCATGAACGCCTGTCACGTCGCCATTACAGGAGTGGCAATATTAGCTTTCAGTTTTAATCCTGTAATTTATTAATATATAAATCGAATATAATTATCGAGAGTGGCAATAATTACCATTCAATTTTAATCCTCTAATTTGTTGATTTATAAACAAAATTGAACTTCAGCATAACTGAAAACTTGAACTGAAAGCATACACAAAACACATTTTGTAAGCTTATTAATTCTAGCTAATTACTGGCATCTTGATGAAAAGAAAAGAACTTTCTATAGCTGCTAATTTACATCTGGGTATCAATTTAATTTAAATTAATTATGGTAATGGTTTAAACTTGAGGAGGTGGGTTTTTGGACCCTCCGTAGCGTTTTACTGCTAGAATTTCTTCTACTAAATTACTTTGGGCACAATTTAACTTTTTTGCTTAGTAATGGGCCAACTACTAAAGCAAGAAAGCATTAGGGGAAATGTAATTAGTTAAAATTTTGGAGTCAAAGTTGTTTCCAGAAGCCGATTATTCATATAATCTTAAACGGGTTTGGTTACAGAAATACACTGCTACAATATCGGCAAAATCGTTCGTTACAACTTGATTCATAATAAAATTGATTCACCAGCTTTGCTTGGTAAATTAAACTTTTACATCCCTTTAGTCTAGATCATCTATGGTTTTTTATCCAGATTTTACCCGCACTAATATGTTACTTAAATCGCCAATACATAATATGAGCATTAATGTTAATATATAGAATAGCTGATGGTTGTGATATTTATCTGGACACTATCAAACATATTATTCGCAATTGCATCAATGTAGCTATTTAGAAGCAGCGTCTGGTGGAACTGTTTTAATAATTGTCCTTTTATATAATGTTGTAAATCAAAAATATTTGTATATTATTGATCTGTATACTACAGTACATATTGTTATTTGTATAAGCTTTGTAGGTTGTTAATGTTACTAATGTTACTGATTATCTCATTCTTCTATGTTACTCATTCTTATTGTTGCCATTTTTATATTACTTTGTTTCCTGTAATTGGGTTGTTAAATCTATTGGAATAATTAAATTAAATTAAATTAAATTAAATTAAATTAAATTAAATTAAATTAAATTAAATTAAATTAAATTAAATTAAATTAAATTAAATTAAATTAAATTAAATTAAATTAAATTAAATTAAATTAAATTAAATTAAATTAAATTAAATTAAATTAAATTAAGACAGTGCGGCATATTATTATTAAACAGGCCGTATAGTAGCACCCAGGACTGACGTGAGGAGGTAAACTCTAACCGCCATGCAATGCAAGAATGAGTGAGACCGAAAATATATTATTATGGTACAGAACTATGTTAGATACGATGTGATGGTTTATGTAAACTTTGAGCCTTAATAAATGTTTAAAAGGTATGAATCTTTAGATTGATGTATTCCTCTTATTTAATTTTTTTCTTGGCTGTCTTTTAACTCAGCTTTTTATTACAGTTCAATATTTTTATATTAATTTTTTGCAAATTTTGGTCTACTGAATATTGTTACTGGATATTGTTTCCATGACAATTCATATATCGGGGTTTGTAAAAAAATACTGCATAATGAAATTGTTTTATCAGACAAAAAAGTTAAGAGTCCATTCACTGTAGATTTGACAGGCATGAATACGGGGTTGGGTTGAGAGGTTGGGTAGCCGATGGACGGAGACTTGCATATTCCCACTACCGAATTATTAAGATTTAGGAGGTGCACGTAAAGCCGAAGTAAAAAGGCACATGGAAATAAAGTTAGCCCTTATTGCAACCGGTACCGGATTTGTCTTATAATTGCAACAAAATTTATTTTTAATGTTATAAATTATATATCACCGGAAAGATTAAAAGATAAACTAGATCCCTATAGAAGGACATTTTTGTTTAATACATGTATTTTAGAGAAAATAATTTTTGAAAATACGCTATTTTAGTACAAGTTTGTTTGCCTGGAATTTTAAAAATAAAAAGAATTACCAAAAATTACTACTATAGGGATTTAGATTAAAGTCGTATCTATCAATACTTTTTTACTAAAAGTCGCTATCTTTTATAGTTTTTTTACAATTAGACACGAGACGAACGCCGATTTTGAGCTTATTTCGCGTATTTAGTGAATGGACCCTTAAGAATAACAAATCTTTTTGAGCAATTTCGATTTACCGACAAGCTCCAGAAAACGTTTTTTGGCGCGTTCAGTTCGGCTCGGAAACAGGTCCAGACTTGGTAAAACTGCTACCGAGTAAAACTTGGTCGCCCAACGGTTATACGAAGTGCAAGAAATAAACAATAAAAAAACCACAACGGATTTACCACCAATTAATTCCGTGTTTGGTTTCGTCACAAAGCCATCATCTATTTGCGTGTGCATTTGTCCAAAACACATTTCAATTTATGTTTGTGAAAATATCCACGCTCCTACTGCATTTTTTAACAAAGCAATTCATTTTTTTTAAACGGTATACGATATTTTAATTGATATTCCACACAGCCAGCCACGAATATTTCATTTTAATCGCGTTGGGTCTGAGTTTTACGATATTAGTAACTTTACGCTGTGAACTTACTTGTCTTTCATATTTCTATACTTCTAAATACTTTGTAATGTTTACTTTTTCTTTATACACTTTGGGTATATATTGGTGCACATATACCTTCTGAACCTTTGTAAATGTTTTAATGATAATAATTTTCAAATATTGCCTGTTTAGTTGGAAATGAGAGATCATTTTGTTTTTTATATTCATGCGCCATGAAACTATTTTAAGAGAATCAAATCTTTGCTGTCACCAAATACATATACGCTTTATAATGCGTCTTAGTATGAATAATCAAGGTTATGCTATGTATGTAATAATTATACAGATGCTAATATGGTTATTTTATCTAAATGACGTCTTTTAAAAGTGTTTGTTGCGGTAATATAAAACAATAATAACCTTATTAATAATAAAATTTAGAATGTTCTAAGACCTGACTAGAATGCAATTAGTGAAAACTGTATTAATAATACCATTTAAATGCATGTTAACGCTAGAATGATGATAAATCACTAGTTATCAGTTTGGGTATGTTTTACAATAAGTTAAAGTTAACCTAAAAGTTTGACAAAAATGACAGAAGTTTTTCTTTTCCCTCCCAATTAACAGATCAAGAACGTTTTTCTGAAATATTAAATAATTTAATGTGAAATTTTCCGTATTTATATGTCAGTAACCTCAATAATTATATAAAATTTTATTATGGCATGGTTACTTATCGAATTCATTAGGGAGTTTTTGAACCCCTTAAATTTTAGCACGTCGTTATCGTTATTCTTTGCATGTGCAGTTCCAAGAAGAGTATCATTTTTGGCACTGCGCGTGCTCAGTATAACGATTGCGATAACGATAAGGTAAAAATTTAAGGTGTTCAAAATCTCTATATTATAAAAGGCAAAGTTAATCCGCCCTTATCAAGGGCGGATTTACCATGAATTCAAATTTTACATTAGCAAAAAGCAAAAACGTAATTAGTTAAAAAAAATATAAACGTACTTCACTTAAGGAAATTTTATTAAACATTTCTATTTGCTATTTCGTGTTTGTCCAAAGAAAAACGTACCTATCTAAATGCACAGATAATTTCTAATTTCACACATTTTTTAAAAATATGGTTCTTTGAGATACTCCCCCATGTTGAAAAGCTAAATTCGCCCTTGATTGCTTATTAACACAAAACAGTCTTGACACAAGACACTTGTCAGTCTTGTCACTTTACGTAAATGTTTGTAAATGCAGATTAGATTTATTACAGTGAAATTAGCTCTATATGTATAGAATGAGATGTTGTCACATTAACTTCTTATTTAGCACACTGTTAGTTATTTGTCTATAAATATTTAATTATTAATATGAACTACTTAGATTGATTTAAGAATGCGGTTAGTGGTCATTAGTAAACTTTATGTTATTGTGATTATTATTAATATGGGTGTAAAATTTAAAATGAGGATAAGGATAATATACAGTATGTTTGAAATTGGAAGCAATAATATTGGTATCTTGGAAACAGAAACAGGATGAATTGAGTCAAAGTTGCGAAATTTGTTGACCAATAGTATGCCTCAACGAAATCAAGGCTAACATGATTAGCAAAAATCTAAACTTTGGAAATTCTTTTTTGTAAAATTTAAGGCTTGTTTGAAAAGCCATTTAAAATAAATGGTCACTTTCCTGCAGCAACTTTTTACGCTCTATCGAATGGCGTAGACAGTTTTTTAAGTAACCCTTCATCTCCTCAAAACCATCATCAACTTCATTTTTTCTAAAACGGTCTCATTAATATTTTTGCCTCACTCGAAAGCATTTTTCTTTGTGTATTCAATGACGCAGCATATGCTATATTTTGGTCACGTTTTGAATGTGAAAAACCGTCGTCAAAATCATCTTCGTCTGTCTGTCTGTATTAACAAAATAATAACGAAAAAAGAGCAAATAATTAACAACAATAAAAACAATTAATAAAAATAAAGGGCAATCGATAAAACAACAAGCACACGGTAGTATACGGTACATCATTGAACTCACAAGTAAAAATGGCAATTTATAAAAAATGATTAATTTTTAATACAAATTTAATCAGAATTACTGTTATGGGCGTAGCCCATAGCCCTTTTATTTTTGATGTTAATCTGAAACTTGATGAAATTTATCATTTTGAGTGGGCAGTCGATTGGAGAAGCCAAATTTGTTATACATATGTATGAGACTGATTAAAATTTATTTTCAGGGGTTAATATTTTTGATCGATAATTCAATTTCAACACTCACACAATTTGACCGCCTCTCTATCTCTTACGGTTTACAAGATCCCGATGGTGAGCATCTAATCTGAATCAGTCTGTATACTAGTAGAATTTTAGTGTCTTCCTTAAACACTTATCTCGAGCTTACATCTTTCTTTATAATATAGGAATTAAGCCGAAAAGTTAACCGAGAGATAAATTATTAAGGAATGGGGTATTTCCCTTAAATCGAAATGAAAGTGGAAACCTGTATTTTTATAAAATATATATTTTCTTATATTTATTAGGATAAAAATTATTAAGATTGAATCGGTAGAAAATTTTTAATTCAATTTTGAAATTTTATTCTATATTCTTGACGTCACTAAGCGAAAACTAGGGAATATGTATCTATAAACAGGCCACACTGATAATATGTGGCTAGTTTCAGTTTGTAACGACTACAAACGACAGTCGACATTTCGATAATTGACATTTGAAAATTTCTGTTTGTGTTTGGCTTGACAACTTGACGTGTTGTATTGTTGTTTTCTTGTGACGCAAACTTTTATTAAACATGGAGCAAGGTTTTGTAGACGCTAAGTCCGACAATTTACCGGTTATAGATCCTTTTATGATAAAGATCCTATAGATCCTTTCAGAAATGAAAGGGATGAATAATGTAAGGTTAGTATTTAACTTAACAGTATTACTGCAAAGTCGGTTAAATGTATTCAAAAATTACCTTTACAAATTACGATGTTTTTCTATTAATAATAAATACACTTGTAATCAGTCACAGGCAGATACAACAATTCACAGGTAAAAATATAAACTTAAAACAATGTCTCATGTTTACCATGATGTTTACCTTAACCAAACAATTCAAACATAAACAAAAGTAAAGTTGTCACGCAGTGACACCAACCACACAAATGAAAATATCCTTGAAATCACTAAAAAATGGCGCAAATTTTGAATTTTCGCTTAGTGACGTCACATAGATATCGCGCACAATAAAAAAATAATTTATGGACTTAAATTAACCCAATATTAAAATTCCAGAAATACGTATCTCTTCTTTTTCCAACTACTTTCCATTGCCGATGTAAAAAAAAAATAGGAAAACACCCCATTATCAAATATTATGGTTCAATAAAGTTTGGTTTTCCTTGCTACCTATAAGCTAGGTACGCAAAGGAATAGCCTTATTATTTTTAAAGATATGTGGAAAACAACTGCTTTGCGTGCTATATGCACCCCCCAATATTGAATTATACCGGCAACTTGTATTTAAAGAAAGATGTAAACCGTGAAATAATCCAATAAATAACATTAAAAGTATACCATAAAAAACTTATGTCGATTTCTATATTTCTATTCGCATAGTACCTTGTGTGTTTCGTTATACATTTTTTGAAATTTGTTCATGTTTGCCCAGTGTCTCGCTCCAGTCAGGAAAATAATGAACATCCAGCTTCAGTACACATTCACATCGAACGAACTTAGCTGTTAATATGCCTCTGAGCGTGTCAATCAATTAGTTCTTATGCTTTCACAATAAGCACTTTAAACAGTAAATATTTCTATGTTAAATATGTACCATGCAAAGAAGCAGGCTAAATGGAATTTCGGCAACATAAACGAATCTCTTGAAAAGAGCTACCGAAGTGAACAACATCATTATATTTACGGCATCCTTTGAGAGACCTGGCTGTTTGCGCTAGAAAGATATCTGCGGTGGTATATAATAAGTTATGAGTTTTATTATAATTTCCCACGCTTTGCTGTCACTGGTTTCATAAGCTTAGATAAATGGGTTTTTACTTACATACGTGCAGACAGATAAGAACAACTTTAAAAAATGATAGGTGGCTTAATATAAAAAAATAATCTGTTAAGGAAAAATTTGGCGTCATATTTACGAAAAATACGGGCGCTTGTTATGATATATTATATATTTCCCAACAAGAAAAGTTTTCCAGTACGTATATAATATATCTCGTACTCATTCTAACAGAAACTCCTACGACTTGTGCGAGAGAATAGGCGGCATACAGGGTGCTTCAAATTCGATGCAATACATGGGGATCTCGGAAACGGTAAGAGATACGAAGTCGGTTAAATGGAGGCAAAGTTGCGTATTCAGGGGGGCAACATAATGGTGACAAGGGATCAAGGCTAACTTGATTAGTTTTTGAAATATTTTGAAAAAACCGAAAATTTCGATTTTCGTTTTTGTTTTTTTGCGGGCCTATTCGATGAGGTATTCAAAAATAAAGAGCACGTTTCTATAGCAACTTCTTGCCCTTTTTCGAATGGTGTTAATGAATTATCCGAAAAACGTTTCGTTTCCCGGAAACCAACATCAACTTAATTTTTTTAAATACGGACTTGCAATTTTTTTTCCAATTTTTTGGAAGCATTTTTGTAACTTGATAGAATGCCACCATAAAAGGAACCAGATTTAAACGTTTTATCTAAGAAAAATCCATCATTAATAATTTCCCGTGGTCCTCTTAGATTTAGTTTTATCTAGGCAAACGTTTCTATGACAAACACATTTCAATGTTGTGTCAAGCACTATCGGTATTTAAAAATGGCTTTCAGCAATCTAGATTTTTTTAATTTTACTTAAATTTCCTCATAATTCAGGAATTGTGCGCAACTACTTAAATGAAACATTTCCAAACAGATGGGTTGGAAATCATGGTGCTATAGAATGGCCAGCAAGAGCTCCTGATTTATCCTCATTAGATTAACATTGAGGATTTGAAAAATGCCACTATTCGTGTTCTGAATGCAACACCTGCAAGGGAAATCGAAAGATCTATTCAAAACTTAAAAAGACGAATACGCCTCTGCATGAATAATGACGGAGGATTATTTCAAGATCTGCTTTAGGGTTTTTATCTCCTACATATTTTCTTGTTTTATTCATTGTTTATTCAATTACATCAAAGTTTATAGTTGTTAATTCGTTGTGTTATTATTAGCTTTTGTTTATTTATCGTAAATAAAAATGAAACCTCAAAAATATTATTCAATATCTAGAATAATTAACAAAAGTCGAAACAAAAATACTAATGATGGATTTTTCTTAGACAAAACGTTTAAATCTGGTTCCTTTCATGGTGGCATTCTATCAAGTTACAAAAATGATTCCAAAAAATTGAAAAAAAGAATCCAGGTCCGTATTTAAAAAAATTAAGTCGATGTTGGTTTCCGGGAAACGAAACGGTTTGCGGAAAATTTGCCAACACCATTCGATAAAGGGCAAAAAGTTGCTATAGAAAAGTGCTCTTTATTTTTGAATACCTCATCAAATAGGCCCGCAAAAAAAACCAAAACGAAAATCTAAATTTGCGTTTTTTTTCAAAATATTTCGAAAACTAATCAAGTTAGCCTTGATCTCTTTTCGCCATTATGTTGGCCCCCTGAATACGCAACTTTGCCTCCATTTAACCGACTTCGTATCTCCTACCGTTTCCGAGATCCCCATGTATTGCATCGAATTTGAAGCACCCTGTATAATAATTCTGTAGGTTAAGGTCCAGACACAAGAGGTTGGTAATACAAACCATTCAGTAGAAAAATAAAAAAGCTAGAGAAACTAATGTGACAGTTAAAGAACAACCAGTGCTAGCCTCTCATAATAACTTCAGGGGTGCTAATATCTTACCATAAATACCATCGTTCTCTTTTCTAGTAATATAGATTCTATAAGAGATCTTTCAGTTATGAAAACAATCGCACAAATGCTTTCGCTTCGACAACTGAGCGACAAATTTGACACATTTTAATTTTTACAACGTATACTTGGAAATGTCCTAGTTTACCTTTAATAATGTCAAAGTGGCTATTAATATTTTAACGATTAGATTAAGCCTTTTAATTTGTTTCTTTTATGAATGTTGGCATATTTTACCATTTCTGAGATTCAAATGATGAGGCTCGATACTTGAATATTCGATTAAGTTTTTATGCATGGATTGTACTTGGTAGATACCTTTTTACAGCTGGTAATTTTTGTTTAATGCCCACTGACACACACTAAATATGTAGGCACAACAAATTTGGTTAAATTACCTCAAAGGATTTATAAATTAAAAACTGATTTTCATTTTATTTTTGACACCCTGTAGTTCGACAACTGCTACCGTAAGACCGATGATATATAACAAAAAACCCTTATTTTAGGCCACAGAAAACTTTTTACTTATATTTAGGAAACAACCTCTATATTTTTGGTCGATATGTCTCCTCGGAAAATCAACTTGAATCCTTATTGTATTCTTCTGATCTTTGAAATTACTTGTAATATAATTTCTGTATAATCAATCGCGATTTAATTAATCCAAAATTTTTATGATATTTAATAATTTTATTGTTAAAAATTGACCCCCTCAATATTATCCCGGTTTTTTCGTAGAATGAAGTGCAACAGTATTCAGTGTGAAACTAGCCACTTCATCAAAACACGTCAGTTTTAAGCTTTAAATTATTGTAATAAATCTTACATTTGACGTGTAATTTCCTATGAAATGGTTGTAAAGAATAGCCAAAACTGAATCGTAAACCATAAGGAAAAAAGTGTGTTATAAGTTTTCAACTCAGATTGGCTAGATGAAGGCTAGGCATTTTCTTAAATTACCTCATTTATACTATCCAAGTGCTTTGGTGACTAAATACATTTCAAATATTTTTAGCAGTATATTTCAATAAATAGCAGCAATAAAAAGCGTGTATATCTGTTCAAAAATTTTAGAAAATGTGTTTTTTTTTCTTGAAATACTTAATTACTTAATAAATAAATGACAAAGAAGTCACTGCCATATTTGTATAAATTCGAATATCTTGAAAACTATTAGAGTTAAATATAGTAAACTATATATCATTATATCATTTGAGAGCTTATTTAATACTCGTTGTCTTATTTAGTACGTTTGTCTGGTATTATAAAATACAGAGGGTTCCATAAAAAAACGAGTTTTTACACAATGTATTCAGGCCACTTCAGTTGCTTGGGTTCGATTATCTAAATACCGAATCTCAAACTTTAATTATCAGAAACAAGGCTACTATGATTTTTTTTTCAAGATTATGTTTTTCCCCAAATTTTTAGAAAAACCGAAGTAACTTGGCAACCCCGCATACAAGACCACCAAGCGGGACACCAATGTGTGGGGAATTTTAAGTTTAATCAAAATCTCGTATAAAATACAGGGTGTTCCATATAAACTACTGTTTTGTCGTTGATACTCAGTATATTTCTCTTACTGCGTACTCTTTTGGAAATATCTGCCTTATTATTATATGAGATGCATCCATTAAAACTTTATATCAATGTATTCATAGAAAATATATGGTGTATCCTATTTGAAAAGAAGGTTTTTGTTTGAAAAATTACACTTTTTCGTAATATTAACAAACATTTCTAGTATAATAAGTACCTAGGTACTAAAGTGGATACTCGAAGCGGATGGTTCTTTATGAAACATCGTGAAAATAATTGTTTTGTAAAAAACATTGATCTCATTTAGATGTTCCAAGAAATATATAGAAAACACTCTATATACTAGTATTTCGGCTTGTTAGGCCTTTTTCAATAGAGTAGATGTCTATTACTAAACATTTCCAAGCGCGTTTTCGTTATTTATTTGTTTACGAGCACCTACCTCGGATTGATCCTACCATTTGGTAAAGCCCGAGCTTTTATTACCTTTTCTATGAAGGGCGAGAGTATAAAATCTATCTGATCATTCCTAGTACACGGATTTATAATTAAAGATTTTTTAATTTCTAATTGCTCTAACAGATCTAAGCGCTTTCCTTTCTTTTCACGATGCAGTACCTTTACAATTTTCTGATCTATAAAATGATTGTTTTCTATACAATGCGTCGAAAATCCTGAATTTTTTGCGTTATTTAATATGGATTTTTTATGTTCTTTTACTCTAGTTTCGATACTTCTACCGGTTTGACCCACATACACGGCATTACAATCCGCTCAGTTCATTTGGTATACCCCCGACTGTTTTAATTTATTAACCCTTTCTTTGTTGTTTATCAAAATCCTCCCAATAGTACGCTTGTTGACCTAGGTACTAGAGATTTTCTAAAAATACTCTTGCTTTTGTCTCAGCACAAGACAAGTTTCAGGAACTTTCAATTGGAAACATAGCAGGAATGAAATTTTCAAAATGCGCTTGCTTGTTAATTGGCTAATGCTAATGCTTCATATTGAATTATTCCAATACAACGGCCTCAAAAACAATGAAAATATTGTACGAAGCACAAAAGACTTCAACGCTAAAGAGTATGTGAGTATATTCCACAAAAATGTTGTTTACGAGATGCTTTGCATCTAAAAGCTGTCTCTGGAACGAATCCTGAGATCCGTAAAGCGTAAGTAATCTTATAATTTGGATGATAATAAAAATCAAGGAATTCTTAAGAAAAGCTCCTGCGCCCCTACGGGTGGTGGAGATTTCACCTCTATTTACGACAACAATTTGTCGCATCCCTCTAAATTGCTAGAGTTTATCTTCTGCCGAAAAAGCCACAAGTCGTGCGATGTGACAAATTGCCTGATAATACGTTATTCAGCGCCTACTGACTGAAGACTTTTAAAACTCTAGCTTTTTCGATTCGTCTCAATGTATAATTGCCAATAATTCTACATTAGACATTTTAAGTTTGCAAACGGAGAAAACTTTCCACCCGCTAAAGGCGCAGAGCACTTCTGGGTATAATTAACTTGATTAATCAACAATCGTCCATTAGAAAGGAACCGGAGCCATTTTTGTAGCGTTATCTAGCGAAATATAACTTTGTAGCTACAAGGGCTACGAAATCCTTATATTTAATACACTGTTAGAGTTAATTGTTTTGAAAAAAACATTGATCTCATTTAGATGTTCCAAGAAATATATAGAAAACCCTCTATATACTAGTATTTCGGCTTATTAGGCCTTTTTCAATAGAGTAAATGTCTATTACTCAATCTTTCCAAACGCGTTTTCGTTATTTATTTGTTTACGAGCACCTACCCCCGATTGATCCTACCATCTGGTAAAGCCTGAGTTTTTAGTACCTTTTCTAAGAAGGGCGAGAGTGTAAAATCTATCTGATCATTCGTAGTACAAGGATTTTTTAATTAAAGATTTTTTAATTTTTAATTGCTCTAACAGATCTAAGCGCTGTCCTTTCTTTTCACGATGCAGTACCTTTACATTTTTCTGATCTATAAAATGATTGTTTTCTATACAATGCGTCGAAAATCCTGAATTTTTTGCGTTATTTAATATAGATTTTTTATGTTCTTTTACTCTAGTTTCAATACTTCTACCGGTTTGACCCACATACACGGCATTACACTGTTAGAGACTCATGGATCCCATGTCAAGGTAGTTCCAGCAGAACGTTGCCAACGCATGAAAAATAATGGAAGAATGTAAAACTAAATTTGAAACTCCGCTGAACACGTCACAAATAAATTACACGGCCTGATCAGTTTTTAAAAGGGAAGTCATGCAAATCACTGGAGGGTAAAAGTTAACACGGGGAAGGTCATTTTATACGCCATTCTATCCATGCGGTGCGAAATTATTAGAAGCGAAAGCGAAAAAACCATTAATAAATGGATTTTTATTTGTTTCTGCAATTCACTGATGCAGCAAAATTTAATCGAGCGACAAATGCTATATTTTGATGCCATATTTTTCACTTCTTTGTTATCCTGTTTACTTAAAAAGAGCAATTGCTGTATATTTAATGCATAAGGGGTAATCTCTCCTATATAAATATCATTTTGGTTATTTCAGATTTTTCCTATTAATTTTTTTAACTTGCTTAACGAAAACGACCTTTAATTGAATTAAAATGATATAATTTATCGAGAACATTCCCAAGTATACACACAGCCGCCACATAAATAAGAATGACACAAACACTGAACGTCAGACAACTATTTCGACCTATCAACGGTCTCATCAATGTCCTATAGGTCTCAAAGTAAATACAATTCAAAATGGCTTCCTCTCGAGAGTATACCTTAAAATTTAGCGTTATTATCAGGAGTGGGATACAGCTTATACTATTTAGAAGAGTTCTTAATGTTTTAAATTGGTTACTAGGCGCCACTGTTCATATACTTTTGAATAGCACCGTGGGTAACGCGATTCATCATTTGAAAGAACTTCCAATGTATTATTTTTCGTTTTACTCGTGAAATAAAAAAAAATATATATTTTAGCTAAAATAATACGAAACGAACGAAATAATAATTTATGAATTAATTAATAAAAATATCAATCAATAAAAACGTTTTTCAAATTATAAATAAACAAACAGTAGAATACGTCTGTTTCATTGATTTTGTAATTTCATGTAAACAAGAGAACAAGATGGTGTGTTGTTACTATAAAAAGTACATTAAAGTCAGTTAATAACGGTATATTTGATACTACAAAGTTATTTTAGCACACAAATAACATCATATTAGTTTTATAGTGTAATGTTAAAACATTCTAACTAATTATTTATCAGTAAAGCTTTATAAATTTTGATTGCTAGCAGAAATTTTGTTTATAGGATACATTACCAAGCAGACAAGCTGACGACAAACCTAGTGGCTAAGCTGTAGAAACTTGAAATATATACGTCAGGGACGAATTAGGGTGGTGGCTATTTTGTGTCTGTGTCTGAGATGTGAACATAAAAATCTTGTTCCCTTTTATGACTTTCATTTAAATTGCTGTTAGGCCAAATAAAATGAACTTGTCGTAAAAAATGTAGGCACTGTATAATCTTGTTAAGACCTATGTGAAGGAAAATGAATTTTATTTACAATAAAAAAGTTTATTATATTGAATAAATGCCGTAAATTATAATGGAATATAAAACTTTTGAAAGTGAAAGATCCAACATTATCACAGTCAGTTAGCTCTTAGTCTTAAGACTAAGAAAAGAGGCACTGATCTATATCATCTCCAGTTAGTCCTAAGGTTGAGGAAAGAGACACTGATCGAATTTTATACTAAACGTAAACACACCTTCCTCGAGACGAGATATAGAACCCATCGAGAGAGTTATTGTTTGTGTAAACATACGAGTAGTAGAACTAGCAAAGGTCTTAGTTTGGTGGAGAGCTTTTAACCAATCAGGAATCCTTAACAGGGAAGCCCGAGATCATGAAGATCTTATATAAAAGTCTTACAGTAATTATTTTTCAATAATACTAACGTAGTTTTCCACATAATACCAAAACACTATACTGCATTCTCCGCGTGTTTCACCAACAAGTTGGCATAATCTTAAGATGATTAAAACTGATGAGTTTCAATCATTTCCAGATGATGCCAGCTGTTGGCAAACGCGGATCGAGTGCAGTATAGTGTTTCGGTGTTATGTGGAAAACTACGTCAGTGTTATCTTCACACCAAAGGTTCCAACCCCCCTCAAAATTACTTATTTCAGTCTTTTAACTATGAACAGATTGACATTGTTAATCCAAAGTGTCATCACATGCACTGATCATTAAGTTATTATTATCATTTACTGGATCAAACTATTGAGTTAGGATGATCAAACGTGGCTTCCTCTACTCCAGAGAGATATTACCAATGAAAAATTAATAACAACATAGTGATAGTTGAAACTATTAGAAAAGAAGCTATAAGTGTTTAATTTCTATTAAATTTTATTATAATTATTTTATTTAATCATAATTAAAAATATGATTTTGCAATATTATACAATTTTGTATAAAACTGAAAAACTACTGATGAAATTTAGTTAATTTATCAATTATTTATTTTATTGGATATTATACAGTGGTTTTTTGGGACAAGCTTTAGAAGTTTGCTTTGTTACTATATTTTCAATATTTATTTTGAATACTTCTGGTTTTCTGTTTTCATTATTTTATAGGTGGTGTAATCCCCAAAGAAAATAAAGTGAATCATGAAGCGCTGCACCACAAATAAGTTACAGACATTATTATTTAGAAGATTTTGACATTTTCTTTAGGTATATTACTCGCAGTCTTTGCATTATGTAGAATCTTGCCACTCAACGATGGAATGTTGCCGATGCACTTTACGAGTTGTTGACTACCTAATATGTCATAATATAGCGGTTATAGGTAACTAAGATATAGAAGCCCTCTCGTGTTGTCAAGGCTTGCTTTGATAAACTTTTGTCCCGATTATTCGATTATTTGATTCCATTATTCAAACTCGCGTCCAGAGGAGTGCACTATGATGCAAAACCTGATCGATTTTAGGGTGTCAGTTTGTTATCAGTATAAATAGATGTTTTATAACAGTTTCAATGAAGATTAAGGGTTGTCGACAGTAATATTATTGTGCAAATTGTATGAATAAATCCATGCCAATCAGTAATCTGCATATTATTTATCATATCTTTCCAATCATTTTTTTTAATACTACTGGGAACTGTCAATTTCTGTTATTATAATGTGATATATGGGAACTTGTCAGTCCCTCGTTCAACAGTTCCTTCCTGAGATCCACCAACAGTTTTATCATCTTATAGTCATCCATTTCAATGTAATACAATTTGCTGGAAATTGTTTCATTCTGTTCTGTAAAATATATAACTCAAACAAATAGACCAAATCTGAAAAGAATTTTTAGATTTTGTAAACCTGTTTACGTACCTTCATTTTAGTTCGTAATGAGAAATTAATACACACACACGGTAAGTTGTAGATACCATATAAAAATATAAAAAATTTTGAAAGATCTCTTAAGAAATTAGTTACCATTACCATTTTAGGAATCCTGATGGAGACAATAAATAATTTTCAACCTTTCTTTAAGCTTCTAGCTTTTGTATTGTTAATAAAGTTCTAAAATCATTAATTGTATACATATAATATGGTTATTTAGCTAAGAATTGTAAGCAAAGATGCAATAAATGTTTGGGGCAATAATGTTAAAATTAATAAAATCATTTACGCTACTGGATATACACCAAAGCAACATAAATTAATATATTGTTATACAATCTGGCACTTCTAAGCAAACTTTGGAAAGTGCTAGTTCTCATCTGAGATATTTATTTAGCTGTGAACAGTGAAAATATCTACTTACTGCTAGCTACTAGGTAAATGTACATTACTGACGCAAATATTTCTAAAACCTATTGAAAATTGCATAGAATGAAGTAATTTCTTTAGAATCACCGAGTATTTCAATTCCTGTAAAATTTGGTAAAATCTAATAGCAGGATTTCAATTTCTTTAAATAAATTCAATTCATTTGTAAAAACAAAAATCTAATAGCGACTGGTTTTGAAGTTATAAGTCTATTCTCATTTTTGAAGTCTTTGTATACATAGGGCACTTGAGAATATATTATTTATCTTGTATTTATCGAGCTAAGATACAAAATTATCCTATCAGGTTTTAACACCAGTAAAATCCTTAAATGTATCTAAAATGTAAAGATTTTATTATCACTAAGTAGAAAAACTGAAATTATATTCTGTGTTGAATTTTACATATTTTTATCACAATATATTTGCTTCGAGATATAATACTGCTTCATTGAAGACTTAGTAACAAGAGATTAATAATTAAAGATCGGCTAATTAACTTCTAAAAGTACCTAGTACCTTGAGCAGCACTGATGTAGCAACGTAATTGTATGCAATTTATTATCTCATAAAATACGTAGTATAAAAATCATTCGTCATATTAATGATTCAAAAATAAATGTCTTCATATCATAAGGATATGTATTTCTACATATTTACCACATTATAAATTAATATAGAAATGCAGTCTTTCCATTTTCCGAACAACATATTCCGTTTTAATACTAGAACATAATATACTGGTAGGGATTTTGTAAAATTTGTAATCTTATATTATAAGATTACTAATTTTGCACATAAGCAGGTGCAATGGGATGGGCAGTTGTTACTACTAGAGTTAGTTAGAAAATACCAAAATTTTTGTATTTTCAATCAGTAGATAATTCTAAACTTCTTTGTAGAATACCTGTCAAAAACAGGACACAGCTTTGTGGTGCAGTGAAAAACTCAATCGGCTTAGGAAGGAAGGAAGTAAGGATGTATAAATACATCATCACTTCCTATGAATTAAATTGTTCTGGTAATAGATTTCCCGTGTTCAGATAAGCAATATCGTATTTCACGTACCTTAATACAACAAACCTAAATTGGTTTTCAACTGAATAAATCTATAAAATAATTTAGGCTCACTGGTTGAATCGATTAATACCTTCGAGTGCCACTGAGTGAATAATGAGCACGTCGTCCTCTGTAAAAATACAAGGCACGTATGTGAGTAGTTTTCAGAATGCCGGAATCGACTTTATCTTTAGTTTACTACACTGAAAAAAGACAAACTGTTAGGTGAACAGTTTTCTAAGTGTTAACTTTTGGCTGTTGATGGAACTGCTTTTTTCTTAAAACAAAAATAATGATTTCAAATTAAGTAATTCGAACCATTTGAATTAAGAAAAATATTTTGTTGACCTTTGTTTTGTTAATTTAATCCATGTTTGTGCCTAATAGATTATTCAGCTGCATAACCCATTGAACACACATTTTCCTTCTTAATTCTAATACTTCTTTTTATGTTAAAATAAACATTCCAACTATTTTAATTCCGTAAAATGTTCCGTGCTAATACACTGAGAAAAATCCCCCAGTACAACAGTTGTTTCGGCCACTGTTGATTGTACAACTTTGTATGTACACAAATTGCCAAATTGCGCTGAAAACTATTGGATTTGTTGGTTTTTTGTTATAAATGCATCCCCAATTAACTTTTGAATGTTAAATAGATATAAAAAAATGTTAAAATGATATATTCTAAAATATATACGTAGGTCATTGTAAATTAAAAAAAAAAGTTTAATAAAATAAAAAAGGAAGCCAGTTTTTTATGTATATAAAGTCGTTTCGGAATTATATGGGTTTTCAAATTAAACAATTGACGACTTTCAACTAACAATATTTCAAAAAACACTTAAATTGAGTATGTTGCATGAAAAAAGTGTAAAATTTTCAGGGCAATTAAAAAATGAAGAAAATAATTGACTTGTTGCATTTAAAAACTCAAATTTAATTTTGATTCTGTAGAAACACCCTATATATTTGAAAACTACATCAAACAAAAATCTTGGCGATTTCAAGAAACTTTTGTCTTTGACACGATTTTTTATATATATGAAAATTCAAAACTTAATTGGGGTGTATTTATAACCAAAAACCCCGTACCCTGCCAAGTAATACGGGACAAAAAAGTAATATAAACAGCTATATCTAACATATTTTAAAATATACAGGTAGAAGGAAGGTAAGAGACGTTTTTCTAGCTAAAGAGAAAGGTTTTGAGAAAATAGGTAGGTATTAATTTGAATTACAACATAATTATTATAAAATCTGTAGATGAAACCTGCAAACTATCTGTATTTAGCAGAGGCCAATATTTCTGAGGCATAGACGATACAGAACCATAGAAATCAAATTAAAACATTTTAATTCACTCCAGAATATTTACAAAGGTTACTTTCTGCACCCATAATTAATTATTTTAGTATTCGGCAAACCAACTCTTATTAACCTTCTTATTAGGTATCTATTTATTGCAGTAAATTAAAGATATGGAAGAAAGTGTGTCTAAAATGAAATTTTTGCAGTTCCAGAGACATTATTGTCTCTGGAAGTTGGAATTTCCATTCGTTAGCTATGTTTCCTTTCAATAAATTATTAACAGAACATTGATTTTCAATAACACTTTGATTTTCTTCCCTTCAAGCCTGAAGGAGATTTTTCCAAGAAATCTCAATTTTTAATAAGCATGGCCGCCGGAACAATTTTCTATACCTACCTATATATATATATATATCTTAAAATCTCCATGAAAATCTCCTAAAGTGTCTTCTTTAATATTGAGTAAGAAAATTCTAAAATGAAAGTTGTACTCTATTTCGTGAAGCTTTTTATGATTAAATTAAATTGAATGTCGCATGACGGCCAACACAGTTTAATATTCTATCTTATTACATGGTTTTATAAAATGTTTCATCATATTTTTCTCGACGGTTTTCTCACCGTTATTCCAGAACATGATTTTAGCTTCTTTGTATTAAAGACACTCTATGTTTATTATAAAGGAACAGAGAAAACTGTGACTTTCAAGTAATTCGCTACAAGTAATTCTTTGCAGGTAAGCAAAATTCCACGACCTGAAATAACAAGTGTGCTGTAAAACAAGTTATCAAAGTGGAGAATTCTTTTTTTAGTAAAACAACTGAGCATTATTATGATAAAGCCTTAATAATATTTGTAATGGGATGCCCTCATTTGTCCAAACACTCTTCCATTCGCAAACGTGCGTTTTTTATTATATTATATTAATTCAATTCGTTCATTCACTCGCATGTGGGCGATTGACGTAAACTCTGGCCTGTGGCATATGAACAAACAATAGCTTATTACAAAATCCGGAGGAATCGCAGATAACAGCAAAACCCCTGATATAATAATGGTAATAAAAATGTCTCCACCATAATCACACATCGAACGGGAACAATTTATAAAAGGAATCAAATGAAAAGGTGCTTTGTCAGAAATCCGCAAATGGTTGATAAGACTAAATCGTTTGCATTCGATGCATTTGACGAGGCGACTTCAACTTTTTCTAATTGCTCCTATATGAAATCTATGCCCGTAAAACTAGAAGCATATAACTATAGAAATGGCTAACAACCTACTCTATACTTTAATTAATAAGGTTTTCCCAGGTTTATCTTGTTCTCGTACTAAATGATAATTAAAGTTATAACATCGTAAGTCATTCCTGAACGCACACGTGGTCCGCAAAATAATAATCTGCCACTTCTCCTCCCACACAAGCCTCTACAAGAGGATTCCTTTGAGAGATACTAGCTAGGCAAATTAAGGTTACGGCATCTACTTCTAACTAGAACCTGATCTTGTTTATTTTCTCAATTTAAAAAAAATAAATTCACTCGTTTGTTAAAGTTTGTTATCTAAGTACCTATTGGCAACTTTTTACTCAAAGTTAAAGAGGAAGTTGTTAAAATTTCAAGTGATAGATCACAGGATATGATTTAGTACCCGTAAAACAAATATTTAACGATGCCCGTAAAATTTATAGCTCAATATTTGCAGGAGTATCACACTTATATATCTCACATCAATTCCACTTTTATAGTATATAAAAAATAAATTCATTGGAAAATACACTACTGAAACTATTTTGTTTTAGGGATGCTTCCTGTAACTGATACTAGTATAAATAAACGTATATAGCCTAAGAGATTTACTACAAGGTAAGCTCAATATGTTCTATTTATCACCAACATAAGCAACATTTCGTTTTATGGGCTTTATAAATTCTACCTTAGATAACTTTCCCTTTTTCGTAATTTTTCTTGTGTAAAACAGTATGAAAGTATAATAAAAAAAAAAACATGAACGGGACACATATATTTTTACGGTGAAATAATGTGTGAGGATTTGGAAAGTTATGAGGTAGTAAGAAAGTGTACATCACTTATGAAAGTAACACGTCTTTTTAAATTTAATCCGATTTATACTCTCTATGCCCGGTTTCAATAGATAGAGTTCCAAATAATAATAAAATCTTTCATCCTTTACAAGTGCAAAGACACTTGAGGTCATTCGAAGAAGTTTAATTGCGAGATAATGTTATTGAAATTATGAAAATACAGTGAAATGTACCTTAATATTTTAGAACGCTTATTGGTAATATTCTGATTGTAACGAAAACTATAGCTTCGAGACAAATGTTATTTCAAGATTTTTAATAATGTTATTTATAGGTTCTAGGAAGAACAAATTGCGTAGTGTATACTTAAAAACAATGTTATTATGTTTTAAAGAATAACTTGCAATATTAGTTAGTAGCAGCGAGAAACACACCGTAGTGCCCTCTTTGGGTCTTTGCTACTATCCCTCTGACAATTATTGTCAAATTGACAGACAGATTGCGACCTGCTTTTCCGCAGGTGGCATTACAGCAGTGACCTCTATTGTCTTTGAGGAACACAATCCTACTTTTTTATTTGAAGGAGATGCCGAAAACAACTACTTTGCGGGCAATGTGCCCCGACTGGCACATTGTTAGAGTTCCACACCGAGTTTTCCTGTGTGCTGTGAGACTAGAACGCCATTTTATGGTACTACCAGACTTTTTATAAAAATGATATATGCTTTCGTATGGTGATTCCTCCTATAAAAAGGAAATTTGTACAAATAGCACCAAAAGAGACCCAAAGAGGTCTTTCTACGGTGTGTTTCTCACCACTACAAACATTCGCGATGCCCACGGCAATCACGTCGCAAAATCGTTCATCGAGTCCACTACCTATGGCACTCTGATGAGTGTATAATAAACGCGAGACCGGTCAGTGTCTGGTGGTTGGTCTCGGTGACAGATGAGGCGACTTCTATGGAGATGCCGATATAATGCAATGTCAGACGGAGTTCATTGCCCATGAAGTAGTTGTTTTTGGCAGATGTATAAAAATGTACATAGATAGAGTACGTGGCTGAGCTGCAGGGAAAACAGATATGCAGATTTCCCGAACTATATATCATTTGGTAGTGCAAATGGCATTTCTATATAAATACGAGAGATATTTAAACACCTCGGGAAAACATACCGGTTTACAATGCAGGACTAAATGGATCAGTAAACCTCCGGCTTATAAAAAGAGCTGCACTTTGTATTTTTATTTTCTACATAAAATTTATCTGTAAATCTAGATACCTTTAGACTTTGTACTTAGACTAGACTTGCTTTTTAATTTATTTCTTGAATCTGTAAGATTTCATAACTACTGGGATTTAGTTATTACTCCTATTTTTAAGGTCTGCCACAAAACTCAGTTAAACAAAAAGCGTTTGAGATGATTATGGGTTCATTGCGAAGCACTATAAAAACGTGTGCTAATACAACAACATGACTGTATCAACAATAATTACTGATTTATGAAAAGGATATTATTAATTTTTTACAAGTTGATAAGCATATGGATTCAATTTACATAGGTTTTAGTAAGGGCTTTGATAAAGAAAACCATGTGTTGATAATAAAAATAACAAACTCAAAATCATTCGCAGACTGATTATTGGGTTTGTGGACAGATAATTTTAATGATAGAACACTAAAATAGAACAGAATAAAGTCGGGACACTAAGCATCATATTATATTATATAAAAAAAGAATAAAGTTACACCGGCAGTACCCCAAGGTGCTCTATTTGGGACACTTATTATTAAGCTGTTCCTTAACGATATTGCCTATAAGTTTGGAGTAACTGACGGTTATAGTAACTATAGGTGATTATAAAGAAATTATGCTGAATACAAATAATAACTCAAATTACAGTTACATTACTTCACTTTCTGCTATAAATGTCTTCCTATTACCAAAACACACTTTTTTAAATTCAAGTTATTTCATTAAATTTATAATTGAGACTACAAATATTAATCCCATGCAATTATTTCCGATATGAACTGAGTTTAAAAATGTTTTGATTTCTTCGAGTATTGCAACAAATTACAGGATATTTGATATCAAAAATATTTTAAAAAAATACAATTACTAAATGTAATTGATCATTTTGAAAGAGCCTTAAAACTTGCAGGTATACCTATTCCGTTTAATATTCAGTATTATGAGGAAACCATTGAAAAATTAAAATTCTCCAGTATTTCGTGGGACCAATAATGAAATAGATAAATTTCCTAGTAATAAATTGACTGCGTTAGTCGAAAATTTAATTAATCTTCCGCAGTGCTGAAATTAATGAAGATTTAAAATTTCCCGAGGTTCCAGATCAGCTGAAGGCGATAACCTTGTTAATATTCTGCCCTCCATTTTTAGAGCATTGTATTGAATAATTACATGGGCTGGCAGATATGCGGGACTATTAATATTTATTGGATATTATCGCTGCACAAATTTAGGTCCGTATATCCCATTTGGATAACTGAGGGTAAGCTAACAATGGACTCGATCTGTTGCCGGTAATTAGAGTCCAGATTAATAAAAATGCTGACTGAGCCCTAGGCAGTAGACATATCTTTCAGTAGGAATAGTATAATAATGCATCCGGAGACTGCAAGAGAAAGTGCGAAAGTCTGCAAGAGTGTAATGAGGACAGATTATCAGTGTATTACGAAATTTACTCAATGTTTTGTATTTTCCATCATTTATATGAAATAAATGACATATAATTTACAATGTTTATCGACAAATATTCCTTTTGCTTTTGGAGAAAACTGTTTTCGGTGTTTCAAACCGCAAACGAAAAATCGTGTAATCGTTATTCATAAAATTCCTTTTTATGTACCGGAGAAATTTTAATAACATAATTTAATAAACAAAACCCAGATGTTTAATCTTCGTGGCCATCTGTTACACGTAATAAGGAATACGCTAATAACCATATATCTATGTAATTAACTAATATTGCAATGTATCAAAACTACTTTCCATGGACTTTGAAATAGCTACTATAAGTAAGCAGTGAGGATTCTCGTTTTCTGGCAATATTACGAAATTGGTAAGCTCAATGTTTCAGCGTCTAAGTGGTTCCTATTAGTCTGCTAGAGAACTCAGTTACATGCCAACACTAAGAAAGATACACGGTAGGTAACAAAAGAAACACAAAAAGACTTGGGTCTATCAATCTGACAGTATATTGTTTTCAATCGATATAAAGTTAGAACTGTACGACTTGTTTGGATTTTAGTATTTTATTCTTTTATATTATATCTCTATGTGGAAAGTTTAATCGCAAAGAATTAATGGTAAAACAACAGTTTAGGATGTAAAAGTGTCTTATTGCGACATTTCGTGCGTCGCTTGTTTTATTTCGGTTTTTTTATTTTAGTGGAGTAATTTAACGGAGTTAAACTGCTTTGTAAATCCGTCCCATTTTCTACAAAAAACAATCCTAGTTTAATGCCAGGAAAATAGCCCAATTACAACAGACCGCTCTACTAATTACATTACACAATATAAAAACTTAATCGTAGCCCAGACAGTAATTAAGGAAAATGTATATTTGTAAGATAGGTTTCAAGCTAAACTGAGTAAATAAAGTTCTGAAATTACGTTAGAATCTTCAGCTATAAACGAAAACGAGACCAGAAGTTTTCCATGAATCTGTAACCCGATCGACAAGCTTTTGGCTAACTAAGTGAGCATTTTCTGCAAGTAATTAGACCAGTTCCAGTCATCTCTTAATGGTATTCCATTTAATATACAAAAGCCCATAAGTATTTAGTGAAAATATCGGCTTATCCTTGGTTTGTTCAGCTTCTGAACTTCTGAATATTTAATTTTATATCTTGTATCCTACTTAAATGTATAAAAATCGCATTATTGTTATTCCAACGACATGTCCTTGACATGTAAGTGTACATCAGTCATAGTCAAAGTACATGTAACACTTAATAGAAGTTTATTTTAGAGATCAATTTTATTCACCGCCATATATAAAAGAATATCTATCATCCAAGTTTTACTTTACAACATGTATAAACGGTTTATAAAAGTGTGTTAATTTGTACGAATAGATTTAATTAAGTATAATATAAACCGCATTTTATACAATAGGATCGCCTTTAATTGTATTGTACTGGAGAATAGTTGACACCGCTTTCTTGCGTACAATTCGGCCATTGGAATGAAGTAGTGAAATTAATGCAGGGCGCAAATACGTCGCATTCATAATTTCAATTTATGTTTGCCACGAAAGCTCAGAAATTCATAATTATTCCTGAGAAACAAACGGAAAGTGTGTCACATCGTAATGAAAACAATGAACAATAGAAGCTTCCACACATATTATCACGCTCTCTAGAACACTGGATCAATTAGCACCATCAGAAGTGGGATTATTAGCAGAAGTGGAATTTAATGATAATAATACTAATGAAATAATCTTTATTCGAGATTTATCTTAGGTGCCAGTATATACCGGGTGAGTCGACGAAAAGGTTCAACTCCGATTATCTGTCAAAACATTTCCACTCATGTTCTTCTAGATTTCTTCAAATTGCATTTTTAATTACTGCATTGTAGTTTGTAATTCTAAAAAATGCATATTCACATTTCTAATTTTGATTTCAAAAGTTGTTTTATTGTTAATAAACTGAGTTATCATGAACTGTTTCTAGTTGGTAGATGAATCTATTTCATTTTTATACTGATAATGAAATATAAACGTTTTTTCTAGCTGGCCCATTTAAAAAGAAAAGTATTCAGTAAAATACGTGAAATATCTAAGTGTTCAATAATACTTTACACTGGCAAGGAAAGTGACTTTGTGTGAATGTCGTTTATACTTCAATATTTCGTTTATACACGATTCAAATCAGCATATTTTACTACAAATATTTTAAAACTCGTGGGTATTTCTTACTACTTTATGAATGTAATATAGATAGATGTTAGTTCTTGCAGTTGCACCCTGTACATTATGTGTAAATGACAATTAATTGATAAATTATATCTATTAGTATACGTCCTATGATTTACCGAGCAATTAATGGATTAATATAAATTTTATAGCAAATAATATTAATTAATGTTGTTGTGGACATGCATGACATGATTTCAAATCCAAATTTATAAACTAATCATAGGTATTTCTAAATTAAACTGCAGTTAACTAAAATGGTGAAACTCATTAATAATATTAATTTGCCAATATCCATGTCACTACTAACAGACGCTTTACAGGGTGAACCATACACCCACTATATGTTTTTTTCACCTCTATTTTGACAGAAAGTATGTACTTTCCAGATTATAATTGAATACTCTGTATATCGTTATATATTTGAAATGACACGCCATCTTTCGAATACCTTGATATTAGGGTTAATATGTGTAAAACTAAAAAGCTGTAATACTATAAGAACAAGGCATCAAAAAGTGTACCAAAGGACTAATAAAGTTTGTATAGCAAAGTCCCATTATTTTTACTAGTTCTACATGTTCCCGAAATTTTTCAGCATAAAACTAGGACACCCTGTATACTATAAAAACGGAACCGTTTCCTGTAATAAATTATTCCCATGGCATACCCTTTTGGATATATCCCCCATATTGTCAGATATATGTTCATAGGTTCATCAACTATATATTAATGTAGGTACTTGAGAAAGAAAGAACCTAACCAAATATATGTACATATAATAATATACAGGATATGTGAATTTACACTATTTTTTAATAAAAATTACCAAACTTCTTAATTTTAGTTCCATATTATACGTACTTAGTTGTGAAGTCTAATGCTAAATTTTGTTCAGAAATTTAGAAAGAGTGGTCGGATACATTAAGATAGTCGAAAACCAGATTCCATTGAATTGCGCCCGCGTCTTATTTAATATTTCTATGTTATTTTCTTCTGTTCACTTCTATTCTTCTGTTCTGTTCTTCTATGAGATTTGCAGTTTTCAAGTCTGCTGTCATTTTTGCGGTTATTGCGGTGAGTGGTTTGTTTGAAGGACTGACCATACTCAGTATTTGGTGTTTGGTGTCTGGTGGTATCAGAATATAAATTTTCAGAATGTTGTTTCCAATTTTGGAAAACCTACTATATCTGTGACTTAGATGTAAAAAGACTCCACTCTACGGCTGCTTACTCATACTAAATTGTTTATCATTAATCCTAAATTTGCAAGACAATCCTAAATTTGCATGAAAAATGGATCAAATATTGGTGTACAATATACAGAGTAGCCAGTTTTCTTGTCTATATAGTATCTCGTTTATTACTGAAGATACAGGGATGCTATTTGCGTAGAATCCAGAACAAGTATGAGATAATTAGATGTGAATCACTTGTTGGTGTTATTACCTATAGGGTACTTAGATTTAACAGCAACCACAATACCTTATTTATATTCCCAAGTGTTCGAACAAATCTTCTAATAAAATATCTCCTGTATCAGATGCTAAATAATGGTAACAATATGGAAAATATAGATAAAAAAATTATCGTGTAGCCTAAATGATATCAAATATTATTTTCAATAGCTGGTTGTATTTTAGGTGTTCCTCCATTGAAGCAATGTTTGTTTTCTATTTTATTTACATAATGTACTTGTATTGTTTTGTGTTATTATTTGTTTTTATACTGTACTGTGTATATATATGTTTTTGTATCTTATTTTGTAATATCTGTTTTTTGCTGTTTTATACATCTGTTATTACCATTTTATTATTTGGTTTCATATATATGTGTCCAACTTATCTTATTATTTGGCCTGTCCCATTGGATATTTTATAGCAATAAGTAAATAAATCAATTAATAAATAGTTATTACTCATGTGATTTTGTATGTAAGACTATGTAATTATAATTTGTATTATTTCAAAAACGATATTCATGTATTCGTTCTACACAGCAAAAAAATCCGACTAATTTTAACACTGAATCCACACTCATCAGTGTGTATATAGTCCACACTTGGCAGTGTTAGACATATCGGTTTATTATTACATTACATAAAAGTAATTTAACACAGTAGATTTTACAAGGTAACGTGTAATAGTTTATTCACCGTGTAATTATTCTGTTTTTATGGCGGATTGATTCATTTTTAACACAGGGTTTTGTAAATTTTACTACAATTTATGAGTACTTCTACAAACTTGGCGGGTATATCGTTCGTGTAATATGAGTTCTAAAGCTTTAGTTATTATACTATCCAGTTCGTGTTAAAAATAACACTGGAGCAAATTACGATTACCATTTGTCTTTTTTTACTGTCTATATATTTTGTCTATTGTTAGAAAACAACCATACATGACAACCAAGCCATAAAATATCTTTGTGGCTTGATGAAGTATTTGGGTTGGTAAACTACGATTCATTTAAAATACCAAATTCAAAAACTTACTACAACAAATATCCTAAAGCCGATGAGGTTAACGTTCTGGCCAGTGTAGAAACAGCAGCAACAACTTCTTGCAAGCAAATTGAAATGGACGTTGGAATAACCAAGTCTCGAGCGCAATCTCAATTTTGTGTGAACTTGTTACTGTGTCACAGTTCATTTGCTCGTAGACGCTAACGACTGCTGGTCATTGCTTTTTTGGAACTATATTCCTTGCTTTTGTATATTTAACTCCACCTAGAGATTTAAAAATTTAAGAATCAGGTTTCTAGAGCTAAGAATATGTATAAAAAGTAGATTTAGAGTAGGAAATTTGAAGAAACCGCGAGATGGTTAATTGCGTTAGGTAACTTTTGCAATATAATTACCCAGTAAAATGTATTTTATATCCTTACTCACAGAAACGCTTATAACTTAAGAACGGATATACTGATTTTAATTTTTCAAAGATTAGTATGCAGAGAATTGAGTTATCTTTGAAATGATATGCAATTCATATCAAAAAAATATCAAAATATCAAAAAAATATTTGGCAGCGCCTGTGGCGCCATCTTTCATTTTAAATAAATTTATTTATCGTCGAAAAATAATGCATTTTACATGATTCACCCTATATTTTGTCCAAGAGTCCCTAACCTAATTAGTTCAAAAGTTAGCGGGGGAAGAGCGCACTGTATATTTTTAATAAGGTAATCTATATTACTATAAACCAGATAGGGGAAGTCTCATAAGATGGGTCTTCCTTTTTAGATTTATAAATTCCCCGTCTTCTTTAAATATTATTTCGTTATAGGTAAGGTTACAGTTGACTATACAATTTGTATACCTTTCTTTCTCCGTAAAATTAAACTGAATAAGATTTAATACTGGTCGTCCCTGGCACCTTCGCCATATTATTCACTACTTGCTCAAAATTATTGCTAAGAGCCACCTGACACGTGACTTAATTTAGCACTGAATTCATTACGCAAATTGCGCGCGCAGAATCAGCGGACTTTGATGCTAGAATTAGAACATGTTCTAATTTTGTGCTGATTTCGTCCAAGAAATTAGAACATGTTCATACATACAAGTCCGCTAAATCTGCGCGCGCAATTTGAGTACTGAATTCAGTTTTAATTAAGTCTCGTGTCAGGTGGCTCTTACAGATAAAAAAGTAAAATTGATTATAGTTGATAATTTCCGATTTTGAAATTTATTTGAGTTAGATGTAGTCTACATTACTACTTGTAGTGGTAATGTAAGTGAGTCTTCTACATGTTATTGATTTTTAGTTAAACACATTTAAGAATCCTGTTATACTCGTCCTTTACCAATCTGTAGGTTTTATCAATTACAAGGTACAGTAATACTAAAAAAGGAGGAATATCAATCTTGGATATTTTTTACTAATAATATATTTAAGCTCATATTAAATTGAGATTTTCACGTCTTCCGCAGATATGGATATTACAAATGTATTAGTTTTTTTAAGACACATACTAGTTCATCAGGTATTTCAAAAAAGTCGTTTGAAGTAAATAATAAATAAGTAATAAACCTTTATTGTTCCTTTAGAGATATAAATGTATAGGACAAGTCACAGTTAGATGTTAAAATCACGAAGCAAGTTTAATCAGCAACAGAAAACGAATTTACATTAAATTATCATTAAAAAACCTACACTATAATAAACCTTCTGTAAAAGTAACTTTTTCCTTTATTTTTAAAAGTAGTTTCACTTAAAATTTTAAATTGAAGCGGTAAGTGGTTATAGAACTTTATACCCACGTACAATGGGGATTTCTCAAATGTTTTTCTCTTTTGCTTAGGAATACAGAACATTTCGCAGTGCCTGGTTTAATAGCCCTGATTGAAATTACTTTTTTTTTATTTTTTAGATTCTTTCTTATGTGCAGTAATATTTTGTATATAAATATACAAGACTTTGATGAACCCCAAATATATTATTTCGAATTATGCATTTCTGTGCAATAACTGTCTGATTTTCTATGGAGTTACCAAAGAACATGACGTTATAACTCAGGTGATTATACACGAGGCATTAGACGCGAGTACACATTAAGAAGTACAGATAGAGACATAGAATCCCTAATACGAGAAATAGCATAACATGATTTGCTTGTTATTTGATTTTACAGTTGTGGAATGATATTATCTAGCTCTTTGTGTACTAAATTATTTTGAAAGTATATACAATGTGTTTTATCCGAGGGGTAATTCACTAAAAAAATTTGTACACTGAAATTCCCCTTGCAGGGAAAATCCCTGAAATTCCCCAAAAATTCCCTGAAATACCCCCATACGTTTGAAATTTCCTGGATATACTAAATTGTCAGCAATTCCCCAAAATCATGCGCAATTCCCCGAAATTCTCCAAAATACCCCGCAATTCCCCATATCGTTATGAAATTCCCAACAAAATAGGTAATCAAATCGGGCCTCAGATATAACAAAATACGAGAATGAAAAAAATATTTTTTGTAAAAGATATTCTTATGAGTAAAGTAACATTTTAATGGATACATTACAAATTTAAAACAAGATAATAACATAACAAAAACATTTAACAAGTATTTTTCTTATATAAGTCTTTTCTTTTAGGAGTTGAGGGTACAGCTTAACAATAAAGTAAACGTATAAGATATTCCTTTAAAAGATATTTCAGCGTTACATAAGTTTCAAAAATAATGAAAAGTATTTAAAAAGTATTTTCTTTTACTTCAGTTAAGATAGATAGGTACAGTTTGAGTAAGAATAAAATAAACGTAAGATACATTCTTTTAAAAGACAATACCATATAGTATAACAAATTTATAAATTGTTTGTTGCGAGGTTTCGTATATAGTTATATTTTTTATTTATATACAATAAATCAACCCGTTTTACCTCAAAAGATCCTGAACCCAAAAGAAAGATTGTAGGGATTTTAAGAAAAATTTAGCATGTACCATTAAAATTCCCCAAAATACCCAAAAAATTGCCAGAAAAACCCTGAAATTCCCCAAAATCCCCGAAATTCGTTGAAATTCCCCAAAATTCCTCAATTTTTCTCGAAATTTCCCCTGCTTGTACACTAAAATACCCCAGTGATTCGCCCCTCGGTTTTATCTATGTTAACTATCAAACCATTTGCATTGGACCATTCTACAAATGGTCCAATGCAAATGGACCATTGTCAATTATATTTACCGAGGACGAGCCATTAATATGGAGTAGGCATTAATAATGATTAGTTTTAATTGCTTATCTCCCTCATTACTGTACATGTTCCTTTTATTAGATTATAAAATGTATCTCTGATATACCCACTACGTAGGATATTCCTCCAATTACCATAATCTAAGGTAATTCATTAATGGATGCAAGCAACGTTCTCTAACTGTAATTATGTCCTGATTGCTGGTGCAAATTTCGCTAAAGGAAATGATGTAGTATAATGATTCAGTTACTATCGTACTGGTTTAATTTTGGCCACATTAGTTCATGGCTTAAACGTGTACTATTATCAAAGCAGTATTTGATATAGGACTGCATCCTTATACCCTTGTGTTCCGCTTTGCACTAAGTATTTGTCTGCATCGGTCCACTGCATACCTATTAATGGTTAGTTTATAATTAGTTATAAATAAAAGGCATATTAGATTGTTAATAATTATTATTATTTCAGTCAAGTAGGCGTGTTTGTTAAAACAAAGGTAAAGTAATATGAATCAGGGCTTACTTTATATATTTCGAGCAGGGTGATTTTACTATTAGACAAAGCCGAAGTAAACAAATCTTATGAAAATAATCCCATGCATTTCACGTCACATTTAATGAATCTAAATATACAGGGTGACAAATTAAGAATGGAAACACTAGCGTACAAAAGTTGTTTATGGACCGATTTAAACCGGATTTTTTTTAAAAGATAGATCTCCAAAATCTCTGTATTGATACAAAATTTGAAGACGAAATTTTGATTTTCAAGGCCTACTACGAATTTTTTTTAAGTGAAAAGTAGCAAAATTTTGTTAGCGATTTTTTTATAAAAAATCTGACTACACCAAGGAGCCCCTCGAATGCATTTGTACCAATTTTTGCGAAAAAAAGTTTGTTCCTAAAAAAGTTATGACAATATCGTCATCACCAGTGTTTACCTTTGTCGGTGAACCTATCTTTTTATAAAAATCGAATAGAACCCAAAGAGAAACAAAATTAAACAACTTAAAGACTGGTGTAATTATTAATAACAACCATAAAAACACACAAAATAACCAACAATAACTATAATATAAGCAACAATTGATAAAAAAAAGTAGTGATTAGAAAATTACATTTTAAAAATGAAATAGGAGTCTGTCAAATTTATTCACACTTTTTGATTGAAAAATTATAATGTAGTTATATTTTATCTAATAAGGTAATATTATAAGTTTTGTCATAATAACAATGAAATAATAATAATTTGACGAACTTACCTATCAATAATTGTTGTTTATATTACAGTAATTGTTGGTTATTTTGTGTATACTGGTTTTTATGGTTCTTCTTAATAATTACACCAGTGTTTAAGTTATTTAATTTTGTATCTCTTTGGGTTCTATTCGATTTTTATAAAAGAATAGGTTCACCGACAAAGGCAAACACTGGTGATGCCGATATTCTCATAACTTTTTTAAGAACAAACTTTTTTTCACAAAAATTGGTACAAATGTATTCGAGAGGCTCCTAAATCCAGTGGTGTAGTCAGATTTTTTATAAAAAAATCGCTAACAAAATTTTGCTATTTTTCACTTAAAAAAAAATTCGTAGTAGGCCTTGAAAATCAAAATTTCGTCTTCAAATTTTGCATCAACATAGAGCTTTTGGAGATCTATCTTTAAAAAAATCCGGTTCAAATCGGTCCATAAACAAATTTTGTACGCGACTGTATCCATTCTTAATGGGTCACCCTGTATATATAATGTACTTCCACTATATTTACGGCTTTAATGTTTACTATTGAAAAATTGTCACATAAAAAACTTTTAACATTCTCGGTATGATGATGATTTGATACGTCTAGAACCACAGAAATAAAGACTGTAGAATGAAAAACTCTTGTACAGGTTTTGTGGTATTTTGAAGACTGGAAATTCGGTCCGGTACGGATTCTGTGCTGTTCACGTTTGATGGCGGAAGTCGGCATTTTTCTTGGAACTACGTAAGTTGTTTGCAATTTATATCTAAGTAGCTGACTTTATATGTAACTTTTGTAAATGTAATTGTAACTGTAAATGCTTCAAATACAAGAATATTAAAAAATCTCAGGTTATTAAATTAAGTTTAACCAGAGACTTATACATCTACAAAGACCGTTCACCTAATGTATTTTTTTGAAGTATAGACTTTTTCCTGATTTTATGCAACCATATATACGAGATGACAATTAGCCAATCAAAATCGAGTAATTTCAACCCGGCAAGTTGCGCCCCCACAGTACCAGTAGATTACATGTGTAGGATTCTACTATCGCTTCGCATTGCCATACAGAAATTTAATTTTTCAAGCGTACACGTTTAAGAGAATAGTGCAGTGTTGTCAGACGTAACCTAACGAACGCTATGGATTTAACATAAACATCATTTTAATAATTTTACACGGAAGTATAAATTCTCCTACGTTAATAATTTTATTATTGTATTTATTTAATATTCTAGTAGAATAAAAAGTGCTTTGGCGTTAAACGGCATCCGAGGATCGAACTCGGGACCTTCCGCATAACAGGTAATGCTCTTACAACTGAGCTACCTCCCTACGCTGTTTTAAACTTACTATTTCGGGTAAAATATTTACTACATTATAAAAAAGAAATTTGTATGTATCTTATGCATGCCGTGTACATAAATGAATTCAATAATGTAATAAATAAAAGTAGACCTTATTAGGTACCTACTTACTACACTATTTATACCTCGCTGCTATTATTAAAACCATCATAGTAGGTAGTAGGTACCTACTCGTAATATTAGAAAAATCCAAAAAAATTTATAAAATTGGACACAGTTACAATATCTCCATATGTACAGTTAACAAATAATATTGGGATTAAATAAATGTGTATTGCAAAACTGGTACCTAAGAAAAAAGTATCTATATAACCTAAAACCTCTAAACTAATGCTTCATTTTTCTACGGCATCCTATACAAAAGGTTATATTAAAAAATGTGAGGGAGGACTAAAAGTTCCGGTTTACCAAACCTGTACCAAATATAGATGAATGATTGTCTTTGCCTTGCCGCGAGTCTTTTTTGCGTGTGCGGAAGGTTAGTACAGTTAGTTACATGCGGTGACCCCATGTCTTATAACTTATAAATCTATGGGTGACCCTATCTGAGGACAGTTATAGGTACCTACATGTTTATTGAAAAAATTTATTTTGATGAGCCGCCCATTAAAATGAAATTATTAAAATTTCTTGGATATAAAGATAAGCTTTTCTTATTATGTACGAATAACTATAATAAGATCAAATACATAAATATTCTCGAATTTTACTAATTATTTGTTCTAATATAGTGGCCCTCATAGAATAAATATTCAACTGCGGCTATAAATAAATAGCAATAAATAGTCACGGCTCAAATAAAAACTATAAAAATGTATAGTTTTTTTAATAATCATATAAAAAATGCACGTTAGTATAGTGTATATAGGTAGTGACTGAAGATTAAAAAAAGTGTTATATTAGTTATATAAGAATAAAATAAGTTACCCCACTCGGGTACCGTTCGGCACTCAAACGTTTACTTACACAGGAGCTCACGCTCGACCTGTAAAGTGTTGAGTGCGATTGATATAGAATGAGAAAAACAAGTGATTATATATTTATGTTTTATTTTATTTTATTTTTTGTAAAAATGCCTGTGGTAGATTATAGTGAGGGTTGCTGTCCCTCGCAATATTGGTAACCGAATAATTTTTAAGAAAATGTGTTACAACATTCCTGTGAAATTTGTAGCAATTTTAGCAAATAGAGAAGCCACGTTCTGTAATCTTATCCTATAGTAGCACAAAATCAGGGGTATTAATTGTACCATTTAGAAACATCGTGGATAATTGGTCGTAGTATGAGAAGACATTTGTGTTAGTAAATTTGAGGAATTAGTTTGCCACGAAAATATTGGAAAAACACTAAAAAATCATTTCTTAAATATAACTTTTAGTAATACCTCAAGGTAAAAACTTTCCTTTGGGCTATTTTATTAATTTTTATATCAGAACCTCTATTTATTTTACATTAAAATTTGTTAAGCAAAATATAAAAACCGGGACAGCATCCAGCAAAGTTAATACAAACCATTCAAAATTACAACATTTGTAATTTTTCTTAATAATAGTATAGATGAATGGTATTCAGATTATTTCAGAGGCCACTTGGATTTAATTTTTAAAATTTGGTATTCTGAGGTTTTTTGGGGATGCTCTCTTTAAATGAAATAATAGCGTCCCTGCAGCTCTTCCGGTTATACCGGAAGTTGACGTCAATTTTGTAATTTTAAGTGGAACACCCTGTATATTATTCAATCCATCAATCCATGCATCCATCAATAACCTTGATCGTATGATTAGAAAGCTTATGCAGCTTATGGATTTAACTCTCTCACTTGTGAATATTGTCGTTCTATATCGTTCTTGATATAAACAACACAGGGTTTTAAGTTAGGATTTTCGATTTTTCGAAAACAGGTAAACTTGATGAAAGTGAGCGTAATACCGACCGAAAGTGACCGAAAGTGTAGAATCCAAAAATGCCATAATATACAGGGTGTCCCATGTAAAAATTCAAGTTTTTATGGCTTGCAGTTGAGCTAATATGGTATTAAATTTTTACCACCCTGTAAGCAACCACCAACCCTGAAGATGTGATTAGAAAGCTTATGAATTTAACTAACTCCTCTGTGATTATGACCGCTCTATCTTGCTTAATATAAAAAACACGGGGTTTTAAACTATAAAATATATACATATAAAAAAAATAAAATATATCGAAAATGGTTAACTTTAGGAATAGGGAAACTTGATAAAAGTAACACTAAAATCCAAAAATGCGATAATAAACTACTTGAGTGAAGTTACCCATAAAAGTTAGCCATAGAAATTACTATCCATAGCGGTGAAATAAAAATAATTCTAGTGCCGTTCCCGGTCCCGGACAAGTCATTCTGACTATATAGGACGACAAAGGGCACTTCCCTTGACCACCCAGCATATTTTTTTTTTCAAAATTTCCCATAATTAATTGTTTACAGACTTGGCCATAGAAATTGATATCTTGATCGGTACAATAAAAAAAATTCTAGTGCCGCTCCCGGTCCCGGACAAGTCGTTCTGACTATATAGGACGACAAAGGGCACTTCCCTTGACCACCCAGCATAATTTTTTTTCAAAAATTTCCCATAAATAATTCTCCACAGACTTAGCCATAGAAATTACTATATCGGTCGATAAAATAAAAAAAATTGTAGTGCCGCTCCCGGTCCCTGACAAGTCGTTCCAACTATATAGGACGATAAAGGGCACTTCCCTTGACCACCCAGCATATTTTTTTTTTCAAAATTTCCCATAAATAATTGTTCACAGACTTAGCCATAGAAATTACTATATTGATCAGTAAAATAAAAATAATTCTAGTGCCGCCCCCGGTCCCGGACAAGTCGTTCTGAAAATATAGGACGACAAAGGGCACTTCCCTTGACCACCCAGCATGATTTTTTTTTCAAAATTTCCCATAATTAATTGTTTATAGACTTAGCCATAGAAATTGATATCTCGATCGGAACAATAAAAAAATACTACTACCGCCCCCGGTCCCGGACAAGTCGTTCTGAGTATATAGGACGAACAAAGGGCACTTCCCTTGACCACCCAGCATGATTTTTTTTTTCAAAATTTCCCATAATTAATTGTTTATAGACTTAGCCATAGAAATTGATATCTCGATCGGAACAATAAAAAAATACTACTACCGCCCCCGGTCCCGGACAAGTCGTTCTGAGTATATAGGACGAACAAAGGGCACTTCCCTTGACCACCCAGCATGATTTTTTTTTTCAAAATTTCCCATAATTAATTGTTTATAGACTTAGCCATAGAAATTGATATCTCGATCGGAACAATAAAAAAAATTCTACTGCCGCCCCGGGTCCCGGACAAGTCGTTCTGAGTATATAGGACGAACAAAGGGCACTTCCCTTGACCACCCAGCATGATTTTTTTTTTCAAAATTTCCCATAATTAATTGTTTATAGACTTAGCCATAGAAATTAATACCTCGATCGAAACAATAAAAAAAATTCTACTGCCGCCCCCGGTCCCAAACAAGTCATTCTGACTATATAGGACGATAAAAAGCACTTCCTTTGACCACCCAGCATAATAGTTTTTTCAAAATTTCCCATAATTAATTGTTTACAGACTTAGCCATAGAAATTGATATCTCGATCGGTTCAATAAAAAAAATTGTAGTCCCGCCCCCAGTCCCGGACAAGTCGTTCTGACTATATAGGACGACAAAGGGCACTTCCCTTGACCACCCAGCATAATTTTTTTTCAAAAATTTCCCATAAATAATTCTCCACAGACTTAGCCATAGAAATTACTATATCGGTCGATAAAATAAAAAAAATTGTAGTGCCGCTCCCGGTCCCTGACAAGTCGTTCCAACTATATAGGACGATAAAGGGCACTTCCCTTGACCACCCAGCATATTTTTTTTTTCAAAATTTCCCATAAATAATTGTTCACAGACTTAGCCATAGAAATTACTATATTGATCAGTAAAATAAAAATAATTCTAGTGCCGCCCCCGGTCCCGGACAAGTCGTTCTGAAAATATAGGACGACAAAGGGCACTTCCCTTGACCACCCAGCATGATTTTTTTTTCAAAATTTCCCATAATTAATTGTTTATAGACTTAGCCATAGAAATTGATATCTCGATCGGAACAATAAAAAAATACTACTACCGCCCCCGGTCCCGGACAAGTCGTTCTGAGTATATAGGACGAACAAAGGGCACTTCCCTTGACCACCCAGCATGATTTTTTTTTTCAAAATTTCCCATAATTAATTGTTTATAGACTTAGCCATAGAAATTGATATCTCGATCGGAACAATAAAAAAATACTACTACCGCCCCCGGTCCCGGACAAGTCGTTCTGAGTATATAGGACGAACAAAGGGCACTTCCCTTGACCACCCAGCATGATTTTTTTTTTCAAAATTTCCCATAATTAATTGTTTATAGACTTAGCCATAGAAATTGATATCTCGATCGGAACAATAAAAAAAATTCTACTGCCGCCCCGGGTCCCGGACAAGTCGTTCTGAGTATATAGGACGAACAAAGGGCACTTCCCTTGACCACCCAGCATGATTTTTTTTTTCAAAATTTCCCATAATTAATTGTTTATAGACTTAGCCATAGAAATTAATACCTCGATCGAAACAATAAAAAAAATTCTACTGCCGCCCCCGGTCCCAAACAAGTCATTCTGACTATATAGGACGATAAAAAGCACTTCCTTTGACCACCCAGCATAATAGTTTTTTCAAAATTTCCCATAATTAATTGTTTACAGACTTAGCCATAGAAATTGATATCTCGATCGGTTCAATAAAAAAAATTGTAGTCCCGCCCCCAGTCCCGGACAAGTCGTTCTGACTATATAGGACGACAAAGGGCACTTCCCTTGACCTCCCAGCATGATTTTTTTTTCAAAATTTCCCATAATTAATTGTTTATAGACTTAGCCATAGAAATTGATATCTCGATCGGAACAATAAAAAAAATTCTACTGCCGCCCCCGGTCCCGGACGTCATTCTGAAATTTTGAAAAAAAAAATTATGCTAGGTGGTCAAGGGAAGTGCCCATTGTCGTCCTATATAGTCAGAAAGACTTGTCCGGGACTGGGGGCGGGACTACAATTTTTTTTATTGAACCGATCGAGATATCAATTTCTATGGGTAAGTCTGTAAACAATTAATTATGGGAAATTTTGAAAAAAATATTATGCTGGGTGGTCAAAGGAAGTGTTTTTTATCGTCCTATATAGTCAGAATGACTTGTCCGGGACCGAAGGCGGCAGTAGAATTTTTTTTATTGTTCCGATCGAGATATCAATTTCTATGGCTAAGTCTATAAACAATTAATTATGGGAAATTTTGAAAAAAAAATCATGCTGGGTGGTCAAGGGAAGTGCCCTTTGTCGTCCTATATAGTCAGAACGACTTGTCCGGGACCGGGAGCGGCACTAGAATTTTTTTATTTTATCGACCAGTAAAGTAATTTCTATGGCTAAGTCTGTGAACAATTATTCATGAGAAATTTCGAAAAAAAATTATGCTGGGTGGTCAAGGGAAGTGCCCTTTATCGTCCTATATAGTCAGAACGACTCTTCCGGGACCGGGGGCGGCACTAGAATTTTTTTATTGTACCGATCGAGATATCAATTTCTATGGCTAAGTCTGTGAGCAATTATTTATGGGAAATTTTGAAAAAAAATTATGCTGGGTGGTCAAGGGAGGTACCCTTTATCGTCCTATATAGTTGGAACGATTTGTCCGGGACCGGGGGCAGCACTAGAATTTTTTTTATTTTATCGACCAGTATAGTAATTTCTATGGCTAAGTCTGTGAACAATTATTTAAGGGAAATTTTGAAAAAAAAATTATGCTGAGTGGTCAAGGGAAGTGCCCTTTGTCGTCCTATATAGTCAGAACGACTTGTCCGGGACCGGGGGCGGGACTAGAATTTTTTTTATTTTACCGATCAATATAGTAATTTCTATGGCTAAGTCTGTGAACAATTATTTATGGGAAATTTTGAAAAAAAAATTACGCTGGGTGGTCAAAGGAAGTGCCCTTTATTGTCCTATATAGTTGGAACGACTTGTCCGGGACCAGGAGCGGCACTGGAATTTTTTTTATTTTATCGAGACCAGTAAAGTAATTTCTATGGCTAAGTCTGTGAACAATTATTGATGAGAAATTTTGAAAAAAAAATTATGCTGGGTGGTCAAGGGAAGTGCCCTTTATCGTCCTATATTGTTGGAACGACTTGTCCGGGACCGGGAGCGGCACTACAATTTTTTTTATTTTATCGACCAGTATAGTAATTTCTATGGCTAACTCTGTAAACAATTATTTATGGGAAATTTTGAAAAAAAAATTATGGTGGGTGGTCAAGGGAAGTGCAATTTGTTGTCTTATATACTCAGAACGACTTGTCCGGGACCGGGGGCGGCACTAGAATTTTTTTATTGTACCGATCGAGATATCAATTCCTATGGCTAAGTCTGTAAACAATTAATTATGGGAAATTTTGAAAAAAAAATATGCTGGGTGGTCAAGGGAAGTGCCCTTTGTCGTCCTATATAGTCAGAATGACTTGTCCGGGACCGGGAACGGCACTAGAATTATTTTTATTTCACCGCTACAGATAGTAATTTCTATGGCTAACTTTTATGGGTAACTTCACTCAAGTTAATAAACTGCGATGTTCCATTGTAAATAACAAAGTTGACGCCAACTTTCGGTGTAACCGGAAGAGCTACAGGGACGTCATTATATTATTACCAATTTCAAAATTTAATTCCAAGTGGTCTCGGTCTCTGAAATAATCTAATAGGATACTTAGAAACTTTTAGCCGCTCGGTATAGACACCAGTTTCCAAAAGTGTTTCATCTTTTACTTAGGCACAATTTAAACATAAATAATTAGTATGATGTATTTTTGAACATAGTCCTTCCTACCCATTGAATAATTTCAATTTATATAATTTGATGCTGCACTTTTGGAAAACCCCAGTCAGTAATCAAATATTCTCGGCGCGAAACCAAACTATCTTTGTAATGTCCCTCGTAACGAGGAGATTTTACTGTCGCACGTAGATGGCCGATCGCGGCGGCCAAATTAGCTATTAACAGCGACGAATACCTACCTACAGATGTAGATCTAAGTAGGTATATAAAGTACCTACCTCGCTGCACCAAGGGAACTTATTCGAAAAACAAGAATTTTGTAAAATTGGACTCCATAACAACGTTCTAAAATTCTATTTCAGCGACTAAAATTATCCTCTATAAAATAGTGACATTTTAGTTAGTTAGTTACAAAGCATATATACCTACACTTTGGTTATTACCTAAAAAAAAGCTATAAAAAATAAACGAGATTGTTAAGATACAGAAGCCTAAATAAAACACCAACAGTTCAAACATTCTACGATCTTTAACGGTGTAATTTTTTACACATTCTTTAAAACTATTATACCTATGCAACTAACCCAGTGTAATCAGTGTTTTAGTATAAACACATCAACCCTTCATTGTGTTTACACAAATTACTAATTTATATAGTTCGAGATATTTCCATATACTTTATGCAATATTAATGTAATGTAATGTAATTTAAATACCTACTTTTTTAGTAGGCACAGTAGTATGTATACCTATAACCTTATATCTTCGTTATACGAACACCACAAACAGCAACAAAAGTCCCAAACTTGCAGATTGTGGAGATATTGAGTACATAATTTTTAGACAATGTGTATGCATCACGTCCATATGGCACGAATTCTTAAGAAAAAAAATCGTTATCGACTACGGATCGAACCTGGGACGCTCGGGTGACACGCCATGAAATAATCAAATGTGTTACTAATGACACGCATAAAAATTAGACTTTTGTAGACTACATTTGCAAAACTTTCATTTATTGAATGTTTTAAATTGGTATTATTGTAATTTGATTTTTATAATGTAAGTATATCAAATGCGAAGTATTTGGTAGACAACTATAAGAAAACATATTCACAAATAATATTTCACACCAGTTATGAATATAATAAATCCGGCAACAGCGACAGCACCTATACATGTGCAGTCAACCTTATTTAGCGACATCTGGTATTAAACGGTGGAAACAATTGTGGAGAATGTCCAATTTAGTTCCAATGGACACTCCTGCAAGCGCTGCTGGTAAAATTCCAGCAGAGCCATCTACGAATGGCCAGTAACTTTTCGGCTTCATGTCGCCCATAAAGGTGAAACGTCTTTGTAGATGTATAAGTCTCTGGTTGTAGATTCTATACGTCTCTGGTTTAACTTACCGTAGTTAAAATATTTTTACATCTTGTTGGAAAAATTGCCATAACTCATGTAAAACTTCCACACGTACTTCCAGACCTATCACATTGGAAAACAAACGTTGGGAAATTTATCACCCACGACACCTTATACACCTACTTATTAAATAAGTCACGTCGAGACGATCGCTAAAAAATAACGCCTACCATTTAAAATAGAATAAGAAAAAGTATTAGCAAATTACAAAAGACGTCTTATTGTATAGAATACAAAAAAAAGTTTTATATATTATGTACTATCGTAGTTCCTGTTGAATCTGGTTAAAAGCAAATCGAACATTGTCAAATCCACAAATAATATCTTAACAAATTAAATAGATAAAATAAGAAATTATCTAATTTAAATAAAAGTTGTAAAATGAAGATTTATTAATAGGTGAAGCTAGTACCTACTGTTCGACATATCCCTTTCAAAGTACAGTATCTACTTTGGATGTAAATTCCTTAGCATATTTCTAATGGTATCACTATTATTTATAATCTCAGTTTCTTGTCTTACTCTCACCTTGAGATCCTCGACTCAATTGGACCTAGTGCACCTTTGATTAAAGGAGATCCATGGAATATATCTCAAGAAATACCTACCTACCTACTCGAGCGATGCATTATTTGTGGAATCTGGATTAATGGACGCCCGACAAATTTTCGGTTTAGCATTGGTCTTACACCAACGTAAAAATATTATTAATAATAGAACGACTAGGATAGATCATGTTCATGAAACAAGGCATAAAGCTGAATCTAACCTTGTTCCTAGAATGGTCAAAACAATTGGCCAAAAATCATATACTTACCTTGCTCCAAAAATATATAATATAGTGCCAAGACAAATGAAAAGTCTACACTCATTAGCACTTTTTAAAGTTAAAATAAAGCAATGGATCATCCAGATGCCTAGACATGCAATTCATCAAGTAATAACGTAATATCTTCATAGACACACTCAGTATTGTTTAGTTGCCTCCTTTCTTTCTTTCTTCTTGATTTCTTTTCATAACTAGCTTTTGTACACCAAAAATTATTTAAAAGGTATTAAACAATTCACATAAATGATATGCCCACGTGCAGGTCTTCTTTTGTGGGCTTTCTTTGTGTTAAATTTGCCTTACGCTTAATTATTTGTGTAAATGTTATTATAATTAATTTAGTAAAATAATATATTCTCTGTATTATTTCATTGTATCACCGTTTTGGTAAATAAAACACATATATTATTATTATTATTATTATTAAATGCCAGGTCAGGACTTTTGGGTGACCATAAGATGCAATTTGCCCTAATTGGAACTGAATACCTGTCATTTATTATGGACAGGTGTTCCATTTTGTTATCAAATAATGGTACCTATTAATTATATTTAGTTATAGACAGGTTCTTGTATCATCACCTTAAATTCTTCTAAAACACAGAGATAGACTGCTATAATACATCAGTTAAAAAATTTTACCGATGTTTTTAAAAATTGTGTTGTAAGCAGACATATTGTAAATTAACGGCCTCCAAGATCGCCTGATCTTAACCCAGCGGATTACTGGCTGTGGGGCTTTTTTAAAAAATTAGGTGGTTAGAACACGACCAACAACCCTGGATGAATGAAAAGACTCTATTAGGGACCAGAAATCCTGAATAATACTGTGTACAATTTTGAAGGATTGGGAAGGAACATTTGCGTTAACCATTGTTGGACATAAGAAATCCCATTGTTTAAGCAATCAAATTTCTTTCACATCTTGTTATTACATTAATTTGTTAAAAATACATAATAAGCTGAAATATATCCCGAGATATATCCTCTACTTTATGATAAGCTTGTACAGGGTATTCGCGTATGTTTTGACCCCTACCTACAGGGGTTATTAAGAAAGTTAGAAAAAAAATTTAAATACAAAAGTTGTTTGGTTTTTCATGTATTATCTTTTAGCTAGGTCGAAAAAAAAATTGCATGTCGTAAACTTGGGAAAACCAATTGAACTTAATATTTTTAATGGGACACTCTGTATAATTTTACACGCTTGAGTAAACATTCTCTTCCTGATTTCAAAAATATATATTTTGTTGACATTTGCACTGACAGTTTTCGAAATATTCGACAGCGAGTACCATAAAAAAATACAAAAAATACAAACTAAAAATATTTAACAGTAGAAACCAATAGTAGTAAAAAATATTTAACAATTTTAGATGTAACCTACTTAGTTATTTAAACATTTTCCAATATTTTCATTTTTTAATATTTTTTTTTATGATTTATTGTAAACATTAAATATTAAATATTTCGAAAACTGACAGTGATTATGTCAACAAAATATATATTTTTGAGATCAGAGAAAAATTGTTTTCCCAAGCGTCTAAAATTATACAGGGTGTCCCTTTTAAAAATATTATGTTCAATTGGTTTCCTCAAATTTACGACATGCAATTTTGTTTTCGACCTAGCCAGAAGATAATACGTGAAAAACCAAACCACTTTTGTATTTGAACTTTTTTTCTAACTTTCTTAATAACCCCTGTAGGTAGGGGTCAAAATATACGCGAATAACCTGTACATAAACCAATTCCCTAAAATATAAACAAAAAAACAAAAATAATAAATACAGAAATAATCAAGAATTATGTATATAAATATAAACCACCTATATGCCTTTCGTCGTATAATAATACACATTACAAAATTAACAACATTAGCATCCAGAAACTGAAATATTACCGCAATAATTTTATAAATTAATGGAAATTTTGAAACACAGTTACTAATTGCACCTATCATTTTATTATATAAATACATTTGTTATAATTGGATTTACCTAAATTTTCACAAATTGGAAAATCGAGTATACCACTGCACAATTCCATTTATGAAATTAGTTTTATCTGATCGGGATTCTGCATATTTTTTTTTCTGCTAAATTTGAAAGGAATATATTTATTAGTTTCAAAAACGAATAAAATACTTTTATATTTTCAATTTATCACCCTGTAACTCGGAAACCAAGCAACTTTGGACAAAGGCATGTTTAGCTTAATCGTTATATTATATCCTTAAAATTTCAACAAATGTCTGGTATTATTTGTACTTGTTCATTTAAATACAAGGTGTTTCAAAAACATGTGCCATAGCTTGTGAGAAGATTCCGCACCAAAGGTTATTCTTACAATTAAGTAGTAAATTAAGTAGTTTCCATCCTGTATAACGTTTTAGCATCACTTACTGAAACACATTAAGAACATTTATTTCGCTATTGCAAACAGTAGCACTTCTTGAGGTTATTAATATTGTTTGTTCCTTATAAATCCTTCTTCCATCGGTTTACACTGAAAGAAATTTCAAGTAATTGTAAATAGAAATCGCATATCCCCAACAAAATGTCTGCATTAATTAGGCTCCAAATAGACAGCATAGTTACTACAGCATAAACGGTTTTGTTGAATCTGTCTACTTACCATTAAAAAAACTTTTTGTTAAATTTTTCTTATTACTGTAAATTGATATGTTTTGCTGTCAGTAATGAAGGCCCATTTTATGCTTAATAAGTGCCTTTTTTGGGATAGTAGATACTTCTCTAATGCAGTATTAATATTATGTTGCCACAAAAAAAACTTTTTCTTACTACTAATACATTATTTTTGAGCCATTATACAGTATGTTTTAGTAACATTCATTACAGTAAGTACTTGTATTTGTCCTAATAACTTCACTTTATTAGCATAGAATGATATACAGTGGTTCTAGGGAAATGACACTATTGTTATTAGAATATGTATTTTAATATTAGTTTAGTTTAGTATTAGTAGTATACCTATAAGAAAAGAAAAATAATGTTGCCAGATGCATACAGGATATATCAAGATAAAACATGTTAACTCCTATATATATAGGAACTGTACAACCCACATACATAATTTATACCTACAAAAAATTAATAGTTTTCCAGCAAAGTATCTACAAAACTTAACCTCCAATAGTTTTCAAAGCATAGGCATTTCTTACATAGGTAGTGTCCATATTCCTATATCAATTTTCTTGTAAAGTACCATAGTAACTGAAGTAATGTCTTGTAATACACTGTCAAATAACTGAAGTACCTTTGTTTTATCTATGCATATCTACTTTGGTGAAGTTATAAAGTGTTTTAGATAATAAATACACCCTTTTAAAATTATTTATTTATCTTTCGTAATCTATACAAGAATTTGAAAGACTAATTACTCAAGCCTCTAACACGTTCTTTGACCAAATTAAATTTACCATAAACTAACCAAATAACGTTTACTCCACGCATTATGCACCCAGTCAACACAGTGAACACACGTAAAATGTGCGTAAAATGGCGTGCGGCTACTAACCGATTAGCGGGAAATCTGTAGTGATCTCTATTGTGACTGCGCATTACATGACTTTCAAATAATAACTTAGTTACGGTAAGTCAGGACCGACTTGTCGTAAACTAAGGTAAAGTAACCCCAACTAAGTAAGTCTCAAATTGGTGCACACACTTACTATAAAAGTTTATTTACTTACCTTTAGGAAAATAAATGCTAGGAAAAATAATTAGAAAACGCACTATATGGGAATAGCAAAATGACTATTTAAGGTAGTAAAAGCAGATTAGCAAAACGATTGTCCTTATGGTTAGTGCCTTATAATATAATGGTAATAAGAAAAAGTGCTATCATAAAGCAGATCGTCTTAGCAAAACATTTTATTTGATCCATTTCCTTCAATGTATCACTGATAAAATTGGTTTAGTTAATTATATTGGAAAGATATAACTTATAAGAAATATTAGAAAAATCAAACTATTGATTTTACTTCTACAAAAATATACTTACATCTTGGAAGTAAGTAACAGCACGGGCAAAATGTTTAGTGAACTGGCTTTTGTATACTAAATAGGCACCATCGTAGGAAATATTTCAGAGAGCAGCTTATTTTTATTTTTCTTCCGTTATTGCAGCTACGTGGTTTGGGCTAAATTCGCTTTTATTAGCTTTAATGTAAGATATAAACAGCTCCAACAATAATTCGGATAAAATAAAAATAAAGAATATCCCCTTTATGGCTCTACGTACACAAATGTTCACTAGTTAAAATATACTGTTTATATCTTTAGATACCACACCAAAGTTTTTCAAAACTTATTTAAAATTACTGAATAAAATTTAGCATTACGTAGTTTGTATGAAGAAGTTTCTTCAAATGTTCACTTGGTTAGCTAAATGTAAGTCGATAGAATTTTGAATATAGTTTTATGGAAAGTGGAGTGTATTTTGTAGAACAATGAAAATAAGCTTCTATGCATTTTACCACTATATATTTTTGTTTTTACAAAATTTTTGACTGCAGTTTCGACTTACAAAGTCATTTTCAAACAGTGATTCAAAATAGAATGAACTACAACCAACAAAATTTCTATATTTAACTACTATCAGGTAAGAAAAGAGACCGTATTTTAAGGCTTGTTTTACAATTTTTGAGAACCTAACTATGAATATAATAAAGCAATTTATACAGTATTGGTACGTACAGGGTTTACCAAATGTAAATAAGGGTGAGTAAATAAGGTCTAACTGGTCATTTAACAAATAGAAATTATTATTACTATGGTATTTGTGAATTTCTAGAGATTCTAATATATCTAATTTACGGCCTTTAGTGGAGCAGTGTAGGATTTCTATGGTATTTAATTCTGGAAACTTGTGATTATTTTCTATACAGTGGCTTGCAAAAGAGGAGTCATTTTTTTGTAATCTGACCCTGTAATACTCACTCTTATTTACATCTGGTAAACCCTGTACCAGTACTGTATAAATTGCTTTATTGTATTCATAGCTAAGTTCTCAAAAATTGTAAAACGCCTTAAAATACTGTCCCTTTTCTTACCTGATAGTAGTTAAATATAGAAATTTTGTTTGTTGTAATTCATTCTATTTTGAATCACTGTTTGAAAATGACTTTGTAAGTCGAAACTGCAGTCACAAATTTTGTAAAAACAAAAATATATAGTGGTAAAATACATATAGAAGCTTATTTTCATTGTTCTACAAGATGTTACATTACCACATAGTAACGGCTTCCTCAATTAATTTTTTGGAATGTATTTTGTACTTCACCCTAACAATCACGACTCAGTAACACAACCACTAGTATTGAAATGGTATTTCTAGTTTGCATTCTGAGAATAAATATCACAATTTGATAATTTTATTTTCCTATATCTATTCAACAACTGTTAAAATAACATGGAAAAATGGTACAGTATACTTCAAGTTTCAAACTAGACACTAACAAGTTAATAAGGGTAATATTTATTTAACTACATTTTGTAAATACAATTATTGTATCTGGTCAAGCCACAATCTTCATATATCTCACAGAAATGTATCCAATAATTATATCTATATTAGTTATAATTAATATAATTTCATATGAGATAATAGCATAGTTAAAAGAAAATAGGGTGGGAAGGAGCATCAGCCTAAGTTTTTTAAAAATAGGCTGGCAGTGGTCCCGAAAACCTACATTAGCAACAACTCGAATAGCTTTTTTCTGTAATCGAAACACTTGCATGGCTGAGGAAGAGTTACCCCAGAATAGCATGGATGTGAATGAAAAACAGAAAAATAAGCCGTAAGGGTTCCAAAACTAACAGTGCCTCGGAATCTGCGGAGAACAAATATACTAGAGGATAATGGTTTCTAAACTTTTCCAGAATTTACTTAACCATATGTTATATGAATTTATTTGCAGAGAGTATTCGTTTTTGGGTACCTTACTGTATAAATTGTGTTTCTTTCTTGTCGTTTAAATTTTTTATAAAATTGTGTATTTTAATGTTTACTGAACTTTGTTTAAGATGTGTAGGTGTACCTATATGTGTGTATATATTGTATGTGTATGTGTGTGTATATACGTATTTTATTATTGATTGTATAATGTTTAATACTTATTCATTCATGCTACCTATTCTGACTTGCCATATGTACAACTTTATTATTTGTGGCCAATAAAATCTATCTATCTATAATGTATTAACCTTTTAATATATGATATATCTAATATCTGATGATATATCTAATATGATAAATTATTCTAATGTATTAATGTTTGCAGATGACCTTAAGTTATTTGGTACAGTAAGTTCAATTAATGAACTCCAAATAGTCCAAAAGTATTTATCAAATATAGCCCTGTGGTGCCAACATAACTTTCTAGATTTGAATATTGGTAAATGTAAGGCAATATCTTTCTCTGAAAAGAAGGATTTGTTGATTTTTAATTATGAGGTTAGAAAATGCAGATTGGAAAGAGTTTCCTGTATTGCAGATCTCGGCGTAACTTTTGATGAAAAAATGTCATTTACAGCCCATATCAATCTAACTATAAGTAAAGCATACAGGATGTGCGGTTTTGTTATTAGGCAGTGCCAAGATTTTACGAACATCCCAGCTATAATTTTGTTAGTTAACTCTCTGTCTATAAGCATACTGGAATATGGTAGTGTGATCTGGCACCTACGTATCAGTGCCATATAAATCAGTTAGAGAGAGTGCAAAAAAATTTGTTAAATTCCTAATGTTTAAGCTTAACCTTAATTCTCACGACATTCCCTATTCCAGGCGACTTTCTATGTTGGGTATCGAATCTCTTGAAACACGACGAGTTAATGCGGACAAAATATTTATGTTCAAGTTATTTAGTAACTCTATTGATTGTCCTTACCTTTTAGGTTTATTTTGTCTTAATGTCCCATCTTATAATACGAGGTTCATTGAATTGATTTATGTTCCATTTAACAGAACTAATTATGGGCAGCATAGTGCCTTAACTAGGCTAAGTAAACATTTCAGTGATTGTAGAGAGATGGATGTTTTCAACACAAACTTATCTCGTTTTAGGGTTGTTTTGAAAATGCATAGTTCCGAGGTACCATAGTTTCATGTACTTTGTCGTTGCCTTGATTTTTTATCTTTGTTTTTTATTTTGAAATTTATTTTGTGATTTATTTTTCACACACTTCATCATAGTTATCATCTGATTAGCATGTAATTTTGTTTTCCATGTGTAGATATCTTATTCAATTTGAATTGTAAATACTGGAGTTTATAATAGTACTATTTGGGTATTACCTGTGGCGTACCAATACTACCAATAAATAAATATGTTTGCAACATCCTTAAATAAACAAATGCTTGAGATTGATGATGGATTTAAATAAAGCATTATTTTTTAATTCATTAAGGAACAATGATTTACTACCACTACTTATACTTATATTGTTATAGAGGCAGTAAATCTTGTACAGAAACTGTAAATCCTTGTATATCCACACCATCACACCACGTCATTCATTCTGCTGCACAATTGGGTGTTGTTTAACTACATTTGTTTGATTCATGGCACGGATTTACTAGACACAGCGTGCTACTGATTGTCAAGACAGATGGGTAAATGCTATCAGATAAATCGTACATTACGCTGTAAATATATCAAAGATTGGAACAATTTATCTTTCAAAATACGAGGAAGTACATCACGACACATTTAATGGTGAATTTTTTTTTATATATATCTATTATGTTTTTATTTGTAGCACATTTTACTTGGACAAAATCTACATGTTCTTTCAAATACAAATAAAACATGACAGTAAGTAACCACAGAAGTGGTAACATAACACAATATCCACAAAAATATTAACACAATTATGGCTTTTGCATAATATATTTAAACTCAAAATGCCTCACATACAGAGTGACCCATAATTTTTATTTGTTGACCGATTTAAATGATTTTTTATTTTTTTTTTTTTAGTGATAAAAGCTTCAATAACTATACAATGGTGCCAAATTTCAGAATGAAATTTAAAATTTCAAGATCTATCTCTAAGTCAAAAAATAAAAAAACGTTAGCAATTTTTGTAAGTATTTTTAATCGCCATTGGATTTAGGATACTCTCAAATGGGTACGATTGAAATTTAAAAAAAATATATGGAGTTCTAAAAAATATATACCATAATTAAAATCGATTTTTTTAAGGCCAAAAATAAAAAAAAAAGATTAGTAATTTTTTTTTCTTCTAACCCGATTGCGCCACTGTATATAGAATACCATCAAATGGGTGTTACCGAAATTTGAAAAAATATATTGATTTATAATAGAAATATTTTTGCCTTCTTTTGGTCTTTACTACTATCCGTCAGACAATAATTATTGTCTAATTGACAAATAGATATAGCGACCTGCTTTTGCGCAGGTGCCATTACAGCAGAGACCTCTATTGTCTTTGAGGACAACAATCCTACTTATTAATTTTAGGGATATTCCGGAATAATACAACGCCAGTCGGGGCATATAGTGCGTGGAGTAGTTGTTTTTGGCATCTCCTTCAAATAATTAGTAATATGTCTTTCTTTGCTTATGTGGGAGAAAGCGGTATATTATTGTTATGAATACTGGTGATGTTAGACCCCAAAAACAAAGATTAGTAATAATTAAAATAAGTAAGTAATTAGTAATAAGTAAAATAAGCAAATAGTAAGTAACTTCATTTAAAAGGACAGATATTTTTAAATTATTATAATATATATAGAAAGAAAGTTAGCTAAAATTTTGATTTTAAAAGTGGACACGCTGTTTGGGTATTTTACAGATATATTATAAGATTTAATGCTTCTAGTACTAAAAGAAATTTGTTCAGTGTGTCGTAAGAACAATATAAATGCCTCTTTTGAGCTTATTATTAAAGATAAATCTTTGGACCTCATGGACCCTTGGACCTCACATCATTCTTACTTTCAGCCGCGGCAGTCGGGTTAAAATGTGCATACTGTATTAACATTATTATTAACACACAGTAATTAAAAAATAATTTTGGAAATGTATATAAATTGCAATAATATTAAAATTTGTCCCTTTCGACATTTTCAGTATTTCACATCAAATTAATATAGCTCACGTTTATTTATATTATACAAACATTTCGATGGGGCTCTCGAAAAAAATGTTATCCTGTATTTTCTCACGTTAACTTCTATATTACAGTTTCCTATCTGACGGACCCTGATCAAAAGAATTACGTTTGTAAATAGAAATTAAAACCATATAATAACTTTTCTTGTCTCATCAATCATTCCTTTCGTTTACTCTTATATCTCTTTATTATTATACCTTCCTTTCAAGTATATTCTTTCCTTCAACTCTAAAAACACGCTTTTAATTTGCTTGTGGCTAAATATATAGCATCTACCTTTTACAGAATAATAATAAAGATATAGCAACTTTTTGTATTCCAGACATTGTTATCTTGTATAATATAGTTTTATCTGTAGTTTCTACGAATTCAGAAAGTGTAGATAGAGTATAGATAGAGTTTACTTTACTCTACCTATACTTTTTACGTTCGTAGAAACTACGGATAAAACTATATTTAACAATGTCTGGAATAATAAAATTGCTATATCTTTAATAGTGTAGAAGTGCAAAGATATCATGAACAGCATACAGAAATATTTAGGTTTACTATTCCCAACTTCCCTTTTGAAAATCGAAGACACACTTAAGGGTGTGATAAGAAGATTTGAATGTTGGAATTATTCATTTCCCGGTGGAATATCCTTACCTTCTGCTTGTGTTGTAAACTTTTAACGTTACGTTTTTCTTTTTTATTCCGCTTGAAGTGTAACATTAATGCTATCGTTACTTTTTCTCAAAATCGCTAGAAAGTTAAGTTTCATATTCAACCAATCTATAAACTTCAGACTTACCAAATCAGTTAAAATATAAGTTAATTAATTACCTAGAGTAAACTATGTTGAATTGAATTATAACTTCTATCGGTTTATTTAAATAACAATTAAATTAAACTCTATTGAATTAAATATTAAATTAAATTAAATATTGGGTAATATTAAACATAATAAGTTCTGTGTGATCGTGCTTAGTATTAATTGTATTAAAAGTTATATCCAAGTAAAATATTACAATTGATGTTTGCCTTTATCGATTAAAAAGAAGTTATCTTTTAGTTTCGGAGATATCGCTGTGTATGTGTGAAAAAATAAGAAAATTTAATTTTGACAAATTTTTAACATTTTTTCGTAGGTAATAAAAATGTGGGACCTACCAAAAAATGTTGTAAATGGCCATTCCAGATGACCAGGGACCTATGATTTTGTAAAGATCACATGAGGTTGTAGCCTAAAAAATTTTTTTTCGAGAAGGAAACGTCTTTTTTCCCGTTTTTCAGTCCAGTGTTATTGAAGTTTGGTATTTTAATCACAAAATCTTAAGTTCAAACATAAAATGCTGCAAACAGCTCAAGCTATAACTGAACCGCTCAATCAGGTGTTTCCAATTTGAATTTAAATTATGTACCTAATTTCCGAAGTAAGGAAACTTTGAACAACTAAGATAAATCAATTAAAGTTTAGTTGGATGAGTTTAGGTAAGAGACCAAAATAAAGCAAATTCATCTGAAAGTATTTGTGGTTTTAAGTTTGATTAAATTATTAAATTACGTTAAATCACAAAACAACTCAATTATATTTAATATTTAATTCAAAGCAAAATAAAGATGCATTTTAAAAAGTAGGTAAGTTTGATGCTTGTAAGTTGTAAGTAATTAGATAAGCATATTTCTCATTTAAATAGAACTTCAGCTCAAGGGTATCGCAAAGACATACCGACAACTTTAAGGGGTGGTGGGGACATAAAAACAAACTTTTTTTGTTTAATAATTAGAGCTGTAGAGCTTTGGGCTGTACACAGTAAAAAAAGACAAATGGTAAAATTACTAAATGGTAATCGTAATTTGCTGCAGTGTTATTTTTAACACGAACTGGGTAGTATAATAACTAAACCTTTAAAACTCATATTACACGAACGATATACCCGCCAAGTTTGTAGAAGTACTCATAAATTGTAGTAAAATTTACAAAACCCTGTGTTAAAAATGAATCAATCCGCCATAAATACGGAATAATTACACGGTGAATAATTAACTATTACACATTACCGTGTAAAATTTACTGTGTTAAATTACTTTTACGTAATGTAATAAATAATACACCGATATGTCTAACACTGCCAAGTGTGGACTATATACACACTGTTGAGTGTGGATTCAGTGTTAAAATCAATCGGATTTTTTTACTGCGTAGAGTAATAAAATGTTTTAAATTATACCCAAATAACTAAATTAATTATTGATTTAGTTGGACACCACTGTATGTCGTTCAACATTTTTTATGTCAACTACGCCTCTTGTTGGGAGAAAAAAATTTCTTTAACACAATAAACATTCCAACGATGCCAATTTTAAGACCGTAGTATTATTTGCGACTTATTTAGTTGGAACCAGAACATTCACTTTGTTGATTTTTAATTCAAAAGTTGTATTACAAATGGACGGTAATTTCTCATTTTAAGAACTTACCGATATGCACCTTGCTTAAGGTGCAGCGTATAGTAATGGAAAGAAAGCTGCACGCTTGTATGGACAGAGATATCCGGAACGCCAGTAATCCCACCAAACAATCTTTGCTTTCATGCATCGTCGCCTTAGACAAAGTGGGAACCTAAAGCGTCCTGGTAGTGGTGGTCGTCCAAGAAAAGCTCGTACTGTTTAATTTGAAGGAGTTCTACGCCTTGTGTTGAAAAACATACCACGAGTGCTTATATAATTGAATACCAAATGGAATCCTCCAAGTCGACGGACACCATGAGTAGATATGCTGTAGGCATTCTGGCTCAAAAACTCCATGTAAAAGCCCATAAGAGCAAAACGTGCACAAAAATGACCAATTTTTCCCCCACCACTTTCCTTTCGGATGCTCTTTACTTCCATTGTCTACATCTATCGCATATTATTTTTGAATACTATATTTTATTGGCTCGCCACTAGCTTATTTAGAGACACCTTATTTGAATTCCAAGCTGATTCCAGGCTGTGGGGCGAGGTCTGGATGTTATAATGGCTGGAGGGCGAGGTCTGAAGACTGATTGGCTGGGAAACGTTGTCTGAAAGCTGAGTGGCTGTGATCTGAAATCTGATTTGCTGGAGGGGCGTGGTCTGCATCCGAAAGGAAAGTGGTGGGGGAAAAATTGGTCATTTTTGTGCACGTTTTGCTCTTATGGGCTTTTACATGGAGTTTTTGAGCCATAACGCCTATAGCCTATCTACTACCATGTCATGCATGAACAACTCCTCTACCCCTACCATTTACAAGGAGTGCAAGCTTTAAATTCTGAAGATTATCCACATCGATTAGCTTTTTGCCAATGGCTTTTGGGTCACAACTTAATAGAACCTCACTTTGGAAAAATAGTATTATCTTCTGCTAAGGCATGTTTCAAGCGTGTTGGTTATTTTAATGGTAGAACCAGTCACTTTTGGCATGATGAAAATCCTCACACTGTAGTCTCTAGAAGACACCAGCAACAATTTCCTGTAAACATGTGGGCTAGTGTACGTGATGTGGCTCCTCTCCAACAAGGAGAGAATCTAATAGTTCACTTACTGCCTGCTCATTTGAAGACAGATATTTATCTTCATCTTCTGCATAATGTTTTGCCTCTATTATTAGAAAATGTTCTTTTAGACATTAGAAATAACATTTTGTTTCAACATAACGGAGCACCTCCACATTTTAGTTTGAACGTGCGCCAGCATCTGTTCCAGCAATTTCCCCGCCGATAGATTGGAAGAGGAGATTCCGTGGCTTGGCTCGTGCGTTCTCCCGATTTCAACACCCTGGATTTTTTCTTTTGGGATCATCTGAAATCTTTAGTCTACGAAATGCCTGTGCGTAATAGGGAATATCTCTTAGCAAGAATAATGCCCAGTCGTACACATGTAGAAGGTATTCCCGGAATATGCCATGGAAACCGCGAGTCAATGAACCGACGGTGCAATCTTTGTATTGAAGAAAATGGTCAACATTTTGAACACTTATTGTAAACCATCATTTATTTATCAATGAAACAAACACCAACACGAACAAAAAGTGATTTATTAATGTCCTCCTGCACATTTTTTATATGTGAATATTAATTATTTATCACTTATAATTGCACAAGAGGTTTGTATTTTACCGGATAAATTTGGACTGTTTAATGAGAAACTGTTGTCTAGCAATTAGACGAGAAAAACTCTCAACTATTAAAGGTGGAGCGTTTTTAGGTTGACAGTTTTTCGAGTCAAATTGCTAAAGGAAACAGTTTAGAATTTAAACAATACAAATTTATCCGGTATCAATACAAACATCGAGTGTAATTCGGCAGGACAATTTAATGAATAAGAAATTTAGAGACATATGAATGCAAACTTTATTTATGAAACAGTAAAAATAAACACATTTATATTTGAGCATCACCAAATCGATTCATCGTAAAGTGTTTAATAATAATTCAATAACTTGTTGACAGAAATGTCAAACTATTTATTTTGGCAACGGACACCGCGATAATTTATTAACAAATAAATAAGTGAAAAAACCACTAGTGCAATTGTCGCTATAAAAGTTGCAGGTAACTTTTGTCGCTGTCAAAGTGACAATTGCACTGTGGCATATGCCATTTTTTATATATAAATTAAATTGTCACTGAAATAAACAAAACTTACCAAAACCATTTTTCCATTTTTCTGCCAAAATGGCTTATTTGCGGACATATGTTTATTAATCAAAAAATGTTTGTTTTCATGTTCCTTACCACCCCTTAAAGTGTGCCGGTATGTTTTCATCGGTATGTATACAACTTTCCAAATATTCTTAATCTGAGTACCTAGCTAATATCATTTTGTAGGCTATAAAATGTATAAATTGGCCGTAAATGGAATATTTCAGGACCCTTCCCGAGTAAAAGTTTAATAAGAGCACTCTTTTATAAATCGTAAATGGTGCGTTAAATATATCATCCACATAATTTCTAATGAACAGGAGAGAAAGAAACAAAAATAATAAAAACAGTCCATTAATCTATATGTAGGTATATGCATTGGACTGTTACAAGTTTGGCTAGTTTTATGCCATATTAATCATGTTTTATAGAGTAAATGGCACCCACCACAACCATGTATTGTGGTTTCTATTGTCAAACATGTCAATTATGTTTTACCCAACGGGTCCAACCAGTTCGGTAATTCTAACAGTATTAACGTGTATGTGATCATTATGAAAACATTTAATTGAAAACGACTACCAGAAAGATAGGCTTATTTGGAATAGCTCCTGCCATCTCGAATCATTTATATATTTCTGTAATTTGTTCCAAGATTTGTACAGCCAATCCTATTACCTACAGAAAAACATGAAGTTGATTGAAATTGGCTGAGAAACAAAAATTTTACAATTATAATAAATTGGAAATATATTAGGTATTATTGTTTTACTATACATTTTTATATTAAATAAAATTTTTACATGTATAAAAATAATAAAAAATAGGCATATAAATGTAATCTATCAGTTGTATCATATCTACAAAAAAAATCAGATTACTTGTTGACGTAAAAAAAAACTTTTTTAAACATCTAGGAACATTTTAAAATCATCTTTTTTGGATAAAAAATCATTTGGATAAGCATCACACGGAGTGATGATTTTGATCCTCTATTGTATATTTTTTAGACATCTCCGTGTTCCTTGGGATATTTCATATATTTGTTTTTATACTTCAGTCAGCCAGTGTAAATGTAGTTACTTTTTATGTATATCAGCTCGGTTTCTTAGGAATACACACACTGAATTTTAGATTCGTGCTATTACACCTTAAAACTCCACATAAAACTTACACTTCGACTCTTTTATGACTTTTACGATGTTTTAAGTAGGTTTGCATGAGTTGAATATTTTTATTTGAAAAGTAACTTCATATTTTCCTGAATAAGTATCTTAATCTGTACTCGCAATCAAAACGGAAAAAGGGTAATAATCCTTTATGATTACAGGTTTGTCATCATAGAAACGTGTAATGTCTTTACGACATTTATCGTTGTAAGTGGGGGATTGTAGTCGAGTGATCTGGTATATGTATAGACAATAGTGAATGCTCTTCCACCACACAAGTCGCCAAAATCCTAAAACCAATGACAGACATACTGTTTCGACCTATAAGGTCTCATCAGTGCCATACAGGTCCAGAATGAAGACAACCAATGTGGTACAAAAGCATCCATCTCATGAATTCTTGTCTACTTCTCGACGCAGGATATAAACACGCCATCTATGATGTTGAAGGGCTAGAAGTAGCCAAGAATTCATGAGATGGATGCTTTTGTGCCATCAAGCATAAGGCAATCAATTTTGTACAAGATGACCATGATAACCTAAAAACTATGGGTTGTATGAAACAATTGCTTAGTTACAAGCCTCATTTAATCGCTAATGTTAAAGTAGCAAACAAGAATTAAAAGAGATTTGCCACTAGGCAATTGTTTGATACAACTCATCGTGTTTTGTTTATCTCATCACGGTCAATTTGTGCAATATAGATCGCTTCATACCCACAAGGCAAATATTTCATTCCGACTTTATGATGGGCTATAACTATACGAAGAAACTTATATAAAACTTTCTTCCCAAATAAACATTTTCTATCGAAAAGACCCGGTATATTTCTAATATTTATATCCTTTAGTTTAAATTTTCTAGGTAATTACAAAAATAAAAGGACAATAAATAATATAAAATATATGTTATATATTATTTGTTGCAATATATACATAAGCATAGTTCTGATATGTACAGTTTGGTATGGAAAATATAATTATGAACTGGGAATTTGAAGTAAAATGCAATTAATAGTTCCAGTAGTAGTTTTCCGATTAGAATGAATCTGTGAAATAGCTTGTGAATGATGTCAAAGCAACATTATTATTGATGGATTAAACTTTGAATGCTGAAACTTTCTGTATCATGTGTCCAGTGATGATCCAAAACTTTCAAATTTCTAATTACATTGACCCAAAATTGGCAAACCGAAAAGAAGTTTCTCAACTGCTAAATAATTGTAAATCTATTCACTAGTTAGTATTATTACTGTCCATGTGATTTAATTACAATCTGTAAAGTTAATAAACTTCCTGGGTTCTGTTTAATTGAAGCCGCATAATTATAGAGCCTTTCGATAAAACATCAAATTTCCTGGCAATGTAAATACTTACCAATTGAAAGTGGTGAGAAATCTAAATAGAGGAGAGTTTAATGTTTAATTTATGCAAATTTTCAACCGCCGATGGCATCTTAACATATTTTACGTATCTAAAAGGGAAGCGGGACTTATTATCCTGCTTATCCTTATCTCTGAATTAAACCTTATCCTTGTTGTCCTGCTGTGACTGCTCTGAATTAAACCTATACAATTAAGTTACAGAGAACTTATTACGATTTTAAGTTATAAATTAGTACCTATAATACAGAAATTGTAATTTAGTTATAGTAAATTAAATTATATAATAATAAAAAATGTTGAGATTAGTGAGATCTGATGAATGTTTTGTATTCTTCTCGATTAATATTACAATCTTATAACAAGGATAATTTAACATCAGGATATGGTTTCACCCAATGTTTTGGGCATCTTCAATTATTTACTTAATAGGCATACGTTTAACAAACGTTAAAATAGAGTAAAAACACGTTGATACGACGAAAAACGTGTCGCCTGAAAAACGTTTTTCTCTACCAAGATAAAAACGTTTATCAAACATTATTATATAAACTTAAAATTTTCTTATTACGTACCTAAACGTTATTCTTAGTGTATAATAGGTACTGAAAATGTATTTTATACTCTTACATTAATTTAACGTATTTGTTTAAATTTTGCACTAAATAAACGTCGAAAATTTTAACTGGAAACGATTAATCTACCACTATTAACTCACAATTAGCAACGGTGATTAATTCACGTGGGCTCGTTGGCATAGTCGTAATAATAATAACAATAATAATAATAATAGTAAATAGTAATAACAATATTAACTATAACTTTGATTATTAAGTACATACTACATATTTTTGTGAAGTAAAATGATTATAAGTTACTTATCTACATTCTTTAGCTGATATTTGATCTGTCTACCGAATTTTGAGGGTGACTTACCTAAAAATACAAAAATTATTCTAAGTGAAGCTATTGTTATTATTATTGATCATAACTATTAAAAATAGACTATCCCAAATCTCATGCTACAATTATAATACTTCTATACAAGTATTTAATAAATAAAATTTATTCGTATTCTTATGGTGCGGTGGAAAATTTGACATGAAACTTTTAATTTATTTTTCAATGATATTTCATTACAAATTGGAAATAACACTTTAAATTATTGTTAAATGAACAACAAATCCTGGCGATACTTCTTAACAACTTTGTATTGCGATTTGTACATAAAACTTTTGCAAAAGCAAAAATTGTCAGCGTAATTTATGGCTAAGTATTTGTATTTATATAACAATAATTATTTCGGAAATTTTCATGAAAATTTCACACCGCCATTTTTTAACCAATCAGAGGCATGTTTTTTGTTCAGTTACCATGCCAACCCAAAAAATTTCCGGAAATTTTTAACGTTGTGTGAAATTAATAAGTGGAAATTTTTCTATGATTTAAAATGTCAAAATGAAGACACGGGAGTGCTTTTAGAATTAAATTTTTCCACCAATATTAGTAGATCAAAGTTAATAAGAAACAAAAATATAATATGTTTCTAAATTATTTATAAAAAGTTCATGTAACTAAACTTGGAAAATGGTATGTTATTTCACTAAGAGATTTCGCAATTTATTAAACATATAAATTTTGAAGTAGGTACAGAATAATTATTATCAAAAATAAATGATGTTCCACTAATATTAGTAGATTCAAGTTAATAAGAAAAAAATATATAATATGTCTTTAAGTTATTTATAAAATATTTATGTAACTAATGTTAGAAAATGACATTTTATCTCATATTTATTTTGGCATAATATTTATAAAGTAATAGTGTGAAATTTTCTTACCGAATATTCCACGAACTTAAATTAAAAACTGGAAATTTTTCCTCGTTCATGAATATTTTAAGAAAATTATTTTGTTTAATTTACAACCATTTAATTGGTACTCTCTACTACTACATCAATTTAATTGGATATAATAGTAATTTTCAAAATATTCTTGACCTCAAAAAAATTTCCGGAAATAATTTAAGCACTAGGTATATTATAAGTGAAATTTTTTTTAATATTTTCATTTTCACATTTTCTCCAGTCTATAGTTTTTGCCAAATCAATATAGTTATAGTTTTATTTGTATTGAAATGAAGAAAAAAATACTTATTTCCTCACGTTTATATTTTGTTAATACATATTTGTAATCCAAACAACTGTTACTTTTTATCTGAAAAATTAAGCAGCTTACCTGTAATGTCAAGGATAATTTCATTATTTTCATTCATTAATTGCCCCCAAATAAATTTGTCTTTAGACGCGAAACTTTCAAACTGTCATTTGAATTGGTATATAAATAAACGCGAAGAAATACTGAGTACTACGCGAATAGTAATTACTTTTACGATACAGAACCGTTTTAAGACATATTTGCGCTTTGGACTAGTTGTGCGGACGGCAATTATTATCGCTAAAACTCTCAAAAATCATGACCGAGCGTCCACGTGATTTGGACCCGGCGCGCCTACTAAAGTTGTTATATCAGCTATGAAACTACGGAGATACAGATATCGCGGGATTCTGCGCTAACGGAGATCCCATTCTTTAGTTTTCTAGGACATATTTTCTGGAATTTTGGAGTTACTTCCGTTAAAAAGCGAATTAGGCTAGTGGCCTCATAAATATAAAAGTATTAAAACTTACTGTTCTCTTCTCTAAGGACACATATTTCAGAGTTTAATGTTCGGGTAGTTAGTCCAGAAGAGCATATTATTATGTCAAGATACAGCGCAGACATTGGAAGATGGTTCATGGTTTTCACAACTGTTTTCTACATAGCTTTTCAGTAGTAACGCATATTATACAAAACTGTTACTAAACGTTAGTTACTAGATATAGATAGATGGATAGATAGATGATTTATTCAGCATGGAATATACATATAATTGTGATAATAATCTGAATATTATTAGCTCATCAACAGTTACAAGGATACAACCACAATAAATTCTTATACAAATTAGAAACATATGCAAATATGTGTTCAAAAAAAGTGCTACTTTAATAAGCATAGTAATAGTAATATAGTAAACAAGTAATACAACAAACATCAGATTATTTAAGAAAGTCCTCGACGGAGTAGAAACAATTACTTACAAGAAACGAATTTATTTTATTTTTAATAACATATAATATATTCCTCTCTTCATAACATTTATGTGTTTTGATGACGTCATTATTTTGGGTTCTTTTGGCCAATTGTCAGTTTCGAATAGGTAGTGTCTACTAGCTGCCTATTACGAGCTTCGAAGCAGTGTCTATCCGACCTCACATGCCATTTTGCTTTATTTTGTATTACATAATATATCAGCAAAGATTAGATATACAATGACAGTAGAGTCGTTATTTCCAATCTTTTAAATAGTTCTACACATGAACTCCTGGAGGAGGATTATGTCATATACCTTATGACTCGCTTCTGCACTACAAAAACTCGGTTTACACGTGCTGCAGATCCCCAGTAAATGTTCCATACGCACATTTCAATGATTGAAATAATCCATAATAGATAAGTAGGACATTTATTGAGACACTGGAATAATACCTATACCTATATTATATTATATTTTTCTGATACTCTTTTGTAGTAAAAAGTGTAAGATTATCCCGCGAAGAAAATATTTTCACTTATAATCTCCCTAGTGATTGAATTATTACCGGAAACTTTTTGAGTGCATCAAGACATAATTTTCTTAAAAAAATTCGAATAAAATTTCACAGTTATTAAATCAATAACGGATTCGGTAAGAAAATTTACATTTACTTAAGTTTCAAATATCCAAACGATTTATTTGAAATGATAAAACAACTTTTTCAGGTTTCTATTAAATATAAACTGTTAGTTAGGTCAAAACTAAACAAAATTGGTTCAAAAGATTACATTTACTTTATAAAACATCGAGATCTAAGAAGCTTGGATCATGATCAAGTTTATTCCCCTCTGAAAAAAGAAGAATGGCTAAGGAAGTTCATTTGTAGTTCGTCAAAAAATATAAGAAATAAATACCTAATTGTTGTGCAATAACATTTTTTATTATTTTCTCTTAATTTCATCCTGCATATTTTAAAGAACCCAATATTTAAAGTCCAAACCGTATAGGTATATAACTTTTACAATAAATTTATAGAGATGGAAAAATATTTGTAAAATCGTGTACTTCTATACATCGAGTAAATCTCATCCCAGTTATTCTAACCACATGAAATATTTCGTGTTCCCGGAACATATCTCAGTTCTCTAATTTGAAATATAACACCCTATATATTATTATAATATGACCATATATAATTTTCGAGAGCTCATAAGACTTTAATGTGAATTTATGAACATTCCCTATATCTAAATTATTAATTCCATAGGTCACTACAACCTGAAAACTATTTAATCACGTAACGTATTGGTTCTTGTTTATATGCAAGTTATGGCGAAGTCGCTAGGATAATTGCAACCTAATTAACTTTACCTCAAGTAAATGTTCTCTTTGGCAGTTTTTCAATAATCTCACGAAAAACGTAATCCTAAACCTTGACCTAACGGATATGTTTCTGATTAAGTTGAGTTTTATTTATATTTTAACAACTAAGGATATGTTTCTCTTGGTTTAGCGTAAAAGTCGATTTTACGAGGGTGTATAAAGTTGTCCATTTTTCGAGTCACCGTGAGTATCTCGCTTATATTAAGAGACACGTAGGCGGTTGAATTAGGACAATGTTTGGCATTTTAAGATGATCAATAATCTGAAAATAAATTCGTCCTTTTGGAGATACACAGTAAAAAAAACCGGGTCATTTTAACACTGAATCCACACTCATCAGTGTGTATATAGTCCACACTAGGCAGTGTTAGACATATCAGTGTATTATTACATTACATAAAATTAATTTAACACAGCAGATTTTACAAGGTAATGTGTAATAGTTAATTATTCACCGTGTAATTATTCCGTTTTTATGGCGGATTGATTCATTTTTAACACAGGGTTTTGTAAATTTTACTATAATTTATGAGTACTTCTACAAACTTGACGGATATATCATTCGTGTAATATGAGTTCTAAAGGTTTAGTTATTATACCACCCAGTTCGTGTTAAAAATAACACTGCAGCAAATTACGATTACCACTGAGTAATTTTACCATTTGTCTTTTTTTACTGTGTATTGCCAAAAGTGGAAAGTTTCTATTTTTGTTTTCATTTTTCAAAACATTTTTACAAGGAATCCGAGTATAATATTCCTTTGCTAATCACACTCAAGATGACGAAAAAACCACTGTTAACTTTATTTTTTCTTATTTGCATCATATTGGATTTGTCTATATTTGAATAAAGTCTGTTTTTCTATTGACGACAATGTATCACAGTTGATATTTATTCTATTTTGCGTCTATAAACAAGTCATTCGCTACGACACTCCCTTTTCGACACGACAACCCTTTTTGACACTTAATGTTTTGCTTTTAAATGTTGTAGCAACAAATTTACATCCTTTGTTTCGTATGGTGTGCTATAGTTGCTAGAATAGCAAACATAAACAACCCAACTAAATTTTCAAGCAAATAAAAGTTGATAAACTTCAATGAATCCAGAATACGTATAAAAATTCCCAAACGGAAATTCAATTTTCTGATGACTTTTCTTTGCTTTTAAAGGTGTAAAACGTGCCAAATAGAAAAAATAGTATAAACAACGCGTTTCATAAGGCGTTTCTCCCACTTGTCCTTTAGAAAACTAGCCGCTTTGCGACTCGTTTTCTAAACTTGGACGGGTGCGATAAAAGTACGCCTTATGGTACTCGTTGTTTAATATAAGTACTGGTTATTATTTAACATATTTGCTTACAAGTTACCTACCAAAATTCTGATTTTTTTTTGTTTTGCGAAAGGGTGCTTTAAAAACAAAACAGGCATTTTGTTTATCAACAATGGTTGACAGTTCAAACATAATTGTAAAGTTTTCTCTGTATTTCTTTTAAGTTTACTAAAAAAAAGGCATTTTCAAATTAAGAAATTTGTTATATTTGGCCAGTGTTTCTATAAATTGTATTGTAAATTGTATGTATTGTATATATATTGTATATGTATTGTATATGTATTGTATATGTATTGTATTGTATCGTATATGTATTGTGTATGTATTGTAATTGTATATGTATTGTAAATTGTATGTAAATTGTATTCCATAAATATGTCCTATTGTACACCAAAATATTGGAGAACTATTCTTGCTTTTCTATCAACAACTAATATTAATCATTCTAAACCTCATTCTTTGCGCAAGGATCAGTCCAAAAGTCTGAGATTTCTATGGGAAGAAGTGTAGACCACACTATTCTCTAGGCCACAACACTACCTAGAAGCGCCTTAAGCTAGAAAACCCTGAAGTCCTTTTAAAGGAATGGGAGAAATCGTTATTTAGGGGGCAGTGATTCATATACTCATAGCAGTCCCTCAAATTAACACCTGGTATGTATTTTCAATTCTAGCTCGCCCTTAAATATAGTTGTCAACCCATTTCTCGAAGAAAATTTTTATATACGAGGGTACAATTTAATTAAATATTGTCGGAATCACATGGAATCGAACTCGTTATCTCCGAATCTAAAGTGCAAGATTCTAGACCCTCAGCTATCGAGTCAATTGGGAAAAAGCTGACCTTTACGTCGTATCTAGGCTGCTGTAATTAAAGCACACCTATAGGCACCTTTCTTGAGTTGATGATCGATTGGTGGGACTGATAGCTAATTTAGTAAAGTTGTTTAATTATCTAGGGTCCGCTCTGATGGATTGGGTAACAGGATGTACCTTACATAGACAGGCACCTTTGAACTCTGCCCTAGGACAAACTGGGTAAATCATATTGCTATAAGTACAATATCTACGCATTTCCTGCCACCAGTAGTGCTGATTTTTTACCGTAGATGCCACTGAGAAAAATGTTTAATCGAATTAAAGCAAAATTCGTTGGTCCTGTAATACATTTTCTATAGAACGGAATAAATTGTTGACATTTTAAATTGTTTTATTTGAGGTACTGAGATATTTAAATCAAGTAAATACATTTCCAGATTGTTCAATGAACACTGTATTATAGAAACACGAAAAGAAGAAGAGTTTATTTTAGTAAATAAGAGAATTGTTTGGATACCAAAATATTTTTATAATGACTATAAAGGAAAACACCTCATCAAAATACAAAACATACCTTCAAAAAGCTTCAAGCTTAGAATAAGATAGTGGGTAATATAGACAGATAATAATATACTTAATTTGTCTCAGATAAATTATTTTTTTGTTTCAATAAAGCTAAATAAATATCTATTTGACATTATAAATTAATTTACATTACGTTTGTATATCACATTTGTTTATATCACTAGCATATATTTTCCCGACTTGTTATAACGCTTGACCAAAACAAAAAGGGAATAAGTTGAATCAGCTTTATGATTTTGTTTACTAACTTGATATTTATAATGATATTATTTCGCTATTTTAACCATACTATTATTATACTCTAATTTTGTTATTTGGAAATTATGGCCCAATCACTTTCTACCTTAATATTTTATAATTATAGCCAATATTTACTAAGATCAGTATTCTGTTTGTCGGAAATAAAACGTTTATCGGCAATTGTTTATGATTGACCATCAGCCATTCTGCTGCCAGCATAAATGCTTCAACTTTAAACTCAACCAATAAACTCAAATTTAATCTCTTAACTTTGTTTTTTATACCTTGATGTATTTGCAATCTGAATAACTTTACAGTTCATATACTTGAACATGAAATTTAATCATCCACCTGAAACTACACCCGTTTCGTATTATGCCGGAGTGTAGGTAATTGAAAATATATTTCATTTTTCTGGTATATGAAGCAAATGTACATATTTTCATACATATAGAGCAACGCCTATAGCACCCTATTCTTGTATATCATAATATACATTGCAAATGTTCTGAGAAGTAAGAAACAAATTAATTCATCCATCATTTTTAAGTGAAATTCCTTGAAAAATTACCTTTTCCAGAATTTAAATTTACGCTATAAGCAATCGCACTATAAAATTACTATATAATTAATTCAGGAAATACTGGACAAGAGAGTAATAAATGTTTCTAAAATATCTTATTAATTAAATTAAGTTTCTGGACAATTATTTGTTACTAAAATTTGTATATTTTATATTTTACTTTCTAAAAAAGCGTTTATAATGTGATTTATTTATAAGACTATATATTTTCGAAATCAGGCCGGTAGTTTGATCTCAAATTTTTAATTAGAGAGGTAGTACAAAGATATAAGTTCTGTACTCACATACAGGGTGACCCATTAAGAATGGAAACACTCGCGTACAAAATTTGTTTATGGACCGATTTGAACCGGATTTTTTTCAAAAGATAGATCTCCAAAAGCTCTATGTTGGTGCGATTTTTTTATAAAAAATCTGACTACACCTTTGGATTTAGGAGCCACTCGAATGCATTTGTACCAATTTTTGCGAAAAATAGTTTGTTCCTAAAAAAGTTATGACAGTATCGGCATCACCAGTATTTGCCTTTGTCGGTGAACCTATTCCTTTATAAGAATCGAATAGAACCCAAAGAGAAACAAAATTAAACAACTTAAACACTGGTGTAATTATTAATAAAAACCAGTATACACAAAATAACCAACAATTACTCTAATATAAACAACAATTGATGTTTGAAAAAAAGTAATGATTAGAGAATTACATTTTTCAAAATAGTAAAAAGGAATTTGTCAAATTGATTCACACTTTTTGAATAAAAAATTATAATGTAGTTATTTTGTATCTATAAGAAGGTAATATTATAAGTTTTGGCATAATAACTACGAAATAATAATAATTTGACGAACTCGAACATCAATTGTTGTTTATAGAAGTTTATAGTAGTATAGTAATTGTTGGTTATTTTGTGTATGCTGGTTTTTATGGTTCTTATTAATAATTACACCAGTGTTTAAGTTATTTAATTTTGTTTCTCTTTGGGTTCTATTCGATTTTTCTATAAGAATAGGTTCACCGACAAAGGCAAACACTGATAATGCCGATATTGTCATAGCTTTTTTAGGAACAAAATTTTTTCGCAAAAATTGGTACAAATGCATTCGAGTGGTTCCTAAATCCAGTGGTGTAGTCAGATTTTTTATAAAAAAATCGCAAACAAAATTTTGCTATTTTTTACATAAAAAAAATTCGTAGTAGACCTTGAAATTCAAAATTTTGTCTTCAAATTTTGCATCAACATAGATCTTTTGGAGATCTATCTTTTGAAAAAAATCCGGTTCAAATCGGTCCATAAACAAAATTTGTACCCGAGTGTTTCCATTCTTAATGGGTCACCCTGTATATATGTTATTTAAAAGGATTTGTTTCTTATTTCACATGACTTATTCGTCTGAATGCTAAAACTTTATAATAATAACTATAACTTAAACTAACAAAACATGAAGTTGGTTTAAAAAAAATGGTGATTGAATAGATGTGAGAACCAGAAATTATCTCTATATATACTTACCGAGTAAATATAACCACGTACAAGCCTCTTAGCAGCAATAATAAAGGCATTAATCTGCAGGGCAGTTAAACTCTCAGAAGATAGATGCAAACCCTCAGGAAACTGCAGTATTTCATTATTCCATTTATCGTTTGCTTAAGTTAAATCAATATTAATTTACTAGAGAATTTGCCATCCTAAATTTCATCAAACTAATTTTCGCCCGTTTCATTACCCACGGGTATATTTCACGTCTACTGGGAATAACCATCTGCCTACAATCAATTTTATAATTAAATCTTTAAAAACGAGGACATACTAACGACTTGTAATAAACTAAAGAATCACTGTGCATTGTGATTGTACCTACTAAGTGTTGTTGTGATCCAAGACAAATGTTCGTCTGGTCTAGCTTATACATTGTAACGTAAATTTTAATGTCGTTTCATGAGGTTGACTATTATGCACCCTGTAAAACACCCAACCTAATTGTTGTGGCTTAAGTTCTCGATTTTTGAAATAACGCGCTGGAAGGTGCTGATTGGCTATAAACGGTAGCCCCTCCAAAATCCAACAGACTATCGGGTGTAATTAGGAAGGACAGATAGACAGTTCCCGTCTTCGAGAATAGGCACATGTGTGAGTTATTTACCTTTTGATAAATATAATTTATTGACTTTCATTATTGGTTGCGATTATAATTATTAGTACAGAAATACGATCATAGCGATTTGTTGTTATTATTAAGTAATTATATTTCATATATAATCAGGTTTTACCTGGATTTTAGGTAAATTATTTAGGCGTGGTCAGTGAGATTTTTTTGTCACCCTATATGGTTAGAAGTAGTACGATTCGAAACAATAGAATATAGTTTCAATATTATTTAATAAATTTGTGAAGCTGTGCTCTAGTCAGGAGATTATAGAAAACATTGTTTTTTAAACCAATAAATTTGAGTTTTCTTGCCTCCATTTTGTTGGAATCGGATTGCTACTAGTCAAAACCACGTGGTGTGCCCCTTGGGAATTAAGTTCATTTATCTTATCTTTATCTTATCTTCTCTTATCTTAGCGTTTCATATATTGTATGTACGCTATAGAAATTGCTAATATCGTACTTTATGCACTACGTTAATTAATTTGTTTCATTGCAATTATCTACATTTGTTTAGAGGTAGTGTGGTATTGCTTTGCCTACCTGAGTAGATATTTGAATTAATAACTCACATGCACGCCGATTAGAATACTGGAACCTGTTTCCTAATATTTGTAAATTCATTGATTATTGTTCTTTAGCAACAAATTTGTACAATAAATCAATACGAATTTCTATAACTTGTCACTCAGTATTTGAAATATTAATGAAATAATTTTTCTCTTTTACCTAATTAGAGTGGTAATATTTCCTTGTTTAACCGGTTATGAAACCGTTGTTTTTGGAATTTTGGGTCAGATGATAGAGGGGTTTTTTATTTAATTTATTTTTGTTCCTTCTGAACTATAGTATGTTTAAATATTAACGATTAGAGTTTTTATTAAGAAAATTGTCGAGTGGCTGAACTGTAATCAGTTCTTTTGAATGCAAATTTTTGGGTAATTTTATTTGCTTCATTCTGGGTATGGTCATTAAAGGTTGACACCTTCCAGGTTTTGTTTTCATTTGTTAATTACTTTCCCTGTGAGAATTCACAGAGGATTTTACCAAACCAGATTTGCTGGTACATTCCCTTCAGGAACTTATTTATAATTTTTAATCTTGGCTACACTAGCCGTCAACGTTCATCTATATATTTGTAAATTTTGGGGCACTCTTAACACAAACAATTCTTTATATGTACTCTTCTGAGACGAGGCTGCTGTAACCTGACTGCAAGATCTATAACCTGCTGAAGAACTCTGGACGCTTACCACCTGCAGATCCCTAGATAAGAGGATTGGACTTAGCCAGTACGTGACCGTAATCTGGACTAGAGCTCTAGCTTCCCCACTTTGCAACGGCAAGTCCACCTGGATCCAGTCATCAGCACAGGTTAAGGGTGAGAGTACTGACCTCATAAAGAAGGAACGAGATTGTCAGAGTGACCCCGAACCTCGTAAAATTTTGTAAAGTTAGCCAATTTTAAAATTTCATTTCACCTTTTTTTTTTCATTTTTTAGTCAATATTAAATCATTTTTGAATTATTGTTAAATAGTCACTTTATTATTCAATTGTAATTTCAATTCAATTTGCTTATTTGATTATAGTGTATTCAACTAACTTTTATATAGTTTTCTTTTATCTTATATCTAAAAATTATCCTGGTGCCCAAATAACTAGTCAACCTTCAAAGCAGTCCTAGGTATACTACGCCCTAGTATCATAAATCTCCCTGAGCTACCGGAGCTAATGTCAATGAACTTAAGCTAGTGGAATTGCACATCCCTAGCTTATCTGAGGTTATTGTGACAACTTTATCTCATCTTGAAGACATTTTGATAAAACGAGATATTTCCGAAATTCAATCTTTTAATTATGACGAAAAAATTAGCTGTGCCGAGTAATTTCATGGGCAGTTTAGTTATTGAATCAAACATATCGATTCGAGATGCTACAATATTGTGGGCTATTTGAGAATCTCTACCAAATTTTTATTTTTAGACTTTAGAACGTAATGTTTGCTAAGATGATCTACTTTATGACAGCAATTTTTCTTATTAATATATTGTAATAACTACCACTAACCACAAGCAAAATTATTGTGCTAATACGCTTCTACTATTTCAAATGGTCGTTTGGCTGTCCTTGATAAAGGTGAATTCCCTAATTATTTTTCCTAGCAATTATTTTCCTCCAGATAAGTAAGAAAACTTTTGAGGTAAGTGTGTGCATCTATTTGAGAGCTACTTAGTTGGGGTTGCTATATACTAGTGTATAGCAAGTAGGTCCTAGCTTACCATAACTAGTTATATATTTAAAAGTCCTATTATGCGCAGTTGCAATAGATTATTCTACAGGTTAATGCTAACCGGTTTGCTCTACGCTGTTTGTATCGCTACATTGTTTATGCGATGTATGAAGGCATCTTGCAACATTATTTTGTTAGAACCACCGCACGTCATTCTATACCTACCAATATCATAAATTTATCGGGACAAATGACAGTATTTGCTGTAATGAACCAGTAATTATACTTAATTGTTACTAACATTCTCAATAAGGTCACAAAAATAATTTGCTAGTGGTAAGAAAAGTTTTTTTGTGGTTGCAAAGTATTAATACTCCATTAGCTGCTGAAGTAGCTGCTGTCCTTAAAAATACCAGTTAAGCATAAAATGGACCTTGATTACTGACAGCAAAAGTATCGGTTTACAGTAACAAAGAAAAACTAACAAAAAGCTTTTCTAAGTTTTTGGCAAAACCGTTTTGTTTTGCACTGTCTCTTTGGAGCCTATTAAATGCAGATATTTTGTTGGGATATGCAATTTCTATTTAAGTTAATGGAAATTTCTTTCAGTGTACGATCTACGTTATATTTTACACCAAAATGTCACTGAACCATTTGCTGGGTTTTATTCTAGTATTTTGACAAAACATATTATATAAAAGCATCTACGTTGAATCTAGAGTCAATGGCGAGAGTTTTTTTTATCTAAACGTTCTTGCAAACCTGCTAAAAAATAATCAGTGGCGGTTGCGACGGAGTATATTAATTAGGTCGTTTTATCTTCCCATCTGCAGTCTGTTTTGGAGTTTTGGTTTTTCGACCCCATATTATTTCCAATCCGATACTTCAGATAATTATTGCTCTTTAATGAGAAATTATCAGTAGGTAATGTTTTCAGTTTGTGGTATTTGTCTTTAAAAAAAAGCCAGAAGGAATGTAGCCCTTTTAATAAAATATTTACACGGGAGTTTGACATCGTGTGGCATTTAAAAGTCGACCTTTATTTACTCACTACATTTATATAATTAATGAAGAGTTTCAGCGTTCAGGCGACAGTTCCATTAAACATCAATATATCAATATATTATTTGAATACCATTCTGTAAAATATGTAGTATATTTGGGCATGCAAATGCAACAGAATCATGAAAGATATGATGCAAGGGGGAAATATGGATATCGACTGGTAATGAGTTCGATAAATTATATTTCTCTACTCCCTACATAGAAAATACGCAAAGCAGTACTTTTCACTTTTCTTCCCTAGACATGTTGCAACCTTGGCAACATTCCATATACTTTGATTTTTAACAATATTTACTTGCATAAATATTATGATATTTTAACATATTTAGTTTTTTAATTGTCATGCATAAGAAAATATATTAAAATTTATCTAACACACTGTGGAAGGTCGTAGAGAAAATCATATGTATTACTCAGGAGCAAAGTGCCATTTCCTCCTTTACATTTTGATGTTCTCTGGTTCGCGTCGGACATCAAAATGTCCGCGGGAGGAAATTATGCACTTTGCTCCCTTGTATAAAACAAATAGCTATTTACAGGAATATAGTTATGGGAATAACTATTTCTATCAACAAATATGACTGCTGAAATACCCTGTCGGTATCTTGATTATTTATAAAAATACAGATGATCTTATAGAAGAGCACCTACTTAGGAGTATAGAATATTTTCAGCTTAGAACAGCGGTTTGCACCATTTGGTTGTACAACCACGTAATGCAGCTAGGCAGAGACATTAATAATTGATCAAAGACAAAAAAACGTATTAGTTCCGTAAGGGGTAATTTTGTGGAAATTCTTATCTCCAGTGAAAAAATTATCAATACTTATTGCATTCTTGAAAATATTTTCTAAAATATAAAGCTAAAACAAAAGCAATAATGGCCATATTTGTCAATTATATAGGACTTATTTTCTTCGATTAACATATTTCTTCAGCATTGTAATATGTAATATTGGGTATTTTTTGTGAAACTACATCTGGTCTACTACAAGAAAAGTCACAGCTTCAAATTGTGTGATTTTGTGGAAATGAATTAAGTCAGAAACTTTTCTCTAAAGGACACTTCTCAGGTTGGTGTAGGTTGCACACAAATAAAAGAATTTCAGATTCTACAAATGTTCCATGAAACTTACTACTTAAAGTTTAAGAGTCGGTTTTGAATGGAAATAAAGCTATGCAGTCTGTTCATTAGTGTAAAGTTATGTTAAAACAATATAAGAAATCCAGCAATGGAAAAAGTAATTTTAATTTCCATCCATGTGTTCATGAATAATTGATATTTAGGGTGGTTTCAGTACTAAGTTTTAAACATTTCAAATTAAGTCTAACTCGACATCCCTGCATTAAACAAGAAACCAAATTTAATTTTTCATCAGAAAGGAGAGAGATAAGGTATAAAAAGTTATGAACCCTTTCACTATACAGTGTGTTTCATATCTCAGTGTTTCTATGGGGATCTTGCTTATTATTAGAGATAGAGGGTGGGTTTAAATTCGGCAAAATTGCGCAATTTTATGCTTAAAAATATGCCGCTGAGAAAACATTCTTATCTGCATTCGTTTGCGAGATACCGCAAAAAGAACATTTTTTTTATTTTTGTTTTCTTCTTAAAACTCTGTTATTTCTTAAAATTTCCACGTTTCGTTTGCACATTGTTAAAACAATTTTTTATTTTGTTTTTGATACCTCTATTAATATTTCTATAAGACGTTTCGGTTTCTTAATACCTCTCATCATCATCATACCTTTAATCATCAACTTTATTTTTTCTTATGGACACCATATTGGATTTTTTCATATCTAAATAGACACATCTTTTCGAGTAACACGGTAATATGCCATATACCATCATTTGTTTCAAAAACAATTAATTATAGTATATTATGAAACAACTTCTTTCAGAAAAATTCTAGGTAAATAACTACATAAGCCCTAAGATAACGGTTAACTAGAAATGTCATTCGTATCGCTTGTTTTATAACTGTCAATTTTTCACAGCCACCTAGAATTTTTCTGTCAAAGTTTTATATAATGTATAAATACTCACATGGGATCTTCAGGCAGTTAGTTGTACCTCCATCTGTCGGCGATAGTTAAATAAATATTTGTGAATATGAATAAATACGTGTAATAAATATTTGTAGTGTGACTATTTGTAAATTTATTGACTCTTGTTATAATTACTGTTTAAAAAATAGTGACTGTAAAACAATTGTGACTTTATTATTTATCTGCATTTAAATAACTCGTTTTAAAACTAAGAACGTAGGTAATAATATCAAAAAGAAATTGCAAATCGCGACTTTTTAAAGTCTCGTTTAGTTAGGCATGAGTGTATTGAAAAAACTCCAATTAAAACAACAGACATGATGCTGAAAAAATTTATTTGAAAAATAAATTTTTTACAAGTTTTGGAAATTGCTATGTTTGAATAATAAAAAAAAATTAACTAAATTTACTTTCATTAAAATGTTTAAATTTCTATATTTTCAAATGCTACTTAAGCTCTTTTTGTATCACGAGGGCGCGCTATAAATTTTTTTATTGATGGGTCTATTACTAGATAGAGTTCAATCGAAAATTTCAGTACACAAATTGCAGAAGCTGATTGAGTTACGGGACATATCAGAGAAAATTGCAATATAGACTTCATATACAGTCGGTAGTTGCTGGATTATAGAAAATGAAACATTTGACTGGATATTTAGTGATGTGTATGTGCATATTGCAGTTAAATTAAATGACATATAAATTAGAACAGAGAAGCTACAAAACGATTAATAACGCTTGAATTCGGTACCCTGGGACCTAGGACATTGCAAAATTTTGTTAGAATATACCGTAATGTAGTGTACAGCGTGTCTCAAAAAAATGCCTGTCAAAATATAAAAATCATCGTGAAAATGTACAGGATGGTACAGGTAAAAGTGGAAAACAAAATTATAAATTATATATTTAGATAATTTTGCACCAAAATAACAATTAAAGAATAATATGTGTTTTCCTTCTTTTTCTGGAGGTGAAATATACCTAAAATGCTTTTTTTAAATCTTTCTTTAATGTTATTGTTATTACCGAAAGAATACAACAATGTTATGCTGATATATTAATTTAATCTAAGAAAACCTATCACGCAAATTAATACTTATCCTTGATTCAAGTTTTGATTAATTAAGGATCTACGTACCCAGTTAAGGCAAATTGTTCAACTTTCACTTAATAGCACTTGTGAAGATTGTTTGACATTGACTATCTATGAATTTGGTAACTAAAATTTAATAAAAAATTTCCGTGATTAACGAAACAGGCAATGACCTTAAACACTGGAAATATTTAGTAAAGTGTATTAAAATATGGGTAATATTTACGGAAATGATAGCGAAAGATACATGCCCAATGACAAGCAGCTTTTAAAGGTATGCTGTTATATCACTATACAGGACGAATCAACGAAAATTTTCATCCTCGATTATCTATCAAAGTATTGCTTTCCATGAAGAATCCGCATATATTTATATATAGGGTTTGATGGATAAAGGATTTGAAACTAGAAAGAAATTATATACTGCAAAAACAAATAAACTTTTTAGAAGAAGAACCGTGTCCTCTAGAGTCGTATTTATAATTATCAAATAATAATGATGCCACAAATAAATGGTAATAGACGGTACCTAGAATATTATCTATTTTTCCAAAAACTTCTACAGTAAACACCAGAATTAAGCAAAGTGGAATGACCTCTCCGATCTGGTAAAATGCGGTGATGCATGGACGTGCGTATTCTGTTTTACCATTGGGCACATTTCAGTTAATATATACTCGTATACTATTCTATAGAATACTTCTAGTATATGCTCTTCCACTTTTTTAACTAACACAAATAAGTATAAACACTGACAAAATAATAAATACTCTGATAATTTTACCACAATTTTTTACCATTAAGAAACGCGCGCGAAATAACCCAACATCACGCGACTGTTTCCTTACTACCTCGAGCGCAGTCGCTTATTGGTTCCTGATTCGACCAATCAACGTCGTTGAAATTCAGAGAAAAGAAAGCGTAAATACAAGAATATGTATTTTAAATAAGGATGAACAGCTTGTCGTCAACTTTACGACTTTCGCAGTTGCCAGATATTCGGAAATTCGTTGATATTATTAAGTAAAACACAAATTAAACATTGTGTTTGCTTTAATAAAGTACAATAGGGATAAGGGACGTTAAAGACAAGTAAAAAAAATGGGTAAATAAGGTAATTAATACGTTTACTGTTTTAAATAAGAATACTTTAGAAATAAATGTAACAACATAGATCTACTCTTTTCCCGGTCATTGCACTTTGCTTAATTCTGGCTTTGATTAGTTAGTTCAGTTCTAGTTATCAGTAGCCATGTACATACATAGCAAACATAACTATATATATGTGAAGGATATGCCCAAAACAAATACTCTACGGGTACTGTGCCCCAACTGGCATTGAGTTACTCTGGCATCGAAATAGAAACTTTAAGTAATATTGTCTTCCTGAAAGACAATAGAGATCACTGCTATAATGGTATTTGCGAAAAAGTAGGTATCTGTCTGTCAAGAATTATATCATAATTGCCAGACGAGTCGTAGCAAAAACCAAAAGAGGGCACCAAGTGTGTTTCTCACCACTAGTGGCTCCTTATGTTAGTAAAGTAACAACTTTCTACCACATATACCAACTTTCAGGCAGACATGTACCAACAACATGGCAACAGTGTACCAACTTTCGGCAGACAACCCTTTGCTAATATACATGACTTTTTTAAGATCGCTATTGAAAACAATTTAAATTTCTTTTCACATGTTTACAAATCAACACCTACTAAGTATTTTTGCATCCTTTTCTTATTTAATCGAAAAAGAAAATTCAAGGTTTTTTTGACTTTTAGTTTTATATGGGTGAAACATTTCATAATTATTTGAAGGACATGCCAAAAACAACTACTCCACAGGAAATGTGCTCCGACTGCCATTGCGTTACTTCGGCATCTCCATAGGAGTCGCCGCATCTTTCATCCAAAACCAACTACCAGACACTGACTGGTTTCGCGATTATTATGCGCTCATCAGAATGCCATAGGTAGTGGACTCGATGGACAACGTTGAGACGTGATTGCCTAATGGGCATCGCGATTGTTAGTAATGGTGAGAAACACACCGTAGTGCACTCTTCTACTACCTTTGCTACTATCTATACTACAGATAGTAGCAAAACGACAGCTCCACAAAAAACAGAGGTAGTGGTTCTTGTAGGGGGCCGAACTATAAAGGAGGCCGAAGTAAAGGTCTAAGACATGACAATAAGAAGCCAAGAACATATAAAGTACCTAGGAGTCTACCTAGACAGAAATATGAGAATGGGACATCACGTCAGGAGTGTTGCTATAAAAGCAGGAAAAGCTATCGGCAATATAAGCAGAATCCTACCAAACATCGGGGGCCCTCGAGAGGGAATCAGGAAAATACTGGTTACTGTGGTTCAGTCAATTATCCTTTATGGTGCAGCGATATGGAGAAGGGCCATGAATAGAGAAATCTATAGGAATATACTACTGAGTGTACAACGCAAAGCCGCAATTCGTATTGCGAGTACCTATAGAACAGTGTCAACAAAGGCACTGGTAGTAATAGCTAGAACTCCACCAATCTACCTACTGGTGGAAGAGAGTTGTGCTATACAGGAAGGGATTAGCGGAAGAGCAGCTAGTGAAACGACCCTAAGAAAGTGGCAGCAAGAGTGGCAAGAAAACACAAATAAGGGTCTATGGACACAAAGGCTTATACCAAACTTGGAACCATGGATCAACAGAAAGCACGGGGAGGTGACATATTACTTCACACAGCTAATTTCCGGTCATGGGTGCTTCCAAGCTTACAGACAACGGTTTAAGGTTGCAAAAAGCGATAAATGCATATATTGTGGAAACATAGACACTGTAGAGCCTACATTCTTTAAATGTAATAGATGGGAAGGAGATAGAAGAACAGTGGAAAATAACATGGGAGAGGTAACTCCGCAAAATGTAATAGAAAGGATGTTGGAAGAGAAGGATAACTGGGAAGCCATATGCAAGCTAGCCAAGATCATTATGGAACTAAAAGAGAGAGACGTTAGAAGAGTAGAAAGGCAGTAGGGTCAAACATCCTTAAATATCTTCCTCTCCCGAAGTAATGCCCAAAGCAGTCCCAGGAGAGAAGCCGCAAATATAAAGACATGAGGTGGTTTTGGTTTTGGTGGGTACGGCAGTTGCACGAAAATTGTAAACTGATTCCCACACTGTCTTAGGCTTGACCCAGCCAAGGCGAGCATGAGCGTTCCACCCCTCAAAAAAAAAAAAACTACAGATAGTAGCAAAGACCCAAAAAGGGCACTACGATGTGTTTCTCACCACTACTGTGACATTCCATAACTAGTTGAAACTAACACATAACTAGTAGTATAAAATTACAAACGGCCTCTTTTGTCTAAAAATAGTAAATTAAACTGCAATGATGACTCACTTCTTGATATGATTAATATTGTTTTATTACATAATATTTAAAGATAATATGCACGTGTATATATAAATAGAAAAAGTTAATTAACAATACTAAAGTTATTATTATAATTAATATCAAATTGTGGTCAGGATACAAAAAATATTAATATTTTTAATGATACTTCAATGGTTTGGCTAATCAGAAAAATAATCTACATTTGCTAATGACGATTTGCTTTGAAAATATTTTAACATTTTTTTTCTTTAAAAAAAGAAAACGTAAAATATTAAGTTATTTCTGAGAAGGCCCTCTTCAAAAGAAAACATCTGTGCCCTGAATGTTTAATTATATTAGTGTTAAAACCTAATTACCTGCAGATCTTTCAGCATAAAAACATAATAAGTCTTATTTAAATGAAATCTTTGAGTAAATGGGAAATACTTTTATAAGACATAAAATTTCATATTTACGAGTTAATTTCAAGCCCAGCTTTTTTATTATATTATGTTACGATTACTTTTTAAGCTTTTTATTCTACTAATGATTTTTTTTCTGTTCGGTGCGTTTCTTAATTATATTTATTTCTCAAGAGGACTATTTTACTAACGTGAGATCCTCGAATAATTAGTGAAGGGTTTCAGAAGACTTTCAGTAAGCCAATAGTCAATGAAATTAACGTTGAGAGTCTTATTAGTAGAATATCCTAAAGAGGAGCATATAATCGGCTGATAATTCTCTAATTGATCAAAATTACACATCTTATTAAAGAAGCAATATTGTTCTTTGAAAAGATGGTATTTTATTCAAAACTGGAGCTTGTCTTTTAAGTTTAATCTGGTACAAATTCGATTTACATAGAATATATGATAGATATGATAGATACAATTTGATTATTCGTAAAATTTTCTGTGAAATATTTTACCTACATGATATACACCAAATATTCTCACAAATTAAAATAAACAAAACTGAAGAGTTATTGTATATGTTCGAATATTTTTGAAAACATTCCCATATACAGTGTGTTTCAAATTGAATCCAATAATATTGGTATCTTGGAGACCGTTAGGGATAGAGGGTAGGTTAAATTGGGGCAATGTTGCGTAATTTGGCGACCTCTAGTGCCTGGAAAACCAATGCTAACATGATTAGTTTTGAGATATTTGAAAAAAAATTTAATTTTGGAAATTCGTTTCTGTAACATTTCAGGCTTGTTTCAAGAGCTATTGAAATAAAAAAGACACTTTTTACGCTCTATCGAATGACGTAAATAGTTTTTTTAAGTAACGTTTCGTCTGTTCAAAACCTTCATCTAACTTATTTTATTTTTATTTAACAGTTCATTATTATTTTTGAATTTATTGTTGCTTTGTTAATTATTCTTTATTTTTGTTAATTAATAATTGTTATTCATTGTTAATGATTTGTTACATCTTCGTTATGTTTTTATTAATACATACAGACAGACTCAGAGGAGCTTGATGATGGTTTGCAACGTTCAAAACGTGATCATACTATAGCTTGTAATACATCATTTAACTGACAAGAAAAAATTCTATCGATTGACGTAAACATATTATTGGGGCCGTATCTTAGAAAAAATGAAGTTGATGATGGTTCTATACAGACGAAACGTTACTTAAAGAAACTGTTTACGCCATTCGATAGAGCGGAGGAAGTTGATATGAAGAAGTGTGATTTTTATTTCAATAACTCTTCAAACGTGCATGAAATTTTACAAAAACTAATTTCCAAAATTTGGGTTTTTTTCAAATATTTCAAAACTAATCATGTTAGCATTGATTTTCGAGGCATATTATTGGTTACCAAATTACGCAACTTTGCCCCAATTTAACCCAGCCATCCAATTTGAATCACACTGTATGTATCAGGAGTAATTTGAGTCACTATCAATAGAAGTGATTGTTAAAGTATATACCTGGATAAATAAAGTAAACAGATACCCAACAGACCCCACTCAACAAAAACCAAAAGAATAAATGACTTCTATTAAACGGTAAGAGGTAAAAGGAAACCACAAGCAGTAAAAGAAAGAAAGAAAGAATATATCATTATCGGTAGCCGCCTCTTCTTACTACGCATTAGCTCAAATAGCTTTTTGCTTCTTAAACTAATGTACCCAATGGTCTAACTCATTGATTCCTACGTAAGTAGTTTTTTAAATACTATTAATTAAACTAGTGGAATATTGAATTTTTTATCAATCAGTTCATATTACCTTTACTGTAATTTCACTTTCTATAAAAGATGTTGTAATAAATTGCCCAACATGCATTCAGCTATATAAAAACCTGTTGTTGCTGGTAGCCATATAAAACAAAACATTTAATGTCAACGCTGCTGCCTTGATATTATCTCACTGATCTATCCGCTAATTAGCTATTAGGTCAAGAAGGCAACGACATGCAACTCAGCCGTAGTTTTCGCATAATACTCTAGGACGGTTAATGAAATCATGAAAAAAATATCATTAGATTCTAAATGATTTCAGATAAAAAACAAATCAAGGCCTTTTTCAAAACATACAGTCTGTCCTCCTAAAGTAGCCTCCCCGCCTTAACTTTTGGACAATTTGAGGTATCAACCTCAAACAAAATATAGGATGAATGGCATACAAAATACTACTTTCCACTAGCAAACCTAGTTTTGACAACTGATAGATGCTGCCAAAGTCCCAGTCGGATTTTTTTTTAATATAAAAATAGGCCGTATCGTACATCCTTTGAAAGGTATTTCAATTATCTTCACACCAGTTCCTGAAAAATTAAAATCAAGTCATCTGTTTCTGAGTTACTCGTATAAGCGTTTCTGTGTCTCATTCGGCGAGTGAAACGACCATCATTAACTCTAAATATTTAAATGTTTTAACCACAGTATGTTGATGTAATCTAACCTAAGAGATTTGCATTCTCAAAAAAATAATTATCTATGGGTGTTAAGTCGGGGGAATGTGTTGGCTTTCAATCATTTTAATATTTAAAAGCTGGCTTCAAACTGTCATCGAAAAGTCGCTAATTTGACATTTAAGTTATTTTGCGTGCTTCAGTTTTTGAATCTATTTATTTATCGTTTATTTAGGACTTATTTATCATTTAGTATCTTTGCTTAGTTATCGTTCTATCGTTTATTTGTTACCATTTATTTATTAATATATTTACTTATTTTTCTTGGTTTTCGATTCAAAATGCCTACTACTGAAGAACGTGTTTTTACTGTTAGAAATCAACTGATTTACTTTAGGGACAGACTGTATAATTGTGGGACTTGTTTCACGTTTCCTTTTTGAAAAACTGAAATTTTGGTGATATCAAGCTAAAAATGTGTATCTGAATGTATTTATTTTTTATTTTGTGACTATTCAGATCATCTTCCTAATTTTGTATTTTGCACGGTTGAAGATAATAACTTACAGTCATCAGCCAGAATACTGGAACGTAATAATATATCAAACTTTGTAAGCTTAAAAATGTTCTTTTTCTTTCACTAACTGGAACTCAGACTTTAACGCTTATCTCTTTTGACCTCGCTTTTGACATTCTGATCTCCACTTGACTATTTTCATCTCAAAGATATATATTAAGCATGGTCTGTCCTGGCTGTTTTCTGTGGTGGTTGATTTGATAACATTTAACCATCATGAAATAAAACACAGAAACTGCATTATGTGTATTATGTGTATTTTATGACTTGTTCTACTACAGTCGGTGAGTTTATTTGCATATACAAAGTGCCAATTATCTATCTCCTTACATGGCTAAGTTTGTTGAAAGTGGAGATAGAGAGTGTGTATATATTGGATAGAGATTGTTTAAATTAGCAAAATTGGGCACAATTACAAGAGGACTTCAGTGCCTCCTTTAGATTTAATTTTAGTTTTCAACTTTTCGAGATATTTTGGAATAACTGAAAAACTCCAAAATTTGTAAACTCGAATATCTCGAAAACTAAAGTTATGTTTTTTAAATTGCAACCATTGTTGACTATGGTATCAATAAAAAGCTTATTTTTTCTGATTTCAAAAATATAATATTTAATATACCTTTCTCTTTTCTTTTGTTTACTGTAATGAACAAATAATTTGTTAACATAGTAAGCTATGAAAAACAAACGTAGATCAGTAAACAACAATAAAATATAAATGTCAGATCACACTTAAGTCACATTATAAACGTCAAGATTAAACGTTCATCTTAAAATAGTTATTGTGAAATGTACACAAGCGAAGAAAAATACGATTTACTAAATATTATATTTTTGAAATAAGAAAAAAATAAGCTTCTTATTTATGCCATAGCCAACTATGGTTGCCATTTAAAAAACATAATTTTATTTTTTTTCTCAAAATTTAAAATGCCCGTGTAAGTCGTAAAAAACACTATCACACTGTATTTTTATTTTATTTGTATCTTTTATAGTTTTCGAAATATTCGAGTTTAAAAATTTTGGCGATTTTCAGTTTTTTCAAAATACCTCGAAAAGTTGAAAATTAAAGTTAAATTTGAAGGAGGCACTGAATTCCTCTTGTAATTCTGCCCAATTTTGCTAATTTAACCAATCCTCTATCTCCACTATTAACAAAGTTAGCCATGTAAGGAGATAGATAATGGGCACCCTGTATATCTAAAATGCGTCTCAGTGATCGGCGGTCCAGTGAGATGCACTGAAAATAGCATGTGTTAGGAATAGCGGAATGCCTGCTATTAAACAAAGACCAACTTGAATCAGTACAGAAGATTCACAATCACCAATTCACACCAGAAAATCACCAGTCGTGAAATGCTCTTCCTGCAAAAATAGACATATTAATTAGCTGATCACTTAATGGGTAACTTAAGAAAAGATTTGACAACAATCCAACCTTCTGTTGAGATTCACTAACTATCTATAGGTATACACATTTTTGTTACTTTTACAGTTAACTGACAGATCATTTTAGATGATCAGTCAGTTCTGTTTAGAAATCATTTTAGATATAATTACGATGTATGACAAAAGGACAGGCTTAGCCCTAAACAATTTTACAACTTGATAAATGATCTACAAAAATGTAATCAATCTTTTTTATAGTATATTTTTAATATTATTTATTGGCTCATTTAACTGTTTATATCTTTCTTTATACAGGAATTAAGCCAAAAAGTTAAATAAGAGATAAATTATTAATGAAATTAGCAAATATTTTGGTTTAATAAAGTTTTTAATTTTCCTTGTTACCTATAACCTAGATACGCAAAGAAATAACTATATTATTTTTCAGATATGTCAAAAACAACTACTTTGCGTACAATATGCACCCACCAACATTGCATTACAACGGCATATCTTCATACAACCTCAACCTATTGTCTTTAATATATTTTTAAAAGTGTTATTTACATCTTTTGAATAATGAAATATTAAACAAACATATACATTTCATTAAAAATTATTATTTTTGGTCATATACCTTTTGTATTAATTGTTGTATAACTGAAATTGTAGCAATCCTACTTAGCCTAATGTACGATACGTATTTCTGCTTCCGTCGTCTACAGGTACATGTCTTAAGAACTTTATTAAACCATAATATTTGATAATTTCATTAATAATTTACCTCTTAGTTAATTAACTTTTTGGCTTAATTCCTTTATAAAGAAAGATAAAAACCTGTAATCAATATGTTGTCATGATCTCAAGATATTACACATTTGTATCACTATCATATCATCAAGAAAATCTTCTAATAATAACTATTGGAAGATTTCATTTATTTATTATGGAATTATCTTGAACATGCCACGAAAAGTAGTTCTCTCTGACTGAACTATAAACGTTGAGGTGATTTTCTACATGAGTCGTTTCATTCTCATTCCACCCTATCGTTAAACTTCAAAGCCGCTGCAAACGGCTTCCCCAAAAAATTTTAACTGTTTCACGATGCTAGCGGGTAAACACTTTCAACCCTCTCACGACGAAAGTGTTTCCCATACGACCAGCTAAGGAATTTTGCGACACGTCTAGGGCTTACATAAAGTAGGAAATGAGTGCAGGTATATCTATAACAGACACAGCTGCAGTCGTGTTGCTGTTAGGTAAACATCTGTGTATGACTGACATATTATAGGTTTCTTCAACAGATATACTAGGTAGCTAAAACGTGATATTTATTTTGTTTCCTTTGTTAAACTATAGGTATCAGGTAACAATACATATTAACATTGAAACAACCCTCAACTATCTTTCTTTAAGGACTATAAAAGGAAACAAATGCAATAGAAACGTATGGAATGGCTCCTTTACTGAGCACCAATATTGCATTTTCTTAAAATTGGTATATGTATATTTATCTAACACATAACTTGGAATAGTATGAATCTACTTTATATTCGCCATCTGTAAACGCCCTATTTAAATAAGGACTAAAATAAATTAAGCCAAAACAGCTATTCTCCTGGCTATATGCCGCGCCGAGCGCTGAATTACAAAGCAAGATTTGCCGTATTTTGGTCTAAACACAGTTAGAATTAAAAATACAAGGAATCGGATTGCAATGAAAACTACAAGGAAATACTCAGACCACACATCGTAGGATGCCACTAATTGCAGACCGGTTTCGACCTTTTTATGATCTTATCTGACTCACTTATATTGCACTGATGAGATCATAAAAAGGTCGAATTAAATCGGTCTGCAATTAGTAGCATCCTACGATGTGTGATCTGAGTATTTCCTCGTAGTTTTCGTTGCAATCAGAATCGTTGTATTTTTGATTCTAACTGTGTTTAGACCAAAACACTGGCTATATGCCGCGCCGAGCGCTGAATTACAAAGCAAAAATTTTCCGTATTTTGTCTAACACATTTAGAATCCAAAATACAAGGATTCGGGTTGCAACGAAAACTACGAGGAAATATTTTACGAGTTTATTTATTTATTTTATTTTATATAATTATTTAAATATATAATTACTGTTTCTATAACATTTTTTTTAAGTGGGTGGTCTGCTATATTTATGATATAACTTTATTAAAGGGGGAATATAATAGACGATACCATAAACAAAAAATAGTTTCGGATAGTCATTTATCTTCACTCTTTTAAATATCGTTGACAATAGCTTAGTTTTATTTACAAAAATACGAAGTAATCGGTAATAACAGTGATCCCACATTGAAGCTTTGATCTACAGCAAATATAGAAATACTATAATTTAAATATAAAACTGGTATAGATATTGATTAAAATAAATAATATTTTTAATTATTAAAATCTGGTTATAAGATGTTTTTCTTAAGATAACACTGACGTAGATTTCCATATAACACTATACTGCACTCGACGCGCCAATGGCCAGCCAAGTAGGCATCATCTGGAGATGATTAAAACTGTTTTACTTAACTTAAAACTGTTTAGTTTGAATCATCTTCAGATGATGCCAACTTTATTGGCGAAACGCGCGTTGAGTGCAGTATAGTGTTTTGGTGTTATGTGGAAAACTTCGTCAGTGCTATCTTCACATACCAAGTGTTCCAACCTCCTTCAAGGTTTTCTTAAGATGTCAAAATGTAGTAAAACCACAGCGTATTCTTTAGGGGTTAATTGACTAAAACTTTCCTGTATACAAATATTATTGCTATATTAACTTGATTTAGTTCTTCATTAACTTGTTGCTACATTAACATTAACGCATTCACATAGGTACAAAAGTGCCTATTTTTTCCAATCTGCAGAGTGTTCAAAAATGTACAGAATGTCCAGTTTTCGTTGTATATCAGGGGTAACTAATCATTAATAAAGATAAAGATTCGCGACACTGTAAAACTTTTTTGAGAAACAACAAATGCCATACAGAATATCCACACCCCCAATAGTTCAAGAGCTATACAGGGTGAAATTGACAATTTACCATTTTCATCCACCCGCTCGTGTCTCACTTACCTGATAACGTATAGTAAAAACAAAAAAGGGTCTATGCACAGTTTTTTTATTAGAATCGAGTGGCGTACTTACTTTTTTGCAGAAGGGTTAATTTTCGAGATGTAAGGTAAACTTATATTTCTTTAAATGCCTTAAACACCCTGTATTTTTTCTGCTAGTTTAGTTACGGTGGCTTTAATCTTTCCAAAAATAAATAATACTTAAAAAAAATCTATTTAATTTTACCTTACATCTCGGAAATTGCCCTTTCAGTAAAAGTAAGTACGCCACTTGATTCTACGTAAAAAACTGTGCACAAACCCGTTTATCTTTTTGCAATACGTTATCAGGTAACTGAGATACGAGAGCTGTCTGCAAATGGCAAATTTTCAATTTCACCCTGTAGCTCAGAAACCAAGGATGGTGCGTGAAAATTCTATTTATGGCATCTGTTGTTTCCCAAAACAGTTTTACAGTGTACTGTATCTTTATTGACAGGCGAGATAATCCTCAAAGACAACGAAAACTAGGCACTCTGTACATAGAATCCTCGTTAATACAGATGAAATTAATATTCTGGTTCTATTATGGTTGCTTGCATTGGGTGATATACTTCCAATTTCTCATTTGCAAGGTTACGATGGGTGTGTTGCTTTATATTATGCTCTTAAAGATAAACATCTCGTTGTATACCTACACAATATCTAGTTTCTTGTTTATACTGTGTTTTAAGTAAAATATATAGTATATTAATAGGTACATTATTTCTTATATATGGCATAAATTTCCACAATATATGATACACAATATGTTGAATAATTTTATTGGCTGCTATTTAATATAAATTCTTATTTCTGGGCTATTCTCAAAGTCACAGGGGAGACTATATTGTAGCTCAGATTGTAGTTCGCCACATAAGCTCCTTTACTGTGTACAATGTTTTGATTGGTAACATCTTAAACTGCAGGAAAAAATGGGAATATTGCACATTGTGATTCATTTGGTTGAGATTGCAGGGCAGAGGTTAAAGAGTGACATAGAGGAAAAACATACTGTTTCTAATATTTTTTGAGCATGGTTTAGAGGTAGATTGGTTTTCGATATACATAGTGTTCTGATTTTGGACAAATTCTGTATCAGTATCTGCGTGGATATTTTCAAATAATTGTTGGAAATATATAACATATTTTTGTCAGCAGAATACTTTTACTGACCTTTTTACATCATATTTTGGAGTTAAACGTTTCACTTAGATAATGTTTTTTGTATCCAATGTATAATTTAAGCCCATTAATTTTTGTTTTCGTCAGACTTACTTATATAGGAGAGGGGAGGAAGAGGATGTTATTCTTAAGGCCGATTTAGTACTCAGGAATTACTTCGCTTTGTAAACTCTAACCACCATTTAATTAAAAAATTGGGGAAACCTGAAAATCCTCATTAACCAGAGGAATAGTTATACACATACCCACGTTAACTTAACATTTTAACATCCAGTAGGTATACTTGAATTCTGACTTGTAAGTAGGGTTGATGGATGTCAGAATATCTCTCCATGCAAGTCACTGATACCCTTTACCTTTTCAACCATATAAAACAGTTGTAAACATAATAATAACAGGCAGGTTTTTTTTACAAATATTAATTAAAAATAACTTTTTCAGCAATTATTCCAATTTATATTTATATAATTATAATTTTAATGAAAATAAATAATTTTTTTCATTAAAAGTCAATATAAAAGGTATGTGACCAAAAATAATTTTATTTAATGTAACGTAGGTGCTTGTATTTCATTATTTAAAATGTGTAGATAACAATATTAAAAAGAAAAATGTATTAGACAATAAGTTAAGGTTATATGAAAATACGCCGTTGTAATTATGTCGGGAAATGCATACATTGAACCATAATATTTGGTAACTTCATTAATAATTTATCTCTTAGTTGGATAACTTTTGGATTAATTCCTAATTAAAAAAGACATAAACAGTTAAATAAGCCAATAAATAATATTAAAAATCTACTATAAAACGTTAATTCATATTGCAATTAATTTTCGCCAAGAATAAAAAAACTAAAACATTTTTTAAATTATATAAAAATAATCAAATTGTGTGAAACTTTAACCGCTCATTTAAGCTTCGTATCGTATGTTTATTTGTTTTCCCTTATATGAAGAATTAGAATAGTCCATAAAATGTCATACAAGCGAATGTATTACCCTAACATGAGATAAGAAGTAAAGAGTAGCGTATCAATATAGATATAAGGATTGACCTGTACATAAGATCCAATCCATCTTGTTGGAAAAATCAACAAAACCTCTAGGTATTTGACTTCGATCTGTCCTGTAAAACCAGGAAAGCAAAATCCGTTCTAAGTAAACCCAGTAAAAACATAATTGAAAAATCTTGTATTTACTTTCTTCCTACTCCGCCAGTTTGAAAGGATTTACTTAGATATTGTGAATTATAATAGAATAATCTTGCTGTTAATGCCTTGTATACTGACATGCAAAGGATTCCGGAAAATGCAAATTGTTAAAACTTATAAAGTTAGTTGTATAGAAAATACAGTACATAAATATCATTCTCTGAATATTTTATTATATGAATTGAAAATATCAAGTTTACTCTAAAATTGTGTAATAATAGAACTCAATAACTATGCAGAATTTTTGCTAAAAAAAATAGTGATTAGTAGTTAGGAAAATTCTAGTCGAAATAATCAAAAAGCCTGAAAGTCGAAAAGTCGAAAATATGAAAATAGTAGAAAAGTTAAAAAGTCAAATTGGTTTAACATGTTGAACTCAAAAGACTCATAGACCCAAAAAAATATTGAGAAAGTCAAATTTAAATGAGGCAAGAAAAAATCCAAGAAAACATCAAAGACAATATCGTATGGCTAAAATTGATAAAAACCTTAACAAAAAGGTTACAATACAACATATGTATTGAATTACAATACAAAAAAACCAAAAATGTCTGAAAAAATCGAAAAAGCCAAAATTAATTATTAATACAGTTAAAAAATCGAGAAAAGTAGAAAAAGAAAACATTGCTAAAAGAAATATCTAAAAGGTAAAAAGCTCTCATTATCGAAGCGATGTAGACTGAAAAAAATTTGAAAATGATCTGTTTTTTATAAAGCTCGAAATAAATACTAGATATAGAAATATTTTTGAACCTGTGTTTGCATCAATTATATAGTATTAATAGTACTATAAAACAAGCTATTCTTAAATATTTATGAGTTCAGTTTCATTAGGTATGTGATGAAATAAATTTGTTTATATTTTATAATTATAATTTGATTATTTGAATAACCTCTTTGACTAACTTTCTTCTTCGTCTTTTTTAGAAAATCTCTTTTTGTATACTTAAATTATTCTTCTCCCAGTGATCATTAATTCCCAACATAGACTTACTTTTAGAGAATAATAGAATAATACATTCTACTATGGTCGCATAATAATATTTTCTAGTAGGCACTATGTTTCATATTCATATTCATATTCATTTCTGTTTTCATATTTCTTGATATTTTTTTTAGTACCACTGTTATTTGTCACTGGAATCTTTTACGGATAACCCAAACCAACCGTATTTCATTTCAAGAGAGCCAGGCTACAATCCGAATTCAGTTTCAGCACTTACGTATTAAAACTCAATCATAGATTGATTATACCGTTTCAGCAGTCGAGGGCCAGATATTCATCAAATGTGACGTCTTAAATTTAAACCTCGAATGCATCCAGATCCTTTACTTGCATTTTTGGCACTGACGAAAAGGGGTTGCATTTTATCTTTTAGGGTATAATCTATCACGGCCATGATTTGTAGTCCTTGGCCTTCAAATTTTCTGAATGTCAAGTGCAGAATTTATCTCTAACTAATGGTTTGAAGTGAGAAAGGCGCATACAGCCCTGATAAATCTTTCGGCTATTTTCCCGGAAATACTTTTCTTGAAATAGTGCCTGCATCACAAATCTAAGAATGCATATCAAGCCACAATTCATGTTTGTTTTTCCCAAATTGGAAATAACGAAACGATTTCTTTTAATTCAAAGTGGTTTTATTTATTTGATTTAAAACGAGAAAATTTTGAACTTTGGAAAACAAATTAGTAATTATAATTGAAAGCATTTGTTACGAACAGTTTGATTAATATAGAGCACCTATATTTCTTTTAATATTTTAAGTTACCCGGTGTTTTTACATATAAATAAATATTTTTTTATTGTATTATTTTTTCTGTAGTAAGTTTAACTGTTCGTGAACGTAAGTATACATAAAATCCCAAATAAATAGGTTTAAACAATCCTTTCTTCTTAGGTGACTGTGGCCTGTCTACGATCTGGTCTGTAATTGTTTAATAATAATTTAATAAAAGATAAAATAATTCACACTAAATTCGAAAATCATTGACCGTAAATGTTTATTACAATGCATTCTTTTAAACAAAAAATAACACTAATTCCTATGGCTTATCCTTGTTGCTCCGATCTCTCAAATATTTTTTTGCAAGAAAAATAATTAAAACAAACTAAATTCAGTTACACTGGCGAGATACCTCATTTCACAAGTTGTGTATGTTGGTTCAAAGGTTTATCTCATATATAATTAAAAAATGTATATGATGCTATTAGATTAGATTTATGTAGGAGTCGGCCCCCTGGCCTGGTCCACCGCGACCTAGAAGATCTATTGTGGCACTCCCAACCTATTTAGAGCACTCTGTCCAGCTTTGTCCTTTGCATTAGACTCCACAGCCTTGATAGAGGCTCTTCCATGTAGCTATTGGCTCTTGGTCTTCCTTCCCCAAGTATTTGAAATCTCAGTCTTGTCAGGCCCTCGCACTGGCACAGTACGTGTACTGAGGTTTCCTCTTCTTCTTGACAGAATTTTCAAGTTGCATCTTCTGACAGTCCCATAAGATTCATGTGCCTATTTAGCCTACAGTGTCCTATTAGGAGACCTACTATTATTCTGATGGCCTTTTTATTCTGGCCTAACAGATCTGCTGTGAATTTAGGCATCCGTCCTTTAATGAATAGCTTTGCCTGTCTCAGTTGTGGCAGAGTCCTCCACCATTCTAGAGATTTGTTTCTCATCCATTCCTCCATGGATGTTTTAATGCATGGCTTCGCTATGCCGCAGAAGGGTTCTGGTCCTATGAGGTTTTTTGATGCGCCTTTTGAATCTTTAAATTTGCCTCTGAAGTTTTTTAAATCGATATTTTAACACAGATACCTTGTATATTTTTTCTACCACTTTATATTTTTCCAGCATTTGCCATTCAGCATTTCCATTATCCTTATTTAAAATATTTTCTTCAAAAATATTGCATGGTGTAAATGTAATCAAATTTTACTATAAAAAATTGCTAAAACATACTCAAACTTTGCATTGTCATGTTTGGTATTTATTTATAATGCAGCATCCTCACATGAGCAATTAACGCCTAGAAAACCACAGGCCACTTATCGCTGATAACTGACGTTATCGTTACGATCGTTATATCCTGTATATTAATTACTTCGTTTGGTTTTGAATTACACTTTTTACAAACAATTAAATTTCAGTGGCGATTTTACCTTGAATCATAATAGCAAGAGTTGAATAACAAAAATGAATTAATCAATGTAAATATACAGAATGTATGAGTTGTATGAGTGTATAACAAAGACCGAAAGAGGGCACTACTGTGCTTCTTACCATTACTAACATTACAACAGGCAAGGAATTTATATACATGGAACGATTATAAACGACTGCGCATCCAATTTTGTGTGAAAACATGGGAGCCGCCATTTTGAACTCACACTGCTCCCAACTTCTACATTTTGTATTGATACACCTGACCAAGACCCTTGACCCTTTTTCTTTATAATCTAAAAATTCAATGGTTCAAATCTTCCTAACACGGCAACAGTGGTATGGGTAAATTTGGTAAATAGTGTTTGTTTTGTATTTTTGGTGTCTTGTTGGTTTATTTTATTGTGATTCTCTCGATTTGATTCTGTTTGTGTGTTTATTATTGTGTTCCTTTGATTTATAGACTTTGAGTGACAATATTTGAGTATTGGACTTTCGTAATTATTCCAGGTAAATTCGGATTTTGAATGTCAAACTTAACAAGAACTGAAAGTCTTAAGAGACATGCAATCATAGTTCCTATAGCTAATATAATAGTAAATTATGAAAACTGCGAACATATAAACAATACAAAAGATAAGCTAGGATAGTTAAAGTAGGATAGTAAAATTTTACCTATATGCATAATGCATTTTAATTATTTACTTTTCTAAACGGCTAATGGTGTATTTTACATAAATAATGTGAACAAAAGTACGTAGGTAGGTACACAAAATATTTCGTTTGTACCTTCATCAATTTTACAAGAAAGTTTGGTGACGATATATTTGATTTTTCACAAATAATTGTAATTAAACTATAAAATATTGAACATTTCTTATAGCTATTTAGAATTTTTCTTAGCCTCAAATGTTTTACTTGCTGCTTTCTGTGGTTTTTATTTTTTATTGATATCTAATTGAAGAGGCTAGATTAATACTGTTAAAATTCCCACAAATTTTCAGACATCAAAATGGCGGATTCAAAATTAGAATACTCGCGCAGCTTTGATAATGGTTCCATGTATATAAATTCCTTGCCTTTAGGCAATCATGTCACAACATCGATCATCGAGTCCACCATAGACAAGGGATTACCAAGGTTAGGTTGGTTATGTATATTCCATAGATAAAGAAAAAATAATTCTAGATAGGCAACTCAATATACAATTTTTATTCCATACGCCATCTAGCGTTTGGTGTCATAAAACCAGAAATAGTGTAGGGAGCTTATATTGTAGCTTTTTAATTTATTTTTTGGTTCATTTCAACACAACCAAAGTACTGATTTACTACTTACTAGCACATAATATAAAAATAAATACAAGTCAATTATGAGTGCAGGAAAATAAATCTATTTTTTGAGGTGTTAGGAAATTCAGCTGTACCTACCTGTGGAGAGAATAGGCATTTGTGGAATAAAAAACATATTTGTAGCTATCAATCATTTTATTTATTAACGTTAGTTTAAAATAAGTTATACTGTATATAAAGTGTAATTTAATCTATTGTGTCTCAAATTTCCATATATTAATCTATTAATAAAGATTCAAATAAGTTTCTTAACATGCTAAAATGTTTGATATATTCGAGTAAGACTTACAATCCAAAATAATTTCGTCACTCGCTCTGCATCTCGCAAACTATTTCGTTTTTTATTCAAGTTCACAAAACTAGGACACCTCTGTGATAAAATTGTGAAGCAAGTACAGTAATTGCAAGGTTCAAATTAATGTTAATGACACCTCAAGTTTTCCCAACCATCATTATAGTTATTAATTATTAATAGCTTAGATAATAATAATTATTATCTCTGTAACTCAGAGATGCTGGATAATTTAGGTATAAATTACTGAGAACTTGTAAGGGCATATTATATAACATTACATCTATTTCGGACAGATTAATATAAGTTTCTTGTTGTGATACTGGCAGAGGTAAAGTAAATAATAAATTTTGATCATATTAAAAAATGACGTTTCACAATAATATCTACAATAATGAATAGTCAAGCTTTTCCATAAAAGAAGAATTCTGTTAGCTTAACTGTAGCAAATCTAATTATTATTGTTTCAAATGTCACAGATTGATTGCAAAACTTGCAATCCAACTGAATTTACATCGATTTTCAGTTCAACTGAACTTGCGAAGTAGTTCAAAATCTTTTCTTGATGCCACAAATTCGCTAGAATGCTTGAATGAAATGGAAATGTTATTTCAGTAACAGATGGGAGGGAGTATGCTTCTAAAATAAAAGAGATAACATCAAACAAGAAACTCTTAAATTTGAGACATTTTCCTGACATTGTATGTTTACACGAGAATATATTCACCTAAAGGGCGAAAGAAGTCGATCGTTTTATCTTAAAGGCTCACTTTTTTCGTTGCTGGAGTAAATACTCTATTGTAGATATACAAAAAAGTAATTGAAAACGAAGCAGAAGTGCACAGTAGAAAAAGACAAATGGTAAAATTACTAAATGGTAATCGTAATTTGCTGCAGTGTTATTTTTAACACGAACTGGGTAGTATAATAACTAAACCTTTAAAACTCATATTACACGAACGATATACCCGCCAAGTTTGTAGAAGTACTCATAAATTGTAGTAAAATTTACAAAACCCTGTGTTAAAAATGAATCAATCCGCCATAAAAACGGGATAATTACACGGTGAATAATTAACTATTACTCATTACCTTGTAAAATCTACTGTGTTAAATTACTTTTATGTAATGTAATAAGACACCGATATGTCTAACACTGCCAAGTGTGGATTATATACACACTGATGAGTGTGGATTCAGTGTTAAAATCAGTCGGATTTTTTAAACTGTGTGGAAAGAAATTAATAACAAGTTAAGTTAATAATAAGAAGTGTATAAATATTTACCCTTAAAGAAAAAGTTTCCTTAAACGAAAATTCTTTTCAATCTAAGGAATGTGTAAATGAGTTTTATAATTAATAAATATTGTATTCATTATATGTTCCCTGGCAGTCATGAAAAGGATAGTATCATGCTAAGCATAGTATCAAATTACGGAGTAAACTACTTCTTTGCATAATAATGTACGCAAAGCTGATTACTACAGTAATGCAATGCAGTTCTGACGCCCACTTGTTACGACCTTAACGACAATGCTTATTATAGCAATAACTTAGAATAATGTTATTGTCTTTGACATGATGAAAGTGATACTCCCTCTCATTATTTTGTTCATAATTTGGTGTCGGCTCAGGAATACCACCATGTTTACAACAAGGCACTGCAATTTCAAGAAACATCTCTATAATCTAAGATTGGTATAAAGCTCGGTATGCCGCGTCTGTGATAATGCAGGTGAGACTCGATGCACATTCTAGGTGAATGTGAAGGCTCGTATGAGGCTAACGCTCTTGGATAAACGATTATTGGAACATTGTGAGTTCAGCGAGAATACTGTTGGACTTTCTACAAAGAAGATAGATGTCCGTTGAATAGGTAATCAGTGGGATGCACAATAGATCTAGATGTGGCGGCAGTGCTTTGGAACTTGCCTTTGAGAAACCTTCCCACAGGAAGAAGAAGAAGATCATTCTAAACTGCCAAATTAATTTTTAATAATAATTATACTATCCATTCAATCAATTTGAACAACACGATTTCGTTCTCTTCCAGAGACTACATTTACGCAACCAACTGAGGTATATATTCTGTTGGTTAACCTAGAAAGTCGTAATTTACAAAAATAATTAGCAAGAGGAAATTTCATAATTACTTAGGTATTTATTTCTGATGTAATAATTGTTTTTCCAGTCGTCATCATCATACCTATTTTTATTATTATTATTTTTTTTTTTTAATGAAGGTGTGAACATGTCTTATACTTTAAGTATCAAGAATAACTCAGTATGGACTATATTTGAAATTAATATGGGTAAGTCTTTGTTCCTACACATAATAGTATTGGCGCCGACTAATTTAATAAAATAAACGGTATATATAATAACACAATTAATTATGTAAAACAGAAGCTTTTCCATAAAAGAATATGTAACATAATACGACAGTTTCATCATCATAACTGCGTACGATGCCTTGTCACAGATATTATGAAGACAATTTACTCTCTGAAACCGATGGAGAAAACTAAATTCCATTCGATTCCAAGCACCACCTGAATGTAATTTTTCTAACGGATTTTCATAATGACTATGATTACATAGATAATGGATCTGTTATAATATATTCCAATGAAAAAGCAAATAAAATAATGCTGTAAATAAAAAATTGGTTAACAAATTACTAGTAATGATTGCGGTGCTTTTGCCTTAGCCCCCACAAGAAATATGGATGAAGTTATAAATATCGACATTTTAGAGTTTTGCTCCTCTTCATGACGATGCAGCTAAAGGAAAGGATCTAGGATGGTATAGATCTAAAACTAAAGTCAATGAAAACGAATGTTCAACGAGTATTTAGTAAATTTTGCAATTTTATGTATGGACTATATTTAGGGACGTAGCTTAATAGTAACTAGGAAGAGTGGTTGAGAACAGCAGTCTTGTGGACAAGAACAACGGGACGTAGCTTGTGGAAAAATAGATATAATCCATCCAGTAATCCAGTCCTCTTGGTAATCTGGATCGGGAATGACCGGATCGATGGCTCAAAGTTTAGTATGAGAGACTAACTAACATCGGTTGATGTTTGGATGCCTAACTAGCTAATGAGGTTTCCCTCATTCCAAGAAAGGGTGACTAACGTAACTCGTTCTTGAGAGGCAATTGCGGCCTACTGAATAATAATATGCCGTCCCCTCTCACACACATTTCTTCGATTAGCCTGAGCTAATACTTGTAATTAGAGTGAGAAATCGAGATTGTTATTATAATAATTATCAATCTTCTTCATATGGAGAAAACCAGTGTCATCCTGTTGACTGCTATAAACTTTCCTTTTATTTTACTTTATAAAAATATTATCACTTCCCAAATTTTTAGCATCTATGTAACTGCAAAAGTTTTGTAGTTACACAGAAATGTGGGCACGACAACCTACAGTACAGCTTTAATATAGGCTTTCCCAACAAATAAAATGTGTGAACGTCTAAAATATATTTTCGTTGTCTCTTAGTAAAAATAAAGTGTAACTTTAATTTTAAGTTGATACATTTTTCGAGTAGAGTATTTTTGCTGTACTTTTCTTGTAATATGCATTAGACACTAGAACTCTCACTAACGAGATGTGTACCTTTTACACTCATTGGACTATAAATGGACGTGCCACTGAGACAGGACTTTTTCGATGTCAGCTTTTAACACTGCAGGACTATTCGTTTTTACAGCCACTGAAGTAGTAGCGATTTTATTTCTGCACCTAGATAGTGTTTGAATTCGTTTACATACGAAGGAAATACCGTGGCTGCCTGCATCCATCTTAAGTATGCAGCACGTAGACCAATCTTATATTCAAATAAGATTTTGGCAAGATGAATGATACTACGAGGTCTGTGTCACTTCCACTTGGATGTAGGTACTTAATTTTATGATACTGTGCCAAAAGCGCATATGATAGTTCTCATTTCTTTAAATGCAATTATTGTTACAATTTTTATTCCTACGCGTAAAATACCGGTTTGTTAGAAACAAGATAGAAGAAATACAGGATGGCGGCTAATTTATTTTCAGAAATACGGCGGAACAAATTCTAATCTTATAATATAATAGTTTCTTTACTAAAAATGATGTTCAATGAATTATCTGGATTAAAATCTAAACAAACGATGTGTTATATATTTCCTAACATTTATCAAACAGTAAATTAGACACCCAACAGGGGCACAATATCTAGGAAATACAAGAAACAAATAGCTTTAAATGTTATTTTATTGCTGGTATGAAAAACCATTTAATATAATAATTTTCCAGATATACTTTAACTGAGCTTTTAACTGAAGTTAAGAATATAACCAAGACCTCACCTACCTTACGATTTATTGGAAATCTCTGATCATTCACACAAAGATCTATAGCTTGATGGATGGATCGTGTGGTTTACAATTCACTATCGAACAACACTAGATGATTTATTACACACACTTTTTGTAATTGCTTTTTAATCCATCAATAAGGAATTTCTAATATTATATAAAAGTTTGACTTGACTTCAATCCAACCTTCTAGTAAAGTAATTCTAATCAAAATATATCCGCCGATTATAATTGGAAATTATCATTATATTTAATTTAAAATAGAAGTCTACAAAGTATCTGTAAATATGCATTCTAAATCAAAGAGTACCGATAATTAAGTTCATAGAGCTAACGTTTCTATTACCTAAAAATAATGGCGTTGGGATCCTGGCCACTGGATTTAACATACTCTCAAATGGGTGTGACCGAAATTTAAAAAAATATGTTGATTTCTAACAGAAATACAGCAAAGTTGTGATTTGAATTAATATAAACATTATTAATATATTAAGGATGACGACTATTCGATTGATGACATAATCTAATTTTAATTATGCTATATTTCTCTTAGAAATTAATACATTTTTTTAAATATCGGTCATACCCATTCAAGAGTATCCTAAATCCAGTGATGCAGTCAGATAATAAATAAAAAAAATTTTAACCTTTTTTTATGGATTTCTGACAAGGAAAAAATTCGAAGTAGGCCTTGAAATTTTAAGTTTTATTCTAAAATTTGGCACCAGAGTAGAATGATTGAAGCTCTGAAAATAACATTAGTAACTTGGAAACCGTTAGAGATACCGATTAGGTTAAATGGGGCAAAGCTGCATAATTTGGTATCCAATAATATGCCCTAAAAAATCAAGGATAACATAATTAGTTTTTGAGATATTTAAAAAATCGAAATTTTGGAAATCCGTTTTTGTAAAATTTGGGCTTGTTTGGAGAACAATTGAAATAAAAAGGACAGTTTCTTATAGCAACTTTTTAGGCTCTATCGAATGGCGTAAACAGTTTTGTTTCATCTCATCTAGAACCATCATCAACTTCATTTTGTGGTCATGATGTATCTACCATGTTTCAACATGTTTTGAACGTGGAAGACATAATCAAACTCATCTGCGTTTGTATTAACAAAAGGATAACGAAAGTAACAAATCATTAAAAACAAATAACAAAAATAAAGGAGAATTAACAAAAACAATAAATTAAAAAATAATAATGAACAGTTAAAGAAACAGTAAACAAACTATAGCATATGATACATCACCGAACTCACAAGGAAAAAATACGGTCTAATGACGTAAAAATTTCTATGGGACCATAAGGAATCCCATTTATTATTAGAAAAAAAAGCATTATTAGAAAAAATTACGAAACTTTAGTAAAAAACGTCATTCGATAGAGCGTGAAAAGGTGTTTTTTTTTATTTATCCTTTTGAAAGTCTCCTTTTTATTTCAATAGTTCTTCAAATAAGTCTACGGTTTTCAAGATACCTATGTTATTCCATCCAATCTGAAACACACTGTATAGGCAAAGTGCAGATTGGCGATTTTTTTGTTGGTAGATGTACGTAATCACAATAATTGTTGCACACGAACTAACGTTCTTAATACGTTTTCAATAGCGTATTTTCCACAAATTAAAATAATATGTACTAATTTAACGGACTGTTCTGCTCGTTAGCTTTTAAAATGTTCAGTTAATGTGGTTACGAGTAATTGCAATTATATAATAACAATAATAATGAACCTAAATTATCGCCAAAGCTGTGATTGCAAATTATTTGAAATTATTATCCAATAGTATGCATTGTAATGGAAAACCTATTTTGTTGACATTCTTAAATTGAAATTATTGTTCGTGACATAAAATGTCACTTATTTGTTTTGATTCAGTCAAGAACAAATAATGTTGCCTGCACCAAGGTCTTTCCCCACTTATTCAAACATATTTCTCTTTCAGTCTTCTCGTTGTAAATAAACAAATATTTTCATTGCATGGAAAATATTATAATCAACATTGTTTGAAGCATACCTACTTGGACGAAATAAATCATTTGTAAAAAATTATTGATTAAAATTTTTCAGACATATTATATATATACACTGTGGGCCAATTTATCTTGAACCCTTTTTTGATCGTTCATAACTTTTCTATTTATGAACCGATTTTGATAATTTTTTGATATATTTAGGAGCCATGTATTCTAAAGTGTTTGATGCATTAATAACTTTTAAAAAATGCAGGGACGGATTTATGAAATTTCACGTAAAGCGCGGACTTTTTACTCGTTGCAAACACTCGGTATAATATCAAAAATACATTGTGTCAAAAATATCCTCTATAAGCGAGATTATAAAACCACTATAAAATATTTTTCGTTTCACACAAGAAAATAGTTATTTGTTTAACTAGTACAAAAAATACACGTTTTCGGGACGAGGGAATGGGCTGCCGGACGACACGTAGCGAATTTTTTTTTCCAATCGCTTCTAATTAGCACCTCCAGTTTACCGATTCATCGGAATCACTATCTGTTTCTATTTTTCTATTTAATTAAAGTTGAATATATTATGTGACAAGCAATGTCAATGTCAAATTACTTTTCGGTACTGTACAACTGTACAATAATCTCTTTTTTGTACAGTTGCTATGATGATCTCAAACAGTCCCGATATGGCGCATTTTTTATACAAAATAATTTAATGTTATAGTGTCTTATTCGTATGGTTAAAAAAAAATAAATTATTGCAACATTTTTGACAAATTCTCATGCAATTATTTTCAAATTAGCTTTTTTTTAACAAAATTTGTTTAAAAGTTATTAATGAAACAACCACTTTAGAATACATAGCTCCTAAACATATCCAAAAATTGTCAAAATCGGTTCATACATAAAAAAGCTATGAACGATCAAAAAAGGGTTAAATTGGCCCACAGTGTATATTATAGAATATGCAGTAGCTGTATACGAAATTCATGCGACAATATCTCATTTAGGTACGACATTTATGATATAAAAAAATTACGATATTCAGTCATGTTCCAGGATCTTTTCAATTACCCTTTTAGAATAATCCTCGTATTTTTGTAAATTGATGAATGACAAATTTATGACTTGTCACTCTATGACTTGATACTATAATATAAGAGTACTTTTTTAAGACACATAGTAGTGACATCTAAGGTATAGTATTTTCATTTGTTTCTAAGATTTTCAACCGACACCGACATTTTCGAATGGACTGTCTGTTATTAACATGATTGAAAAGTGGATTTTTCTACCAAGCTACTAAATGTAATTTTTTTACTGAAGATGTTCCTCCAAAACATTCTATGTATATGTTGTATTTCAAACTGCAGCTAAGTTTTAGGGCTTCAGAGGATTCAATAGACTCCCAGACTATTAAGTTTCCATATAGCAGAAATACGTTAATATTTCCAATAATATTGCTTTATTACTTTATCGATAATGAGATAACCAATAACAGAATACTTATTGTGAAATAACTAGAAATTAAATATACAGAGTGAGTCACCTGAGACGCCTCAGTCCATTACTCCGATGCTTTAGAACATACTTATTTAAGTATGTTCTCGGAGCCATCACTCGCAGCCATCTTTTAAAATTATTTTAGATTATACAGGGTGATTCAGTGCAGACCGATGAACCAAACTTATATTTTTTATATGTACACCCTGTATTTTACAATCGCATTCGACGATTGCAAAATACAGCTTTCTTTTACTTGCAAAAAGATATATTATTTAAATTCGAATGTTTTTGACGTTGCCAAAGTACACAATAATTCGCTATATTTTGACCCCCGTTAACTTTTTTGTATACAGAATTATAAAAAAATGTGATATATAAGAGTGCGACTATTTTTTATGAAGTTTTAGAAAATGATAGTAGAAAAACAAGTGAAGTCAAAACATAATGGCAGCAGATGTTAACTTTGTTAAGTTAAATGGAACACCCTATATATTTTTGCATATTTGGATAAAACGTTGTCTTACGTATACCTACTATCTTTAATAATAACAGAGATATGACCAAAAAAGTGCACGATAAGAGCGATGTGTTAGAGAAAGGCTGTCCCTAGCAACGAATCGATATTCTCTTTCTAGCACATCGCTCTTATCGCTGATTTTTTTAGTGCGCGCAACTGCAAAATGTGTTTTTTCAAGACAACTTGGCAACGCCGCATCGGAATTTCAAAAATAAAATATCATTTTGCAGGTACAAGAAAGGCGAATCGGATACTATTGAAATATAGGGAGTTCCATTTAAAAAATTATAAGTTTGGTTTACCGCTCTGTACTGAGTCACCCTGTATGATCCAAATTAATTATAAAAGAGGGCTCCGAATTGTGTACGTAATGCCCTAAAATAAAAAATGTATATTCTATAGCAACTGAGTTGTGGACCGAGGCATCTTTGGTGACTCACTCTGTATGTGTATATCTCGTAGTTTCATACAAAATCGCTGGTAATGCGAATTAGCAACATTACATTTATTTAGTAAATCAGAAAACTTCAAATATGCTGACGAAATTAGATTTTTCGAAAATATAATTATAGGTTCTCTAATTTATTAAAAATTTGTAACCCATAATGTAAGACTGTTTGTTCTCGAAAACCCCAGAACTTTACATGAAGCGTCAGCAAAATTTGTTTTACTTTTTTATTTTATATAATATCTTGTTTCTTTTCTAAGAAGAAAATTGTATTGTATCAATATATTAAAGTAGGACATAATACCTAAAAGCGAGCAAGAAATATTTTAGGTTTATTACAATACAAATGCCTGTTCTAGCAAGTGCCTGCATTATAAACATAAAGCTTTTGTTTGGTTGACCTACACCATCCTGTAAGCTCTGCTGCGGCATAATCACACAGTGCCTTGGCTACATTGCTAAAATTAACAAACTTAATGTAGGCCAGGCAAGGACGCTTAAGTCCTCTGTAGTCCTGTGAGCGCTCGAGAAAGGCTTATATTAGTTTTCATCAAAGATCCCTCCTATCTACTATCAATTTTTCACTTGGTAAACAAAACTTGCAACAAGGACGTCTAATCTCCTTCTAAAACTATGTTAGCAAACTCACAGTACAGTAATGGTGAATTAATTGCTCACATCTCTCCTAACAGGTATCCCGCGCGACGACTCAATGCTAAGTTATTGACAACGGAAACGGTTTTTCGTGTCAAGTGTTTATTGTCTTCAATAAGTGATTAACAATGGTTTATACCATATCGGATAAGGTGGATAAGGTCCTTGACCTGTAAGTATAATTGATTTTTTTATGATAATAGATCAAAGTGGGTTTGTCAATCACTTATAATTAATACTAATAAAATAATAAAAAACATTGAAACATTATAGACATTTTTGTTAAATTTCATATTCTTTAAAGGAAATGTTTGCATGAAAATTTTTTGAAACATGAAATATTATTTGTTAAATTACTTCCAAATATAGTTTGTGTAATTATTTGTATAATTATTTGTCTAATGTCATGTTAGATCAGTTGTTAAAATACTACAATTTTCTGGCCATGCGCTCTCCCATTAATATAGTATTTGTTATCTTGAAATTTCTGAAACAAAAAAGTTCCTTTACCACTTTTTTGTTGCTATTGTTCCTCTTACAGAGGTATAATCACCAAATTTGCTCATGAATTGATGAGCAAATTTTATGAAAACATATAAAAAAGAGGAAATATTTTACTATCCTTTTCATTTTTGCCATGTTGAAGACAATTCTTGATTTTAATGTTTATATGTAAACTGTGTTGTGAGCTCTACCATGTTCAGTTCAACTACCAACTACCATACTTAAAGGTGTCGCTAACTGCAGACCGGTTTCGATCTTATTAGATCTCTTTAGTGCGGCATAGTCTATTATAAATAAGTTTAGTAATGTAATAACTGGATTTTCTCTAATACCTACTAATAATAAATAATTTAACTTGGTATTTCTAGGTTCAATATCCTTTACTGAATATTAAGTGTCTATTTATACACTCCATTTTATATTTAACTATTCCTTACTTTTACTACGAGAAGCTTGAATGAAATGTTATGTTAAAATTAATATAGATTGTGCAAGCAAACAATAAACAAGTATTAATTTAATGAAAACTATAATGTGCCATTCTTTAGTGGGGGACAATATTACGATTTGAATTTATGCCATTTTTAATTTTCATGTAAATAATATGAATCATATAAATACTTACTAATCATATAAATAATAACTAAAATAATTAATATAATATTCTTTAATTAATGAATATTATAATATCTGCCTTTGTTTAAGATTACAGAGCAGAGCTGGTATTAATGAGGTTACCTATCTATCTTATCTAGCTTACCCATCTTAGGCCTTCAGCTGCCATCTTGATCTGGCCGACCTCCATAGCATTTATTTGTTTGAAACACACATATTATTATTACTATTATTATTAATAAATATAAGTGGTTAATCAGTACTGGAAAATTTATTAATAACACTGATTTTCAATAATAAATTAACTGATTTTTTAAATAATTATTATTGGATTGATTGATCCAGTACTTGCACTTTCTGTCATTACGTGGCTTGAAATATATTTAATACTAGATTGTCTTTATTTGGTGACAAATGAATACGGGAGCAAGCTCTCCAGGACCTGGGGCCCTTGGGCTGCAGCCCGAATCGGCCTTGTGGGTAACCCGACCCTAAAGTCAGTGTTAGCTAGGCTCTAAAGATTACGTTATTTTCTTCATTTAATCATTATCTTTAAGTTCAGACCTGTCGTGGACTCATGTTGATAGGAACTTTTTATCTTGTTTTTAAGTGAGGAATCTCCCCACAAGCTATGGCACATGTTTTTCGCAACACCTTGTATGCAGGGTGTTCGAAAATCATACACATTCGGTGGGTGATACTACAAGAAAGATTAATGTGGAAAGTTCTTGTAACAATTAAAAGCCTATAAGGCTTTAAAGTTAGATTTTTTAAAATTATTGGTTTTTTATATTCTATAATGTTCTTTTATGTAATTGTTCTAAATTTGAGATTCACCTCCATTTGCCAAATGGTTGAAATTACCTTTGCAAATAAATTAAGGACCTATAACTTTTTTATTTTTTGCTTTTTTACAAATATGATTCCATAAAAAGAAAGAGCAAACGGAAACATTAAAAAAAGATGTACTTTTTGCAACTCTCTAAAATGAGCAGTTTTAGAGAAAACTGCCTTGAAAAACTATCCTGCACTGTATCAAAAACAACTCATTTTAACTATTTTAGAGATTTTAACAAAGCAAGCCATGGAAACAAATGCTATGTTTCTATAGAAACCAAGACACCTACATGTAAATAATTTTGAGACATTTAATTTTATGTGAAAAATTGTTTTTAAAAATCTAACTTTTGGTCCCTAACTTCAAAGTTAGATTTTTGAGTTATTTCCAAATTATTATATTTATGAGTAATTATTATTTTTAAGTTTTCGAAAAACTGTTATAGGAATTTGGGACATTATTTTTTCTTGTAGAATCAACTCCAATTTTTTGTGCATAATTTATGGACTCCCTGTATGTATATTTTATTTCTCTTATTTTAAAATCAGGTCGATCTCGTTTTAAAATATAAGTTTCAAAAGTTATATAGATAGCTACTGATATAAATGAGGTTCCGCTTCTGTTAAGTCAAGTTTTATATTGTAGGTACTTTTGTCAAACGAGACCAAGATTTCAGACAAATCTGAGGTCAATTACCTGCCTTATTTTCTGTCTTGGAAAGAGAAATATAAGTTACTCAGTGCCTAACATTTGTATTACATACTTCATAGAAGTATGTAATTTCTGTGTTTTCTTTGGTAATAATTGCTCCCAATAAAAAATATGTTGAATAATTATTTATTTAGGCTAGAAACAATGTAGTGCTGCAGAAATGAATGTAAACTTAGGTTAAAAAATGTTAAGTTTTAATGTTATAGAAAAGAATAGAGAATGCAGTTTATAGTGCCAAACCCTGTGAAATACTTCTTAATTTGAAGAAATATTTATCAAAGAAAATTTTGGTTTGGTGTTATACAGTGTGTCTAAGAAACCTCAAACCTAATATTGTACAGGGTGATCCATTCGTCTGGGATTCCGTTATTTCTCCACTATTACCAAGTTTAGAAAAAAATATCTAATACAAAAGTTTTCAGAAATAATAAGGGCTACAATTTAAAATTAGTTACAGATATACAGGGTGTTCACATCCTTCCAAACCTATAAAAATTTTCCTATTTTAAATGGAACACCCTGTATATTATTAGCTCATTGGATTCCTCATCGCAAGTGCTTTCAGTTCATATAACAGTTGTTATAGCTAAACTTTATAGTTTCGAAGATATTTAATATTTTGTGTAAAAAATGACAAATGCAGACTTTGGCGAAAATAACAGTATCTTCCTTAGTTTTTACATTTCGATAATAAATATTGGTATTCGTTTAGTATAAGCCATGGCGAATATTTTGCTGTATATAAATGTTTTATAAATTATACAGGGTGTTAATAATCTCGTAGCAAAGTTGGAAAACTGTAAGGGTCAATATCTCGTTTATTTTAAATGGAACACCCTGTATATTTTTAATGGATCAGATTCAGAATTGAGAACTCTATCGATCCATATTAGTATGTTATATACCCAAAGATAATAGTTTTCGAGTTATTTTGAAATTTAAAATATTTTACTCTTTGGTTACAAGTAAACATAAATTATGAGCCTAGATGCCTTGGAAAACAAAATTTATCAAGTGAATTTAAATCATAATTAAAATCATTATTTAAATCAAACTCTTGTAATATTTTTTTTATTCAAATAAATAACTAACGTAACATGATATTTTTAAAAGTTATCAGTACAATGTAATAAAAATAAATTTTTGATTTTTTTAATATATATGAGATTTTGCTCAACCCTTCTAAAGATTAACGTATACGCTTAGACAATAACAGTCTCGTTAAATTTTATTTTATTTCATTTCAAACAGGCCACCCTCTTGCTGAATGCACAGTTCAAGTCTTGTTCGAAATGAAACTTGCACATTTCTTAGGATATCTGGTGTAATGTTTCGGAAGCAATGTCTAATTCTTTCTTTCATATCGTCCGCTGTCAGAGACATGCTGTATACTCTATCTTTGACGTATCCCCATAGAAAAAATCCAGATATGTAAGGTCTAGGGAACGCGCAGGCCAATTTACTGGACCCCCTCGACCAATCCATCTATTTGGAAAATGTCCGTTCAAAAAATTCCTTACATTAACGCTATAGGGCGCGGGGGGACCATCCTGCTGAAGCCATAGTCTAAGATATTTAAGGGAATATCATCCAATAGATAGACATTTCAAAAGGTAATTTTGTAAAAAATCTAAATATGTCTCTCTTGTAAGTGGATTTTCAAAAAAATATGGACCTTTTATGTGCTCTCCTAAAATTGCTCCCCAACAATTTATACTCTCAAAAAATTTGGTTGTTTTGTTGAATAAAAATGAAAATTGCAACGATTCACATTTCCATTTTTATGAAACGTTGCTTCGTCGCTGAACATTACAAAATTTAGAAATATTTCTTCATTGTTTATTATTTCCAACATCTGTTCGCAAAATTGTAGTCGTTTTTCAAAGTAATTTGGACGTAGAGCTTGATGTAATTTAATCTTGTAGGGATGAAATTTGTTATCCTTTAAACACTTACTAACTTGTGTTTGACTAATGTCTAGGCTCATAATTTATGTTTACTTGTAACCAAAGAGTAAAATATTTTAAATTTCAAAATAACTCGAAAACTATTATCTTTGGGTATATAACATACTAATATGGATCGATAGAGTTTTCAATTCTGAATCTGGTCAATTAAAAATATACAGGGTGTTCCATTTAAAATAAACGAGATATTGGCCCTTCAGTTTTCCTATTTTGCTACGAGATTATTAACACCCTGTATAATTTATAAAACATTTATATACAGCAAAATATTCGCCATGGCTTATACTAAACGAATACCAATATTTATTATCGAAATGTAAAAACTAAGGAAGATACTGTTATTTTCACCAAAGTCTGCATTTGTCATTTTTTACACAAAATATTATATATCTTCGAAACTATAAAGTTTAGCTATAACAAATGTTATATGGACTGAAAGCACTTGCGATGAGGAATCGAATGAGTTAATAATATACAGGGTGTTCCATTTAAAATAAGAAAATTTTTATAGGTTTTGAAGGATGCGAACACCCTGTATATCTGTAACTAATTTTACATTGTAGCCCATATTATTTCTGAAAACTTTTGTATTAGATATTTTTTTCTAAAGTTGATAATAGTGGAGAAATAAAGGAATCCCAGACGAATGGGTCACCCTGTACATAGAAATGTGATGTACAATGAAATACAAATTCGTTCTTTGAAGTATTATTTTATTGAAACCAAAAATATACAAATTTATATCTGCATTTTATGGGACTCTAATGAAACTTTGATTCATCCAATCTTTGTTGCAAACTAAGGCAAAAGTATGTTTGTATGCGGGGACCAAATGAAATTCATGACGGTCTTAGAAAATTCCAATTTTTCCACAGTATCTCGTACTCGTAGGGTTATGATTTTCACACACAACCATCTACTGTTGGAAACACAAACGACAGCTGACGCTTAAAACTATAGCAAGTAGTGGCGTATAAAGATTGTGTCTCTTTTGTTTATGAGAGGCAATTTAAAAACACGCGTTCTAATATAGAGTGACACACTGTCGTAGCCATTTTATACAGAAAGTAAATAAAATCGAAATCATATCACATACTTTCTCTAATACTATGATTTTAGTAACTTTAAGTTAGCGGGTAAAACTTCCTACAAAAATTAAGTGAAAAATATGAATATATCACAAAGTTTTAAGGGTCCATTCTCTGTAGATTTGACAGGCATGAATGCGGGGTCGAATTGAGAGGATGGGTAGCCGATGGGTGAAGACTTACATATTTCCACTATCGAATTATCGAAACATTGGTATATTGGGTATTCATGGGTAGACGTGGATAAGTTGTGCTCCGTTAAAAGTGAATTTTAATTGGTACAGATAGCTTTAAAAAATCTGCTTTTCACTATCAGTGTATATCATAACTATTGCAAGTATATGAGTGAATTTGTACCTAATATTGTAGCTTGAAACTTATTTAATTAATTAAGTCTTTTAATATTAAAAGTTGGAGTATCGTAGTATAGCCGTATCACCTTGATAAAATAGTGAGCATGGCTTCTACTAGAAATAAAGGCAAGACGCCATCAGAATCTACTACCGAAGATATAATTCACAAAGTATGTATGGAATTTGCTGAGAGGATAGAAAAGTCTATGGAAAATAAGTTTTCTGGTATTTATGAAAAATTTAATGAACTCAATAAATCGTTTTCGCAGATAAATAACTGCATAAAATCCAATGAAAAAAACATTGCTTTATTACATGAAAGGGTGGATGTTTTGGAGCAATCCAGCAAACAGAATATATTAAGAATTAATGGGCTGGCAGAGGAGCTGGACGGCGAACTTGTTGTCAATAATGTATTGAATCTTTTTTCCGCGACATTGGGTATTGCCTGTACTGCTGAAGATTTTAATAGTGTTTACCGTATCGGCAACTCTAATGGAAACAGAAACTCACCGCGCACTGTGCTTGCTAGTTTTGTAAGTCACTCAAGACGCTCTGAAGTCCTTAAAGTGAAAAAGTTGTTAAAAAATATGAACATATCCATTTTCGAAGACCTCACCAAATCACGTTTTAACTTACTCAAAACTGCAAAGAAGAAATTGGGGCCAAAAAAGGCGTGGTCAACTAATGGAAACATTTTTGTTTGGAATGAAAATGAAAAGAAGCGTTGCAGAGTGTCGTCAGAAGAAGATCTGAACCTTTATTGAAGTGGTAGTGCTATAATACCTTTTAACTTGGTGTACTTATTTGAATTCACTGTTTACTCTCTTTTTATATTGATATTTTCTTTGTGAAGTGAGAATTTTTTGTCACTGATAGCTATCTTTAATTTTTTATATGGTTATTTATTGATTTCCTATTTAAGTATTTAAAAATAATATTATTCCTACTAATTTAGCAATAAATTGTAATGGATGGTTCATTTAATTTACGTATTAGTGTGCACATTATTTCACTTTGAATATAGGATACAAACGCAAGTATATTTACAATTTTTGGTTTTGAATATGCTCATTGATCTGCTGTAGTTACAAATTTTATGCTACAATGTTTCGCTGAGTTTAACTAAGTAGGTATATAAAAAAACTGTATAACTGTAAAACTGTATAATAATTTCTTCTGTACGAGGCTGTATTAACTTAGTTAAGGAGACCTCTTAGACACGAAATATGATTATTTTTGTTATGCAACATAAGAACACAAACTTAAATTTTTCACATTTTAATATCGGATCCATTTTTACTGGTTTTGATTTGTTTTCGGAATTTGTTTTAGGAAACTCTTTGGATATAGTTGGAGTTTCAGAAACTTGGTTGAATACATCCTTCCCGGATTATGGTGTAAAAATTTGTGGGTATAACTTAGTACGTAATGACCGCTGTAGCAGAGGTGGAGGCGTGGCTTTCTATATAAAAAATAATATCAAATTCAAGGTACTGGATGTTCCTAATTTCGTTGATAGTCCTTTAGAAAGTATTTGGATCTCGGTGAAGATATCTGGTAAGAGGTTTTGTTTGGGTACTCTGTATAGACCACCTTCCACAAATCTTCCTGTTGGTTTAGAGCACTTAGAAAATGTTTTAGTTAATTTTATTCCCGAGTATGATTATGTTATAGTTGGTGGTGACTTAAACGTTAATTATTTGGATAGAAATAGTATAAACTTCCGTAAACTTGATTGTTTATTAAAAAAATTTGATTTTAAGCAGATAATTACTCAATATACACACAAAACACGTAACTCTCAATCGTTAATTGACTTGTTAATTGTTTCTGATTCTAACATAGTTAATGATACTCATGTTATTGATATGGAACCAATTTCTCACCACTCTATTGTCAAATGTGACTTAAAAGTGCAAAAAACTAAACAGGAATGTAAGTTTGTAACATATAGAGATTTTTCAAATTTCGATTATGAAGCGTTTATTAATGATCTTAAACTGATGAGTTGGGAGACTTTACATTTACTTGATTCTGTGGACGAGATGTTGGAATTTTGGAACTCCAATATATTGCTAGTTTTTGACACACATGCTCCGCAAAAAACTGTAAGAGTTACCAAAAAGCCTGCGCCCTGGCTTACGCCTAATCTTAAATTAATGATTAAACTAAAAAACGAGGCATATAATAAATTTAAAAAACACAAAACTGAATCCTGTAATAATTATTATAAATCTTTACGGAATTTAGTCAACCGTTCAGTTAAGGCAGAAAAAAGGGCGTTTTTGCAATATAAATTTAAAAGCGATCCAAAAGCATTTTGGAGAACATTGAAATATCTTAATGTCACCGAGAGCAGAAATAATACTACTGATGTCGATCCCCAATCATTTAATGACTTTCTATCCAATGAAATACCTCAACCTAGACATGGCAGCGATTATAATGCAATCTTGCGGAAGTACGATGAGACAGCCCCCTTTTTAAAAAAAATTAATTATTTTAAGTTGGTTACCTCAGAAAAAGTAGGAAAAATAATCAATAAAATTACTACACAGGCAAAGGGTTCAGATGGAATTAATAAAAAAATGTTAATGTACATATTTCCTTGTCTAATTGATCATTTTACTTTTATATTGAATAAATGTCTCTCAACAGGTGCCTTTCCTGTGGTCTGGAAAGATTCTAATGTTATACCAGTTCCAAAAAAGACAAACCCAACAGCTATGTCAGATTATCGACCAATTAGTATTCTGCCAGCAATGTCGAAGGTATTAGAAACAATTGTGCGGGAACAACTGAATGATCATTTAATTAAAAATCAAATCATTCCATCAGTTCAGTCGGGATTTAGAGAAATGCATAGCACTACCACAGCCTTACTTCAGGTAACAGATGATATATTTCGGGCAAATGATAAAAGTTTGTGTACTTCTTTAATACTACTTGATTTTAGTAAAGCCTTCGATACCTTAGATCATAACATTTTGTTAAATAAATTACACTTCTTCGGTATTGGTGAACTCGCGTATTTATTCTTTATCAACTATTTGGCAAATCGCAGGCAAAGAGTTGTCTCACACAGTAAGACTTCTTTTTTCCATAATATCAAGCAAGGTGTTCCTCAAGGGAGTATACTTGGTCCTATTCTTTTTTCTATTTATACAGCGGATTGCTACTCTTGTTTAAAATATTGCAGTATTCATCAGTACGCAGATGATACCCAACTGTATTTTTCTTTTCACCCAGATAAATATGCTGCTGCTGCCGATTTCATTAACTTAGATTTGGAAGCTATAGTTAATTTTGCTAATGCCCATAAATTGATTTTAAATGAATCTAAAACTCAGTTTCTCATTTTCGGGAAAAATAGGCTGAATTTTTTAGAAAATCCACAAAATTTTGTTGTAAAAATAAACGACCTAGTACTAAAGCCAGTTAGTGGATGCAAAAACCTGGGACTTTTCATAGACACTGATCTTAGATTCACTTCTCATGTAAATATGTTGGTTCAAAAGTCATTTCACAAACTTAAAATTTTGTATATGCAAAGAGAATTTTTAAACACTGAGACAAAATTACTTCTCTGTGACTCACTTATTTTGTCACATCTCGCATATTGCGATGTGATATATTGGCCTGCAATGCGCGTAAAAGATAAGAACACCCTTCAAAAAATACAAAATAATTGCTTACGGTATTCCCTTAATTTGCGTAAATTTGATCATATATCTGCAGTGTTTCCGCGTACAGGTTGGCTAAAACTACAGGAAAGATATACATTTCATCTGTTATGCTTAATTTATAAAATAAGTAATGTAAAGTTGCCCACTTATCTTTATAATAAACTAATAAAAACTAGTGATATTCATGAATGCCCAACGCGTAACCGGGATCTGTACAGTGTGCCTAAACATTCTACGACCGAATTTGAGAGAGGCTTCACCTACAATGCTACAAAATTATATAATGCCATACCCACAAATATTAAATCTACTTCCACAATTCTGTCATTCCGAAAACAAATTAAGAACTACTTACTTGACCGTCAGAATCGTTAGTATTCATGTCATTATATTTCAATGTGCATTTGTTTTTTGTGTTCAAATCCTTGTTTACTATATCTACCTACTCTATATGTATTTTTGCTAGGTTGGTTACATGGAAGAGCGGCTTCAGCCGAATGGCGCCAACCAATGTTTTATAAATATGTTTAAATTGTGAATTTTGCTAAAGAAAAATAAAGACATTTTTATTATTATTATTATTATTAATTATTAAGATTTCGGAGGTGCACGTAAAGCCGATGTAAAAAGGCACATGGAAATAAAATTAGCCCTCATTGCAAGGGTACCGAATTTGTCTTATAATTGCAACAAAATTTCTTTTTAGTGTTATAAATTATATATCAACGGAAAGATCAAAAGATAAACTAGATCCCTATAGTAGCAAATTTTTGTTTAATACATGTATTTTAGAGAAAATAATTTTTGAAAATACGCTATTTTAGTACAAGATTGTTTGCCTGGAATTTTAAAAATAAAAAGAAATACCAAAAATTACTACTATAGGGACTTAGATTAAAGTCTTATCTTTCAATACTTTTTTACTAAAAGTCGCTATCTTTTATAGTTTTTTTATAATTAGACACGAGACGAACGCCGATTTAGGGCTTATTTCGGCCTAGTGAATGGACTCTTAAGTCAAAACACGAACAATAGCTATAAAAATATAATGTAGTGTTTATTTACTTTATGATAATCTGTAAAAATGAATTGCAACAGTCTAGGATATACTATTAATTTATCTGTAATCTGTTGCTTTAAAGATTAAACTAATCCGTTTTATTTCCCATTAGAGAAGAAAGGCTTTGGTGTGATAGGGTATCATTAAGCTTGATATTATTTGCTTTTCCCAAATAAAAGTTTTTATTATTGTAATTCAGCCACAATTTCGTATTTCAAGTTACATCCCGACGTAGTTTCAAGGCTTATGAAGACAAGGGATAATAAAAGTATACAACCTTTTACATACATTAACTGATGAAAATATTCCTTTCTGAAAACTGCGTATTACCCTCGTATATACATTTTTATATACAAAGGTATTACTTTGGACCCGGTGATAACCGGTTTTGTTATACTAACAAAAATTTTATGATAACCAAACATTAAGAGAATATTTGTTCCAATTAATAATGCAATATACTCAAAATACCTAAATATTACTGTAAATTATACGTAAAATAATTCAAAATTCATATACACTGAGAAAAGCAGTTGTTGCGAGAAATAAAATTTCTTACATCAATTTAATTGTTTATTTGACCAATTACATAATTAATTGGTGTTATTATGGCATTTCTTTCAATGTCAATATTAAATATTACCAAATACGTTTAATTGTCAAGGAGAAAAAATATTTATTCTGCCCAAATAATTGTTTAGTTTCCGCAAACGAATTTATTTGGCTAGAAAATAGTAAAAGTATCTCATAGGAAATGGGAAAATTCATTTATATTTTTTAATATAATTATTCAAATGACCTGTGATAATTGTGGAAAATGCATACGCATATAAGACATATGGACCATTTAGAGGTGGACCTAGAGGAAAAGGGCGGTTTCAGAACAACTTCAGGGGTGTAAATAAAAAAAGCAAAGTTATAAAGAAAAATAGACCATCAAGAAGAATATAGATCTAACTAAGTTGTGGGTTATTACTCAAATATTTTGTATGTGATATCTCTTAAATATATATTCATATAAATACACCTAAGTAAAGTATTATAATATGAATTATTATATAATTATAAGAGTAATTACACCTGGCGCTTGTGTAAGTACTTGTAATAAAAAGAAATATATTTTGGAAATAGCCCTTATATCACTTAAAAGTACCTATTTATTTTGTTAGCCTACCTGGCTAAGTTAAGATAAAAAAGTTTTAAATGAATATAGCAGTCTCGTGGAAAGGAAAAAGTGCAATCTATTTTCAATTTAAGCTTTCGAAGCTTTCAATAAATATGTTTGCATTGTATGTCCATAATGAATGAACGAGTAAAAGTAAACAATAGCTAATTATAATATTTGCTGCTATTGATATACTCAAAATATGCATGTCGAAAATATCCAGAAGATAAACATGTTATAATATTTTCACTTGTCTGCGCTATAATTATTATGATAATCCTTTAATACTACATATTTTCCGGTACAGTAGTTACAGGCACATGATGCATCATATTTACTTTTATAATATTAATAATCCCACAGATATTGTGGTTTATAACCTAATATAATTTATTTGCGAAAAAACAAAAACGATGCGCCAAAATATGAAGTAAATCAGGAAGAGGTACCGCAGAGTAGTTATTTTGTTTTTATTAAAAAAATGGGCGTGGGTGTTATTTATAGTGCCCCGTTGAGCAACCTATGGTTATAGATTATGGGACTAATATAATAGTTTATGTTAGGTTAGGTACAAAAGTGAGTGATCCGAAAACCAGATCCTCCACCGCGACCATGTGGTCTATTGTGGCTCACACCTACTTATATTTAACCCAACAGGCCCAGCCTCTTAATGAAGCTGATCACCTTATTGGGTGAGAACTTATTCAGATCCTCTGGCAGAAGTTGTCCTTTGCCAAATAGTGAGTATCTGATCCTTTCCCCAGCAGGGCAGGTGCATAATATATGTTCTGCCGTTTCATCATCTTCTAAGCACAAGCGGCACTCAGCATCTTCTGCTAGACCGAATTTGTCCAGATTATATTTTAAACGGCAGTGACCAGTATAAAGGTCAATTAAAGGTCGTAGGTATAACCTGCTTAACTCAAGTTTTTTAGTTCTTGTTTTCGAAGGGTTTATTATGAACGCTTTCGAATAAACTAATCTTGGTAGTTCTTGCCCCTCCTCAGCCCAGGGCAAGAGAGTTGCTTTGGCAGTACTCGAAGATCTGCCAAGCATGGGTTTTGGTCCGACAAATTCAGAAGTTAATATAATAGCTCGTCTATTTATTAACAAAAATTTTTGCAAAGTATGTAATATATTATTTAAATTAGTTAACCTTTTTTTATTTAATAAATATCCAGCCTTTACTCTATAGTCTATACAATTTTTTTATGCCCGACATCGATAACTGTGACCGAGATTTATAGTGAACAAATAGCGTCTCCTATAAGCAAAGGAATAAAATTTGTATTTCTATAAAAATTATAATGAGCCTTATAAATATTTTTAATTATCTTGCAATAATTATTATAATTATATTTGCATTAACTATGTTCAAAAATTTCCAACATGTAACGTCAATAAATTCTTACATCTAGGTTAACGTTGCTAAATAATTATTTTAATAAGGTAAATCAACGACGTATTACTCAATACCGTCAATTTGATTTTAATAGAATGTAATAAATTGCATTGAAATTCGAACGGTGTATACTTGGCCGAAGTAGAAGAAGGTCATCATAAAAAATTACCATGTTCACATAGAAATATACTTGTACTCCAGCAGTAAAGCAAAATATGCAAATTAAAAATCCACTGTGTTTACAAGTTTTATTTAATATCACCTGAAGGCATATCTCAAAATTTGTAAAACTATTTCACCCTTGTTTTTGTCAATTTGGTGCCTTATAGATCACAATACTCTAACAATACCTTTATTAAATAAAAATTCAAGATGGCGCACGCGAAAAGTCAAAATGTCAGCGCCAATATGACGATAATTATAAATATACAGAGTATGTCACGACGTGCTGACTCGATCTGTATACGAAGGACCCATAGAGGTAGACTTTGAAAATTTGCATAGGGAGGTAATAGATGGCGCCGACTTTTTTAAAAATATTTGTGGCTTCCTGTCACTTCCGGTTATATTGGAAATCGATGCTTACTCACTTATTAAGTGGATTACTGCATTTTTGCATTTTTTAATTAATTGACAAGTTTAAGGGTCGTTTTATTCAAGATCAAAGTTCTACCCCTATTGGTTCTCCATATACAAATCGATTCAGCTCGCACAATATACCCTGTATAATAAAAGCTGAAGGTGATTTAATATCTGGTGTATATGATTTTCTATGATATTCAAGAGTTGGACGAGTACTCTATATAGAATCTCTCTTCATCAGTAAAATGAAGAAATAAATAGGTTGAGTAATTTAAAAATTACAGGTTTTGTGAGGATGTGGACAAGGATCGGACTAGGATGGGATCGGACAAGGATGTGTCACAAACTTGTGACACGTCCTAGTCACTTTGATTTGAGTGTGAGTTTGCATCAGCTCAGTTTGAGCTAACTCGGGTTTGTCATACTCAAAATACTCAAATATGTGATACTACTGTGGAATGCAATGTTTTCTGTCTGTATATAAGTATATATAATTTAAATGCACTAACCATAAAAATGAATATGCAAAGCTAATAAAGAAATGATATTTATTATAACATTTACATTCATATTAATGGTAAGATCATTAAGCAAAGATTTAGTACAGAACATATAATAAATTTTACCTACCCATTATACAGGAATGCACTTTTTATAAGTGTTGATGATATCATATTTTTTATTTGACATCCTGTTTGGTATCTACCCATTATCCTTTTAAGAGGTTATGAGAGTAATATAGTGAAAAATCCATAAATTATTTTCATGGAAGGCTGAAGATATGGCATATTGTGGTGTCCATAATACCGATACGGCTTATTTTACTACTCAGCATCCATTTCTAATTATCTAGTACCCTTGACATAGTTAAAAGATCCATATTTTCTAAATGAGAGAAATTTTATTCCTTAACACTATTTTTTATTTTAAAATAGATAGATAGGTATTTAATACTTTATCATATTTAAAATAATTACCTAGTATTAAAAAATATACTAGGCGGAATATATAAAATATAGCAGAAAAGACTTTAGGTTACTTCCGGATATCAAATATCATTTAATTAGAAGAGAATTTAGTATGTAGAATGGTAGTTTCCTTCATTTTTCCGTATTTCCTTTAAAACAATATATCTCTTGTATACCTAAGTTACAGGTAACGAAAAGTTTCATATTCTAGGACCACTCAGGTGATGCGTTCTTTTGTTGAAATATAGTCTCATGGACACCTATTTATTCGAATCTTGTTCTATTTCCTGGTATATAATCCTTTTTCCTAGTTTCTTTAAATTAATAAGGATTTCCAGGTTCCCCTTATTCTTGTACTAATGGGTAGTTAAAGTTATAACATCGTAAGTCGTTCCTGGGCGCACTCGCGGCCAACAAGATAATGATTTGCTGCTCTCTCTTTCACATAAGTCTCTGACTTCTATTCATTATTAATCATATTCTAATGATTCACTTCTGATGATCCGGGATCATCTTGATGATGATCCTGGATCATCGATCATCATCAAGATGAACCGGAGAAAGGCAGGGATAAAGATATTATTTATATTTCCCAGTTATTGACTCTACTGACTCATTAACGTCTGTAGTACTGTAATAAAGGTTTATTGACTTTACAATGATATAATATAAAGTTTTCAGTTAGTGTTTCAGTTTTTTTGGGAGAAACCCAGGGATTCATCTAAACATTCTTTATGGTGAATACGAAAATCGGTAATAGTCAAAACTAAGTCTACGTAAAAAAAGAGAAAGAAAATTTTTTAATTAGTGATAAAGCATAACACATTTCAATATTTTTATTATTTCTAACCAAACAGAATAAGTATGAAGAAATACAAAAACAAATATAAAGTATTTTTTTTTGTAGTAAGTATTTGTAGTAGCTGATTTTCAATTTGGGAAATACACTGGCTCAAGCTAGTAATATTTCAAATCAAACTGGCCAAAATTTACAAAATGTATATATTATATTTTTCACACACTGTATGAAAAATTTTAATAAATAATGCTATTATATCACACAATGTGTCAGGGATGTAGGTGTATTCATATTATTTATAATAACAAGCAATAAAATCTCATAACCTTTCCAGTTACTTCCTGTAATAGTCTTTATTATTAAAAAAGGACATTAATATATTTTGTTGCTATCTTCAGGGTCACTCTTCAATGGACCAAAACCAATTATTCAATACCAATACCAATACATAGGCAGATAATATACTGAGTATATTGTGGTTATTTTAGAGACCGCCATCTAAGAATCACACTACGAAGTGCAAATTATTGGGATTCTTATTGACTGCTCCGCGAAAGTTATGTTTCCTAGATTTGTATAGGACACTGTAAGTAGCAGCAGTAGTTTAGTATTGCGCTCACTAGATGGGGCAGGTAGTTTCAAAGCAGTTCCACTGCTATTATTTAAATTAATTAATTGGTACTTGAAATAATGCAATAATATTTGTTATTATATCATCTTATTAGGCTTCCATAGTAATAGAATCTTAAAATAATATAATTTATTATTACAATATGTTATTACGTATATACAGGGTGTCATTTACTTTTATAGATAAAGTACAACCATACAACACAGCATCAATGCAAAAAACCACCTTTGTTGAGGGTTTGAGTATTTATAATCAGTTACCAATGGCGATTAGAACCTGTACAAGGATAAATACATTTAGGAGTAGGTTAAGAAAATTTTATTTTTAGGAGGATATATTTCGATTTTGTATTACTATCGATACTGTAATTATGTACTGTTATAATAGCTATGAAGCTAATAAAGTTCTATTCTATTCTAGTCTAATTCTTGATATCTATATACCTAGTTGGGTCTAATTGACACCAACTAGGTTTTACCCAGAAAAGTAGATTTTTCGAAGGAGATATTTTTGCTATTTTACTTCTAAACATGTAAGGGTGCCTACTGATTGTAAATGTAATAAAATTTAGCAATATAAGCGTCTTTAATATGAAACATGGCATGCCACTGTCACTAAACGTCGGTGTTTCTACAATAGTCTGTTGTTGGTTGGTCTACAAATAATTCATTTAACTTGCTATATTAAGAATACTCATACACTAAGAAGGCTGTATGTATATCATATAATAATAAATAAATAACAAACACTGGCACTGATCATATTTTTATTTACTATGGATCATATTCTATTTAATATTACTAATATTAAAATGTTAAATTAATTAAACCAAAATATATTAATGTTTATATTTAGGACAATAATTGGACAAACGAACAAATAAATTTGGACAAACCAGTAACGCATCACTGTTGACTTATTTCCTTTTCTGATGACAACCATGCTAAGACGTGGGGAAATAGTGCAGATTTATAGACTACACAGTCCTCTCCATAGCGATTTCCAAGCTTGTCACGATTCAACTTTAGCTCGTGAGACACTACTAATGGTTCGCGAACTCTCTAGGTATTTATAAAATGTCTGGTTGAAGTTAAAGCAGTTTATATTTTGTCCTTATGTGACCTTGCTACAAAGGACAAGTGTTTCGGTGAAATGTCTTTCACATACTTAGCTTTTTACTTGTCTAGAAAATCATTTGAAATTTTTACTAACTAAAAGTTTGAAAGTACTAAAATAAAAGAAGATACGCATGCAGGCCACGATCCGTATACTACATGCAGGCATCATTTTATCATTAAAACCCGGGCGCATTCGCCATTTCATAAAATCTAGTATTAAAGATCAAGACATAAAGACCGCGTGTCAAGGTTAAACCCATTTATCTTTAATATTAATATGCCCAAATTCCTGGGAGTATATTTTATTCGCCGACACTATGTGCATTTAAGATTTGCCACGATAAAATTCTGAGGTTTAAGTCTTAGTCCCCCATCAGTATCTAATTTCAGCAACGTAATCCCAGTATAAATATGTCATAAAAGAAGATTTCCAATAAATCGTGTTATACATCGAGATGAGGGAAAGGCTAAATTAATATTTTATATTGAATTGTGGAAATATTTCTTTTTGCTGTTTGCTGTGTAATGCTATTTTATCAATAAAAAGATGGTTTTGGTAGTGGATAAATAAATATTAGTAGTAATAATACAGTAGAAAACTGTATTATTACAGTAGATTTCTCAACGCTAGCGCTAAAAATTGAGTATTTAACAATAATACCTATTAGAAGAATAGTTATATCTTGGCGAAAAAATTTAAATGGAGAAAATATGGAATTGCTGGTAAAAAAAATTATGGCGAAAACCTTTCCGGAGAAAATCAATACAGGGTCCACTCGTTTTATAAATAGATGAACAAGGTATTCCTTAACGTCACGTCCATACTCTACTTTACTTATTTAAATAAATAATAACATTTATTGCAATTCAGTTTTAACTTCAAACAGACTGAGTAACTAAATTAATCTTGAAAGGGGTTGGAACCTTTGGTGTGAAAATAACACTGACATAGTTTTCCATATAACACCAAAATACTATATTGCACTCGACGCGCGTTGCCAACCAACTTGGCATCATCTGAAGATGATTAAAACTAAACCTATGCTAACACTGTGTCCTATTCACATAGAAATTATTGCGATGGTTCAATGAACCGCTGCAACTGCTCAATGAACCAATAAAGAGGGTTGTATGGGATTGGCCCTGTCACTATTCATACTATTTTTACACTCTGCAATTTCCAAACTCTCAAATGCATCCAGCTACCTGGAATTGGTTACATTCCTAATTAGCCTTATATTGCAACTATCCATTTTATGGTTGTTCTCAAACGCTTGTTGGGCGACACTAGACTTATGTGATTTACCATATCTGAGATGCCATATGTTTTTTAAATCTATTTTGAACTGATCTTCTAGTTTGTTCAACTTTTGATTGCAGTCTTTACGGGATTTCGTAAATCCCCGACCTTCCTTAGTTTCTATTTTGTTTTTTGCATTGCCTAAAAGTTGTTGTAGTTTATTTCCCGATGAATAAACCACTGACATACTTATATCTTTAAAAACCTTACCAAAGCCAAAGTAGTATATTGTATGTCAAAAGTATGTTGGACAAATTGTATGTAGTTTAGGTGTAAAGAAGACACAGTGCTAGCATAGGTTAATCAACTCCCCATGATGCCAACTTGGTTGGCGAAAGGCGCGTCGAGTGCATTATAGTATTTTGGTATTATATGGAAAACTACGGGTGTACTCATTAAATTTGACGAAACTGAACCCACTATAATCAACAAAACTAGGTGTAGTTTTGTTGGGTTTAATAAGACATTTTGTCTTACTAAATCCAACAAACCCAGCTACATCTACATTCATATATACTAACTACTAAAATCAGAAGAACAATGTAACGAATATAATGTTTCTTTTTATTTACGCAATGAAACGGCAGCATTTTTTAACACATGAGGGAATACATTAAAAGACTTGTTTTCTAAACAGTCAAAAATAATCAGTAAGTTGAAATGTACATAATATATACTTGAGTTTTTAAAATATACATATAGGTATATCATGTGTTAGGAAAAGTATATTTAAATATATACAGTGAAGACATAAAGTCCGCCCCCCCCCTCTAATTTTTGAACCACTGGGTAGATTGTGATGAAGTTTGGAACGATAATATATGACTAAATTCTGCATTTTTTGACACATCAATGACAGCTCTGAATGTTAAAGTGACAGCTAGGCGCGCAATAGGAACATTTTTTTAAATGGAAATGGGGGGTCAAGTAATAACTCATCTTGAAGCTATTTTTATGATCAAAACAATTTCATGACCCTCAATTTTGAGAACATTTGGTTCAGTAATTTCCTAATAAAAACCAGTAATATCAGTTTATAACATAATCTTTTTACCACATAATCTTTATAATAGAACTTACCCATGGAACATTTATTTGTCAGAAGGTTCATGGAGGTCATTTTCAACCAAGAACCCTAAACAAAGAAGGACTGATCAATTCATTCATAAAAATTTGAAGGTCATTTTCAACAGATTTCTCGTAACACGTCAGTGGATCCCCTATTGCCAAATTGGCCTCTAATTGCAATTTCAAAAATTTTCAGTCAAAATATCCAACCCAATATTATTTCAGAGACTGTATTAATGCAATCAAATGTGATTTTAAAGTACTTATATATGTGTTTTACGATATATATCTTACGATTTGAAGTGCGTTGTGCAAAAATCGTTGTCGATTTGACAACTGTGATAATTTGTGTTTTGTTAATCAGTGCACAGATGACTATGATATGATACAGAAATACTTTGATATGATGACATGACTGATGACAGTGATGACATTCCAAAGACATCGGAGACATTCTATATGACAATGTGACATATATAGGTTATGTTAAAAGGTTAAAGCTGTCAAATTAAAACAAAGAGGATATTTAAATTTCAAATCTCCCGCTAAAGGGAATCCACTGACGTCACATAAGTGATAAACAAATGTGATTGGCTGTTACTGATTGATCGGGTTCTTGAATTTCAACATCTTTTGAAGTAACACGTGTTTTCTAAATTTGTTTCTGCCTCTATGTTTAATTTAAATTATTTCATAATTTTTTTATTTAAGTTATTTTAGGTTAGGGATGGTTTATTGTTATTTGTTTACTTTTAATTTTTGTTTTGCTTTGAATAATTTACAATAATTTGTAATATGTATGTAAAAAAAATATATAACAGAAATCGATATTACTGGTTTTTATTTGGAAATTATTGAACCAAATGTTCTCAAAATTGGGGGATGTTTTGAGAATAAAAATAGCTTCAAAATGAATTATTACTCGACCCCCATTTCCATTTAAAAAAATGTTCCTATTGCGCGCCCAGCTGTCACTTTGACATTCAGAGCTGTCATTGATGTGTCAAGAAATGCATAATTTAGTCATATATTGTCGTTCCAAATTTCATCACAATCTACCCAGTGGTTCAAAAATTAGAGAGGGTGGACGGACTTTATGTCCTCACTGTATAATATATTTAATAAACATATTTTTATGTGTTAGGAAAAGTGTCTACAAGTAAAGAAGAGACGGGGGAGTAATTTCCAAAAGAAATATTTGATTCTCGATCCTTGAAATTTGCAATCGAAGTGCCACACTCAAGGGTTTATTTTTATATTTATTTTTTTTTTCGCCTTACATATAACAGATAGTTAAATTCTAACGACCACAGTTATATTTATATGACGTTTACTCAAGGACAAAAAAGTAGTTCTGCTGGAATGCTATTTCCGAAATGGTCATTTTCATTGTCAAACTGCTGGTAAATGTGAATGTATAAATGACATACGTTTTGCAGGTCAAAGCCACCCGCGACCTTGACTTTTTGATCATTCGTTATAATACAATACATGAATATAAAACCACTCCTGTTCTATATGACAATTTTTATCATATTCTACTAACTTTAACTAACAGAGTTTCTTATTTACGTAAGAATAAAACTAGACTTTCATTTAGATATGCCTCTTTTCTTGGGTATACTGATGATACTTCTGTTGTTTGTTGTTCTTATTAAATTTTTCGAAAACTGTTGAAGAATACCTACTAAAATTTGAACGAAAAAGTATGCATTTATAGTATTATACAGGGTCCTGCACCACAGCTCCCTTCTTTTGTAGCTCATGAACCGGTGCCTTTATAAATTTCGTTCAAATTTGACTGCAAACTATTCGTAGAGAGGCACATTTTGAAAATATTTTCAAATATACAGGGTGCTCTAAAAACATGTACCATACTAAAGTTATGTTTTTTTAAATGGAACACACTATATATTTTTGCATTTTTGGATTCTACCTGAAATTCTAAATACATTTCATTTAGGATGTCCTATACCTATCTTCAACTGTTTTTGAAATATTGACAGGTGAATATTGACATTTTTGCAACTTTGACATCCTGTAAAATCTAAGCGATTTGAGATCAAGCAAAACGGTTTGCACATTCCTATCTTAACTTTTCATAAGCTATCGTTTGGTACTAATTTCAGAATTATCCAAAAATTTAAAATTTTCTGAAAATTTTTAAAATTTTTTATTCCTGTATAAATTTGAAATTAGTACCAAACGATAGCTTATGAAAAGTTAAGATAGGAATGTGGAAACCGTTTTGCTTGATCTCAAACCGCTTAGATTTTACAGGGTGTCAAAGTTGCAAAAATGTCAATATTCACCTGTCAATATTTCAAAAAAATGTTGAAGATAGGTATAGGACATCCTACATGAAATGTGTTTAGAATTTTCTGTAGAATCCAAAAATAAAAAAATATACAGGGTGTTCCATTAAAAAAAACATAACTTTAGTATGGTACATGTTTTTAGAGCACCCTGTATATTTGAAAATATTTTCAAAATGTGCCTCTCTACGAATAGTTTGCAGTCAAATTTGAACGAAATTTATAAAGGCACCGGTTCATGAGCTACAAAAGAAGGGAGCTGTGGTGCAGGACCCTGTATAAGTATGCTAAAGAATTCACGTTACTTAATTTCAGCAATTTTAAAAAATAAAAGGCGGTATATAATATAGATGTATAAAAAGCATTCCATCATTTTGTTCCTCTATATTGTTAAAGTTAGCAATAAATAACCGAGCGAAAGAAAAAGGACCGAGGTTACAGTTCCAAGTAAATGTTAAATATGAATTTAATACTATTGTAAATACTAAAGCAATATACATATACGTTCTGCATTCTAAATTTTATAGTTTTAGGCTAATCAGCATTCATAAGAACGTCAATATATAAATTTGATAAAAGAGTAATTCCAGTTACCAATTCCAAATGGGTAAAACGATAATCATAATTTAGTATTAGTAGGTAGAATATATGAATAAATTTTAAACCCAGATATTATGCAGTTTATTGTCCTGCATGATGCTTCTTTCCATTTTTTTAGTATAATCCAGTAGAGTATAGAGAATTAGTGGAAATTCCCATATCTTTTGAAATAACGTCTTTATGGCCTCGGGATGAAAGTGCTAAAAATCTTGCTATAGGTTCAAAAACTATTAATACTCCAAATTGCTAATTCTATCAGCGCATTTTACGGAAGTATGTATAAGCTAAAGAACGTTGTTTGTTTTACTCCAGCCAGTTGTTTTTTCTATTTTGCCTGATTTTTTCAACGCATATTATAAAAGATTGGCCATAGGTTATTTGTAGCATAGCTATACAGTTCATTCAATATTAAGTACCCTGGAATTAAACCAACTGAAAATTCGAAAATCTTCGAAAGCTTGTACCAAAATATCTCTATATGAAAATGTAAAAGTCTATACTTAAATTAAAAAAATAACAGACGAAGAACCGAGGAAAAGGAATAGGAAGAACTGCTAGAATGAAAGTGCCAATCTTAAAGTGAATTATTATTATTTTTTAATTATAGTTATTTAAATATTTGATATGCATCCAAAACAGCCAACTTTTACGCTTGTGGTCTTTAAAAATCTTGTTTTGTTTTAAAAAAGAAAACAAATAACTTGTTTTCTTTTTTTGTAATGAATCTCATACTTTTGTGCGGTTTTTACACTGAATATTTTGTCACATTTTGGAGACTACCTATATTAATAAAAAATTCTAAAGAAGAAGAATTCTAAAAAATAAAAAGAGGTAGGTAATTCTATTCCTGACGACTGTACTATTAACAATCTCCAACTATTTTAGACGATACGGGAAGACCAGTAATACCAGAATATAAAATGCCATAAAATAAATGTTTAGAGACTTGTTTCCCATTCAAACTAGGTACTTTCTTCAGTGGCACAGGGAAAAAGTGTAACGCCACTCCCATGTCTGGGGAATTCCCTGAAAGCGCTGGAATAGTTTATCTAAAATATTTGATATTATAATTACAACATTTTAATTATCACCTGTATCGTTGCCTTTACTTGGGGAAGTACATATTTAATGTGACACGTGAAATTTGATATTTCTATTCACAAATTATATATGCGTATCAGGTATTTTAAAATGCGTATGACATGTAAACAAATTACCTACTTATTAGAAACACACGCTACATATTCAGTGCGAACATTTTTTTTTTCTATTGAAATATTTCGTCTTAATAAAGGGTGCCATCATATAGAATAGTTACTCAATATTTTTCATTTGTTAGTTGTATCAAATATACTTTTTTCGAAATATACAGGGTGTCCCCGTTTTTTCGTTCATAACTTTGGCAAAGGATAGAGCATGTAAAAATAATAGGGTTTTCCCTATAACATTTTTTTCTAAGACTTTTCGTTCTCGTTATACGGGGCGTTCAATTTTTAAAAACGAATTTTATTTTCTTAAATATTTACCAAACCTATAAATATTTTTTGTTGAAACTTGGCACACACTAATCATGATAAAAAGCTAATATTTTGACGTAAAAAATATTTTTCGACTAAAGTGCCGTAGTTATTAGGTCTTGTTAGCATTTAAACCCCCTAAACTTCTACGCCAATGGCGAAAAATGATTTTTCGATGCAGAAGTTAATGTTTTGATCCTTTGAAACGCCCTTTTTGAGATATTTGGACCATTTATTAATAGTTAGCTTATGAAATTATTTAAATCTTGGCTAAAAATTATTATTGAAGAATTATGTAGGCACTGCAAGTTTAAATTTTTAACCACAGTATTGACATGTGTCAGTTTGTTTAAATTAGTGTTGGATGTACCAAGTTTGAGTAATTGGTTGAAATTAGTTAGTTATAGTTATAGTTTAAATAAGTTAATAATGCCGTTTAGATTTACTAATCAAGAATACACAAATATACATTTTGTTTATGGATTTTGTAACGGAAATTCAGTAGCTGCTGCAGCTGAATACCAAAGACGGTTTCCAAATATAAGACATCCATCCCCAGCAGTATTCAGAAGAGTCATAATTTAATAGCAATCAATTCTATACTATCTAAATGACACACGCCTACTATTAGAAGCAAACGGAAAATTTAAAAGATTGACCAAAAAATGAGTTTAACAAAAAATTTACAAATAGTTTGATGTCTGATATCAGTAGTAGACAATTTTTAACTTACCCACAGCCAAAAATGATTTGAATTTAAAAAACGCAACTTTCTGTCCCATAACACAACACTTTCATATCCCAAAATTTGATAAAGCTGCAAAAAAAATTGAGCACATCACTGGATTCTATTAAAAACAAATTCTGATTGAAATAAATCATCTTGAAAAACAAGTGTAAAATTAATATTAAGTATTTATTATTCTATATGATAATCTACGTAGTATCAAAGTATTATTTAAATATTTTAAGGCAATAGCAAAATACCTCCACCAACACTGACCTCTTCAATAGGACACAAGTCCGATTTTTAGAATATTACGAAGATTCTGTGGAAAATAATTTTCGTTCAACAACGTATTTATTTATGAAAGTATTTATTTAAACATTTGCGCTGCTTAGTCTAAATGATTTTTTATGTTTTCAACTATGTGAAATAATCGATACTATTGAAGATAACATAATTAATTACCAGATATTAATTTTTTTATATATAATATAAGAATCGTGCAGTGTTCTTTATATAAAAGAGTTCTATATAATAAAAAAGTTTAATTGATGAAAACTTTTGAAGAGTTTCTTCGTCATCCCTGCTGCGACATATCCGTAACATATAATTAATATGACTTTCAGTTTATTAATAAAAGTAGGTTAATGAATAATAATTAAAACAAGTTAAAAATTAAACAAAATGTTTTGTTCCAATATACAGGGTGAGATAATGAAAATTTTCATCTTCGATTATCTGACAAAGGATTGATTTCCATGGAAATTCCACAGGACAGGGCAGGTCGATTTTTGTTTGAAGGGGAGCATATTTTTGTTGTATTGATATTAATACAGATTGTCCTAAAAAGGAGAGGTTTGCCACAATTTATATTTTACCTTTACCTTTACTTTATTTAAATGAAATACTCTGTGTATTTTTGCAGATTTTGATAGAACATCCCTCCCGCGAATACATCGATGTAGGGTTTGATAGATATAGCTCTAATAGTGAGATAGATAAGAAAAACAATATCGATCGTTGCTAGGCTACAGTCACTACAAATTCTTTCTCCGACATATTACTCTTAACCATTTATGGTCATATCTCCCTCCCGATTAAAGCTATATCCATCAAATCATCTATCAATGTATTCGTGAGAGAACATTCTATCCAAATCTGTAAAAATCCACAGGGTGTTTAACTTAAAAAATATAACTAGTGGTAAACCCCTCCTTTTTTAGAAGCCCTGTATAAATGTATATAAAAATGAGTTCCCCTTCAAATAAAAATCGACCTGTCTCTGGATTTTCCATGGAAACTAATCGTTTGACAGATATGAAACTTTCCATTTACTCACCCTGTATAAATACTGTTTAATTTACCATAACACAAAGACACGTATCATATAAAAGTTATCTTGGGCAATATTTTACAAATAATTTAAACAGTAATAAGTAATTAAATTAGACAATTATGGAGAAATACCTGATGCAATTTTTTCAACAAATCTGACTTGGGTCATTGTTCACTTGACAAGTAATTACATTCATGATTATCTCGTTCACTTAGCGCTCCGTAGAAACTTCAGTGATAAAAGCCAGAGAAACCGTGAATGAATTGAATGTTAATAATAATCACAATAGAGGACTGTGTAGTTTTCTATTTTATTTAGTAGGTATTATGCTTTGTTTACGTGCTTGCTATAACAAAATTTCTCATTTTTTCCCGCAAATCAAATCATTTTTATGAAATATAAACAATTTAAAGCATTTTTAAGCAATTAAGTAACTAAAAAAATATAGCCAGGGTCTCTAATAGTTATATTATTTGCTCTTTACAATTGTTCTCCTTTTACAATAAAAAAAAAATCACCTTTATTTACTATTTTTTTTATATTATTTATTTTTTATTTTGTTTTCAAGAATTTATTTACTTGGAAACAATCGACAGGAGTAAAACTTGTAATCCTGAGAATGAGTGGGTATATGGGTAGTAATATTGAAATTTTACTGAAGTAAGGAATAAAATATATAAATAATATCTTCTGATATACGGCACTCTAAATTCAAAAATAAAATAAAGTCCAAAAAGTAATTTGGCAGCTGAAATGTCACTTATGTTATATCGTTGGATTCAGAAAATGACGTAGATTCCAAAAATGTATAATATATTGGGTGTTCCATATAAAAATGGAGAGTTGGTATTACTTCCGGTAAAATCGGAAGTGGTGAAAAGGTAATTTTTATGCCAAAAAGTGACCTTTAATAAGTACTTCCGTCATGCCAAATTTGAAAATTGTATCTAAAAAAATTTGGGGAAAGAAGGGTAAGATAAATTTGAGTCACCCTGGATGACTGAAAGTTTTAATATACCTACTGCTTTTTTTATTTAAAAATACATTATTTAACCTAAAATATCGTACTAGTTTTCTGAGATTTTAATATTTGTATCTTGACGAAGTCTCACAATGAAATACATAGTAAAACATTTCTTAAGGAATGTCTTAAAACTTATCTGTCTGATACTGATATATACAAGGACTACTGGTGGTTATATTTATTGCAAGCAGTATAACAGCTGAGGTAGCTTGGAATTAATGACCAAGGACCAGTCACATATAGTAAAAATTAAAACGTATTTCACTCCAATTCAAACCACGCGGTTACGCAATTGTGAGTTACAAATACTAGTTAGGTACATACGCCTTTGTTAGGCATTAATAAATTAATATATTTTGTTTAGAGGTTTCAAAGTTCGTACAGTTGTTCGGAATTCGAACAACGCACGAATTTTTAACATCGAAAAGTATTACACATAATTATTAGGTTAGTACCAACATTTTGATTTGCAATTTATTGTCAATGATTCAATAATAACAGTAATAATAACAAAATTAATTATAATAATTATAATAGTAACAATAATAACTATGATAATATTAATTAAAATGATTCTAAAGTCTCAGACTTATATTACTACTATTTTATTATTATATATTATTAAAATTAAAATTATCAGGATTTTCCACGCATTGTGTAGAAATTAAAAAAATCTTTAATTATAAATCCTTGTACTACGAATGATCAGATAGATTTTACAATTTCGCCCTTCTTAGAAAAGGTACTAAAAACTCGGGCTTTACCAGATGGTGGGATCAATTAAGGTGCTTGTAAACAAATAAATAACGAAAACGCGTTTAGATACATTTAGTACTAGGCATTACTCTATTGAAAAAGGCCTAATAAGCCGAAATACTAGTATCTAGAGTGTTTTCTATATATTTCTTTGAACATCTCAATGAGATCAATGTTTTTCTTCAAAACAATTATTAAAATTATCATTTAGAATAATAGCTATTTTCACATCCCTTTTATCTTTAAAATTGAGCAAACAATAATATGTCTCTCAATTTTCTAACTAATAATTCACCATAAATATGTTTTGTAATAATTATATTATACAAGAGCCGACTGATAAGTTTTGTACACTAGTACGTAACATGGGAACGAAGAGATATATCGAAATTAGGCAAAAGAGACAATTCTTTAGCCATAAAATGCAATATTTATTGTTCAAAATACTCTCGGTTTACACTGATACATTTCTCCTAGAGTGAGTGAGTTTTCATTCCTTTAATATAGAATTCTGGCGGTCTTTCTCGGATCCAAGTAACCACAGCTTCCTACTTGTAAACGACGACTATATTAAAAAATAAAAACTTCATTTTGTTGCTAAATACTTCTATTTTCATGTATTTTTGTCTCGTTACGATATATTTTTTCAATCACTTACTACACACTAGTATGCAAAACTTATCAGCCGGCCCTTGTATTATTATATTATGTGAAAAGACTTGAAGAAAAATTGACAATGTAAGTTACTGAGTGTGAATTACACTTTTATTTAATTACCCGATATTTTACGATAATAATTTTCTGCAGGAAATCCTGCTCTGCGCGAAATCTAGCAAAATAACCAGATAAATCGTGTTCTCTCATTTAGTAACGCTTTTCTTATACTGTACCTAGTACTAAATTTCCCTGAAATATAGTGGTACAAAGGAAAACTATACTGTTCACCAACCATATAAATTAGTTCTTTGCGGTCGTACTGAAAATTGTAATTCTGAACGGAAAAGATGCATTCACATTATTTCTTTCTTACATAGAAATAATAGCACTGGAGTTTCTTGGCTTTATCTTACAACACAATATCCTTATATCAGAAAATCCATTTTACTGTGTACAAAATTATTCTTAGTGGGAGAGAAATTTTTCTCAGAAGCATGAGAAAATTGGACCCACATTTTACAAGTAAAATATATGTATATTATGTACATGAAGTAACGCCAAGATACTTTTGCATCATCACTGCATTTCATCATTTTGTTCATGCGGGTCGGTCTCTCTAAATCGAGCCTCAAAGCTTTGTACTGCAAATGGAGTCACTTCTGAATCTTCGTTAATCCTAAGTGAGGATAATTTGATAAGATTTCAAGGTATTCCAGAAACTCCTAGACACAGAAATTTACAGAACGTTTCCTAACTCGAATTTCAAGTCATGTTCCACTGCCAATACATTTCAATAATATAATTGTCTTGTTTTCAAGTCTCGAGACCATATCTGTCTATATATTGTTTGGAGACTTTTTTGGTAGGTACGTAATTCATAATATTATAACCATTAGCCATGGTTTAGGAAGGCTTTTCCTTTCTTAAGATGTCATAATTATCTTCAAACTCTGATCACATACATGTATCAGATGTAAATCCAGTACTTACTTATTCATATTTTGAGGAAAATAGTAGACCATTGGTTATATTTTTAAATAAACGCACTGAATGGCAAAAAATTTGTAGAATATAGGAAACAAAATATGTCACCTAAACACATACGCAATCACTGTTAATGCTCTTTAAAGTTAATTTCAATTTGTCTTCTCTAGGATTCTTGTATATTATTGATGGTGATGTGATGAAATCCGATTAATCGAGCTAATTGCCTGTCAATTATGTATAGCTCAGCAATAAACACCATACCACCAAAATTAGGAAATGCGTACACTTTTCTCTATAAGTACCTATACATGGGGAGTGTCCTTATGCAGATACCTACATCTTCTACAATCTATGAAAAACATGTTACTACAAACTTTAATGACTGATACGCTATTTGTCTCTAACTATTTAAACTATTGATTGTAAACATGAATGTCACTACTGTATACAATTGCTTCATTGTTTTTATGTCGCTGTTCTGTATTATATGATTTAAGCTTCCTCAATTACTATATTTTATCTCAATTATTTTTAAAGGTTACTAATTAATGCATTTACTTATTATTTTTGTGTTTAGAATACTTATGATAAGAGTTTTTGTAAAAGCAATTGTTCACCACCACTGCCAAGGATATTTATAAAAAGAAATATACTGATTTTATATATAAGTATACTCTGGAGTCTCTAAATTTGTAAAGGTGATCAAGTGAATACAGGCTCTGTAACTCGGAAATAAATAATTATCCATATATATTAAAACCCATCGATTCTCTAAATTCCGTCGTCGAATCCGCAGTTTCAAAGCTATCTCCTCCGTGGGGCGATCTCGGAACGATCTCCGCGGACCACCGGAGGACGCCCCCGGCCTTTCTCCAATACGTAGGGGTATTTTCGTCTCGTTTCCTACGCGTTTTCCCAATTTAAATACCTTTTCAAAAAACCTCTGCAAAATTTTTGTCGATCGCCGTTCGGCGAGAGAGATGCGGCTAGCACCGGCGTTTGTCCTCGCGCCTAATGGTCCCGTCACGTCCGCCGAAATACCGACTTTTCGCGGGACTCCCTAAATCCTTTTTCTAATTTTACGGCTTCGAGAACGGCTTCACGCGAAAGTTCCGTCCTTTCTCTAATCCTTTGAGATTTTTATTCGAGACCGTACGTCGACTCCTTCTACGTCTATTTCGTCTTTGAAAATCTCGAATCGCGTCCGTCTCAACTTCTTTCTCATATTATCTACCGATGTAAGATTGTACTAACGAGACAAGCACCTCCCACGACAACTGTCAAATTAATTAAACTTCAGATAGTTCAGATAAACATTTTCCTAAGAGAAATATTGCTAATGGAATCAATAGTACTGACTGCCAAACACTTATGATTACCAAAATACTGAAGCAAAATGCTTTTCCAATTAGAAAATCGGTAAAAATTATTTTTTCAGGTTGGCACGTACAGTTTACATACTTAGGGTAAAGGGAGGTTAGATGGACCAGGAGGATAGACGGACTATCGGTAATATTTTGCAATTTAAGGCACCACCGCAACATTTGACAGGCGTATGTTTTGCGTTTCGATCAGTTCACCTTGATACAGTCGCGATCACGTGGTTTCCAGCATTTATGTGGAAGTTTTTTAAGAAAAATAGATTTTGCCTTGGTGAAAATTGTATTTAAAGATATACATTTTTATTTTTAACAAACTTAGATAAGTCTAAAATGTTTTTTTTGTTAATGAAACTGTAAGTATATGCATTAATGTCTTATAGAACCTAAAATATTAAAACTTTTTTGTAACCGTTTAGTTGTTACCGAGTGGTCCGTCTACCCTCCCATTTGAGGATAGATGAACCAATATGGGGGAGGAGAATTGGACCAATAACTTTTGTTTTAGTACAATGCTTAATAAGTACATATGTAAAAGACATGTTCCTGAACGAGGATATTGAACCTCTCAAGCTTTAAATGATGCCGTAAATGCATATAGAAATGGCGAAATTGGCGGCAATGAAGCCGCTACAGCATTTGGAATACCCAAAACTACATTTAAGTGCAAGCAGGACCTGAATCTTCCCAACCAAGTACCTCTGATATACAAAACCAACAAACCACTCCTAACAAATCAACAGCTAGGTACTGAAGATATAACTCTTGGAAAAGCTCTGGATGAAGTTACCCCCATACACGTCGTATCTATAACTGTAAAAAGGGTTCTTAAAAAAATATCAGGAGTTATTACCTCACCGGAATTTATTAAAAAAAGGCACAATGCAAGAAAAAAGCTGGCCCAAATTTGGCAGTGAAAGCGGTAAATAGACATCTGGCTATGTCACATTAGATGACTATTCTAGGACGGATGAACATTTCAGCGATTTAGAAAATAAGAGTGATGGCTGCAGTGAAGATTATCGTTTAACGAAAAAGAAAGACGATTAGTCACAATGCCTTTTGTGCAAGCGGTGGTTGCAGCACGAGAGCTGCACAAGTTTTTTTAACCTTTGCCAGAAGTGTGGAAACGTAGCCTCTAGAAAAAAGGAAAAGTAGCGAGGTCCATCTCTCCTACCTACTGTGGTCCATCTCACCTCCATAGGGTAGGATAGATGGACCGTTGACAAGTCTGAGAATTATTTATTTTTTAGTTTTAATGATAAATATTTCTTACTTAGATACGAAGATTAAGGAGATGAATATATTTAAATATTTCTGCAGCATTAAATATTTCTTCTTCCTAAACACGTCTTGTGGTAATCGATCCTCACGGATTTTATTGTAGAAGAATAAAGTATTTCAACAAAAGCATCATTAACTCAAGAATTTAATAAAAAGTAATAATAAGGAACTTTTACATTATCTAACCACTCAATAATCATATCCATACGGCACAAAAATTAACAAGATCAGTTTTTCTTTAAAAATATAGTGCATCATGTGGATATCATGCTTACCTTTTCTACTTTTACAGGCAATATTTCGCTTATTCGATTTGCAATAGAAATAGAAAAGGCATTGTTAATATGGCGCTATTCATGTCATATCAATATTCATAACAATATGATGCACTTTTTAACCAGATTTCTATATAATATTTATTGAATAAAAATAATTCGCTCTGGTTATATGATAACAGTTATGGGTTTTTTTTCGGTATTTGAAATAAAATAAAACATTGCATAGTGCTAATATTATTACAATACCTGCAAATTAATTTCAGTGGCGTCGAACAAACAAATTTTCTAAAATTATGGTGCCAATCTTTTGGTAATAATAATAATAATAATAATAATAATAACACGCAAAAACCCTGTGATTTAATCTCAATCGGAGCCTTAAGCGTACTACCAATATTCCATCACCAACAATAATAGAAAGCAAATATTGTAAATTATACTGGGACCCAAATGCAAACGGTAACCAATAATAGACAAGATATCCCTACCTAACACTTTAAGATAAAATAAAAAGGGTCAACTATCATAATGACAATACCATCTGACCAAAACATAGTTAAAAAATATACAGAAAAGAAAGAAAAATATCAACAATTAACAGTGGAATTTGAAAGAGTATGGAAACAAAAACAAGATCATATCATTCCATCAATTAAACATAGTAAAAATGAATCGAAGAGCGATGAACATCGTTCATCGATTCCACTACCTATGGCACTCTGATTAGCTAATAATAAGCGCGAAAGCGGTCAGTGTCTGATTGGTATCGATGAAGGATGTGGCCACTTCCATGGAGATGCAGGAATAATGCAACGCTAGGCGGGGCACATTGACCGTGGAGTAGTTTTCGGCATCACCTTCAAATAAATACTTCTATACGCTGTACACAGCTTTGCTATGTTTTTAGACAATGTGTCCTAAAATTCACGCTTGTACCTCTAGGAGCTTATACAGGAAGTGAAAAGAAACCGAAAATCAAGAGTAAAAAAATGCCGATTTTTCTTTGTTTTCGATTTATTCATGAAAGAAGAAATTAATAAGTCTGTTGTCACAAAAGATGTTCAAATACATCGTCTCTAACTTTACCGAAGTTACTTTAATAGCTAAATTAAATTATTGGTTCCAAAATGATGATGATTGTGCGCTAGCTCATTATGGATCTGCATGAAGAAATACCCTAGATCAAAATTTCCCTAATAGATGAATCAGAAGAGGTGCACCGATACCATGTCCTCTTAGGTCCCCAGATCTTAACCAATTGGACTTTTTTTCTAGAGATTGTCATACATTCACCTTGAATTCTTAGTAAATGTTACTGAGTAAATGTTAAAATTCATTTTTTGTGAATGACTCGAAAACAAAGACAAGCGGAAATTTTTCCACTCTTGATTTTCAATTTGTTTTAACTTCCTCTATAAGGTCCTAGAGGCACGGCGTGAATTTTGTGACACATTGTATATCAGTTGATAAGTAGGTAAAAGTAGCTAGTAGCATAATAGTATATTGAAGATTCAACTTTTGCTAGCTAACAGTTCTATTTATGAAATAATTACACCTAGCACGAGGACATGTTTACTACCAAATTTCAAATATTAAGGATATTACTCAGTATTATTTAGTAGAAAACGGCATTGAGTTTTACATATTTATTGTTTCTCTGAAAATCACTGAACCGTAATTTGATATTTCAAATTCCTGGTATCTTACCAAAAAAAGAATTCAAACTGGTTTGTGTGTGTTTGAGATGATTCTACGTCATTTTGTATTACTATCTGGTTTCATAAAATTTTTAAAATCGTCCCCAAGCCGTCGTGGGGTATCCCTAAAGTCGTGGTATATTCTGCTGACCGTTCACTGCATGAGTTAGTTTGGTAAATCGCGCTGTAAATATTCTTGCTGTTGGGTGTGTAATAGAAGGGCAATTCAAACAATCCTTGGAACTGTGTGTTGTGGTACAGTGTGTCTTTTTATGTGGTTTGTGCTAGGTACGGGGTCACAACTAAAGATACAATTGTTAAGAATTTTGTGCAATATCTGGATTTAAACTTTTACAATATCATATTAAGGTAAATACAATGTTTTGTTGCTTGAAATATTTTTTTAGGAGGACATGCGTTATAGTTTGTTGAAAGTATTGAATTTTACCTAATAATAATTATATGTTATGTATATGAAACATTAATAGTCATATTAAGCACTTATGTATTTTCTTAATAATTTCAAAAAACGGGTCATTGATGTCAGTCTTTAAATTGGGTTTAGCAAGGCAAAAACTGATTTTGCGTATTTCGTAAAATTTTATTTGAATTTATTTGTAGTTTTCATGTGCCCAATACGTTTCAGTATCCGCGCAAAGTAATACATAGATGAAGATATTTTTGTCTAGGAAATTGACATATTATTCTTCTTTGTTTGCATTTTATCTTTTATCTTATTTTTTTTTACTTCTGATAATCATTACTTTCCTACTTCTCTTTCCAATTTTTAGAATTTTGCCAAGATAATCTAAAAAATATTAGAAATTGCGACAAGTAAATAGCCATAGAGAGTTAATAGGAAATGTTCTGAAACGCTTGCAGTTGATGAATATGACATTAATATATTATTATACAAAAACTGGCCTGACTTTGAAAAGCATGCGTCAATAGTATTTATTTTTCAATTAACAATGTTAACCAGTTATTAACTGTGTGTCTACTTGGTAACTTAGAAATAGAAATTGTATTATTACTGGTTACCCTTTAAATTAATCCAGGTACCTAAAGTGCAGTAGTAAACACAAATTTAACAAAAATAATGTATCTTTAACATAGATTTTGCTGAGAAGTACGGGTTCTTATTAAATAATTTTTTTCACTTAAGAATTTAATTAATCTCATGTACAATATTCTTCAATATTTCTTTAATTAAATAGGTAAGTATAGCATATAAATGTTACACAGGTGACCGAGTAGGTACCTCCCATTTTTCACCATTCACTTGTTGACAAGATCCTAATCTGTGATAGGTTTCCTCCCTAATATTATGTAACATTTCCGGTGTTATTGCCCTGGTTTCATCTCTTATGCTTTCCTTCAACTCATCAATGTTGTTTGGTTTTTGAATGTAAACCTACTTTTGAGATGATGTCCCTACAAAAAGAAATCCAACGGTGTAAGATCTGGAGACCTGGCTGGCCACTCAATGGTATCTCGTCTTCCAATCCACCTACCGGAGAAAATTCTGTTTAGATATTGGCGAACAATAACAGCGTAGTAACTCAAAACGCGTAGTTTCGACACAAAACTTGTGAAATTGTACGAATGAAAACTTTTTACATTACCTTCTATTTTGAATACGTCAGAATTCGGTTTATATGATACCCATACGTACTATATTTATCTACATTACTTGGACGAGTATACTCATATAATTAAAAACGAACTTTCTGTAGGTAAATCGTTTCTTCTTACAATAATAAAGGTACCCATTCACATACAGATTTTGCAACTGAAGATGTAAACTTTCTGGAGCCACACAACATTAGTTAACTCAAACGACGCGGCCTTCAGTTTTTGGACTGACAGTTTCTGACTTGCAGGAGAACTTGTAGCTTTCACCACACACAAGCCTTTTGTCAGTGGTGATCGAATGATTCCTGTAAGGAACAATAATGCTTGGAACTAAAAATATTAGAAAAAAAACCACCAGCACTTCTTGTACTTTTATTTTTACAAAAGACAATAATAGAGGGAAAAAAACGTTTTTGGGTAAAACAGTAGTTGCAACATGACACATTATCTCATGACATTGACGCGAATATTGAGAACCAGTGCCACAGATGACTTTAAGAACTATCTCAGAATGGATGATACGTGTTTCAATAAACTTTTATGGATGGTGAAGCCCTTAATATCAATATCAACTGTTGCAGTTTTTTTCAGCCTTTTATTCTAGTAATTTTTCGTAGGCCTTATTTTTTCGCGTCTATTTGAATAAGATTTGCTTTTTATTTTTCATAAACAAGGCAATTGTCTATATAAATCAATAGATTCGCTTAAAAACGCCGTACTCGCTCGATTCAGTCATTTTGCTGCAAAATAGTTCAAGTTGGGAACTTAAAATTCGAACTGTCGTCTTTTCTCCATACACATTAGTCTATCCTGATATTCAAAAGCTCAGGCCTGTCGACAGCCTGTATGTGTATTGACCAATTTTAACTGACGATATGCAAATCGGCAGTTCTAGACTCCAGGCGAACTGTATGTGAATGGGTAGCTTGTAATTCCATCGCAAATTTGCTTGGCGAATTAAATTTTTACAATTTTTCCATTCATAAGTTCTATAACCGCAACAGAAACTGTGTTGTATTATATAGATAAATCTTCGATTGTTCACTAATCCGTGATAAATTGATAGTGGAACTAATTTAATATATCCCACTTTAACTATATTATAATTTTTGATTATATATATACTAAAAATACACTTTTATTTTTAAACTACAAGGACAAATAATTTTATAGTAAATATTGTTACACTTTTTATGTAATATAGATACCACTAACAAATAATAGTAGCCATTATAGTAAGCATTCAGGTAATATACCGGGTCTCTCACCACCCTGAAGCTGCCGCGTCTTTAATATAAATATTTTTCATTTACGTGTTATGCCTTTGCTACCTTTTAATAATATACAGAAAAGTTGATACTGATGATGATGATGATTGATGAAAAATTTAGGCTCAAACTTTCCTCAAATGTTGATGATCCGCTAATAAAAAATACTACGGAAATACCTAATGGTATTTTCATAAAAATGTTGTTATATTTCATTTAGCGATAATATCCTTTTCATTATTAATAAAAGTGTCACGTCTGTCCAGTTTCCTAAATCGTGGAAAACTGCTAGAATAGTTCCTGTAACAAAAAAGCAAGAGAGAGATATTGTCCAAGATTTTGTAAAAAAAACTGTTCGTGTACTATTAAGTGAATTTTGAAATAATTAAATAATTATAAAATTTATTAATCAGTCTGATTTTCGACAAACACTCTGCATATTACCAGTGATAATGAAAAAAATCTAATGAGAATTCTATAAATTATTCATATTATTCGTGATTAAAGATTAAGGTTAGATTTGTTAACAAAATATATAATAAAGAATGTATAAGACTTATTGTACATAGAAGCATTTACAATATCTCTCAATTAATTAACAACAATATTTATCACCTATAAATTATGTTACGCTGTCTTATAGTCTATATTACATGTCAATTAAATCAGAATAGGTTTTGCATAATTTAAACATAAAAGTAACATTAATTTGCATTTAAAAAATGTGGAACTGAATCCTTTAAAATAGTCAGTCCAATTAATGTTTTTTCTTTATCGTAAATTCAAGGTCATCTATGATTTTTACTAATCTGTTACCCAATAACTAACGACACCATTAAGTAGTCGTACCATATAAACAAAAAGTTTTCTATTAACTTCACACTAACGATTCATTTTAAATTTCAATACACCTATACATTTCAATATTTTTAATTAAAGACAATATATTTTCTGTATTCCACAGAGGTTACCGAAGAAATAACAGAACAATAAATATCATATTTCTTTATATAGGAATTAAGCCAAAAAATTAAAGAAGAGATAAATTATTAATGAAATTATCAAATAAAATTTCAATTTTCCTTGTTGCCTATAACAGGTACGCAAAGGAAAACCTTAGCATTTTAAATATATGTGGAAAATAACTACTTCATTTCTATATAAAGAAAGATGTATACAGATAAATAAGCCAATAAGTAATATTAAAAATATATCATAAAAAAATTTATATCATACTTTTCACCAGGTAATACCTTCAACAGATGAGTCATTATTTGCAAGTTAACTAAGGCAGATGAACATTTATTACTTTGCTAATTCATGGTTTTCCAAGATCTTCACCACACCAAAAATAAACTTAAAAAAAGGCTTTGAATAATTCAGAATTGTATGTTAATTAATTATACCTACCAAGAAATCGGAAGGTTAACCATAATAATATAATTAATTAAAGCGCCTACTTAAGTAAGTGTGACCACAAAAAAAAATACTCATTGGGTAGAAATTTCCTTAACCTTTAAATTAACGAGGAAATTCCAAAGACTTGTTTTTAAAAAAATATTTCCACTTATTTATATCACTATATATTTGTTTCTTAAACTCATTAAATGAAGCCATTAGTTGTATCACATTCGTATCACAATTTAATAACATACACTTGACAGTTTATAATAACCCAATAATCGGTATAATACACGTTTAGGAAATATCAGTCAAAGATATTGATTCCACCATCAATATCAATAAATTAGTCAGAGATGATTCAACTCATAGTCTTATGAATTATATCCAAACAGCAAGATTATACGGAACTTATTAGAAAAACATAATTGAGCCATATTTTGGGTGAATCAATTGGTGCGTCTTGTCTATAATGTGTCTTTAATAAGATGTTTAGGTACATATTGCATCCAATCTTTTCTCACTTATTTGAAGAAACACAAGATTTAGTAAAGGAACTTTTCAAAGTCTTTAATGAAGAAAGCATCCTAATATGTCTTCAGAAAATAATAAGTGGAATCAACCAAAATTGGAATTAAGCAATACTACACAATATACATTTCCGATAAAATTCTGTATAAGAGAGACTTTTTAAAATTTGTATTGCAAAAGGTTGGAGTTGTCTTCAAAAGTTTTATTTTTGTAATATATAAAGAGAATGCACTACTGGAACTTTGTATATTTTTATTATGTTGCTTATTATTTGGGCAACGCGCCAGACTTCCGAAACTCTACAAAAAGTTAGTAAATAAACTACTTCTCAACTTTTCAATCCTTCCAAAGAACGAGTTAGTTCAATGTTCAGGTCAGTATCCGCGAAAATATTAGTCAGGTCAAAAGCACAGCTTTCCCTGCCATATTTACGTGATAAATTATGATATTACTTAATATCACTTAACCTTTTAGATAGATTTTCTATAAATCACTGTTAATTATCATATTCTTATATTATAGTTACCGGTTAAGATATTAATAAAAATAAAAAATAGATAATTAGTTTAGGTACCTACTTATTATTTTTTAAACAAACCAATGTCAAAGACTTTATACGATACTACGTCAATTTGCATTTAATGTAATGTAATTATTATTTAATAATAACTTTTAAACTTATAATTCCGTAATATTAGTTATGAATAATTCTATAATATTAGTTGTACACTGTATCCATATCTGAAAAAGTTCAATGAAATCTAGTTATATTTGAAAATGGTTTATTAACTTCTACCGTCATTGACCATTAACAGAGTTACCTATTATATATACATCTCGTAATCTTCTTAATGTCTAATAACTGTGCATGTTTCGTTACATTACTTACCAAAACATCTACTGACAATATTTGAATTTTTAAATAAAATCTCAATCAGATATTAAAATTACAACTTGGTAATTACCTAAATCCCCTTCAGCTAATTCTCTTTGGATAATTCTATACAACTGCAACTTTTGGAGAATTCTATACAACTTATAATTGAATTTGATAAGCCTATAACGTAAATACTCACGAGCAAAATCAGTTCAAAGATATCTATAAATATTCATAAACAGCTTATGCTCCACGGCTTGCAGATGCCACATTACAATGTAGATATCAAAATTTCTTCTATTAGCTGGGCTAGCCGTGGTAGCAACTTGACGTTCACATTATCTACCGGGATATCAAAAATTATCTTGGTCAAGGGTGGTTGTGGAATGTAAAACGTGTGTCTTACTTTAAATTTTTGAATATGTTTTGGTGTGTCAGAATCTGTCAAGTCATTGTGCTGAAATTTTCTAATCCAGTTTTTGAATCATGCCCACACAACACAAAATTTTCATGATTGAAGCCTATTTTCGAACGGGTGCGCTAGTTAATGGAAATTGGCAATACAGTCAATGTTTGTGTTTGGACAATTTTCGAGAGCACTTCCCAAACGTGGCAATATTACCGGACAATTTTTATGCGTGCCTTACAAATTGTGTTGAAGTGTTTCGCGAAACTGGTTGTGTGACTCATAAAAAAGGTGCTGGTAGACCAAGAGTTCGTACAGAAGAAATTGTCAATGACGTTCGTCAACGTATTGAAGAGGAGCCTGCAAAACCTTTGAAACGTCTTTCTCAGGAAATTGGACTTTCTTATGGAACATGTCATAAGATTTTAAAGAAAGACTTAAACATGCATCCATATAAGATGCAAGCACATCAAACTCTTCTGCCCGCAGACCACCCCAGACGCCTTGCTTACTGCCATTGGTTTGTCAATAATTTAATGAATGACGATCTTCTGGTCTTAACTTTTTTTTCTGACGAAGCGTGGTTCCACCTTTCGGGATACATCAATTCTCAAAATATGCGAATGTGGAGCAATAATAACCCTCATGTTTTTACTGAATCGCCACTACATGCTCAAAAAATTGGTGTTTGGATGGCAGTTTCTCGAAGAAGAATAATTGGGCCAATTTTTTTCGATTTTACCCTCAACGCAGAAAGGTACAGACACAACTTTTTGGCTGAATTTGTGCAACAGTTAAACGATAATGAACTTCGGTACGGTTATTTCCAGCATGACGGTGCAACAGCACATACTACACGAGAAAATATTGCTTTCCTCCGCGAGTTTTTTGATGACCGGCTGATAAGTTTGCATACAAAAGTTGAGTTTCCTCCGAGATCATCTTGTTTGACAATTATGGACTATTTTATATTTCCTTACTTAAAAAACAAGATTTTCGCAACTCCGGTAAATAATTTGCAAGAACTGCAACAAAGAATTGTTCAGCAATGTGCAACCATAACGCCAGAAATGCTGCAAAACGCTTTTCACAGCATGAGGAGGCGCGTCAAGCCAACAATTACTGTAATTTAGTTTTTTTTATTACTAAAACCGTGATTTCATAATTTGTAGTACATTATTGTTTTACAACTGAAATAAATAGGTATGAAATTTGTAGGTTATTGATGATGTCAGTGTGACAGTGACATAATTATTTCAAATTTAAAGTAAGACACACGTTTTACATTCCACGACCACCCTTGACCAAGATAATTTTTGATATCCCGGTATATGAACGCCAAGCAACGTGGCCCGCGGTTAGTATTTGGATGGGCGACCATGCAGTGGCCTGTACGTCGGTGAATCTACAAAAGCTTTGTAAACTTGGATAGGATGTAAAGCCGGAGGTCCCTTCTCTATGAAATCATAGACAAGTAAAAGATCCCTACCCTGCTACAAAAGTAAGGGTTCGGCAAAATTTCTAAGTTGTGGTTGCTCATCTCCTGGTGTCATTTATTGACCTTGATTGCGGACAAATGACCGAAATAAAAAAAAATGTATTAGTAGTGACGTCAAGTAGTGTGTTAGGCTCACCCCAGTGAGTAATTTGTGTCTCTTTAAAATAAATTCAACATCAAACTGTTTACATCTTTCTTTATATAGGAATTAAGCCAAAAAGTTACCTAATAGATGAATTATTGATGATATTATCAAATATGGTTCAATAAAGTTTTATATTTCCTCGTTACCTATAATCCTAGGTATGCAAAAGGAATAAGTTTATTATTTTTAAGATTATTGAATACTTTGCATGCAGTATGCACCGCCCAAAATTGAATTACAACGGCATACCTTGACATAACCTCATCTTATTGTCTTTAATACATTTTTCTTTTTAATAGTGTTATCTACATTTTCTATATAATGAAATATTAAACAAGCATCTACATTACATTGAAAATAAATGCCGCTGTAATTCAATGTTGGGCCGTGCATACTGCACGCAAAGTAGTTGTTTTAAACATATCTTAAAAATAATAAGATTATTCCTTTGCATAGGTACCTAGGATTATAGATAACGAGGAAATATAAAACTTTACTTAACCATAATATTTGATAATTTCATTAATAGTTTATCCCTTAGTTTACTTTTTAGCTTAATTCCTATATAAAGAAAGATATAAACAGCTAAATAAGCCAATAAATAATATTAAAAATATACTTACTATAAAAAAAAATGATTTAACATTTACTAAAATGACAACTTACTTACAGTATTAAATAACATAGGTTTTAGAGGAAACACTATAAAATTATTGAAATCATATTTAACAAACAGAATACAGTATACCGAAGTAAATCACATAAGAAGTGACGCTGAAGTAGTTGAGTGTGGGGTACCTCAAGGGACAGTACTGGGACCGATATTATTTATCATATACATAAATTCACTATTTGATGTTCGTACTACTGGGTCGATCTTAAATTAAGCGGATGATACCGTTGTGTTCTATTTAAGTTCAACTTGGGAAAGTTTGCAAAGCAAAATAGAGAAAGATATGAAAAATATAAAAAATTACTTTGATAGTCAATATCTGACATTAAACTCGTCAAAAACGAAATACTTACCATTTTATCTACATGAAATATCTGCTCCTCCTTTTAATCATCTTGTTATTGACCGAAATCTAAAAATATCAGCTGAAAAAAACATTAAAAATTTAGGAATATTAATTGACTGCAAATTAAAATGGGATAAGAATATGGATTACGTGGCTAACAAAATTAGGAAACTATTATATAGATTCGCAAATATGGGAAATATACTCAACATCGGACAGTTAAAAATATTATATTATTCGCTTGTCGAATCGCATTTAAGATATGGTGTATTAGGTTGGGGGGGGGGGGAGTACTGGACGCAACAGTCAGAAATTTAGAGAATTTACAGAAACGGCTTTTAAAAAATATATTTCAGAAAGAACGCAGTTACTCGTCAAATGAGTTGTTTAATAACAACAAAATAATGGATATAAGAACACTTTACTTCTATCAGTGTGTTCTTCATCAATGGAAAAATAAAAAATCTGCAGACCTGGAAAAGACAAGAGGAAATTTAAATGATATGTTACGAACGCCTAAATGTAAAACTACTTGTGGGCAAAGATGTTTCACTTACCTTGCTGTGAGAGCTTACAATTCGCTGCCTGGGTATATAAAAGGTATAACTTCCTTTACAAAACTCAAGGCACAACTCAAGAAATATGTGTTAGAAGAATGTAGAATAAAAATTCACAACCTTATTAACCCCAAACAGTATTTTAATAAATTATTTTAAATATGAGGTTCAAGCCAGCGATACATTAAGTATATAAATATTATATGTATTAGTATGTACAAAAAAATATGTTAGTTGTATTTGTATTATTGTTGAATTATATTTTTCTTAAAGTGTCTAAAGGTGTGAGAATTCATATGTATGTTTATATTTGATTTTTATATGCATGTGTGTATGTAGGTGTGTGTGTATTCATATGTTTAGGTAGGTAATATGTAGAAATTATGTTGATATTTTATTTTTTTATATAATAGTAATTAGTTATATTAGATATTTTCGTGATCAGAAAGGATTAAGATTATTTGGAAAAACTCGCTGAATTAAAGGAAATATTCTTTGTACTGATCTTTTTTTCATTTCATGCACAGTGTATATTACGCTTATATGAAATTTTTGTTTATTTACTTGCTTATCTATTGTGATATTTACAAATGTTATTAAATGTTATGTAATGTTATTTCGTAAATAAACTATTCTATTCTATTCTATTCTATTCTATTCTATTCTATTCTATTCTATTCTATTCTATTCTATTCTATTCTATTCTATTCTATTCTATTCTATTCTATTCTATTCTATTCTATTCTATTCTATTCTATTTACTAAAAGAAAATATTTTTCAGCGTCTTCTGAAATCCTGTTTTCGATGGCGTTATTGACTTTCATTTTAATTGGAAATGACTGGATTTTCCTCTTACTCTAGTACTTATTAATAGATATTGTCTGTTATTTATTGCCTATGATTGACATTAGATAGGCATTTTTTGCAGGGTAACGCCTTAACTGGATTATTCAAGATCACGTGAGCGGTAAATTTTTCTAAAACCTGACTTTGTAAAGGCTGTTCATTATTAATTAGTAATTGTTATTCATCTATTAACAACCTTGAGCAGTCCAAGTTGAATATTTGAAGCAAATGACTGAAAGTGTTTTATTTGGTACTCACAAAATAATTTACAAACTTAAAATATGCTCCTTACGTTACACTACTTTACATTACTTTACATTTACTACTAAACTATTTATGTCATTTATTTGTAGTTTAATATTGAATATTTTATATATAAAATTTTGCATTGTTAAAAAAAATATATTACTGAGTTATACTGAGCAGGAGTAGTACCGAAAAGGACACTCTTTTTGGTACTGCGCATGCTCAACATAACGATTATGATATTGATAACTATCTAATGTAAAAATTAAGGAATTCAAATTCTCCCTACTTTCTCGGATATATTCGTGAACAATAACTGTGACAATTTTTTATTCTTCATAGACTCGTTATTCATGTATGAAATTACTCTCATTTAACTGAAAATCCTGTTATAATTATCCTTTCCGTCACTTTCACTGCTAATGATAAAGATGTATAAATTAAGTTTCAAGACACCAAGTTCATATTTACACACATATGAGCGGCTATTAGCATTAGCTGCTCATGAACAGCTAATAGCAGCTAACAACAGCTCATATATTTGAAAGGAAGACATCTATTGTTTATAGACATTTTTATACATATATTTTTTTAATCTATAATACCAAAAACAGGCTATTAGGTTAGGCCAGGCGGGCATGGACGATTTTACGATCGACCGATTAATCAATCGGGTAGTTAGACCTGTACTTTATATATGGAGAGCGCACATGAACGATCGCAAAATCGCCCGATTTGAAAATCTGTGCCTGGACACAGATTTCTGACCCGATCGCGATCGCCCGATTGCATTAGCCCAATGTATTTCAATCTGCGCGGGCGAACGCATATGTTTTCAGTCGACCGATTCGCGATATACTAGGTGCATGTCTGTTATTTCTTCACTTGGAATACATTTATGAACTACGTCTTGATATGTTATGAGAGGTGAGATAATTATAAGTAGTTTATCAAAACTATCTTTGCTTATTCGCAAAAAATTGAAAAATTTTTCAGGATGCAATCTCAAATCTTCATGTATTTTATAAAACTGTCCTTTCACTAGACGAGCATTTATGAGAGGATGTACCCAATAACGCCTTTTTCGTTTCTTTTCGCAAAATCTAATAATAAGAAGGGTAGAAATACAGGCAGCCTTTAACAAACCCATTTTACAACTGAGCAGAAAATACGAAATCCATTTTGATCGGCCGACTGCCAATCGTTCGTCCGCGCTGAGACTAATCGGGCGACTGCAAAATCGCCTCATGCGCGCGTAAACCTGTGATCTGGCGATTGTGATCGGTCGATTCCTCAATCGTCCATGTGCGCCTGGCCTTAGTCCTACAGAACCTATAGTTTTATTGCTCATTCTAAAAATTGAATAGATCCATTACACTGAAAAAACTAGTTAATGCAGAATTGGGCAATTAAACACACGTCTTCATTAGGTTTAAACGCTTCTCTTTTTAAACTCATTGCTTTTTCGTAATCTCTTCTGCTTGTCCTTGATGTTACAATTCATTATTAAAGTCACGTGCCACAGTACTCATGCAAATTGGATATTTGCAATTTTAAAAATCTGCTAAACACTTACTGTATATACAGTATATGTTTTTTCTATAATTAGAAATAGTTTTGTATTAGCTGTTATTTCGAATAAAATTTCCAACTTAACTTAATAGTTTCGACGTTATTAAAATTATCTAATAGGTACTTGCATAAATTTAGATTCGACTAAATGTTTAACTACATATTATTATATGTACATATTTTACAGATTATTTCGTTGTACATTTTATAAGTTTTAAACAAGGGAAAAGTATAAAACGCCAGGATAATATTGGTATTGGAAATGTGTCATGTCAGGTCGTCCAGTTATCAGAATTAATATTTCCTTTTCCCTAACGGATCATCTGGAGGATTTTTTCTTTCCTAGAAATTACCCCTAAGAACATCTTGCCCATGTGAGTCCATAAAATTATACAACAAAGTCTATGATTAAACAGCTTCCTGAACAAAAATTTAAGTTGTTAAGTCGTTATAAGTATTTTTCCGAGTAATGGCTTTTTGGTCACAGAAAATGCGCTATGCCATACTAAATAACATCCCGTATCTAAACTGGTAGAAGTCACAAAAACTATTGAACAGCTACGCATTTTTTCTTAGAAAAATTTCGTCATTTATAACTCGACGAAATATACACAAAAGTTGCATCATCCTGATTTGAGTACAATTACGTACAATTCACATATTTCCGTGTTTTAGAAGACAATCTACAGTAAATAATCATTATATTACGCACGCATACAGTGTGTCCCAACATGATGGAACAAAATTCATATTTTTTTTCTAACTGAAAGTAAAACGTTTCGATTTGATCTGTGCATGTGATGATATTTTGAATTAAAAATGTCAATCTGACAATTTTTATCACTTATAATATCCCTAGTGCTTAAATTATTTCCGGAAATTTTTTCGAGGTCGTGAATATTTTTAAAATTATCCCGAGCCGCAGGCGAGGGATAATTTTCTTAAAATATTCATGAACGAGGAAAAATTTCCGGTTTTTAATTTAAGCCGTGGGATATTCGGTAAGAAAATTTCACACCATTACTTTATACATATTATGCCAAAATTGAACATTTTAATTACGAATGTCAAACATTCATTCCTCATAGTGAGCCATGAGTAATAATAAACATTTTTTACGACTGTCAAGTACGGTACCTTGGTCAAGTTCCACCAGTTGTCATCGTGTCATTGTGTTTGTGCAATTTGCTGATTTATTAGATTGTATTTTTGAAAATGTTCCGTTTTGGAAAGTAAACATTTAATTATGATAATTATTCTGAAGTACTTCGAGCATTGCAAATATTATGCTTAATAAAATGTGAGTTTTCTTAGTGAAATAAAATTTCATTTTCTAACATTAGTTACATGCATATTTTACAAATAACTTAAAAATATATTATATTTTTGTTTCTTATTAACTTTGATCTACTAATATTGGTGGAACATCATTTATTTTTGATAATTATTCTGAAGTATCTACTTCAAAATTTATATGTTTAATAAAATGCGAAATCTCTTAGTGAAATAGCATACCATTTTCTAAGTTTAGTTACATGAACTTTTTATAAATAACTTAAAAACATATTATATTTTTCTTTGATCTACTAATATTGGTGGAACATAATTTAATTTTGAGAATATTACTTAAATTCGAGCATAGGAAATGTATTAATTCAACTCCCGCGTCTTTATTTTGACATTTTAAATGACAGAAAAATTTCCACTTATTAATTTGACACAACGTTAAAAATTTCCGGATATTTTTTGGGTTGGCATGGTAACTGAACAAAAAAGAAGCCTCTGATTGGTTAAAATATGGCGGTGTGAAATTTTCATACAAACTTTCTACAGACGACGAGTCGAGCATCGACTGGAAATGTTATAATAATAATAATGTAATAATAATTATTTCATTTAGACATTTTTCAAATTCTGATTTGGAATATTACACAATTTTGAATAAAACTGAAAAACCACTGATTAAATTTTGTTAACTTATCAAATATTTATTTTATTACATACTACACAGTGTTTTTTGGGTAAACTTTAGAAGTTTGGCTTGATACTACACTTTGAATATTTAATTTGAATTCGTCTGGTTTCCTGTCCTTTATTATTTTACAGTTGGTAATTCCAAAAATGGCTACAATGAATCGTTAAGGGATATTTTGTTAATTAAATCATATAAGTGTTATATCTCAAGAAGTTTAAATTTTCCTTGTAACCTAGAACTTGGGTATAAAAAAATAATGGCATTATTTAAAAGAATATATGGAACAGAATATTTTTAGTACTTAATGATGTTGTATTTCCTGCGAATACATAGGTTATAGGTAACCAAGAACGACACGAACTTCATAAATCATAATATCTGTGTAATTTTGCTATAATATCTGCAAAAATCGATTACCTACCTATAATGCAATAATGAGCGACGATTACTAATAAAACATAATTTAGAATATCTACTGGCTACGCCTTAACCACAATCGTATTGAATTATTTATAATTTCTTGAAACATGATCAGCTCCCGGACTATGGTGTCCTATTCATCTAACAGCTGTTACATTGAACTTGAACTCTATGTCACAGGTAATAATATTATCTGGTGACCGTCATTCACGAAAGTGAAAGGTTTCGGTATAACCTTCGGCAGAAGCACATAACTTGGTACGTATATATGAAGTATAAATTGCAATGCAATGTCGTATCCAGGACTAAACTCTGCGGGGAACGAAAAAGTTCAAGAGAGGTGTAACAGGTATAAATAACGGAGGTATGTTTGTTACTACTATGATAGCGCAGTGGGCTGTAGGGTGTTGTGGTTGACACACTGCCTATTATGGGCTTTAGGTCTTTACTATGATCTACTACTATCTCAAATAATATGATCTGAGTTCGATCCCCAGCACTGGGACTGGGAGTGACAGGTTGATGCGTTTCTTCAATGTTCAATGCTTCTGGACAGTCTTCGACTTGGGGAATATGATGTCTCAATTTTTGACTTGTAAAGTTAAAAAATGCTTCTAAATTTTAAATATATTAAAGAACATTGAGCCGCCTTTCATATTGCTCCTTCAGCAGTTTAACTTTTTGAGTTTTTGAGCAGGATCTGTTGTTCAAAGTCTACCTTGTCTGGAACCTGTCTATCTTCTGGAACCAGTCTCTCTATAATTTTGTATCATTGGAGACGTCTATTATACGGAATTTCAATGTTACACACCTAGAGGTTGAACGCACACACATCCTCTGTCCTATTTCACCAAAGGATTAATCATTTTTACTAATACTACTTTGTGATCAAGAGAAAAAGATGCCTTATGTTACCTGCTACTACAGTGAATATATTCAAATTGTGACATTTCAATAGAATAATACGTTAATAATAGTAACAATACAAAAAACATCCATATACAATATTTGAAATCAATATAAAATTATTAAATACTTAATTTTCACTACCGCAGAAAAGAAAATTAAGTAGTAAGATACTCATTGATAAATTTAGACCCATAAATATTAAGATACAAGATGATATGTAATAGATTACCTGTACGAATGTTATATTTTAGTTCTTTTTTTTACCGATCAAATCGAGTGCTTATCTGACCCATCAGCACATCCAGTTCACAAAATGATATACGTAATATACATAAAACACTGCTTCATATTCCAGAATACTGAAAAGCTTCGAGCAAAAACGACTTCTATATATTCCCGCATCACATAGATAGTAGTTTCAAGTTACATCATTGTTAAAATGCTTTCTTGTACACAGACATACAAAAAATAAAGCACATTATTTTAATGTCAACAAACTCAAGAAGACAAAACAACATATAAAAATAGGAGTCAGTTTCGCTTCGAATGACATTGCTTGGAATATTTTCTATAACATGATGCATGAGCCATTGATGAATATAATATAGAACCGACGCACCGACGCAAATAGTTGTATAAATTTGCTAAGACCAAACTAAAAAACTGGTTGCCAAATGAAGTTATGTATTTCTAAATCGTTTATAAATCCTGAGCATAAATAATACTTAATACAAGATGCCACTATGTTTGGATGAAGAATCTTTCGATACATGACTTCATAGAAACAAAATGAAGCAACAGAAAGTACTATAATGTTGACAAAATGATGAGACCTCATAATAAGGAACGTCGATTCCGGATATATCTCAATTAACATCCTGTTTATCTCAAGCCAAATCAAAAAAAGACATGGTTGATTGAAGCTACGTATATTTATTTTGATGGTAAACCAACCAACCACCAAGGAAGTAAACGGCTAGAGTTCGAGTTAAGTGGGAAGGAGTTACGCGATCAATATTTCGCTGAAGAAGGCACTGCTGCTGGCATTATAGTACCCAACAAATTCAATTTTGTATGGATGAATAGTCTTTTGAGGCTGTTGTCTAAATAGTTATGTAGACGTAATGAGAAAATCGTTGGGATAGATGCCAACAAAATAATTATTATAGAAGAATATTATTATATATATATTATTATATACTTATAATATATTATAGATGACAAAAATGCTCTACAATTTATTACCTCTATTTATTGTTGATTTTAAGGTATATAATACATTTATGCAAATAGTGTTTGTATGATTCTCAATCAATAATAGTGTTATCACTTTATTGCAAATATATACCCGAATTAGTGGTACTATAACAAATATTCACTCTATCTAGAGAAGTATGTACATATATGAAAATTTAAATTGCTGAATATATTTTAGTAATAAAAAAGATTTATCGTTTATTTTCCATTCAGAACGCGTTTATGAGATGGGGTAAAATACTATCTTTACAGCCTGTTCTAAATTCTAAATGTATTAAGGCCTAACAAAATGCATAGTATTACCATTAAGTCCTGTGCTACATGGAAACATAAATTGAGAAGATATTAAATAATATATATGTACATACAGGGTGGCTCAATAGTACGATAAAGTTTAATTACTCCTATGCCATAATAAACAAAAAAGGAATATTTTAGGATTTTATAAAGCCTAAGAGGACGCACATTTTAAAAATGTGTATAGTCATATAGAGTGCTCTATAAACCGGAGCCAAATCAAACTTATGGTTTTAGTATTGAAAATACTTATGTGATCGTATATATGGGAGCCGTCTCTTAAAATATTAACGCTTAGCGGTATGCAAAAGCAAGCGACCTCGACATGGACACGTACTCGTGGAGACGACCTAGCCTAGCTGTGTTGTTATAATCAGCAGTCTATGTTTATTGTTTATGCTTGGGTTACATCATTCCTTGACCACAGTGATTTATGAACTGATGTTGAGTATAAAATAAACGTTTGGTATTTACTGATCGTTGTAATAGAATGAACAGGTTTGTTATTTTATTAATTTAGACTAACATATATACAGGGTGGGCTAATATACAGGGTAAACTAAATCTGATTGTGTGTACGTACAGGGATCTCGGAAACTAGAAGAGATACAGAAATGGTTAAATGGGCAAAGTAGTGCATAATTTAATGCCCATCAATAATCCGCTGAGAAAACAATTGAATTTCGCACCGTCTAGATTTTATTTAGAAAAAAGTGAAAATCGACAATTTTCAAGTTTGCTTATAACTCTTTTGTTTGCATTCGGATCGAAACAAATCAAAGTTCATTTTGGGCAGTTTTTTACGGGGATCCCAGTTTGCTATGATACATACTTTTCGAGAAAATGCTAGCTTTTCTAATGAACGCCATATTGGATTTTTCCATTTTTGAATTTTGCGATTTTTTCTGATTACTTTGATATAGCACATGTCATATTTTTTCTAATCTAAGATGTAGTCTTAGTAACGCAAAATATTATTTTCAAGAACAAAATAGTAGGCCTTGAAGATAAGTGTGACAGCAATAAACAAACACCATATTGTGAATAAATAATGCATATTATTATAATCTGAAAAAATATGAACATTGAAAAATAACTATAGGTAGGTATACTGAAATCTAATAACAAACTAAAATACCTAAACAAAACTAATACTGTTATTAATATGTTAGTGTTCGAAATGTCCACCATTATTATTCCGGCATTTGACACATCGGGTTCGAATGGAATTAACTGCTTTCCTTATCTATCTGACGTCTATCTAGAGTAGCAAAAGCATTCGTCACACATTCTTGCAGCTCTTCAATGGTCTGATATTGATGGTTACTATAGACAATGACTTTAATAGTGCCCCCTAGGAAGAAATCCAGTGGCGTCAAATCAAGACTCCTTGCAGGCCACTGAATAGGAGCGTTTGAATGTGACGGTGCTCCATCAAGCGCGAACCAAATTAAATTTCTTAATATGTGTAGCGGTCGATCATCGAGAATATTTTGCAAGAAACGCAAATAATGATTTCCAGTCAGATTTTCATGGAATATGTACGATCCTATTAATGATGAACCTAAAATCCCACATAACACACTAAACCCTAATTTTATTTGAGGCCTTACTTGAACAACATGATGTGGATTTTGTTGTGCCCATACGTGTTCGTTATGACGGTTAAACATTCCACAATTTGTAAATCGGCTTTCATCAGTCCATAAAACTTGAAATGGAAATTCAGAATTTTGACCGCACATATTCACCAACCAATTGCAAAAGACACTCCATCTTTCATAGTCTCCTGGATATAAATTGGGTAAGGGATATTTTTTTGTATGGGTGGAATTTATGTTTTTTGAGAACTCTAACTACTGTTGTTTGTGAAGTACCAGCTTCTTGGGCAATTTGCCTTGTTGATATTTCAGCATTATGGTGTACGCAAGCAAGAATATTGATTTCGGATACTTGGTCAATAGTACTGTCAATTCTATTCGGCTTTTTGAACGCTCCAAAATCTCTTAAATTTGAACACAATTATTTGAAAGTGCTTACTGATGGCTGCCGGCGATCAAAATATCGTTCAAAATATAGTTGTGCAGCCCTCGAGCTCCATTCCATTTTCACTAATAATTGTCTTTATAATGACACTAAGGTATATTTTAGTTGTACTCGATGAAAACTACGGAATGTTGATAATTATTATGACAGCACAATAAAAATAAGTAATCTCTAAACTGGAAGATTTAGTTTTCTCGATACATCAAATGAAGGGTTTTGGTATTACACTCTGTATAAATTATAAATATAATGACTATGAAATATATAAAGTGCGTAACAAAAATAGTTGTGTCTGGTATTTTCAATACGCCTACGATATTTGCGTAAGATGCAAGATCTGTGAATTTTTTTTTTAATGGCATGACATATTCCTTTTTTGTTTCATATTTGAATACTGATCATTTTTCCGAATTCGCCAATATCGGGATTACATACGGGGAGTATTTCAGAAGATATGAGTATTTTGTATCATAATCCCAATGAGCACCTTGTATCTTTTTTAAGAAAATAAATACTAGAAAATTTTTGTCTCCATTACCTATGGTCTATTTAATAGCTAGATTATATTACTGGTTCCAAGGTAATGGTGCGCTAGCAAAATACCGACCGAGCTACGCGATGGTACAACACTTACTTTTAGGGTGAAATTTAACAGCCCCTATTTTTATTGAACCACTTAGTCTAAAGATGTTATTATTATTTTTCGTTGGGTAGGTTTAACAATTGAAAAGATAACGCAAGGTTAGGTTCGTTTGTCAAATTTTAAATATGTGTCTGGATTAAGGCACGTCAAAACGAGACAGTAAATAATTTATTTTTAATCAAAGAGGATTTTGGGGAAAATGACCAGCTTCTACATTCTACCAACGAACATGGATTTCTTGAATTGTTTAATGCAACTTAATCTTAGTTACATCAGCATAATATGCAATTTGACATGCCCTCCCCCAAATTCATGCGATTCAGAATCAGTGAACCAACACTCAATGCAAGTCGTTAAAAACGTGCTACCCACAAAGTAGGTAGTAATTTTAGCACAATCCTTCTTGATTAATACCAAAATATATTGTTTCATTAATATTACTTAGAATAATTATCATATACTATTCATTTTTTAGTTTACTGATAGACCCCTTTGTATGAAAATGCATAACAAAGATCCAAACTGGAGCTGTTATAAAGGATCTACAGTATTATTTTACATAAATTTATATAATTTTGATACCTCAACACAGCCTTACACTAGTGTGATTTGCTGATTACATAATTACAAGGAAACAAATATTTTTCGCCTTTTATTAATGTTATTGCAGATGATGTGCACATCTTTCAGTCTTGTTTTGAGTGTAACGCGGTTTTAATTGTGCAAAAACGCACAGAGAGAACTGAAATATCTTTCAAATTATACGTGATATACAGGGTGTTAGTTAAACATGCGGCAAAAATTCAAGAGGTTATTCCTTGGACTATTCTAAGCATATTTTATCCTTTGATGATTTTTGAAAAAGCATTTTGTTGCGAAGTTATAGGGCGAAAAAAATTTTCAACAAATCCAATTTTAGAATCCAATAGGTGAAATAAAAGTATGGCGTACTAACTGGACTTAAGTAAAAGACATGTAAGAAAAAGGAGTTGTTTTTTCTTACCAACATCCCGTGATACTTCGGAGTGATTATTTTGTATGTTTTTGTATGTTGTGTTTTTGTAGTTTGTATGTGTCGCATTTGTTCGCAGATTGATTGACGTTTGGCTAGTTGACGTGTAAACGGTTGTTAGTGGTCCTCTATCATGGATCGCTACACGAATGCCGAGATGGCTGACATACATTTTATTTATGGACTTGCTGATGGCAATGCATTAGAAGCTAGGCGACTATACATTGAACGATGTCCTAACCACATTGCTCCCCATAGAAAAATCTTTCAAAGTATTCATCAACGTCTTCGAGAAACGGGAACATTGAAGCGAAGTGGAGGACCCGGAAGGTCAAGGACTTTAAGAACGGTAGACGTAGAAGAGAATGTGCTGGACATGATAGAAGAACATCCAGGTACTTCTACGAGAATAATTGCAACTACTTTGAATGTAAGTAATTGGACTGTTTGGAAAATTCTGAGAGATAATTTGTTGTACCCATACCCAATTCAATGCGTTCAGGCACTTCTTCCTGCGGATTTTGCTCCACGTATTGCATTTTGTCAATGGCTTTTGCACACATTGGTTGAAATCCCTCAACTACTTACGCTGATTCTTTTTACCGATGAAGCCAGTTTCTCGCAAAATGCAATAAGGAATTTCCACAGTAACCATGTATGGGCTGACGAAAATCCACATGAGATTTGTGAAGATCGGTTTCAACATCAGTTCTCGTTGAACGTTTGGTTTGGAATTGTGGGTGATTGGCTAATTGGAATGGTATTTCTACCAGGAAAACTTAAAGGCGAAGTATACCGCAACTTTTTGGAACAAACGCTACCTCAGTTTTTGGAGAATGTACCATTGGCTACAAGACAGGCAATGTGGTTTATACATAATGGTGCACCACCTCATTTTAGTGTAGTTGCTCGAGAGTTTTTAACAGCAACATACGGAGATCTCTGGATTGGTCGAGGTGGACCTCACGTATGGCCTCCTCGATCCCCGGACTTAAACCCCCTGGATTATTTCGTATGGGGCCATCTAAAGTCATTAGTTTATATTAGGCCAGTGGAAGATGTGGACGATTTAAGAGATCGGATAATTTCTGGTTGTAACTCAATAAGAAACGACCCTGGTGTTTTTGAAAGAGTTCGTGAGTCTATGAGGAGAAGATTGGATAGTTGCATCCGAGCTGGAGGTAGCCATTTTGAATAATTCTTGTAGGTTCAGAAATGTTACATGTAATTTTTAGTAATAAATTGTTATTTGTTGAAAATTTTTTTCGCCCTATATCTTCGCAACAAAGCGCTTTTTCAAAAATCATCAAAGGATAAAATATCCTTAGAATAGTCCAAGGAATAACCTCTTGAATTTTTGCCGCATGTTTAACTAACACCCTGTATAGCACGTGTTGTCATTTGAAATTTCGAATATCATAGGTATAGGTACGAGTTTTATAAGTTTGTTAATCATTTCAGATGCAGTATATTGTATAATAAGAGATAAAACAGCATAAGATCTACTGGTGTAACAGTCCTTTTATATACAAATTGCAGAAATGTGCAGAGTATTCTGTTAAAAAAAACATCTGTATCCATATTATGTTATGCGACAATCAATTTAATTATATTTATGGATTAGAAATAATGTCGTGTGGCATTCAACGCATTAGCTTTTACATACATTTAATTACATATACAACCACAATACTAGACAACGGCTGTAATATGATTTATTAATGTAATAATACCATTCTGTTTTTGTCAATATTTACAATTTCTCAAGGACATTTTACCATATACGACTAGCACTCGGTACTGAAACGCATATAAATATGCCTATACATTTTTTCTTTCAGGGGACAACAGGTCATGGACTCCAAGTTTGAAAGAGTTAAGACTGACGAAAGCGACGGAGAGTTTGGGCCGGAGGAGAACTGGAGGATATGGAAAAACGTCCTGCTGATAGGATTTGCCTTTATGATCCACTTTACCGCTTTTTGGGGAGCGTCGAATTTGCAAAGCTCTATCAATTCAGAAGCGTCCTTAGGAACGTTCACATTGGCTGCTATATATGCATCGCTAATAGTATCGAACATATTTTTGCCTGTGCTCGTTATTAGGTAAGATATTTTAAATTTTCTTCAAACATATTTTTTGGTAATTACATCTATCTAATACATGATAAAATATGTAAACTGTGTAGAATACAAGACACTCTATATGATTAAATTACAGATTAAATAGCTATTTGATCAAAAACTTAACCACCTACTTGAATTTCAAGAATGGCTGAAGGTAATAAAATATAACTTGCTTTGTGCAGTGAAAATGTCAACTTAACGTTCCGTTTTTTATTATTGATTACACTTGACTTTTTAACGATTCTATTCTCCCATAAATTTGAAATGTCAGAGTTTCCAACATCTGCCGAAAACATTACTGCAATAAAACATTTTTAGTATTAATATCAAAAGTAAAAGATAAAACTACAACAAATAATAAAGTGGATATTCGAAGCAGATGGATCTTTATGAAACATTGTGAAAATAATTGTTTTGAAAAAACAAATCTCATTTAGATGTTCCAAAAAATATATAGAAAACACTCTGTATAGTAGTATTTCGGCTTATTGGGCCTTTTCAATAGAGTAAATGTCTATTACTAAACGTTTCCAAGGGCGTTTTCGTTATTTATTTGTTTACGAGCACCTACCCCCAATTGATCCTACCATCTGGTAAAGCTCGAGTTTTTAGTACCTTTTCTAAGAAGGGCGAGAGTATAAAATCTATCTGATCATTCGTAGTACAAGGATTTATAATTAAAGATTTTTTAATTTCTAATTGCTCTAACAGATCTAAGAGCTTTCCTTTCTTTTCACGATGTAGTACCTTTACATTTTACTGATCTATAAAATGATTGTTTTCTATACAATGCGTCGAAAATCCTGAATTTTTTGCGTTATTTAATATGGATTTTTTATGTTCTTTTACTCTAGTTTCAATACTTCTACCGTAATCCGCGCAGTTAATTTGGTATACTCCCGATTGTTTTAATTTATTAACCTTTTCTTTGTTGTTTATCAAAATCCTCCCAATAGTACGCTTGTTGACACTAATCTTTTTACACCTGTTTCGTTCTAATCTGCGAGCTATTTTTTCACTATAATATAACTAATACTAGGGACGTGATTAATATAACTATAACTAGGTGGCTTCTTTTTCCCGAATATTGTAAAACTCCCGACGAATTAATTTCCTCCTTTCGTTTTTTATCATGTTATCTATTAGTTTTTCTTTATATCCGTTGTTTCTTGAAATTTGTTTGATTGTACTTAATTCTTTTTCAAAATCTGCTTTGTCTAGCGGAAACATTAAAAGCCTATGTATTAAACTATGGAAAACCGACTTTTTTATTTGCCAGGACTGCTGCGAACTTGCTGGTATAATTGCGTCGGAAGTTGTTGGTTTTCTATAAACCGACAATTTTAATCTATTTTCTACCTTTCTTATTGTTATATCCAAATAGTTTAATTGATAATTAATTAACTGCGTGAATTGTAATGCCGTGTATGTGGGTCAAACCGGTAGAAGTATTGAAACTAGAGTAAAAGAACATAAAATATCCATACTAAATAACGCAAAAAATTCACGATTTTCGACGCATTGTATAGAAACAGACGCATTTTATAGATCCGAAAAATGTAAAAGTACTGCATCGTGAAAAGAAAGTAAATCGCTTAGATCTGTTGGAGCAATTAAAAATTAAAAAATCTTTAATTATAAATTGTTGTACTACGAATGATCAGATAGATTTTACATTTTCGCCCTTAGAAAAGGTACTAAAATCTCGGGCTTTACCAGATGGTAGGATCAATCGGGGGCAGGTGCTCGTAAACAAATAAATAACGAAAACGCGCTTGGAAACGTTTAGTAATAGACATTTACTCTATTGAAAAAGGCCTAATAAGCCGAAATACTAGTATATAGAGTGTTTTCTATATGTTTCTTGGAACATCTAATAGAGATCAATGTTTTTTTCAAAATAATTAAAACAAATAAGTAGAAAACTATAAATCTGACTTTATTTTGAACTTCATGGCGATGTATAAAATAATGGGGATGTTATCTCTTATTATGGAACTTTTTTCATAGAAACATTGATAATTTTATCCAAACATTGATAAGTAAAATATCCTTCAATATCATGAGTAGATACAGCTCTAGATGTAAGTGTGAATATATTGTTTATTTTTAGGTGGTTTGGAGGAAAATGGACGATGACCCTCGCCTTTATCGTTTACATGCCATTTATCCTCGCTCAGTTCTACCCTCGCTTCTACACAATGATTCCTGCTGGACTGTTGATCGGTTTGGGTGGAGGGCCTCTCTGGTGTGCCAAATGTACTTATTTGACAGTGATCTCCGATGCATATTCTAAAATAAATGGCGTCGCATCTGACGTTGTTGTGACTAGATTCTTTGGCGTTTTCTTCATGTTCTACCAGTTGTCACAAGTATGGGGAAACCTCATCAGTTCTGCCGGTAAGATGCACAATTCTAAAAATCTAGAAACGCTATACATGCTATAGTTTATCTGGACCATTACTGAACTAATCGAAAAATGTATATTATTGGATTTTTTATTTATAATTCAGAAATTATCCATTCAAAGTTTTTGATTTGTCAAAATACCGAGAAGATGCTAATTTTCAAATTACTACGACTACGGATTCTTCCAGGCTGTTTTGAGTTAAACAACATCTTGACTAACCTCTTTAAGTATCTATTCCTCCATAATGGCCTTATAATTCGGGGACTGTATGATTGAACACTCTCTATATTTCTATACAGAGGAAACAACGTAATTTTATCTATATCTCACTTATAAGAAGATAAACCTGTTAATCCACATATGTGTATACATATAATATACTGATAATATACGGGCCATGATTTGTAGGGTCATTAAAATGATTAGCATTCTCTGTAAATTACGTAGCTTCGTAAATTCAAATATAGGGTAGATTTAATATAGGATTATGGTGAAGTTCATGACATATTTGTGTAAGATAATGGTTTATCCAAATATAAGAAATTTCATTTAGTTTTCAGAAGTTGCTGCTACATTCGGTCAAAGACTATGTAATTTTGGAGCCTTCATACGGTTTTAAAATAGTTTTCTTTTTAGTTCCAATAGGCTAGGCACTTCGCAAATTTATTTTGGTACGTTTGTCTTTTTGTTCTTGATGAACGACGGATAGTATGTGCCCTACGGTATAATACTGTAAACAGTAAAGGAGCGAAGGATTTGTGCGAAATTTCATACAAATCGAAGAAGATATTATTAGCTTGTAGATGTTTATCTTGGAAAATAATAGAGACCGTAGTTGAGCCATCTTGTGTGGAGGGTCTAACAAGGGTCTGACTTTATTTATAAATTTATGACTGACTATATTATTATTATTCTGTAGGCGGAATTAGCGCTTATTTGGTGCAGAGTTGAGTTAATATCCCGGTATATGGTAGCTGTTTTTTCAGTGCTATCTCTACGAGTACAAGCCTTTTATGTATTCAAGTCGCATTTTAGTTCAAAGTAGCTGAGTTCATGTAAGATCAAACGCACTTCCTTTCGATATAAAGACCAAGAGTTTGGACTTTAAGCCACCGTCTTGATAAATAAAATAAATATTAAAGTATGCGTACAGCCATAATATAAGGCTATTAAGCTTTGGTTTGAATGATCCTAATTTTTACAATATTTCTAAGGATTAGTAGCATTCATAAAGTCTATTAATATAAAACAATTTACATATGTATTAAAATCTGTGTGTTTGCTCAAATACATATATCTCCATGTTATTTATATTATGTTTGGTAAATACCTAAAATTCAGCTACCTACTTAATTCAATTCGTATTACTATGGAACATCACTTATTGATTATAATGTTTTACAGCATGTATTCCAATTAAGTAAACTATTATCAAAGTTGTTACAACTAGCATTAAACTTACAAAATGGTGGTCCTCACGATCAAATTGTAGACGAGCTCTTAAGCTTACATTCTGAAACTTTGCATAAGTCTTACCGACCTGAAAGTCCCTCTGTTGGGTAGCATTCTATTCAGTTGTCATATTAGTTTCAGTTTAAAGCCTATCCAGCTAGGTGTTCTCCATAGAAGCTCCTATTACTTAATGATAATAATAATAATAATAATAATAATAATAATAATAATAATAATAATAATAATAATAATAATAAATAAATTCAATATTTCTGCAATATAAATCTGTATCAGATTATCTAACGTACTACCAGTATTTATTTATTCACCACCAACTATAGATAATAAAAAACAAATTACATTGGGACATAACCGTACAAACTGATAAAACTGTAGTCAAGGTTAATGTTAAACTGTATAAAAGACCTCGAAGGTCCAAATTCGTAAAAGCTATAATAATATGAATGCTAAATGGTTACAAAATCAAAATTTTAACTCAATTTTAATATCGTCTAATACCTAATTTCAATTTTTTAAACGGTCATGGTATACATGAACATAACACTTTTAAGTTTGGTAGAAGATCAGTGAAATCCATCTTTGATCAAACTGCAGTTCCGCACACACGCATTTAGCAATTTCTTCATTTTGTACCTCCCTATGCCATTATTGATCCCAGGGTAAATGCATGCACTATGCCAGTCTATAAATATGGCCTGATACATCGGTTAATAGCATGTTCAACCCAATAAGCTGCTGACACATGTGTAACAAAGGGATAAAAAGAGAATCAACGTGTAAGTCCGAGTTAGAGTACCAGTTTCATCTCGAGTGGAAGGAAAGCAGTAAAATCAAACTCCATATACCTTTCTTTGCTTTGTTTAGTGGCATCGTTGACTGACTCAAATAATTCTTTTATCAATTATTATGGATTTGTAATTAGCACAAAGAACTTTTCCCAAAAAAACTCAAACTAACTGCTTGCAAAAACTCTTAATCTTAATTAGTGTTTTGTATTGCATGTTATTTAAAAGTCTAGAGTGCTAACTTCCTTCTTTCCCTCTTTTTATCAATAATTTAAATATTTGGTAAAGAGGAAGGAAATATGTTTCTAACAGTTTCTATAATCTATAAATAAACAGGGTGTTTCATTAACACACGCGAAAGTAAAATGTCTAGACGAAAACGAGGGATATATGGATTTTTCTTTTTAAGATGTTACCAGATTTATCCGGATCTGCCAATTAAAAATATGTTCAGTTGTACAGGGTGGCCCACTTTTTCTGGCCAGATAACAACTTCAATTTTTTATATATGAAACCATATGTTTTTATAGTTCTATTTCTCTTGATTATATTAGTTTATTTTATTCAAATGAGTAAATAAATGTAATGAATGATACACCAACATGAAATCAGTTGAAATCGATTATAATACAGCAGCATACAACCTCTGGAATAACCACAATGGCGTTAGTGATAAACAGGTGACTAAGATGGCACAAACGCTAATGCTAACGAGTTTCTAAATGTTATTTGATATTACCTACGCTGCCATGAAAATATCTTATTTATACTCAAATCCTTCGAAGATACAGTTTATTCTATAACAAACTACTTTGAAGAGAATATTTTATAAAATTGTAATTGTAAAAAATCTATTTTTCGATTACTTATAGGTATAAGGCGTGTACAGTTCAAAATATTATTCGGAGCATTAGTTAATAACGTCATCTTAAATTCTTGTCAGCTTTTGCCATTTAGTTCAGATAAACTGTATTTGAACATTTTCAAATACAGACTGTAAATTATACGAGTATCCATCTAATTTGTAAATCAGACGAAAATATGAAAATGTCAGGTGACAAATGGGGAAACAATAACATTCATGCCTTTAGAATAAATAGTAAAATATGTAACTATATCAATATTTATATAGCCAAAATTTTATGTGAATTTTATAAATTTAAATATATTCTACAGAAACAGATGTAGGTAGAACATGGTTTGAATATATACTTAAGATATTTAGAGATTTAGTTGGAATATTATATGTAAAACCAATAAATCTCGAGTTTAATGGTAAATCTTCCTGCGGTGAAATATATGGAAATATATTTGAAGGAGTTTTCTCAGAAAATATTGCAATTGGAGACAGGTGAATTCAGAGGCAACAAATTTAGTTTTCTGGGCATTGGTGTTATGATAGTCACAAGGGATATGACATATTATACATTACTTTAAAATATTATACATTACTCTTTCTAATTTTAGTTATATTATAAGTTTAGCTTCATCAGATAGGATTTTTTTTTACGGAGAGTTCTTGGAAACAGAAAAAATAACAAATAATTAAACAAGTTGTAGCATTCATCATAATTTCTTATGGAATTACTACACCACACGTAAAATAGTAATAAAATAATAATAATTTACTCATACACTGACTGTACTAGATAATTACTAGTATATATATAATAGTGTATATATGTATAGTACCTATATGTACATGTATGGTAAAAATTCTTAACATTTTTCAATGTTCAACTTTGCGTTGCTGGGCCTCAGAGTATAATTACTTCTAATCTTCATCACAAAGATCCTTCATTATTTCCTGCTGTTTAGCTTTCTTACCAACCGTATCATTTGTCGCAGTGTTTTTCTTTTACCCCTACGTGTTTGCTTAGTTTGTTCATCTATTTGTTCATCTCTGCTTCCCCATCCTATCCTCTTTCCAATTTTTTTTTGTTCCGTAGCTTTTCTGATTATTCTTATCTGTTATATTGTATTTACGTGCACATACCATCTTGGCTGCTTTCCGCTGGTCTTCCTCATGACAGATTTCTACTCCAGTTCGTCTCTTATATTCTCCTTTCTCGTTCCATCTTGTCTTTTCTGTCATTTTCCTTAGTCGTTCATTCATTCGGCACCTTCTGTACTCTAAAATTTCTTATTAGTACATAGCTCATGTGTCTCATGCATTCAGTGTTGTTAAGATTATGATCGAGTTTTATATTTCTAGATGATTGCTAGAGATCTTCACTTTTTTTATGAATATTACTCATTACCAATTACTCATATATTTTTTTAAATATTCGTGACATCGCAATCTTTTGACCTTGAACGAACGAACGAACTCCCAACTTGGTCTCATATACAAACATAAACATTCCCAATGTAAAAATATTTTAAAAATAGACTATGGAGATTTTGATCCCCTTAAATTTTATGTTATAATTATCGTTACACTGAGCATGCGCAGTACTAAAAGGAGTATTCTTTTTGGCAATGCGCAATATCAGTATAACAATTACGATAACGATAACGTAAAAGTTGAGGGGTTCAAAATCTCCCTAATAACTCAGTGTATTTTCATTTTGACAGTACTTTCATCTGATAAACTCTCAACACCCCAGGAGAGCGTTCTCAATGCGACAACGCTTTTCAAGGAAATACTCAACCGCAACGTCAGCCTACTGGGCTACGATACCTCAGAAAAGTTTAACTATGACACCGGCGAGAAGTGTGGCGCCAACTTCTGCCCCAGCACGGCGGCTCAAATGGTCAACCCCAACCTGGTGCCACCGTCCAAAGCCAAGATCCATCTAATTTCAGGATTGTACTTAGCGTGCATGATGCTGGCCTTCTTCATCCTGTTCTTTGGAGTTGATAAGATGTCCAGGTAATTTTTTCACTAGAAAATAACTTTTTTCTATAGCTATAACGACAAATTTCGCTATTTAAGATTTAGGTAAAGGTACAAAATATACTAATAATAATTGACGGCACGTTGGTCGCCAATTGTATAACGATACTTCTCTTTAATTATTTTATTAACTAAAAAGATACTTACTACTGTGTTGAAACTCTCTATCAGGGGTGAGCAGAGTGAAGTACTGCAGGGTTATTTATTATCTGCCAAACTTGGGCGCCATCAATTGATCTTTCTTGATGGTATTAAGTAAAGGTATAGTTCCTATCTAAGTGAAGACAATTGCAAAAAAAACACTTGACAAGAACAAAGTTAGTTTTAATGTAATGATATTCAACTATACATTTACGAACATTAAACACATATAGAAAGAGATAAAGTTACATATTGTAACAAGTACTCTCAAATTTAGATACAGGAGAGAGGATTCTGCTATACTAAACTCGAAATAAAAAGGTAAGGTTTAGATATTTTCAGTCCGCGAGTTAACGGTAAGGCCCCTTAAATTCTATCGCATACACAGCCTATGCATAGGGAAGTTAGTAAAATAAGGCACGGTATACGCAAGGTGTTCAAGAAGCACTTCCAAAATAGATAGATAATAAGGTACGCACATCAACTACAAGGGTTGCAGAACTTAACGTTTTTCATACGTTTGCTGTCCAAGCACAACGAAATCGTCCCAAACGATAGTTTTTTTCTCCTAATCACTATAGAAAATCAAATTCAGGGTTGCTGCTGTATTACACTCGTAATATTTTTGTTGCATCACCTTTTTTCTATATCAAAAATTCAGAGAGATTTTTGCACCAACTGCTTGGTAATACGTCTTCTCGCCATGTTCCTTTCGCCCCCCTCTCGTTCTCTTACGTCCTCCATCCGCTCCCGTTCTTAACACGTCACGTCACTATATTGTTCTGAACTTTAGTTTATGTAACCTAGGACTATGTATGGATAGACCTAATGCACAACCACAGAGAGTGAAGTCGGGATTATAAGCACTTAATATACACAGAATACATAGAACACGTTAAATACAGGATTGGTGTTTAAAAAGCAGTTAAAACATAGAATGAGATAAGAATTATTAGTTTAAATCAACTAAGAAAGGTATTTTATTAGCTTACTCAAAACGACACCGTTTTACATAGCATCTATGGAAAGTCATATTTTGCGCTGGCATTTGACAACACAAAGTTGACGGTTTCTGAAGGGTGTCAAAATGTGGAGCTTGGCACACTTTGGGCAAACTATGGGCAAAGTTTACAGAATATAACTCTGTTAACTTTATTTTGGGAGACGAGCGCTACAATATTTTTTTTTACAACCGCGCGGTATATGTGTTCAGTTATAATTCTAAAGAAACTTAGAATTTAGAGTATAAAACCTGAAATATCTTAAAAACCGTTGCAATTAGGTATAGGGAAGGCTTCATAGAATAGAAAGAGTTGTGAGAGACTTTAATGAAATTGATATAAAATATAGGATGTTTCATTTATAAAAATTGAGAAAACTATATCGAAAATTATTTCATATTATCGTGCTTATCACTTTTTTATAATTAAAATATTTACTCATTATCAATTTAATGTACCCACTACTTAAAAATAAATGATTTCAAGTACCTATACAGTTTTATTGTGGATGATTTCAATGAACTTTCTACAGCGACATTTCCAAAATATTATAACTTCGACTGAATGGCGAATGAATTTGTGATTACTACTAAGATACGAAACTCCGGAAATCCGGATTGTTAAATAAAAAGTCTGGAGGCCATGCCGACCTCCCTTTTGTTCAGTATTTTTTTGAATAATTATAATAGATAAAATCTGTAGTGTTCAACAAAAATGCAGCACTATAAAAGGATCTCCTTAATTCAAGGTTAGAGATAGTAACCTTTGTTGGAAAACAAGTAACAACCAGTATTTTTTTAAATTTACATTTTAATCTAATTTATATATCTACGTAAATTTGAAATATGGCTTATGGAAGCACGAAAATTATTTTACAGTCAAAATCCAGTGTGTATAAAATAAATTATTCTCTAAAAAGTATTTTGAATATCTTAATTTGATCTTATGATAACTTGACCTTGATATGACAAAATTGTAACCGAAGTAAATATTCAATATCTGAAATAATTAATTTTTATTAATACAGTTGATTGATAACTATGATCGAGTAATGTTTACACACCTTACTGCATAAATTATTCATATGCTATGTGCGACTGGAACAAAGCCTTTAATCATCACTTTTATCAGTTAATTAATACTTTATATTAGTGGTTAGGACTCCTCATCTAGGGCTTAAAGGTTCGTTGAAAGAAAGAAATAAGTATTCAAAACTGGGATGAATAATATCCTAACAGAAATATTGAACTGTAAATTGCGCTTCGTATTCGTTGTAATTGTAAGATGTAACTTTCTTTTCATACGTTCATAATACTTTTTTTATTTATTAGACACTGAGTAAGTATTCAGTTTATACGATTTTCGTAAGACACTGTAACTATCAAAACGCTTTTTCTACGAAAGTAATGTTCTAAAGTCTTCTATTAATTATAATTAAATGTCTAACAAAATAATGTCACTGGCATGTACTTCCAACTATTACAGCTGACAAACACGTTTATGTTACAGATACAGTAAGGGCCGAAAAGGTAGTGGAAGTGGACTGTCCGGCTTCAAGTTGTTAGCTGTAACAATGAAGCAACTTGCAAATCCTTATCAAATATTGATATTGCCTATAACAATGTTTATTGGGGCTGAACAAGCATTTATAGCGGCAGATTATACAGCGGTAAGTATTATAACAACATGACATGAGAGCATAGGGCAATTTGTGGACAATAGAGTGTAGGTACTATAAGTGTACTGCAAATAGAATAACATTGAATACAGTGCTTTCGAAAAGTGTGGATGAATTTGTTTAAAAATCAAGGAATAACTTTTGAGAAAAACGCTCGAACCAGTCAAATTTTATTTTTATTTGGTCCTTTTCAAATGAAATTAATATATACAGAGTGATTCGTGTAGGAGGTATGACGTCATCGAAATTTTTTAAATAACCCTCATTTTTATTACGGAATGTGTAAGAGCACATTTTTTACACACGTTTAGGTAATTAGGTGTATAGATCAAATTTAAAAAGATATACAAACAAATAAGAAAAACAATTTTAAAATTTCAAAATTTAAAATTTAATGACAATAATAATAATAATAATAATAATAATAATAATAATAATAATAATAATAATGAATTTATTTACTTTGACATGTTACAAATGTATGGAAAACGTCAATACAATACAATACAATACATTAGTATTTGAATGGTGCTTATAAAGTACCCAAAAAATAACAAAATAAAAATATAAATAACAATTACAGATTAAAAATTGCAACTAAAATACTGCTGTAGATTATAAAATGAATAAGGCAATAAGACTTCCTTAACATTACACTTAAAAAGTTTAATATTATTGATCAGTTTAATACTATATGGAATATGGTTAAATATTTTTGGAGCTAATACAAATGAAGTGTTAGCTGATTTAGAAATGGTGCTGAAGAAGGACATTACTATGATTTCTTAGATTATATTGGATATGTCTGTCCCCAAAGTGTGAAGACTGATTAGGATGAACCTTAACATATGTCATACATACCAAAACAAACATAGACACAATGGTCAACATACCCAAGTCCTACAGTTTGCCACAAGAATGCAGTCTTGACTTGAACAGCATAGTACGTATAATTATTCAGTATAATACGGATAAATTCAAAATACAATTAAATTAAATGTTCAGATTATGTACCGTTGACTACCTACTAGCTATACTTCCGAAGATATACGTTGTATGTCGCGACGGATTCTTTTTTTGCATCTAGGAAGTCCTCGTACACTTTACAAATCTGGCGATCTGACAGATCTCTCAATCGGCCCCCTTCTCCCTATCCAACGATTTGTGAACACCTCATCTAAATAATCGCGAACAGGTTGTGGATAATAGAAAGGTGTACCATATTTTTTAAAGAACAAGTCAGTTTTCGGAAGATCAGGTTCGCCTAGATCTAAATACAAACCCAAATAGTTTGAACTGGTTAATAAAGTTCACATCAAAGAAGTGCGGACCCAGAATTATTTCGTTGACTATGCCCCACCACTTTCTGTGGTTTTTGAGTACCACCATCATCTATCGTGGATTGACGGAAGTCCAATAACGACAGTTTTGCCTATTAACACGGACATTCAAAATACAGTTATCCTCGTCAGAAAAAATGATGTTCTTTACAAAATTCATTATCACACAACTATTGTATTTGCTCTGAGAATTTATTTTGCCAAACAAAATCGTCTTCATTCAGCTCCTGGTAAAGGCATACCTTATGAGGATGGTGCTTTGCTTTCTTCAGAATATTGTGAGTAGACGCTGGAATATTGATATTAGAAGCCGATTGATTAACTGTTTGACTGATTTTCTTGCACTGCTAACAAAATATTAAGCTGATCGTCTTCTTGCGTTCAGGGTCGACCAGATTTAAGAAGATCACAAACATGGCCAAGTTCACAGTATTTAGACTTAACTCTCCTTTCTATGCTTTGGCTATTGGCTTTGGAAATATGTATTCTTTAAGAAATAATGTCAAGAAACGATTTAACGAAATATGGTTTCAAGTTCTTATCGCCGACAGTAATAGCGCAACGGTCGCAAGGCTACTGTCGGGCAAATGGAAATAGTTAGTAGGCAGCCAATTATACACCTAATTACCTTAGTGTGTGCACAGTATAATGCTAAACATTAGCATTATACTGTGGCGTATGCAAAAAATGTGCTCTTTCACATTCCGTAATAAAAAATGGGGATTCCTACTCAAATCACTTGGTATGTAATAATTTTATTTGAAAAACACGCAAATAAATAAAATTTGAGTGTTTTCCCAAAAGTTATCTCTTGATTTTTTAACGAATTAATCGACTACTTTACCAAAGTACTTTATTTGAATACAATGGAACGATACTGAAATATATATGCTGATATATGCTTGAGATTTTAATGAAGGAATCATTAATTTTAATTAGATATATACATTTTTTATCTGTCTACAAAGGAACAGATTGACATGCGAGAAGGAAAAATATTGTTAAATTATCTGACACATCTATTACTTATTTATTTTCTTTCTCATTATCGCGCCTAAAATTGCACTATTTTTATTAATTATTCTTACCATAGCTTACTAATATCTTAGAGAAATATGTGTAATTGATTTTCTGAATTTTCTTTAAGCTACCATTACTTAAAAATGTGATGTATCAGTGATTTTGGAAATACCATAATTTATTCCATAGAATAAAGTAACATAGGTACTTTTTGTACTCGACTTTGTAAACTTTTGTACTTTGTACTTTTGTAAAACTTCTTTATCAAATTTTACTACATTTAAGTCCGGGTAAACTATTTGCAAAATCTGTTGTTTCTAAAAGTAGATATTTTACAGACATTCAGACATTCGTCATGAAGCAAAGCACAACAATCTTATTTTGCCTCTTATTATTTATCCTCAGATGAAGCTAGCAAACGACCGAGATTTATATCCTACGTATCATGTCATGAAAGGAATTATGAAAGATCACGTTCAGGAATTTAATTCATGAGTACAATTCAAGAATCAAGGGATACGATAATATTTTATTGCAAACATTTTCATTTAATTGTTAGTTAACAGACATTGAATTAAAATAGTGAAATATTGGTGTACAGACTAAATTATTTATGTGTATAATACATTCTTATTGAAGCTGTACTTTTTGTACAACCTATTTATTGGAAACTAACGTTCAAAATAAATTGATAAGGGCGCAGAAATTTAGAAAGAGTGCAAAAGAAATCTTGAGTCATACATGATTTTTAGATAGACTAGATAGATTAGATAGAAATCTATATTAAGGGATCGATATAATAATATAACTATAAAAATATTAAGTCAGAAATATCAATGTAAAATTCAGATGTTGTTGTATAAAAACTTTTTCTTATTTTTCGTGAAACAATCACCTGTAAAATATTTTCGATTGAATATTTCAACTGGTGTACCTACATGGTATATTAAAAATGTAAATGGTATATTCTCATTTATTTTTTTACATTAAGACTGTTTCATAGGATTGTAGATTGTAGGATTCTCTATATATTGATGGGTCATTTGGAAAATAAAAGTTCCACTTACAGAACGATGAAACGAATGGTGAACTTAAATGGAACGAATCCATGTTTCAATAAAAACCATTTAATAAAAGAGAATATAGAGCTAACATATTAGGGTATATACTTGAATTTATGTCTGTACTTTTACAATCAACTTATATATTATTATGTATACTTAGATTTATGTATAAGGGAGAGACTATAGGCCATGAATATATTTTTATTTGTGTATTTAGGCCTGAACTTTGTGATATTGTAATTGTTTCATTCAGAACGCTGATCTGTTGAACAATTGTAAAAAATACTGAATAAATTTATTGTATTGCATTGATATTATTTATTATTGTAAAATATTATTTCACATTCCGCAGTTATGATAAAAAAGCTATTCTTTTTCATGCCTTTACGCAAAAGCTTTTCTAAGTAAAATACCAAAACATCAAAGAATAATATGTAGAGTAGTAAACATGGAATATCGACCTTGTGTTTCAATCAGTTTTGAAATTAGCGTAGTTAGGACAATTTTCTTGGACCATCTCTTGGCTTGCATTCAGACAACTTAATTTTATTATTGCGCCATATGCTGACTAACCCTTGTTTATTTGCAGTCCTTCGTATCATGTGGTTGGGGAATTGGCAATATTGGATTCGTCATGATTTGTTTTGGCGTCTGCAACGGTATCGCATCCATATTCGCCGGAAGTATAGTGAAACTGACCGGAAGAAGCCCCGTTATCTGCTTCGCTTTGTCGCTTCATGTGGCGCTGCTAACTACGCTACTGGTGTGGAGGCCGTATCCAGAAAGCAAAATAATATTTTTCGTTATATCTGGTTTATGGGGCATATGCGACGCTCTCTGGCTGGTACAAATCAACTGTAAGTATTTGTATAATTTTAGCTAAAATAATTACTATAATAATCAAAACACATTTATACTGGGTATGAATGGTTTTCAGTAGGCGATGGAATCGACAAAATAAATATTTTGATATATTTAATAATAAAATTAACTTGAAATATGCAATTTCACTATCTAATCCTATTTAAAAATAACATCTTCCAAATGATCACCATGAGAAGCTACAACTTCTTGTAAATGGTTAACAAAATTCAGTATTACTCGCTACAATACCTCGCGATTAATGATCTTTATTTCTTTTTCAATGGCAAGCTTTTGTTCTTGTTTGAATCCTATTCTTGTACACTCTACACTTGAGAAATCTCCACAAGAGGAAGTCTGGAGCATTCAAATCCGTGGACTTTGCAGGCCAGTGAATGACACCAAACCGTGAGATCAGTCGTCCGGGGAAAACACGTCGTAGGTTATTCATAGATTGAATAGCAGTATGTGCAGTAGCACTATCCTGTTGGAATAATATGTTGCGCAGACCAAGTCTTTTTGCTTCAGGCACAAAAAAGTTTTCCAGCATATCCACGCATCGACCGGAGTTAACTGTTACAGTTTGATTATTCGCCTCAAAAAAATAAGGACCAATAATTCCTGACGTCGTAACGGCATACCATTCGGTAACTTTTTGGGATATATAGAGGTTAATCGCGTAAATTAAATGGATTTTCTAAATGCCAGTACTTGAAATTTTGTTTATTTACATAACCATTTACATCGTCGGTCGTGAACAAGCTTGTTTAGTACATTTTCATCGGCGTGAAAGATTTCTAATGACTGTTCAGAAAATTGCAGACGTGCTTCTTAATCCTGATCCTTTAGTTTATGAATAACTTACATTTTGTATGGATGGTAGTAAAGATCACGTTTTAAAATGAGTCGAAGAGATATATTCGAAATATTTAAAGCTTGAAAATGATTTTTTGCTGAATGCGTCAGGATCTGCTGAAAAGCAATTCTTATATGTTCAATGTTCTCACCAGTACGAATTGAACGAGTAAAACCGTCATAATTTTGAGCAATACTTCCGCGATCACGAAATTTGCTTGCCTATCTCAAAACTGTGTTTCTTCCATTTCCATGTCTTCCAACTTGAAACGCCTCGACTACGGAATAGTACATTACAAACCGAGGTGGGAAGTGTTTCATTACTGTCGAGAGATTAGTTAGTTAACCGAGACGCGAAGCGTCGAGGTTAGCTATAATCTCGAGACAGGAATGAAACTTCCTACCGAGGTTTGTATACTATTTTATTTACAACCATTATATTTCGATCAAAATTAATAAATCTTTGTTTCACTCTGAACATACCTAAAATATTACGTTTAACAAAAAATTACCAAGCGGACATTTTTCTCAGAATAAACAAGCAGGTACACATATTTTGTTACCGTTGCTATGTGATGGTAAACAACTGTCACCAATATAAATAAATGTCAGATAAAGTCGGATGGAAGTTTGTATATTTTTATCTATGGATGGAAGTTCGTGAATAATAAATTGAAAAATGTCCTCCGATGAAGAATTGATGGATTGTACCCCGCCAGAAATACGACAGGCTGCAGACGCAGCAACACACGGCTTAGTGCCAGAGAAAAGTAAGCATCGCTACCTAAAAGCTATTGAATTATATAGGAAGTGGTGCGAAGAAAAAAAGGTGAAGAATACCAGTTCCGAAAGTGTACTCTTAGCATATTTTGGAGAACAAACTAGACAAAACAAGCCGTCTACTTTGTGGGCAATGTACAGTATGATACGAACGATGCTAGAAATTGAAGAAAAAACTGATATTTCGAAACATAGGAAACTGTTGGCCTTCCTAAAACAACAAAATGTGGGATTTAGACCCAAGAAATCGAACGTATTTTCTAGGAAAAATATAGAAGATTTTTTAAACAAAGCTCCAAATAATCTTCTACCAATAAAGGTAATATATTTATGATCTTTATATAAGTATTTAAAAAAAAAATCATGTTTGAGCCTATACAAGTGCACAGTTATTATGGTATGAATGAAAATGTTGGATGTTGCTTTTTTTGAAGAAAAAATTTCGGTTGAGTTCCAGATTCCAAAACACATATAAGTAGATCATTTCTCATTACTGATTCAGTATGGGTGAAGATCATTCGAGACTATATAAACTTGAGAAAAAACATAGAAATCGATAGATTTTTTGTTCAGCTTAGAGGAGGAATAGCGAGAAATCAACCAATTGGGCACAATACAATAGCTAATTTTCCCCAAAAAATTGCTACTTTTTTGAATTTAGAGGACTCGAAAGGCTTTACAGGCCATGCTCTAAGAAGAACCGCCGCTACGTTACTTGCCAACAGTGGTGCAAATGTACTCCAATTAAAAAGGTTGGGAGGATGGAAATCTGGTACTGTGGCCGAAGGTTATGTGGATAGCTCAATGGAGAATAAAACCAAAACTGCCAGTATGCTGTCCAAACGTGCCATGTCTGCTGAAGCTGTGGCAAATAGTTCACAAACCCCAGTCATTCAACAACAAATTAATTTGTCGACGAAAGAGACAACTGTTGGAGACGCCAGCCCTGGTACTGGCCTAAATATTTCTATAAACGCTTACAATAATTCAAATTTAACCATTAATTTCAATAAGTAGTTTGTTGTATTTTAGTTCATTGTTGTGTTTTTTTATTGTTTGCCATTAAATGGGTATTATAATATTTGTCAATGTGTTATATTTTTAAATATAAAAAATATTCATTTACAATAAATGAGAAAAATATTAACGATCACAAAATATTAGGGGGCGGGAAATGAGGGGGGGAAATGAGGGCGGGAAGTAGAGGTAGGTAATATGGTACTTCCCAACCTTCAATGACGTTAGTAAAGACAACATTACATATATGGTTGTAAATAAACTCCATTACTTCAAAAAGATGCACAATTTTTTGACCTTGATGACATTTCTGTGTCACTTGTTATGTATTCCATCGCCTACTGAAAACCATCCGTACCTATTGGCTAACCCAGTATTATGGAAATATGGAAAAGAAATCACACTGCTAAATTAGAACCTGATCATTTTACAACATTTACAGCTTTTGAGTACCTAATACTCTATCATACGGATTCATCAACCAGGCTTAACGTTAGTCCGACTAGCGAAGGTTACGCGAAAAATTGAATCCGGGTGTATAGGTTTATTCCCTCAGCAACCAAATCATTTAGAAGGAATGTGATTAGCTAAAACGAGTTTACTGACACATTTTGAATTATTTGATTGGTTCTAATTGGTCTGTGCATGATTGTTTTATAAATTGGATACAACTTTATAAAAACAATATATTTTTTAAACATGTAGGAATGTCACATTATACTGACATGAATTATCATGTTTTCTTCATATTTCTAGTATAGAATCAAAAACTAAATGTACCTTCTGAAAGTTGAATTTATTATGTATTTGTAATCAAGTCACGTAATATTATTATCCCGCGGCGGTATTCGATATTTCCATATCACTCTAGAATTAACTGATATTGGATATTCGTACTGCAGGAAACCTATATAATATATATAATATATAATAGAATGGGAGACAGTCTCATCAACGTGTAACATAAGAGAAATATCACTCGTGAAGGAACTTTTTGTACAATTTAGAATATTATACAGGAAGACTAATTTTTAGACAATCCTAAAATATTAAGAATCATAATCATTTGTGATTAAGACAGAAGTGAAAATTGTCTTTAAGAGAACTGAAATAGTGTTACCTACAGTAAAAATTAAATTATTCTGTTTTTCGCAGGCAGTGTTTTAGATATTCGAAAATAAACGAAGAGCACAAAGGTTTGTTCCTGAGTTGCTAGTACTGAATCCAATAAAGCCAATAACTATTTCTAATTAAAATATACCTACCAAAAATGGGAGGAATAATCAGCTATATAAATTTCTCAATCCAAATTAATCTCATATTTACTCTTAAACCTATTGTTGGGACAACTTTGAACATTGCCTTTTTGTCGTGAGGTTGACATCTCTCAACTAGCCTTAAAAGTTATTGAATGGATTTTGTCACGAAATGACAAATGAATATCAAACATATTTATATGGTTGAAAAGAGAATTGAAAGACCTTTCATATGAGGGATCACTTGATCCCTATTCCGTATTTAAAATTTTGTCATTTGGGCTGAGGGGGGAGGGGGTACATGTTGCCACGTCAAATTTAGTAGCAAAATATGTTCCCCTCCAAGCAAAAATAGACCTGTCTCGGTATTTCTCTGGAAACAAAATAGTAACGGAGTTATTCAGGATGGCTCGTTTTCATTGAAATGCTCTGTATATTCGTTTTCACAATATTCACTTTTTTGATATTGAAATATATAAAATAAATATCCTATATCTTATTAATTGAAATAATATAATTTTTTAATACATAACATTTATAACATGCATTTTAAAATTAAAATGCAAACCAATAATTACCTGTAACAATTAACAACATATTTTAATATTTGCACAACAGCGGTGAATACAATCCGTAGGTCAGAATTTTCATTTCATTTATTTTGTTGCCAAAATTTGGTGATTTTAAAAACTAAAATTTATCTATACAATCGTCTATGTACAACTTACTCTTAAATTTAACAAAAAGCTCTAATTTTGTTATTGTATTCTTTCTGCACTGCGATCAAAGGATTAATTTATAGATTCTAAACCGAGATAGCTATTTATACTCTAGACCATTTTTCGTATTAGTGTAGGGCAGAACAATTTCTCGAGCTATTGATTCTTCTTTGTGTTTCATTGTAATGATTAGTGATTATATTTCCCTTTTCCTTGGCGCTGTTATGCCAAGGATAAATGTATAGAGTTTGTTATTTATTTTATGGTTTCCTTAAATTCATTCTCATTTTGTTGATATAAATTAAGATATATTACTGCTGAAAGGAAGGCATGCTGTCAAACCATTATAGTATTTTACAATATTTATTTTTCGCTATAGTTTTTATGTCGCCGTTTTTTTGTTTGCCGCTTAATATTTATATTACTGACTTCTATGACTTTATACCGATCAGTCGTATGGAATAATTGATGATGATATTTATTTAATACAATTTTAAATCATTTTGAAGCACAGATAAATAAACACATAAACAAGGTGAATAGGTGACGAGTGATTTTTATTTAAAAAACGTGTGGCATTTATTGTTTCAGAATAATTATCAACTACTCGATATTTAATTTGACGTAACATTGACTTTGCGAAAATAAGATAGGTTTGTTTTGGCTCTAACAAGAACCAGTTCTGAATTGTACTGAGCGTGCACAGTTTGAAAAAAGCCTTCGAATTTTTAAAACTCGCGTGCTCAGTTTGATTCAGAACCGGTTTGTGTGAGAAACAAAACAAGCCTATTCTATCAGAAACACTTTTTGTTTTTACATGAGAATAGCAGAAATATTACTGTAATTTGTTTCGAATTAATTTAAAATCAAATGAAGAAGCGTTAGATCGCAGTGTCAAAATGCTTCACAGATATCACCGGTAAACTTTTAAAACAGGTAGTCTTATGTAGCCATTGAAAATTATTACAGTCCGTCCCTAAAGTAACAACATAACAACGCATAACAACGATATTATCCAGTTTTCTTAAAAATTAACAGTGATTCTCCAATATACGCGTTGTGTTCTTCCTTTGTTTCTTTGTTCCTACCGTAATCGTTTGCCATACCAGATCTCATTTTCTGATTCGAATGTTATATCTTCCAACACGTATTCTGACCAGCTAATTTGAAACGGTTCTGTTTCCATTTCCTATTTCCATCCAAATTTTAACAATCAAATATTGCAGCTGAACTCACAAATTAGTTCTTCACAAGCGCAGCAGTTGTTCCAGTCAGTTCGGCCAAAGGGAAAACCCATACCTAGCTACGATACACTATTAGTGTATCGTGTTTCGAGTTTCTTTCTATGCACATACATGCATGAGCTTGCAGGACTGTTTACATGTTTTCGTACATCATCGGTTGATTATCATTATTATCAAGTAGCTTGAATTCCTTGATGTTAGGTCAAGTAGTAACGATAGAAAATCAAGCCAAGTCAAGTATTGAATTTTTTAAATACTGGATTATCAAGTCAAGTTAAGTAATTTAGAAAAAATCCAAGCCACTTGACTTGATGAATCTCTAAATGTAATCTAAGAGATTTGCATTCTCAAAAAGAATTTGGACCAGGTAGTGAATACAGAATCTGTAAAATTCCTGGGGGTGTACTTAGATTCTAAACTATCTTGGGATCAACATACCGATCATTTGTGCAGTAAAATTTCAAAAAGCCTATTTCTTCTTCGTAGTCTCACTCATCAGGTTTCTATAAGGTCCTTATTAAGAGCTTATGATAGTTATATTCACTCTGATTTCTTAGGCTATTTTAGTATGAGGCCATACTAGTTCCAGTGCTAGGGTGTTCTCTATGAAGAGACGCGCAATCAGAATAATATCTTCATGGACGATTGTAAACAAAAATTTATTGATTTAAAGATACTAACTGTTCCATACTTGTATATCCTACAATGCTTGAACTATGTCAACTGTAATATAGAATCTTATATAGTGCGAAACAAGATCCACTCCCATCTAACACGTAATAGAGATGCACTTCACAATACATACTTTCGTTTGAATTAAGACAAAGAACGGTCCAGGATATTTGGGTATTAAGATCTATAATGCCCTACCTCAAACTATTAAAACACTAAATTACAATGCTATTAGATATAGAGTCAAACGATACCTTCAATTTAAGGTATTTCATAACATCCAAGAGTTTCTTGACAGCAATTTGTCTATTGTCTGAGTCTAGTTGATGTATATAAAAGGGAATAAATGAATAAATAATTGAATTGACATGTCTTTGTAATATTAATTGTACGTTTACAAGCCTTGTCATACTTACAAGCCTTGTATTAATTTTTTAAACTGTTTCTTTTTGTTAGGAACAATGAACAATAAATAATTCATGGAAAAATCATTTATATTTCAGCTCTCAGTGGCATCTTGTTTCCTGGCCAGGAAGAGGCCTCTTACAGTAATTTCCGCCTGTGGGAGTCGACAGGATCCGTAATAACGTACGTGTACAGCCCTTACCTCTGCACCAACGTAAAGCTGTATCTCTTATTGGGTCTGCTGATCATCGGAGCTTTTGGATACACCGGTGTCGAGTACCTGCAGTATAAGAACCGAGAGAGTGATGCGATTGACGATAGAACCAGAGGAAAATTCGAGCTTGTTTTGGAGCAAGGAAAGTCTGGCGAAGTGGCCGAATAGATTGTAACAATCTGTATTCTTTTCTGTGATGTAGATATTTTTATAAAATATCTATGGCGTGTTTTATAAGTATTTAATAGAAAAGTATTTTTTTATTTATATTCGCTTGTTTTATTTATTTAGGTAATAACAAGTGTCCCACAGAGATCGATATAGGGAGAAATATGATTTGAAAAGTTAGATGGTTATTATTAATAGCCTATAATGGGGAAACATAAATAAATGTTTACAAGTTTCAAGTATTTTTTCAATTCTCCTTAATTATAAGTCAAGTTAATGTCAGGTTGTCCCTACATAGTAAATAACTGATCTCGAGGTTCTTGAAGTTTAAAAAAATATTAACAGTTGCAGGTTCATCTTTAAAGTTATATTTCTTGAACAATTATTGGGACATTTTAATTGTAATTTTTGTATTACAGACAGGTTATTGGCCTCTCTGAAAACGGATAATAAATTTACAAGCTCCTTTACAGTTCCGTAAGTCGTGAAGCTCGTTTTATTTATTTATTTTTTAATTGAGCATTCAGTATATTAGTTTATAATTCAGAGCACAATTCAATTCTGGATCGAATCTGGAGCTATCTCTAAATACATCGACATTAGAACGATTATAGATATGTAACTTTAAAGATAGTCTTGCCATTGTTAATATTTGATAATATTAAAAAAATAAAACATACAGGGTTATATATAAATGAACAAAGATACATACATACAAATTAATAAAGTTAATGTGGACTCTGGGTATAAACCGGTAGCACAGATGCTTGTAAATATTTTAGTTTTTTGTTGGATTAACTGACAATATATCTACAGCGTAGATTTTCAGTTAATTGAATCAGAAAATTATCAGGGAGCCCCTGATAATTTTCAGACAGTCCCATATAATAACGCCAATGCAGGGTAAATATTTCAATCTATAGAAACTTCTGAATTCAAAGATTAAATGTATAGGAGTGAGACACGTAAATGTCTACTCCTTTCATTTCCAATATTTTAGAACTTTCTAGCTTTCCCACGTATTTTTTCTGAAAAATAAGTGCGTTGTATTTTATTTAAGATGAAATACTCTGTTTATTTTTATGTATTTTGAAAAGTTCATCGCTTTATACAGGGTGTTCTACAAGCTCTATGACAAATTTTGACAGATGATAGCTGGGTTTATTCTAAACATTTTTTATTAATGAACATGGGTCCGCTTCGTTCTTGTTCAGAAGTTCCAAGCATTTAAAGAATCATATTTTCATACTTCAATCAAAAGTAGGCTAATAAATAAAAATGTCGGTTGATGTGTCAATAATTATTGTTTCTGTCATTTTAATTATTTATTTGACACTTCGTGTAAAAGCTATAAATAAAAAATGCATTCATTCATAACTGAGGAATTCCAATGTATATGAGTACCTATTCCATTGGGAACGCCAGAAAAGCAGCTGAGAATATCGACACAGGTATCCAAATAGGCACCAACCTACCCACAAGGTTTTTAGTACATCATATGACTTCGAGAAGCAAGTAACAAAGGGACAGCATAAATAATGAACATGTATGGGCGTTCAAAATCCACATGCAATTAGACCAAGACGATTTCAGCAACGATGCAGTGTCAACGTTTGGGGTGGCATTTTCAACAATATTTTATTACCTGTGCATGTTATAAATGATCGGTTAAATGCAGATCTGTATAGACATTTCTTAGAACACGACCTTTTTGAGTTCATTGATGACGTAGAACTTAATATTATTCAGAATATGTGGTATCAACACGGCGGTGCACCACCACAAAGAGGAAGACAAGTTACTGCTTGGTTAAATGAACATTTCCCGAATAAATGGGGAGGTCAAGGAGGTCCACTAGCATGGCCATCTCGTTCCCCCGATCTGAATCCTCTGGATTTTTATTTATGGGGACACATTAAGCAGATGGTCTACCATGTTGAAATCAATACCAACAGCAGTTACTTGAAAGAATTCAAGATGCAGCTAACCAAATAAGAAATGATCCAAATCTCATCGGTCGAGTGACCGAATCTTTAGTTCGTCGATGTGAGGCTTGCATTCAAGTCGAGGGTGGACATTTCGAACAATTTTTATAGTCTTAAGTTTTGTTATTTTTATTGATTTTAATTTTTATTAGTAATTGTGAGTTTTAGTTATAGGGGTGAGAGACATTCGATAATTACCTGGTATGCTTGTAACTTCTAAACAAAAACGAATAGGACCCATGTTCATTAATAAAAAATGTTTAGAATTAATTCAGCTATCGTCTGTCAAAGTTTGTCATAGAGCTTGTAGAACACCCTGTATATCCTAAGGGTTTCAGGTCCTAAATATTAAACATAACGTTTTTCTACAATCGTGCAAAAAGTTACTACTTTTTGCACTATCTACTGTGCCAAAAGTTAAACTTCTTGTACTAGTGCAAAAAGTAATTTACTTTTTGCACTAGTGCAAAAAATAGTAACGTTTTGCAGGATCGTAGAAAAAATTTTGTGTGTAACAATACTAGGTATGCATAAATAGCTTTATTAAGAAGTAGGCTTTGAAAAACAGTAGTTATCTGTGCAACTAGTGCAAATAGTATATTTGTTGCACTCAGCATGACTGCAGCTCTCGACTTCGTCTCGAGCTGCAAACTTCATACATCGTGCAACAAATACACACTTTTTGCACTAGTTGCACAGATAACTACTGTTTTTCAAAGCCTACTTCTTAATAAAGCTATTTATGCATACCTAGTATTTTTCTTTAAATTGCTGCTTTCATATTACGTATTTAAGTCTTCTAAAGTAGGTACTAGAAGTGAGGTGTCCATTATTCAGCCCGACTAAATCTACCATAGACATTTTACATAGTGATTTCCTATTTTCATACTTACTTTTCCTAACCTTGATTAATAATACTAATGAAGAAGAAAAGAAATTAGGGAAAGTAGGAACATGACGTCCACTAATACATATTTAACATACAGCCTGTCCATAAAGTAACCCCCGCCCTGCTAACTTTTGAACGAATCGAGTTAGAGAGTTTTAACAAAATACAGGGTGAATCATGTAAAATGAAGTTGGTTCTGACGATAAATTCAATTCCTCAAATTCAAAGATGGCGCCACGGGCGGTGTCAACTCGATTTTTTTAAATGGCAAAGTGTGCCGTGTTACACCTTAAAAGATAATTCAATTCTCTACTTTCTCGTTTTTGAAAAATGAGAATCGAGTTAGCCGTTCTCTAGTTACAAGCGTTTCTGTTTCTAATCTGAGCCATGAATAAAATGTTAATTAATATTTTAATACAACAAATTTTGAACAAATATTTATAAAACTAAAAATAAAAGAATTAAAAAGTTGTTCAAAATGTCCATTGACTTCTTGGCACTACTTTCAAATTCTTGCTTGATATTTCCTAAAATTTCTGCAGGGATACTTCTACACATGTGTTAGACGTTGCTGTAGTTCATCAATATTTACTGGAGGAGGTCTGTAGACTTGTAACTTCAAATATTCCCATAAGAAAAAATCAAAAGGAGTTAAGTCCGGGGAACAAGCCAGCCATTCTATCGGGCCCCTTCTGCTAATCCATCTGCCCGCGAAATGGTTATTTAAAAAATCGGTAACAGGTCCATAGAAATGAGGCGGAGCCCCATCTTGTTGAAATACAATACTTTGAATGTAATTGCTTGCTATTCTTTCTATCTTTGAAAAAATTTCCTCCCGCAGCATTCTTAAGTACCGCTCTTCTCTTAAATTTTCTCTTAAATCTATAAAATCTATCAAATCGAATAACTTTAAAAAAAAATAAAAAAAAAACCTGTATAAACTTTCAAACACTCTTAAATTGAACGCTAAACTACTTTCTCGAACCTTATTGACGTTTCAGTGACAGTGGCAAGCAAAGGCAAGGAGACTTGATAGAAGCAAAATTTTTAAATATCGTTAATACAAACGCTTGTAACTAGAGAACGGATAACTCGATTGTCATTTTTCAAAAACGAGAATGTAAAGAATTAAATTACCTTTTAAATGAGGTACAACACGGCACACTTTGCCATTTGAAAAAATTGAGTTGACAGCGCCCGTGGCGCCATCTTTGGATTTGAGGAATTGAATTTATCGTCAGAACCAACTTCATTTTACATGATTCATCCTGTATTTTGTTAAAACTCTCTAACTCGATTCGTTCAAAAATTAGCAGGGGGGGTTTACTTTATGGACAGACTCTATATGCACAGATTGCATCCTCGATGGCATCAAAACAGCCCTGAATATCTAGATAATTCATCTTGGCCATGAAACTTCTGAACTATTTATATCGCATGTGAATCATAGAAATAATAGACAAGATTGTCCTAGAACTCAAATTAACTTATTTTTATTATAAACTGAACAGACTGATTACAAGTGATATATTTTCCACTGCTGTGCGGAGTGCAGATTTGCATACTAGTCGTATTAATAGGATAGTACAAAGTATTTTATATCTTTGATTTTGTGTTAGAAAATTTCATGAAAACAGTATCTGATTATTGGATTATGTCCAATAGTTTACACAGAATTGAAAATATTTTGAAAGTATAATAATACATAAAAATATCAAAGACTTTGATATTTTTGTACCTATTATACCTAACGTGTTGATTTATATTCATGCATTTATTGCTATTTAAGTCCAATATACCTACATATTTATATCATAGGCAATTAATATTATACTTGGATTTCCCCACTGTTTGGATTACCATTTTTCACATATACAGATTTTCTTGATTAGTCATACTAGGGCTCTAGCGCATAGCAACAACAATAATTAATATATAGGCATTTTAATCGACAGTTGTTGTGTAATCGATGCAAGAAAATTGTTAAATATACAAACCTCTATAATATATATTGATAAATTATTTCTATTAGAAAAACATTGAATTTGAAGCTTTTCAATAATTTGTCAAATATACGAGATAGTAATTTTACTCTTAGTTGCAGGATAATGTATGACTAGAGATAATAGTGTAATAATGTAATGACTAGAGATTGTACAATTTGCTAATCCATGTGTCCGGCTTCCGGTCTACGCAAATTTATTGCTAACTATTCAAAATTTCCAACGAGATTTGTTAATGGCAGTGACCATTTTTCCAGAAAATAAATATTATCGAAGATAGTTGGTTGTTCTGAGACTTCTGGCACACAGTTTTTATCTATGGAAACGGATAAAGGGAGTGTTAATCGTCAGTTAAAGTTAACTATCTGCTTCTTTTAGTGTAATCTTTTTATTCTTTAGCCATGCAAAACTAGTTTTCAAAAACCAAATCTTGTAGTTTATCTTTTAATATGTTTATATTTTCAAAAGCGTGGCAAAATACTCGAAAAACAAAGCATGTCTCTTACTTATCTCTTGTAAGTACTTTAATTGTTTATAATTTTGTTATAATATAAAACGATAAACACCAGGACATTCCTTTAATTAACGTTATCAATTTTTTAACTCGTACATTCTCTGGAAAACTACAAAATATAATAAATCCAGTACTTACCAGTAAATAATTGTTTTAAACGTATTAGTTGCAGATACAGATTGATTTTGGAATATGTCACAGTTTTGTCTTTCCTTATTGTCGATAAACGAAACTAAAATATATTTGGTTCTTTTGTATCTAAAAATGGAAAACTATAAAGGCTTCTATAAAGACTTTCGATATCGAATTTTAACGATATAGCATTCTATTACATACAGAGCTTTCGAAAAGTAACGAATAAATTCATTATTTTAGAAATTGAGAAGTTTTAGAAAAAATCCCCTGACACGTCGATTTTGTTTTTAAAAAAGGCACTTTTTGACATACGACCCATATTTCTGACGTCATCGTTGTTCGAGATATGACGTCATCGACAATTTTTTTAAAAATTCTACATACGCATCATGAAAAATCATGGTGTTACATAAAAAAAATTTCAAGAAAATAATGTTTGAAGATCTTAAAATTTAATTTTCACAATACTAACAATGATAATGATTATGTAAAAAATCGACTAAATTAAATGTTCAAATTGTGCACCGTTGGCTGCCTGACAGTAGCCAAGACGATTAATAAATTCTTTTTGGACATTATCTATAACTTCAGGAGGTATACGATGTATCTCGTGACGAATTCTTGCTTTTAAATCTTCTAAATTAACCGATCTAGTAACGTATACTTTGCTTTTTAAGTATCCCCACAAGAAATAATCTAGGGGTGTCAAATCAAGAGATCTGCCTGGCCACTCAATCGGCCCCCTTCTCCCTATCCAACGATTCGGGAACAGCTCATCTAAATAAACATGGACAGGTACTGCATAATGGGGAGGTGCACCATCTTGTTGAAAGAACATGTCATATCTTGGAAGATCACGTCCCTCTATATCTGGATATAAAGTTATTAGTGCAGGAATGCGGTCGTCTCGAAGAAAATCCAAATATCTTGCACCAGTTAGGTTGACGTCAAAGAAATAGGGACCCAGAATTCTTCCGTCGACTATGCCGCACCACACATTTACTTTCTGGGGACTTTGAGTGTGATACTCCATCATCCATCGGGGATTCTCGGTAGCCCAATAACGGCAGTTTTGCCTATTGACATGGCCGTTCAAAACAAACGTAGCCTCGTCAGAAAAAATTACGTTTTTTACGAAATTATTATCATTATTGCATAGCTCAATAATGATAATAGACTCTAAATAACTCAAAAAACAGAAAAAACTATTTAATAAAGTACGATTTCAAGGTTTTATCTGACAGCAATAAAAAACATTCTGGGTCGCTAAGGCTACTGTCAGGCAACCATGATTTTTCATGATGCATATGTAGAATGATACGCTCTTTCAAATGGCGTGGTCAAAATTGGGGGTTGCTATTTAAAAAAATTGTCGAAGACGTCACATCTCGAACAACGATGACGTCACAAATATGGGTCTTATGTCAAAAAGTGACTTTTTTAAAAACAAAATCGACGTGTCAGGGGATTTTTTCTAAAACTTCTCAATTTCTAAAATAATGAATTTATTCGTTACTTTTCGAAAGCACTGTATATGTAATTAATAACTAATAGGTATTTTAATAAAAATTTATACTGAATTTCACACTATTTCTTTTGAACTTATGGTTTATTAAATAGAAACAAGAGTAATAGTAATACTATATCATAGTTTTGCGATTAAATGGTCTGAAATTCTAATAAATCCCTGTAATTTTCTCTTTGTGCCTTTCAGTGAATCTGCATAACTAAAATAAAATAAAAGGTAAAGGATGAAACTAATTTGATTTTAAAATCCCTTCGCCGATCATTATATTCATTAGAATTGTTAATCGAGCCAGTTTAATTTCATAGCTTTAACCGAGTCGCTTATCTTTAGGATATTACTATGTTAATCACTTTCCTAATATATACAAAGTGTTTCATTCCAAGTAGCCGCATCTCTATAAGTTGGTATTATAAAGTAGTACTTCTGCCACAATCAACTAGAAAACCTATTCTGTGAAAAAGGGAAAATATTCATACTAAGGCCTGTAATTATACAGGGTTATTCAGAACTTATCTCTAAAACTTTGAGGATATGTGCATCCTTAAATAAGAAATCAATATCACCAAAAAAATTTATAATAAAAGTCTTAGGATTTCCCGTAAACAATGTTTAAAGTTATAGCATTATAAAGGACTACGTAGATGGGCAACTTCAACGACATTTGATATACCACATTCCTAAGAATGTGGTAAAAAAAAGTAAACACGTTTTTGTAGCTTGAACGCCTGGTTAAGACCGAGACAATAGAGTTGGAGTGGGGATAATATCTCCATTGTCTATTCAGTCATCAGATATAATCTATGGTCATCAGTCTATCTGTGTCCTCTCTCAGTGCCGGTGTTTTATTTATCGTAGGAGTGTTAAACTAAAATTTTCAAAATGGCTCATGTGTACTATCAATTAGTGGATTAGCAATTACGAGTTAGGTTTTGTCAGTGGTTGTTGCAGCAAAATGCTGAAAATCCCCAATTTACTTAATAATTTGCGTTTACAAGATCAGCAACCATTCGGTTTAGTGCTGTAAAATTGGATAAGGCGTGCCCAAAAGTGTGTACAAGTCGAGGAATATTATTTCGAACAGCTTTTGTAACAAGGGATGTGCAATTTTTTTATAAATTTCATGTTTCTAATACCTAGCAATCAAGTAGCGTAATTCTTCAAAATTAGTGTAACAAAGTTTTAGTCATTTTAAAGACACGTCACTTTGGTCACATCTATCTATCTTTAAGTTTATTTTAAAGTAAAAACGCTGCAAATCTTTTTTGCGCCGGGTGTCGGTATACTCTCAGATCTTCCGAAGTTTTTTTCGTGCTAGCCAGTTTGCATTGTCAGTCCCAAGGTCACTCCATTACAGTGGACCAGCATCCAGCGGCGTGCAATGAAAAATTTTTAAATAGTTTTCAGAACCCGCCAAAAAAATTTTTTTTTGCACTACCACATTTGTACATGTATGTTGAACATCCCCAAATTTTATTATGGATAAGTTCTGAATAACACTGTATGTATGTGATTACCTTAATAAATTATTATTGAATTATTCTTCCTCTTGTTTAGTCAGTCAAAACTTGTATGTGAGATATTTTATATTTAGAATTGAAAAAAGAGTAAAATCGAACTCACGACCTCTGGACTGAGCGATCGAGACTCTAAATCCTGAGCTACCGTCTAAATATAAGCAAATACCCAATAAGAGGAAGAATAATTCAATAATAATTTATTAAGGTAATCACATACATACAGTGTTATTCAGAACTTATCCATAATAAAATGACTATGATAATGTATAGTACATTTTTTTCAATAACAACTGTGTAATAGAAATTACACCTTCACCTAAATTGGTTCTTTTCGTTAATTACTAATCCTTCAACCAAATTGATACTGATAAAAAATGTAAAAGCAATCGAAATATACCTTTATATCGTATCTACTTAATGTGATACGATAAAAAATGCAAATGCGTGTCATTAAAATAAATATTAATCTGACGCGACTGAATTCTTAAAGGCCCTTTTTTAAATTCCAATTCTCTGCTGCCTTTTGCAATTGGTCTGCCTAAAGATACTCATATCTGCAAAAACTACTTGTTGCTGTTTAACTGCTTATATGTTCGCTTCGAATAGAGAAGCTACGTATTGAACTTCATGTAGTTCACTTGTGGAAGGAAGCTGGAGAGAAAATAAATTAGTTCAGGCCGTCCTCAGTCGTCGTGGAAGTCTAAGATTGGCAATAAAAAACTATTATTGGAGATACTTGGCTACTGGAAATAGTCTCGATATTCACCTCATATTCTTCTAACTCCCTGGATTTTTATATGAGAACACAAAGAATTCTGTAGTACCTACTATAATATTCACGTTAGTTAAGTACCAACGTAGTAAACAGTATAGTGAGTATATCTAATGTCTAATAATTGTAACATATTTGAAGGTAAAAAGTAAACACACTGAACAGCTTTTTGTCATTGCTAATATGGTTAATATTTGAATACAATAATTTATCAGGACGAGTATGTACTTGTGTAAAAATCTAGAAGTGGGTTTATTAACATTATTTTTGCTTTCATTAATCTGAAAAACGCTTCAGTTATTTATATTGCTTTATACATATAATAGAGATTAGATATGGATAGATAGTCAGGGTACTACTTAAGCAACGATTTTTTTATTTACGTCCAGTGTTTTTTACGTTAGTCTGAAGAACACACATCAAAATGAAAGTTCTGCTGATCTGCTTAGTTGTGCTGGGCATCGCCATCAACGAGAGTGTCTCCAAAGATGCTGGTCAGGAAACAGTAAGCAAGCACGGCCAATTGTCCGTCAACGGTATCCAACTAGTTAATCAAGCCGGTGAACCTGTGCAACTAAAGGGAATGTCCCTATTTTGGAGCGTGTGGATGGAAAAATATTGGGATGCCGCCACCGTCAAGGCCGTTCATGATAACTGCCACGGGAATATCGTACGAGCAGCAATGGCTGTGGAATACGAAGGCTACCTCACAGATCCCACACATCAACTGGCCTTGGTAGAAACAATTATTCAAGCGGCTATCGCTAATGACATATATGTAATCGCTGATTGGCACGACTGGAATGGGGAACAGCATTTGGAGCAGGCGAAAGAATTCTTCGAGTATATCTCACAGAAGTATGGAAGTTATCCCAATCTCTTCTACGAGACTTACAACGAACCCATTAGTGTAGACTGGAGCTCTGTTGTGAAGCCTTATCATGAAGAACTCATCAAAGTCATCCGTGCCAACGATCCTGATAATATTATCTTGTTGGGCAGTCCCCAATACGATCAAGACTTGGATCAGGTCTTAGCCGACCCACTTACAGGTCAATCGAACATTATGTACACCATGCATTTCTACCCAGTAGATACCAAGCAGTGGCTTAGGGATAGAGCGCAGAATGTGATGAACAAGGGAATTCCCATTTTTGTAACGGAGTATGGTACCTGCGCGGGATCCGGCAACGGAACTGTGCTAGCCGATGAAACTGAACTTTGGTATGAATGGTTGGACTCAAACCAAATGTCTTACATAAACTGGGCCGTTTCCGACAAGGATGAGAGCGCATCTGTAGCAATTGCAAATACACCGACTGAGCTACTCTGCACGGACGCATATTTAACAGAATCTGGAAAGATTGTCATCCCCCAAAACAAGAAATAAGGTTCAAGAATAATATTAAGATTTTGTTAATAAAGAAATGCATTTTTATTAATGACTTTTATTACACTTAACGTGCAATATATATAGGTATCATATTTTTTCTGATTTTTGTTTAGTTTTGCAAATTTTGTGTAAAACCAAAGTGGTCACAATTTACTGTACAATCGCATGCATATTATAGAAATATGGCCGAACGTATAACAACGCAGCATTGATTTGCATCGTTTGGTTCAATATTTGCCCACGGTATTGAGAATGAATACAGCCATGAGTTAAAAAAACGCATTCAGTTGTTGCCAAAGTACTCACACGAAAATGAAGCTAATCGTCCGGATTATATAGTTCGCTATATGTGTACGCTTTCATTGTCCTTATCTTTTACTTGAACGGTAAGCCACTGCACTGCGGTTTTTATTGTGCGAGCGTATTTGTTCGCTACACATGTCTTAAAGTAAAATTGTCCAAAAATTGTTCTTCTATTGTCTCATCAAACCTTCTTTTATATTTTTCTGCCAAGTTTGTCAAAAAACCATCGTAGTTGTAATGGTACTAAACTTAAGGCAGAAATATACTTACCCGACGCAACGCGACGTTTCGCAACTGCCCGCTACCCGATGACAATCTGGCACATTTCGCATAAAAATGCAATAGCTAGGAACACATCTAACAGTACGCGAAGTGACGCTACGCAGCTCGACTTAGATGTGTTCCTAGTTAATGCATTCTTATCGGAAATGTATGTGCCAGATTCACATCGGGTAGCGTGCCGTTGCGAAGCGTCGCGTTGCGTTGGGTAAGAATGTCTCTGCCTATTATTCTATAAATTACATGATTTTGAGCATCCCTGGAAGTGTTGACTTTTTAAATATACTTGCCTTGTGTATTAGGTTCGTTAGTGTCTATAATATGTGTAGTTATTAAATAGGTTTAGAAACAGGTATTGGCCGTCAAAGTTTCGAATCAAAAAGACAATAATTGGATATCAAGATTAAAAAATACGACAGCTTACTCTCAAGTTTAGTGTATCTATTTTTGTATCCGCAATGCTTATATATCTCTCGTAATTTCTTCTGGTAATGAAGTTTTTCTTCATAATTGTCCGATATCCAACGCATACGCAACGCAACGCATACATCTTTCTTTTCAATAACGTATTTCTCTTCCCAAAACGTAGTTATGCTATGCGGTATGTGCTAGACTATGTGGTAGAATTATAAAAGAACCAAGTTATTCAAACAATGGAATTTTCTCATAACGACTCAGTACTAATTATATCAGATCACCACTCAATATATTAAAAATACTTAAAAACACTTTTCAATCATTTTAACGAGATAATAATTTCCACTCAATGATTGTCATACTATATTATTTAGAGACGCGATAAAAATGTCCCTGGCGTAAAAGGCAAACGAATTTTAAATATGATATAATCTACAAATTTCTCATGCAGTTATTCGTCTCTTTTGTACATATACATAAAAGTTGAAGATGGGTTTTTAGAAATATAATATCTTTTTTGCATACATACATCCATCAATATATTATGTATTATGTAAACAATAACCTCCTACTGCATATACACTCCATAGGAAATGAAAGCAAAATGGTTTATCAATAATTCACAGATCCACATAAATAAGCTAAAAAGCTACTCGAACTCAACCAGACATACAGCTATGAACGACCCTTCTCAAGGCACTCATCCCTATCCCTAATAGTTAACATCTCATATGAATGAATAAATCTGAAGCCAATACATGTGCCTTCTGTGGAAAGATGATAAAAACAACAGAAGTAGAGGTAACCAACACTGGGAAGGGAAGTACTTAGTCGTTCGACAGTATCTTAATGTACAATGGGGATCTCAGAAACGTTAAGAGATACAAATTTGATTAACTGAGGAAAAAGTTGCGCTATTATGGGAACAATACATTCCGCTTCAAAAGAAACCGAATTTTTTGATTTTCAAATTAATTTTTTTCTGGCGTTATTATTGGACCTAGACCAAAACCGATGGCACTTCTCCACAGCCACTTTCAATGCCCTTTAACGTGGCATTGTCGGTTTTTTAATCCGACGTTTCGTATTTTTGCAACCATCATCAACTTATTTTTTCAAATATGGTCCTCATGTTCGGACATCAGATTCTGAAAGCCATTTTTATTCCAAATTCAAAGATGAGTAATACTTTATGGTTTAACTGCGTTTTAGTTACAAAGGTTTAGCAATAGAACAATTTCGGTTGGATGAAATGAAACGTTCCACCATGCCAAATTTTTCTTCAGTTGAAAACATAATTAATTGAAAAAATTAATAATTATACACAATAACTTAAACACGAAAGTAATGTGTCAAAAAATCAACGTTACTGTCAATCCAAATACGGCCAGGATTCAAGGTTCAATAAATTAACACTCAAGATATTTTCCTGGTTAAAAATGTTTTCACAAGTGGTATTTACTGGCATTGGTAATTCCTACTTTATCAGTTAACAAAAAATATGAATAATGTTTGAAAATAAAAGAATTTAAGAGCAGATTAAATATCAAGTGTAAAAAGTATTAGTAACCCCTGATATTTTTCCAAGATAAAGTCAAGAACCCACTTCATTTTATATCTGCATAGAGTTATTATTAGATTTGTTATTTGTTACAAGATTTTGTAATTGAAAAATTTAATTTCTTCCCAAAAAAAATAAATAACACTTCAGTAAATATGTTGTTGAAGTACCTACTTGAATTTCTTATTATCTAAGGCACGAGTAACAACAATTATGCTCACTTGTTTGTTTAATGAAATGAATATATACAGGGTGTTCCACATAAAAGTCCCCAGCCTCGTATCTCGGCAACGGAAAGATATATTTTGATTTTGAAAAAACAGATGATAGAGCTCATCCATGGCTTCGTCACGGAGTTCAACTTGATTTTTTCAGAGCAAATTGGAGATGGCGCTGAAGTCGAAAGAAATTTTTCGTTGGCGAGAACTTTGCAACAAGGTTTATCCGATACTTTGTTCAATTCTAAACAGTTCTTGTCAAATGACTATTTTTCAAAAACTTAATAGTTTCAGAGATATCGGACTCTTAATTTGTGAGGCCCAAACTCAAGGGTATTTTAGAGTTTCGAATGATTACCTTATACAATGAAACAATAATTATCCAAATCAATTGAATAGCTCTTTTTAAGGAATAGTGAAATAATGAATAAGAGATGATAGTACAATTTGTAATAGTGTCCATTTTCTTTTATTTCTATGTTATATAGTTCGCGAATCGAAAGAATTCAAGTCCGTCTTCAGTGATCTTTATAATTTTTCCAATTTTATCGGCGTGAGGTGTGCTATTTTAATTTTCGTATTCTTCAGAATACGCTAGAGTAAAATCAAAAGTAGACAGAGCAGATGTTTTTCTATAGTCTCGATTTACAATTTACCTTTGGAATTATTTTGTCCTCAAAATTCGATTGAGTTCGAACGGTAAGAGATAATCTCCTCTTCAATTGCTCAAATGAAAAAAATGTTTTATTGATATTACAATTTTGGATCTTACGTCCAGATTGGACAATAATAATTGTCAATTTTTCCAGATTTTAGAAAATATTATTCCTGAATTTAAAGTGTTAGTTTAAGAATTTAAACGAATTTTGTAGTACTTAACCATAACTTATTTTTAAAGAAGGAAGGGCGGAATTATTTTTTTTAAATTATTTTGTTTTACTTTTTTATTAACGATTATAGCCATAGTAATATATGTACCCTCACCAAAATACAGATAAAACACTGCTTTCTTCAAATTTAACTGGTTTTGATGGAATACTAGATCACAGTTGGATATTCCGTTCTAAGACCCTCTCACATATTCAGTCAGATTTGTCAAGTTTACTTCCTCTGAAGTATTTTATCAACTTGCCATAGAACCAGATTCTTGCTGTTCGTCCCTTTGTTTCCTCCGCGACTTATCTGTCACTTCTTATTCCTTCAATAAAATCAGATTGCTTTACTTATTCCACATTCATTCATCACTAAAAGGCGAGTCTATACTAAATTCACTCTTTTTCTCTCCGTTTCCCATTGTGTTTCATTTATACGACTATGTAAATAGTGTAATTTCCTTTTCTATCTGAAATATAGATAGAGTCCATTTTATGCTACAAAAAAAAGCAAATAACTCTGAATGTTTCGTTTCCGTCATACTCAACTTTCAAAATATTTATTTTAGTGTTGAGGAGTATTATTATAGTACGCAGTGAATATAATAGTAGGTGATCCAAGTAACTATGTTATTCGTTGTGTTATATTTTAACCAGGCGTTATTGGTTATTAAAAAACTTCCTTCATGGCATGTAAATCAATAAAACTACTAAATAAAAGTCTAAATTATAATAACTAAATAAAAATACGCCAATCTTGTAGTATTTGGTGACTTAGGTGACTTAGGTGACCCTTATCACTTAGGTGATCAGAGTACAAGACTGCTGTACAATTTATGCAGGCCATTTGTTAATATTGGAGGTACATTTCCTAATAGCTGTAAGCGAAACTTGATGCATGCAGCATGCTCTATTCATTTTAATTAGCCTATTTTTTGACTCAAATTCAACTGTCGATACAGATATCCGATATCCTCGTATCGGTATCAAACTTAAACCAAAAATTAATTTTTAATGTAAACTGTAGTACACTTACATATCACTGATTAGCCTGATTATCTTTGTGTAATTATTATATCAAACAATATAATTGTGTAGTTATTATAAATATAGTACCTGATTCAGACTTATTTACCAATTACTGCGAGGCTACAAATCTGAGGATATTTTACTTTCTGAAGACGATCATCACATTACTCTAAATATAACTATACCGATATGCCTACTCTTAAAACATAATGAGAAGAATATGTTGCCAATAAGTATGGGGTCATCATAAAGTAAGGGGTGTACTTAAAGTCTTATATGATTTTAAGAAATCAAGCTAGTAGCAAAAAGAAAATCATAATAATTGCTTCAATAATTGGATTTTACTGTATCTTTGGAAAACAAACGTCAAACGTAATCATTGTGATTTAGAGAATTGTTCTCAAAATAAAACTGAAGTAAATTCAAACGATTTAAACCTTAATAGTGCGGGGGTGCCAGCACCCCCGCCATATTTACCGACCAGTTAAAGAATATTTAACTGATGTTTTGCAAATTCATGACCTCCAAGATTATCTTAACTCAACGGATTACTGGCTGTGGGGATTTACAACATTTGACGTTTGGAACACGACCAATAACGCTGAAAGAATGAAAAGACTCGATCAGGGAGCAAATTATTTCAATTCAACCAGAAATGTTTATTTATTTATTTATTTATTTAGAGTACAGCTGCCCAGACAGATCAAAATCCAATTACAGGGCAGGAAAATATGCAAAAAAGTAAGAATACAACAATATACATATACAATAAATTAGCAAACACAAATATAAAAACACTATATATAAAAAATATTAATAAATAAAACATTTACAAATAAATCAAAAGATCAGATAAAAAAATAGGTAACAAATAGCAAAGAGCATGAAATTATCAAAAAATACAACTAAACATACAAATGTGATAACAATTTAAAACAAGTTTTGTGCCTAACTTAAAATACATTGCCTGATGTTATGTACTGAACAATTAAAAATGTCTAAATTTAAATGAAAATTCATATAATTAGAACACATTCTATATAATGGGGAATATTTCAGTACATTTGTTCTTGTAGTTGCTAAATAAAATAATGCATATGTGCGAGTATATACATTGGGGACATTGAAATAAATATGCTGTAAGATGTCTGGACAATCAATTAAATTACACAGTAGTTTGAATAAAAAAAAGGATGGAAAAATATACACGTCGCAAAGCTAGGTCCCTTAAACCAAATCTATTCAACAGATCAACCTGTGGCGTACCCTGCACGGGATAAATGCCGTCAATTCTAAAGCAAATATATTTGACGAATTTTCTGTGCACTCTCTCCAATTTGAGAATGTGAATATCATGTTGAGGATCCCAAACTATAGTTGCGTATTCCAATTTTGGCCTGACAAGTGCATTGAACAATAAAGTGAGCGTAGACACATCTGCAAAATGACTTGCATTTCTCATAATAAAACCCAAACTCTTGTAAGCGTTTGATATAATATAATTAATGTGAGCAACAAAACTCAGCCTGCTATCAAAAATGACGCCCAAGTCCTTAAATTCTGTCGATCTATTTAAGTGAGTATCTTCTATACTATAAAAAAAATTTATCGGAACACTCCTCCTGGTAAAACTAATTGTGTTACATTTTGCAATATTTAAAGGCAAACTGTTATTTTGGCACCATATATAAATTTTTGTGAGATCACGTTGTAAACGATGACAATCCATAACAGTGTCAATTGATGCGAATAGCTTTAAGTCGTCAGCATAGAGGAGGACATTTGTTTCAAGGTTGCTACATATGTCGTTAATAAACAAGACAAATAGAAGAGGCCCGAGTACCGAGCCTTGTGGAACACCTGATGTTGCATTCACGTCAACCGATTTATAACCGCGGTATTGAACGCTTAAGACACGATTACTCAAATAAGAACTAAAAAACTTGATAAAGTCGAGTGTCAGACCAAAATTTGATAATTTATATAATAAAAGACCATGATCTAATTTATCAAAGGCTTTCGATAGGTCTGTGTATATAACGTCAGCCTGGCCGCCCTTATCCACTGTAGTAGCAAGAAAGTGTGTAATACTCACGAGATTAGTAGTTGTAGATCTTCCAGAAATAAATCCATGTTGAGAGTAAGAAATCAGTGACTTTGTATGAAAACACAGTATATTGTATAAAACTACCTCAAATAATTTACTAAAATTGCAAAGTATAACTATAGGCCTATAATTTTCGATAGTGGCTTTACTTCCTTTTTTGAAGATAGGACATATTTTTGATTTCCTCCAAACCTCAGGAAATGTTGCAGATTTAAGAGATAAATTAAAGATGATGGAAAGAGGTGAAGCAAATACAGGCGCACAGTCCTTCAGTAGAAAAGCTGGAATTCCATCGGGGCCAGATGTTAATTTATTTTTACATTTTTTTAGTGCGTTATATACGTCATTTTCAGACACCGTGGGCATATTAAGCTGAGGTACGTTGGGCGTTAAATCTGCGGTCAAAAAATCATAATCTGACGACTGAATAAATGCTGCCTGAAAGAAATGGGCAAAACCATCGACTATATCTTGTGGGTCATTAAGGGAGCGATCTTGATAACTCATGGAACTTGGAATACTAGATGTGTTTCTCATGTTGTTTAAGAAAGACCAAAAATGACTAGGATTAGATTTAATATGCGACTCTGCATTTCTTATGTACATCTTATGTGCTATATCAATATCCTGCTTAACTTGAGAACGCACCGATCTGAATTGATTTAGATAGGATATATCTCCAGTTCTCTTGAATTGACGCCACAGACAAGATTTTAACTTAATATTATTTATTACTGGTTTATTGAACCAAGGAGGATAAACCGTATTACTCCTAAACGTCTGAGGAACATTTTTAAGAAATATTAAATTTAATTTATCATAAAAACGAGAACAGGCTTCATTGACATCAGTACAAGTAGATAGACTAGACCAATCTGCATCACATAGATCATTATATAAGGTACAGAAATCTGCTTTTTTGAAATTAAAGTAAGACGTCGCTCGTCGGGCAAATATTTTTTGGTTAGATTTAACATTGAGGGAAAATTCTAAGGATGGGTGATGAGCATCCTCAGTAAGTAGATGATTCTCAGATTTGTTGACGATAACAGGTGACCTACATAATACCAGATCCAACAATCTGTTATTCAAGTTCACGACGTAATTATACTGAGTAAGACCGAACCAGCTACAAAGATTAAGGAGAGAACTTAAATAGTTATTACTAACCTCACCAGTTGTTAAATAATTAGTATAGGACGGAATATTAAAATCACCAAGTATAAGCAAAACATCGTCATTAAGAAGGCAGAAAATTGAAGCAATTGCGTCAAAGAAAGATTCATATGTTTCAGCACTAATACGGGGAGGAATATATAACAACAGAACGTAAACTGAAGAAGAGGCTAAATTTATTTTAATCCCTAAGATATCTATATTATAAAATACATTAGAAATGGCATCAAGGTCAAGTACTGTTACATTATATGATTTTCTGATAGCAATTAAAACTCCACCTCCTCTACTCGCATTTGTCAGGTCAAAGTTACGGTCTTTCCTAAACACAGAAAATTCGTTAGAAAAAAGTTCAGAATCAAATACTCCGGAGTCAAGCCACGTTTCAGTTAAAGCAATTAAATCAAAAGAACTAGCTGATGACGTATTAAACAATTTATGTGTTTTAGTATTTAACCCGCGAACATTTTGGTAATATAAATGAAAGACGTTAGGTAGTTCAAGCTCACTGTGAATTGATTGCTATTTACTGCCAAACAAAGACTCTTTATGATGTAATAACTTCTTTTTATAAACAGCACATTTGTCAGTATCCCACACAAAGTGATTACAGTCTGATAACTTAGCATTAACACAATTGATGCATCTAGGAAGAGCATCATCAGGACAATCTCTAATGGTATGTTCAAGCGAACATTTGGGGCAAACTAACTTCGTATTGACACAAGTTTTTTCGACATGATTGAATCCACTGCATTTATAGCAAATTTTCAAGTCAATAGCATCATACACTGTGCAAACATCATAGTTGACAAACAAATTACCCTGTTTCATAAGTAGGCAGTATGTTTCTGCATCTAAATCCAGAATTGCTTGGTATAAATTATTATTTCTTTTTGTGGGCCATATTTTAATAACTTTACATAGGCTGTCGTCCGAAAACATTTCGTTTTGATGTTTGACATACTTAACTATTTCATCATCGGAATATTTTTCAATCATACCAACGATCTTCACTTTAAAATTTCCCTTTTTTGCATCCCTAATGTCATAAGATCCTGATAATTTTTGCCTCGCAACTTGTTTTAATTTATTTGCATCTTTAGCGTCATTACAACCAATTAAAATACCACCATTGCTTAGGTTTTTTACTTTAGCAACTTGAATATTCAAATCAACAGGATTAATTTTATTCATCAAGTCATTTTTAGTTTTGGAATTCTGCTGTTCGGAATTTTTAGGCTTGATAATGACCATAGATTTATTATCTACGACTTGAGAATACAAAGGAACAGAATCTTTAACTTTGGAGGGCATAGAGATTTGAGATAGTTTCTCTTCCGCTATTTTTAATATTTCATGCTTGGTATTCTCAAATACTGCGCCAATATTATTCATAACCTCCTGTAATTTAATCTCAACTTGAGACTTAATAACATTTTCAAAATCAAATTTTATTTTGTTACAACTTTCACAATACCAGTACAGCCCTGAACTTTTCATATATTTTTGAACCTCGGGAGCAATTCCGCTACATGACAGATGATAAGTCCTTCCACAAAAACTAGAACAAGAAACCGCCGGTGTTTTGCGGCGATCTATGGCCGATTCACATTTGCCACAAATATTGGACATGATTCTTAATTTTCATAACAGAAATGCAGCGTACACTTAATGGAGTAACAATCAGAAGTATTTTATAACTGTCAATACTTACTACTTGTATACTATAATTATAATATACGGTGGCACAAAAAATGAACAAATAAAGCCTTCAGAAGAAGAGCACTACGAAACACGTCAACTCACGTCGGCAGTTCAACATTTCACGTTTGTCAAATGTTGAATAATGCTGTGTACAATTTGGAGGAACGGTTGGTGTACAGCAGCAAAATGGACGACATATCGAACATTTGCGTTAACCACTGTTGGACATAAGAAATCCCATTGTTTAAGCAATCGAATTTCTTTAAAATCCTGTCATTAACTTAATTTTTCTTCAAAGGTCATATAAGTAACAACAATGAAGTTACTCAATAATGTTAAGTATCATTTATTTGGCGTATAAACACATTATAGTAGGTACTATGAATTCAATTTTAATGATGAGCATTTATTTTTGTTACATTTATTATTTATTATTAGTATTTATAGTATTAAAGGTACGAGAAGATTTGCATCATTTAAGAATCCTCCACTTCTTGCGATATCAGTACTCATGACAATATTTCTAGGGTCAACTGCTTTTAAAGATCCATTGCTTGTAGTGGGCCCGTTAAATGAAATTTATTCGACATTCTCCGCAGAGAATTCTAGGTTGAAGAATTCTCTTCGTAATTTTGGTCTTCCTTTCTACAGAATTTTCGATGTATCTTTCAGCAACCGCATCCGATTTCCCGTCCCCATGCCTTTTTGGCGTAGTACTATCTCCTCCGTCATCGAGAAGCATTGTTGCGGAAGTTCTTCTCAGACAAAGCCCTATATTCTTCCCAATTTGGAAGCTTCAAATACGATGCCACATCCTTTGCTACATTACCAATTTTATGGATACCCATAACAGCTTTATAATAATTCCCATTTTGATATTTAAAAAAAAAAAAGATTGGTGGACCCGTTTTTCATATACTTTTAATACGCCATCCACCGTGAATCACCCTGTATATACATTTTACCTTACAACAAATTTTTTATTGAGTTTATGGCTTCTTAAGCTCTTTTGTTACCTGACTATTGCGGTAGATTAATTTCTTTTCTCCTTGAGTATATCTAGTTAGTCAATACAAAACAAACATTAATTTATTTGTTTATTTAATATGATGCTATTTAACATTGTGATCCAAGTCGTGAGCTTGCAATAATTTTACACATTTTTATATTTGGTGCTATACTAAAGGATAATACAATAAATTATCACAGATAAGTGGTGAAGGGGATATTACATGATAATTAATTTAAATGTATGTCAATCGGAAACTGTGGGATAAATAAATTAATGGAAAATAATGCATCCCATCGCAAAGATGCACGCCGGTTCTATATAAGATCTCTCAATATCAAGGACTTTTATTTTTCCGTGTGATTCACAATGACGGTCTTGGTAAGTTACATGTTTTTTCGATTACAAAAGTAAGGGTTATATGTTTTCTTTATTTTATCGTTGTGGTAACTAAATGTGATTTTATACAAAGTGCCCAGCTCAAGGAGCGATTGAAATTTCGGTTATTTATTATTGCTGTATATTCGTTTAAAGTTAATAGGGAAATTTTGAACTCCTTCAATTTTATCACGTCGTTATCGTAATCGTTATACTGAGCATATGCAGTGCCAAAAAGAGTAGGCATTATTTTTGGCACTATGCCTGCTCAGTATAACTATTAAGATAATGACAAGGTAAAATTTAAAGGGTTCAAAATCTCCATAATACGGGTTTTTAACATAAAAATATATGTAATTTATACACTACACTCAGTAATTACAATGTAATTTGTAAGTTCAGATGTACCTAAAGTAGGTAATTTGGAGATCTTTCACATTTTTTTGTAATATTACCCATTACTAATTTATTTTTATTTATGGCTATGGCAATTTATCCCAAAGGCACGTCTTCATAGAGATTGAATTTTTTCTTCAAGAAACCTGACTCTAAAAAAACATAGCTCTCTAATAACTACCTATTAAAGTGTGTTAATTAAATATGGATTTTAAAAACTTTAAAGAATTAATCTTCTGTAGATTTTAACAAAAAAAAATCGTGCTCTGTTTTCCATATATAAGGTGTTAAAATTTGAAATGGCTAATCTATATTGTAAAATATTTCCTAGATAATAGGTTATATTTATTTGGTACAATGTGATAAATATTTAAATGCAACATTTTTGTAAACATTCTTTCATGCAACCATGGCTGTATGGGTAATCTACTCAAGATTTTTTAAAGGAGAAATGGTAGAATGCTACGATTTTTTCTCAATTTATCATCGATCATGGAAATAAAGTTTAAATACCTCCTATATCATTCGCGAAATATTTTTAAAGATGATTACCTAATGTATTTCAAACTTTGAAACCCCGTATCTCAGTTACAGGGCCATTACAAAACCATAATTATATGAATTTTGATTTTAAAATCAACCAAAGATTCAGTGCTTATAGAGTTTGTGTGTATACCTTATTAACACCCTGCATCATGTACTTCAGTCCATATTCAGTAGGTTCTCATAATGGTGTCAAAAGATTATAAAATTGGTCAATTTCACATCATATACAGGCATGCATATACCTATCTATATGCAGTTAAGTGCGTGCTTAGACAGCGAATTTTTATAGGAGTTTACATAAACATTTTGGAAGCAGCATTGAAAAAAATTACGCATATAGCAGAAACAAAACACACTCGATTAATAAAGGTTGACTACAGGCTCTAAACAATTTTAAAGTGTAATCATACTGAAATAAGAAAATTAATTACAATCAAAATTGTCAAATTTTTCGAGGTTAATGTTCTAATTTTGCATCTAATTCCCCAAGCACATAATAATATATCACTAACTGGCACAATTTTTCTTCCCAGCCCACAAAGGACCTTTAGCAATCTACTGGCAACCGATTGACTATAAAGTTCTTGTTCCTTTTTCGCAAATTTTGCCCAAAAAATAGTCAAACATTTTTCTCATTATTTGCTTCGTTTTGCCCTATTGCTTTAAAAATTTTAGTAATCAGTTTAAGGTTCGATTTACTATCTTAAAAATGATGCTGTAGAAAAAACAAGCGATACCTCAGACCTTACACTTCTAATTTTTTCTAGCTGTTTTTTTGACACGGATGAAGACATGGTGCATTACCTATATTCCTAGAAAACGCTTGGTCAGTTGAGATAAGGAAAACTATAAAAAGGCGTACTGGCGCACATTACGTGTTCAGTTTGTCAGATAATTTCACTCTCATAACTTGTAATCAAATAAATAAATAAGTTCTTCTGCTATTCGTTAGAATTATTCTTTCAATAGTTTTTAAAAACAACATTTTTCCAACGGAAGAATATTAATGGTGAAAACGCGCTTCAAGCCTAAGATTTGAGAATCCGGGTCAGTTTTTTCTGTAAGAAACGTAATTCCATAAATAACGACCAGCGTTAGATCAAAATTAGGAATACAAACTAAGTAATTAGATACAATCTCGATTATTTTGAAGGAAGTGGGAGGTTATTAAATGCTTCTAAGAATGTAAGGAGTCTAGAAATGTCCTTGTAGAGTTTACAATTCAAACAGATGCACGACACGGGAAGAAAAGTAACCAAATTGATTTTATTAATATCTAAATGGATCTAAGAGCAGTAAAAATTTCACAATAAAGACTGAATTTCAGTTATTTTGAATATTATTTCTTTTGCTATAACGTTAGGTGTCTTTATAAGCAGAAATTGTATCTTTCAGTGTTCCTATAAAAGTTCTTTTTGATTCAAGATACATACTTATATTTTAAATTACTTTCATAATATTAATTGTTAGGAATTTTATTTATATATGTTACTATATTGGTCTTATAATACCGAACATGTTAATGCTTTTATATCTGGTAATATTACCTGATAATTTTGCTAATCATTTGAACTTCATGCGTAATTTTTATATTAAATATCACATTCTCTTATCAAAAGCTAAGTTGAATAGTTTCCACTTTGCTGATGAATAAATTGAATTTTAGGCTTTATTGGTAGTATTGGTCCTGGCTGCTACAGTAGCTAGAGGTGCTGTTATGACGGAATTGAAATCTTCTGAAGGAGAACTAATCAGACCGTAAGCAAATGTACTACATATTTTATATACATAAAATAAAAGGGTATGATTAAATAGGAAAATATACAAAAAAAATAATATAATTAGGCCCTTAGACCGGAAGGAAAAGAGAACAAAATCACCACTGTACAAACATCCGAGACAAATACGTTATACGCTGCTGAATACTGAATACTCTACACTGAAGGAGAGCCAAAACACTCCAAAACGTAGGGATTTTGGAAGCTACGTCATGGTTTTCCTTTGGCACGAATTCCTTTAATTATTTTATTTAAGCAGTACATATTACGATGAGATTGACCATGAAAATTGAACTGTCTTAAATTAGACAAACTGTGTTTTAAAATATTAAAATTTGATATTACACAAAATGTGTAAATGTTTGTACTACAATCGAAATATTACCACGCGGGACTATTTATTTAATATTTTTCAAGTTTCCTAAAGTGAACTTTTGCATGTATTCGTATTTGATTCAAATTAATATCGCTTAGCAAGTTTGAGTCCTTAAACTTTTGAAATCAATAAAAGTAAACAATTGAAGTGAAAATTATGATACATTATAAATTTATAATATTAAAAAAAAGGTCTAATTTAGGGAATCTGTTCGCAAACATCTGCTGTAAAATCAGTTTTCATCACTGGGAATCACCAGCAACTCTGTGAATCGAAAATATTTTTTAGTGGCTAATATAACAATTTTAGACTGGAAAAGAAAATTATATGCCACAGATTATATATTTTAGTTAATTTTAGAATGCCTTAGTTGATATCTGCAACATACACATTTTTATCGGTATAATTTTAGTTATATCAATTTCAGAAGCAAAAACTCATTCTTATTTACTTTTTTAGAAGCAGAGAGGATACACCGGAGAAGGATTTGGAAGGATCAGAAAGTGCTTATGTATATCCTTATTACTATCCCTACCTTTATCGTCCTTACGTTCCTTATGTTATTGTCGGAAAATAGAAATCTTTCAATACGCAACTAAAGCAATTGTATGATTCTCTAACTTACTTATTTTTAACAAAAAAACTTTTTGAAGTAAATACAACATGATTTTGTTATATTATGTTTGTTATATTGTACTGTAGATGAGAAAAATATTGAACATGTGATTTAATAAATTTTTAAACCAAGTGACAATTCTTTAAGTCTCAGTATCTAATTTAGAAAACTTTAGTTGTACTAACGACGAACTAAAATATTTTTTTCTAACCATACGAATAAGACACTATAACATTAAATTATTTTGTATAAAAAGAGGGCCATTTCGGACTGTTTGAGATCGCCATAGCAACTGCACAAAATAGCTATTTACCTAACAAGTGCGGAAAATAAATTTTTCCGCACGAGTCTGCCGTTCACCGAACGACGCGTAGCGGAGTTCGGTGAAGCAGACGAGTGCAGAGAAATACATTTTCCGCAAATGTTAGGTACAATAGTTTTTCTACAGACGTGCGGAAATAAGTATATATAATTCGTAATAATTTAATAACTTTTAATAACTATGGCAAACATTAACAATACATAGTAAACAACAAAGAATAAAATTATTCTTTGTTATAATTAACATGGTAGGTAACCGAAAACTGGCAATTATAAGCATTATTAATTAAACTGGGAGCATTTTGATGGTGAGCTTCGTTAGCAATAATGTTGACACTTTTTCTTCTCAACTTGTCATGCTGGTGCTGTTTCACTAGTTCATTGTTGTCAGCAATAGCATCAATTTCACACGCGAAACTTGTAGAAGGTAAGGGCGAAGGCGGAGGTACACTTTCCTCGAAATTTTCTCCTTTAGAATATAGAATTTGGTTGGCTATTCGTTTTTTGTTCCCCATGGATTCGTCCACATATGATTCTGCAACTTTCGTCGATTGCCATCCCCCGAGACGTTTCAAATTAGTAATATCCACTCCAGCGTCAGCCAACATGGTAGCCGAAGAGCGTCTATAACAATGTCCAGTAAAGCTCTCTGGATTTGGAAGTTTCAAAAAAGCAGCCACATCGGATGGCATCTTACCAAACTTATTAATGCCAACAGTTTGAATAGTACATGTACCTTTTTGGAAATTAACAAAAAACCTTTGATGCGGTGTACTTTTGGGACGCAGAGACATGTACTTCTTGATTAAATTAAGATTTTTTTCTCCAGTTATTACAAAGCTTCTACTCTGGTGAGTCTTGCTATCCGGTATTTTCACCAAAAATAAATCTCCTTGTTCGACTACGTTTTCACACAACAGATAAGTCAATTCTTCGCGCCTACAGGCTCCAGCGATTCCAATGATAGTTGCGACTTTGATTAGTAAATAAGTACCGTCAGGCGCAACGCTTAAAAATTTTTCAATATGTTCCTGATTTAACACTTTAGACTTTTTTGGTCTAAAACCTATCATTTTCTTTTTTAAAAAAGCAATCAATTTAAAATGCCTGCTAATATCAACGTTTTTCTTAATTTTTAGTATAGATTTCACCATTGAGTACTTGGACCACATTGTAGAAGGTTGAAAATTCTTTGAAATTTCTTGAAAGTAAACTAAAAGTACCTCTTCTTTACTGATGTTCGTTATTTTCTTGTTAATGCACCATTTGACGAACTTTTCGTATTCTTGAATGTACCTGACTTTGGATTTTTCTGGAAGCAAATTCATATCTACTTCTTTTGCTGCGCTCAAAATATATTCTGGAACCCCGTCTTCCATGGCCAGATTGTCAAATTCACCTTCAATCATTCTAATAATGCAGAATTACAAAAAATACACACTTTTAAAAAGCAATTAATCACAAATAAATAATAATATTATCGAAATGTCAGTTTGTTGATTTCTAATGATTGTTTAAGCGTCCTTAGTAACTTGGAAACCTGGTAGCTAAGCAAGACGAAATGCATTAAGCCTGTTACACACTCTGAGATACATATCAGAGACGGTCAATTAATGAATTAATAAATAATAAATAATTATTGTTGCTGCAGTCCAAGGATTGTTAACTGTTTACAGGATTGCTCGATCCCTATACTCCAATGTAATCCATAATTGTGACGTCATCAAAGATCCAAAGATCTCGAACTTGTAGAAATAGGTACACTTTATACTGTTATTACAAACTTTAATAAATAATAATATTAATAATCATTCAAATACGAAAATTCTCTTGCAAATGTGAAATATAACAAACACAAAATAGGTATATTTTGACAATTCGATTACATATATCTTCGATGACGTCACAAAGGCGGATGACAAAATTGAGCGATCGGGCAATCCTGTAAACAGTTAACAATCCTTGGCTGCAGTCCATGTTGGTACAAAATATTGTTATAATTTCCTGTTATCTCCATTCACGTTGAGATATGCATTGATATGTGTATCGCGACAAACAACGATGCGTGTATAGTAATTTTCAATATTACGTGCGGAAAAATATTTCTGCACTAGTGCGAAAATTTTTTCCGAACTAGTGCGGGAAAATCAATTTTCCGCACGAAAATCAGTGCGGAAAATCGGGTTTTCCGCACGGCTATAGAAAAAAGAGATTATTGTACAGTTGTACAGTACCGAAAAGTAATTTGACATTACCATTACATGTCACATAATATATTGAAGTTTAATTAAATAGAAACAGATAGTGACTCCGATGCATCGGTAAACTGGAGGTGCTAATTATAAGCGGTTGGAAAAAAAATATTATGTTAAAATCGTACAAAAAATACGTTTTTCTACGGGCGTGTGGAAAGTTACAATTTTCTGCACGCATTTGAGTGTAGAAAATTGCACTTTTCCGCACTAGTGCGGAAAATAAATACCTATGTATTACTTGCAATGTGATCATAATATTATCTTAATTCCAAAAAATCATGTTGTCACTGTTCAGATTTTGATATAAAGAAAAAGGAATGCTTGACACTTCTAATTATTAGACAGCATTGTGTGCAACTATTTATTTTTCTTATGTCAATTTTCTTCACGCCCGTAGAAAAAACGTTGTTCCTAACACATGTGGAAGGTGTCTTTTCCGCACTCACTGCTTGTCCGAACTCCGCTTCGCGTCGTTCGGACAACTGCAGTCGCTTGCGGAAAAGTATCACCTTCCACACTTGTTAGGAAAATAACTATTTCAAGACTCATAAAATTGCCGGACTCGTCGTCCGGCAACTATTTCCCTCGTCCCGAAAACGTGTATTTTTTGTACTAGTTAAACAAATAACTATTTTTAAATATTAAACTAACTCACGGGGTACTCGTATAAACGATGATTTAATAATGCAACCTTTCAAGCAGTGGTACAAGTAACCATACTTAAACTACTCATATATTTAAAGTTCATTTAGTTTTATATTTATAACCAAGCAATATTTTTCCTATTTCATACTTGAGTATTTAGTATCTGTGTACAAGTGAACGAGTGATTTTCTATTCGGAAGAAGAAATTTTGTTTTTAAACACTTTGGCAGAACAAGAGGAAGAAGAAACAGTCTCGAAAAAAAAGATCGCGAGTGCATCAAATAAATAAAAAAGTATTCCCTCAGTTTAATGGTGCAGTGCACCAAAGCACTGAAAAATTTAAATGACAAAAAGTTATTAGAATAAAGTGTGGGAAAGTTTAAGCATTTATTGCCATTTCAGTACCTTCAAAAACTATCAGTTTTAAAAATTTCGAAGTTGACCCGCTCTTCGCGAGTCGATACGGAGCTCTGCTTATGCTAGCCATATTTCTGTTTCTACTATCACTCACTGAAGTTTATAACATACTTTCCGGGACACCTGGATACCTTTTCACATCTGGAGACCACGACTTAACTTACATGGCTATAATCAAATATTCCTGCATATTCAATATTCTGATAATGTACCTGTTTCTATTTACCTGCGTCCTGGAACTGGATACGTCAATAATAGCTACGATTTTTACATTATCGATCCAAAATTTTATTTAGGTAATTAATGTACAGATATTACAACAACTGCATTTATTCATATTCAACATTTTGTGTACTTTTTTATTCAAACAAAACATCCAAGGCACCATTCTTCATCTAACACAGTAAAACTCATTTTACGAATATGCCAAAATGTGACAAGGTATTTATATTTCTAATTTGTAACAGGTACTGATTTATCCTATTATTTGTTCAAATCATTTTATATTGTGTGGGACAAAAAAATTTACCAAGTTGATAAAGATAACAATATGACTTATTCTTATAACAATGCTCTAGATACACGCTGGCTATTATTAGATTAGATATACAAATAAATGTTATCAACTTTTATCTCTTAAATGAGTTTTGCTGCGTTTTACATATTTTGCCTTCAAAAACAACCTACGAATGTACCTAAGTAAACACTATTTTGTTATTTATTCTATTTTTTACATTATTCCTACACTAGTCCACTAAATTTGTCAATAAATTGTACATATTATACAATTACAATGATTGCAGATCGCACAACTTTTGTAAAAGATTTTATTATTTGTTTATTCGGCTATTAAAATAATGTTTCATAAAGTATGTAAAAGTAAACTATTGTGATAAATGTCTTAACGTAGATGGTGTATTTGTACACACCGGGTAGGTTAGTAATCTTTAGAAATGATTTCTAAATAACAGAGCTGTCAAACTGATTGTGAATTATCTCACCAGTCCACTGTAACTTTAGAGGTAACGTTATTTGTAAGTTCTGTTATTAAGAAATAACTGGAAACAGAGAATCTATGTCAAAGGCAATGTGTACGAAATAATTTCAATAATGTGTATGCAAACATCATAAAACATTAGCTCCAACTACTATATACAACAACAAGAGGTAATGGATAATTCATTCTTATGCGTTTGGTTAGCCTACCATGATTTTTGTGTGGCTATAGGTGTGGTCTAGTTTTCCTGTAGACAGAAACGCAATTTAAGCTTTTCCTCGATGAAATTTTGAGTTGAATTTTAAACAATGTTCCTGTTTTCTCTCTTATATCATGACTATCAACATTATTAAACACACACATAATAGGATAATAGAACCATGTATTTTCTAATATAGGTTAATAGAACCATGTTAAAGAGCAGACGACTTTGTCAAAACATAGGGTTACCAACCGTACTCTTTAAAGAGAACATGTACTGTTTTGAGTATAGAAATAATAAGTACTCTTACTTTTCGGCTGAAGTACCCAAATGTACTCTTTTCTGGGCAACGGTAGTATCATCTTTATGAGTGAACTAATATCACTATTATCCAGACAAAATATTTATCGTTTCCTCTATTATCTACTTTATACTTATACTTTCGGTCACCTCACTACCTCACTATCCGCCAATGTTTTGGGTAGTTTACAGTTTATATTCGGTAAACTGTAATGCTCATATATTCATCTACTAAAATCAATAAATATCTTGCCGAAAGTCGATATTTTTGTATAAACGGATGTTACATTAAAATACCAAGCGCCAGGAAAACGCGTGACCTTGAAAATTTTACAAAATTTTCGCCTGCGGCGCTATTTTTTCCTACAGCGTCGCAGGCACCAGAAGTTTGGGCACTGATTGTGAGTAATCCGGCATTTTATGGGTCTGGCAGAGAATTTGTACTCTTTTTTGAATGGCATGAGTTGGTAACCCTATCAAAACAACATCTTAATGATATTGTTTATAAAAGATCTGAAAGTGAAATAACGTTTTCTGTATGAATATACAAATTCTGGGCCTTCAGAGTAATTATGTCTTTAATTTCCAGAAATTTAAATTAAAAAAACCGTCAGGCAGTTGCAATCGACCAATGTACTTTGAAGAAAGTATTTTTTTAATGAAATTGTTTAACGAAACGTAAATAATGCCTGGTATTACCACCAACTACGTTTTTCTACATATTTTAGATGGAAATTATAAAACGAATTTCTCGTTTGTAATCTTCATAGTACAAGATTATAAAAGAAACATATTCAAGATTTTAACATAGTTTTTGTGTACACTATATTTAAATCGACGTATTTTTTTTAAATGAGCCATATTGAGGTGTGGTTGCGGGGTTTAAAATTAATAACTAATTAACGAAAACGTCCCTTGATCTTAGCCATTGTCACAATGGTCATTAGAGCAACTGCATGATTCAGTTTATATTCATAGTGTAGGCTTCGATAATAGTAGTGGACTGTATTAAAATAACTTGACAAACGGTTAATTTTAGGATTATTTATTGTCACACAAGTATAGTAGCCATTTTACATCGTCTTCAAAAACGTTCTGGTTTTTCTCCCACTAGCGAGATGCGTGCGCAGCTATTGCTAGAACACAGGTTCATTTTATACTCGCTAGATGGTGCCACTAAGGGCAACTAAAGGTGCGTGCCCACAACATGCCGCCAGCCTTAAAATGTCACAGCATTTTTAACAAAATAAAGGAAAAATATTGAGCATGTGACAAATATATGAAATGAAATAAAAGTTAATCTTAATCTACACTGCAATGGTCTTAAAGTGGTAAAACGCACACATTACGCGCTGAGCGCTTCACTACACTACCATCACTGAACTGAACAGTCACAACTCTGGTAATGTTGTCCTTTCCGGGATGAAGTTCCTTGATTCGTGCAGTCTTCCAACGCAGAGGTGGGGCCTTGTCGTCTCTCACAAGAACCAAACTATCAATAGTTAATAGTTTTGCTGAATTTTGATTCCACTTTACTCTTGTCTGGAGTTCGGTGACATATTCGTGGCTCCAACGTCGCCAAAAGTGTTGACAGATTTGTTGCAGTTGATTATAGTGAGTGAATCGATTCCCCGGAATTGCAGTAACGTCAGGTTCAGGTAAAGAAATCAAGGGTCTGCCAATAAGGAAGTGTCCAGGAGTCAATGGGCTATAGTCATCAGGACTGGAGGACATAGGACTTAATGGCCTTGAGTTCAAAATCGCTTCTATTTGAATTAATACCGTAAAGAAATCTTCAAAATGTAAAGAGGTAGAACCAATTATTCGTTTGAGATGATATTTAACACGTTTTACCCCTGCCTCCCAGAGGCCACCAAAATTAGGGGACATAGCTGGTATGAATTTCCACTTGATACCCTCATTGGATAGAAATGGGTGAATGGTATCTACCTGCTCCCGAATAAAGTTCAAAAGTTCTGAGTTCGCGCCAACAAAGGTTGTACCGTTATCAGAAAACAAGCAATTGGGTTTGCCTCGACGGGCAATAAATCTCTTTAAACACGCTAAAAAAGCTGCGCTAGTTAAATTTGTCACCAGGTCCAAGTGCATGGCCTTGGTAGACATACACACAAAAATACATATCCAGGCTTTAGTCAAAATTGGCTTTCTGGATTGTCGATCCTTTAACATAAAGGGACCGGCATAATCACACCCGGTATTTACAAAAGGAAAACATTGGTTAATACGTTCAGATGGTAAATTTCCCATTGGAATTTCAGTGAATTTTGGGTTTACCTTGAAACATACAATGCATTTATTAGTTAATCGTCTACATAAATTTCGACCTGAAATCGGCCAATACCGCTCTCTTATTGAATACAAAAGTTGTTGAGGCCCACAGTGCAACAACCTTTTATGCTCAAAAAGTAAGATAGTCATAGTAAGTGGATGTTTATTGTGTAAGATAATTTGGTGCTTTTTGTCATAGGGAATGTTTGCTTCAGATAAGCGTCCACCTACTCGTATCAATCCATCTGAATGTAAGAAGGGCTTTAGACGTAAAATGTTACTTGATTTTGATACCTTGCCATGTGTTTTGAGAGCCTTGTAATCATCGGTAAACGATTGTAACTGAGCAATTTTTAACAACATTATTTCTGCTTCACTTAACTCGAGAACAGTCAGTTCCCCTTGTCGCTTAGCCTTGGAATTTCTAGTATTAAAAACAAAACGATTGACATAAGCAGTTACACGTTTCAAAGTCTTAAAACTTGAGATTTTAGAAAACAAATCGATGTCATGGAATATTGATAAAGTTACCGTAACACGCTGTTCCGGAATAGTCGCACAATCTAATGATTGAGTAGCAAAAGGCCACTCGGATATGTTCTCTTGAAGCCACACGGGACCTTTCCACCATAAAGTATTTGTCAATAGATTAGTAACAGTTGTACCCCGAGAAATACAATCAGCAGGGTTCTCTTTAGACGCAATATGGTACCAGTCTTGACAATTCGTCAACCTCTGTATTACACTAACTCTATTTGCGACAAACGTTTTCCACCTGTCAGGGTCACCGTTTATCCAGTGATACGTGATTAATGAGTCTGTCCAGAAAAAACATTTTTCAAAATTTAATTTCAATGACCCCTTTACGCGGTTAGCTAATTTGGCACCTAACACTGCTGCGCATAACTCCAGTCGCGGTAGCGTGATTTGTTTTATTGGAGCAACCTTGCTTTTTGCGCAAAGCAAACTACAAAAATATTTGCCATCTCTAATGCTCCTAGTGTAAACAGCTGCACCGTACCCCTTTTCTGACGCGTCTACAAATACGTGCAATTCAAAACTGTTCGCAGAAGGATCTAAAACATGTCGATCTACCTTAATTTGGGGTAGAACTTTCAAGTCTTTTAAAAACTCTATCCATTTTTTATAAAGTGGAGTTGAAACAGGTTGATCCCAAGATCTCTTTTCGCGCCACAATAGTTGTAATATTAACTTCGCTGTCATTATTACTGGGCCAAGAATACCCAAGGGATCGTAAATGCAACCAATTGTTGCCAAAATAATTCGCTTAGTCATAACTTGATTATAATTAAAATTTCTTATACTATACTGAATCGTATCAGAATTAGCATCCCACTGTATGCCTAGCGTTTTATTTGACTCATTTTCTCCAAGTCGAAGTATATTAGTCTCTGAATCCGAATTAACCGTAAATTTATCACAAAGATCTGGTCGATTCGATAACCATTTCCTAAGTTCAAACCCTGCTGTAGCCAATATATTAGTAATGTCTCTTTGCAATTCTAAAATTTCCCTTTCTGAATTAGAACCCGCTAACAGGTCATCAACATAAAAACTATCTTTAATAATTTCACATGCCAAAGGATATTTGTCCTTATTAACAATTGATAATTCAAGTAAACATCGTGTAGCTAAAAACGGTGAGGCAGCAACCCCATACGTTACGGTCAATAATTCAAAACATTGCAACTCGTCACAGGAATCTGAACGCCAAAATATTCTGTGAAAACGCGTATGATCATTATTCAACCGAATCTGTCGGTACATCTTCGTTATATCAGCATTTATTACAAACGAATACTGTCGAAATCTTAAAAGAATGTCAAAAAGTTCACTTTGTACCACCGGACCTGCTCTGTGCATATCATTTAGTGATACGCCACTGTCCCTTTTCGCGGACGCGTCAAAGACTACCCGTAGTTTGGTTGTCAAACTAGATTCTTTCAGTACCGCATGGTGTGGTATATAATATACCCCATTGTCGCTAAGGTTTTCTACCTTATCCGATAACTTTCTCATATGGCCTAACCTTTCATACTCTGACATAAAATTAGAATATTGGTCTTTTAAATTTTGATTTTTTCCTAATTTTTTCTCTAATAAATAGAATCTACGAAGCGCCACTTCTTTTGAATCACATAACTGATCTTCAGCTTTGTTAAAGGGTAATTTTACTACAAAACGTCCTGTGCTTAAATCTTGTTCGGTATTTTTTACAAAATGGGTTTCGCAAAAATCATCAATTTTCGGAATGTTGTCACATTCTTCTACGAGCCAAAATTTCTCTAAATTTTCAGCCGCTGTGTCAATACAATGACATGAGATTGTTTCCAGTGTATTTTTGTAAATAGAATAATTAAATTCTCCGCCGAACACCCAACCTAATCGCGTATTTTGTATCACTAACCCATTCTGAAGTTTTAATTGATTTTGTAGCAACGTATCATAAAATAGGCCGACTCCCAATAGGATATCAATGTCTGATTTTTTATTAAAATTAGAATCCGCTAACGCAATTCCTGTAGGTATATTTAAATTTTCAACTTCAAAGGAAAAACTAGGCATTGGTTGCGTAATTTTCGATAAAATCAAAAAGGATGACTCTCTGGAATATTTACAAACTCGCGAATTAATTGTAAAAGTAATTTTATATTTAGCTAATAATGATTCATTATTTCCAACACCAGAGATTGAATAATTAACACGTGTTTTAGGAAGACCTAATTTATTTGCAAATGCCTCCGTCACAAAATTACTCTGAGACCCTGGGTCCAACAAAATTCTAGCCGAAATTAAGTTACCTTTTCCATCCATAATATTTACAACTGCAGTGGACAACAAACAAAACCTAGTTGCTGAATCGTTGTTTTTACAAACTCCGCCGCCAGCCGTAAGCACGTTTATTTCAGATAGTGAGTTATTTTTTGTAGATGTGCCGGCCTCGTGTAGATCATCGCTGCCTTGCCCGAGCGTCGCGTGCAGGGTCGGACTTTCTACCGCTTGCGTATCAACTCTGAAATCTTTGTGTAACAACGTATTATGTTTCTTATTACATACTCTACACGGCGATCTTTCGCACTCTTGGACTGAGTGATTAGGATTAAAACAGTTAGCACAAAGTTTAAGTTTTCTAACTTCTTTGTCACGTTCACTAACCTTTAATTTGCCAAATAAATCACACTTAAAAATAGAATGGTTTTTATTTTTACAAAAATAACATGCAAACTTGGAATTTTGTGTTGTACTGGTTAATGATTGAGAAGTATTAAATTTTGTTTTTCCATTAGTTCTTGTTTGAGATTTACCGTTAAATTCAGATTTATTAATATTGTTTCTAGCACGATCAAGTTGTTCAAGCAACTCACATTTTTCCTTAAGAAACAATTTAATTTCCTCATATGTAGGTAAGTCTCCTTTAAGTTTGAAACTTTCCCAATCCCTCCTTGTCCTATTATCAAATTTAGATACTATCAAATATACTATAATAATATCCCAATTTTCTGTGGGCTGTCCTAAACTCTTTAAGAATCTTAAATTCTTCGTAACAATATCCAACATGTTACGAAGCTGTACACTGTTTTCCTTTGTCAATACAGGTAAATCAAACAATGTTTGAAGATAATTAAAAATAATTAGTCTTTTATTTTCATATCGCTCCGTCAATGTTAACCAAGCCACTGGATAATTTTCCGCGGTAACTGAAGTCGATTCAATAAGCTGTGAAGCTTCTCCCTCAAGACATGACTTTAAATAGTAAAACTTTTGAACATTATCTAGGGACGCATTATTTTCTACTAAAGACTTAAAAACATCTCGAAATTCAAGCCATTTGTCTAAGTCACCTGCAAAATTAGGTAATTTCAAAATAGGCAATTTCGCACTCATTTTAAATTGAGCTGAAGGCACATTACTGTTGCCTACATTTCCTGTCACAGAATTTAATTCTTCTTTCTTTTCAAACTTACTAATTGTAGCGGAAATCTTTGTCACCAGTTCAAAATAACTACCTTCAAAGCTTTCTCTTTCTACTATCTCTCTCTCTTTTTCGACATCAGAAATGTCCTCGTCAATATTTAATTTATATTCTATTTCTGACTGTAAACTCGAAAACTCGTCATAAACTGGTTCTAACCTCTGTAATCTTAATTTTAACTTAAGAATAGTGTCTTCGTCGAGACTATTTAAATTTAATGAATCAAAAAAAGTCTGCAGCCTTGTCAAACTGCCTTTAGCCTGACCTCTTTTAAATTTAAGTTGCCGTAATTCGGCCATTTTGTTATCACGTCGGATAAACAATTTCAAACTCAAGTACACCAAGAATGATAAAAAATTGGAAAGGACTCACGGAATGCTGTCTGCTCTCTAGTGCTGCCCTGGATCTCCAACGCTGGGTCACCTGTTGATTCTCGCCTGGAATCTCGTGCTTCACGCGTAACGCTCGTCGTCGTTCCCCACGTGTAACAAACACACACAATTTGTATCGTACTCGTCGTTCACAAACAAACTAATCCATCCGGTCGATGGACCAAAGAATGTAGGCTTCGATAATAGTAGTGGACTGTATTAAAATAACTTGACAAACGGTTAATTTTAGGATTATTTATTGTCACACAAGTATAGTAGCCATTTTACATCGTCTTCAAAAACGTTCTGGTTTTTCTCCCACTAGCGAGATGCGTGCGCAGCTATTGCTAGAACACAGGTTCATTTTATACTCGCTAGATGGTGCCACTAAGGGCAACTAAAGGTGCGTGCCCACAACACATAGTAAGAATTTTAGTTGTACCAAAAAATTAGCCGACCAACTTCTACATATTAATAAGTATAGACTAATTAGTGAGAACTGCTATAGTCTTAGATTGTGCTATGAAGAACATGCATTAATTTTGGTGTATCGAAAATGAATACACCTTGTTTTAATTAAAATATTGTCCACATTTACGTTACGTTGGTAAGATATCTTAATTGCTCATATCTGAATATGTACAGGGTGATTCACTTTCGAGTGTGTAACATGGGTATCTCGCTTATTACAAAAGATAGACTGTAGGTTTAAATTCGGCAAAGTTGCGGAATTTTGTACTCAATAAGTTGGCGTAAACAAAACCCCCATATCTGCTTTTGTTTTTGAGTAAGAGGCAAAAAAAAAAATTTCCTGTTTTCGTTTTCTGGCCATAACTTCTATATCTTTGAAAATATTGGCTTATCGTTTTCACATTCTTAGGACACTTTCTTGAGACAAATAGGATGCCGTAAACCGTTTTTTAAAAAATTGTCAGTTCTATTGTAAATCATCGTCAATTTTATTTTTTCTTATGGGCGCCATATTAATTTTTCTCATATTTGAATAAACCGATTTTTCTGAATACAACAATATAATATATGTTAATATTTGCCTAAAAAATAAGGGCATTATGAAGGATAATAGGTATTTTTTTTAAAATGTCTAGTTAGCCATGGTCATGGCAGTCAATTCTTGACAAACCACAAATGTCACTTATAATTTTTATAAACTGCATCTGTGGAGTACTTTTTACATTGACTAACGATGTATACAAACCGAAGAGAAACAAGATATAGATATTTATTACAGATGTAACAAAAATTTAAACAGAACAGTTGAAGAATATTTAAACACATATCCTGAAAGATGACAACCATGCAAGACATATATTACTAAACTGCACTGTAATTTAAGGAATTATGGCATATCCATACCTATTTCTTGGTTTAGAAAAACTGCCATAATTTAGTAATATATGTCTTGCATGATTGTCGTTTTTCTTCAAGTTATTCTTCAACTGTTCTGTTTAAATTTTTGTTATATCTGTAATAAATATCTATAATATTTTGTTTCTCTTCGGTTGAATACATCGTTAGTCAATGTAAAAAGTACTCCACAGATGCAGTTTATAAAAATTATAAGTGATATTTGTGGTTTGTCAAGAATTGACTGTCATGGGCATGGCTAACTAGACATTTAAAAAAAAATACCTATTTTCTTTCATAATGCCCTTATTTTTTAGGCAAATATTAATATATATTATATTGTTGTATTCAGAAAAAGACGGTTTATTCAAATATGAGAAAAATTAATATTGCGCCCATAAGAAAAAATAAAATTGACGATGATTTACAATAGAACTGACATTTTTTTAAAAAACGGTTTACGGCATCCTATTTGTCTCAAGAAAGTGTCCTAATAATGTGAAAACGATAAGCTAATATTTTCAAAAATATAGAAGTTATGGCCAGAAAACAAAAACAGGAAAAAATTTTTTTTCGCCTCTTACTCAAAAACAAAAGCAGATATGGGGGTTTTTTTTGTTTACGCCAACTTATTGAGCACAAAATTCCGCAACTTTACCAAATTTAAACCTACAGTCTATCTTTTATAATAAGCGAGATACCCATGTTACACACTCGAAAGTGAATCACACTGTACATAATAATTTAACTTTTCGATACAAACTTTGATTTTATTCCATACACATTACCTTTACTAGCAGGTTTTAAAATAATTATTTTATATATAAGTATTTATAAAATTCTAATATCTATCTTAATATTATTGCTTATGAAAACGGAAAAGAAGGAATAACAATTTAGATACATACCACCGTTATAATATAAAATAACTATAGTATTGCTTCTGGTTACCAAAAATATCACCTTATTTTTAATAAGCAAATGTTTGTGCAAAAATACGTGTCTTATTGCAAGCATTTCATTCATTTTTGTTAATTAAAATGCTACTAATATTTTACATTTAAATCAATCACAGTTTATAAAATTTACTTCGGTCTCTGACAACATTAAAAGGATTCAAGTAAACATGAAATTCTCGTTACTGATTGCTGATATGTAACCGTAAATTTCGAATATTATTTTTTAAAACTATATTATATGAATCGTCCTGAGTCAAACTAAAATACTAGACTATCGAGTATCACTGTCATGAATAAATTTCATGTTTACTCTTATTGGGTGTTAAAATACTACAAAAGCATATTTTAAAACTTTGAGGAAGTAGTAGTACAGATCTATTACTAATTGATTACTAATTACAGTAGAAAGAGGGATATATTTATTACGAACGGGTCTATATTGTATTAATCACAGTTTAAAGTATATTTTATACTTGCACGATACAATGTACAAAATTGCAAAATTTGGTAGTACATGCGGATCGATTATAGTTGGTCAGCATTTTTGTTTAAGACGGTTACCCATTTAAATTACGCAAAACAATGATGGCTTTTTTCAATTTTCAAATTGTTTACAAAATACAACAGCACATTTGATTGTATGGTAATAGTACTAGTTTTCAAATGTACTGTGTTTGTGTCGTGTGAACTAAAATTAATTGAATGAATATTCACTTGCAAATATTTTTCGATATTTGTTCCTTTCTTGAAAATTTTAGGAATACGATAAGGTACCTCCAGGTCAACGGCATAAATATTGTCCCCTATCTTAACTTAGATTTTTTATTGTATAGAGAAATGTTAAATAAAAAGTTGTGGAAACTGGAAACATGGGGAAACCAGACCAAGAGGAAGACCAAAAATTAGATGGCAAGACCAAATAATAGATGACATATAAAAGATGGAAATAAGGAGTTGCAGGAAAAAATTAAGGACAGGAAGGATTGGAACAAAATAACCAGCAAAGGAAAAACGCAACACAATCAATAAATAAGACGAAGGAAATAAGAATAAGTAGACTGACCCATCGCGTCAAATGTATCTAGTATCTAAAGAGCTCATGGAAATGAGTGGCCTATGCCTTACTTAATGATGTATAAGCTGATTCTTGAGAAATGTTTTATAAAAGACCTAGATATCTAACAAAATATCGACATTTTGACATTGAATAAAACAATAGTAACATATTTTGTAAAAAGGAAAAATAAAAACATAATAATTTATATTATTTACATTTTAAATCGATCCGCCATGTACTGTCCATATTTATACCTACTTAACACAACCGTTGAAATATTTCATACAGTCTCATTATTAATATAAACCTAACTTACTAACATATTGATCATCTTTGAATAATTGTTGCTACCATTATGATACAGTGTAAAAGGGGCCATAGAAGCAAAGCACTGAAGGGGTCTGCTTTTGTGGACGTGCTTGTCTCAACGCATTTTCCTGAAAAATATACCTTTTTCAAAAGAGTTGCCACTTAATACATATTAGTATTTTGGAGGTGATGTCAAGTAAAAGCTTTATAGAAAAGCGACAAATTGACGTCATAGGAACTACAATGATGGGAGCATTTTTTAATAATTTAAGAATATAAAGAGGAAATCTGCGTCACACTGCAGCTGGCGCTGGTTTAAGGTCGTTAAATTTTGCCATTGATTGGATAATATTTTATCCAATCTGACTAATATTTTACGAAAGCATAGAAGGGCCAACAACTCTATTTTCTTTCGGAATACAGAAATTGTCACTTCAAAGTGACAATTGTTAATTCAAAGAGGCAATTGTCACTTGAAAGTGGCAATTCTGATTTTGAAGTGGCAATTACCTTGTTAAAGGCAAAATTGGGCCATTATAATATTTGTGAACTTAAGAACTTTTTCCGTATTTTTGGCTAAACAATCACCTACAACATTTTTTTCGGTTAAACATTGCAACTTCCAGTATATTTGTGAATTTCTAACCAGCTATTCGAAATAAAAAAGAACATTGACTTGTGTTTTCTTTTCTCAAATACCGTTTTTTTTTTCTCCTGTTCAATTATGTATTTCAATCTGGATTCTTCTAAACAAATCTGGATTCTTCAGTCACGATAGTAAATTTCCTTTTAAAGAAAATGTTTCTCTAGTCTAAATACTTTGAGTATTTACTTACCAAGAGTTGTTATATTAAAAATGAGCTCGCCAGTTTGACCGGGTTTAACAAGTCTATCGCAGCTATCAGCGGATGTGGAAAACATCACCATGCCCGAACCATTCTCCTTGTACATGAAACAGTATCTCCGTGCACCGTGGGACGTCCGACTTAGGGGTGTGGCTATAAGGAAATTTGTCCCATTTTCTTCCCATCCTCCATGACAAGAATATGCTGAAAATTAGTTGCAAATTGTTTAGATAAGGAAAGAAGAAACGACACTATCATTCCAGTATGGAATAAAAACATAGTGAGTATATGAATAAGTTTAATTTAATTTTTGTAATTGCTTTTACGCGATCATATCGCAATATCATTCATCGATTCCTCTACCTATAGTACAGAATAAGTGCGAAACCGGTCAGTGTCCGCTGGTTGGTCTTAATGAAGGAAGTGGGACTTCCATGGAGATGACGGAGAAATGCAATGCCAGCCTGGGCACATAGTCCATGGAGTGTTGTTTTCAGCATCTTCTTCAAATAAGGAAGTAGGATTATTGTCTTCCTCAAAGACAATAGACGTCATTGCGGTAAAGCAGATCGCTATTTGTCTGTCAATTAGACAACTGTGAGATGGATAGTAGCAAAGACCAAAAGAGAGCACTACTGTGTATTTCTCACCACTACTAACAGATCAGATGCTCTTTAGGCAATCATGTCGCAACATCGGACATCGATTCCACTACCTATGGTACTGTGATGAGCACATAATAAGTGCGAAACCGATCAGTAAAATACAGGCAATGGGACTGAAACTCATAATGAAATAAGATATACAAGAATACGAAAACCTCCGCACTATCTTTTTGATTATGAACAAAAATAAAAACAGGGGGGTTGTATACTATGACATTTGCATTTTGTTGTCTATTTTACCTGTAATTCAGTAATACAACAGTTAAAATTGCAATATATCGGACGAAATTCATAAAGTTTAGAAAATTGGTAGAAATAATGAGGATAGGAGGATGTATTATAAGTATTATTAAACCGAAAAGTTCCCACCCCTAAGTAATGTGCTTCATCTCCTGGGACGTCGTTTCCAAGGACGTCGTTTTCTAGAGTGTCTCAGGAACGGTGCATTTTTTGATAAAAATACCTATATACAAAATAAGTCCTTATAAAATTCTCCATAAAAAACATCTCTACGCTTTTTTCCTACAATTAATAAGACTTTGGTAATTAAGGCGCAAATGTAATCAGCGCAGGTCATAGTATTCGCTGAATATTTGTATGGCTATTTCCAAAGCTAGAAGATATTGACAATATCTTCAAGGTAAGAGCAGGGCAAGATATTGACCGCTAGTCCTTCTTATTGCTCTTTCTCCTTGTGACAAAGGCATTCTATTTTTGAAGGAAAAACAAGGTAATACCAGCAAAAGGACCTACAGTTCCCGAGATTTACTTAACAATCCTCAACTTTTTAAAAAAACTGCAAAGAAACAATATAATTTGAATACACCATTAGTGGTTGCAACACAACATCAGCGTTTTTTCCAATGGAAAGGCTGGCTTACAGATTTGCAATCAATGTGCTTATTAATAAAAGAGATGACTTACAAGACATTGTTCAAACTTTTAATAATGTAAAAGCTGGTTATGAAGAAATTGGAGGCGTAGAAGAGCAATTTGTTATAGCTTTCTATAGCTCTACCTCTGCAGAAAAAAATCTAGATGCATACAGATTCATTTATTTTAACAAACTTGTTGGTAAAGCGGACAATACTGTAATGTTATCAAAACTACCACCACTTCTGCTGCTGCTCGGCAACACTCATATCGCGTTTTTTACGAAATTCAAACATGGAAAAACGTTACGCTAGATGCTACTGATAGGGGATGGAAAAATGTTGGCGGTGTATTAACCCAAACTATGGCAACAAAAGACCCAGCCCCGAATCTGTTTTCACATTAATTTCTTGTTCATACAACTTGGGTCGTAAACAGGTGCAGTTGAACGAGAGCAGGCTTACGTTCCTCCAGAATGTGTTACCATTGTTACCATTGTCACGGACAAGCATGCATAAATGTTGAATCTATGGATTGATCTAAGATTAATTAATGTAGGTAACCTTCTGATATAATTAGTGGAATAGGCCTACAGGGGTCAGCAGGTAAAAAAACTCGCCAAGTATTTTACCTTTGGGATGGCGTGGAAACAAGTACAGGGTGAGTCATCCATAGAGTAAAGTTCATTATCTCATTTGTTTCGAGATTTACGAAAAAACGTTAAATACAAAAGTTTTGTAGAATATTAAGATGCACAGTTTAAAATTATTTTTGAGTATACAGGGTGGTTCAAAATAGCGTGGCGAATATAACATTAGTTTTTTTAAATGGAACACCCTATTTTTTTTATTTATTTTTAGATTTTACATGAAATTCTATAACTTTTTTGTTAATAATGTCATATACCTAAACCCAGTAGTTTTTCTAATATTTTAATTTTTTTAGAAAAATATTAGTTTTTACTCTTATAAAAAACTGACAGTACCGCCATTGTTTCTGAAGATGGAATACTCAAATTTGCTACAAACGTTCTATAAGGATGATAAAAAAGGTATATGTAAATAAATTTGAGTTAAATGCTACAGGGCCTTCAAAATAAATTTACACATTTCGACTATTTTAGCTTCAAAAATTTCAATTTTTTTAAATGGCACACCCTGTATATTATTATTTTTTCTGATAGATTTTAGAAAACCCTTCAACTTTTATTGAGTATGTCATATACCTAGTTTTCATAATTTGCGAGTTATTTTGATTTTATTCTTTTTTACACTTACCTACGCTATTGTTGAAACATAAACTAATATAAATAATAATAAAATCCCTACTAATTAACTTATTTTTAAATATTATGGAGTAATCAATGATCAAAAATATGCTCGTCTTACTTAGATACACATGTTTAGTCTTGTTACTATATTTTCTTGCACACTCCAGGTATCTCGTATCCTATTTTCGATATCTTCTGGTGTTGTAGGGGAATTCACATAAACACGATCTTTAAAGTGGTCTAACAAAAAGAAATCTAAAGGTGTTAAGTCACATGATCGAGGGGGCCACCCAATGAATCCATTAGTGTAATAAAAACAAGTGTAAAAATGAATAAAATCAAAATAACTCCCAAATTATGAAAACTAGGTATATGACATACTCAATAAAAGTTGAAGGGTTTTGTAAAATCTATCAGAAAAAATAATAAAATACAGGGTGTGCCATTTAAAAAAATTGAAATTTTTGAAGTTAAAATAGTCGAAATGTGTAAATTTATTTTGAAGGCCCTGTAGTATTTAACTCAAATTTATTTACATATACCTTTTTTGGCATCCTTATAGAACGTTTGTAGCAAATTTGAGTATTCCACCTTCAGAAACAATGACGGTATTGTCAGTTTTTTATAAGAGTAAAAACTAATATTTTTCTAAAAAAATTAAAATATTAGAAAAACTACTGGGTTTAGGTATATGACATTATTAACAAAAAAGTTATAGAATTTCATGTAAAATCTAAAAATAAATAAAAAAAATAGGGTGTTCCATTTAAAAAAACTAATGTTATATTCGCCACGCTTTTTTGAACCACCCTGTATATTCAAAAATAATTTTAAACTGTGCACCTTAATATTCTATAAAACTTTTGTATTTAACGTTTTTTCGTAATTCTCGAAACAAATGAGATAATGAACTTTACTCTATGGTTGACTCACCCTGTACAATATACAATATTAGCTACTGTTTTAGAGTTAAGAATTGAACTTTGTAGATTATAGTAAAGATTACAATTAATTGTGTTGCCCGGAACCAACCTTTGGGCGTGCCCCTTATTTCCCAAAGTACTATTAACTTTAGGAAAAAAGTGTAGAGACTTTTTTTATGAACAATTTTATAAGGATTAATTTTGTTTATAGGTATTTTTATCAAAAAGTGCACCGTCCCTGAGATAATGTAGAAAACCTCAAAATGGTGGTGGAAATAACGTTCTTGGGGATGAAGCACACTACTTACAGAAGACCAGAATTAAGCAAAGTGGAATGACCGTAAAAAGTGTAGATCTGTGTTGTCACATTTATTTCTAAAGTATTCTTATTTCAAACAGGAAACGTATTAATTATCTTATTTACCCATTTTTTTAATTGTCTTTAACGTCCCTTATCCCTATTGTACTTTATTAAAGCAAACACAATGTTTAATTTTTCTTTTACTTAATAATATCACAAATATAAAGATATATATTATCTTTATACTTGTGATAATATCAAGGAATTTCCGAATATGTGGCAACTGCGAAAGTCGTAAAGTTCACGACAAGCTGTTCATCCTTATTTAATATACATATTCTTGCATTTATGCTTTCTTTTCTATGAGCTTCAACGACGTTGATTGGTCGAATCAGGAACCAACAAGCGACTGCGCTCGAGGTAGTAGGGAAACAGTGGCGTGATGTTGGGTTGTTTCGCGTGCGTTTCGTAACGGTAAAAATTATAAATAAATTGATAATAGGTATCTATATTACATTTTTACATGTATACATTAGTTTTTTACAGTTTTCCACTGAAATTTTTCAGTAATTATTTACTTAGCGTAAAAATATCAAAATTTTCTGAAATTTTGTCTACCACCGTTTTCGTAAATGCTGCTATTTTGCTCAAAAACTACCTTCGTCCACAAAAAATAACTTTAGATTTGTATTCAGCATACCCGAAAATAGGGGGATAGGCAAAATTTCAGAACAATTTGAGAGTTTTACGCTAAAGCAAATAATTTCGCAAATAATAATTCACCGAATGACAAATCTAAAAATCTCTATATTAACTAGACTTTTTTAGATTTTTATTTTTTTACCACTGGGCATATTTCGGTTAATATATACTAGAAGTATTCTATAGAATAGTATACGAGTATATATTAACTGAAATGTGCCCAATGGTAAAACAGAATGCATCACCGCATTTTACCAGATCGAAGAGGTCATTCCACTTTGATTAATTCTGGTCTTGACTTTAGGTGTGAGAACTTTTCGGTTTAACAATAATACTTATGCTATCCTTAACATTTCTACCAATTTTTACATAATTTTATTAATTTTGTTTCATATAAATCGTTATTTTACTGAACTACTGTTCATCTTTGTCACTGTCAAATATTTTCAGAATTCAAAATATGTGCAGTTTTTAGTGAATTACAGCCTAAATTTCAGAAAGGTTATTTTATTACACTGGTACTTACAAGTTATAAAATCTGGCGACGAGCAATCAGTTCTGAACTCCATAGTGTCAATGTTGTTGCAGCCTATTATAAGATTAGTGTATCCGTTGCTATCACAGTCGAAATTCTGGTCGATGCGCTTCATCCTCCTCAAATGTTCCGCCTCCTCCCCGAATCCTGGCCTGGTTAATTTATTCGCATAGTAATTCTGGTCGAAGTAAAAACTATCCGGCAGGTGGGAACGTTTACTCATATACGAACTGCGTTCGTTTTGCATCAAGTTACTGACTTCGAATTTTCCCATGTATGGACAGGCGCGGGTCTCGGGAGACGTGGCTGGAAAATAACAAGTACGAAATTTATGTAAAATGTTTTGAGTACAAGCATGAATTTCATAAATGCAATAATTCCCGAGCCACCGCAACACAAAAAATATGTTGTTCGTACTCGGTCGTCCATGAAGAAAATCCCATTATGAATTCCTACATCATTTAAATTATTCTGCACGAACAATCCTTAAGAAAAATTAAATAGTATAAAAATAATTAAATACAAAGCTAGTCATTAAATAAAGTTTTCTTTGAATTCATTTTGATACATACAATACGTTCCTAAAGTAACCCGCCCCCTTAATAGACACAACAAGTTTCTACAACCTGTTATTGTACTGGATTTACCCCATTACGATTGGTTTGGATTGTGATGCGAAAACTACCCAGAGGTGACGCCAATAGGGCTTGCGTACGCAAGGCTTACCAATTGTGCCAAATACTCAGGTCTTCGCATTCGTAATTCGTAGCTATGCTCACTTATATTGCACTGATGAGATCATAAAAAGGTCGAAACCGGTCTGCAATTAGTGGCATCCTACAATGTGTGGTCTGAGTATTAACTCGTAGTTTTCGTTACAATCCGAATCCTTGTATATTTGATTCTACCCGTTTTTAGACCAAAATACGGCAAATCTTGCTTTGTAATTCAGCGCTCAGCGCAGCATATAGCCAGGAGAATAGCTGTTTTGGCTTGATTTGTTTTAGCCCTTATCCATGATACAACTACACAGATATGCTCATAACTTTCGTTTGTTTGCGCATGACGTCATTCGTGAGGGAAAAATGGCAATGCGATGCGAAAATTCTTAAGGGCAGTGATATAAATTATTTTCGTGTTTATCAATTGTTTTTCCTCGTAACTGACGTCACTATGCGGATTGGCATATCTGTGTAGTTGTATCATGCCCTTATCTAAATAAGGCGTTTGCAGATGGAGGGTCTTCTTAATGATGTCCTTACTAATCGTAGTTATTTGCAAGACACAACAATTTTTAAACTCAAAAGATGTTTAAGTTCTAGTAAACCAAACGTTAATCGCAGAAAAAAGGCTTCAGTTTTATGGTCCTAAACCCAATCGTTAAAAAAATATAACAAATAACCATTAACCTTAATTTCTTCTTACTCTAATTTCACTAAATCTGATACAATAATTTAAATTCTAGGTTTTTTCTCACATGTCTACTGCAAACACTTGCTATAATAATATTATCACCTCAGATTATATATGGTTAATCTGAGATTATCACTAATCTTGATTATGAGCCCGGAAGACAGAGACTTGTGTGGGAAAGGGAGCGCCATATTATTATTTTCCTGGCCACAAACAGTAAATGTGAGATGGATACCCAGACCTGTAGAATTTGTTATACAATTCTTGCTGAGATGGGAGAAACAAGTACTCAAATTAGTAAAATAGATGGTAACTAACAGCATTTCATTGTTCCTGAAGTTGAACCAAACTGATTCAACAAAATTTGCAGTAAAGGGCAGACTGTTTACTAACACTGCATTTATTTGGCTGAATTAACTTTGAGCTTAGCACAATTAGACAGTACCTACCACTATATTACTACTATTTAGATCGTTGTAGCATAAAGTTAGCCGCCAAAGTTCTAACAGCGTGGTTATTTCCCCTACTCCTAAGTCGAGATCAATTATATTATGTGCAAGTAATGCTTCCTTGGAATTGCAGTAATTCAAGACTATGTTGTGATCGGGTACTTGATGTGATTTCAAACAAAATAGCTCAATCTAGCCGACAACTTTTAGATAAATACGTTATTGGCATGAGTTTTAAGTGTGTACAGTGTGCACCATTTTGGTGATGCATGTATTGGTATCTTGGAAACTATAAGAGATAGGAAAGTTATAGACAGTTCTGTTGCTACCTTAATGGTGTTTACAGACCCGTCCTAGCTCTTCAGGTTTTTTGAGTTAGTTTGAAAAAAAGTAAATGTGACGTATTCGAAAATCGCCTGTAACTTTTTTATTTAGATGAATTTTTAAAATCTATACACACTTTTTCACAGCAAGTTTTTTCAAGGAATTTCACTGCATATTTAGATTTTCATTGCGACGTTTCGGTTGCGAGAAACCATAATTAACTTTCCTTGTTCTTATGGGCGCCATATTGAATTTTAAATTGGGCAAATAGCGCATTTTTTTGGCGTTTCAATGATATTAAGGATTACATATTTTAATATTTTTAATAAATCTGGCAACACCCCATAATTATTCGAAACTAGGTATTATAGAATAGCCTCAAATTTTTGTAAAAGCTTAACATTGATGTCATGGCGTTGAGTGAAAAAATTATACTAATGGCCACGTGTTTATCAGGAAAAGCCCCATTAGTAATATATGAATCTCCATGAATATAATAAAATTTTCCAGGTTTTTCTCAGTAATCTACTAGAAACACTTGATATGAATAAAAAGATTAAATCAATACTATAATATTTTTTCTGTAACTTACTTATGTAGACAAAAGTTATAAATCTTTATAAATAAAATTTACTAATGACCTGAAATTGCTTAAAAAATTTTTTGTTTGTTTTAATTTTATGTTTATTTAATTATATTATATTTTTGTGATTCAGTGTTAAACTCAATGTCTCATCATAATCCATTAACAAGCAAAGTGACTCAAACCAGGTTTAAGTCTAAACACGGCCTTGTCAAGTAAGTTCTCCAAATACAATCCTCCAAAAAGGAAAAAAGGCACCTTCTGTTCCCATGTCCATTGAAAACATATAAATTCTACTATTTAATGTATGACTGATCCGAGTGTGAACACAAATCATGATAACTTCCTCGCCTATATCGACGACTTCTTCACTAACAAATAACAAATAAAACTGCAGTAGCCTGGGATATTCCAACACTTCAAGGTCGAGCGACACATATCAGGTCAGCGTACGAACCGGATGCCAAGCGAGTCACGTTATAGATACTCCACTTTGCCCCGCAACAACAAAGGCATGTCCCCGATTCGTGTCAGGGCCGGGCACGATCGTGGTCCGGAACCAGCCGAGGCGGTATGGTTTATACCCGGCCCGGGCCCTGACGACGACACGGATCAGTAGTTGTTGCATGGATTTCACTGTGAGAACGTAATATTTTTGAGGTAAGTTTTAGTTTCAACAGTTTTTTCAGATTCTACCTAGTGTAAGCATTAAGTTAGTTCATTTTTAAATTGCGTCAAACAAGAACTATATAATCGATATAAATTGATATTTTATAGGTATAGGAAGTGATGCACGTGTTTCACCACTTGTCGTTTACGAAAGCAGTTGGTACTTTATAGTCCAGTCAACTGACTTATATTTCTATACTAAGTTTAAGATAGTTGGTCATTTTTCAATTTGACTACTTCTTTCCTACAAGGAAACTAAAATCACTCTCGTGTTTCTACATGACCTATGAATGTCATTCCACTAAATTTTTTCTTGCGCAAATGCATCAAAATGTTAATAAAAAATCATTCAAAACTCGTAAATGTTTACCTAGATTCAACCATTTTTTTCTTTAGGTCACTTTCAATCAATGAGCCGACGTTGCCACGTTGAATTTATTTTCAGTATATTTGCTACATTTGTGACATATTTCCTTACCCTTAATAATTCACCAGTGATTTTCCTTGCCCTTTATATTTTCATTATTACTCATTTGCACAACATATATTCACTACAAAATGACTACTTATACTCTACTGACGCTACATACAAAAAAAAAATGCAAAAATCCAGAAGCAATCAAACTGAAAAAATACCTAACGTAAAACCATCACTAATATTAATCACTGTTAAGCGCCCCATACACTAAGATACAAGAGCAGGTGCATATGCTTCATCATACAAGTTTCTTAATGAATCACAATGTATCTGCGAAACAGTATCGGTATCGGTCGATCGCGATACAATATCATGTGCCAGAGTCCCAAGAAGAACGAATCTCCACGACTCGGAGCAACTGCAACCGATGCATGTTTCAACGTACGTTGACACAAGTTCATCAGTACCACGTGTTTTCGTCAAAGGTTGTTGGTTTCTTGTGTTGAAAATGGGTTGTGATCGTGAGTTTTTGGAAGATTTTGTAAATATTTATAGGATGCATCTGTATTTATGGGATACTAACAGCAACCAATACACCCACAGAAAATAAAAAAATATGCATATAAAGTACTTATTGAGAAATACAACGACAGATACCCCACTGCAAATTAGGATTTTGTTTTGAAAAAATTCATAGCATGAGATGTTCTTTCAGATGAGAGCTAAGAAGATATAGAAACACCAGTTTTTGGAATCACTGTGCAAGGAACACTATGGTCTCAGTGAAACAATGGAACAATGTATCACAGTGTATTTACTCGGGTTACAAGATACATCGTTGATGAAACCTCCGTTTCGATAATCGCAACATGTATCTTAGTGTATGAGGCGCTTTAAATACCTACCTACCAGATAGTATAAAATGTCCATTATTTTTTATTGAGTGGATGGAGTAGCTAGAGTGGAAATATTTCAGATTTAATTTTGTTAAATCTAAAAACATGTAATGAGAAACAAGAGAAAAACAAATGGAGGACGTAATTTTTGACCAAGCTGGACATTGTTCATTTCATTTGTGGCAAACAATAATAATGAAAAAATAAATAAAAATGTATAAGGAGACATTTACTGACAATTTGTAGCTCACCCTGTATTTGAGCTGTGATTTCCGTTTAAAGCTGTGCAAACATTAGTGGCAATGCCACATTGACAAATTCATACCTACTGAAGTTTATAGTTATTTACAAATTATAATAACTGAAATATCTCCATGGAAACAAACAGAACGTTTTCCTGGCCACTCCAAGTTTTGGCCCAAAAGGTTGTTTCTGGTTGTTTGTAGCTAAAGTTCCCCAAACAATTATAATGTAAATACATTAACATTATAAATATGTTTTCTAAACGGTTAAATGATTTCTAATCATGTGCAGTACCTACTATTATTACTATTATTGTTACTTCCAGGTTAAGAAATGTCTACAAAAGTGGATGTGCAAAAAGTCATCCAAGAAGTACGACGTTACCCAGAATTATACGATCAACGTACTGAGAATTACAAGAATTCAGACTACAGAGAGAAAATATGGAAACAAATTGCCAAGGATTTAAAAATGGAAGGTAAGGATATTTTTAAACAAAAGTATATTCAACAGAAATAGACTTTGACACATGCATTAAACAGTTAAACATTAAATCTACAAAGTCTTCTAACAGATAGATACAACATACAACAGTACGACATTTTTTAATTATAAGAACTTACACCCAAGATATTTCCTATAGAATTTTACCCAGCAACTCGCTTTTGCTATTTATTAGTTAGTTTTCTAACTAATCAGAGAATATTATAGTTTAATACATTTTCTTCTTGGAAATGATTTTATGGATCTATGAGTTTTATTGGTCTATGTCTAACAGTAGGTACACAGAGATGTTCAAAAGATATGCCTGTACATATAAATAAAATGTACATGTACATTATATTTATAATGAAATTGGGATCGTTAAGTTTATTGCTATGCCATAACCCATACCATTGTATTGCCGTCGCCTACTCTTATACTAGTTTTTTTTTTCAAGAAAACAAAAGTAGCCTATTGTAGTTATTTATTTGTTGGATTATCTAGATATATGTTTCATTTTATTGCGTATTTAGCCAGATTTATGAATATGTAAAAAATATTAGAAAATCAAATCCGGGACAAAGAGTATCAGCGACGTGTTGGCTTTTCAATATGTCAATCTCTGGGAAATAAAACTTTCACACAATGTAAGTTTCTTTTTTCTTGACATTTAAGAAATATCATTCCCTTATCAACGCATTGAAAAATATTAGTCTATCAGATACAAGTTTCAAATGTTGCAAGTTCATCTAGAGAAAGCATAATTTTACATGACACATCTTGTACATTCCGATCAAATTTCCAGTAACAACATAATAAAAGTACATACAAATATCTGATTTTATTGTTTGTCCCTTTTGACAGTAATACATTTTTGATTCAGGCCATTGTTTATTGCAAAACATACTAAAAATATTTTAAACACACTCAGATAATCTTACATAAATCTAATATTCTTTCTTATTTATTATTATAATAGCTCCGATATATAAAATTGCAATTAAACTTTCATTGTTAATGGAGAAAATAAAAAAAATATGAAACTTCTACCAATGTGGACCAGCTTATGCATCCATATTAAAATGTTCTAAGAGTTATTAGTAATATAATTTAAAGACTCTATGTAAGCTACAAACATTCACAAAGTAAGGCTGGGATCTGAATTACGTAAATCTTCTGTTTCGCCATTCGTAACAGATAGAATCTTCAGTGCTTCTCGTATTATGATAGTGAATGACCATCTATTCATCTATCCACGATTCAGCATGAATCGTGGGGAAACATATGACACCGGCCGTGAAAGCTTGCGAATTACTCATGAAACTGTTGGTAGGATGTTCTCAAACTTAATATGCACACACGCACACTCAACATATGTGAAACTACGCTAAATATTTTTGTTGCAGGTGGAGCATACGTTTGTAAGACCAAATGGACTCACGTTCGTGACCAGTTCAGGAAGACCTTGAAAAAACGGAGAACTACCACATCAGGGATCGTCAGAAAATACAAATATGAAGACATCATGCAATTTCTGGTGCCTCATCTGTCTGAACGGGACTCGCTTTCAAACATACCTCTTTCAATAGAATGGGATGACGACGACTTGGGAGATTTAGGAGAAGACGATTATTACTTAGATGAAGACACCCAAGACAATAGTAGTCAACCACGAAAAAAAATATGTGTTAAAACCGAGGGTTTGTCATCCCCTGTGCAGGAGGTGACAGATGTTCTAAATGGTCAAGATAATGAACAAGACAATACGACTAGATCAGAAAGCAAGTGCTGTGAAAGAGCCTTCAGTCAATTGATGTCATACATTTTAGAAGAGAAAAAGGCTGGGAAGCTTCGACCTCCTGACCCCGCACCGGTGCATCCTGTAGATGCTTTTTTGGTCGGAATTGCACCCAGCTTAAAAACACTGAACCCATTGCTTCTGAACGAAGCAAAGAGTAAAATATTTACTATAGTACAGGAGCTGGAATTGAAGCAACTCACGGCTGAATGAAATTTAATCATGATAATGAACATGCAGTCATTGTGCACTTGTTCATCAGCAGTTAAAGTTGTAAATATTTCCACAAATCAATTCTACTTGTACCATACCGTAGAACTCCTTATTGAGTTAATCGCATATATGTCGGAATCGGACGGACGCGGAGGATATGCAGCAAACGAACGGCGTTCTAGATCTCAGACTGTCGGTGGATTTCTAGACTGCCGTCCATGGCGTTGGCCTGAATATGCGGCAGGTCATAACAATGCATTTTTATTTTTCCGTTTCGATATATGTGCAATTGGCTTGACTACCTATTATGTTTTACTTGAGAAGAGTATAGTGGCATATTTTCGGTAATAAACAATGAATCAACCGAGTAAATATCAATGTAATTTTTCTAATATTAAACTTGTTAATATTTTTGTTTGAGCACGGAACGTAAGATCCTTTGTTGAATTGTAAATCTACTTTTATAAGAACAGAACGAAATAAAATAATCAAGAATATTAAAAACTCTGCGTTTTATTTTAGTTATCTACTGAACGAAAAATACTTCTACCTAGTTGCATTGATATCTTTTAGTTAGATAAAAATAAAGGATTAAGTAGTTCGTTGCAGTACTTTTTTTAAATAATTATTTTTTCTACATTTCTAACTACAAATCTGTGGAATGGAATTAAGAATTTTAAAAATTTGTCCTTAAAACGCAGTTAGTCACTGTTTTTGTAACTATAATTCGTGATGTATAAAGAACAGTATACTTAATCCCTAAAAAGCACTCCTATTTCCAACTTACCTTATATTTCGTCTAGCAAATTAAATATAAATTATTAAAACTCTTAAATTATTAAAACATAAAAGCAGTTTCCTAAAACACTGCTTATTATGCATGTATTAGTACAAAAAGGCATTACAAATTAAAATGTAGGAAAAGTAAGTATGCACTCTTTGCTCGAAAGCATAATGGCGCATAATTTTATTGACAATGACATGAAGAAAGTAATACTTCAAAAACCACATACTAATTAAGAAGAATAAAAATGATATCAGATACTATAAGTCACTAAGAATTAACATCGAAAACCATAGATATCTGGTTTATGTTTTTTAATCTTGTATTAGTATTTTTCATGTTCCTTATACCCGGAAAGCAGAAATAACAAACTTGGGGTTCCATTTTCGATGCCTCAATCGGGTGTCTCGATTAATATCACAGATAAAAATAAGCCGTAAATTTGTTGAGAAAAATACGAGGGGCGCACACATTGGCCAGAAGGTGTACACCTACTTCCCTCTTTAGACGTACATCCTGTAATTCCCCCTTAGATTATGGGAAATCCTTAGTAAATCCTAACTACATCCCTCTAAATCCCATAGCATCCTAGAAAATTCTCCTACATCCTAATAATTCCCCAGTAAATCACCTACATCCCAGTAATTCCCAAGTAAATCCACCTAATTAATATAATTATTGTAGTAAATTTCACAAATTATCCCAGTACTTCTGTACTGGTCTCTATTCACCCCTCATTATTTTTACATTTACAAACTCCTGAGATTATTATTAAACATAATATTATATATTTAACGTCTTTATTTAAATTCTTACAAAAACAATATAATAAAAATCAAAAACTAAACAATTCTCGTTAAAAAAATTAAAAAAGAAAAATAGAACAAAAAATACTAACTTAAATCAGGTTTGTTTCTTACAGAATACATTATGTACAATATAAACTACTCATTTATGTAACAAATATAAGTAATAATAAATGCGAACTGTATTCAGTTATTTTGTTTCATTATAAGATATTGTTTCGTACTCATCTTGTGTTAACTGGAACTCCTCCGAATTACGAGATAGACACTGGCGAGAACCTGAAGCAAAAGTTATAGGACCATAAAATATATACTCCCTTTCGATTTCCACAATATCTTCTTTCTTCGGCCAAAAAAAGACCCTTTCACTTCTCTTTCTTTGCTTCAAAAACTTCATTTTACACGTTTTGCCGATTGTTTGAATGCTTCCTATACCGGGTGTCAACGGATCTATTAGACAAGCCATAACTTCTAGAGTATTGGATGTATCAAAATGAGATTTGGTATAGGTAAATGGTAGAGGAAGAGGAAAGTTTTTGCATATTTTTCACGTTTAGGTTACTTCCGGTTTCACCGGAAATGGCTTCAATTTTGAATTTTTAAATGGAACACCCTGTATATTTTTAGATATTTGAATTTCTGAGACAATCTTGGACTAGAAAATGACATTTTAAAAAGTATTTTCGCCTACTTGATTTTTTTAGAGCCATTTTTAATATTGCATCTAGGTGGCCATGATTGAGCGCAAACTAATCTGAAGGCCTTAGATGATGTCAGAAAAATGTAATCGCAAAGATTTAGTGATTAGTATGATAGATAGGAATGAGACAAGTTGGCAAAATTACTTTTTTATATCTAACTATTTTTTTTTAAATGGCAACATTTTTAGACAAGCACTTTTCAAAAAGGGATTTTTTTTGCGAATCCAACGATACTAAATTCATTGTGATTGGATTAAAAATAAGCTCATAAAATACATTTAATTCAGTGAAGTTTTTAATAAATTCGTATACGAGTATTATACTTTAAAAGTTTTAATGTCATTTTCTAGTCCAAAATTGTCTCAGAAATTCAAATATGTAAAAATATACAGGGTGTTCCATTTAAAAATTCAAAATTGAAGCCATTTCCGGTGAAACCGGAAGTAACCTAAACGTGAAAAATATGCAAAAACTTTCCTCTTCCTCTACCATTTACCTATACCAAATCTCATTTTGATACAACCAATACTCTAGAAGTTATGGCTTGTCTAATAGATCCGTTGACACCCGTATACCAGCCTTTATCATAAGACACTGCATAAAATTTGTCACCTTCCAATCTAAGCTCCAACGGCTTGATATTTGATGCCGCATCACCCTCTGAATCATTGCTAATACTGCTTGAAAACCTTTCGGTATCTGTGCTGTCATCATAATCAATTGCAGAATCATCTGCAGATGTTTCAGATGATATAGATAACTTTCTTTCCAGTTTTTTTTTCTTCTAGGAAATCCCCGTACATCCCCAGTAAATCCTGGTAATTTCCTTATCTTTTTTTATTTTGAGTTACGGTCAAAAACTGAGTCTTAGCTGTTTTGGAGACAATCTCATAACTTCTTTAAAATAGAATATTCTGAAGTGTACTGTATAGATTTTAAATAGCATACAATCTTGCCGAGTTTAAAATATAGAATAAAATTTGCATAAAAGCTAAATGTCCTATTTCTTGTAAGAAATAATTTTAGACTCGCAGTTATTTAAACATAAGTTTAGATGTTAAAACAATGTCCTGAAAAGTTTTTCTTTGAGCTAAATTGTTAGTATAATAGCACGAGACCTACTTATATCACTGTTCGAGACTATCCTTAATATTGCAATGCGCGAACTCGAACAATGGTTTATTAATAGATAAATAGACGCTGCGAAACGCATCTATTTTGAATATTTTATTCCGAAAGTGACAAGAGGGACCACCAAGATGCTTGGTCGTTAAGATTAATGAATGACATATTCTGGAACATATGTTAGCAACTAACAGGATTATTACCCTGCGCTGTATATTAATGGTTTATGATTCATATGAAAAGAGAAAAAGTTATTCTGGAAACAGAATGTTTCATCTTATTGTGGTAGCGGAGAAAGTCCTCAAATTTCATGTAATTAAATGTGAAAATAGAGGGGATACTTATATTTTATACCTTTGTTAATTATCTTGAACCGTGAACCGTGAAGACGTAATCTTTTGTATTTTCTTTCTTGTTCAAGGCATCTTTACCATATTTCAGAAATGTTAGAAAAATCAAGACCAGCATCTTAAAGCATTATGATACAATTTCATGGGTACTGAAATCGAATATTTTTTACACATTTTTGTAGTATTAGTCCACAGATATATTGACATAAGGGTTGATGGAGCTATATCTAATAGTAAAGGCAAGGGACTGTGACAAAGGACTGTGTCACAGAAATACTTTGTCAGATCAAGATTTTAATTTTATCACGTTACTCTTATAGTATACTATTTTTTTTGTATCCCTTTTACCAGTTTGATGAGGTAGACTCAGCAAACCCCGTATTCGTGGGAGATTTCCCTATTGGTAAAAGGTTTACAAAATTATCGTCATATCGATACTACTATCGAATGGTTGCTACTAAATGTTTCAGTAAATATAGGCAAAACCGTGACATACAAAATACTAAGTTTGAAGTAATGTGATTACTATTTTCTGTTCTCTTTCTAAAACAATATTTTGGTGGTCAAAAGAGGTAGGATGGCTTCTGCTTACGGTTTTGTCTACCTATACCTATACCAAAATTGTGCCAGGGCGTATCAAAGAGATATATTTTATCTCTGACCGATTTAATCAATTTAGCCTATTCCTGTTTCTATTTTTGTAAGGGAGCGTTATCTCCTTGTGTATGATCACTACGTCTTTTAAAATTTAATATCATTAATATTTCGGTTCACAGATTAGACTTTCATGTCTATTATTTCTATTTAACATAGGTACTTGCTCAATAACGCGGAAGGTCTATAACACATCCTTTTAGTATCGCAAAGGCTACATGTACTAATGAGAATATAAAATTCCTGTCAGGTAAAATATATATTATACCTGACCGGGAACTACTACGTAATTCTTTTTTACTTTACCTCTAATACCCTACCATCATTCCTTAAATATTGTTTTTAAAACAAGACAATCAGTCTGTTGTATCTAAAATTTTATACAATTAAAAAAACAAACTTGTGAAGTCCTTGTAATATAAAAACAATTTAGAACCTTAAAGCGGATAATTTCAAGAATAGGGAAACTTGAATAAAGTGATCAAAAAATGCAAAAATTTACAGTTTCTTCCATTTTAAATAACATATCATAAGTACATATTAGTAGTAATAGAGTAAATAAGCTGGTGGTTATTTCCGGTATAACTGGAAGTGCAATAGCCTTGAAACTATTTTCACTTGTAATCTCCCTAGCGATTGAATTATTTCCGGAAATTAACTGAGGGCACGAATATTTTGAAAATTCGCAGTCCCAGGCGAGGGATAATTTTCTTAAAATATTCGTGACCGAGAAAAAATTTCTTGTATTAATTCAATCACAAGGGGGATTCGGTAAGAAAATTTCGAACCTATAAAAATGTTTTTCACAAATGAAAAAAGTTAATTAAAAATAATGATAAATATATATGAACATTAACATATTACTTTTTGCACCAAATTCGCTATTTTGCGTCGACAAATAACATTAAATTCGAAGACTACTCTAAAATTCCCGCAACATTTTTGTGACATTTAAAATGACATTTAAAATATTTCCAGTGTAATTTTGTGGGAAGTTATAGGAGGATGAATATTTCCGGAATTTTTTTCGTTGCCATGATAATGATTCAAAATAAAAATTTTTTATTTGGTTAGAAGAAGTGAATGCGAAATTTTCATTTAAAAGATCAGGGACAGTTACCTGGGCAACCAATTTTTCAAAAAAGCTTTTCACTGTCACTGTCTATCATTCTAATAAACCAGTTGCGTAGTTCCTGTACATCAATTTTAAAAATTTACTTCTATGGTATACTATAGGTATTAGTTTTTCTAAAAGTCAAAGGATGTCAACCAGAAATAAGAAATTTTACCAATTCTGAACATCTAATAAATGTCAAAGACTTTGTTGATTTTATTATCATCATAATTAACAGTAATTTAATCGATTTAGTATTTGCTTTGAAATTAATTCAGTTCAGGATAAATTCTCAAGGAATTTGGATGTCAAACAATTCAATTAAAAAGAATATTTCGTCCTTATGGAATACTTTCCATAATAATTCAGTCAATTTCAGTTCGTATCTGTGTTCATATGTTTTGAAAAAATTACCGTTTTGTTGGTGAAATGCAAGAACCCTAAACAAAGAAGGACTGATCAATCAGTAACAGCCAATCATATTTGTTTATCACTTATGTGACGTCAGTGGATTCCCTTTAGCGGGAGATTTGAAATTTAAATATCCTCTTTGTTTTAATTTGACAGTTTTAACCTTTTAACATAACCTATATATGTCACATTGTCATGTAGAATGTCTCGGTTGTCTTTGGAATGTCATCACTGTCATCAGTCATGTCATCATATCAAAGTATTTCTGTATCATATCATAGTAATCTGTGCACTGATTAACAAAACACAAGTTATCACAGTTGTCAAATCGACAACGATTTTTGCACAACGCACTTCAAATCGTAAGATAAATATCGTAAAACACATGTATAAGTACTTTAAAATCACATTTTATTGCATTAATAAAGTCTCTGAAATAATATTGGGTTGGATATTTTGACTGAAAATTTTTGAAATTGCAATTAGAGGCAAATTTGGCAATAGGGGATCCACTGACGTGTTACGAGAAATCTGTTGAAAATGACCTTCAAATTTTTATGAATGAATTGATCAGTCCTTCTTTGTTTAGGGTTCTTGGGTGAAATGTACTGATAATATTACCAAGAACTATTTCACCAGTAATTTGGAAACTGTAATACCCTTTACCCGCATCAATCATTCATATATCTTCGTTAATGAAGGACCTAGAAAAGTTAGCAAAATAACGTTCCAAAAAAGCACAATTTCAGTACATAAGTTTATATATACGTTGCTAAGAGACCGACCGACGACAATGCAATCAAATCGGTAAACTGTCACCCTAATACATCAAGGTGATGAATTACCAATGTAGTTGCCATTCCACTCATTCGATTTCTAAAGTTAGCACTGGCTCATAGCCAAATAAAGTCATTATCCTGAAACATACTTACCTTCCCAACAAAAACTTGATGTATGTTACAGAACAGTGATGTATCTTCACTCTATATAGTGAGACTCACATTTTGAAATAATATATTTATAATCAAAACTATAGGTTCTTTAAATATTCAAAGACTTTGACATAACTAACAAATAGTAGACCTCATGATTGATTGTAGTCTTTTTTTGGAATTACAACACCTGTAAAATAATAAAAAACAGAAAACCAGAAGTATTCAAATTACATATTCAAAGTATAGTTTCAAGGCACACTTCTAAAGTTTGCTCCAAAAAACACTTGATAAATTAACTAAGCGACTAACTATACCAGGTGGTGTAATCCTAAAAAAACTACAATGAATCATGAAAATGCACCACCAAATAAGTTACACAGATTATCTAGAAGAACTTAAGTCAGTCTAAACTGTTCATATTCATAAAAACTTTGGTAGGAAAAGCATAGTAAATTATCATATTATACAAGAACATACCTAAAAAAAAATTGTTGGTTTAATTGTTTTTATTTATATCTACTTCAATGGTTAAGAAAATGGAGCAAAAAACTAAATTCTTCCCTCCTTGTTGATATCCTGTCTATAATTTAATACATCATCAATAGGACAAGTTTGTAGTAATCTTCTTACATTCAATCATACCAGCGTTTGTTGTTGATTCTTTCAATCACTTTGATATATGTATATGTGTATACACAATTGTTATACAGGGTGCTATATTCATCAAACCCTATGCATCCGTGAGAGGACGCGCTATCTAAATCTGAATAAATCCATTTAAAAAATATAAGTTGTGGTAAACCTCTCTTTTTTGGAACACCCCTTAAGAATATCAATAATATCAGAATATATCCCCCTTCAAATAGTAATCGACCTGTCTCTAGAATTTATTTGAAAACCTGTTTATTAAGTTATTCAAGATGAAACTATTGTCTCATGTCTTAACATTGAATAAATAAATACACGTTAATTGTACCAAAACAGGTACTGCACAGTTAATGTTAGATGCTATTTATACCTTTATCACGCAGATTACAAAGTATGTGACTAACATATTAACTTCTTACAGATGAGATTGTTAAAGAGGAATTGGAAATGATTTTCAGGATTGAAGCGAATCCTTGTGGAATCATTTACAGCGTTGTTGTAACGGCTCTGGGAATATGCGTACTATAACAGGAATTAGTTGTTCCTAAAACCAGGTCGGAGTCCTTCATAGGGATTGATGAAAAGTAATTTGCAGAAAAGGACTGTAGCGATGCTGGGTATATGAGTAAATCTCGACTTAGGAGTATAACAGGACTAATAACAGGGCACTGCCATGTCGTATGAGTTGCACTCTGAATCTGCAATCTCGTATAAGGCAACTTGTAGGTAAGTTAAGTGAAATTTCAGGGAGTAGACTTTTGGACTTTATGCAAAGAACAAAGATGCTCGCTGAATAGAAAATCAGCGGGACGCACAATAAGCTGCAATAAATTGTGGCTGTAGTACCGGAACTCGGCTTAGAGAAACCGACCCCCAGAAAGAAGAAGAAGAACATATGGCCCTTATTATTTATATGCTATGTAGCTAGTTCCAGATACACACATTCATCTTGTCAAAGAACGTTCTGTTCCAACTGGCACAAACATTAAAAAATGTTAACCAATTAAAAAATGAATGAGTTAGGTGCTAAATATTTTAACGTACATCCTGTATGGCCGTATACCCGTATATTATATATTATGTATCAATTTATAATAATGTAGCTATTACCTCTAACAATTGTGAAATTGTATTTCAGTAAATGCATCGACAATAATAAATCAACAAAGCTGAAATATGACCACAAACAACAAAATTGTGTCTGCTCTACCAACCTGATCACAATGTCATAAAATAGTATCGATGCTATTACATTTGGCTTCATTATGAATTCGAATCAATTTATATATTAATTCGTAGTAAAATGTAATTATTACAATAGACCTTTATCAATGTTGTAGACTATAAAGTGGAACAAAGTGTTGCGATATATTTATAATCAAGAGCTGTACTAATTATTTATTCATTTCAACAAATAGATTTCGTAATACAAATGCGCCCTTTAAATATATTTAGATATAATTTTGTGTCGAAGCGAGTTAGTATAACTTTCCTTTCAGTATAATAAAAAAAAACTGTTTAAATTGCTACTGTCTATTTTATGGTTGTTCTCAAACGCATGTTGGGCAACACTAGCCTTATCTGTTCTACCATATTTGAGATGGGCCATATGTTCCTTGAATCTAGTTTGAATTGACCCTCCAATTTGTCCAACCCTTTTTATTGCAGTATTTACAGCTAATTTCGTAAATCCCCAACTTTCCCTTTGTTTCCATTTTGTCTTATGGATTGCCTACAAGGATCGTATAGAATAATTATGAATTTTGGATTTTCTCTTTCATTTTGAAAAGCCGAGGAATCTGGAAGTGTCGCTTTAGATTTACGTTTCCTAATTATTTTATCAAATAACTTAAAGAATATACATTACTCGCAGCTTTATCCCTAATTACCTTTTCTTTTTCAAACATCTCCTTATTTAGAGGGAAGCTTAATAGGCGATAAATTATAAAATTGAAATTAGCCATTTTTTGTTGAGCACAATGGTGAGAGTCCTTAGGGATATATCTTAAAGTACTGGTATCTTTTCTGTATATCTCAAATTCTAACCAGAGTTCTCCAGAGTTTTCAATTTCATATGTAAATCTATATGACGCGAAACGACTGTTCAATTTAGAAACAAAGTTGTCAATATCAGTGAGTTTTGTATCAAACACTGCAAAGATATCATCCAGATATCTAAACCAAATCCCTGGGGACCATACCAAACCTGGAGAAATACTCGAATTCTTCTTTTGCCTTCGATTGGAAGCACTTACATTTCAGGAACGACTTCGTCTTTAACCACTATTTAGTGCGGGAATGAGGGAAACATGGAAAACCTCATTAAATAGGGGGATGATCTAATATCAACCAATGTTAATCTCTCACATTAACACCAAGGTGTCATTCATACCATCCTAGGCCTCGCCAGGATGGTTGCCAACCCATCCCTGCGAACAAGCCTTAACTTAAGAGCCAACTTAATCTACAAGTAGACAATTTATATAAAAATTGTTCGGCGGGATGGAAATTCGAGCCCATGACCTTTGGATAAAAGTAAGAAAACAAGTTCCTATAAATATACAGTGAATACATAAAGTCCCCCCCCTCTAATTTTGTAACCACTGGGTAGATTGTGATGAAATTTGGAACGATAATATATGACTAAATTCTGCATATTTTGACACATCAATGACAGCTCTGAATGTCAAAGTGACAGCTGGGCGCGCAATAGGAAAATTTTTTTAAATGGAAATGGGGGTCGAGTGGGGACTCATTTTCAAGCTATTTTTGTGCTCAAAACATCCCCCAATTTTGAGAACATTTGGTTCAGTAATTTCCAAATAAAAACCAGTAATATAGATTTCTGTTATATCATTTTTTTGCATACATATTACAAATTATTGTAAATTATTCAAAGCAGAACAAAAATAAAATTAAAAGTAAACAAATAACAATAAACCATCCCTAACCTAAAATAACCTAAATTAAAAAATTATGAAATAATTTAAACTAAACCTAAAAAAAAAAAAAAAATTTTAGAGGCAGAAACAAATTTAGAAAACACGTGTTACTTCAAAAGATGTTGAAAATGACCTCCATGAACCTCCTGACAAATAAATGTTCGATGGGTAGGTTCTATTATAAAGATTATGTGGTAAAAAGATTATGTTATAAACTGATATTACTGGTTTTTATTTGGAAATTACTGAACCAAATGTTCTCAAATTTGGGGGATGTTTTGAGCATAAAAATAGCTTCAAAATGAGTCCCCCACTCGACCACCATTTCCATTTCAAAAGTTTTTCCTATTGCGCGCCCAGCTGTCACTTTGACATTCAGAGCTGTCATTGATGTGTCAAAAAATGCAGAATTTCGTCATATTTTATCGTTTCAAATTTCATCACAATCTACCCAGTGGTTCAAAAGTTAGAGGGGGGGGACGGACTTTATGTCCTCACTGTATATACCGAAATCATTCAGGTTGATTTACAGACATTTTTTCTGAAACATGAACAAGAAAGACATTTGAAGTAGTTTAATCCAAACATATATCAAACTTACTAAATATCAGTGGCGGATCATATTTTTTGCTATTAATATTAAACGGATTACGCTCCGGAACACCACTGGAATAAATCGTAAATATAATTGCATCAAAAGGTCTTTTAATATTTCAAACAAACTGGATGATTTCTATGAAATTGAGAAAAAAAGTTTTTGCGATATTAATCAAAACGTTTAACGTTTAAATTATTAACGTTTTTTTTTTGTGTACAAAAATTGCAACATCCTGTATTCCGAAAACGAAGCGTTTTCAGGCAAATATTTATAGGATATGCCATTTAATTATTGTAATATATATTTTAATTTAGACTGGAACTGGAGGTGACATCAAAGTAATTTTTCATTTAATTACCTTTCATGAATACATAGAATTGAATTACGAATTAAGATTTGTAAAAAAACAGTAGAAATGGTTCTATACCCATGACCTACCCGCATACTGACTTCATTCTACCTAACAAGAATATTATGAGTTATCGACAACTTTATCAACTTCTCTATTGCGGTATCAATCACCGGCAGAACGTTTCATTCTGGATTTGTCATGTGAAATATTTTACGTAAGCATAACTTTATCCAAAAAAAAAGCAGATAAAAAATATACTTACTGACTAACGTGACAAATGGCAATTTATTTCTGTCGAAAAAAGTGGCACTGCAGGCATCCTCTCGCCGCTTAGTGTGAGATCCAATTTGTACTTCGATGACGTGGGCATCTCTCCGATAAAAGGACATGCAATTGTACCCGTTCTGGCTGCAATAAATCAATATCGTATTATTAGATGCCAGTTATCTCGTTATCTCCGGAAGAGATAATATTTTGTTACAAAATAAAAAATAAAACACACTTTCAGCAAATAAGAAAGAAGTAACGTGTATAAAAACCTACGAAAAACCATACCCCTGTTGTTATGTCTGTATCCTATCACAGTTAATAATATTGTAGATTCCTAAATTTTTTAAGTAAATCCAAAGAAGTAAGTGCCTTGGGATGTAGTTAATAGGTAGTCAAATTAGATATGATACGTACTTTCAAAGATCTTGGTCTTGGAAAATTGATTAATCTCTTCCGAATTATATACCATATGACAAAACAAGTAATACTTTCAATTAAGATTTGGCAGTTTGCCTTAATACTACACTTCGAATATTTAATTTGAATACTTTTCTAGTTACCTGTTCTTTATTATTTTACAAGTGGTGTAATCCCAAAAAGACTACAATGAATATAATGAATATATACACTTTTTTACATTTCAAAATCTGTATAGTGGATAGTAGATAATAACTGGCAGTAGTAATAGAAGTATCTCAAACACGAAGAATTTAATAGCAGTAACATATTCCTACTGCATTTAAAATTCATTTGAAAATTCCTCTTACTATCGTGGACCGCCGTTGTTTCCATAATCATATTTTCTTCATTATTGTTATTTCCAGTTTCTAACCAAAACATGTTTCAACTAACCAATAGTCTCTGATGTTATAGTAAATTCAAATTCCGAATTTGTTGAAAAAACTGCCATCAAACTTTTAAGCTTTCTCCTCGGTGCATCCTAATCAGTCTTCTATTTTAGTGTTGCAGAAACTTTTCTGGAACCATTGGAATTGATGTAGTTTTTAGTGATAGCGTTGTTCTAAAATCTTTTTGTTTTTAATTTTAGATGTTACACTGTAAGTTTGTCACATATGAAATTCATTCAGTATGCAATATCTTTCGCGTGAAATCTATTTTGAAGGGTTTATTTTATGGAGTTCTTTTAAGTAAGCTTGTTATCGTATAGAAATATTCCATGTTTTTTTTTATAAAATACCCTGTTTATTGTGTGTTATGCGGAATGTCCCAGAATAAACATACAGTGTGGTTCCATTTTTATGATTCATGTCGAAACCGAATATCGAAAACTGTAAGAGATTTAAGAGTATAACAATAACAAACGATAAGAGAAAACTGGTAAATGAGGACAGTTCTAGATAAGTCAAAATGGTTATTATGTTAAAAGTAAATAAACTGGGATGTCCCCATTTTTATACCAGGAATTTAATATCTACAAACACTAGAAAAAATGCAAGATACAAACCTAATTGTCGTCCCTTTATTTTTGTTTAACATCTTTGGTGTTTCTATAAAACAATATTCAATTAATTTTTACTCAAGCCAATCATTACTGCTCACAATGTTTTTCTTGATCATATGATAACTGATATAGTTCTTTTTTACAAAACATAGTTATTTTACTTACTTTAGTTAGTAATAGTTGTTTTACTCATACATTCTCGAAACTACAACTTTGGCTACCTTTCAAAATATCAAAAAAGGAAAACAGGATGAGTAACAAAATTGTCTAAAGCTTACCCTATATAACCGTTTGTCTATTTCTTATATTTTCCGAAATTCTAATACATATTTTACCAAAATAGCCCACACTGTATATAAATCTATCATAGACTGTTCAGATAAATAATATATGAAGTGGTTTGGAGAAGATTCAAAAATGTAGTTAGGATAATCTTGAATCCAGTTTTTGTAACAGATGATACTTATTGTAATATAAAGGCGTAATAACAATACAGCTTCCTATCAGATTACTTTTAGACTCATTTACCTGAATCAAGTCGTAATTTCCTTTTATCCATTAATATTATGCCTACCAAATGCATTTAATGTTTTCCAGCAAAGCCCACCGACACATTTCGCATCTTCTTTCCGAAGTGTTCGTGCGTCCGTGTCGCTGTAATTTTCAGACTGTACTCTTTCTTTATCCTGATATAGCACTCTTGATAAGTTTTAAATTTTACTTCAAGTTTAAAATATTCAGCAGGTTCGCCAGACAAACACCTTATATATTGTAGAAAGTGTTGACAAGGCGGCTACATAACTAGCTTAGCTTCATCAAACTGCTACTCGTAAAATTGACACAACACATTTTTGCCCGCGCCTGGAAATTTGATTGTAGCTTTCCTAGACGAATTTAGCATATATTACAAAGTTTCTTATTAGTCCATTCTCAGATATAGTTCCAAACTTGCGGCTGGTGTATTTGGCAAATACAACAATATGTAGATATAGTCCAGATAGTATGTGACATATAGTCCAGAAAAACGCATTAAATTTTAACCGATATCACTTTTAAAAAACCTGTGAGAAAAGTATTAATAAGCTGTGAACTATTAAATCTTATAATTTATTTTTTCTTCTAAACTGAGTACAATGTAAATCAGTAATACTAGCATTTCATAGTTTATTATAAAATGGAGGCTTATAATATTTAATCGCATTTCTGATTGCTTTAAATCTCTTTAAAATCGGGAAATTTATTTTATTTGCACATGTTGTAATGATGTGTTGAATGCTTTCCTGATTCTAAACAAGTACAAATATGTACTGAAGAAAATATGTTTATAAATGCACGACACAGAGCAATACTATAGTCCAAGTGCAACATTATCCTTATATACATTCTAAGACGTCCAAAAATACTCTTGGAGTTGGAGGAGTACCTTCGGGTTATCTTATTCAAGAGGGAGAGTACAGGTGCATAAATATACAGTCAGGAGAGTTTTTAAAACTGCAGTTCGGTACCTCTCAAATTATTTACATAAGTTACAAAGATAATTGGACCCATTCTGGAACCCTGTGGAACTTATCTGTGGAACTTCCCTGTGTACAGGGTATTCGCATATATTTTGACCCCTACCTACCGGGGTTATTAAGAAAGTTAGAAAAAAAGTTTAAATACAAAGTTGTTTGGTTTTTCACGTATTATCTTTTGGCTATGTCGAAAAAAAATTACATGTCGTAAATTTGAGGAAACCAATTGAACATAATATTTTTAAATGGGACACCCTGTATAATTTTACACGCTTGGGGAAAAATTTTTTCCTGATTTCAAAAATATATATTTTGTTGACATTTGGACTGACAATTTTCGTAATATTCGACAGCGAGTACCATACAAAAATACAAAAAATACGAGGAACTAAAAATATTTAACACTAAAAACCAATAGTAATAAAAAATAATATTTAACAATTTTCGATGCAATCTCCTTAGTTATTTAAACATTTCCTAATATTCTCATTTTTTAATATTTTTTTTATAATTTATTGTAAATATTAAATATTAAATATTTCGAAAACTGTCAGTGCAAATGTCAACAAAATATATATTTTTGAAATCAGAAAAAAACATTTTTCCCAAGCGTCTAAAATTATACAGGGTGTCCCATTTAAAAATATTATGTTCAATTGGTTTCCTCAAATTTACGACATGCTATTTTTTTTCGAACTAGCTAAAAGATAATACGTGAAAAACCAAACAACTTTTGTATTTAAACCTTTTTTCTAACTTTCCTAATAACCCCTGTAGGTAGGGGTCAAAGTATACGCGAATACTCTGTACATATTGAAAATATGTATGGATATGCACAATTGCATTTGTCAATCGTCCAGGTACAAGAAAAGGGAGTAATGGGTTTTTTCTGTACAGTAAGTAGATGTATTTTTATATTTTATAATTATTCTTTTATGCATGAATATCAAATGTCAGTGCAATAATGTGAATAATGCTGCCCTAAGCTTTGTTTCTGTTCTAATCTTAGAGTCCCTGTTTTCGGGACAATACAGAGAAGATTTAAAAAAGCGGATGTACGAGAGAGTAATAACTTACCACCCCATTGTGAAGTGTGTCACCAGAACAACGGAGTTCTCATCTCTTGTCGAGTGTTTGACTTGAACACACACAACCTTCATGTCTAGTCCAGTGGAATTGGTTATCCTTAGGGTGGAATTTCTATGGTGGAAATTGTAAGTCGCTGAGTAATCCAAAGTATGCCAATGGTTATAATTCGCCACCCAGAAAGGGAAACGACATTTGTTCAAGGATGGAGCTGAAAATGAGATAGGCATTATTCTAAAGGCAATGAATGGGAGAGCGTCTTTCGCAGGTAACAGCACTAAAAGGAAATTATATCAGGTATCCAATTTAAAATATGCCGCCCTCGATAATTTCTAGAAGAATATTAAATAATCTTTTGACCAGTCCTACAAGGATACGTGAGAAATGGCACTTCTCTAGTTTCTCGTAAGAGAAATCTCGAATTTCTTGACATTTAGGTATATTATGATTTTCACTTTCCACATAGAAATGGTTATTGTACGAACTGATATTGTTATACTGTTATTAACTGTTAACTTCCAACCTAACCAAATCAGTTTATTGAAAATATAGTGGTGGTAAAATGGGTATATTATAGATAAAATGTATATAGTATCGTTGTGTATACGATGGTATATTTTAGTTGAGCATATGCTTCAAAATGGTTGTATAATTATTGATTATTTCCTTGACTTTTCCAATTATATACTCCATACGGATCCCAAATTGAAATATGTTCAATTTAGAAACAAGGAGGGGTCTATAAATAACTGTGTATTAAACAGAGAAAAAGAACGGTACATGGGTGGGCTGAGGTATCAATATTTATGGGCGGAATATGTGATACCGATGACAGACGTCAGAGGTGTGGCCACAGAGTGAATCTTTAGGAGTGACTCAGCTACGTTCCCCCACCAAATAACGAATTAGAAGTATTTCTCCAGTATTATATTATTTATCTTTATTTAATTATCGTATACTAATATCTTGTGTCTTTGTTTCCAAATTAAACATATTTTTATTTGGGGACCTGTATAACCAGTATGGCCAGTATTATATTTAGTTATTTACTATTATGTATTTGTTTTTATACAGAGTGAGTTTTATGTATGGAACGCCTCAATTATCTCGGAAACGGTTTGCCCGATTTTTATGAATTTTGGTTTATAAGGGTTTTGTAATATGGCCGATATTATTGTGGCATTTACATTGTTGTCAGATCTTTCGTTTTTCCGGAAATATACTGAAATTTGTTATTTCAAATGGATCACCCTATATATTTTTTTGTTTTTGAAATCTCTAAGAAATTTATAATATTTTTCATGTAATGTTCCCTATACCTAATTGCCATAATTTCGGAGTTACAGCTACATTTGCAATATCTCCGCCGAAGTTAAAATATTACATCAGGGCGGCTATGTCTGCGACAAAAACAATTTTGACGTTTTAATAAACTATTATTGTTGGTGTTTATTGAAAGTTACAATGGACCGTTTATTTGAGAAAGAACGAATTGAGATTTTAATGATATTAGGATATGGTGATGTGCGTAGAAGTCAACAGGAAACGTGTAATATCTTTAATAATTTATATCCTAATAGAAATCCCATAACAAGATCTACTGTGAGTAAGTTGTTAAAAAAGTTAAACCAAACTAGAGCCATAAAAGATTTACCGAAATCAGGGCGTATAAAAACTGCAACAACTGAAGACAAATCTTTAGATGTTTGTGTTATGTTAGAAGAAGATCCACACTTGAGTACTAGACAAATATCCAGGAAAGTTGATATTTCTCAAACATCCATAATGAAAATTTTACATGCCAATAAATTCCATCCTTACAAAGTAAGATTGGTTCAAGAGTTGTCAGATGATGATTTCGATAGACGTGAAGAGTTTGCCAACACAATGATGGAAAAATGTTACGATCAAAATAATCCAAATTTTTTAAATAATGTTATGTTTTCCGATGAGGCCACTTTTTGTATTGATGGAAACGTAAATCGGCATAATTGCAGATACTGGTCACGTAACAATCCTCGTTGGATGAGAGAATCCCACACCCAATTTCCACAAAAGATTAATGTATGGGCTGGAATAATAGGCGACAAAATAATTGGTCCTTTTTTCATTGAAGGAAACTTAAATGGTCCGGCGTATTTAAATTTATTACAAAATAATATTATACCTGAGTTGGCTCGGTTATTTCCAAATCTAAGTAAGTATTCTCAATTGCCTGTTAATTTAGAAATTTTATTATTTGAAACTTTCAGACAATAACAATGTCCCAAATAACAATATTTGGGTGCAACAAGATGGAGCTCCACCTCACTATGCGCTTGACGTGAGGCAATACCTAAACGATGTGTTTCCCAGAAGATGGATTGGAAGGCGTGGTTTTATCGAATGGCCCCCGCGATCACCCGACATGAATCCTTTAGACTATTTCCTGTGGGGTCACTTAAAAAATATTGTTTATAAAACCAAACCTGCCAATATTCAGGAATTAAAAGATAGGATTACCACAGAGATAAGAGGAATTGAGCAGTCAGGAATGTTACAAAATGTACTGCAAAGTTTTAAACATCGCATGGCTTCTTGTATGGAAATAAACGGACAACATTTTGAGCATCAGCTGTAACCGCCTTTACTTTATGTTTTCAAAAGATCCTATGGGATTTCTATTAGGATATAAATTATTAAAGATATTACACGTTTCCTGTTGACTTCTACGCACATCACCATATCCTAATATCATTAAAATCTCAATTCGTTCTTTCTCAGATAAACGGTCCATTGTAACTTTCAATAAACACCAACAATAATAGTTTATTAAAACGTCAAAATTGTTTTTGTCGCAGACATAGCCGCCCTGATGTAATATTTTAACTTCGGCGGAGATATTGCAAATGTAGCTGTAACTCCGAAATTATGGCAATTAGGTATAGGGAACATTACATGAAAAATATTCTAAATTTCTTAGAGATTTCAAAAACAAAAAAATATATAGGGTGATCCATTTGAAATAACAAATTTCAGTATATTTCCGGAAAAACGAAAGATCTGACAACAATGTAAATGCCACAATAATATCGGCCATATTACAAAACCCTCATAAACCAAAATTCATAAAAATCGGGCAAGCCGTTTCCGAGATAATTGAGGCGTTCCATACATAAAACTCACTCTGTATAGTAAGTTAACTCTAAATTACCACCCATCATTTCAATTTAGTTTATCTAAGAACGTAGGTATATGAAGTTTTTTTAGTGATATATTTTATATTATTTATTGGTTTCTATAACTTTTCACATAAAATGATAGATTCATAGAACTTTTTGACATTTGTCTAACTCTCATATGTTAAAAACAACCAAATGAGAAAACCATCGATTAATGTAAACCATAACATGCTCTTTCAAGTTATGGAAAGTAGACGGGGAAATTTATTCACAAGTATACTAAACTTAATAGGTAGTAATTATAATAGTAATTACAAACTTCGACAAAAATTACCATTAATATCACACTGGGGAGTAATTTACATTAATTAGTTGAAGCGTATATTTAAATTTTCTTTAAAATAAGAAAAAATTATAACTGCAGGTAGCTATTTATGAAGTGAACAAATACGTAACTTAAAATCTAAAATATTGCAGTTTTATTGCTCAGCAATGAAAAATTTCACATTGACAGAGTATAAAAAATTGTCCACAAAAATATTGAACATATTATCTTGAAAACGCAGAAAACCACAGTTCTTAATAGCTACATTTTTCTACTTAATAATGAAACAACCAAAAGGTGTTTGAATTTGTTTCAAACTTTTATACACGCGCGTTGACTAAACTGTAAACTATTGCAGCATTGCTGTTGTCCATTTGGGTAGAGTGTTTTATGTTTTTTTTTATGTTTATTGTAACATTTTGATGTAATTTATAAAACATTTCAAGAAAGATCCCAGTATGTCAGAATGCGGTGCCAAGTTTAAAACGTTGTCACGGTTCGTAGATCTAAAGATCTAATAATAACCAACATAAGCTTTAAATGAATCTAAAGTTTCTAATAGACTCTCCTAGATCCAAATCATGCTTCTTAACAAAGTAACCTGATATATACAGGGTCTATCGAAGCGACCGTACATTCCATTAAGCGAATGTGGATAGATAAACAATCCTTTAATGGACATGAAGCATCGGGTGGGTAGGGTAAGGTTAGTATAGGTTAAAAAAGGGTCATGGCACCAAAAGTATGTAGCAGTCGCTACGGTATGGGTAGCCAAAAAAGACACGCCAGCGACTTGCATGTATAAATCAGCCACTCTCATGCATACTATAACTACTACTACTACTAAGTCAAATATATGCAAGAAGAGAAGATTTAATATGCGAGAAGAGAATTTAAAGAACAGTTAATGTTACTTATGATATATAATAATAAATACTTCTAACCCGGAAATTAACCCGAAAGTCTGAGACTAGTTGCTGTGGGAGAGAAGGCGGCATATTACAATTATTCTGTGATCCGTAATTACGCCTCAAAATTGTCCAGCGGAATGGGGATTCGAACTCACGACCTCTGGGTTTAGCGATCGAAACACTAAAGTGCTGCACTCTGAGCCACCGTCTGAGTATGTTTTCAATCATTGTATTATACTAAAATGTAACGTATAGGTACAGTTGAAAAATACAGCGACGTTTAAGACGGTAACTCGACTCTATCCTTGAAATTTAATATAACCGCAATTCTTGCTGAAAGACAGATATTCATAATATTTGGCAGATAGTAAAATATGGTAATTACCTACAATAAAACTGAGACCAAATATCTCATTCTAGTAAACTGCAGCCGTTGACAGCGTTGTAACAAATGAATTTTCTTCATTGTTATTACGAATTGTAATGATAAATGACTATAGTTTTGCCAATAACTTGCTTATGTCTTGGTGAAAATGTAATTAGAAGTGCTTACGTATTGCTCAGTTTCGTTGTACAGGGTTACGAATACATAAGTCTTCTATACCTTCATTAGGCTAAATTTACAAAATAATTTTAATACTTTAGTGTTTAGGGCAGATACTATAAAATTGTAGGAGATATATTTTTTAATTTGAAGAAAATTAATAGACCTGAAATTATCTTCGTGTTTTTCCCTAGTGGGATATAATTTTCAAGATAGCTATCAGTCGTTAATTCCACTGACATTTTGAGTGTTTATATGGTTAGTATACATAAAACATGACAGCGTCTCATTTATAAGCATCTGTAGTACTAATATAAAGTAATTTTATAAATGGATATAAATACGGGATAGAAGTGGTAAGAAAAAATTGTGAAATAAAAAATGACAATCTATATATCATAGTTTCATTCGGTATAATACATAAGAGTGTCTTGGTTACATAGTAACTATTTAGAAAAAAAGTCTGTTGTTTCTACACTCAATCTACGAAAGAATATTGCTTACGTTTTCGCTAGATTGGAATGTAAGGAGAACATCAATTTGAATCCACATAAATTGCTCCTTACAAACAAAATATAAAACCTTATGAGAAATCGTCAAACTATATTTATCACTGTACCCTCTCGAGCACTCTCATAGAGCGACTAGATTTACATACGGAATTTATGCTTCGATTTCTTTTTGCTCAGTGTAACGTCTACATATTTCAATACTTGACGAATATGTTGAAGATTCCGTTTCTGGTTCGAATATTAATCGTCAAATTTTAAGTTTCAGGAACTAAATGTACATTTTAACTGTTTTACTATCACTTTAAAATAAATTAGTGTTTATTATTCATTTAATTATAACCAATCAACGTATAGTTTTATTTAAGTTTCATGTTCGTGCATTCGCTAGGAAGGTGTTAATAACACTAATCTGGCTGTTCCAAGTGCCGCTGCACTGAGGAAAAATCTTGCTTAAAACCGCTAATAAGCCATAGTTTTTTGAAAGTGTTAATTATTTGTCTTTTGCATATTATATTTATTAAATTATTTTATTTTTATTTTAAATTTCTCTATAAAAAGAATAACCCAAGAATTGGTATAATAGTGAAAACTGAATAGGTTGGTCCAACTATTTTTAAAATATTTATTTTAAAAAATTAAGTAATTATTCACGTACAGGGTATTAGCGTATATTTTGAACCTACAGGGGTTATTAAGAAAGTTACAAAATTTTAATGCAAAAGTTGTTTGGTTTTTCATGTATTATCTTTTAGCTAGGTCGGAAAAAAATTGCATGTCGTAAACTTAGAAAATCCAATTGAACATAATATTTTTGAATGGGACACCCTGTATAATTTTACACGCTTGGGTAGATATTCTTTTCCTGATTTCAAAAATATATATTTTGTTGACATTTGCACTGACAGTTTTCGAAATATTCGACAGCGAGTACCATAAAAAAAATACGAAAAATACAAAGAACTAAAAATATTTAACAGTAGAAACCAACAGTAATAAAAAATATTTAATGATTTTCGATGTAACCTCCTTAGTTATTTAAATATTTTCCAATATTTTCATTTTTTAATATTTTTTTTATGATTTATTGTAAACAATAAATATTAAATATTTCGAAAACTGTCAGTGCAAATGTCAACAAAATATATATTTTTGAGATCAGAGAAACATTATTTTCCTCAGCGTCTAAAATTATACAGGGTGTCCCATTTAAAAATATTATGTTTAATTGGTTGCCTCAAATTTACGACTTGCAATTTTTTTTCGACCCAGCCAAAAGATAATACGTGAAAAACCAAACAACTTTTGTATTTAAACTTTTTTTCTAACTTTCTTAATAACCCTTGTTAGGAGTCAAAATATACGCGAATACCCTGTACATAATATACTCTCATATACATAATATACTTTGTAGTAGATATACTCTCAGTGCTGTGTATAAATTAAACAAATGTATTTAATTGTTGGAAATAAATCTTTGATAAGTATTAATAATTCTATTACAATGATTTGAATACAACAATTAATTCTAGAACCAAATATTTATTTTAAAAAAATCATTTATTTCCCCCAATTAAATATGTAATTGAAACCGCGCTTGCACGTACCCTATCTTCTACAGCTTCAGCTGGACTCTCCAGCTTCTCAGACAGTGGCCATTATAGCAGTAAAGTCATAGCACAGTAAAATGTTTTTTTTTCTAACCCAACCAGTTTTCTACTCAAATAATTTATCAAAACAAGTGCCTAGTATATTTTATACTCAAAAGATAACTGTTGCTTATTTTAGTCAGAATATACTGTACGTTTCACGAAGTTGTATCCCGGATTGGAAGTTTCGGATTGTCAGGATTCGCTGGCCAATCCTGTGCGAGACTGGCACGCGCGCTTAAATCACACCACCTCAATTTGTAGCGGTCCGTAACCGAGATGTGCCAATGCATTGAATTTAACTAATAAAATGCGACGCTCCATACGTTGGAGATATATACTAACATTCCAATCCGGGATACAACTTCGTGAAACGTACAGTAATTACACTGTCAACATTTTTGTTAAAGATTTTACCAAAACAAGTCTTATCAATATTTTTTATTACTTATGTCGTTAAATGACCACAAATGGGTCAATGAACGCTTAGGTGTAAGTTAATAAATCGATATTTAAGAGATATTGCATACAGAATATTCAAATGATGCTTCAGCATCATTTGAATATCTCAATTAAATCCTTTTCTCAGTGTGCAACATTGGGTCTCGGTTTCACTTTTCCATTTATACTCCTAAATTGGAACTTATCCTTTTACTTAAGAAATAGCCTAGAGTGGAGAACGCATTCACGTCGATTGACACTGATCTGATCGCATTCAATGTACCTTTTTTAAGGGTCATAGTCCTGCTTCCCTCCACGGCACTGAAGAGTCCATTACAGGTCGCGTCTCCGCTTTGAGCGACCCTATAATCGACACCATCTAGAGCCTCTGATGCTGGCGAAGCCTTTTCATACACAAAGCACCTGAACCTGTCCTCGTTCGATGTGGCGTGGCTGTGGTGTAATTTGCCCACTAAGTATCTGGAACTGCCTTCTTTCCATGTTGCCAAACACTGGAGTTCTTCAACTGAAAGTTTATAAAAATACTGACCCTAGTACAATGAGTCAACAAAGAAGATAAATATCAATAAGATTATATTTAATCAATCGTTTCACTGATGTTTCTAATATTAATTTTAACTTTAATCTATTACTATGGCAGAAAAATTTAAGAAATCCTTAAAAATATTACACAGAATACTTCAATTTAAAGTGTTAAAGTGTAATTACACACACACACAAATTAATTTTTATTTAGTGATTACATTTGAAAGTAACGGATAGGTATTTAATTTTTGTTAAACGAGACCCTCGTGCTCATCAATCCTTTATCATAATATCTCTATCCCTCGTTCTCATATTCATGATGAGAACAAGGAAAGTCTTGTATGAGAGAGGGAGCGGCATATTATTATTTTGCGAGCCGCGAGTGCGCCCAGGAATGACTTACGATGTTTATAACTTTAACTACCATTTAATACGAGAATAAGGAAAACCTGGAAAACCTTATTAATTAAAGTGTACAGTAGGTTGTTAGCCAGTTATACAGTGGTATTACAGTACTAGTTGCATATTAAGAACGCTATTAGCCTTATGCACACAGATTTAATATTGGAGCAATTAGAAAAAGTTGACCACTGTGAGATTCGAACCATCGTAAACCGCGGAGAATGATTTGACTTGGCTTGACTCGACTTGACGGACTTGACGTCTTTAACCGCTCGGCTACTGAGCTCCTTTTCTGTAGGTTAATTTGTATTTCGAGTTAGCTTAATTTGTGAAAACCCGTCAAAACTTTTTTATTTTATAGCGTCAAAATAGAGACATTTCAAAATGAAAACATGGGTACCGGTAATTGTAAAAACTATGACGCAAAACTCAGTATGAGGTATTTTTCCCAATTCTGAAAATATACAAACCGTTAAAATATAAATCCTTGCGTTAGAGGAAATAACCAAAAAATGCAAGACTCTCCAGATAATACCAGACATTAATAATTAACAGATCACATGCATTATTTAGTTTTATACAGAGTCAATGAAAAGTTCCATCCAATATAGCTGCAAGTAATGGATATTCTGTAAGTTTAATTGATAAAATAATTAGGAAACGTAAATTTAAAGAGACACTTCGAAATTTTTCGACTTTTAAAAATGAAAGAGGAAATTCAAAATTCATATCTATTCCATACGTTTCACCCGTGGTTCTGGTAAGGTTTTTGAAGATATAGATATGACAGTGGTTTATTCATCAGGAAATAAACAAGGCACAACCACCTAAGCACACCTACAACTTTTAGGCAACCCAAAAGGCAAAATAGAAACTAAGGAAAAGTCGGGGATTTACGAAATTAGCTGTAAAGACTGCAATCAAAAGTATATTGGACAAACTAGAAAGTCAATTCAAACTAGATTCAAGGAATATTTGCCGTGTTAGCATTCACACGGTTCACTGATCCAACAGCGGTTCATTGAATCGTAACAATAGTTTAGGTGTAAATAGGACATAGTGTTACCATAGGTTAAGTTTTAATCATCTCCAGATGATGCCAACTTGGTTGGCGAAACACGCGTCGAGTGCAGTAGTGTTCTAGTGTTATGTGGAAAACTACGTCAGTGTTCTCCTCAAGCCCTTTCCCCCTTTCAAAAACTATATTATCTGTCAGAGGATTGGTTTTCTTAGAAAACGCCCAGATGGGTCGATTTTTATTTGAAGAGCGGCACATTTTTGTATTATTGACATTTATTGTCAATTTTATTTATTGACATTTATACAGGGTGCCCTAAAAAGGGAGGTTTACAACAACTTGTATTTTTTATATGGAATAAGTACCCTGTGTATTTTTTATATAGAACGTCCTCTAGCGAATACATTAATAAAGGGGTTCCTGGATATAGTTCTAATAGTGAGGGAGATATACATAGTATAGAAGAGTGTTCCATAAGATAATGAGATAGAAAGAGATTATCGATTCGTTGACAAAGACTACAAATTCTTTCTTCAACACATTGTTTTTATGGCAACAGTTACTCCTCACCATTACCTCACTATTAGAGCTATATCCATCAAACTCCCTATCAATGTATTCGTGAGGAGACGGTCTTCCTAAATCTGTAAAAATACACAGGGTAACCTCTCCTTTTCGCTACACTCTGTATAAATGTCAATGATATAAAAATCCAATTCAAATAAAAATCGACCTCCCCGAGCGTTTTCCACCAATGGAACCAAACCTTTGACAGATAATCTAGGATGAAACTTTTCGTTTGCTCACTCTGTATAACTACAAAACAATTATGTTAGAACACACTATCCCACACGCTGAAGATTTATTGATTTTGGTACTTAGCAATTCTCCATCTTGCACGCTGCTGTCACATTCCCCAGGATGGTGACAGAACGGGTTAAATATTTACCGCTTTTGAAAAACCCCAAAGGAATACAGACAGTGCAAGTGGTGTTGAATGACAAGGCCTGGGGAATGGCATGATAAGGGTATTTCAACTAATTATTAGCGCGGATAATCATTTACTTGAGAAATCTATTTGGAACTGTGCGAACTGTTGAACTGTGACTCTTCCTAAGCATCTACTCCATGCAGAATAGTTTCGTCATAATGAATTACTGTCGTTGATTGAACGATTTAGGCGTTATTCAACTGAACTACGAAATATATCCACATCTACATAAATAAAACACGAGATATTAATTCCAAGTTAATTAATTTTAGATGTCATTCAAATAAACGCAATAGAAATGAATTACCTCAGGAAAATGAAGGAGAAACCAAGATGATTGAAAGAGATATACATGAAATAGACGATGAAATTGGTATATAAATAAAATAATAACCAAAGAATAGGTCCAGAATTAATGAAACAGAAAGTGATGAAGTGAAAAATTATAAGTTACCTAAACGAATATATTTTCTCCAATACTGCAATAATGCATAAAGTGAAACGAGAAATATAGAACCATCCCCAACGGCTTAAAGGAAAATATAAAACATTTGAAGAAGAAGAATATGTCATGCACTCGTATGTAACGTAAATGTAACGCCTTAAGTAAATAAAATTCTTTGCATTATGATTACTTATAGGAGATAGAATATGGCATAACTGAATCAGAAAATATTCCACGAGATATAAAAGAAGAGTTAATTATAATTATTTTAAACTTCCTAATGAAGAAAATAAAAGCAAAATCCTTATTAGTCGAGAAACTTCTTTAGGAATACACACCATACAAACCATAAAATTAACATGTACGCATTTATTTGAAGGAGATGCCGAACAACGGGCAATGTGCCACGACTGGCATTGCATTACTCCGACATCTCCATAGGAATCGCCATATCTTTCACCGAGACAACCACCAGAGACTGGCCGGTTTCGCACTTACTATGAGCTCGTCAGACCCAAAGAGGCAACTATACGGTGTATTTCTCACCACTACTGATATATTATCATTCTCATATGCCGGGTGATTGATTAATACCGGATTTGGGGTGAGTTAATGTCATAATTAAATAGACAAATTTTAATTATGACATCATTAACTGCCATTTCCATTGCTGGCTACAGAGAAATTATGAAAATTTATAATTAATTTTAAGTATTTAAATGCAGTAAAAACCTTCCAAAACAGCAAAATAGTTGAAGGAGAGCATAGGAAATGATATACAGGTCGACTCAGAATTGAATTCTACTTGAGCCTATGAAAAAAAACGTTTCAAAAAAATTTCGCTGAAACTAAATTATATTTTGGATACCCTGTACATAAATTAGCGATACTGAAAGCGTCAGTGCGAAGCCTAAGAGACCCTGTCCTCATAATATCAGTACCAGTTTTCTGTTTTCAAAATGACCACAGCAGATAATTCAAAGTTTATCCGTGTAAAATAAAAAAATCAAAAATGAAGTAGGAATGTAGGCAAATTTGATGAAAGTCCCCTTAAAATAATTCGAAGACATTTTCACATGACACAGACATGACTTTTTTAGAAAAATATGACCCCCATAACAATACAATGGACTCCCATAACCTACAATGAGCGATTTCAATCATTCACCCTATATATGAAATTATCAGAACTGGAATTATTCATATTTCTACATTAAAATCTATTCCTTGGTGTGAAATCTGAAGTCATTTTGGAAGATATTGCATAATTGTATGTAGATAACACTCCAATGCGAAAAATTATCGGTCCAAAATAATAATATATTCAACAACTGAAAGGTTGCATTTATGATGCAAAATTATAAAATTTCGTTCAACAGATAATATTCTTACTTGCACTTTCCGATCCATGCACGTCCGGACAGGCTTGATAGCTGAGCAGCAACTTGCTGTCTTCTATGCAGGAGTCAATGCTCGACACGGGCGACCGACACTCCCCGTGACCCCGGTTGTAGGTGAACGTGAATGGTCCCCGGAACGGGCACTGGACGGCCACCGCGTTCTCCCTGAACATCGAATATAGCAGAGCGTCTCCCGTTATTAGGCTGCATAACGTCGGGAGTGCATCTCTACTGTGGCAGTAAGCTGGAATAAAGAAAATTGGTGTCGTAAAATAAACAGGAGCGTATAGAGCGAAACGTTGCATCAGAGCGTTATGAATATTTTAAAGTCAGTTTTAAACTGTTAACTGAAAAAACGTTGGCATTACAGAGGGTTAATTTTGATTCCTTACTCTAGTTTGAAATATTTAATACATTTCTATTCATGAAAAAATAAGCATCCAAATCGTGCTGCTCAGTAAAATTTTACAGGGGTGTAAGTAAAGGTGAGAAGGGAAACACACTGAACAATATAGTAAGATAATTTTTAATTCAAAAAAATCATATCGTAGTGAAACACTGAAACAGAAAATAATTCTTGAAATTTTTAGCATACATCTTTTTTTCTAATGCGTCTTGATGAGATGCGAGTGCATCTCATTCTTTGACAATGTGGATAGGTACCATTAAAAAGGACATAGAATTATTGTGCATATGACTAATCTTTGTCCTATGCATAACATGCAGAAGTCTACGAACTAAAGTTTTGCTTGGATCACAGGAATCCAAGAAAGTTTTACCAAGAAACATTAGTCTCACACGATTATAGCCCTCCAACTAACCTTCACTGCACAATGCCAATTTCATAGTCATAAGACTGAATACCGGACTTTTCGCAAGTTTTAAATATTGGTAATGTTTCCTGAAATTACAGAGTACTGATAAAGTCACTTTCCTAAGCCGGGAATTAATCCAACTGAACCTACGGCTCTTCTACGCCTTAAAATATTCTGCCTTAATTTCAAGACTCAGTATTTACTATGCTCTGTTTCTGCTTCAACATATTCGACAAGAGCCCACTTAGGAACGTTGTAAAGAAGGACAAGATGCTTCTTCGCAAGTTCATGTATGTACACGTTTACATTCTGCAATGTTTTATGTCCTGCATGCAATAGTCTTAATACTTTGAAACTCTGTATTTGATAGTTCAGTTACCCTTGGCAGGCAATCCCAAAAAAGCCTTAATAATATTGTTTGGTGTACATAAAAATATGTAAAAATGTACTTTAAATATAATTCACGTAAATATTCTTTCCGCAAACTGTCTATTGGGTAGGCAATTATTAACATCATTCTGCTTGGAATATCATAAGATACATTTCCAGGATATGGGTTTTATGTAATCTAGCCCAAATACTAAAAGTTCTATTTCTGTAACTTTTGGATTAATCTGAAACCTTTTACTAGAAGGCTCTTTCCTTCCAGAGGGTGAAAACTTCCACTATAAAACCATAGTATCTTCCAAAACATCAACAACAGTATCTAGCAAAACATGATGTTTCCTGCACCCTTGGATGCTGCATGGTACACCCTTTTGTGTTGTGTTCTTTTGTTTCAGTTGTTTATTATTAGGTAATCAAGATTACTTCGTTATTTCACTTTATGAAAAAATCGTTGTTTAAGACATAAGTTTTTGCTCCAATTTGTATTTTCATTTTATATAACTATATCTGTCACACTCCTTATATAAATGTATTACAGTTACAGTTGAATTTTCTACCGTTTTCTACAGTTTGAACTAAACCGGAAATATGATAGAAGTAATAGAAAAGTATGAAAAAAAATTATATAATGTATTACAAATAAAAGAAAGTATATAAGCAAATAAAAGAGAAAAATAAATAGATATTTTCAGATAACAGGTACTCAAAACGTATTCTCAATCAAGATTTCAGCCTTTTAATCTAGCTAACTAATGAAAGTGCCTAATAAATAACCTAATTTGTCATCTTAATGGTTTTAGTTGCAAATGGAGTGTAAACCTTGTGTTAACCCCCATTAACTTAACTTTTGAAGTAAGTTAATGCCTCTCTTCTACATAAAACTTGTAAAAACAATTTATATTGACACAGGGTAAGTTAGAGGTGGATCATAAATTGCAGATATTCAAAACACATAAATATTAGTAGATTAAATAATTATTTGGACATTTTTGACCCTATACTATATTAAATTGTTTAAACATTAATCATTCTCGACTAGGTTTGCCTCCCTTATTTCTTACAACCCTATATAAACATCAAACTCAACTTATTACCACGTTTGTTTACTCTTCTAGATAACCTATCACTCAGTTAAAATTAGGTTACTTACTTGAGAGGCACGTAGGTTGTATGAGAAACCGATACTAATTATATACACGGCATCAGATAAAGACTAGGGCAAACTTTGCTACTAGATTGCTGAAATAAAAGCAACTGAATGTAGGTCAATCCCCAATTGCACTTCCTTTGGAAGTAATATTCTGATAATGACAATTTTATGTCACTCTCAGATGTATGTCTCCATTCTTGTGCATTCTCTCTACTAAATTTATTTTCTGTGATTTTGTTTAGCTCAGTTACACAATATGTTAGGTTCTGTGATGTTATTAATCTTCATTACCCCTAAAATAAGGTAAATTTGGTAGGAAGTGATTCAGTTTTTATTTGGCCATTGCATCCTTGTTCCAATAGGCTAAGCGAAAATATTTTTTCCTAGAAAATATCCAACCAACTTTGAAGAACTTATTTTTATATATTTTCTTGTTTGTTTTGATTGCATTTTAAAAACACTACATACATTAATTAATATGGCGCAGTAGGCTCTACTAATTAATGATTTAATTTCAAATTAAGTAATTGAAATTTTCTAGCAAATAAACTTGAATTTAAATATTGTACTGTCTTGTTAATATTAAAAAAATAATGTAACTGTTTAAATGGTTTTCTTATTCAGGGTATCAATGCACTATCTCTGTATATGGGTAATTGGCACATACCCAAAAAGTATGCAAATTGTTTGCAAACGGTATTATAAATAACTTAAAACTCCACCCATTTTTTTAAAGAGATATGTTTCATATATCTACGTAAGTTACTGAAAACTTAACAATAAATAAAAATTGAATTAGAATAATAAAATTTTAACTCAGCTAAAGTCAAGACCAGAATTAAGCAAAGTGGAATGACCGGAAAAAGAGTAGATCTGTGTTGTCACATTTATTTCTAAAGTATTCTTATTTAAAACAGGAAACGTATTAATTACCTTTTTTATCCATTTTTTTACTTGTCTTTAACGTCCCTTATCCCTATTGTACTTTATTAAAGCAAACACAATGTTTAATTTGTCTTTTTACTTAATAATATCAAGGCATTTCCGAATATGTGGCAACTGCGAAAGTCGTAAAGTTGACGACAAGCTTATTTAACATACATATTCTTGCATTTACGCTTTCTTTTTGAGCTTCAACGATGTTGATTGGTCGAATCAGGAACCAACAAGCGACTGCGCTCGAGGTAGTAAGGAAACAGTCGCGTGATGTTGGGTTATTTCGCGCGCGTTTCTTAACGGTAAAAATTTGTCGTAAAATTGTCAGTGTATTTATTCTTTGTGTCAGTGTTTATACTTATTTGTGTTAGTTAAAAAGGGTATATACTAGAAGTATTCTATAGAATAGTATACGAGTATATATTAACTGAAATGTGCTTAGTGGTAAAACAGAATACGCACGCTCATGCATCGCCGCATTTTACCAGAACGGCGAGGTCATTCCACTTTGCTTAATTTTGGTCTTTACTTTAGGTATGGATATTTTGCGTGACAACCTTGTACACTTAAGATTGATTTAGTAGACAAAGGATAATTTCCTAGGTCATCTTTTTTTCAAATCTTTAATATATCAATTTTCAAGTAAAAAGGAAGTAAAAGTTATTTTCCTCATGTGGACGTTCTTATCTACACAACAGTTAATTTCATAATGCCCAAGTTATGTTATTAATGTTTGCAAAAAACATATATGTATGCAATAGACATATTCTATTGATTTTATGAAAATAGGTATATCTATCCAAAATACTTTTAGGTTTGTAAATAGCTAAAATATTAAACCAAAAATAAAGTAGTGTATAAAGTGATTCAATAATTATTAGAATAGCTTCAGTATAGTAGGAAGTATAATACAACGTAAATACCTAAGTTCAGTAGAAAATGCTAAAGAAATAAAGATTATAAAATAAGATTATAAAAATAGTAATAATAAAACACTGGAAACTGTTAAAAAAATAAATAAATAAGAGAATGAAATTATTTGTTCCTTGCATTGCGGCTAACATCATAATTAACAAACACGTCTGAAATCGTAATGCGAAACATAGTAAGTGGCGCCTTACATGCTGCTCTTTTGTCTGTTCAGATTTAGCTTGAAATAAACTGTTTTATATTTATGATAAAACAGAAATAACTCGGCTAATGTGTTATTATTTTAGACATGGTTCGAATTGTTTGGAGTTTGGTGGAAGAAATATGCATATTTGTGTTGTAGACAACGGTTAAATTAGAAAAGCCTCTATTTAGTAAGTAATTAGAACGGTAAAATCTTATACAAATACACCAATTGGTAAAGCATCACAGGCGCATTTTTGTTGCCATTTACGGTCTTTGTTCCTAAAAACACTCGAAACTAAGAATTTTATTTTTAAAAAAGGAACTTCCTTTGTGATTTGCATTATTCCTGAAAGTAGAACCTCAAAATAGTAATAAATAACGTCTTCTGTAGTTATTACTGCTAGGGATTATATTCATTTAAAGTTATTTTATTAATTTTTATTAAATTTTGGTGTACTGATTTTTATCATCTTTTAGCAAAAATAGGTAAAACCGTTGAGTGAAATATTTATTCAGTCAACGGTAAAACACATACCTACATCATAAATGAGGTAAATTAATGCTAAAAGTGAATTGTTGTCCCAACATCCCCAATAGTTTGACATAATAAAACGATACTTGAGCATTTATATCTTTCTTTATACAGGAATTAAGCCAAAAAGTTAACTAAGAGATATATTATTAATGCAATTATCAAAAATTATGGTTCAATAAAGTTTTTAATTTTCCTTGTTACCTATAACCTAGATACGCAAAGGAATAACCTTATTATTTTTAAGATTGCTAACAATGTCGAATATAACGGCTTTGCGTGCTATATGCACCCCCCAACATTGAATTACAAAGGCATATCTTCATATAATCTCAACTTATTGTCTTAAATACATTTTTCTGTTTAATAGTGTCATCTACATTTCTTAAATAATAAAATATTAAACAAGCATCTACATTACATTAAAAATTATTATTTTATACCTTTTTTGTTGTAATGTTGAATAATTTATCTCTTCGTTAACTTTTTGGTTTAAATCTTATTAACAGTTAAATAAGCCAATAAATAATATTAAAAATATACGATACTTAAACACTTACTTAAAAAATAAATCCATTACAATGTAAAAGATCAGAAAACAAATGTTTTACCTTCAGATTGATGAGAGTGATTCACAAGATAGTTTTCTTTCTATTAGTACTTTCATGTTTTATTTCACTGAAAAATTCACTTATCTTTTTAACAGGAATTTAAAGGGAACTTAAAGCTTAGTTATATGTAATTTAACCCCTGCATATTGAATTAATGGATTAATAATAATAATATAATATTGGATTATTAATATTTCTGTGGGTTTGCTTATATGCCCTTATTGAAACATTACTCCGTTCAGAGAGCACTGCCGCAGGTATAATGGTAATGTATCCATATTTATGCGATAATTAACCACAAATGACGATTGATTCGAAGTTTCCGTGGAGTATGAATATAATAGTGGAACACTGCATTTGAGCGATTTGAACTTAAACTGTGACATATCACGCAACTTTTCCTACGGATCCTTCCTTTGTTGTCAACAGTCAAGGACGACGAAAAATAGATAAACAGCTTGTTTCAAGCGATACCACTATTGTTATCTCAGAAATGGCAATTGTTATAAACTGGGTCGACTTAAAAAAGTTGCGTGTTTGGAAGCTCATTTGGGATTTTTGACAGTTGATATCAGAATTAAAGTTGTAATGTATGTAAAAATTAATACTATGATAAAATTAATTACTTTGCACAGATTAATTAATTACACAGATTTGCCAAAACTAAAAAGTTTTTAAATTAATTATTTTGTGTAAAATGCGCAAACCAACAAAGGAAAAATTTGACAGGAATGTAAACAGATTCAAAATGAACCCTAAAATACATAACCCATTTCTAATGTAACCGACCGAGTGTAGTAAAATGCCCTGTATAACACACAATGTAACACTTTTAAATAATACAACGTTGTATTTTCTTCTGGACATCAAGCCTGGATCGACTTAGAAATTCCTATCCAAATCTACAAAAATACACGGGATATTCTATTAAACAAAACAATCGAAATGATGCCTAAAGGATAGATCTAAATCTAGACTAAATCGAGACAACAAACATCTTACACATTTTATCCCCTTATACAGGGTGTTCCACGTAGACCTTCCATTAGACGTTTCTAGAATACTGCGCCTACTAGAATTCTGAAAATTTATATACAGGGGTTTCTCACAATTTTCTATCGATTAAAAATATTGCCGATGACGTCACACTTCCGGTTCTAACGGAAGTAGACATCAACCCGCTTATTTCAAATGGAATGTACTATTTTTTATGTCATTTTTGGATTCGACGTCAAACTTAAAGGTAAGTTTCATAAGAATACCCTATCCCTAAACTCAATCGTTTCTGAGATATTTCGACTTTTTAAAAAATTTTGGAAAAAACATACTTACGCTTAATCGGTTCTATCTCTTCTAGTTTTTAATCTACAGGGCTAAAATTTTAGACGAGAAATACTAAAAGGTTTACAAACATCTGTAGTATTCGAAAGTTGATCCGAGTTACACAGGGCGTTGAAAAAACATCGACTAATTGTGTTAAATTGAAAGTTCAATATCTCGCTTATTTTAAATACAATACCCCATGTTTTATAATGCTAATGGATGCAGCTTTTAATGCTCTTTCGATTGGTATTAGCATTCCCTATACCTAAATTCCACCGATTTCAAGATATTTGGACAATATTGCTGCAACGAAAATAATCCGACAGTTAGCTGCAGGTTGGCTGGGGAAAAACATTAAAAATGTGAAGAAATTTTTATCAAACGTCATTGTCACTGTTTAGATAGTCATGTAGAATTTTTAGCGTACAAATTAGCATTTTGCGTACGTTTTTTTAATTAGTTTCAATTTTGTATTTAATTTTTAATTAGGTATTGGTTCTGAATTAACGTTACTTTAATATTACTCATTAGAACATTCAAAATAAACTCGACAGAACTCAAATTGTACTTTTTGAAATAATTTGATACAACTAATACAATATGCATTTATTATAAATATCTACAATATTCAGCATTCACATAATGGTAACAATAACATTAAGAATAAAAAAATAATATTCTTTAATAGTCTTTTTTTAGTATTCAATTCTCTAATAGTCTTCTGACCATGTCCTTAGTTGGTCTGTGTTTATCCTGGACTCTGGAAACATACGACATGTTCTACTAACAATTCGATTACACTCCCCATAAACGACAATTAAATTTAAAAAGTATTCGTTTGTGTAACCGGAGTAGGCCATTATTATTAAAAATATTACAACTAAATCAGCAAACTCACTTTACACCAATGACTGCAACATTGCTAAATAAGTAAGTACGCCAAGTGACATTTAAATTTTTTGTTTCACAGCTAACTTGCCGCTTACTGTCGAATTAATTTCGTTGCAGCAATAATGTCCAAATATCTTCAAATCGGTGGAATTTAGGTATAGGGAATGGTAATACCAATCGAAAGACAATTAAAAGCTACATCCATTAGCATTATAAAACATAGGGTGTTGTATTTAAAATGAGCGGGTTATTGAACTTTCAATTTGACACAATTGGTCGGTGTTTTTTCAACGCCCTGTGTAACTTGGATCAACTTTCGAATACTACAGATGTTTGGATACCTTTTAGTATTTCTCGTCTAAAATTTTAGCCCTCTAGATTAAAAACTAGAAGAGATAGAACCGATTAAGCGTAAGTATGTTTTTTCCAAAATTTTTTAAAAAGTCGAAATATCTCAGAAACGATTGAGTTTAGGGATATGGTATTCTTATGAAACTTACCTTTAAATTTAACGTCAAATCCAAAAATGAAATAAAAAATATTACATTCCATTTGAAATAAGCGAGTTGATGTCTACTTCCGTTAGAACCGGAAGTGTGACGTCATTGGCAATATTTTTAATCGATACAAAATTGCGAGAAACCGCCGTATATAAATTTTCAGAATTGCACTACGCATAGTATTCTAGAAATGTCTAATGGAAGGTCTACGTGGAACACCCTGTATATTTTGTATTGGAATAACAGATTAGGTATAGGTATCTTTATGAAAATGAATTGCTTTATTGTTATTTATACTTTATTGTCATTGTTTATTATTTTCAATAAATGTTATTGAGATGTAACATTTAATGGTCTGGGATTGGTAATATTAATCAAGCTTCTGGCGTATCCAGTTCAAGTGTTGATCGAACTTTGAAAAAATACAAGTTTCATCCATTTAAGATGATGCTGGTTCGAGAGTTACATGGAGATGATTTTGATCGTCGTACCCAATTTTGCGAATATTTCAGTGATCAACTTCTACTTAATCCAAATTTTCTCAACAATGTGTTTTTCAGACCATTGTTCATTTATGTTGAATGGCGAAGTGAATAGACACGATTGTCGCTATTGGAGTGATACTAATCCTCATTTAATCAGAGAATTTCATACTCAGACTTCTCGGAAATTTAATGTTTGGCCCGGAATTTTGGACAACCATCTTGTTGGACCGTTTTTTATTCAAGGAAATCTCGATGGGAACACCTATTTACATTTATTGGAGGACACGAGTGACCATATGACAACAGAAATTTTAGAGAGTGACTACTATTTAGTAAAAAATGAAGTAACTTTCCACTATGCTGTTGATGTGCGACAATTTTTGGATGATCATTTCCCAGGGTAATGCTTTGGTAGAAGAGGTCTCGTGCAATAGCCACCAAGATCACCTGATCTATCCTCTTTGGACTTTTCCTGTAAGGACATTTGAAATCGTGAGTGTCCTGAAAGGCTAGAGGTGTAGCGTCAGAGAATTGTGGAAGAATGCCGATTAATAACACCGGATGTCTTTAGTAATGTTCAATTAGAATTTGAAAACAGATTGTATTATTGTTTGCAAGTTAACGGGGGTCATTTTGAGCCAAACGTTAAATAAAACTTGTTTTTGTTTTGCTTATACTTTTTTAATTTGAGATTTGAATTTGTTTTTTTTTTTTTGTAAACTGATCGACCACGAAAGTAATGTGGTTGTGTAGTAGATAAAAAGCTTATTATTGATAGGCATTTCTATAGAAATTAGTTTGCGAAGGGTTGCTAGGGGTTGGCGGGATGACCATATCAAGTGGGCTTGACTGTCAAAAATGCTCCACTTAAGAACAGAAATCGACGGGTCTCGACGAATCACATTTTTTTTCGGTTTTATAATTATAGGGGAGGAGTCAAGTTTTCGTTGAAAGACCCTGTATACAAATAAATGTATCTATCTAACTTGCATATTCTCGTAAGTACTAACGTAAGTATTACGTAACTTCCATTGATGGAAGAACATAATCACGCTATATTATGAAGTCATCCAATGTCATCTATTATTAAGCTCAGATTTATAAAATTAACTATGTATTATAAAATATTTATTGTTTCAGAAATAAATGAAAAGTAAATCATTTTTCCCATCGGACATTTCTAATATATTTTAAATATTAACCATATAATCGATAAAACTTTTCTGACTCAGTGCATCTTCAGAATGATTTAAATAAACTTGATTTATGGTGTGCTGCTAATAAATTACCACTAAATATTGACAAATGTTTCATTATTACTTTCACAAGGAAATTTAATAAAGTTTTACACAATTATACGATAGGGCATCATCCACTGAATCGAGTATCCCATATCAAGGATTTGGGCGTTACGTTGGATGAGAAACTAACTTTCTCTCCACATATAATGAATATCGTTGCATCAGCAAATAAAACATTAGGTTTTGTTTTTAGAAACTGTTCATCTTTCACGAATTCAGCAGCTCTCATGCAACTGTTTGTATCTTTGATTCGATGCCAACTAGAATATGCAAGTTTGATCTGGGATCCACTCTATTTGAAGTACATTAATGCGGTAGAATATATTCAACGCAAATTTTTAAAGTTCATGTATTTCAAGACTGAAAGAGTATACCCGACACAAGGTTACGATCATCAGATTTTGTTGAACATGTTCAATATGCAATCGCTAAAAAACAGAAGAACAATTGTTAATCTCAAATTCTTGTATGGTTTATACCATTATAATATAAACTGTGCTGAACTTTTAAGCAAACTAAATATAAATATTCCAATACACTCCTGTAGGGTTCATAGGTATTTTTACTTGCAAGCCGCTAATAGTAATATTGGTCTCATGTCTCCACTAAACAGAATATGCCAGCAATATAATGAGTTTGATTACCTGACTGACATAAATTTTAATTCTTTGAATAGTTTTCTAAAACCTATTTTAGATCGGTTATAGTGTTTATTTATTTCTGTCATTTGTACCATTTGTTTACTTATAATATCAGTGTGTTTATTTAAGTACCTATGCGTACTCGACATTATTGTACAATTTACAGTTTTTTTTGCTTTTTTTACTACCACTTATTTCTGTATCACTATTATTTGTAATGTGCTTTATTATTATTCTTTTTTATCTATTATTGATTGTTATGTATTTTTTCTATCATTTATATAAGTATTTGTAATGCTCTGTAATCTTGTAATCTTTGTTGTCAATTTGCCCTGTAATTGGGATTTTCCTGTTGGGCTTTAAATTAAAATAAATAAATAAATAAATAAAAACAAATATTTTTGCAACCACAGCGAATAAAATAAATTTCCCTTTCCAACATTGGCTAGTTGAAGTTGAAGAGAGCAAATTGTATGTAGTAAATAATACCTATTTCAAGTTGGTCATTAAATATCAGGTCCGAACTGTTCACATCAACATAAACCCATAAAATCTATTGAAAACTATAAAGTTAGTGTAAATTTCAGCTAAAGTAAACTCCTTTAATTTCCGCCAGAGTGTAACGTACTAAAACAGACGAATACGGACGTCAATTATTCATTATTCACATTTTCTGGTAGAATTATTTTTTGAAATGTACGTCGCTTTATATAACAACACGAAAAAACTTTACTAATACAAGATACCGCATTTTCAAGAGTTTCCCCAACTTTCACGCACTCCAACCGCAGAAACCGAAAGCGATATGAATAAACAAGTAGCAATTCCGTTAATTTACTGACGTCGCCCTCCAAAAAACGTCGCGACTCATTAACTTTTTCCGTCTTTAGGGGTCCGGCTCGGGATTCTCCCATTATGGTCTAAAGTTGGGAATCGATACAGCTAAAACTGGGAACAGACTATTAAATATTCATTTAGTGCAATATTTAGGGCACTGCGGAAAACTATATAAGAATACAATATGAGTGTGTCAAAGTTATTTTACTGCTTCCTATGTACAAGCCCCAAACTTCATCGAGATTAAATTAAAGGAAATAAGTAGTATAGGCGAAAATGATTTATATTATATAGTAGGTCAGAACTGGTTGCATATGAGTCAGTAGGATTTTATTGTTTTACTCTGACCCCATATTGAAATTCTGATTGTGAAGATGGATCTTGAGTTCATTATGAAATAGCAAAACTTCACCATCTTCTGACTCGTCATATAATGATAACTTAGCAATAAAATTAGATGCAAGTAGGTACTAGCTGACTGCACACTGCATTGCGCATTCAGGGTGAAAGTCAGGGCTATGCTCGTATGAGACTAAAGGCGGATTTACATTGGTATAGTAAATGAGTTAGTTACTTGTACTAGTAACTAGCAAGGCAGCTACTAACCTAGTGTAAATCACATAGGAAAGTACTTGTACTAGTACTGGTACAAGTAATCAGGACAGGAAAGTGAATAGCCACCCAGGCTATTTACTTACCACTTGCGAAGCCACTGTCCTTTCCCCACCACCGCACCAGGCTACAGTTTACCGGCTGTCGTGTCTACTACACCAATGTAAACACTTGCTCCCTAGCTAGTACCTATACGCACAGGTGTTCGTGTGTTGATTGACAATAAACAGTGCGTTAAGAAGAAGTGCTGATGCTCCTTTTGATTCCTTTCTACTTATCCAATCTTTGACCCATCTTCTCTTTGGACGACAATGTTCCTTTTCAATCTTTCTAATAAGTTCTTTAATAACAATTTGGTTAACTCTCACAAATATTTTTCATAACTTTTCCTTGCGCAACATTCTAGAATGACGAGAAACATGACAACGAAAAGGATTCATCCTGGTTCTGGCGATGTGACCGCACTACTGGTACTAGTGCGCATAAAATGTGCTTTCAAGTGTAAACATCCACTGTCCCTCATATGTGACAGTAGACTAATCAGGCTAGCTACAAGTACAAATAACTAGGCTTAGTAACTAAACCAATATAAATACGCCTTAACGCTCTTGGATAAACCATTTTGTGAGCTGAGAGCAACTTCAGTGAGTAAGAACAAAGATCCTCCATGAATAGGCAATCTGTGTGATGCACAAATGGCCTAGCTGTGGCCCCAGTATTTTGTGACTCGCTTAGAGAAACCGACCCACATGAAGAAGAAGTATTATAAACGGACCTGTATAGTCATATTTAATATATTTCGATATTTTTTGATTCTTAATAAATTTAATACTTAATTTTGAGGATTTATAGTGAAAGTAATCAAAACCACCTTATACGTAAATTTTAAGAAATTGAGTTTGGTATAACTTTCAGTAGGTATGGTAAAAGTTGTTGCCATTTCAGTATCCACACGATCCATGAGAGGAATTAAAAATTATAAAACAATTCAAACCAGCCGTCCTGCAAGCACATACAGCATGATCATTTCATGTATGATATACATATATTTATTATTAGAGCTTTTGGATGTATTATTAGAGATTTCGGAGGCATGGTCTTTCAGCGTTATAATGAAACTGACACCAGGATAGTTAAAGACCTCTCGTATTAATACCAGCTCTTAAAGAGCTGATATTTATGATCACTGTATATACGTACCGATGATTATTCATAGATATAACTGTAAGTGCTAGTATTTGTCTTAATGCGTTAATTTAAGAGGCAATACTGAAGTGGAGACAAAATATTGTTTTCTTTATTAAACTGTTGAATTTGCTGTTGTTTCTTTATTAATTTATATCCTTACTCATAGAAACACATAACTTGAGAACGGATGGACCGATTTCAATTTTTTTCCAAAAACTGGTATGCCAAGAATTGAGTGTCCTTTTAAATGATTTGGAACACGTCCCACCTTATCATTTAACATTTTATTTGACAGCGCCTGTGGCGCCACTTTTTATTTTATTATTAAAATGTTTTCATCCTCCTGAACTTGTAAAGTTACTTAGCTTCTCATTTTTCTAAATAAAATTAGTGATTTTCAGTTTTATGGCATCAAAGAATATGTACTTACTTTCTTTATACTGCAGAACATTGGCATGTTTTTCATGTATCACAACACATCTGTAGCAAGCTCGTCTGCTGAAACAAAATATAAATAATAACTTTAACTGGTACCAAATAACTGACAAACAATACGTAGATGTAAAAATATTTGAAAAACATTTAAGGCTCAAGTTTTCATTTGACGACAACAATAATCATTGATATGTCAACAAAGTAAACATTTTCGTATTCAAAATAACCATGGAAACTAGTTTCCAGAGGTCACCTGACACTAACATGTTTAATTTTTTAGTCAAAGTGCTATTACCTCATTTTCAACAAGCCCCTGCAAAATTGTTTCAGAAACTATTTTTAAGTCCTTCATCTGCCTGCTTATTAGCAGATTGTTATCTTACAAAACAGTATTTACTCATTTTAACCAGTTTTAATAAAAACAGAACAGCCCAAAGCCACAATACCAATTCTACACTTTGTTCTGATCACTTTCCGAGACAGAAGAAATCACATATATTACACAACATAAAGTCAAGACCAGAATTAAGCAAAGTGGAATGACCGGAAAAAGAGTAGATCTGTGTTGTCACATTTATTTCTAAAGTATTCTTATTTAAAACAGGAAACGTATTAATTACCTTATTTACCCATTTTTTACTTGCCTTTAACGTCCCTTATCCCTATTGTACTTTATTAAAGCAAACACAATGTTTAATTTGTCTTTTACTTAATAATATCAAGGCATTTCCGAATATGTGGCAACTGCGAAAGTCGTAAAGTTGACGACAAGCTGTTCATCCTTATTTAACATACATATTCTTGCATTTACGTTTTCTTTTCTTTGAGCTTCAACGACATTGATTGGTCGAATCAGGAACCAACAAGCGATTGCGCTCGAGGTAGTAGGGAAACAGTGGCGTGATGTTGGGTTATTTCGCGCGCGTTTCTTAACGGTAAAAATTTGTGGTAAAATTATCAGTGTATTTATTCTTTGTGTCAGTGTTTATACTTATTTGGGTTAGTTAAAAAAGTGGAAGTGCAGATACTAGAAGTATTCTATAGAATAGTATACGAGTATATATTAACGGAAATGTGCCCAATGGTAAAACAGAATACGCACGCCCATGCATCACTGCATTTTACCGGATCGGCGAGGTCATTCCACTTTGCTTAATTCTGGTCTTTACTGTAGTAGTTTTTGATCTAACAGACATTATAGCTGGATAATAACAAAGTTGGTAATGATATGCTGACATCCTAAGCACTCCTAACAACTTTTAGCCATCCCAATGGTCATAAATTAAATATGTCCTACTTATAATATGAATATAACGAATGCATGGCTTGGGGAATACATAAGGCATATCTTTTATAACTCTACTTCTACTTTGTCTCCAACTTACTCATCAACAACTAAAAACTTATCTCCCTCGGAGCCGAGGCATCTCCCCTTGTTGCTGAGTCTTGGTCCTTCGATGACGATCGGCTGGCGAACTCCCGATTGGAACCATGTACCCTCCCAGCGCGCTGGGAAATAACAAGTCCCTGAAAACAGATAGGAGGCAGATAATACAGATGCATGGCCAACGCTGGAGGGACAGTCAAATTCTGGCCGCAGATCATATAATTTATGTCGCTAGTTTTCTTTTTGCTCTGATAAATTTTAGTTGTAGTTTCAGTTGCCGGCAGGCAAGAATTAACTATCTGGAAACAATTCCCGTGGGACTTTAGAATGAGCAGTGTTGGATAAACACTTTCGGGTAGTTTCAGATTTGTTTCACATACAAAGTGTTTATACGACTATTCTTCTTTGCAGCAGTGGCAACTCATGTGTAGAAATTAGATGAAATACTAAATTGAGGGTATAAATTGAATGATTGAAGCAATAAATTACTAAGCAGTGACTGGCTTACAAAGACCGCTAGTCTAGTAAATTTCTACGTTATCGTTTCGAATTGTGCCATAAAACATCAACCAATTAGATCATTAAAATATCCTTCAAATATGATTTATTAAAATCTCCTTTTTGTCTATTATGCCTCAAGATAGAGGTAATATTTCAAAATAAATTAAATCATGAACTAGTCAACCAAATTTAACAAATTTGGAACATCCACTAGGGTGGATCATGTACTACCGAATCGGTTTCTGGATCATATATTTTTATCATCACCAAAGCATCACCATCATTTTCTAAAAACCTGCCCTCTACTGACTCTCATATTAATATATATTAAGTTTATTCTCATTTTTTATCAAACAAACTTTTTTAAATTAAGATTGAACACATAAATTTTGTTTTGATAACTTTGAATACAATTTTATTTAGTATAATGTATCAATTTTATTACAAATTGGCACAAAATATATGCAACATATTTCTAATTTCTAAATAATGTAATGAGACGTAGGTATCTCAAGAACTAACAACATTCTACTTGTATTCAGTTTACGGTTCATGTTCTTTCATTATTTTAAGGATATGATTTTTGATGATTTTTTTATATTCTACATTTCGTGAGGACAAAAACTAAGCATATCAATATCGACTAACGACTTGTATCAAAATGCAAATTGTGACCAACTTCTGGATAACCAAATCAGATTAGGCTTCTGAAAGTTATCTTCTTCCGCAAGTACAAGTCTAGATGGCATAAAACACTTTTATATACTTATCAACGAGATTTGGAATGATAAGCCCCTTCTGACGATGCAACTGAGCAGATCGGGTTATTTTTTGACCACCAAAATGATGTTTACAAAGAATATATGCTTTAATTTCTAAAATAAAGTAAATGCTGCAAAATTTACGAAAAGCTTCAAAATAGTCATAGTACTGTGATACTATGACTATTTTCCTTCTTTTATCTCATGGTCTTGTCCATGTTTTATAGACTTTTGGACATGCGGTAGTTATATAATTTTTTCCTAACATTTTTGTAGTTATTTCGTGTACAAGGTGGCATGAAGAATAAACATTTTTCTGTGATAAGTTGACTGTATAAAATATGTCTTTGAACTGGTCTTGAAACGGTTCAGGATCTTTCATCAATATTAGTTCATAGACTAGGTTGTTCATAATAAACCCGTCGAAAACAAGAACTAAAAAACTTTTAGAGTTCAACAGGTTACACCTGCAATCTTTAATTGGCAGTTATAAACATTCAACATAGCCGAAGATTCGAGTGCTGCTTGTGCTTAAATGAAACCACAAACAACACACAAGTGCTGAAGATGATGAAATGGCAGAATACATTTTATGTACCTTCCCCGTTGTACAAAGGATCAGATATTTGGCAAAGGACAACTTCTGCCAGAGGATATGAATAAGTTCTCACCCAATAAGCTGATCTGCTTCATTAAGAGGCTGGACCTAGAAATATAATTATGGGTGAGGTTCAAGATTATGAGTGGAGGTATCTGGTTTTCGGCCCACTCACTTTGATCTATCTTGAACATGGAGCTATCGGATTTTGTCAACACATAATTCTTTTTTTATTCCCTAGTTTTACAAATAAAAACATATTCGTAAATCATTCCTTCTCAAACAGCCCAACTTATCAGGGTCAAAACTAAAGCTCTGTATAATCTGAACTGTTATCTTGCAGGTATCCAATGATGCTCCTAGAAGAATATGCTACACATTGTTGACGTGTGTAGTTGTTACAGACGTATTCAATTACTAGTTGATTTTAGTGAATTGAATTGAATTGAATTGAATAGCTACTTGTTGATTTTAGAAGTGACATCATCACAGAGGATAAATGGAACCACTAGACCCAAGTAACATTTAGACAGAGATTCCTCTTTCTTATATCAGCAGCAAGGTATTATATTTTCCTTATTAGTCTTTTAAAAATGCATTATTCTCGTTGGTAAATCACATTTTTGTCATTTAGCTGACATGTAGAAGAATTTGCATTTTCTAAATGAATCTGCAACTTCCGATTTTGATTCGCTTTAGCAGATTTTGAGTCAGTCTAGATCAGTTAAAAGGTGTATGTGTTACTAGAGGTATTAAAAGTTAATGTACATCGACTGACTGAACTTCTGCTAAATTATTCTGTTTTAGAGAGTTTTCAACCTCTTGTGAAATAATAGAAATGCCTCTCCTTCTTTCCCCATCTTTCTCCTTCACGTCCAGACTTGTTTTGCAGTGATAATTAACTTATAAACCTACTTGATCTGTGAATTGAAATTGTTTTGCTTTGGTCGGATTTTTTACCGATCAATCAAACACATTGAAGCAAAAACCTTAGCTTACAGTTTAGCAAGTAAAAAGATAACGTGTTGCCTTTATCCTTGATCTAGAATTTGTATTGTTAGCTAAGAATACAAAATTAAAAAATCATCGAAATTCATGAATATACAGTAAAAATTACTTCAGATAATGTGCTTTTTATTCCTCTTTTTTTTTTTTTTGGGAAAGAGACTGAACCATTTCAAGAAAAACTGAGAAAGGAGTTTCATAAAATCAACAATAGCAACGACCTCAAGGGCAGTATTTCATAAAAATGTTAATGCTTTGTGTCGCCCTGTATAATAGATGAATAAAAAGAACCTAGTCAAGCTAGAAATAATGTTAACTACTACATATGTATCAAAATATCAACAAGTTCGCTCAAAACATAATCAAGTTGTTAACTTTCGAAAAGAGCGTAAATGCGGACCGCGAAATAATACTATGCCACCCCCTCTCCCACACAAGTCTCAGACTTTCGGGATAATCCTTGTGATTTGAATGAGGGGTAGAGATATTATTATTATTATATGAACAAAACAGTGTGTGCGGGTGCACCTAAAACTGACCTTATTTTTTTTATTCTGTACATTATTTGCCCGTAAAATTTTATTCCGATTTAAAAAATAATTTTATTATTAAGAAACTGTAATAACTGAAAGTGCAAATATTTCGAAAACTATTGAAGATAACCTCCAACTGGTATGTTCTATTAAGAAAAATGTACTTACATTTTTTTAGTATTTAATTAAAATGTTTATATGAGAATTAAATTTTACAGGAAAAATCACTTGGGTTTGGGTTTTAAACAAAAGAACTATATTGAAAATTAAGACAGTATGGGAGGTCAATTTTCGGTGAACCATACTGAACAGTGTTATTATTAATGGGCATCTTTCAGTATTCCAATTTTCTGCCAATGTATGCTACTTTTTCTGATCCGCCCTGTATGATTGCTTTATAATAAGAAATACAGGGTGTCCCAGCGTGAGCGTACAAAAATTTACCAGGGGGTAGAGCAGACCAAAATAAGAATAAAACTCTTATAAAAAAAATTTCTCTGATGCACGCCTAACGAGTTACAGTGTTATTTTGGAGAAAAAAAAACAATTTTCCGCAATAACTTAAAAACTGTTTCGGCGATTTAGGTAATTTTTGGGTTACGTGTACATCTATTAGAGATCATTAAAACTACATGGTGTTTGTTTAACTCTGACACCTGTGATGGCCTAAGACTACTCTTTCTTATGATTCTGTCTTCATAATTCGTGCATATCCTACTTTTTCGTGGATTAACTAAGTTTTCCTTAATCGGCTATCAATTCTGAACAAAAAAGGTGCTCTTGTTACATAGCTATAAAATCAACCATTTTCGAGTAAATTGAGTGTAAAGTACCGACTACATTCTTTATGCAGAAAAATTCATGCAAAGAAAGTCATAAGGAAGAGTAGGCCTAGGCCACCACAGGTGTCAGAGTTAATCAAACACCATATAGATGTTTAGATGGACACGTCTCCCAAAAATTACCTAGCGATTTTTAAGTTATTGCGGTTTTTTTTTCAAAATAACACACTGTAACTCGTTAGGCGTGCATCAGATAAATTTTTTTATAAGTTTTATTCTTATTTTGGTCTGGTCCACCCCCTGGTACATTTTTGTACGCTCACACTGGACACACTGTATAGGCTTTACGGAACTCAAACAATAAACTCTACTGTCTTGTCCAGTTTATTATAAGTTTGGAAACATTGATTCGTCGTTACCCAGAATTCGGTCACGGCGCAAAGGCCTGAAATCGCTTATCTAAACGGAATCCCCTCATTCGTATATTATTTATAGAACTTTACCTTGTTGTTTGAAAGTCGAGGTGAAGTGTAGTGTAAACAAAATAAAAGTGAAGTGAATAAAAAAGGAAGTCCATGGAACGTCCATAGCGAAGCGCTTATCGGCTTTAGTCACATTGTAGCTCCTGTAGCCCTGAAACAAAAAGCACTGTGTTACCACCGTACGGTATTGTTCCCGATTTTCGCGTTGTCAATGCACAATGGGAAGGGGCTAATTACATTCTTTCATCCTTATTCTTCTTGAAAAACAGGATGACTAACGAGCATAAGTAATCAGTTTAAATTAAATGTGGATCAATTAAGGCTGACGTTTACTACGGAAATTACAAGGCTTTTTTATCATTTCTAGAGTGTGTATTAAGTTTGTGTTAAAAGATAGACATCTGTCGTATTCAGCGTATAAAAACGAGGTAAATTTGCTTTTCATCCTCGAAAAAACCATTTACACTACGTCGCTGAAGACAAACTTTTTATATAAATTATAATTAATGTAAATATTATGTATTTGATAAAATACTTGAATTTAACGTGGTCAATTGTGAAATTGAACCTGGTTCTAGTTTAAAATCAAGTAGTAACGTGCTTGAATGATCTACTAATATCAAATATATACTCAGAGTAAAAGTTATCAAAGGTTTTTAATCAAATTCAAACTGTTGTTTGATATATGGACCCATATGGATTGCTAGTAAACAATTTTAATAAAAATGTAGATTTTATTATCAGTACAAACAAGTAAAGATTTTATAGGAGCATTCTAGGACATGTATTTCCTTATTTTCTTCCTTTATGCATAACAGAAAGTAACAAAATCCTATTTTATTTTCCATTTGGTTAGTTGTGTTAAAAGATAGACATCTGCCGTATTCAAGATTAAAAAAACGAAGTAAATTTGCTTTTTATCGTCAAAAAACAATTTAAACTAAGTCGTTACTGACTAACAAACTTGTAGTTTATAAAGTACTTGAATTGAACTTGAACATAGATCCTATATACAGGGTGTTTCACGATGACCACACATTAGAATATCAGAGACTATATTCAGTTTTAGGAAGTGAAAATTTGCACACTGGGGTTTTTGAGTATGCTCTCCTCAAATAAAATAATGACGTCCTAGTGATACTTCCGGTTATACCGGAAGTAGCCGTTAACTTTCTTATTTTAAATTTTAAACACTCCGTACATTATTGCATCATTGGATTCTGTGTTATTTTAAGAAGATTTTCATAAAACTTACGATCCTATATGACTTTTCAACCGTTTCTGAAAAAATATATCTTTTTAAAGATATTTGTAAAATTCCTGCCTAACTTAAAATTAAATATTTACCTTAAAAATTAATATTTAACAAAGATGTTTATACCGGAAGTTGTTGAATATCTAAGCTTTCTATAGTTGTACCTTCACAGTTGTTTAAATGTATACAGGATCCTGAATATTTAATTGACAAGTTTCATTAACTTTCATAAACTAAAAATTAATATAAAAACTAAATAATAATTGTTATTATACTTATTATAAGAAACGTGGAAAAAGAAGTGACTTTAATAAAGGGAAAAAAGGACGCACTCAGACTTTGAGAATTGCTCCTTATTCTCAACAAGCTGTAATTTTTTAAATACACCATAGTGTAGAACGTATTGTTTAATTTAAATAAGTAATCCTATAGACCCAAATTTTACAAACAAACCCATTTTTAAAATTACCGATTTCTGTAATCACAAAGCATATATTTTTCTTTCATTATTTCTTGTACTTCTTGAAACTTGGTTAACTATGAAGGAATCTGTATTTCTTCCATTAAATATACGTAGCAGAATACTTAAGGGCACTTGGAGAAGTTCGATATGCTCTAATGAAGTTTCATCTAATTCGAATTCTGACCTTATACGCTCCGAAACAATTCTGTTTCTGTTTCTGATTTGAACAATACGTATAGTAAAGATTTCAAATAGTCCGCTCAGTCTAGGACTATAGAAAAAATAAGCTATTTTTACAATTTGCTTCCTTATAACTGTAAATGGATATCAAATATGTTTTCGGGTAATAAACATCTACATGAATTAATAAAATTATCGCAAATGAACACATACGATTTAAGATGAGTATCTTTATATTTTAGTTTCTAATTTTAGTATCTCGACTCTATAAAATTAATACAAAAAATACAATAACTGATGTAAATCACAAATGTCTTATCGTAAATATGTAATATTCTCAAACTAGACGATACATAAGAGATAAAAACTTGGAAACATAAGAAAGGCACAATTTGGAGAAAAGTATTCAGGGCGTTCTATTTGAAATAAGGAAATTATAACCGTCTAGTCTAGTCAAGTGTCAATTATTAATGAAACTTTGGATTTGGATATAAAATATTCTAAAATACCATTTAATGGTATTTTAGGAAATATAGAAATATACAGGTATTCTATAGAAAATACCGTAAATAAGTAAAATGCGACTAGTCTGTAACAAAGCATCATGTAATTTGTTTTTGTACTATCGTGCTTTTTGAAAGACGCTAACATTACAGTTCCTCTCTTCGCAGACGTGAAGTATTCTAATACTTTCTAATATCTCTCTAATCTAATATTCTAATATATTTAACAATAGAAATATATACTAAGTAAATAGAACATAAATTAGGGAAAAAGGTATATTTATTGCACGAAACAGTATTTTATATATTTAAACTAAAAATTTGTTCATTTTAACGTTTTCCAATTGCCGACAAACAAAATAAGGAAAATAGCCGTTACATCACTTTTCCAGTGACTCTTTCTCTGACATTGTGCTTGTTGAATTGATGGATTCGAACACTTTCCGCCATTTCGGCTAGTGGAGACTGTTGAATGGGTTGAATAATTGCACTCCTTTCTTGTTTGAAATAAAAAATCTTCTTTTTCATTTATCATCCTACCCTTTGTATAGTGCCGAATTGAAATAAAAAATACATACTGACAAATATAGGTGTTTGAGGTCTCTATACAACGAGAAACAAATCGGGTTCTCCTATTGCAAAAAGAAAATTAGATTAACACTTGCCAATTTAATATTCCTTTATATGATTAGGTTTTTAGTAGGATATGCTACGAGTGGCATGTTAACACTCATTTCGGATTTGAAAATCCACGAAACCAGATTTGAAGATTGATATCAAAAATGTATAAAATAGAATGGAATAGAATAGAATACTACAAACACTCTTATATGTTCAAAACCCAAACTGTTCTTAATTTACTATATACGTTACAGTATAACACTCGTACATTTCTACAAGTTCCTACAGTTGGCAGTTTCAAAGAATCTCTTGAGTATAGACTATTTTCGTCGCCACAAACGATTTCTTTAACTAGACATTTACTTTTTCTTAAAAGCCAGTGTGTCACTAATGTTTGTAAATACACTATATATTTAGGTGGTGTTTAAATCTAAAAATACTTTTCTAATGCGTCTTTCCGTAATTTAAAAGCTTGTCACATTTTATATTTGATTTAAATATGGGGTTATCAAACAACACTCCTGAAGTGAAATATAAAATTAGGTATCTATTAAATTTTTCACTCATTTTCAGTCAGCGTCAGTGATCCATTTAAGACTTCTATGGATATTTTAGAAAAGTTGTTTTTCATAACACATAACATAACACATAACACAAATCACAGACTTAGATGGAATCGGTAATAAGCTAATCATACAAGTATATACCAGTCCAGTAAGGACGGGACTGCTGACAGCACCTTAAGGAAAGGACACCTCACGAAATATAATAATTGTAGAGAAATCAGTCCTCTAAACACACGGTGCAAAATACTAATATCAATAATTTGGCAAAGACTAACAACATATAGCCAAATACAGCTACAAGAGCATCATTTGATTAACTAACATAGTCTGCAGAAATTTTAAACAAGCCTTAGACTAAATATATTGTAGGTTAGTTGAAAAAATAAGAGATGAAAATACTAGCGAATCTGAATAGACTAACAAACATTACCTTTTAGAGGTCATAAGAAACAATTGAAACAGATGATGGAACTATAGAAAGTATTAACGAGGAAATAACAGTGAGACAAGGACGTACAGCCAGCCACACTTCTGCACCACTGGAGGGAATGATCGAACCCACTGGTGTTAAGAAGATGAGTCATACGAAGTTGAGAAGTTTCACACAACCCATGCTAACATAGTGAGTAACAGAAAAAGATTAAAATAATTGGAAACTACAAATACCAGTAAAAGAAGACAAACGGAACTAATGGTAAATCAAGATAAAGACTAGTAACCTCTAGAAGAAATAAAGGAACATCAACTAAATAATGGAATAGTGAATGGAAGAAACCAAAACAAAAATTAAAAAGCAAATTACAGAATATCTAAAGGCATAAAACCGAGCTTAGTGGAGATATAACACACACACATATAAGAGGATTGTCAAAATAGAAATGTGAGAAATGAAACAAATACGAGAATATATCTATAAGCCAGTGCGATACCAAAAATGTGCCCCATCAAGAGAAACAAGAAGCGATTGAATGTACTTCAAAGAAATATATAAGAATACGTACAAAAAAAATCTATGAAAGAAAGTTTAGACGACTAATGACTTGCAGAATATAGGATGTAAGAGATAAAGAGGACATTGTTTATATAAGCACAAATCCTATGATGGTTTAGTTGTTTAGATATGCAGAAGAGAAACAGAACAAAGTAAACTTCGGTGGTGTAATTTTTCTGTAATGTGAGAAGCAATGATAAAAAGTAAAAGCCTAGAAACCAGCGCAACACACATAAAAGGGAAACCCCAAAAGAGAATGGGAACACCAAGTATACAGTGATATGGGGAAAATAAGATTTTTGCAGGATGAAATTAAAAATACAATATGCATGATATAAAGTAACGCATTTATCCAAACAGAACGACATCTAAAATACAAAAACCTAGTATAAAATGCTTTACAAAAAATGGTCATTATGATATAGTTTCACCTACTACTACGAAAACATAACTTACACTTAAATCACGCTTGTGACTGCTATTTCTGTTCCGGCAATCATATTCCGTCTTCATTGCAGTATCACGTAACTGATAATAAGTTCGAATTGGTAGTTTTTTAATACAAAGGAACATACTCAGTGAATTATTTGCTCGTGTTAACAGAAGATCACATTTAAAAATAATAACACAAACACAAGACTTGTCCCTACTACCTCAAAAGGGTTAAAGTTACTGACACATCTATTATTGCTCTAAACACTATTAGACTGAGCATCTAAGAAATGTAAAATATTTCGGCAATCACATCAGATCAATATGGATGCCGAAACAGGAGAACCATTCACTCTATTAAATTATTGCAAGTATTTAGGTCAATATCTATATTTATTGGAACATGACTTGACAAAGTTGTGATCTTCGATCATGTCGATTTTAGGAAAAAAAGTGTTTCCATTTAGGCATTAGACCTTTGTCTTGGAAAACGTGTCTGTCACTGCCAACACAACACCCTTTGATATATTGGGGTTCCTCAATATACGTAGACTAGGACATCTTAATAAAATTCGCCATTTCATAAGTAGGTATATTGCTGTTTGAAATAAATCACCTTTTTTATTTCTAAATGTTTGACAAAGAGCTTTCTTTACTCTGTGATTGGCACAATTTTTATTATTCCTTTACAAAATGCATTATTTTGTATTTAGAACCGGACATGTAATAACATCTATATTATAGATGTTATTACATGCAAGATTTAAAATATCTAAATGATCTAAATGATGATGATCTAAATGATGATTTAAATGATTAATACTAATATATCATAAAACAAGTATTGCTGTAAGTTATAAGTAAGCTGAAGTAATAATGAGTTGTACCTGTTTATCATTATTTAACAATTCGTCTACTACCAAATACAACAAAACGAAAGTATGTTTCAGGTTTACCATTACTTTAATAATAATGGTAATATAATATAATTTGATTCAATTTTTCTGAGTATTAACTATGAACTTTGTATAATGTACCCTTTTTATCTCTATATCATAGTTACTATTATAATGACAAATCGATAGAATTACTTTTCCATTGGCAATAATTCTACTATAAAAGAAGTAAATTTCATCGGGTAATAGTATTTTAACGATTAACATACTATTTCACATTATAGAGCATTAAAAGTTCTTAAACTTCCCATCAGAATTTAATTTTGAAAATTTTATTCAAGGAGAAAATGCAATTTGTAAAATACTTCTGGTTATACCCAATATTCTTGGGTATTTCATATTTTACTTCTAGCAGACTGAGTTTTAAAATAGATACCTATAAAAAAATAAAGTCAAACATGTTATATTTCGAACAGGCTGTACTTAAAAAATACATATCAAGAATATCATGTTGGGAACAGGTGTTTAAAATAAAATACTCTTACTTAAAGCTGCTGTTACACTTAAACACACTACTTACATATTTCAAGGAGATGCCGAAGACAACTACTCCACGTCAATGTGCCCCGACTGGCATTGTATTACTTCGGCATCTCCAAAGAGGGCATTACGGTGTGTTTCTCACCACTACTAACACTAATTACACTTAAAACACACTTAATAGCACATTTTGTATGCCAAATAAAACAGTAGATATATCAAATAATTGTTTGGTAAAAGTTGTTTGGTTTTTCACGTACTATCTTTTAGGTCAAAAAAAAATTGCATGTCGTAAATTTGGGAAAACCAGTTGAACATAATATTTTTAAATGGAACACCCTGTATAATTTTACACGCTTAGGAAAACATTTTTTTCCTGATTTGAAAAATATATATTTTGTTGACATTTGCACTGACAGCTTTCGAAATATTCGACAGCGAGTACCATAAAAAAATACAAAAAAAAAAACAAAAAACTAAAAATATTTATGGGTAGAAACCAACAGTAATAAAAATTTTTAATGATTTTCGATGTAACCTCCTTAGTTATTTAAACATTCTCTAATATTTTGATTTTTTAATATTTTTTTATGATTTATTGCAAACATTAAATATTAAAGATTTCGAAAACTGTCAGTGCAAATGACAAAACAATATATATTTTGAAATCAGGAAAAAAATGTTTACCCAAGCGTGTAAAATTATACAGGGTGTCCCATTTAAAAATATTAAGTTCAATTGGTTTCCTCAAATTTACGACATTCAATTTTTTTTTCGACAGAAAAAAAACGTGGGACACCAAACAACTTTTGTATTTAAACTTTTTTCCTAACTTTCTTAATAACCCCTGTAGGTAGGGGTCAAAATATATGCGAATACCCTGTACATGCACTAACCGTTTTAAATCATTAAGTATTTTCAATTAATATGTTGGTACAGGATAACAGAGATGAACAATACTTCTCTTCACTTTTCTTTCTTCACCGATTTTATCGAGATAGAAAAATGCGGATCCTCAACAGACTGTGGAATGAAAAAATCAAGCCGTTACTTGATTTGGGAAATATTTATAATAGGTACTAATTTCAAGTAATAATAATGAGGTCATTTTTTAGCAATAACTGAGGTGAGATAATTGCTTGATATTTTTCTTTCATTCCAAATTTCAGTTTGTTTAAATCATTAACCGAAGTCTTCAAAATGGTGTTACTCAAGTAGGGCCATAGAAAAAATCCAAAACTGTTATAACACAAGGGCAAGGAAGCCAGGGTTTTGCATTAATCTCACTAATCAAAATATTCATGGAAAAAAATTTATTATTGTATCTGCAACTGCAGGAGTTGCGCCATTCTTTTTTTTTAGGAAAGCTCGTTGTCATGAAGTTCACTTAAAAAAAGTTGAGACGTAAACAATCATCAAAAAAATGGGTTTCTATTTCAAGAAATAACAGAGTTAAAGAAGAAATACACAGACACTAACACTAAATAAATATCACGTTTGAGTTATTGCGTAACTTGGTTAAAGACTACTTACATAGAGTTTAGAAGTTTCATTCATCTCTGATCAAGAGATCTAAAAAAATAATTTCTCTTTAAACAAAGTAGGTCCTCTTTGTAATCCTTTAAATTGTTAAATAGACAATTCGTTTAGAATGTAAAATTACAGTCGTATGCAAACACTTATATAGAAACGCTACCCTAAGTTCATGAAAATTTAAAGTAACCTTTTTTAATATAAAAGCTTCATCAAGCAGAAGCAATACTACTAGTATGCGAACTCCATAATACCCCCTGGCTGCAGCTTTGCAAATCTTTGTACGAGTAAATGAATGTAAAGATTTCTTTGTTTCACCAATACTGTCGAAATGCACGTTTTATATTTTTCCTGCTCTCCGCTTGAAAAAACCAGAATATTTAGATAGGGCAAAGTCGGACCGTAGCATTATAACGATATTGATATCACAGACTCCGGGTCAGATCCGGAAGAGACCAAAGTGGAATTCCATGTTTGCCGCAGGTCCGGGAAGTTTGAATGCCAAAGTGTAATGTGTTCATAAAAGAGGGGCGCGAGCGTTTGTATCTTTATATTCAAATAACGTGATAATTTAGCGAGGTGGCCAATTTTCCGACTGGACGTGTTAATATTCCATTATTTTTAATTAACGCGTATTAAAAAATATTTTCCGGAGTTGAAATGTGAAATAGGTGTTAACCCGATGACCGCATCTAAAATACTGTTTAAAGTTATCACAGCTCTCTGGATCATTGGAAAAATTCTTTTACGCATTTTACTGTTTACCTACATTGACAAAAGGATTCAGCGCATGATGTTGGTGAATTCAAATGCATAAAGAAACTTGTAGTCATACCTACTCTTATGCGAATTGGTAATTTTTATTTGAGAGCAAGAAACACTACACAGAATAATACATTAATAATAATTTACAATACATTAATATTATTAACCAAATCAATAAAGGCTACGTCAATAATGATTTGCATAAAATGTTTATAAAAAAAAATATAATAAAATTATTTGGTATTATTCATGTTATTTATACAGTGCGAACGTTTAGAATGGAAACCGTAAATGAAATGCGCCCTGTAGAGTTTTCGCAAAAACGCTCGGATACGTCAATTCTTAAATTCAATTGCGCTTCTTTTGATACCATTGTTTTGGATATTACGTCATTAGGTAATCTCTGTGACATCATCATGATATTTTTTTCAAATGGGAATGTTCAGTTCTTTCATTAAATTTAAATAGAGAAAATTTTCCTAAAAATGGCAATATACGACACTATGGCCTTAAAGTGGATAGTTTTTGAGATAAAGGGCTTTGAAGTTTGAAAAAAGAAAAAGTAGGCTAGTCAAAAAAAATTTATATTATTTGATCCTGATAGTGACAGTTCCGCAAATTATTTAAAACTAATTGTCACAGTCGGTTATTCTTTAATATTTTTTTGTGATAATTAAAAATGGTACGAACTTTAACAGAAAAACAAAGAATTGAGATCTTGATTTTGATAGGTTGTGACGAAATGAAAAGATCAATTAATGAAGTATGCAACATTTTCAGTAATAGATATCCGAATAAACCACGCATTAGAAAATCAACAGTGAGTAAGATTGTAAGTAAATTTATCCGGTTGGGACATGTTCGGAACTGCATCAGAGGTCGGCCATCTATTACAGAGGATGTACAACTAGATATGTTGTTAGATGCTCAAGAAAATCTATATTCGCGACAAATCGCATCCAATCATGAAATTAGCCAAAGTTCTGTGATAAAATACATGAAAAAAAAATAAATGGCATCCCTATAAGATTCAGCTAGTATAAGAATTAATTAAAGAAATTATGAACCTCTGTAACATAAATCCGCGTTTCATTAGCAATATAGTTTTTTCTGATGAAGCTACATTTTGTTTGAATGGCAACGTTAACAAACAGAACTGTCGCTATTGGGCCCCTAATAATCCTCACTGGATAATGGAAGCGCACACCCAGTTCCCTCAGAAAATAAATGTATGGGCAGGAATTGTAGAAAACCATATTATTGGCCCTATTTTCATTGATGGTAGTTTAACAGGTGACAAATATTTAGAAATGTTACAACAAAAAATTATTCCGGAGTTAGCAGCACTATTTCCAGATGACAATGATCCGAACATTCCCAATGACTTTGTATGGTATCAACAAGATGGGGCACCTCCACATTATGCCGTAAATGTTCGTGACTACTTAAATGAATTATTTCCTAATCGTTGGATAGGCAGAAGAGGTTTTATTGAATGGCCAGCTCGGTCCCCTGACCTCACACCCCTTGATTTCTTTTTGTGGGGTTATCTTAAGTGTAGTATAATAATAAACCACGGGATATTAACAATTTAATTAGTTTTCATTGCGTTTATTATCCATTTGTTAGTTATGTTGTGGTAAACAGATTTTTTGACTAGCCTACTTTTTCTTTTTTCAAACTTCAAAGCCCTCTATCTCAAAAACTATCCACTTTAAGGCCATAGTGTCGTATATTGCCATTTTCAGGACTATTTTCTCTATTTAAATTTAATGAAAGAACTGGACATTCCTATTTGAAAACATATCATGATGACGTCACAGAGAATACCTAATGACGTCATATCCAAACCAATGGTATCAAAAGAAGCGCAATTGAATTTAAGAATTGAGGTATCCGCGCGTTTTTGCGAAAAATCTACAGGGCGCATTTCATTTACGGTTTCCATTCTAAACGTTCGCACTGTATATTTGTCGTCAACGTATTAACTTATTATACAAGGTGCGGCAGCATAACTTCCTTTTTTCAAAACTTAATAAAACCCATTGTATGAATCAGAACATTTTTATTTGTTGTTTTTTATAATGTAGGCGCATGCCTAAAGTTTTGTTTTACATAGTTTTGAAGATCAAATCAGATAGGTGACGTCCCCCATTCTCCATACACTGAGTAAACCGATTTCTGGCGTTTCTTCATGACTCTTGCCAGCTTAGCAGGCGTTATGTTGGCAATTTCTTCCTGGATGTTGGTCTTCAAATCTTGTAGGGTTCTTAGACGATTCACATAAACACGGGATTTCAAAAAACTTGGGCTTCATCACTAAAAAAAACAATAGCGTCCTCAATAGGAACGACTTCGAGAAGAACCTGACACGCGTTCATCCGAGAATTGAAGTCACGTGTAGAAAGTTCCTGCACAATCGCCATCTTGTAAGGATGGAAATGATTATTATAATAAAGAATTCTCCTCACAGAACGATCGGAAAGTCCAAGGGTAGACGCATGTTTGCGCGCAGAACGCCGTGGTGATCGCAATATTGAAACTCTCACTGCCTCAATGTTTTCAGTTGATCTAATGTGGCGAGGGACTTCAGTCCTTCGTCTTGTCGCACTTGCAGTTTGTCTGAACGTAGTGACTCACGTAACAATTGATTTCCGGCCCGGGACAGGAGCCGAAGGGGTTAAATTAAAGCGATTCCGAAAGGCGCGCAGAGCATCCCCTCGAAAAGTAGTTTTGCCTCAACGGTAAAAGCACGCTCCTCACTGTTCCAACGCATGATGGCGACTAAACTGTGTCGGGACAAAACTTTATAGCCCCGCCTCTCAAAGGAGACCAATAGCGCTTCGCTACGACATCAACCAACTGAATGGCGCGCATTTTAAAAAAGGAAGTTATGCTGCCGCACCCTGTACTATCAGTGCTTTAGTTTCGTCTAAGGCGGCTCTAAACATTAATTGAACCTTAAAGATCCTTTGGTTTGATCTCCTGCCTAGAGCAAGAGCGGAATGAACTGCCGTGTTTTATTAAATTAAGACTGCTTGCTTACAAGAGGTTAGTCTTAGATCAGAGTGAACAACAAAGAAAACATAAGGGCATAATTATGTGGTGTCAAAGAAGCTGGGAAATGACATAAGGACACCGCGACCATACACTTAATGACTAGGATAATAAAGTCCTTCTACATATATCCGTCGCTTATGATTGATGTTGCTGTTGATGCAGATGTTGATTGATGTAGCCGTTGCTGATAACAATTATCAAGTCCGTTCGTACTTTTGCATAGTGCATTTTTTAAGCTTGTTCACTGAGGAAAACCCGTAAACTAGGTTGCTAAAAATATTACCTATACAATATAAGATCACCTAGAATACGACGATTCAAAGAAAATCCAGAAAAAACACTGATTCATTGCCATAAGTGAACGAGCTGTAAGTTTACTGCTTAGTCGTCATAGGAATATGATTTAATCAAATGAGCTAAAAAATCACTTTCCATAAGTAGGTATACTACTTACTACTCGCAGAAATATATTATTTATATTCAGTGATCTGTACAAAAAATATACTTCCTGTAAATACTGATCAAACTTCCTGTAAATATAATTCAATTTCATCTAGTTAATCTGCCTACCATAATAAATACACTTCTTGTGACTGTACTACTCATTAGCTACAGGAATATAATTTAATTATTTCAGCAAAAATTTTCAACCACCTCTAGAAGATAAATGCACTTAAAACTTCATTACCTAGTTTATTTGTGGTAAGTAAGCTATCTTGAGAAAACTCACTTCACTTGTCTGAATTAACTAATTTGTCTGTCCCATATTTAATGTAACTCGTTTCTTACCGTAAGTCAATGTTCACTTGCCACTAGTGAATTTTTTCCTCAGTGCACGGTCATCTTTCTGTATTGTGATTATGGATATTGATGTAAGAGAATGTCTTATGATAATATACATCTTAAGATGATGTTTTTGGCATTAGTTAGCTTAAGTTTAAGATAGTTACCCCAGACGCACATATTCTTGTAGCTGTAACTGGACTAGGTTTAATCTAGTCACATTTAGTTTTACGCCTTCTAAGGTTGCAGAGCTTCCAGTAAATGATGACAAACAGGACATTTGAGGCTATTGTTCCACCGCCGCGAGAATAAAATACCTGCGGCTAGGGAATAGAAAGCTTTTTCTACCTCTGGCAGTGGCCTCAGTATTTGCAATGGAGTAGATTCTGTATTTATTTAGTGAAATGGACTTGGTGATGATAACTGTAACTGTATAGAACATGGATTATTATGTTTAATAGATTTCATAAAAATAAATTCTAATAAAGACCATTGTCTTTTGATGGTCTATCAAAAACTAAATTATGAATTGTAAATACTAGAAAACGACGAGAAGGATTTTTGTCACTGATTAATAGATCAGCTGCTTTTAATTTAGCAGCTTTGATAGTTTAATTTCAAAAAATAATTGAAACAGCCTACCCGAGTTTTAGTGAGAATCCAGATGAAAATGTTTTTAAAATATTACATACTATTAGCTATTAAACATTAGCATTTGTAAATAATGTATTACATATCACAATCAGATTTTTCATTGTCATATTCGTTAGCATAATGCACTAAAAAAAATATGCATCAATATCTAATGAACCTGTGTAATACAAATACTAATTTTTTTGATCGGAAAAGGGTCGGAAATCGAAAAATGTTTTTAGTTTTCATACTACTCGATGTCTTCAAAAGCACGTCTCTCAGAAAAATGTCATATATAAAAATATTAATAATTGAGCACTAAGGAGCACACATAATTTAATATTTACTGTACCTACACATAGTAAGCAGTCTTTTACGTATAGAACGCAAAATGCCATCCATTATCATTGCACAATGCCCATTTCGGAGTGAAAAGGGTCGCTTGAACAGCCACCACGCTCCCCTGATTTAACTCCACTAGATTTATTGTGGAGTTATCTAAAAGCATAGTGTTTGTATACAGACCAGACACTATTGAAGGATTGAAGATTAGTAGCAAAGAAGAAGTTCGGAACATAACACCAGATATTCAAAATGTAATTGATGAATTTGAACACTAAATTGGGCATTATGCAATGGCACTTTGAATATTTGCTGTAAGTACTACTAATACAAAAACGATTGCTCATTTAAATTCCGCCTTACGCATTTTTTAACATTTTTTAAAGGCTATGACAAAAGAAGTAGGTACAACGTTAGGGCTCTTTCAAAATACGATTCCGGAATTACATTCCAGAATCCGATTCTAGAAGCGCAGTACTTCAATGTATATATTTAACACTGGGACCTTTTCACACTGCTATTCTAAAGAATTTTGCTGTGCTACCTAGAGCTTTTCAAGTTACGAGAATTTTCGGTAGATTCAGGTGGCTCGTGGTGATTCTCACTGAAAGGTATTGGTTCAAATGGAAGCGTTCACATTGCGATTCCATTCCCAGGTATTCAGTTGTATGTGATGTTCGTGCGAATAGTTTTAAGGTGATTAGACAAAATAAATGCTAAACAAATAGTTGATGGGATCAACACCGAAGATCTCATTTCACAAATTGAAATGTATCCAGCATTATGGAATGATCAATGTAAAGACTACAGCAATAAATTGCCAAAAAGAATGCCTGGGAATTATTGTGATTTCTTACTTTGTGCCAAATTTTGATGAAAAAGACATCATTACCGTCTCACAGTAACTGAGCTAGTAAGTACAAGCTTATACATGAACTGACTATCGATATGAGAATCTCATAGAATTTGAAGATAATTCTTTTTAAATTCTTGAATCGAATTCTGGAATGCGATTCCGAAATCGTAGTGTGAAAGACTCCTTATATCGATGAATTCGTCTTTACAAGGGTTATCTATTTATACCATGAAATATAGAGTATTTAAAAAAATGTCGGTAATATCATAACTCTGTCGAACATCGCTCAAAAAAATAGGACATAGGTATAGTATAAAGTGACAATTTCTGTGTGTTTTATTTTATACCACTATAAATTTAATAGCGCGTAATTTTTACTATTTTACTACTTGTATACTTTTACGTAAATATTAAAGCATTCGCTTTCAAACTCTGCTTTGTATTTTTTGAAAAATGCAAATGATAACCTTAATATATCAGATCTAGACATACCGGGTGTCCCACGGTGACGGTCCATTAGAAGTATCTGGAGAACCAATTAAGCTATTAATTTGAAATTTGAGGTGAAGTCAAAGTGAGCCATGATCTATTGATAAAAATATTTTGCAGTTTCTACAACTTCCGGTTATACCGGAAGTCGACATTAACTTCGTTATTTTAAATGGGACACCCTAAATACTAGTACAATTTTTGGATTCTACTTGAAATTCTAAACACATTTCATGTAGGATGTCCTATACTTATCTTCAACTGTTTTTAAAATATTGACAGGTGAATATTGACATTTTTCAATTTTGGCACCCTGTAAAATCTAAACGGTTTGAGATCAAACAAAACGGTTTGCACATTCCTATCCTAACGTTTCATAAGCATGCGCAAACCGTTTTGCCTGATCTCAAACCGTTTCGATTTTACTACAGGGTGGCAAAGTTGAAAAATGTCAATATTCACGTATCCATATTTCAAAAACAGTTGAAGATAGGTATAGCATATCCTACATGAAATATGTTTAGAATTTCACGTAGATTTCAGAAATGAAATAATATATAGGGTGTCAAATTTAAAACAACGAAGTTAATGTCGACTTCCGGTATAACCGAAAGTGGTAGAAACTGCAACATATTTTCATCAAGTAGACCATAGCCCACTTTAATTTCACCTCAAATTTCAAATTAATAGCTTAATTGGTTCTCCAGATACTTCCAATGGACCGTCACCGTGGGACACCCTGTAGTTATGCTGATTACGACCAACATGGTCATGATTTTATGGCGCAAGTATCGGTTATTTACAAGGAATTTATATACATGGAACTATTATAGACGACTGCGCATCCAATTTTGTGTGGAAACATGGGAGCCGCCATTTTGATGTCACACTGCTCCCAACTTCTACATTTTGTATTGGTACATCTGACCAAGACCCTAGAATTCTAGTGTCTTTTTCTTTCTAATCTAAAAATTCAATGGTTCAAATCTTCGTAACACGGCAGTAGTGGTATGGATAAATTTGGTAAATAGTGTTTATTTTGTATTTTTGGCGTCATGTTAGTTTATTTTATTGTGATTCTCTTGCTTTGATTCTGTTTGTGTGTTTGTTATTATGTTCCTTTGATTTATAGACTTTGAGTGACAATATTTGAGTTTTGGACTTTCGTAATTATCCCAGGTAAATTCGAATTTTATAACAAGAATTGAAAGTCTTAAGAGACATGCAATCATAGTTCCTAGCTAATATAATAGTAAATTATGAAAACTGCGATTATAAACAATACAAAAAATAAGCCAGGATAGTTAAAATAAGGTAAAGGATAGTTAAATTTTATATGCATAATGCATTTTAAATATTTACTTTTCTAAACGGCCAATGGTGTATTTTACATAAATAATGTGAACAAAAGATACGTAGGTGGTACACAAAATATTTCGTTTGTACCTTCATCAATTTTACAAGAAGGTTTGGTGACGATATATTTTATTTTTCACAAATAATTGTAAATAAACTATAAAATCGTGAACATTTCTTATACCTATTTAGAATTTTTCTTATTCAAAAGTCTTACTTGCTGCTTTCTGTGGTTTTTATTTGTTATTGCTATCTAATTGAAAAGGCTATGTTAATACTGTTAAATTTCCCACCAATTTTCAGACATCAAAATGGCGGATTCAAAATTGGAATACTCGCGCAGCTTTGATAATCGTTCCATGTATATAAATTCCTTGGTTATTTATGGGAATCTAAACATTCACATAAATTGAACTTCGATCAACTTGTTAAATGCTTGGATATACTTTCGTTCAAAGGAAGTGGTAATTACGCTTTGCAAAACGCATTATTGCTAAATATACCATATTTGGTGTACATTAATTTAGAAAAACAAAATTGAGTTTTTTTTGTTAGTACATCTTTCACATAAATAAAGTTAAAAGTTATAAAAAAAAAGAAATGAAAGAGCGTGCACCAATATACCAAATTAATTACATGTCCTGCATTAGTTATCAGTTAAAGATAATATTGTATAAAGACTAACATACATTTTGATTCTGAATCTCTACACTTCAAAATTTCTGCTGCTAACACTGCAATTACCAAGAGAACGCAAGTAAACGTTGATCGAAAAGAGAACGAGTAATAGTTTTCTAAATTTTTATACCCGTCGCCCACTTGTTCCGCAATTTCTCTTAGCGAGCGTATTTCTTTCATAGCGATAAATAAAGAATGACTTCTGGAAGGGTGGCGGCAATAGTACAAGGGTGCCAACCCCATCAATAATAATGACTGGAAGTTCCCTCTAAATACACACTTCACTTAACTCTCCAAGCAAAATATTAATGCAACTAAATTGAAAATCAATATGCCAGAAGTTATATGGACTTTCTAAATTTAAAATCGCCGAGATATTCAAAAGAGATGTTTGCTTTTGAAATATGTTGAAAGAAGGCAAAATATTGACGTAAGGCTTCCCAGGTAATTTGCTTAACGTTTTCAAGTACATAAAGTTTAAATTATGTATGTCTAGAAGCCTAATTCCTTGTTTTAAAGGAGATTTAAAAGCGCCGGTAAATACTGCTGTAATAAAAAATGTATTTACAGTTCATGTAAAATTTAAGGTCGAGTTTATTTTTCTTCATTTCGAGGTGTTTCTCGTGGTATTGAATTTTAAAATGTTAAGTGGTTGGGTCGTTTATATCACATAAAATAAATACACTCAACATAATTCACTGTATTAATATTTAATTTGAACGATTTGTGAAAGATCGGTCTAGTTGAAAATTACCAATTTCTTCCCCTTGGCCCAACGCCCTTGTTTCGTGGTGGTCAGAAGCAACCCGTAATTCATTATCATTAGCGGGATCCCTTCCAATGGTGGTCACCGACTTAGTTCTGACTTGTTAAATTGATTTTGCAGCTAAAAGGGACTGAATATTTTCGCAATATGTACCGGGTTTTCCAACGAAATGACTCACCCCCTATATCTTTTTTATTTGTGGTGCTAATAAAAAAAGTGTTATAGAAAAGTTTTATAATTTTTTACAAGCTTTCCAGATATGTAGTTGAACAGCCAAAATGAGTGCAGCTTAAAGAAATATGAACCTAGGTCCAATTTTTTTAAATGGAATACCCTATATATTTTTTGATTATTGCATTCTACGGGTTTCTCTGATTTCAAAAATATATATATGTGCTATAATCGATGCAACAATTGTCATTTTATGGAGCTTTTTTTATAACACAGAAGCTGCAGCTGCCTTAGACATTGTTCATTTATCAAATTAGCCTTGGATAGAAACAAGGCCTCAAATAGGAGTAATTGCTTCCAAAACGTGTTATAAAAAAGCTCCATAAAATGACAACCGTTGCAGCGATTATAGCATATATATATATATTTTTGAAATCAGAAAAACCCGTAGAATGCAGTAATCAAAAAATATACAGGGTATTCCATTTAAAAAAATTGGACCTAGGTTCATATTTCTTTAAGCTGCACTCATTTTGGCTGTTCAACTACATATCTGGAAAGCTCGTAAAAAATTATAAAACTTTCGTATAACATTTTTTTTTACTACCACAAATAAAAAAGATATAGAGGGTGAGTCATTTCGTTGGAAAACCGGGTACATAGTCAATTAACCTAATGCCAAATCGAGGGTAAACATGTAATTTTAAATCTTCAAATATTCTTTGGAAAATACAGCTGCTTAATATAAGTTTTAAATGTGGTTTCCACATAAACTCAAATTAATTTTTTAAACTGCAATTTAAAAAATTTATAATAATTCAACTTAATATATAATTTTAATCTCGTTGCTCTCCACGAGGTCTGATTGCGCTGCCGAAGGCTGATAAAATTACCTACATACTCCGGATTTCCCATTCCACTTGAATAATATTCAATTATACGGAATTATATAGTACTGAACACCATTTCCAATTTGTTAAATATAAATTAATTTTATTGGATACAATTTTTATAAACATGATTTATATTTATCAATTAACATAAGTTAATTATTGATACATATCTAAATTTTAGTTGAAATAGATTTTGAAATTCTTTTTTTGGGTGAACTTTTTTTTACGTTTTGTCTTTTTTCCTTCTCGTTTTTTTTTTCACCTTTATCGGCATTATTCCTCTTTTTTGGAATTACTTAATACAGAGTGATACAGATAACAAGGAATATAATTTTTTTTTATATTTATTTATCCTTAACAACAGTAAAGCAACATATTAAGTGTAGAGTTTTCTATATATCTGTTAGTTTATAGCCTCCTTGAGATATTACAAAAAAAGTTATTGGAAATCCCATTGATACTGCCGCGCAGTGTTAATGACGAATTTATTTGAATATGGCTTGACTCTAACTTCTGTACAAAATTGATGTTATTCAAATAGTAGTAGTAGATGTCAAAACAACGGAAACCTAAATACTGTTTAACCTTATGGGGCGTTCAATAACTCTCTAATAACTCCTTATGACAGACTTTGTCAATTTCAAAACAGAGTAATTTAAGTAATTATTCATTCAGTATAAAATAATTGTATTTTCAAGAAGTTACTAGGATTTTCTGTTATTATTTTTATATCAACTAATGTTTTACTTTGTTTTATTTTGTTATATTTCGTCTAAATACTAATGCAATTGGAAAAAGTGAAAGTTGATTGTAAAGTTTATACCCTTTATATACCCACATTGTGACAGAAATTGTAATGATAAATCCATTGTTTTCAATACTACCAGAGAATATCTTAACATTAAGTAGTGGATTCTTAATAAAAGCATTACTCATGGTGACTACCTCAATAAGGAATAGGTCTTCAGTAAAGTAGGTAGGTACTGTTATATCTGATTTACTAAGGTAGCCGTTACTTGTTAAATTTGTTGCCAATCGCTAATAAGAGGCATGCAGGATTTCCCGGGTTGTTAAAAATTACTGACAGGTGGAGTTACGCTTATATCATGTATTCATGAAACCAAAACCAGGGTCGGGTTGTACTCTAGCACTGCATAAAAATTTCCATGCATACGTGATGCAATCTCTACCTTTAGCTCCAAAATGCCCAAAATTAAATTACTTGGGGCACTGTATCCCAGTAAAATATCGACATTTTCTCTTTATAAAAATGCACGTGTGTTCAAAAAAATCGTATTATATTAACTTGCTGTTTAAAACTTGGTACCAAATACCGTTGGTACCAAATATCGTTTGCAGTATTGTATATCCTTATTTTGTTGAGAATTTTTAAATACAAGTATTAATCCGAAACTAAACAGAGTAAACCAAGAATATACAGTGAGGTTCAAAACTCTGGAACGCCCCAAATAACTTCCAAAATATTGTTTTTTTGAAAAATCGCTCAGACCCGTCGATTGTTATTTTTAATTGCACATCTTTTACCACAAAAACTTTTTATACAGGGTGTGTCATGTAATAGTGGCCAATACTAACTTTCTTATTTTAAATACAACATCCTGTATATTATTACATTTTTGGATTCTACATAAAATTCTAAACACTTTTTATGTAGGATGTCCTATACCTATCTTCAACTGTTTTGGAAATATGGACAGGTGAATATTGACATTTTTGCAACTTTGACACCCTGTAAAATGTAAACGGTTTGAGATCAAGCAAAACGGTTTGCACGTTCCTATCTTAACTTTTCAGAAGCTATCGTTTGGTACTAATTTCAGAACTATCCAAAAATTTTAAATTTTCCGAAAATTTTGAAAATTTTTTATTCCTGGATAAATTTGAAATTATCATCAAACGATAGCTTATGAAAAGTTAAGATTAGAAATGTGCAAACCGTTTTGCTTGATCTCAAACCGTTTAGATTTTACAGGGTGTTAAATTTGCAAAATGTCAATATTCACCTGTTAATATTTCCAAAACAGTTTAAGATAGGTATAGGACATCCTACATAAAAAGTGTTTAGAATTTTATGTAGAATCCAAAAATGTAATAATATACAGGATGTTGTATTTAAAATAAGAAAGTTAGTATTGGCCACTGTTACATGACACACCCTGTATAAAAAGCTTTTGTGGAAAAAGATGTGCAATTAAAAATAACAATCGACGGGTCCGAGCGATTTTTCAAAAAAACAATATTTTGGAAGTTATTTGGGGCGTTCCAGAGTTTTGAACCTCACTGTATGTAAAACGAATTGATAAAAATTAATTTTACATTCATTCCTCTTAAACATTATCTCATAATACTGAGTGTATAAAATTAAGCATTGGCTTAACAGGAACACTGGCTTTATCTAATTTCTGTGATATGCGATAAATACGATTAATCAAGGATTTGATAGTAAAATTTTTACCAAAACAGTTTGGATTCGAAATTCCTGTAAAACATGTAATACAAAATAAATTAATTCAATTATAAGCAGTTATTTATTTAATGTGACAAGGGTATTTCCAAAAAATTATACCATAAGTATAATTTGTTAGGAATAAAATATAGGTATGTTTATACTTAAGCTACAGATGCCATGATCTCTAATGCATTGTTCTTTTGGTACATACTTTGAATTGTATATCCTCTTATTAAATCTTTACATATTAACCCCGCAATAACACATTTGTAAAACAACGCTTTAGCTAAATATGTAAAAATATACGTGTAGTACTATATTTAAACACGGGACGTTTAATTGTCGTTTCAAAAAGAGTATTAAAATATCAAGAAACCTATCTAGAATCTTTGTGTTTGCCAATGACCGTGATATATACACCGCACCGTTAAAATATAGTAGATAATTTATTCGAATAAGATCCCGAAAACAACTACTCCACGAACTATGTACCCCGACTGGCATTGCATTACTCCGGCATCTCCATGGAAGTCGCCTCATCCTTCATCGAGACCAACCACCAGACACCGACCCGTTTCGCACTTATTCTGTGCTCATCAGAATGTCAAGGTAGTGGATTCGATGAACGATGTTGCGACATGATTGTAAAATAAAGTCCAAATAAAGTCCGCTACCTATGGCACTCTATTAAGCACAGAATAAGTGCGAAATCGGTCAGTGCCTGGTGGTTGGTTTGCTTGAAGATGGCGGTGTAACACAATTCCAGTCGAGGCACATAGTCCATGGAGTAGTTGTTTTCGATATCTCCTATATAAATAAGTAGGATTGTCTTCCTCAAACTTAAAAGACAATAGAGGTCACTACTGTGGGTTTCCAACGTTGTATATGCATTTCGTAACATGAAATTCAATAAATAGTTTCATCATAATTATGGGCAATTCCAATATTTATCAAATACATAATATAAAATAATGAAAACAGACATATTAAAAATAAATATATTAGCAAGTTTTATCGTAAAGAGCAAACTATGGAAAATTTATATTCAATATTTAAAATTTATGAACGTTTTGGAAGCTTTTATTTTGCTTACACTAAAAATTTTGGTGTTAAATTCTTTTTCCTATGTTTTATTAGTTTAGAAGAGGCATATTTCTGGCCTCTTTTAGCCCAGAATTGTTTTCTAAAAAAAAAAGATAAACCTAATTAAGTCTGTTGGTAGAATTAGTTGCGGAAGATAAAGAGTAAATAACTGCAATAAATCCACAGCGGCTAATCTTTAGCGGACGTATTTCCTGCGATATTAAGGGGCACGATTTATTTGGAAGAAAAATAATCGAATTATATCAAGCTAAAATTCTAGATTACATCTCTATCGCATTTTATGTCGCCGGCAACGGCACCTGGCCCTGACAACATGATCCTTTACTTCTCGAATCGAATGACTTGAGCGCTTATTGCCGCCCCTTTATCTTTACCAGAAAAAATAAAATAACATCTTGCCTTTTTATAAAAAATTGGATCTATCTAGCATTACATTACAAAAATAGCATTCCGTTTCTCGGTTTTTCGTTAAACTGATTATTTTCGTTATTCGTTCTACATTAGGAAATAAATATCCATAGATGACAAAATTGGACTAGCGCATGATTTTCTGTTTATTTAGCATCTATTTTCTTTAAACAACAACTTACAATGCATATTGTCAAAAAATTAGTACATCTTACATACACTGTGAGTAAAAAGTGTGGAACTAATTCGCTAAAAAAAATATTGTCGAATTTGTAAAAAGATCCTGGGACCCGTCAACTTTCATTTTTGAAAATACATCTTTTTTGATAATTCCCGCTTGCTTATTATTTTTTTTTTCATCCAGTGACATCATCGTTGATTTTTTAAATGATAACCCATATCTTTGACATCGTATTTAAATAGCCGCTGAAGTTGCGATTTCAGTGATATGCCATTGATGAAAAAGAAGTGATTATAATTAACTGTGTTAACCATGATTTGCTTGAAAACGCAAACAATTGAAGTTTTCCCTTAAATTGTGACAATTCTGCATTGTGTCGTGCGATTCGGTTTGTCATTTCCATATTGTGTTAATTATTAGAAGATTAGTGGTGAAAATGGTGCGATAATTAAGCGAAAAATAACGAACTGAATATTGATTGCCTACGGCGAGCGATGGGTCTCCCGTACATTTTTCAGTGACGGTTCGCAATTTCTCTAACAGATGATTTGGTAGGAGAGGAGCTATTGAGTGGCCTGCACGATCCCCCGATTTTACCTCACTTGATTTTTTGCTTGTGGAGCTCTCTAAAGAGTAAAATTTATTTTAATAGGCCAAATACGATAGATAAAATGAAACAGAGAATCCGCAATGAAATTAGGGCCATTAGAGCAGACACTATCCGCCATTATGTTCTCTAGAAATTCTTATTTCGACTAGGATAACACTCGAGACGCTACAGCACTGACCGTTTCAGGATAGAATCAGGATAGAATCTTACCGTTTCAGGGAGATTATAGGGAAATTTTCAACCCCTTAAATTTTACCTTATAGTTATCGTAATCGTTATAGTGAGCAGGTGTATACGCATATTCAGTATGACGATTTCGATAACGACGTGTTAAAATTTAAGGGGTTCAAAACCTCCCCAATTTTCTGTTTAGGTATTTATTTATTCTTGTAACTACATCATGAGATGAGGTTATAAGCAGTTTCGCTTTATTGTTATAAACTGCAAACATTTTAAAAATATTATTTCGGTTACCTTGTTGTTCAGTGCGTTTGTTAGACCAAAATTATAATATGTCACCGTTTGCTGAAATCCTCAGTATAATACTCAAGGTGTCGTGTTAAATATCTGATACGTACTCAATAGCAGGTACCTTATTTTCCACCCTGTCTACTTCCCAGCTACTTTCTTGCATAAAATTCTGCTAAATTTTTAGAGATTGTCCAGATATACCAAGCCCCCCCCTCCGCCCTCTACTTATTCAAGCCATGTCTACTTACTATAATACTCCTTAGTTTAAACTCGCTACTACCCACTGTTTTTAAAGCTGACTAAATTTGGAGGTTACATAATTAATTATCCTCCATTTTCCACCATGTCCTACTTCCCTGCTACTTTTTTTATATAAAATTCTGCTAACTTTGATAGATTATCCAGACATATCAGGTCCCCGCCTCTATACTTATATCAAACATCTAGACATCTACTCTATAATACTCCTTATCTATAATATTCCTTAATTTAAATTCGCTACTACCCACTGTTTTTAAAGCTGAATTTGACGTTACGAAATTTATTCACATGAAAACATTTGTGGGTTATTAATCTAAACTCTTTCTCTTATTTTCATGGGGCTGCAGACTGCTGCATTGAAAAGTTGCTGTTTAATATTGAAGCACCATGTGTATTCGCTGAACACCGCCTCCGTTTATAGTATTCAGGTAATTAGCCCGGATTTTAAAAGAGCGGATGCTGCAGCTAATGCTACTCAGTTTTGCAGTTAATATTCTGCCAGTCTGCATCGATGAACTTTAGCAAAAAATTCGTTTCCTAAACTGCTATTATCATGTCAACGATTTGGCATGATACAACAGAAATTATATATTTAAATAACATATAAACAATGTCTGTAAATTATTTGTGGTGCAGCTGTACGATTCGTCATAATTTCTTCTTGGATTACACTACACCACCTGTGAAATAATAATATAATAAAATTTTGCTGTTCTTATCATTTTACATCCGTTGTAATCCCAAACGAAATTACGACGAATAAGTATTTTGGAATCCGGCCCTATAGGGTGCAGCGCAATGAAATCACAAAGGAGGTCTATCACGGGGTATGGAACGGAACTGCCACCCCTGAACAGATAACAATATTTCTTTAAAAACTCATAATGGTTTTCATATAGAAAATCTTTATTTTAGACCGGAATATCAAAATTTATTTGCGTTTCACTGCCACATCCTATAACATAGCTTTTCTAATAGTACTGTCTAGTGAGGAGGCTGAGTCGAAGAAGATGGCGCTAGCGTTTCCAAATATTAGGAAACATATTATTTACTGGTATCGAAAACATGCAGGAACGACCCGCGATACCTTTTCAACTTCTAGAAGGACGAGCGTCGATGAAAAGCTTGGGCGAGATTTTTGTGTACGACGTACCATCCATCGGATAAGATGTAAAGAAGGAAGTTTTTCAAGTTTGCCAGGTTGGGGGTTGCTCGTCTCCTTGCTTCGATTAAATAACAGAAAAAAGTAGAAAACACTATTGGCTTTCAATGAAACGCCTTAGATTTATTAACTAGATATTGTTATAGTTATTGTCTAATAATAGATCTAGTGTAAACAAGATGTTTCAGAAGAACCAAAGCTCAGCCTCCGTACATTGCTATAAATTATTTATTTTTGGGAAATCTGCATTATTTAACCTAATTTAACTTTATTCATTAATTTTTAGTTAAAATAAATTTAGCAAAATTGAGAAAAGTTAAAATTGAGTAGACTATGTTAACGGAAACTAAAAATTGTTGTTTGGATAAGAAAAATTATCAAAACACATAGTTAACTTTTGCAAAAACGAAGTAGCGTTTTATGAGCTTGATTCTAAAAAATAGCGTCTCCTAATCTAAGAACATTTTCAAAAATGTTCTCTAAATTCAATCAGTGTATAATTAGATTAATATAAAATTTAATCAGTATTGAAAAATATTTTATAAAGCTGTATGTACCTAATAATCCTTACATGTTTTTTATAATAAAATATTAACAATTCTTTTTCTTCTCATTATTATTATTTTCTACTTCTTATTATTATTCTTCTATTAGCTGTCAAGTTAGAATATGTTTCTTAACCTCAAAATTTTTATTACATCCTACACTGAAGTTCAGATATTCTCCCGTGAAAATTAAAAATTACTCTCCAAGTTAAGGAATATGTATTGAATAGAAAATAGATATATAATTTTGAACACACATAATCGTGCACTTTATATACATAGATATCAATTTTTACTTTTATAATTACACTCTCACCGTCCGTTTTCAAATATTCCATTTCAAATGCCACTAGATTTGGGATTTGGGAGTTTGCTATGATTTTGTTTCACAGCAACTGTGATGAACCTGTCATTGTTTGATGAAGCTATTGTTTTGTCGTACATGTATGAACATGTTGGATAAAACAGATTAAACAAAAAATGACTTGTATCAATATCTTTTTCCAAGTTTATAGAAGATTAAATATGATTTTAATATATTTTCTTTCAAATTAGGGCATATTACTGTTTATGGTCAGTATTTGAAGTTGACAACAATTGAATGTCAGACGAAAGTGTGATTGATATATTTGCCAAATATATTACTATGGTGTATTAATGGTATTTTTTTTATAAATTACGATCAGTGGCGAGTCAAATATAAAAACCGTTTGATTGAAAAATGATTATAGCTTTGCATACATCGTTTCTATTTTTACAATAACTGATATTTGGTGAAAAACATACATTATTTTTAATGTGATTTTAATAGACTGATATGAAAAACAAGCACTTTAGCCTGTCCTACCTCAATCAGAGTTATTGATTATACATATTTAGTAACCTAATTTATTCAGAATGCGGCATATTTGCATTTACCTTGACAAGCACGTTTTTCCTTCCACCACATTTGGTTAACTCAAGTATTTTATTCCCATACCTTTTAGAGATCAATAAAACTGGATCGCTGTTGGGTTTTATATAGCCTTTGTGATTATCTAGTGGCATAAAAATATTAGATGTTAAATTAAGTGTTAAATTTGATTATACAACCTTTATTTGAGACATATGTATATCTAATATCTACAATAACAAGAGTTTACAATGCCATGGCATAACAACAATGAGCTACGGAAATACCCAGCCTTAGTTGAGGGGCAGCTGCTGATGAACGTTACAATTACTTCGTATCCATAACATACTTAACCATTCATTCTTTCATAAAAACTCTATATATGGAATCTATATGTGTATACGCCGTATGCTAGAATAAGAAGTGTACCTACCATGCGTTAATGTGACAGATTAACATGGGTATGTGTATAACTGTTCCCATAACTAGTGAGGAATAATAATATGTCGTCCCTCTCCCATATCAATCTATGAATTCCGAGTTAATCGTGATTAGAATGATGGGTAGAGATATTATTATTGTGTTCTTGAACAAAAGTTATTTTTGGCTTAGAAACGATCTTACCATATAGCATGTACGAAGTATGGCTGCTTTTTGTGACTTGGTATATACACTTTCATCCAGGCTAAGTTAAGTGACATGATTTACGAATTAGTATGGAGTGATACCCGACACCGATATAATGAATGGAATATGTTTTGTTTGTTTCTTGTGTCCAAGTTTGTTTCTCTTCCCCAAAATATCCCAAAATTAGTTATATATTCAGAACATATTTTAGCTGGACTCCGTATCAGTTTAGAAGAAAAAAGTTGTTCAGAACGTAGAACTTTCATCTCTAGCTCAGAACTAATAAGTTAAGAATATAATATTCAGGGTATCTCAATAGCGCATGTTATTACGAAAGCCACGAAATTTATTTACAATTTTGTATCCAGACAACATGGTGTTTATATTCAGTCCATTCGCTCCTTTTCAACTAAGTCGCGTAACAACGTTCAAAGCAAGGGTACAAAACGTAATTCGAGGGTATTAACATATAATTCACGGATTCAGTACTCGATCTCCAAAGACTTATTTTACATAGAAACTGTTTGAATGTGTTATATTATGCGACAGGAATATGTTTTCATTATTTTCGTCGTTTTAATATGTCAGTCCCGGAATGAGCATTCATCAAAACACAGTCTGATTTACCAACTGTTCTAATACACTAACAGTTCCACTTTGTATTCATGTTGCTCTCACTGCCTCAGTATGGAATAACACATTTTAAAAAATATTCTTGGAATAATGATATGAACTTTTAGCTATTTATGTGTTTGTTTATTATTTATTTATTTAGGCATGTGTTTTTTCGTTGATTATTATAGTTTTTATTTTTTCATATATTTATGAATTTATTCGTTCGATATTGTTATTACGATTAATTCAGTTTTCATTTTCATTTATTAGTATTTTATTATAGCGTAACTATAAATGCAAAGTCAATGAAATAAACTTTTTATAAACATTATGATTACCTTCTGCTGGAAATATGCCACATATAAAATAAAAATTGGACAAGGAATTAGCTCCTACAGTATGGCATTAAGGAACACCCTGTATATAAGTTTGATAACAGAAAATATATCAACCCCACCTACAGGGACTATCGAGAAGGAACACAGTTCCCTAAAACGACGAAGTTTGTAAATTCTTCATACTGCTGTGAGTAGCACTTTATTGTTTGCTAGATCCACTCATCTGAAAACAAGTGACAATCTCTAATCCTTGTAGGGAGTGTTTTGTTTCGACTCTGCGTGACTTCTCTGAGGTGTCAGACTTTCGGTCGAATGGAGGGTGGCGCGCCCCCTCCCATACACAAGAGGGAACGGTCGATAATACCGGGTTTGGGATAGGGTATTTCAAAAGGTCGGTTTATTGCCCCATTAAAATTATTAATATTGTACCACAACGTTTCGATTACAAGAATGTTGATTTGAGGGCTTTTTGTGTGACAATCCTAATTGGCGGTGATCTGTTAAGGGCCTAACTCCGGGTCATATTGATTTCCGCAGACACACTTTTACAAGGAAATAGGTATACGCCAACCTACAATGTCACACCGAAAGTTTTATATGTGTAGTAAATACAGGGTGTTCTCGGCAAGTAAAATATGGGTGGTTGTGGAATGTAAAACGTGTCTTACTTTAAATTTTTGAATATGTTTTGTTGTTTCAGAATCTGTCAAGTCATTGTGTTGAAATTTTGAAAAACCCCAGACGCCTTGCTTACTGCCATTGGTTTGTCAATAATTTAATAAATGACGATCTTCTGGACTTTTTTTTCTGAAGCGTGGTTCCACCTTTCGGGATACATCAATTCTCAAAATATGCGAATGTGGATCAATGATAACCCTCATGTTTTTACTGAATCGCCACTACATGCTCAAAAAATTGGTGTTTGGATGGCAGTTTCTCGCAGAAGAATAATTGGGCCAATTTTTTTAGATTTCACCGTCAACGCAGAAAGGTACAGACACGACTTTTTGGCTGAATTTGTGCAACAGTTAAACGATGATCAACTTCGGTACGGTTATTTCCAGCATGACGGTGCAACAGCACATACTACACGAGAAAATATTGCTTTTCTCCGCGAGTTTTTTGATGACCGGCTGATAAGTTTGCATACATAAGTTGAGTTTCCTCCGAGATCACCTTGTTTGACAATTATGGACTATTTTATATTTCCTTACTTAAAAAACAAGATTTTCGCAACTCCGGTAAATAATTTGCAAGAACTGCAACAAAGAATTGTTCAACAATGTGCAACCATAACGCCAGAAATCCTGCAAAACGCTTTTCACAGCATGAGGAGGCGCGTCAACTTGTGCATCGAACGAAATGGGGGACATTTCCAACAATTACTGTAATTTAGTTTGTCTTGTTACTAAAACCGTTATTTCATAATTTGTAGTTAATTATTGTTTTACAACTGAAATAAATAGGTATGAAATTTATAGGTTATTGATGATGTTAGTGTGACAGTGACATAATTATTTCAAATTTAAAGTAAGACACGCGTTTTACATTCCACAACCACCCTTGACCAAGATAATTTTTGATATCCCGGTACTTTGTGCTTTCTTTTGGAAGCGCAAATTTGTACTTTGTGCTCGTAGAATAAAATATATTATTAAATATACTAATCAACGAATTTTATTGACAATGATCCCTTTATCCCTCACGGGTGAATTGGAAGTACTTGACCGCTCAAATCAGTTTGAGATCACTATTAAAAATATCTAAAGAACACAGATCCGGTGAGCTAGCAGGCCATTCAAGTACTCCACGACGTTCTATCCACTCATGGTGGACATTTCCGACAAAATCCTCTTGTAACAAGATATTGGATAACTCGATTTTCATTTTTTATCATAAAAAATGCGTTTTCTACATGATGCACCCTGTACTTTGTCCGAATTCCCCAACACAATTAGTTTAGAAGTTATCAGAGTTAGAGGCGCGCTGTAAAGCGGTGTTCTTTCAAATTTTAAAAGTTCAAATCACTTCCGATCAAAGAATTACGTGAACGAGTCTTTTATGGTGCCTTTAAATGCAATTTTCGCTCTATAGGCTCTTTTCAAATTTTACTGACATTTATTGTTAAACAAAAAGTCTAATCAGGGCCACCTTCTTATTTCACGCGGCATAATTGATTAAAGGTCTATTAAGAAAGATCCTGCAACTTTCTACTTGTATTTCAGTAAAATTGTAAACAGTTTTTTATATTGTAAAGAATTTAATTAAAAATTTCCTGAACAGGTGAATTTACTTACTAGGATTACAAGTAGTTTTCAAATAGGATTATTACTCTCTAACTCTGATTTATCCTTTCAGATAAGACTAAATTTTTAAGTCGGAAAGGAAATAACACTTTACACGTTAATAGTAGACTATACATTATAATACTATATAATTTATTTAGTGAAAAAAACGAAGAACATTTACTATAAAATGTAAAAGTGGATATTATTCTTAATTCCATAAATGGAACTAAATATTAAATCAGTTGATATAATGTAGTCCAAGGATTGAAAAAGCTTTTAATTCGTGCTGTAAAAAGTGTAACTATCTCAGATCTTACAACAGCCGTAAAATATACGGTCGAGCTTTGTCCCTGGCTAAATGTGGCATTATATATCAGTTTAGCCTATGGGAATACCAGTGATTCCAGCATGCTATTTGCATAACTATGAAGCGCTGCGAAAGAATATAAAGGAACTTCTAATTTCATGGTAGATACAATTCCTTATGGCTTATCAGATATTTTTTGATAGACGACATGCGTAGTGTATTAATATGTATTAGCTGATTAATTTGTACACATTTTTAGTTAAAATGCATCATCATCCATCCACTCAAAAAGCTCATAATACAGTGTGTCCAAGATAAAGATGGGATAGCATTGGGATCTTGGAAACGGTAAGAGATACAATGTTGGTTAAATTATGAAAAAGTTGAGCAGTTTGAATACCTTTTACATAAACTTTGCAAAAATAAGTTATCTTTTTTTGATTTCGAAATATTTAGAAAAACATTTTTTTTGCGATATTTGTTTTTATTTATTTCTGGCGTTATTTTAACAGTTATCAAAAAATAAAAAATACTTTTCCATTGTCACTTTTGAGCTTAACAAGATGGCATTCATCAAGTTTTTGTCCGACGTTTCGTTTCCGAGAAACCATCATCAACTTCTTTTTTTTAAATACGGCCCTGTATTTTTAAATAGAAATTTTGATACCATTTTCTATTCTCAATTCAATGATGCATCACAAGTAATGGTTTAATTACGTTTTTAGCTTGTTTTTTCCACCATTTAAAATTAACGAGGAAAAGCCTCCTGAGTTTATAACAAATAAACAAGTAAAATAATTATTTATCTTAATTATTTATTAGCATGTTAATTACAAAAGATGTTCGAACAATGTAACTTTCCAACAGAGGAAGAATTACGCGATTTGGTACTAGAAACATTTCAAACTATTACGCCAGATGGACTTTAACAGTTTGGAAGCTACAGTTAAACGATGTTAGAAAATAATGGTCTTTTGTACGAACATCTTTTGTAATTAACATAACAGCTAATAAATAATTAAGATACTTGTTTAATACTTGTTTATTTGTTATAAACTCAGGAGGCTTTTCCTCCTTAATTTTTAATTGTGGAAAAAACAAGCTAAAAACGTAATTAAACCATTACTTGTGATACATCATTGAATTGAGAATAAAAAATGGTATCAAAATTTCTATTTCAAAATACAGGGCCGTATTTAAAAAAAAGAAGTTGATGATGGTTTCTCGGAAACGAAACGTCGGACAAAAACTTGTTGAATGCCATCTTGTTAAGCTTAAAAAGTGACAATGGAAAAGTATTTTTTATTTTTTGATAGCTGTTGAAATAACGCCAGAAATAAATAAAAACAAATGTCGCAAAAAAAATGTTTTTCCAAATATTTCTAAATCAAAAAAAGATTAACTTTTTCATAATTTAACCAACTTTGTATCTCTTTTACCGTTTCCAAGATCCCAATGCTATCCCATCTTTATCTTGGACACACTGTATACAGGAAAATATTTTATGACCCCATAGAGCCTAAGAAGACGCACATTTAAAAAATAAGTATAGTCATATAGGGTGTTGTATAAATCGGAGCCATATCAAACTTATGTTTTTTTAAGTGGAATTTTTTATTTAATATTTGAATTTGGATTAATTTCCGAATTCGCCAATATAGGGTTTACTGGTATTATACAGAATGGTTCTGAAGTTAGGACATCTTTCTATCTTTATCGCAATAAATTGAGCACCCTGTATAAGTTCGAAAACTCGGACGAAACGTAGGATATTATTTGTCCGTGTATCTGGCTGAAAATCCTCTTTTGTTGTTTTTTATTGAAGAAATAAGTTCTATTTTAACAGCCAACAACTTTTAAAAAATCATATTAAATTTTTATATAGTACAAACTTAATTTATCTGGAGAAAAAATTATAAAACTAAAATGAATTTTGAATGTTCTGTTATAAGAATCATATCATATCATAACATTATACTAAAAGAATAAACCTGATTAACTAATTTCAAGTTATTTCCTGGTATTTCTCCTGACAGTGCTAAACCGGTGGTTATATTGCAGGTCAGGACATCTTACTATTTAGTGTAGCTCCTCAAAACTTTTTTATTGTGTGCCACCAACTTTCTTTGATGAAGTTCTTCCTAGTTTATACGACAAAATGGTCTCTTCTAGGTAAAATAAAAGCATCAGATTGGCAAATTGTGAAATAAATTATAGTACCAATACCTACTTTTTACATGTACAAGTGTACATGTAAAAGGTTTTAAATAAATTAATGGAATATATTCGTCATAACTATTGAAAATATGTATTAAATTAATGCGAAAGCTGACTATTATTATTCTAACATATATAAATATAGGTATCGACATAACGAGAAAGAAAAATTAAAAATAATTTGGGGGTTTCCAACTTCAAAATTTCCAATTCTCAAAGAGTCCTTTATAAAATGTTCTCACAATATACAGGGTATATAAACATAATTGAAGATCTGAAGATATCGGTTCTACAATACAGAGCGTTGAAGCATTCCCAGTTCACGAACATATTTATTTATTTATTTATTCACCATAAATTACTTCTGGCACAGCTCAATGCCTACCTACTTCTTAATTCTTTTAAGAATATGCCCACATTGCATAAAATAAAGACAAGAAAATAGAAGATATTTTAAGAGCCCATGGTTCCATCTCAGAGGTTCGAATCCCCAGTCTACCGGATACTTTTTAATTCGGAAAGATGGGCTGGCAACCATCCTGGCGTGACTAGGATGGGAAGAACGTCAGATTGGGACCTATGAGAGACTGACATCAGTCAATGTTTATTTATCTCCAACTAATGAGGTTTTCCAAATTTCCCCATTCCAGCAATAAATGGTGTTTAGGGTTTAACAACGTAAGTATCGTTACTGAGGCGCAAATACGGCCGACTTAATACTAATACGCTGCCCCTTCTCACACACAAATCTCAGACTTCATAGCAAATCCTTGTGATTAAAATGAGGGGTAGAAATATTATTATTTAGCACAATATTTCCTGCTACTAAATATAACGAATAATAACATTCGCACATAAATATAGATCACGTAGATTTATTAAATTTCTGGTTCTGTTATGAACTATATCTAACTTATAGCATAATAAAAACACTCATATAGCTTTGTTCGCAACAGAAGTTATGTTTTGTTCATAAAAATAATGACAGTTGTGTCATATGTATGTCTTATGTCTTCAAATAATATACCTGTTATTGTTGCACAAGGAATTATTATAGCTGCTGAACGTGCTAAAGCTGTCAATACTTATCGTCTTCCGCAAACACAATTTGGTGCAGAATTGACCATCCTTAGGGAGATTTTCGACGGCAAGAAATTCAAGTAGGACGAAGAAGTGATAGAGATGGTAGGAATGTAATAAAGATACTTTTTTCTAGTGGTATTCGCAAGTTGTCTGAGCGTTGAACGAAATGTATAATAAACCAAAGACTTTATATTAAAAAATAAAGTTTAGTTCATCATTCTTCTTTTGTTATTCTTATTGCTATACAAGAAAACCCCAATCTATAGTCCCTTTGTAACACAATATTTGACTCAAAATTCATTGCAAGTGAGTATAGTGAGTGCTTTTTTTCTTGGCAAAATGAACTGTCAGGAAAGTTTTCTAAGGTTTACTGATGGGTTAATAACAAAAACAAAGAAGATTTAGTCTAGTAACACTAACTACTAGACTATTTGAGTTTCTAAATAATAAATAATTCCTCAAATAATTTATGAGAGTTAAAAAATCCCTTATTTTTTAATTTTATGCACATCATGTTAATATCAATTTACGTTAGTTACATAATTTTTATTATTGTTTATTTAATCTATAATATTGAAAACCTACTTTCGGTAATTGAGGTTCACCATATAATACCTATATAAACGTTTCTTCTGTGCTTACTATATAAAGCTATTAAATTGTCCTAAAGTTATCTACATTTTTTACTAGCCATATAGCGATAAATTTCCAAAATTTAAATATTGTAGGCATAAATTGCCCATATCTTAATGAGCTCTGGCAATGTTGTACTACATATTTAGTAGGGTTTATATTCCCTTATCATCCCATAAAGATAAGGGAAAATCAGCCAGAGATATCTGATAATTGGTATAATTTATAATGTGTAGAGATTCCCAAAGCCTTGGCAATTTAGATACCACGCCAGTTTGGTAACCACACAGCATCTTTCCATATTTGGGAGGTCTTTATTAAATTTGCACCCTGTAAATAAAATGAAGGGCGAAGGACCGAAAAGGCGTAATATGAATATGTAAAATATTGAAATACCAATACTGTCTTAAACGTATTTTTGTATACAGCCAGATAATAACAATTTGCGAGTAAATAATTTTGAATAATAATATTTAAAATTTAGTTTTTATAAAAAAAATTAATACAAAAGGTATGTATCTATATCTTGTTTAATATTTTAGGAACGTATTAAAAAACTATAAGTTGAGTTCACCCATAAACTATGAATTGACTTATATGATTTTGTATTATACACATATTATTTTGTATCAACAATAAATAAGAAGACCAGAAGCATATCTCTTAACCTGAGATTATAACTTGAAACAATCAGTGCTGTAGCGTCTCGAGTGCTAGTATGTTGGTAGAGAATTGTTTCTTAGGCGTTGGGTTTAATAAGACATTTTATCTTGTTTTGTTAATTACAGCACCTTAAGTTTAGTTCATTTTAGTTATATTCAGTTACCTTATAGCTAAAACCGAATTGCAAAAATAGGATGATTCATTGTAGTCTCTTGTGGGATTACACCACCTGTAAAATAACAAAAAACAGGAAACCAGAATACATACATACAAATTAAGAGTCCATTCACTAGGTCGAAATAAGCCCTAAATCGGCGTTCGTCTCGTATCTAATTATAAAAAAACTATAAAAGATAGCGACTTTTAGTAAAAAAGTATTGAAAGATAAGACTTTAATCTAAGTCCCTATAGTAGTAATTTTTGGTATTTCTTTTTATTTTTAAAATTCCAAGCCAACAATCTTGTACTAAAATAGCGTATTTTCAAAAATTATTTTCTCTAAAATACATGTATTAAACAAAAATTTGCAACTATAGGGATCTAGTTTATCTTTTGATCTTTCCGGTGATATATAATTTATAACATTAGGAAGAAATTTTGTTGCAATTATAAGACAAATCCGGTACCCTTGCAATGAGGGCTAACTTTATTTCCATGTGCTTTTTTATTTCGGCTTTACGTGCACCTCCGAAATCTTAATAATTCGATAGTTGGAATATATAAGTCTCCACCCATCGGCCACCCATCCTCTCAATCCGACCCAACATTCATGCCTGTCAAATCTACAGAGAATGGACCCTTAAATAGGTATCAAGTGCAGTATCAAGGCAAACTTCTAAAGTTTGTCCCAAAAAACCACTGTATAATATACAATAAAATAAATATTTGATAAATAAACTAAATTTCATCAGTGGTCTTTTAGTTTTATATAAAATTCGGTAATATTCCAAATCATATTTTGAATTATGTCTAAATAAAATAATTATTATAACAAAATTTAAAATAAACTAAACTTTTAACCAGCTTTTGCTAAACGTTTCAAGTTGATCCTCAACTCAGTGGAAGGTTTATGATAAAAAATTTGTCAGATTGACATTGACGAGTTGAGGATCAACTTGAAACGTTCAGAAAAAAAGAATTTAAAAGTATGCCCTAAAAAACCACTGTATAATATGTAATACAATAAATATTTGATAAATTAGGTAACTAAATTTCATCGGCGATTTTTCAGTTTTATAGAAAATTCTATAGGCAGTAATATTACAAAATTTGGAAATTGTGAAAATAAAATTTAGTTAATTTATCAAATATTTATTTTATTGTATATTATGCAGTGGTTTTTTTGGGGCAAACTTTAGAAGTTTGCCTTGATACTGCACTTTGAATATTTAAATTGTATGGCTTCTGGTTTCCCGTTTCTTGTTATTCATTTTTACAGGTGGTGTAATCCCAAAAGGGAAAAGATGAATCCTGAAAACGTACCACAAATAAGTTACAGGCATTATCTGCAGAAATAGCATGTTAGAAACGAATTTTGTAAGGTATTTTGCAGGGTATTTAATCAAAACAGTCTCTCTAAACATACTTGTGATATTTGTGAACAATTTTGGAATGCCCACCAAGATTTGAATGAATCGGCTTTAATTTGCTACTGTAAAGCTTACGAAAATACAAATTTGGATTTATTTGGCAATTTAAATATTGCTCACAATGATTCTGTAAGCTTTGTCTCGTTGCTTGAAGTTTTATTTCAATTTAAACTTTGAAAATATTGTTTTACGAAACAGGGTTACTAAAAGATTTGGCCACACTCGTAAACACATATTTCTGCACTCATAGAAAAATTTTCTTCAACTTGTTTCTTCATTAAAATATATTTTTTGAGAAAGTATTACAGACAGTGGTTTTTTGGTGAACTTCAAAAGTTAGCCTTCATATTGCTCTTGTGATCGTTTAATACTTTCTGTTTACCTGCTTTTATTTTACAGGTATTAGGATGTTCCCAAAAATTTATTTATGTTACTTCTTAAATTAACAAAAACAAACAGTTGTTTGTTTTTGTTAATTTCAGAATTACCTCTGAACCTCACATCGTAGGATGTCATTAATTGCAGACCAGTTTCGACCTTTTTATGATCTCATCAGTGCAACATAAGTGAGCATACCTACGAATGCGAAGACCTGAGTATTTGGCACAATAGGTAAGCCTAGTGACATCCTACGATGTGAGGTCCAGAGTATTTCCTCGTAGTTTTCGTTGCAATACAAAACATTGTATTTTTTATTCTAACGTTGTTAGACAAAATACGCCAAATATTGCTTTGTAATGCGCTCGGCGTGGCATTAGCCAGGAGAATAGCTGCTTTGGCCTAATTTGGTTCAGTCCGTATTTTATAAGGCGTGTTTACAGATGGAGGATATGGAGGTATCCTTACTACACTCGTAGTTGTTTGTTTTTGTTAATTTACATTAACCATTTGTTAAGCTGTAGAACTCTTTTTCTACACCCCGTTGTTATGTTACTTCTGTTACTTCTGTCCGTATCTGTTCTGTTACTTCGTGTTTTAATGAAATAACCAGTTATTGTTACCTCTGTTTACTGCACATTGTTACATTTACTGTAATTTAATAATCTAGTGTGCATAGCATGCAGCCACTGATATAAATTGTTTTGACAACATATCTGATAAAGTTCTGGTTGACTCATGTTACACGAGCTGCTTATCACTTACACTATCAGTATATTCTTGCACAGAACAAAAGTGTAGACTCCCAATATATTCCTAATTATTTCGCTAGGCATATCAAATGACAAGTTGTCCGTTTTGTATCGTTTTCCCATAACTTTCCCGATTTTTCTGAGGCTTGTCAGTGTTATATCAACAATATAGGCAAGTAGCAGCAGACAATACGTCATGTATCACGCATGTGTGTGATATATGTATTATACAAAATACGTATATCTTTTTTAGTATTTTTTTAATATTATTTATTGTCTTATTTAATTGTTTTTATCTTTTTTAATTAGAATTAAGCCAAAAGTTAAATAAGAGAAAAATTATTAATGAAATTATGAAATATCAATTCAATTTCATTAAAATTCAATACCAAAGGTATGTGATAAAAAATAATTATTTTTAATGTAATGTAGATGTTTGTTTAATATTTCATTGTTTAAAAGATCTAGATAACACGATTAAAAAGAAAAATGTTAAAGACAAAAAGTTGAGGTTATATGAGGATATGCCCTCTTATATGGTAATTCAATGTTGGGGGTGCATGTTGCAGGCAAAGTAGTTGTTTTCGATATATCTTAAAAATAATACGGTTATTCCTTTGCGTACCTAGGATTATAGATAACGAAAAAAATTAAAAACTTTATTGAACCATAATATTTGACAATTTCAGTAATAATTTACCTCTTAGTTAACTTTTTTGGCTTAATTCCTATATAAAGAAAGATATAAACAGTTAAATAAGCTTCTATTCTATCTATATAGAAGTTTAATATCTTCATTATTTGAAGGAATACTTATATTGGAAACAAGTACTGAACGTACTGTATGCACCTCCCAGAATTGAATTACAACGGCATATCCATTATAACTTTTTATTTTTTTTATATATTTTTCTTTTTAATAATATTATCTACATCATTTTAAATGTGAAAATATTAAATAAGTCTAATTTAATTATTATTATTATTTATTAAACGTGTCCGATGACCTTAGATTATAATAAAATATGTCCCCCCAATATATTTTATCGAGAAGTAGAAAACTAAAAAAACAACAGAAAACTTAATATAATGCTGATTATTAATAAATGTATTTTCTATTTTATATGACATCATAAATACTTATTATAAATTTGTACAATATGTGTGGTTGCAGAATAATTTTGTCAACAGCAAATTCTTTTCTTTGCCAAGACGTTTCCTCGACGTTGTATTTTGTGTGAAAGTTTAGACTTTAAATTAGACTTTTCCATTGACGCCAAAACGACAGTGATGCCAAAACTAGGAATATATATCGGCGATACAATTTAGGTCGCAAGCAACATCGAGCGTCAGTTTCCAGCAACACAAGTTGCCTGATTCTCTCGACAATTGATTGACATTTTTTTCAAATAGAGTAAATTAAAAATGTAGTCTGTGTGATGGTCGTTATAGTGTCAATAACAATTCGATACTACGTCGGTGGCTGCATTTCTATAATTGCTAGTAAACAATTACCCATCGTTCTCAGTCTGAATTACGCCGAATTATACGCTACCTACGAAAAATATATAAAAAATTAACATAACATGAACAATAAAAAAATAAACAATGGCATATGAGTAGCCCAATTTTCTTTCACAACCAAAGAGTTCGGGTTACTTCCAGTTAGAATGGAAGTGAAATTTGGGAAAAGTTACTTTGTACATACCGATGTATGTACTATAATTTCACAGATAATATTGTCATCAGAAGTAAGTCGTTTGTAATGTGACTAATTTTGTTACCACCCGGTATATGTTTAATACTGTTTAGGGTCAGCGACTTTCTACTATTTTAATGTCTTTTCCCGGATTTATTACCGTCGATGTCAACTAACTCCGGAAGCCGACAAATCGATAGTATTTTGTACTCCGGCTCCGCAAAACACTATTTAAGCTAAACCAGATTTAATTTTGGTTCAAACTATTATAAGCGACAACATAAATTCACTTGAATTTGTTCACGAAGCTATAAAGAAAAAGTTATTTAGTTGTACCTACATCTTTGATAGGCTACTACAAAATTAAGTGTATTTTGTATAAAGTTCATTTTATAGGGTGTTTATTAGAACGGAACCAGCAAAAAAATGTTTAAATTTTCAAATAATGCATTTAGTTGGTACCTATTCATATTTATTCAAAAAATTACGGGCTAGTGAAATTCTTGTCAGTGTATAATATATTAGCTCAAATATAGCTGAATAAACGTACGTAGTTTTCCACATAACACCAAAACATTATACTGCATCATCAGATGATGCCACCTTAGTTGACGAAACTCGCGTCAAGTGTTGTTGGAAAACTAAGTCAATGTTATCTTGACACCAAAAGGTCCAACCCCATTAAAGAAAAGAAATGTATAAAGTAACACCTGAAAGTTTTCCATTGGTACTTGGATAGCAATGGACCAATAGTGGAGAATAGTGGGCGTCTTCTTCAATGTGGATAATTGAAAATGTTGAAATCTTTTACCTTAAAGATCAAAGGAAGGATCGGAAGCAGATATGTAGCATGAATTGTTTGAAAAGAAACCATCGAGTTGTTTTTTCATTAAAACGATACAAACATTGTATGTTACTGATTTCATTTTTCAAATTCTACTATTATGTTTATCACATCTTTATCTCTCACCCTCATTCTCATCGTAATGATGAGCCCGGAAATTATAAATTTGTACACGTAATTTTTTGGAAAATATTATTCGATAACTTACGACAAAGAAAAATTATAGGCATAATGGTACGTGTTTCATTAAGAAACCTTATTAGACAACTAATCTCTGAAAAAGAGCAAATTAAGCAGTTAAAATACTAATTAACAATTATAGTTTTAAATATGCACTAACAATTCTATATATATACAGTATACATACATTCCAGTCTTCGAAACATATTTTTGGCAGATTCAACAGACTTCATCAAAGCTGCCATTAAGTGGCACTTTAACAAATAGCACTGTTCCCTTGTCCCTTGCTTAGGCACAGAATAGTAATTTGAATTTACCCTAAAGTACCATCTTCACCCAGAAGTACTATCGTCTGCTTTCACCCCTGTCGTATAAAGTATACGACTTCCTGCCGCCTCTTATGATTAGAATATATATTAGTTGTTATCGGTACAAGCCACAAAAACTGACCTAGAAGATTTGCGAATCTATTAAAAAGCTATTTAATTACATCAAATGTTAATTTTGTTATTAATAAGCAAATACACAAAATAATATGTCCAAAGCAGTTAAAATATAAAGTAAAAAGCACATAAAAGTGGTGTTAACTGAAAAGTCTTACTTGTTTCAAGAGAAAAGTAAGGAAATCCACATTTTGTGGACTTCTCGTAGCATGTGGAATATTTTTCACCTGAAACCTTCCAGAAAAATATATAAGTATTCGGGAAATATAAAAAATGGGGCTTTTATTGACCTTCCACTTCTCTCTTTACAGCAGCAGCAGTAGCAAGCACACTTGACATACATTTAGTTGTCAGTTGTTTTATACACTTGTCTGCGATGGAGTCACCTTCTTTTTAAGCAACATATTTTTAAAAGTAGTTTTAAATTTACACAAATGCGCTTAAATGGAAAAGAACAGCACCGAGCTTTCCAGGTACTTTATATCTGACAAAAAAAAAATGAAAAATGTACAACATTCGCATTTTAATGATCCCAAACTGGCAAAATCTCATGGCGAACGCTCGTAGGATATAGCCACAAAACTGTGAGGGGTAAAAACAAGAATAATGCTTCTAATAAAGTTAGAGTGTAGAATCATACAGTTTGGAGAGATAAGCAAATGCCCTTAGAGGCCACAGGACCCCATAGTTTCACAAAAACGGTTGTTACGTTGGATTAAGGTGAAGCTGACATAATATAAACAAACCAAGTTAAATAATCACTATTACGACTTGGAACAAGATTAAGCTTTTTTTTGGCAATAATACATTAATCTATAAGTTTAAATACAAATAATATACATGCGATTACATCAATATTTCATTTTAAAATGTCAGATTTATTCGCAAGATGCAATTAAACTCCATTAAAGTGTCAGTAAACTGTGAAATAAGAATAAATGGGATGATTTTGATTAATATATCTCTATCAAGTGTATTAGTAATATATCCTGGTATAAGGTAAATCACTGACAATACAGAGTGTTTAACAGAGCTGCTACCACCAAGATCTAGCATTTTTAGCAATTATCTTTATTGGTAAAATTGGTTATAGTAGTTCATTTAACATCTGTTAGGGTCGCCCGCCAATCATATTATTAATGATGGGAGTACTATTCTTGAAGAGAAATGCTGCATCATTTTTAGTTGCACGATGGTACATATCATTATTTTTTAATTTTTAAAAGGCACCCTGTATTTTTTGTAGATTTACGTAAAACGCTGTCTGACGGATTCATATTGATATACAGAAGTAGACAAATATATCTCTTTTTGTAAAACTTTTTATATTTCAAATGCTGAATCTGTAGGCTTGCTATGGTTCTCACATGAACCGATTCTGAATCGTACTGAGCACGCGCAGTTTAAAAATTCATATAAAGGTTTCATAAAAAAGGTTTTATTCAAACTGCGCACGCTCAATACACATCAGAACTGGTTCTTGTTAGAATCAAAACAAACCTTTTATTATTTAAAATGCTAAGTTGGCGTTCTGGGGCTACTTACCTACCTATATGTTAAAATTTTTCAATAATAATGGAATTCGTAGAATTTTTATCGTTTGTTTTCTTTATTTGCATTAAAGATATGCATACATAAAAGAGTGTGCAACAAGCCTAATGAATTAGAAAGAGCATATCGATTCGTTTCTAGGCTACAAACACTTCTAAAAGTAAATATATTTGTGTCTTTCTCTAAAACATTGCTTTTATGGTAACGATTTATGGTAACTATTTATGGTCATATCTCCCTCACTATTAGAGCTACTACTCAGTATAGAAATCACTGACTTGAAATGGGCCCTAGGGGGTGAAAAATAGATGGCACCCAAAACAAACAATCTCAATTTTCTCGAAAATTATTGAGTGTCCCAAATTCTCCTTTAATACACGTAATAAGCATCTCATATAGACTACTCAGTATAAAAATCATTGACTTGAAATGGGTCCTAGGGGGTGAAAAATAGATAGCACCCAAAACAAACATCTCAATTTTCTCCAAAATTATTGAGCGTCCCAAATTTTTCTTTGGTACACGTAATAAGCATCTCATATACGAGTAGACTACTCAGTATAAAAATCATTGACTTGAAATGGGTCCCAGGGGGTGAAAAAGAGATAGAACCCAATATATACAATCTCAGTTTTCTCGAAAATTATTGAGCGTCCCAAATTCTCCTTTGGTACACGTAATAAACATCTCATATAGACTACTCAGTATAAAAATCATTGACTTGAAATGGGTCCTGGGGGGTGAAAAACAGACATCACTTAATATATACAATCTCAATTTTCTCGAAAAGTATTGAGCATCCCAAATTCTCCTTTGGTACACGTAATAAGCTCTCACTTGCTCATTACACCGATTTCTACGAAAGATACGTAAAAACAGATGACTTTTTTGAAATCCGGAGGGTCGATTTAGTATAAAATGATACATTTTAAGATGATAGGAAAAATTTGTTTGTTTCTATTTTTAACAGATCCACACTGATCCTGTTGTCGGGCAAAATCTAGTTTAGGAAATTTTAATATTTTTCTATTTTTGCGGAATTATCCCTTTTTGACAAGTCATCCACGTCTGACAAAGGAAGTGAGGGGCTGGGATTGTTTATTTTGTCACTCTTAAAAGATCTACACCGATCCTGTTGTCGGGCAAAGTCTAGTTTTAGAAATTTTACCATTTTTATATTTTTGCGGAATCATCCCTTTTTGACCAGTCATCCCCGTCTGACAAAGGAAGTGAGGGTTTGCGATTGTTTATTTTGTTATTCTTAACAGATCTACACCGATCCTGTTGTCGGGCAAAATCTAGTTTAGGAAATTTTAACATTTTTCTATTTTTGCGCAATCATCCCTTTTTGACCAGTCATCCCCGTCTGACAAAGGAAGTGAGGGGCTGCGATTGTTTATTTTGTTATTCTTAACAGATCTACACTGATCCTGTTGTCGGGCAAAATATAGTTTAGGAAATTTTAACATTTTTATATTTTTGCGGAATCATTTCTTTTTGACCAGTCATCCCCGTCTGACAAAGGAAGTGAGGGGCTGGGATTGTTTATTTTGTCACTCTTAAAAGATCTACACCGATCCTGTTGTCGGGCAAAGTCTAGTTTTAGAAATTTTAACATTTTTCTATTTTTTGCGGAATTATCCCTTTTTGACCAGTCATCCCTGTCTGACAAAGGAAGTGAGGGGCTGCGATTGTTTATTTTGTTATTCTTAACAGATCTACACTGATCCTGTTGTCGGGCAAAATCTAGTTTAGGAAATTTTAATATTTTTTTATTTTTGCGGAATTATCCCTTTCAGACAAGTCATCTACGTCTGACAAAGGAAGTGAGGGGCTGGGATTGTTTATTTTGTCACTCTTAAAAGATCTACACCGATCCTGTTGTCGGGCAAAGTCTAGTTTTAGAAATTTTAACATTTTTCTATTTTTGCGGGATCATCTCTTTTTGACCAGTCATCCCCGTCTGACAAAGGAAGTGAGGGGCTGCGATTGTTTATTTTGTTATTCTTAACAGATCTACACTGATCCTGTTGTCGGGCAAAATCTAGTTTAGGAAATTTTTACATTTTTATATTTTTGCGGAATCATCTCTTTTTGACCAGTCATCCCGGTCTGACAAAGGAAGTGAGGGGCTGGGATTGTTTATTTTGTCATTCTTAAAAGATCTACACCGATCCTGTTGTCGGGCAAAATCTAGTTTAGGAAATTTTAATATTTTTCTATTTTTGCGGAATTATCCCTTTTTGACCAGTCATCCCCGTCTGACAAAGGAAGTGAGGGGCTGCGATTGTTTATTTTGTTATTCTTAACAGATCTACACTGATCCTGTTGTCGGGCAAAATCTAGTTTAGGAAATTTTAACATTTTTCTATTTTTGCGGAATCATCCCTTTTTGACCAGTCATCCCCGTCTGACAAAGGAAGTGAGGGGCTGGGATTGTTTATTTTGTCATTCTTAAAAGATCTACACCGAACCTGTTGTCGGGCAAAGTCTAGTTTAGGAAATTTTAACATTTTTCTATTTTTGCGGAATCATCCATTTTTGACCAGCATCCCGGTCTGACAAAGGAAGTGAGGGGCTGGGATTGTTTATTTTGTTATTCTTAACAGATCCACACCGATTCGGTTGTCGGTCAAAATCTAGTTTAGGAAATTTTAATATTTTTCAATTTTTACGGAAGCATCCCTTTTTGAGATGTCATCCCTGTCTGACAAATGAAGTGAGTGGCTGGGCTTGTTTATTTTGTTATTCTTAACAGATCCACACCGATCCTGTTCGGTTCGGTCAAAATCTAGTTTTCTAGTTTTTCTAGTTCTAGTTTTACTTAATAACTTCTTGTCAATCAAAAAATTGGCTTTTTTATATTTCATGTTTTTTTAATTTAATAAAATTATGCGGCAAAATTAACAACATTTAACATTATATAAAAAATTAACGAAAAGCTATAAATCCATCAAACTCTTTATCAATGTATTCGTGAGCGTTCTATCCAAATCTGTAAAAATACACAGGGTGTTCAATTTTAAAAATATAAGTAGTGGTAAACCTCTGCCTCTTGAGACATCTTGAATAAATGTCAATAATATAAAAATGTGTCCCCTTTCATATAAGAATCAACCTGTCCGAGCATTTTCCATGGAAATCAATCCTTTCACAGATAATCGAGGATGAATCTTTTCGTTGACACACCCTGTACATAATATAACGTAGGCACATGGTGAAATCTGCCATTTCATGAAAGGCCAAGCCATATATTTCAGCTCTCTTTTAATCACTATTTTCCATATCTGACTCGAATTATTTAAACGCACAAATTGGGTTCCTTAACCCTTAAAGCATTTGTATTACCTGAATAACTGCGGACGATTCATGATATTTCTTAATTTTCATGAAACGACAGATCTCCCCATATTAATACATCATATTATATAAAATGCAGTAATACAAGTTAAGATAGCTTTTAAGTTAGGAAGCACTCAAGTTAATAAATATTATATTAACATTTAATAACAGGTACGTGGGTAGCTACTTTGAGAGTGTAACCTGTACCTTTGACTATACTAAATGCCTGTACCCACCATACAGATCCAGTTTCTCAGTCAAAGTTTTAAGGCAAGGATAGTGCACCTGCTGTTAAACATCTATAAATTCACCTGTTTATCAAGATAATAACATAATTCTTTTAATTAAAATTTATAACCGACATCTAACTGGAGCAACGCCGTATACAGACGTGTTCTTAACAGATGCTTGTGGTACACCTGCTAGCAACTTCCCCTCTTACTCATATGTAAAAGTTAATCCTTGATGGAGCCAACCTACACATGCTTCTTATGCTCCACTAATGAGTTTACTAGTATGCTTGTAGAAATTCTTAAATAAATTCACTGTACCTAGTGTGAATAAATCTCCTCTGTTTTACTTGCTACTTCTGAGAAATGTACTTAGCTAGGCAATTTCACATTATACTTTTAAAGATAGAGCTATGCAGTTTATTTTAAAATAAGTAAAAGTATATTGGTGGTGGCGAGAATCAACGAAGTGCCCTCTTTTGGTCTTTGCTATTATCCATTCGACAATAATTGACAGACAGATAGCAACCTGCTTTTCCGCAGGTGCCATTACAATAGTGACCTTTATTGTCTTTGAGGAAGACCTTCCTACTTATTTATTTGAAGGAGACAAGGAAAACAACTACACCACGGCCAAGGACTACGTGCCCCAACTGGCATTGCATTACTCCGGCATATTCACTAAAGTTGGCACATAAGAAAAGAAAATAAAATAATAGAAGAAAAGAAAAAGAAAAGCGAAAATAAAAGGATCATGACGCAACCTCGTTCATCGACTACCTAGGGCACTCTGGCGAGAATATAATAAATGCAAAACCGGTCAGTGTCTGGTGGTTGGTCTCGATGAAAGATGTGGCGACTTCCATAGATTTCGGAGTAATGCAATGCCAATCGGGGCACAAAGTTCCTGTAGGAGTTGTTTGTGGCATCTCCTTCAAATAGGTGGAGATATTTTGTTTTACAAATAGTACCAAAAATGTTTAAGTGATCTTCGTCTTAAATACTAATTGCTTTTCTTAAAAAATGTTTACAGATTACCCGGATAAGAAACAATTTTAGACTTGGACAAGGACTTTCTTAGTAAAATATATTGGATTAAAGAATATGTCCAAAATTTATGGATTAATCATTGGTCTGATTTCGAAAGTTAGAAATTTTGCAATACAAAAGTATACAAAACAATATTAATATCAAATGTATCGACGCAAATTCCAAGCGGTACATTCTTATTATAGAGGACTAATTAGTACTCAGGAATTACTGAGGTTGGTAATCTCAAACCACCATTCAGTGAATGATTATATCCTGTGAATCCTCATTTATAATTAGAACAGTAGAAAAAAAAAATAACTTCTCACATTAACCATATAGGCACGCGACCTTCCTACCACTGCTGCAGAGCTAGTGGCCTATCAGGACTTGACGCTTTTACTTGGCAGTAGCTTCGGTCATGCATGACCACCTCATGAACATTTGATTAGGGAATTTTTCGGAATCAATTAATCAACATTTAATTCTCCCCCGTCCACCCCAGTACTCAAAATACTTTAAGTGAGTACCCTCAAGTTATAAACCTCATTTGAAAGAACCGTCAATCCTCATCGGCTCTCTGAATATGCAGGGTGTTAGTTAAACATGCGGCAAACATTCAAGAGGCTATTCCTTGGACTATTCTAAAGATATTTTATCCTTTGATGATTTTTGAGAAAGCGCTTTGTTGCGAAGATATAGGGCGGAAAAAATTTTCAACAAATCCAATTTTGGTATTTTTCACATTATTAATGTAGGTGAAATAAAAGTCTGGCGTACTGCACTGGACGTATCAAGTAAAAGACATGTAAGAAAGAGAAGTTGTTTTTTCTTACCAACAACCCGTGATATTTCGGAGTGATTATTTTGTATGTTTTTGTATATTGTGTTTTTGTAGTTTGTATGGGTCGTATTGGTTAAGATTGATTGACGTTTGGCTAGTTGACGTGTAAACGGTTGTTAGTGAAGTCCTCTATCATGGCTCACTATACGAATGCCGAGATGGCTGACATGCATTCTATTTATAGACTTGCTGATGGCAATGCATTAGAAGCTAGTCGACTGTACATTGAACGATTTCCTAACCACATTGCTCCCGATAGAAAAATCTTACTCCACTTCGCTAAAAAAGCGAAGTGGAGGACCAGGAAGGCCAAGGACTGTACGAACGGTAGACGTAGAAGAGAATGTGCTGGACATGATAGAAGAAGATCTAGGTACTTCTACACGAAGAATTGCAAATACTTTGAATGTAAGTAATTGGACTGTTTGGAAAATTCTGAGAGATAATTTGTTGTACCCATATCAAATTCAACGCGTTCAGGCACTTCTTCCTACGGATTTTGCTCCACGTATTGCATTTTGTCAATGGCTTTTGCACACATTGGTTGAAATCCCTTTTGCACACATTGCATTGGTTGAAAGAGTTCGGGAGTCTATAAGGAGAAGATTGGATGGTTGCATCCGAGCTGGAGGTAGCCGTTTTGAACAATTCTTGTAGGTTCAGAAATGTTACATGTAATTTTTTGTAATGAATTGTTATTTGTTGAAAATTTTTTTCGCCCTATATCTTCGCAACAAAGCGCTTTTTCAAAAATCATCAAAGGATAAAATATCCTTAGAATAGTCCAAGGAATAACCTCTTGAATTTTTCCCGCATGTTTAACTAACACCCTGTATATTATATGTATTAATATTGTGTACTCATTCCTTCCGGAGACACCGAATTTTCTGTCACCCTGTGCCTACAAAATCTCTTCTAAAATCTATTTATACTGCCTCGTTTATTTGGCTTTTATATACTTTTCATAGAATAATAGTTGTTTTAGTGGTATCCTCCGAAATGTTGTTTTATTTTCATTATCTGACACGTAAGAGATACTTCCAAACAGTAGTTCTGAAGTCATAAAAAATGTAAGGCTTTGTCAAACTTTTGTAGATGTTTAAGTATCGTTTTATTGTATTTTATATGTGTGTTCGAATTATTTTTCCCAGACTTAACAACTTGATAACAGTATAACAATAGATTTATTATCTCTTAGAAAACTTAATTTCGAGACTGTTCTGATCGCAGTCTTAACAAATTATAGGCGGGCTAAATTTAGCAGAATATTTGCAAATCCTACCACCGCTCATCGATATAAATTTAACTGGTTTTAGCATGATGGGGATCGATTTTTCCAATCCTAAAGCACGCGTCTATATTGGGATATGTTGAGTAATGGCAACATTAGTATTCGGCACTAGCTCAATACAGCTCAACATTTGTTAGAGGTGGATGTTTTAAGCAGTCGGTTTTAGCAACTACTTTATTCGTAGAATATGATTTACTTGGTGTCACTCGTACAGGTTTTTACCATACCTACAATTTACATTTTACAAACTATCGTTATTTTCTTTCCTTAATAATATGTTCTGTTTTCGAATAACTTCTACATGGCATTACTTTTTTGATGCATCAGAAAGACAATATAAGAGTTTTGGAAACTAAAATATGTAGGGTGATTTATTTTATTGTATCACTATTTCTATCTCTCTTATTATTAGATATAGCAAGTTGGTTAAATTGCCAAAGTAATGCATTGGAGGCATTTTATAGAACTTTATGCACAACATAAATCTTAATTTGGTTTCGCATCACATTTTTTAGACTGGAAATAAGTCAACCACCAAGTGATGAGAAACTATATCTAATCTATTCTCGTTTTATATCTCAAATGTTATCTGAAACAGAGGACTTGGATCTCTCAATGAATCTCCAAAAAGTGAAACTTCCAACAGTTCAGTTCAGTCACAGATGCAAGATAATAAGGAACGATAAAAAGTCCATTAATGAAGTCGGTCAAGTTTCTATAAATCCAAATATAACTGCTATACACAAACAAAAATATTATTTCTGAAATACGACTAGCTGTTTGTGTAGAAACACTGTCCAATTTACTCTATTTGGGATGTTCTCTTCTATATAGAGCAGTGATGGAGACCCTATGACCCGCGGGTCAGACACTGAGCCACGAAGGCGTTTTTAATGAGGCACGCGTTGATTTTTAAAACTTATTTTTTATATCATAAAAGAAAGAACAGACAATAGAAAATATCAAGACATTAAAGTATAAGTATCTAATGTCGAATTATCATAATATCGTAATTATAGTAATATCTGACCTGCGGTTGGTTAATTCATGCCCGGCACCTCCACCAAATGTTACGCTGTGGGCGCACAGGGGGGTAACTTGGAAGTAAATCACTCGCCTTTATTACAAAGGACAGATTTATTTAATTACAAGAGGTGGTTATTGGCTTGCAAGCATACTTAGTTAAATTTATTTTAAGTTACTGGTGCCGTACACAAAGTAGCAAAGGTAAAAGAAATAATGATACAGTCACTAAGTCCTACTTACATTATTCCAGACTTTGGAGGAACTTGGGGAGATGGTCACTGTCAGGAAACCAGCACAGAACTGTCGGTCAATGACCCTGTTTGATTAGGAACCAATTGTTCGGCAATTTTCCCTGACTATAGACTATTAAGTTTTACCAGTTCATTGGCATGAGATTTGTAACTTTGGTCGACAATTATTGCAACACAGCAAATCAGCAATTTGGGAATCGATTTTATTTTTTATATTTAATATACAGGGTGAAATGAATTTGAATAAATTCATAAATAAATTTTATTATAAATAAAATAGCAAATTCTGAAGTAATGAAATATTGATATGCTATTAATTTTATTTCCTTTTTACTATGGTGACAATATCACCCCTTTAATATTATTATTTTTCGTCGACCTGTATTTCTTGCTCCTCACTTGCAAAAGTAACATTTGTAAGTAAAACCAAAATAAAACGTACTCATTTAGAGGATTTTAAAAGTCAGAACCAAAAAAGGGTCAGCTGTCAAATTTTTCTGCTAACAAATGTTGGTGTTTTCATCCAAATTATTGGTATGTACCCTTTCTACCACACCTTCCCTCCTTTTCAAGGAACGCCACTGACTTAGTCACCCAAGGGCGACAATTAAAAAAATAATAGAAGAACAGAATTTGACCCACTTCTCAAAAAGGCTCCTCAACACTGATATAGGGTATACCAATTATTATATTTGAGATAATTTTGTTGAAAAAAAATTGTCCTTATTATAATAATAATAATAATAATAATATCTCTACCCCTCATTCTAATCACAAGGATTAGCCCGAAAGTCTGAGACTTGTGTGGGAGAGGGGGCGGCATATTATTATTTCGCGGGCCGCATTTGCACCTCAGGAACGACTTACGTTGGAAGGCCCTAACCACCATTCAGTGCTGGAATGAGGGAAACCTGGAAAACCTCATTAGTTAGGGGGACAAGTCAAACATCAACTGATTTTAATCTCTCACATTAACACCAAGTTGATATTCTTCCCATCCTAGACCATCGCCAGGATGGTTGCCAAGCCATCCCTGCGAATAAGCCTTGATCTACGAGCAAACAATTTTAATGAAAAATTGTTTGGCGGAATGAGGATTAGAACCCACGACCTCTGGGTTGAGCGATCGAGACGCTAAGCCCTGAGCCACCTGCTCGGTTCTTGTATGTATACATACAAGAAAGATATGTATAGATACTATGTATACATATCTTTCCTATAGAAAACAGTAATGTACCTAATATAATATATTTGAGCTATTGTATAAAATGTAATGTAAGATTACACAGTAAATTCAACTCATCATAACTGAGAAGTTCGTTATTGTGCCCAACCAAAGTTATGAATCAGATTTTTGTACTGAAACCTTGTTTTTGAGCGAAGACTGATCGAAATGTAATTAATAATTGGTGGCACATCTGCCCCATTTAACAAAATTACGGCCAAGTCAATTGATTTTCTTTTTGTGGAATTACTTTTCTTTCCAAGTAATCTAATCAGATGGCAATGTTTTACCAGAATCCCAGCTCAGATAGGTATTTCAAGTCTGTCTTACTGATATATCATATTTAATAATTTCGCTAATACCTAATGTATCTCTTAGACTTTTAATATCTAAATAAATATACAAATAGTATACAGATTGTATCAGTCTGTAGATTTTATTGTAGTATTTAATGTGAAACAGCAAATTACCAATTCAACAAACTTATTTAACTTTTAATCCTAACTCTTAACTATAATAAAACGTCACCTATTTCTCTACTTCAAAGAAATTATATTGAGTACTTATTGGGTTTCCTTAAACATAAAATGATTAAATGAAATAAGTAAAAATCTGAAAAAAAGATTTGTAAAGGCTAAAATTTGCAGACTCGTATTGTAAAACTCGGACAGAATAATTTCACAAGAAAAAACTGAAGGGAAACGCCATAATTTTCTTAAGTGAAGACATGTGTATGAACTTCTTTCAATATTAATTATCTTTTTTCAAAAATGAGTTAAAAAACTTGAATACTTATATATGGTGTAACAGCTTACATTGCATATCTGTCAAAGCAGATACACAGAAATTACAATACAACTGTCACACGTGATAAATTTTGAACAAACTTTTATCATGTTTTGATGTTTTGAAAATTGAAATAAAGAAATTTCTTTCAATGCAAAAATGTAATTTTTGTGTTAAGTAAAAATAATTTGAAAAAACAAAACCTCACTAATCATTTCCTAGGATAGGTTATCCTCAATTCTTTTAAATTACTTTTATAATTTATTGTGCAGTATTATTTCCCTAATGATTTCAACAAAAGATTGTATTTTGTATAGTTTTTTACAACGGATGGAAACAATATTACTTGTTTAACAGATAATACCTACCAATAAAAAAACACCATTAAATCTAGCAAAGTCTCTATAATCCAAACGTCACTGATACATCCGATCACATACACATCATAACGAATAGAACCTGAATATTCATGACGCACTTTTGAAAAATACACCTAGTTGACGCATTGATTTACAGCAGATATCTCTGTAGGTATACATGTTCATTTAAATTAATGACTTTATTTCCTGTGTCGTAAAAAATATAAAACACGTTACTGATTAATTAAAAATCATACTGTGCATGTGCAACTGAACCCCATCCCTACCAACTGAACCCAATCCGCACATAACTTTTTTAATAATCGGTCTAGGTAGTAGGCTATGCAAAAAGAAATCAATACTGCTATAGTGCAAAGTCGGTAGAGTCATGTCTGTGGAATTCTATAAAAAAATTGGTTTTACTAACCGAGGGTAAGTTTGTACACGCGACGTTTTTATATACTCTATTAAGGAGTAAAGTAAGGGACATTATAAAAACGTATGAGTCAGGATATACCGTTATAGTGAACACAGCGTACTTTTGTTCCTGATTAAGTAATTTAGTCTGGTATTCACAAAGGCAAGCCAGCATTTAATATGCCTTCAGATTTTGAATTACTTGGACGGTACAAAGATACGCTGTTCAGATGCTATTATCCAATCTTATAATGTATAATGATTTCAAAATAGTCTGGCTTTATACAGTGCGACACAGACTCATGTATACCCCTGTTTTTCCGCTTGTTTTTTAGATACAAATTTTCAAAATTGGCATGAGGGAAGTACTTATTAAAGACCACTTTCTTATATAAAAATTTTCTTTATGCCACTTCTGGTTTTATCTAAAGTAACGCCATTTCTCGATTTTTATATAGAACACCCTGTATTTAATTATATTTTTGTAATCTACGTAATTTTCTGAATCCAATATACCATAAGTGACATTTCAGCCAACAAATTACTGTTGGACTCTATTTTACTTTTACTCTATATGATTTAAATTCAGTTTTAATCATCTCCAGATGATGCCAACTTGATTGGCGAAACGCGCGTTGAGTGCAGTATAGTGTTTTGGTGTTATGTGGAAGACTACGTCAGTGTTAGCTTCACACCAAAGGTTCCAACCCTCTTCAAGATTGTTTAAATGGAAGACCCTGTATTTAATGTAATTTTTTAATTCGACGGACTAAATTAAGGCAAGTTTGTGCAACCTTCCATATTCCTAAAATCTATAATCATTGAGATATGTAATGATTTTCAATATTGTAGAAGAAAATTTAAACGTGTCGTATAGAATCTATATATATTAAAATTAGGTTCTAGTAATCAGAACCAACAATTAGCAAAAGGCTATACAGGGTCCCCATTATCTATCTCCTTACATGGCTAACTTTGTTAATAGTGGAGATAAAGAATTGGTTAAATTAGCAAAAGCGGTCAAAATTACAAAAGGAATTCAGTGCCTCCTTCATATTTAATTTTAATTTTCAACTTTTCAAGATATTTTGAAAAAATTGAAAATCGCCAAAATTTTCAAACTCGAATATCTCGAAAACTATAAAAGATACAAATAATATAAAAATACCGTATGATAGATGCAATTAAGCGGTGAATTTGAAAATTTCACGGGCATCTTAGTTTTTGAGAAAAAAAATAAAGTTATGTTTTTTAAATGGCAACCATAGTTGGCTTCATGAATAAAAAGCTTATTTTTTTCTGATTTCAAAAATATAATATGTAATATACCTTTCTCTTTTCTTTTGTTTACTGTAATGAACAAATAATTTATTAACATAGTAAGCTATGAAAACAAACGTAGATCAGTAAACAACAATAAAATACAAATGTCAGATCACACTAAAGCCACATTATACAGGTCAAAATTAAACGTTCATGTTAAAATCGTTATTGTGAAATGTACACAAACGAAAAAAAAAACGATTTATTAAATATTATATTTTTGAAATCAGAAAAAAATAAGTTTTTTATTGATACCATAGCCAACTATGGTTGCCATTTAAAAAAACATAATTTTATTTTTTTTTCTCAAAAACTAAGATACCCGTAAAATTTTCAATGTCACCACTGAATTCCACGTAAAAAACACTATCGCAGAGTATTTTTATATTATTTGTATCTTTTAAAGTTTTCGTGATATTGGAGTTTAAAAATTTTGACAATTTTTAGTTTTTTCAAAATATCTCAAAAAGTTGAAAATTAAAATTAAATCTGAAGGAGGCACTGAATTCCCCTTGTAATTCTGACCAATTTTGCTAATTTAACTAATTCTCTATCTCCACTATTAACAAAGTTAGCCATGTAAGGAGATAGATAATGGGCACCCTGTATAGCTTTAAGGTAAAATAATTTTCGTTCCTCAATATTATACAAATTAAATTATCTCTCTTTTAAATGGCAGACCCTGTATTTTATGATCTATCCCAAAATTTAATTACCTTTCGAACTGTGTCCTAAAATGTCGTAACATTTATCTGAGGAAGGATATATTAAAACTTCATTGAATCTTCAAATTCATTAATGATGCATCTCTTAGTTTCATTTTTTTTGGATAAAGTAAATAAACACATAATTGAAAAACCAATAATTAATATAAAAAAGTTACCTTCACAATGTATTATTGATATTTTAGAGAGTACAACCAAATTCTACATATTATGTACAACATTTTTTGTTTTTGGGAAAGACTTTCTATGAATTTCAGAATAATTTTATCCCTACGTCGATGAATTTTTAACCAAATTGTGGGTAAATCTTCATTACTAAACAATACTAGTACATTATTTATTAATAATTACTTAAAAGTATAAAACAATTTTAAATATTAATTCATTTATGTGGACAAAAAATATAAAGTTTTATGTACTTGTCAGAATTTAATAATTTCACTAGCAGCAGAAACAAACACGAAAATTACATGAAATATTACTAAAGTAGTTAATTTCCACTTGAGACATTCTGAACTAATTACATTTTTAGTTAATTCTAAAAAAAGAGAAGTTTTCTCCAATAGTAGATATTTTAAATGGGATAGTTGCGAAACAACAAAATAAACTGCTACACTTGTTTCACATTGCGCGATAAATTCAGTAAGTACTAGCAATTACCTATGGGCTAGAAATTCAATAACGTTAGTATTACTGCTGCTCATCAATCATTATCATTACCAAATGTAACCAATAAGACCAAATGATCTCACTTGAAATTAACGTCTTTGATCTACTTGAAACTAATTAATGTTAGTCGATTTACCTAACAGACATCTTCATCTATTATCACATCGTCATTATTACTCGAAAGGGTTTTATAATATTCTTAGAAGTATTACTTATGGCGGTGTTTAGATATCCTTAACTTTTCAGTATTTCGCGAAAATTAAAGTATAACAAAATAAGTCACCGTCTCGAAAAATCAGTTAAGTTATTTGTCAAACTGAAGACACTACGAAATATGTCAATATGATTACTGTGCACACATGCACAGAGTAACCTTTTGTTCATGATATTATATACAGGGTGTCCCAGTTTTATGCTGAAAAAATTCGGGAACATCTAGAGCCAGTAAAAATAATGGGAATTTGCTACATTAAATTATTTCCAAATCTGTACCGTTTCCGAGGTGTTGAAGTTGAAAAAAAAATCCATTTTTATTTATATCTCTAAAAGGAATAATTTTATTTTAAGGTATTATTTCGTTAGGAAAGGACGACATGATATGGTTTTATAAAATATCGATTTCCTCCGTAACGTGTGTTTTGTTAAAAAAATGTAAGTAAGCTTTTTTGTAGAGAAATAGGTAAAACAGCAAAATAGCGTTAGTAAGTGGCGTAACATATATTTTTTAGAAAAGTGTCCAAGGGTGCAGATTACACGTCAGTGGCTATTCCTATCGAGCTGTAGTTTCTTGTGGAAGTAATGAAGTAAAGATTTATAGTAGCATCTACCAACTAAAATTTGAAAACAATTGGTTTATTACTATCAGAGATATAAATACAAAAAGACCATTTTTTTCAACTTCAACATCCTGTATCTCGGAAACGGTACAGATTTGGAGATATATATGTAAGCAAAGTGCCATTTACTTGTTCTACATGTTCCCGCATACCGGTATACATGTTCAGCGGAAAACTGGGACACCCTGTATTGAGCAAATTGAATGATTTTTGAGTTGAAATGAAAAAGCGTATTTCAAAACCTTATAAAAATTGGATAATTCCGAGTAGCGGCATCCAACAGACAGACTCATACACAGCAACCCTTAAAAGAGCAAATAAAATATATACTGATATTTTTTAGACAGTGGTAAGGGTAGTAACAATACACACCCACGCAATTAATGACAAACTATTTATATAGAACCCTTTTTGTTAACAAAATATGTTTCTCTGGAAAGCAAAGGCGATGGTGGGGCACTACTGAGACTGCTAGACACAGATTAAATATTTTCACGGAATTATACTAAAGATAAGTTGAAATGTTGTTGATAAGTTGAGTAATGTGGTTATGTATCATTATCTTTAATAAAGTTGTCATGCACATACTTTCAGAATTTGTTATTTCCTAGATTATAAACGGATGAAACCGATTGAATTTGAAAACGTTTTTAAAGATTAATACCAAGCAGAGTTTCTAAACTCAAGGAATATATGATCGAATTTTCTTATACTATACGTAAATCTGATACACATCTTTGGTAAACTATCTTTATCTTTTTGTAAAAAAGTTGGCGGATATATCTACTGCAAGACCGTAATTCAGTACTGATAAACTAAAGAATCACAACGTCTTGATCTCAATACTTATGATAGTTTTGTATAAATATAATTTTTTTAAATTAACTAAATATTTCTTAGTAAAGTGCTAAAAAAGCTAGCAGTTACTGAATTTCCAACTATTACTATACCTATAACAACATATACACAAAATAAAATTACCCCAGGAAACTTCTATCAGACGGTCGGTCATTCAATTCAATAGAACGGGACCTACTGTATGTGTGGACATTAAATATTCTTGATGCACTTCAGCAGCAGGTTTATGAAAGGGTGGAAGTACACATAATGTGCAGGTTTGTCCCTCTGCCCATGTCGAGTAGTTTTTTCCGGATCCTGCATCAGTTTTCTAAGGATAGTAACTCACTATTCAAATTAAAATGTTGTGTATTTACCGTAATTAAATTTTAAATTAATTACACTTTATCATCATGAGAATCACATCTCCTGATTATTTATTCATTATTTTTTATACCAGCTTAATTTAGAAATCTAAGAACAGCCTTTGATGCCGTCTCCTAAGACTGTTTCTTTCTGACTGAAAGATAGTCACTTTCAGACACAGTTTATTGTTTACTAAGCCTTCTATGTTCAGTAGATAATTAGGTGCTAAAGTTACATACTATTAAATTCATTAAACTTAATATAAAAGGTCATTATGTACAGGGTTTTAACATATATTTTGAACTAGCCTCTCCTCTTGATCTTTGATGTTACAAAAAAAATTTTTAATTCGGATTTTAGGGCGGTCTTTTGAAGATTCAGAATATGATATCAGAAACACAATTGGGCATTTGAAATGGGCCTGCTATTGATTGCATTTATTAGTGTAAAGTGAGGAAATAAATTATATAGATTATTAGAATTTTATTTTATTGATTAGGTATCTGTATATCTGTGCATATTTTTTATAAATATTTTAGTCTTATCTTTTATGTATCGTGGGTATCGTTATATTCTTGTAATTTTTACGGTGCTCCCACCCATTCATTGATATTGCTATTCGCTGGTGTATTCAAAATAAACAAATCAATAAATAAATAAATAAATAAATAAATAAATAAATAAATAAATATATAAATAAGTATATTAACATTTTTTAATATTAGGTAAATATCACAAAAATGTTTAGAAATGATTTATTAAAATTACATATTTTTGAAAACAGAAGAAAAACCCTTTCTATGCAGTATATTCTATATAAACAAAACAATTTTGTTATGTAATTTTGGTCTCAGATTCCCAATTGTGTTTCTGGTAGTATATTCTGAATCTTCAAAAGACAAATTAACAAATCCGTATTAACAAAGTTTGTAAAATCAAAGATCAAGAAATTAGCTGCTAGTACAAAATATATGTAAAGACCCTGTATACAACCGTAAACTTTGAGTTAAAACCGCATGAACCGAAATGTTATTATTACAATATATATTTAATTGATGACCAACTTCCTGGGAAATTGTGTGAAATTCTATTTATAAACGGTCAACAAAGAATCTGTATTGTTATAAGTTTCACCGCTAGTGGAGCACTCGTAAGATGCTCACTGCAGGGATTTATATTATGCGTAATGTGCGTAAGCTATTATAAACATTAGATATTGACATTTTTCTACAGATTATAACAGTTTAAAAGTACTACCGTGGCACGAAAATTGGATGACGACAATCTTCGAACATTACCAGAGAAAAAATTTGCCAGGATCTCAGATCCTTCCAGTTGTGTATCTTATTGTATTATTGATCATTCAACGCAATCCAATGGTTTTTTTAACTAATTTTCCTTAGTTAGACAACCCTCAAACATTGCGGCAGAAAAAATTTGCCAGGATCGCAGGTGCTTCGAGTTTGTATATCTTATTGTATTACTGATTATTATTCAACACAATACAATGGTTTTTTTAACTAATTTTCCCTAGTAAGACAACCCTCGAATATTACCAGGGAAAAATATTTGCCAGGATCTCAGATCTTTCCAGTTGTGTTTCTCATTTTATTATTGATAATTATTTAATGCAATCCAATGGTTTTATTAACAAATTTTCCCTAGTAAGACAATCCTCGAGCAGTACCAGAAAAAAAATTTGCCAGGATCGCAGGTCCTTCGAGTTTGTATATCTTACTTTATTATTGATTATTATTCAACACAATCCAATGGGTTTTTTAACTAATTTTCCTTAGTAAGACAACCCTCGAACATTACCAGAGAAAAAATTTGCCAGGATTGCAGATCCTTCCAGTTGTGTATCTTATTGTATTATTGATTATTAATCAACGCAAACCAATAGTTTTTTTAACTAATTTTCCCTGGTACTTCTGTATTTGATTCAATAAAGTCAACTCATTATCTGGACGCGTTCTACATCTTACTTATATTCCAAGTTTTAGTATTATTGTATGATGTAAAATTCAGCCTAAGATACCGTGTTTATCTGACTAACATTTTGTTTTAGAGTTATAGTTGCAACATGTGACGGCTTGCTTAAAAAAATATGAAGGTGGTTTGCACCAAAAAGGTGTGAGGAGCTTTTCCTGGGAAATTTAAGAACTTCTAAGGAAAATTAACCTAGAGAAAACAGTAATAAAAATTGCGTGTCAAATTTATGAGTACTGCCACTTGTTTTGTTATATAGATGTTATAAATAAATTGTAACAAAGTGATTATCTTCAATTTAAACTTATGATTTTTTAAATCTGTAAATCCTGTTTTCTGTTTTCGACTATAGTTATAATAATGCGATGACAATTTTTCAATTTTGGTAACTTGCCACTTATTCGGTGTAAATACGTGTTCCACAACATGAAAATAAGTAAGATCTATTTAAAAATTTAAGTAATGTTAGGCGAATCATTTTATTCATATTTGCATTAAGTTTATTACTATATTTTGGACATAATTATGTGACAAATCCAATTCATGAAACACATGAGACAAGTTCTATGCTAAATTAGATATAAAATAGCTTTTAAAGAATGGATATTTAATACTAAAGCAAATATACAACAACGATCAGTTTAGGGTTTTGTCAGCATGCAAACATTAACTGATTTACTCTAATATAGCAGTTCATTTAAAAATCAATGTTTTATTTAAAGTTAATAATGTCACAAATTTTTGGTAACTTCCACTATTTGTGTAAAGGGCACACAGAAAACATATTTTTAAAATACAGAGGGTTTTATCGATTTTATTTGTATTTTCACTGATTTTGCTGTTTTGGTTTCAACAACACTTTAATAAAATGTAATATTTAAATGCATATTTCGGTTCATGTAACTGAATACGTAATTTATATTAAAGAAAACAAAAATGTGTTACTTTACATAAAATTATTCAAGGCATGCTCTTATTGGTCTAAGTATTTTATACCCTTACCGATTTAAAATTCCTTGGGAATTGTTTGCCATAATGCCAGGGGGTGAATTTTTTCCCTCATCTCTGTTTTCTTATTGATAGGTTGTAAACCTCACTAGCCTTCACATATACAGTTTATTGCTAGTTATTTTTCACCAAAATCATGAAATAAGTAGCTGCACTTCTTAAAATCTGTTTGTATCCAATTGCACCCGCCTCATATGAAAACGTTAAGCCCTATAGTCTTCTTATACTTCTGAGTAATCATTTTGAAAGGGTAATTTAGATATCTTGCAAACCACCATTCACTCACGCACTTCGCGATAAAAACAAATATTATTCCAAGACGTATAAAAATGCTTAAATGCCGAGAATTTGACAGCGAATGTGTAGTCTTTGAGGCCCGGGAATGAAACAGACCAATCTGATTCAACGTCGAACACAACTTCTATCCCTACCCTGCATGCAGCACGTGTAAAAACTGAAAAGAGCTTCGCCGTAGGTCGCTACTTGGTTGATATGATCTATGTTCATCCCTTCTTTACTCGCACTCACCCCAAACGGTCTCTCTCCACCCCGTACTCTATTTAAAATTTCTTTGCCTGTTACGCAGCAACCCTGAGGTCGTTTCTATGATGTGTATCACCTGCATTTTCCCCTACGTGGCATTATTCTTAGCTCCCATTTTCACAATGGGTCTATTTTAATAAGATGTACACATAAAATTTCAAGTTTCACGACCATATCGTGTCCGTATTGTGTTTCTAGTACCCCAATACAAATCAGAAATATTGTATGCCAATAATCGTTATACCTATTTATTACTTATTGAGGCTGAAAATATTGAAAACATGGACATGGATAGATGAACTAAAGACGAATTAAATGAGATATATTATACATAAATGAATTTATTGTCAAACGACAGTGCACAAAGTGAAAGAGCTACTGCCAATTGTTTGACATTTATTATTATTATACTAAACATGTGAATACTTATAACTTATAATAAGTACACTGCAATGCATACTTTTATTGTTCTGAAAAGTAGGCACATAACTTAAAACAAAAATATGTGCATTTATCAACATAAATCTAAAATGACTTAGTACTTATGAGGGGCAAAATAGTGTATATTCATTGAGGTACTCATATACTATACCCAATTCTATTTGAGTACTAATTTTCATGTGCAATGCTTTAACACATCATTACTACATTTTGTCACGTCGTTTCGTCCAAAATGAGTCCTGAACTACCAAGTTATAGGTAATAATATCCAACAATACTTGACGTATTAGATGTCTCTATCTAAGAATATCAATTGACTAGATTTTAGACAATCTGTAATTATTATCAAGTTTCTTGATTTTTACTATCTGAATAACCAAATGTTTCCACCACAGCATTCTTTGAAACTTCAAGAAATTATATATTATATAGTTCAACGTTTACATATAAAGCTGAAGCATAAAATTGTAATCAGTAAAGTTCCATAACTACTTATTCCAACACTGTGTCTACTATTTGAAGAGATTGTATACTATGGATTTGAATAACTTCAAATACTTCAGTTTAATGTTTTCCACTGATTAAATTTTTCAGTGTTTGTGTTGTCGAAATTTTGTGCAATTCTGCAACTGCTGACTGCTGTATCACTCCTGCTTCGCACTTTAAAAATCAATAGAATTACTATTAAATATTGTGATAAAAGTTTTAAATTAAGCGGCAATTTCATACATATATAATAATAACATACTTTGTAACATTTTTCTATTTCCATTTAATGAAAATTGGTTTTCATCATTTTTTCTTACACATGGTAAGCTTTTCTGATTCTTCATTTTCTTCTTCTCCTTCTTCCTAGGCCCTTATACCTTTAGAGCACCGGGTATATAAGTAACTCTCTTTCACTTTATAAGAATCACATCCATGCCTTTCGGTCCCTAGTAAATAATTGAATCTCATATCTAGGTTTTGCTTTGTTTAATTTTATATTCTTTCTATTTTTCTCCTAATCTTTCATTGTTCACTTCTTCACACCTGATTATCTTCAAGTTGTTAATGCGGCCGACAAGATAATATACCACCCTCTTTCCCATGAATGTTTCTGACTTTTGGACTAATTATTGTTATAAGAATGAGGGGTAGAGATTTTAGTACCAGGATATCAAAAATTATCTTGGTCAAGGGTGGTTGTGAAATGTAAAACGTGTGTCTTACTTTAAATTTGAAATAATCATGTCACTGTCACACTGACATCATCAATTACCTACAAATTTCATACCTATTTATTTCAGTTGTAAAACAATAATGAACTACAAATTATGAAATAACGGTTTTAGTAACAAGAAAAACTAAATTACAGTAATTGTTGGAAATGTCCCCCGTTTTGTTCGACGCACAAGTTGAACTTCGTCATTCATTAAATTATTGACAAACCAATGGCAGTAAGCAAGGCGTCTGGGGTGGTCTGCGGGCAGAAGAGCTTGATGTGCTTGCATCTTATATGGATGCATGTTCAAGTCTTTCTTTAAAATCTTATGACATGTTCCATAAGGAAGTCCAATTTCCTGAGAAAGACGTTTCAAAGGTTTTGCAGGCTCCTCTTCCATACGTTGACGAACGTCATTGACAACTTCTTCTGTACGAACTCTTGGTCTACCAGCACCGTTTTTATGAGTGAACCAGTTTCGCGAAACACTTCAACACAATTTGTAAGGCACGCATACAAATTGTTAGGTAATATTTTCACGTTTGGGAAGTGCTCTCGAAAATTGTCCAAACACAAACCTTGACTGTATTGCCAATTTCCATTAACTAGCGCACCCGTTCGAAAATAGGCTTCAATCATGAAAATTTTGTGCTGTGTGGTAAGAGGCATGATTCAAAAACTGGATTAGAAAATTTCAGCACAATAACTTGACAGATTCTGACACAACAAAACATATTCAAAAATTTAAAGTAAGACACACAACCACCCTTGACCAAGATAATTTTTGATATCCCGGTACATACCTATAGAGTGAGTCCCAGAAGTAATGTCTAAATTCATTTAAAATTCAGCGGTGTTTTTTTTTTGGAAAAACGCGCGGACCCGTCGATTTTTATTTTTTAATACGATTTTTTTATGCTAAATTCATTTATACAGTGTAACCCAAAAATAAGTTACGACCATCAAGTATATTTTCCAAATGAAAACACCTATTTTTTATTTTTTTTCGAATTCTGCATCGAATTCTAAGTTTGTATCATGTACCATATCATATACCTACCTATCTTCAACTGTTTTTGAAATATTGACAGGTGAATATTGACATTTTGCAACTTTGACACCCTGTAACATCTAAACGGTTTGAGATCGAACAAAACGGTTTGCACATTTCAATCCCAACTTTTCATGAGCTATCGTTTAACATTAATTTCAGATTTAGCCAGAAATGAAAAATTTTCGATTAAATTTAATATATTGGTTAAATCTGAAATTAGTGTCATTTGGTCATGGTCATTAGTGATGATTTCAGTAATTAAAAATCCTAAAATAATTTTGTTCATAATAAATAAAAAATCGAGCAACGTATCGGATGCAAGGCATCTATACCAAGGCTAGTGTGGACAAAAGTATATTCGACAAATTTGTAGCAGACAAGCTTTTGCATCTTAATCCTGTGTTTGATCAAATAAATTAAATGACATAAATTTGACAAAAATTAAATGATCTGACTTGGATCTATATATCCATCAAAGTATAATTGCAAAAGTAGTTTCTGTACTATTAGTGGATTATTAACAAACCCTCTTTTTACGGACATTGGCTGTTATATATCACGATATAAATTGAATTATATTATTTTTAAAAATTCTACAAGTTTTAGCTGCTCAAAACTTGATTATCGGCGATTTTAAAATAAACTGCTATTTTTAGGTCACCTCTGATAATATGTTGACCTATATAATAATAATATGATGATTATATTACATTATTAAAGTAAAGCTTTAGACCTAGTTAATACATTATCATTTATCCTATTAAAACATAATTTCTTGAGAAACCGTGGTTTATGCATATATCAATATTTATGAAACATAATAACTAATTGTTAGTACGCTAAAACAATTTTTTTTACACCAAATACGAAATTCAATAAACAGTATTTCTTCCCTATATACTTACTCTGCGCAACCAACAAAAGATTCCCAGACGGATAGTCATTTGGTAGCGCCAACTTCTTCGCTAGCGTCATCAATGGACAAAGAATGGTTTCAAACTTAATAATTCTGATCAGTTTGATAGTAGTGGTAAGAGGCACTGTGGTACCCTCTATTGATCTATGGCACTTTATCTACGATGATACAGTAAATCGAAAGAAAGGCATGCTCCGCGGATACCACTAGGCAGTAATCCGTTATTCTAGTAGATAAAATTATTACTTGAAACAAAATACTTCTTGACTGGACACCTACAGTGTGACACATATTCATGGGCCTCTTTCCCCCTTATTTTTTTGGATACAATTTCCAAATTTGGTAAGGCGGTACTTAGTACTTATTAAAGGTCACTTATTGACACAAGAATTACCTTTTTTCCGGTTAGAGTAACTAAAGTTCCGTAAAGTAATACTAACTCTCGATTTTTATATGCAACTCTCGATTTATATATATATATATATATATATATATATATATATATATATATATATATATATATATATATATATATTATCTCTATTCTCTCTACCTATACTCTACTCTACTCTATATATTCTCTTGAAGGTAGCCACATAATTCGCTAGCGCTACCACCAGATATAAAAACCGATTTTGATCTTATTAGTTCTCGTCGGGATATCATATGTAGAAAAAGAACAGTGTAATAACTTACTAATATAGTGTATTTTAAGAAATTAATTATGAGTATTAATACTTTTAGAATGGCAGTTCAATTTATTTTAAAATATTCAGCATTTTATCATAGAAATCGGATTATACTGTAATTCTAAACGTGTTCCCTTAAGGATTACTCACATCTGCCTTTTGGTAAATTATCTATAAATCTATTAGGATAAAGAGCATCCGATAAAGCCTACAAACGAACAGCTGTAATTTAATTTGGCACAGTTTTGGGTTTCTCGATTTTTTTAGGGAATGCGTAAGAGCGTAGATAATATACAGGGTTCCCCATAACAGACTACCTATTTTGATATTGAAATAAATTCTATATAAGTTAGTCAGCACATTTTTCTTCATACCGTTATCTTCTATGGGCTTTGGGATTGTAATCAACAAGTTATTAATCAAGTAGGCGCCTGTCGCAAAACTAGGATACAATTGTTTTTCGTAAAACGTCATTTTTCTAATAAATTAGTAAATTAGTGAGACGTTTTTTATTCCTGAATTAGAATGAAGGTAATTACTAAATAATGCATTATTATTCCAGCAAAATGGAGCAACACAACATACCGCTAGAAACTCGAGAGTTCTACGAGAAGTGTTTAATGAGCGACTCAATTCACGATTTGGGGATTGAAATTGGCCTGCGAGATCCCCGGACTTAACTGCACCAGACTTTTTTCTGTGAGGCTATTTAAAGGCAAAGATTTTTGCAACTCGTCCACAAAACATCCAAGAGCTAAAAGTTCTAATTGCTAAAAAGTCCGCCGAATAGATCAGGTTTTGCTTCATCGTGTCATGAATCATTTCTTGTCCAATCTTGAGAAGTGCATTGAAGTTGATGGCGGTCACTTAAAAGACGTAATTTTTAAAAGTCAGGATAAGTCGTATGTTACAGTAAATCCCAAAGAGTAAATTGTAATTAAAGGCCGGTCTTTCCACCTCCTTTTAAGTTCCTGATAACTATTTGGCAGATTAGAATGTGACATTTCAGTATTTCAGTTTTCACAGTCTAATCTGCCAAATAGTTATCAGGAACTTAAATGGAGGAGGAAAGATCGGCCCTAAGTGTAATAAAATGTTTTTTTAAGTATAAAAAATTTTATTGAGCTATTAAAATGGGTAGTCTATTATGAAGAATCCTGTATTATAAGATGGTCAACTGACCCGATTTGGTCGTGACAGATTTAAGATATTCAAGTGATGTCTGGGATAAAAAGTGTGTATCGATATGTTCCGATTTTAACACCTAATCAGGAATTTTTGATGATTCTAACAATTTTAAAAAGTATCAATTACAATAATTATAATTATGATAATGATAATATTTTTGAACAATCAGCAACGTCGCAACTTTCCTCAACAACACAGTTCCACCAACAACAATTTGTGGTTTTCCTACACCTACTATTTTGAAACTATGCAGCGCTAGAAGCGATTTTTTTGGATTGACCGACGATCCATATGATTATTGTGAATGAGCAATGAGTGCGAGAACGCATAGAACATATTTCGATTTTTCTGCATTAATTTTTTTCATTTTCATGTTTTCATTTTTTATTTAAAAATATATAACAATATTTATTAAATGTATTTATTTCTTATTTCATTATTTATTAGTAATATTTCTATAGTGAAATATGTTCTCATTATATTATCTAGAAAAAAAAACACTTTTTGATTCACTGTTTTCCTGTTCCTACCTTCACTATTTTGTTTTTGTTCACTGTCAACTGTTCACTGTCAACAACAGTCGGTCACCTTACGACAGATACAGTAAGAGAGAACCAACAAAATAATCAACCTACGTAAATATTTTCTTCATTTTAATTTGAATATCTGGTGTCTTCTTGCTTTTGTGAAAGCAATCCCGTTGGTCGCAACATAATTTTTATTAAATTGTTCACAAATGTTAGTTTGAATCCCAGTAAAGACTGTAGATCCCGGTCCCCGTTTTCCTCGTAGAGGTCTGGGAGTCGGCAACTTCGAAATCTTTCGAAATCACTCATTCCTGTAATAAATCCTCTAAATGTCAAAACTCTCATAAGAGATAAAGATAATGAGTGCTCATGAATATTGTTAAACAACTGAACAAAGAAATATACTTTTAAAAGCGTAACAACCTCAACAGTGACAGGTTTAATTTACAAAAAATGGAAAATTATCTGCGTCGGCGACTTCATTAGAATATCTCATATTTATTTGCATTGTGATATAAAAACAAGAAAAAGGGCATTAAAACCGAGTGAAGTGAATGTTTTATTCATATTAGGACACGGCGAATCTCGGAAAAAAGGGGAATCGAAAGCAGCGGTCGTTATTACCTAATTTCAAGGATATTCCAGTTAATTTAATTTTTCTTTAGGTATCTGGTCTCCTCAGCAAATATTTCACCTCAAATTCATTTAAATTAAAATGAAAACACAATGCGGCTTTCATGAATCTGAAAAAGTGACATCTCTTGATGTTTGAATGTTTTAGTAATTAATTACATCACCTTACCTTAAAAGTTTCCAACGAAAATTTAAATTTTGAGCCGTCTCGAGCTTTAGGGTATAAAATATATTCGTAAATATGCGGAACGGTTGTAGATGGATAAGGTGATGTAAAAATTGTTATAAAGGTTTGTATACATCTTTTTCTAGGACCTAAATCCTCTTATATATTACTCTCATTAAGCATGATGAAATTTAATGACTTTCAAACTGGAATAAGTACCAAGATTTAGAAAAAAGGTCTCTTTATGCCTAAGACAACATAAAAAAAAGGTATTATAGATTTGGTAGGTGTTACAAACCGATGCATACCATTTTCCAAAAGAAAATTAGTATATAGCTGCCGCAAGTACTTAAACCTTTGGCAAATAATGAGAAAACCAACCAAAAAACTTGGAAACAGCATCATATAACACTGTCAGAGTGTTTTTGAAATCAAAAAACATGAAAATCCCTAGCATTATATAATTTAGTCGTGGTTCTTTTGAGCTTTTCTTCACTTTTCAAAAGACTGCAAGAATAAGTTGCTAAATATATTTGTAGCTCCTACAGTGAAATATGTAGATTATTTTTCATTCTATCCACATATATATGAATATCAATAGGGCACTCATAAAAAGTGGTAATGTTGGACTTGGAAACTAATGAATATAAGATTATATAAGATATAAGAAACTGGATTAGATCAAATTTCTTGGCAAAGATAAAATTTCCACAAATTATCTTTAATTAAACGGAATTTGTCTATGTGTCTTACTGAATTATCCTCCCCCTCACACAGAAATCTCATACTTTCGGTTTCATTCTTATTATAATATAGGGATAGAGATATTATTATTATTATTATTATTATTAACTATCGAAAAACATTTATATAGAACCTCAAACTAATTAAATGGCAATGAGAATATTATTTTGGTTTGATCAAATCCATAAAATTCGGTCACAGATTTTATTAAATAATTCTTCAATTAATACAGTGCGATCCAGCATAATTGACCGGATTCTGAACGATCCAATTGCTATTAAAACTGGTTTCGGTTTGGTAAAATAACATTCTTTCCTACTGTTAATTTTTCGATTTCGAAAATCAGTTGACAATAGAAAATAAAGTAATATTGACAAAAGGAAAACGAAAACCAGAGACCAGAATTGCGGATAGCAATTGGGAGAGGGTGCGTTCAAGAATCCCGTCAATTATTCTGGATCTCTCTGTACAATGATATTTAAAACACTGGGTAGGGAAAATCAAGGAAAGCACGGAATGATATTAGTACGTGGCAGGATACTGAAACTAATCTTACAGGAATAAATATGTATAATGAGGACATAGGACAAGCATAACACAGCTTTTTTGAAAGGACACATTATATAGACTCCAGCGAACGCATCATATCGAAATTATTTGTTATCGCTAGACAAGAAACATGAATATTTTACCTTTTTTGGTGTTTGGTTTCTAAAATACAAGAGCGAATATGAATCTTCAGTAATTCATCCTGTATTTCTTTGAAAGCACAAAACACCCTGTACTAAAACCCTCAAACATTTCCAAGGCCCTTTCAAGTTTTCCTTAATTGATAACAACAAAATGGTCTAGCTGCTAAGAATCCATGGGAGTAATTTCTAAATTTGTAATTATATTTATCTGTGTATGTACTTTTTCAAAAATAATTTAACCTATATCGTATCGCGCGATGTGCATCCCAAGCTGGTTTGAATGAAATGTCGTCCCTTTCTGTTTATTACGTATGTCCTTGTTATACAGTCGATAAACTTTGCCTGACCAGTACACAAGAGTAAAAGGTGATCTAAGCATGCGCCACAAACGGATGCCCTAGCGGTAGTCCACGCTCCCAATTCAGAAGGATAAAGACCTCTTGTCATACAAGAATAGAATACTGAACTTGAGTAAAATGTTTGGACATGCCTCTGATTTAGTGTTATGTACATTTAAAAGTCTGGGGTGAGTTATAAAAGTTACTGTTTCTGGAAAGGAACCGCGATGTAACTTAACGAAAAATTTTGATTTTCCATCTGTAAGTTTAATAGGGATATCGAAAATAATATAGTAATAAAAATAATGTCTCTACTCCTCATTGTAACCGTTGACTAAAGAATTCATAAAGATGTGAAAATTAGTAAAATTGATCTTAGGATTTTAATTAATTTCTATGATAATAATCCAGATATCTGAATAGAATTTGGTATTTTACTTGACTATTTGATTGCCACTTCCATATGAAACCACAATGAACAAGATTCCTGTTTTTTTTCCTAAAAAATTACTCTATCAAAAAATCTTGATTCCAGGTTCCCAGTTAGTAGCTCTTCTTAGTCAACGTGCTAACATTAGAATTAACCCCGATGGTCTACAACTTGTAGGGGGAGGAGCGGCATATTATTATTTACTGAGACGCTCCAGCGCCAACGAAGGAATAGGTTAGTTTATATCAGCTATGAAGTGTAGGATGAAAGAAAACCTGGAGAACCTTATGAAATAAGGGAAGCAGTCAAACGCCAACGCATTTCTCTGACACGACTTTTTCATCGAACTATTCTAGTAGAGCTGGTTGCCTACTCCACGAATATGTCTATCATAGTAAATTTTCTAGCCTTAGGATCATAACTCCTACTTGGCAGTATGATCAATACGATTTGAGACGCTTTGACTACTAATCAACCGACATCCAATATACATTGGAGTTTCTGGTTTAATAAACCAATCGATTGACCACAACTTGTACAAATACATATAAGCTTGCTGCAGCTATGACTTATTTAATATTTTTAAGTATCTTACTAATATCCAAACGTTATGTATTTAAGTACAAGTTAAAGTTCAGCTTAATGCTTAGTTGTTCAGCTTCGTGGACCGCTTCAATAGCCTCCCCACTGCCCGGATTTAACTCGCCAACTTGACCAAAAACGTCCTTGGTTAAGTAATGAGCAAATTTTTTTTTATAACTTCATAAAAATAAGTCCAATTGACTCAACTTTAGAGATCTAGCTGGCTATTGATATGCATTTAATTAATTTAGAAGTTTACTCAAGAGACGGTTAAGGTTTTCTTACAGTCTTTCTTAAGGTTTGAGAGATATTGTTTTGATTGTTTTTATAGGGTTTGTATTGCTTTGGTGTAAAAATGGCTACAAAATTCCAGTACTGGCTTGGTTTGAAAAAGACCGTTTAAAATTTCTGAAAGACTACACCTCCTACAACCTACAAAGACAAACTTCAAATTCAGAAACCTCTCAGCGATTTAAGGATAATTTTCCAACTTTTCCATATTTTGACGATGATTAGACACAGTTGTAGGTAACAATATTTTGGGTTCCTAAATTAAATAAAACGTATCTTAATATCACCATTAGTTTTCATCATCTTCTACTGTAATTGACTTTGTTATTCTATTTGAAAGCGTTTTTTTCAAACCTTCACTAACAATTTTAAGCGTAAAATTGTTCTGACTTTTATTCAGTCAATCGAGAAGCCTTCGTTAATTCGATATTTGTATAGGTTTTTCAATACAGGATAATTGATATAATTCATCATCATCGTGTTCTTCTAATAAGAACACGAGCTTAATCCACACATTCACTTTGATAAAACTGATTTTAAAACAACCGACGCGTATTTGATATGACACTTAGGCCGGTCGTACATATACGCGACATGTCTGCAACATTTTTGATAAGACATGTAGTGGACACATCTCATCAGACAAATGTCGTAAAGAAATTACAGAATCGTCCATTTGAGTGAATCATGTCGTCGGATGAGGAGGCATTATTGCTAGTGCCATTAGTACGAATAAGAAAAAGAAATAAAAGTAAAGCGAATATTTTGGATACATCCATATTCAGCTCAGCATATAATCACAATATATTCAAAACTAGTCAATCAAAAGAAATGATGGAGGATCAGACAAAATTTTTATCATTTTATAGAATGAATACATTTTGTAAAAGTTAGATCAAAAATCAAGAAACAAGATTCAAAATTTCGTGAAGCTATTTTACCAGAGGAGAAATTGTCGATTTCAATAATTTTCTTGGTTGGAATCATATAACACTTAATATTTCGCCACTATATTAACGAATTTAATATTAAAAGCCGGGTCGTCCTTCATATTTGCTAGGAAGTACTGCATGCACCGCAAGATAAACGACAAATGTCGCTTGAAATTAGAACATGCACTGTTGTATGAAAATTGTCGTCGACAAGATAGAGCTTGTTTGCGACAAGTCTGTCAGATGTACGAATCTCGGTTAATAATCAAGTTTTTAAAATGAAACGACATGTCGCAGACGTGTTGCAAACAAATGTTGCATATATGTACGACCGGCCTTAAGTATCTTATGTACATACGTCAGGTTGCAGTATCCAAAAATGTGCGTCATGCCTAGATTAAAATATATCTTAGATATATTTCAGTGGACGCCTATAGGAAATTCCACTTCTACATGAAAATGGTCAACTCGATTTTCATTTTTTAAAAATGAATAAGTAGAGAATTAACATACCTTTCAAATTATCTGGAAAATGGCCGCATGATATTCACGCATTTTGAACTGACAGCGCCCGTAATGCCATATAATTTGAAAAAGTAAATGAATCTCACAAATATTTAATTCTACACAATTTATTCTTTGTTTGAAGTTTCAACAATATTAGGTAAAACATTATCAGGGGGGAGACTTTAGATGTGCACTGCTTTTATACTTGAGAGAAAAAGCTTAGGTTCTAAAATTTTACAAATAAGGAAGTCATTTCATTAGAATATTATTATGCCCCTTAAATACCTACAATACAATATCCTTGTTTTCATTGATAATAGGTAGGTAGATATACTATAACATTCGCATGTGCTGCAACCATACATACATCTTCTATTAGGTATATATAACCAACTCATTGACATAACTCATTATAGGTAGTTTTCGTGCACTTAAAGGTACGTATTAGCGTTGATTGACTTACAGAATTAATACCTTTATGGTATGGAGGGTATTAGTTAAAGTTTCTATAGGACATACATACAAGTAACTTACATACTAACTACTACCCAAGTTTACAAAATAGTTATGTTCTGTAAATTTATAAGAACTCAAAACCATCACATAAATATTTTATTTACATTTAATATTAAAACAAACACGCTTTCCCAAAAAGTCAATATCTATGTCTTCATATTCCTTAATGATTTTCTGTTCCCATTTTTATTGAATCCTCCTTATTGTCCTTGATTTAGCTTCTTCTTAAAACTGTAATATCAGCATTACTTCGTGTAGTGTTTCTATCATTCTAGATAGATTTACAGTATAAAATTATTAATTTCTTTGTTAAAATCCTAAATTCTCTATAAGAACCTTCAGATAAATTTAATACTTTGTAACTCAATTACTTGTGTTCCTCATATTCCAGTTATATTCATAAACATATGCAGTGCATATTAGAAATATCGTTTAAAAATTGAGAGACTACATTGAAAATGCCACTTTTCTAATCGCCTAAGTTTTAGTCATCTTTCTATAATGACTTTTTTAACGAAATACGAGGTAAGAAAAACGCAGTGATCAGTATTCAGAGGTATATTCAGATAGTTATTAATAACCAGAAAGATATATTACTAAACATTATAAGTAATAGCCCATAATACTATTAGAACAAATTTACTACTTCCTTTTTTAGTTTAGTATGGAAAACATTTATAGTATATACTTTATTAATATGAATTTGTCCATAGAGATAGACCTTCACCTTCAAGTAACTTTAATGTAAGTAAGAAATGTTTTTTATACCTTACAAGGGCATTACGAATTATGCAAAAATTATGAAGTCAATAACTTGGTGGATGTTATACAATACACATATTAGTTATTCCTTATATTCAATTCAATCGAATATGACTTGTTTACAACAGAAACTATGGCATTATCCGAATAATTTGTATTGTTTTGTTTAAATTTCATACCGTATGCGAATTTGTAAACATTACAAATAGAAATATCCCAGCTAAGAGGGTAATGTAGAATTTCCTCACCTTCATAATTCGTTTCCCTCCAAAAATTATTCAGGTTTTAAATAAACTGATGTGTGTGATATACCTATAAAAAAATATAGGTATTCAGCTGGAAATGTATACAGGGTGTTTGTTAAACATGCCGCAAAAATTCAAGAGGTTATTTCTTGGACTATTTTAAGGATATTTTATCCTTTGATGATTTTTGAAAAAACGCTTTGTTGCGAAGATATAGGGCGAAAAAAATTTTCAACAAATAACAATTCATTACTAAAAATTACATGTAACATTTCTGAACCTACAAGAATTATTCAAAATGGCTACCTCCAGCTCGGATGCAACCATCTAATCTTCTCCTCTTAGGACTCCCGAACTCTTTCAAAAACACCAGGGTCGTTTCTTATTGAGTTACACCCAGCAATGATCCGATCTCTTAAATCGTCCACATCTTCCACTGGCCTAGTATAAACTAATGACTTTAGATGGCCCCATAGGAAATAATCCAGGGAGTTTAAGTCCGGGGATCGAGCAAGTTATACGTGAGGTCCACCTCGACCAATCCAGCGATCTCCGTATGTTGCTGTTAAAACTCTCGAGCAACTACACTAAAATGAGGTGGTGCACCATCATGCATAAACCACATTGCCTGTCATGTAGCCAATGGTACATCCTCCAAAAACTGAGGTAGCGTTTGTTCCAAAAAGTTGCGGTATACCTACTTCGCCGGTAAGTTTTCCTGGTAGAAATACCAGTCCAATTAGCCAGTCACCCACAATTCCAACCCAAACGTTCAACGAGAACTGATGTTGAAACCGATCTTCACAAATCTCATGTGGATTGTCGTCAGCCCACACATGGTTATTGTGGAAATTCCTTATTGCATTTCGCGAGAAACTGGCTTCATCGGTAAAAAGAATCAGTGCAAGTAGTTGAGGGATTTCAACCAATGTGTGCAAAAGCCATTGACAAAATGCAATACGTGAAGCAAAATCCGGAGGAAGAAGTGCCTGAACGCGTTGAATGTGGTATGGGTACAACAAATTATCTCTCAGAATTTTCCAAACAATCCAATTACTTATATTCAAAGTATTTGCAATTCTTCGCGTGGAAGTACCTGGATGTTCTTCTATCATGTCCAGCCATTCTCTTCTACGGTTACCGTTCTTACAGTCCCTGGCCTTCCTGGTCCTCCACTTCGCTTCAATGTTCCCGTTTCTCTAAGACGTTGATGAATACTTTGAAAGATTTTTCTATCAGGAGCGATGTGGTTAGGAAATAGTTCAATGAACAGTCGCCTAGCTTCTAATGCATTGCCATCAGCAAGTCCATAAATAAAATGCATGTCAGCCATCTCGGCATTCGTATAGCGAGCCATGATAGAGGACTTCACTAACAACCGTTTACACGTCAACTAGCCAAACGTCAATCAGTCTTAACAAATGCGACACATACAAACAATAAAAACACAACATACAAAATAATCACTCCGAAGTATCACGGGATGTTGGTAAGAAAAAACAACTCCTTTTTCTTACATGTCTTTTACTTGAGACGTCCAGTGTAGTACGCAATATTTTTATTTCACCTACATTAATAATGTGAAAAATACCCAAATTGGATTTGTCGAAAATTTTTTTCGCCCTATATCTTCGCAACAAAGCGCTTTTTCAAAAATCATCAAAGGATAAAATATCCTTAGAATAGTCTAAGGAATAACGTCTTGAATTTTTGCCGCATGTTCTACTAACACTCTGTATAAGCTTTTATTACTAATTGCTTTGTGTGTCGTTTTCGAAGTACGACCAGTTTTTATATTATAACCTCCTAAGCCAACCAGTTGACTGTAGATGAATTCTCAAGAAATTCATGAAATGCCAACTAGAATCTATGTACCAGATTTACCTAGGGGACAGTATTTGGACCTCTCCGGTAAACTACATAATGATATAAACGAGCCATAGAATTAAAAAATGTATTTGTAAAAAAATATCAGTAGGTACTTGAGTGTCTTCACGTATTGTAAGTCTCTGATTATTACTAAAGTTTTTCATCAGCTTGTTCTTATGGTTCTGAGATTGAGTATTCATGGTTAAATTGAATCGTGAAGTGAAATTCATTCATGGCACCTGTTTTCAGGTGGAGTATGTTACTTTCGAAGTACCACTAATTTTTATAAGATTATAACCTCTCTCGACCCAGAAGTTGAGTATAAGTTCAATTCTGATGAGAAAAATGAAATCTACATATCAATGATAGCTTGGGCACCAAATTTGGGAAGGCTAGTTATAAGGATACCGATAATTTTGGAAAATGGAATGTTTTCTCGTTGGAACTACGTCTAATTTTTACAATATTTCCTGTTTGTGTTTGTCCTACTAAATATTACAAGTGATGACTGAGCCACGATTTTTTTTTAATTAAAACATATGTAAATTTATATATCTAGAAACATGTATATTTTTGTATCGTGTTTCTCGGAAACAATTGGTTTTTTTCGACAAAACAAATTAGGTACAATTATTTTTACCTTCTATTGTTCCTAAAGCTTGCCTTGTAGTTCATATTTTATCAATATGAACTACGTAGTTATAATACATATTAGTCTCTTTGTTATACTTTTTACTCACGTAACAATTTTAATACAAAAAATCCATTGAAATTTGTAGATCTACATTAAATTTAAATAATAATTGTTTAATAATAATAAATAATTTTATAAATTAATATTCAGAAATTTATATAAACATTTAGACCTGTTTTACACGAGCTAAAATTTCTTTAAAAAAATAATATCTCTTGATACTACACAATATGCTCCTGCTCTCAGGGTTTATTTCCTTTTTTAGCTTGGGTATTTTTTTGGTGTTTTTCGAACCATCTGTCTCCCTACATTTATTTCATATAATCTTGTTTCCATTAAATTGTTTTTATTGTTTTACAACTGACAAAATCTGATTTAAATTTGAAATATTTAGAGAATAATTATTTGTCTTATGGTACTCTATCGGTTATGGCAATTTTAATAGCAGCAAGTTTAAAACTTTATAGGAAAAAATGCTCGAATCTTAGAACTTCAGGTTCTACAAACAAATAAATACGGATAGGCGACCATGCAGGGAAGACCAGCCCGTGTCCTGTACATTGGTGAATTCGCAGGAACTATGAAAACTTACGCGAGGTTTGTGCAGAAGACAGAAGATATACCATCCCTGGATAGGATGTAAACGGAGATCCCTTGTTTATGAAATGATAAGCATGCAAACGTTCCCCACCCTTATATAAAAGTGGAGTTCGGAAATATCCAGTTTGAAGGTTCCTCGTCTCCTGGTGTTGGTGATTGATCTTAGTGTTAAATAACCGAAATTAAAAAAATACAAATATTCATCTAACAAAAGTTACATATATTACATACAGATCCCTAAATAAAAATATATCCGATTTGAAAACAAGGACCAAAGATATTAGTAAATGATAGGTAGATAGAAGACAATGGCGACAAAGTTTAGAGGTGTGGGCACAGAGGTGTTTGTGTCTGTGTCTGTGGTCAGAAGTGTCTGATCTATTACCTGCGTTCTCCCACTAAATAACGAATTAGAATTATTTGTGTATTATTTTATTTATCGTTATATAACTATTATATTCTAATATTTTGTGTCTTTGTTTCTAAATTGAACAAGTTTTTATTTGGAGCTCTCTGTAGATGTTCATGTCACGTTCTTTAATATAGATACCTAAATAAGTAAAATGTACAGAAACTTGACACATATCCAATTAAGAAAATTGCAATTGTCTAAAATAAAGACATATAAATAAAGTCATATTGTAAAAAAATGTCCAAATAATTTATCGAAAGTAGCTCGTGGCCACAAAATGTTATTAGTAATAATTAAAATGGGAATATTGACAATATAATGAGCACTTCAAGTTCACGTTCAGTAAATTTGGATAGAAACATAGGTGATTATACCCAATGTTTTTTTAGTAGCCGTAAATTAGTGAAACATGGAGTCAATACAAGGTAGAGTAAAGTAGAAAGGTAGAGTAAAGAAAGTATTCTCAGTGACACGTAAACTACAAAAAATCACCTTCCCTCTATGTATATTGTATATAACTTACTGCAGGTAAAAAATCTATGTAATCCATCAAATATTCCTGTGGAAATACGCCACCTGTAAGAAATTCTTACAGTTATGGGGCATATTTTATAAGTTTACCATAATAATGTTGTAACTTTTTGAATTCCGGGAAGGTAGGCCGCACAAGGGTACTAAAGTTCTTGAATTTGAAGTGGAATTAAAGAAAAATCAGGGTGCGTTTAACTATAACCGGTATATTGGCACTATTAGGAGCTTGACAGAGAATACAATGGTGGAGTTACAATCGATGTGTAGTAACCTGAAGTAATACCTTTAACCATACCAATGAATAAGTAACTAACTCTTAGCTTAAGAAATTTGAGCTTCGACAGCTAAGAGGAAACAAGTTTTGATTATTTACTTTACATATTATTTTCTAGAGACTCACGCAATTCAAATAGCAATATAAACTATACATCTAAACTTATTTCTTTGGAAGACTGCTTGGTTATATTTCTAGGAATGGAAATAAGTGCGACAATTTACCAGAATCCTTTCCCATGGGAGACGATTTTCAGTACGTGACAAGTAATACATCTAGAAGTAAATTTAAAACTATCGTTATCAACTTGGGACACATATTGTGTATTGTCATGAAAGACAGAACGTAGGTAGGTATTTATATATTAAAAAGAAGGAATATCTAAATCCAAGACGGTTTACTACAATCCTAACTTAGGTTTTGAGGTCTGAGAACACCTTGGTTATTCAAACTAGGGATTGAAAAAATTTAACTACAAATCCTTGTGTGATAATTACGTTTGTTACAAGTTAAAATCAAGTAGGAGACTAATAAGTCTTAAATCTGTTAACGTGATCGAAAGGTGGTGGAATGAAGAATTTTTCAGAATAGGTTAAACAACGGCTTGTTTTCACATATCAGACCTTAAAATAGGGTCCGTGAAGTTAGCCCCCAACTCCTGGAGTTGGACGGCACTAATCCACAGTCGGTTAGTAAGTCGTTAGTAAGTATTTGTAAGCCCATTGGTAACATTTGTAAGTAAAGGGTAAGCGATTTATTTGTTATTAATTTTTAGCGGCTAACTTCTTAGCAGCCCCCAAGTTGTTTATAATTGTAGTTTTTATGTTATCAGCTATTAGTAAGTCATTTGTAAATATTTGTAAGTTGACTGTCGACATTTGTAAGTCTCTAATAAAAAAGTTATAATCAATTAATAAATAGAGGCTAACTTCTTAGCAGCCCCCAAGTTCTTCCAGAATGTTTTGTTTACCTTACCAGTTGTTAGTAAATCGTTTGTAAGTATTTGTAAGCCGTCTTGCAACATTTGTAAGTCGCTAATAAAAAAGTTATAATTAATCAATTAAATGAGGGCTAACTTCACACCAAGCCGCCAAATTCTTTCAGAAGGTTTTACTTACCTTACCAGTTGTTAAATCGTTTGTAAGTATTTGTAAGCTGTCTTGCAACATTTGCATGTTGCTAATAAAAAAGTTATAACCAATCAATTAAATCAGGGCTCACTTCTTAGCAAACCCTCAGTCTTTCAAAATATTTTGTTTACCTTGCCAGCTGTTAGTAAGTCGTTTGTAAATATTTGCAAGGTGACTTTCAATATTTGTATGTCACTAATAACGAAATTATAACCAATTAATTAAACGGAGGCTAACTTCTTAGCAACTTCCAAGTCTTCTCTAAATGTTTTGTTTACATCACCACTAATCATTTTCAAGTCCCTAATACAACAGTTACTTATCAATTAATTCTGTCGAGGAAACTTGTTTGTCCTGTTTGTTTTATTTACTGTGGTTGTCGAAAATAAAAAAAAAATGTTTTATTTTGGAAGCTAAAGATTTTACTAACGTAAGATACAGATCTTGCGAGATATACCTAACAGATTAACATATGACAAAATCAAAATCTCGTTAAAAAGTATCTAGTTTAGTAGGTACATATTTATCAAGTATAATTCAATATATATTTTTTAACTATTTGACAAAGGTTACTCAAATATTACTGCGCTGCAGTTGTTCATAATAGATAGGTATGTAATATATAATGGACCATGAATCCACGCTTATTTAAAAAAAAATGAGGTCTTAATACATTTATATCTTATATAGTTAAGATCTAAATGTATATAGTCTGTTTTCTAATGCGTGTAGTGTTTTCTAAAAAATTCGGTATATACTTGCAGCAATACGAAAGTTAAGTTAAGCAGAGAATCACAGGGACACCAAATACGGATCATTCTCTGCCTAACTCACACGTACATTGCATTATTAAACAATAAAAAACATGAAAAACAAAATAAAACCAACCCATCCAATAAAACTAAAATAGAAAATTGATATTAGGTTCCTAAGAAAAAACTTTTTTGGATATTTATTGTGTCACTAATCTAATTTACTACTTGTTAAACCATTATCTTTAGCTATTAGGTAACCTTGAAAAAGTCCGAAAAGTCGGACGAAACGTAGGATATTAGTGATTGTAATACTGATCACAGACAGCAATAGGTACCGTTACAGACTGATTTGAGAACGATATATATAAAAAATTTATACAATTACAGTCATTTATGTGACAACTTTTTGATAATGAAACGAAAATATATTAATATTTCATTGTGAATAGTATTTAACGAAAACTAAATTTATTTGAAGGAGATGCCGAAAACAACTACCCCACGGCCAATGTGCCCCGACTGGCAATGCATTACTTCGGCATCTCCGCAGGAGTCGCCATATCATTCATCGAGACCAACTACCAGACACTGACCAGTTTCGCGCTTATCATGCGCTATGGTGCTCTGATGAGCGCATAATAAGCGCGAAATCGGTCAGTGTCTGGTTTCAAGTAACTAAGAAAATTAACTTCTGTAACTAAGAGTAACTGGTCAATGGAAGAACCGATGCCATTAACTAAATAAAGATTCTTTCAAAACTATACTATTTACCGAGGTGAGTCTGATTCGGGATATTTTTGAGTCGGCCTTTTTCATCTTTGCGGCTAAAGCTTTAGGTTAAAAATGTAGAACTGATTTCATCAAATTAACTATTTTTTTTTTTTTTAATATTGGATATAAAGATTTCCCTTGAATACTAAAATTTTAAAATATTTATTTTAAACAACTATTATTGTACCCAACCAACAATTAATTTAATATTGGTATTGGTTTGGTAGATATTAATATTATGTTTATAGATTTATATTTATATTAATATTATACTTGGTAGATAACCTACCCCACTATATATGAACTTTAAAGTGTTTTGAGTGAAGTAGATATTATCTTATAATGTCTGAGTGAGGTAACTGAAAGTTACAAATATAGGAAGAATCCCCAACTAAAATGAATATGTCCGCGATTTCTAACTGCTTTAGTGCTAGGATACGTTAAGTATATGACTTATTCATCATCATCATATGTATAAAATGTCATATGTATCATTTATACATATGACATTTTACTTTTAGTTAGAACTAATAAGAGGTAAGCCTCTGTGGAATTGATATGAATTTATTTAGTAATAAATTTTCATTAACAACTTACAAATGAAAAAAGTCAGCATACAAATATACTAATAAATGATGTTATAATAAATACCATTAGCAATAGTTAAGGTAAACAGAACAATGAAGTTTACTTCACCGGATTAACTGGTAGTAATTTCTTAGAGCCTTGCAAATGATATTGAAAGTCAGTTTACAAATATGTACAAACGATTTACTAACAACTTACGACAAATATCCTACGTTTCGTACGAGTTTTCGGACTTTTCCAAGGTTACTTAATAGCTAAAAATAATGATTTAACATACATATTAAATTATATTAGTGGCAGAATAAATATCCAAAAACTGTTTTCTTACCTAATACATCAATTTCCTATTTTAATTTTATTGTATGTGTTGGTTTTATTCTGTTTTTCATCTTTTTTATTGTTTAAGAATTCAATGTAGGTACGTGTGAGTTAGGCATAGAATGATCCGTATTTGGTATTGGTGTCCCCGTGATTCTCTGCTTAACTTAACTTTGCTCTACTGCTGTGTATACCGAATTTTTTAGAAAACACTACACACATTAGAAAACAGACAACATACTTAAATACTATAAGATCTAAATTTATTAAGTCCCCGCCTTTTTTAAATAAGCGTGGATTCATGGTCCATTATTTATTACATACCTATCTATTTTGAACAACTGCAGCGCAGTAATATTTGAGTAACCTTTGTGAAATAGTTAAAAAAATATATATTGAATTATACTTGATAAATATGTACCTACTAAACTAGATACTTTTAACGAGATTTTGATTTTGTCATATTTTAATCTGTTAGGTATATCTCACACGATCTGTATCTTACGTTAGTAAAATCTTTAGCTTCCAAAATAGTTTTTTTTATTTTCGACAACAGCAGTAAATAAAACAAACAGGACAAACAAGTTTCCCAGGACAGAACTACTTGATAAGTAACTGTTGTATTAGGGACTTCCAAATGATGTAAACAAGACATTTACAGAAAACTTGGGAGTTGCTAAGAAGTTAGCCACCGTTTAATTAATTGGTTATAATTTCTTTATTAGTGACATACAAATATTGAAAGTCACCTTGCAAATATTTACAAACGACTTACTAACAACTGGCAAGGTAAACAAAATATTTTGAAAGACCTTGAGGGTTGCTAAGAAGTGAGCCCTGATTTAATTGATTGGTTATAACTTTTTTATTAGGAACTTGCAAATGTTCCAAGACAGCTTACAAATACTTACAAACGATTTAACAACTGGTAAGGTAAGCAAAACATTCTGAAAGGATTGGGGGGCTTGGTGTGAAGTTAGCCCTCATGTAATTGATTGGTTATAACTTTTTTATTAGCGACTTACAAATGTTGCAAGTCGGCTTACAAATACTTACAAACGATTTATTAATAACTGGTAAGGTAAACAAAACATTCTGAAAGAACTTGGGGGCTGCTAAGAAGTTAGCCTCCATTTATTAATTGGTTATAACTTTTTTATTAGAGACTTACAAATATCGACAGTCAACTTACAAATACTTACAAATGACTTACTAATAGCTGATAACATAAAAACTACAATTATAAACAACTTGGAGGCTGCTAAGAAGTTAGCCGCTAAAAATTAATAACAAATAAATCGCTTACCCTTTACTTACAAATGTTACCAATGGGCTTACAAATACTTACTAACGACTTACTAACCGACTGTGGATTAGTGCCGTCCAACTCCAGGAGTTGGGGGCTAACTTCACGGACCCCTTAAAATATCTAATTGTATCTACAGACATCTGAGCCACAGGCATTAGATTCAATAGTTTCTGTTAAATTAAATTTAAATGCCTTATTTATAGAAAAGCGTTTATTTCTGCATATATTCCAAGAATTTTAGCTAAAAACAACAATTATTAACTTCCTCCTCCTTATATATAAAACCGGATTCAGACCCAACACGCTTCTCTGCTCCTCACTGCGCGGAATTACGCAAGACAGCGCAGAACGACGCAGACTGGCGCTTAAAAATGTTGGCAAACATTTTAATCTCAGCTCTGCACCAATTCTAGTGCGCGCAAGTCAATATGGAATTTAGCGAAAAAGATTTTTATTTGAGATTTTTAATGTAAGAATTTATACACAGCTACGTCCTACGTCCGAAGCAATTTGGATCCAAGCATTTTATGTGGTAATTATTATATTTGGAATACTACAGTTCGGGTTCTTGTGGATATAAGTCTACAAATTTTTCGATAATCTCATGGAACCACTAAATTTGTAAACTCATTTTTTACGTGTCGCAAATTTAAAATGCCGCTGCGCTACTCTACATTGCGCAGCGCATTTGGTCTAACCACAAATTATTATTTGTAAATATTATATTTGCAGCATTAAGGCCGATTTCCATGTAGACAGCTTCGAGTAGCACGTCGCGTCGCAGCGCCGCGCAGCATATTACTGCTTATAATAATTGTCTGCATATAATTTCTGCATATTAGCAGGGCAGCGCACCGTGTCGCAGCAAAAGTTTAATTAATTCGGGAGCAGTGGCTCGCTTCATTGTTGCTTTATCACAATGTGTTACGCACTATACTGCTCATTGACGAACAAATGTAAATCACTAAGCGTACGCGGCAAGCAGCGACAAAATATGTTCTACAATATTTGTAAAATTTTCAATCGTCCCGTTGGAGTCGTACGAAGAGTGTATGAAATTCACCTTCTTCCAGCCTTGCACGAAATGTGTCATGAATACAATATTCTCGCTTTCTTTTTGTTTTATTTTGTTCAAGTTCATGGCATAGCTGTTATAACTAAAAAATCGTCTAATGATGATGTAGAGATTTCTAACGTGAACATAATCACAGCACTCGCACAAAAATGGAATTCTTATTGCTTCGCTTGACGCTGCTGCTGCGGACTGCTTTTCGGGTGGGGAAAGCTGTAACTAAATGCTACTACACCCTGCGATACGCCGCGCTACGACGCGCTGTTCGATGCTGCCAAGATGGGAATCGGCCTTAATGTGGAGATCTTTCCTTTTGCTTTTAGGATATTCTACTACATTTTTTAGTGGTATATTATTCATTTTTCTAAGTATTTATAAAATATATTCATTTAAATATACTGAGTCAAAAAAAATTATTTTGTTAAACAACTACTGTTATATATTATTATTATTATTATATATATTATATATATTATTATACTAATATTATAAATATGTAAGGAATACATATTCATTGTTTTTTTAATATCTCTTCGGCCTGGTTTTACTATAGCTGGTTATCATAATTTAGTCAACACTTAACTAATTATATGTTTAGAATAACTTTAACTTAAAAAGTTAAGTACTTTACATCTAAACGTAGTCGGTTAACTGACTGATTGGTTAAAATACATTCTGAAACCAGCCGTTAGTTAATTTTTTGTACAGAATACCTATAATTAAATATGTAGACGACAATTCTATACCATATATTCTGAAGAAGTGTGGCTGAAAAAAATAATAGTACTAATTATCTCTCAGTGACGTGCGAATTTTAAAATAGGCAGTTTTTTAAATCGCTTCTGGTGTTATATTTTATAAATTAGTCTAATAATATTAGTCAAAATTAGTTAGGTAAAGGCAATTAGATAATTAATTTTAGTTTACACCGACAAAAGTTTATTTGCTGAAATAAATTATCTTTAAACGAGTACTTGGCCTCATTGGAGTTCAATTTAACAGAGCAAAAATTAATAAAGTTTATTAACTCCAAAAAACTTTATTGGTGCACCAATAAAGTTTTTGATTTGATTTTTGCTCTGTTTAAATATAATTTATAGTTTGTCTGGGAATTTTCAAAAAATACAAGAAAAGAAAGTGTTGTAAAAAGCAAAAGTCTTCTAAACTTTGTCCCAAAAATCCCTTGTAAAATGTAGATATTTAATGGTAATGGTGGATTTATACACACAAATTTAACATCAATCACTTTCAGTTCTTATCTGAGAGATAAAAACAACCCTTTTAAATACAACTATTTATGCAACACATTTAAGATATTAGATCTACAGGGTTCCCCATAATTGATTACCCATTTTAATAGCTCAATAAAATTGTTGATACTTAAAAAAACAAACATTTTATTACACTTAATTACAATTCACTCTTTGGGATTTACTGTAACATACGACTTATCCTAACTTTTAAAAATTACGTCTTTTAAGTGACCACCATCAACTTCAATCCACTTTTCAAGATTGGACAATCAATCAATGATTCATGACACGATGAAGCAAAACCTGATCTATTCGCTGGACTTCTTCAGCAATTCGAACTTTGAGCTCTTGGATGTTTTGTGGACGAGTTGCAAAAACTTTTGCCTTTAAATAACCTCACAGAAAACAGTCTGGTGCAGTTAAGTCCGGGGACCTCGCAGGCCAATTTAAATCCCCAAATCGTGAAATGAGTCGCTCATTAAACACTTCTCGTAGAACTCTCGAGTTTCTAGCGGTATGTGGTGTTGCTCCATCTTACTGGAATAATAACGCATTATTTAGTAATCACCTTCATTTTAATTTAGGAATAAAACAAGTCTCTAGCATATTTACTAATTTGCTAATTAATTAATTATTAATTTATTTATTAATTTATTATAAAAATGACGTTTTACATTTCACAGCGCTTTGCCTCACTCAAAATATTTATTCTAAATCTTCATATAAGTAGGCCTACTTACCTTACAAGATATACAAACAAATTTTCGTAAAGTGTTAGTATAGATGAGTAAAAAAACGCTGAATTTGAATTATAACATGTATCTGTTACCCACACGGTAACATACTATTCTTAACATACAACAAATGTGTAAATATAATCTAACCAAAATGTATTCAAGCATCAAAATTTGTTAAATTCTTTTAGCTTCAAATATATTATTTGTTTTGGTAAAATTTATACTATTGTACCATATTCAAAATCGGAATTTGTTTGATGTAAATACAATTAATTAAACTCAACAAACTGTTCTCTCGTTGTATTAGCAATAATTATTTATCAACTATTTCATAAAACTATTAATTAATTTTTTAAATAAAAAACTGAAATTATTTATACAAAAACAAACATTTACTATAGTAAAATTGCTATGTTGTTTTAATAAGCACTCTTACCCATTAAGCACACATGCACGTACCGGGTAAGTGAAATTTTTATTATCAATATATGAGTTATTTCGGCTACATAAATTAATAATGAGTTAGCAGTTTGTGTTCAATTTTTGAAACGCAGATGATAATCGAAAGGTATTTATAATGTGGGAAAATAGATATATTTATATTAAATATTTCGAAAACTCTTCGAGATAACTTAATAAATTATATATTTTTTAAAAACAGAAGACATTGGTCCCAGATCTATGAAAATATACAGAATGTTCTACTTACAAATATAATTTTGGTCTTAGATGCCCAATTATAATTTTGAAACATATCCTGAATAATGCCTGTAACTTATTTGTGGTGTATTTTGACGATTCATAGTTTGTTTCTTTTGGGATTACACCACCTGTAAAATAACAAAAGGCAGAAAACTATTAATGTTAATAAACCAAAAGTATGGTGGAGATATGTAGATGACATATTTTCAATATGGCCCCATAGCCATGGTAGTTTAAATAATTTTCTAAATTTTCTTAACAGCAAAGAAACAACTATAAAATTTACAATAGAAATTGAAAATGATAATAAACTATCATTTTTAGACGTATTAATAACAAAATCACAATTAAATTTTGAAACTAATTTATATGGAAAAAAGACCAATACAAATAGATATCTAAATTTTAATTCTAATCATCACATAAATATCAAAAGAGGTATAGTTAAATGTTTATATGACAGAGCAAAATTAATATCATCAACCTCAGATATTTTCAATAAAGAAAAAAACGTTATTAAGAATATCTTAGAGAAAAATAATTATCCTAATGATTTTGTTGAGGAAACGTTTATAAAAATTGAAAATAGGCAAAATAATAATATTCCCAGAATAAATAGAGAAAATCCAATAACAACCATTACAATTCCTTATATTGCAGAAATCTCTGAAAGACTTAAAAGGCTTGGTAATGATTTTAACATAAGAACGAAATTTAAAACAAAAAATACTTTAAGATCAATACTTACTAAAACAAAACCAATTAATAATGATCAAAATTCAAAAAATTGTATTTACCAGATTCCTTGTGAATGTGGTAAATATTATATTGGTGAAACATCTAGACCATTACAAATAAGGATCCGCGAACATAAAAATTATGTTAAGGATTACCAAGTTAATAAGTCTACATTAGTAAAACATGTATGGGATAACGGTCACCGAGTTGATTGGACACAGGTTAAAGTTTTACAAAAGGAAGAAAAATCGGTTAAAAGAAAATTAAAAGAAAGTGCTTTCATTAAACTTAATGGTGATAATTGTATTTCGTCGGAAACAATATTCATAGATCAAACATGGCTTCCTCTACTCCAAAAAGATGTTACCAATGGAAAATTAATAATATCATAGTGATCAGTGCATGTGATGACAATTTAAATTAAAAATGTCAATCTGACAAGAACTACTTCTCGTTCATATAAAGAGTTCTCAACATAAAAATAGTCTACAAAAGTAGAGTTGAGGATCAACTCGAAACGTCTAGACGAAAGCTAGTTAAGTGTTTAATTTCTTTTAATTTTTTATTATAACTATTTTATTTGGACATACACACCCCACAAAAATTATCGCAACACTAAAAATTTGCTATTATTTTGATATTCGTTTTCTCTGGAACTAATTGTCCGATTTAATTGATTTTTTTTTTGTATTGTAGGTTGATTCGTTAGCAATGTGACTGGTTTAGTTACATTCTCGAAAAAAATAATTTTGAATACATACAGGGTGAAACAAGTGTAACATGATTTGTCACAGAAGTTTAGAACACCCTGTGGAGTTAATCAGTTATGGCAACATAGTAAAACTTAATAGGAGTTAAAGCGACTTCTTTTCTTAACATAATCGTCTTGGTTTCACATCGACATCTCAATAATTAAAGGAGATATTTCAAAATAAAGGGTTCAGTGTCATTTTAGTAAAAAAAATCAAATAAACCTTAACAAACATTTACAGATTTTACGAAAACTTAGCAGGCTCTGAAAACAAAATTTGAAATGTCATTCCTACAATCATTATTTCTACAGAAATACGATTGTTACAGTTTTGTTAAAACTCTTTTAATTTGCGTGCTAAATTTAAAAAAAATGAATGCTGAACTTCGTTTAAACAGACATTTGTCAAATGAAGAGTCAGTAAGAGCAATTGCACTCGTTGAAGGCGGACGAAGTCAAAGATATGTGGCAAATGTAATAGGTGTTCAACCAAGTACCATTTCCAGATTAATCAGGCGTTATAGAGAAACAGGACAACATTCCAGAAGGCAAGGACAAGGGCGTAAAAAGGTAACTACAGCTGCAGATGATAGATTTCTAAGACTTTCGGCATTAAGAACTCGACATTGTACTGCTCGTATGCTTCAACGAGAAATTTTGGGAGCCAGACATGCAAACATTTCTTTAAAAACTGTTAGAAACCGTCTTAGAGAAGTTAATTTACGTCCTATGGTTCCAGCCAAGGGACCACGTCTGACCAGGGAACATCGAGTTGCCCGTCTCCAAATTGCTAGTTAACACAGTAACTGGGGCCTAGAAGAATGGTCTAGTATACTGTTTACTGACGAATCAAGATTTTGTTTATATTCGTCAGATAGACGTATGCCAGTATACAGAAGGCCAGGTGAACGGCATATGCAGTGCAAATTTCGACAGATCGAAAATTTTGGAAGTGGATCGGTAATGGTGTGGGGAGGAATTTCTGTTAATGGGCGTACGGCACTGGTGCCTGTCAACAATGGCAGCATGACTGCCCAACGTTACATAACGGATATTTTAGTTCCTCATGTGATTCCATATGGACGCTTGTTGGGTAATAATTTTACCTTAATGCAAGATATCGCACGTCCTCACATTGCACGTATAGTAAGAGAATATCTTGAAAACAGTCATGTTGCTACAATGGACTGGCCTGCTCGCAGTCCAGACCTAAATCCAATTGAGCATGTATGGAACTACATGTCATGGAAAATCAAGGAGGGTCAAATCCCCTGCCGAACATTAAATGAGCTCCAGAACAAGCTTCAAGAGATTTGGAATGATACAGGGGAAGATTACATACACAGTCTGTTTGAAAGTCTACCACAGCGTATTCAAGCGGTAATTGAAGCTAGGGGAGGAAATACCCGATACTGAAAATTGTTATTTTAATTTTATGACGTGTTTTATTGCTGTAAGGGTATACTGTTTTATTAAATTTGTTTAATGATGCACTTGTAATCGATTTTTTTTACTAAAATGACACTGAACCCTTTATTTTGAAATATCTCCTTTAATTATTGAGATATCGATGTGAAACCAAGACGATTATGTTAAGAAAAGAAGTCGCTTTAACTCCTATTAAGTTTTACTATGTTGCCATAACTGATTAACTCCACAGGGTGTTCTAAACTTCTGTGACAAATCATGTTACACTTGTTTCACCCTGTATGTATTCAAAATTATTTTTTCCGAGAATGTAACTAAACCAGTCACATTGCTAACGAATCAACCTACAATACAAAAAAAAAATCAATTAAATCGGACAATTAGTTCCAGAGAAAACGAATATCAAAATAATAGCAAATTTTTAGTGTTGCGATAATTTTTGTGGGGTGTGTATTTTAGAATATGACATGTAATATTATAAAATTTTGTATAAAAGTGAAAAACCACTGATAAAATTTAGTCAATATATCAAATATTAATTTATCACACGTTAATACAGTGGTTTTTTGGGGCAAATTTTAGAAGTTTGCCTTGTTACTACACTTTGAATAATTACTTTGTATACTTCTGGTTTTCTGCCTTTTGTTATTTTACAGGTGGTGTAATCCCAAAAGAAACAAACTATGAATATCCTGAATTTTCAAAAGACACCCTAAAATGCATATTAACAAAGTTTTTTGTGAAATCAAAGATGTAAGAGTTAGAGGCTAGTCTCAAATATACATGAACACCCTGTGTATTAGTTTTATTTTTTATTCAAAATTATTTGGAGCAACTAATGGTTTCGTATCTGTTTACAATTACTAATGGTCAGGTTAAGTTTTACTTTGTATTTTTTCTAGACCCAAGTTATTTGTTGACATAAAAAATTTTATATAGAAAATGTGTGCCTGTTGTTGCATTCTTTGAAGATATTGACAAGTGATTATTTCTATACCGCAACTATCTTGCGTGTTATAAATGGAGCATTCTGTAATTTTTTTCATTTTCGGAATGAGCCGAACATTTTAAATCGAGAATATATCATAGCTGAAAAGGTTTCTAAAACCGTTTATAACAGCTTCATATAGAAAATCCTTATTATTTTTGAGCATTTTCAGTGAATATGAGGTTCTACAATAATTAAAATAAATTCAAAGAAAAGATTGAAGCCTTACATTCTTTGTTTAACATTTCACGACATTATTTTGACGACGTTAGAGACCTTTTGGTTTTACCCGGCCCTAATTTTTTTTGCTTTAAATTATTTAAAAATGAATTCTTGTTATTCTACTATTTTCTTTTGATATTATCCAAGCTGGGAGATAATACACCTTGTATACACTTTTTCCATTCTTGTTGTTTCATTTATTATAAATAGTTAATGTATGTCGTTAAAAATTTTAATTGAAAAATTCGCACTTATTTTTTCTAACCAATTCACTTTCATTTCGAATCATTACCGAGGCAAAGAAAAATATTTCCGGAAATATTCATCCTCCTACAACTTCCCACAAAATGACACTTGAATTTTTTTTTATTATTTTAATTGTCACAATAATGACGCGGGAATTAAACATAATCTGGTATAATCAGTCATAATAGTCCTAATAGCCCATAAATAGTTATATTTGAAATTTTCACTTCAACTAAAAACTCATCACTATAAATGTTTATCCTTCTAACGAACCACTTGCGTGAATACCCTGTATATACCTTTATAATGTTCCCAACCCCCACTAATTCCATACACCCAATTCTACAAGATATTTAACAGTTTGTTGCATTTTATTAACTCATATCTTCTTGTGAATCAGTCTTTCAACTTTACTCTAAACACCTTCGTTTTGAACAATTGCATTTTTAAAATAAAGACAAGCTGTTATTTTTTTTATGGTATTCATTCATTATGGTATGTGCAAAATAACTTCATATTTTACGAATATTGAATTATAAAAAAAATTACCATAACATCGTGAACTTTCAGTTAATGACTTGCTAATGAAAAATACTGATTGTATGGTAATAAAATTAAAGTTAAAGCTTCCTCGATCGTTAGTCAAATCAGATTCATTGTGTGGTGGTGTGAACACTTGTGACATTTTTTATATTATAATTTATTGTATTTATCCTTAATGATGGCTATGAGGAAAACGCGTTTAGAAAAAAGAAAGAAAGGTAAGAAATTTAATTAAGTTTAACTGACCCATAAGAAATTACATTCAAAAAATAAAAAACCTTTACATCCAAAACTTTTCCAGTCAGTTCAAGTTGAAGTATATGGATTATTAGCTTTGTCATGGGTCATAGCCCTTGTAAGTGTATCAAATAGAACGCTAGGGACAGTAATAATGATAATTATAAAACAATAAAAATGTTAACAATGACGTTAATATAATAAACGTGGCTTTATAACTTAAAAACTTTTTGGAGATATATTGTTAACTTATTTTATTATTATTTATGACAACCACGTCATTATGTTTCAAGTATCGTAATATGAAATTACCATACGAATATCGTATGCTTTATCTACTATCATAATGTTATAAAAAAGTTTATAATTTGTAATACCAACAATTTAGACTATAAACAAAACTAGTAGTTTCTGGAAGTATTTGTCATGTTTCTGTCACTCACTAGCTGTCGCTGTGGCGTCGATAAAATGGAGTTCCGACGAAAGTGTTGCTTTTGACATAGAATTTGTAGCAAATGCAACCATTCAATCATTGGTACCTACCAAATAGGTACGACAGGTCGAGTACTTAGAGACGATTTAAGGATGGTGCAATTTAAAGAAAATACGTGCGCGTACTGGAAATATTGTTGTAATATCTAATTGCCAAGACTTTTCACATCTTTTTACCGCACTAGTTCGGTAAAGTGACATTTTACCGAACTAGTGCGATAATGTATGTCATTATGATTTTCAAGTGAATGTTGTAATGTTTGACATTACATGATACGTGATTACGTGATAGTATATAAATTACATTACAGCACCTAATAGTCTAATGTTGTTTCCTTTCAACACTACCGGATTGTTATTAGGAGCTATTTTTTGAGTTTAAATCAATTATTGACATTTATCCGCTTAATTTAGTCAAACTAAAAGTCAGGCAAATATAAATAGGTGCTTTTTTACCCATTTCAGTGAAGCTCCGGTTTTAGAGAATTTATTTTAATATTTCCTCTGAACACTGTATCATTATACAACCAAAGAAAATTATGATGTTAATGTCATGTTTATGTCAATTTGAATACTGTGAGATTTTATTTTATTGATTAGTTTAAAATTTACAATAATTCATTTTTATTTTAAGACAGTTTGAAATAAAATATCACACATCATACGATACACGTCCATTAGGTATATAGTACTCATTTACACTTTCCGGGCCGGACCATGGGCGATTTCATAGAACAGCATAATTTTTTTTTATTTTCCTCAATGGACTGATATTTTTATATACCTATTTATCAGAATAAGATGCAAATACATCCTTCACACGATAATTTTCTTAAATATTCTCGTTTTTTTAATAGCTTATTCTTATTATCAATCGCAGGAATGATGACTTTTTAATTATGCAAAATGTTCTTGATTATCATTTCAAATGATAATCAAAAATATTCTGCATTTCAATTTAACCATGTTGGTACGCTTTGCAATTTTTTTTCACTTTTCGTGATCCGGGTCCATCTAGAGAGTAACCGATCAACAGCAGCTTACAACAGATTTCTACCTTTACGGTTTTTTGGAAACCTTGACCTTTATAGTTCTCTTGGATTGTTGGTTTTTATTAGTATTTGCAAGCCACAATTAAAATTTCCTGATATAAATTTTAAAAGAGCTTATCGTAAAGTTAAGGTCAATATACAGGTTGCGTCAGTAACTTTGTCCATTTAAATAGGTATATACTATTTATGCAACCCCTCTCTTTGATACCACGCGACTTGATGCCAAGATGTTGTGCCGAGCCCCAGATGTTGTTTGGTTAGTTGGCTCAGTTCGAAATATACTCAAATTTTATTGACTGCGTATTATGTTTACGTTCCCATTCTGTCCATTCACAGTTGATTTTAGGATTATCCTGACTTCAAGAAGTTGTTGATGTATAATAAATATACAGGGTTCCCATTAATATTGCGAAAAAATTCAGGGGGGTTTCCTTGACCAAAAATAAGAAAGAAAGTTCCTATAAACCTATGTCCGAAAATGCTTCGTTTCGGATATACAGGGTGTTGAAATTTAGAGAAAATACAAGGTTTTTACTAATATCTGGAGAACCCTAATTCCGATTTTTTTGAAATTTGGTATGTTGTTGGCTATGAAATTAGAGTTCTCCAGATATTAGTAAAAACCTTGTATTTTCTCTAAATTTCAACACCCTGTATATTCGAAACGAAGCATTTTCGAACATAGGTTTATAGGAACTTTCTTTCTTATTTTTGGTCAAGGAAACTCCCCCTGAATTTTTCGCAATATTAATGGGACACCCTGTATATCTAGTTAGTATATACGATCGAAGCATTTATATGCCCCCCCTTTCGCCAACTTTGAACCAATTAACATAGAGAAATCATATACTTCATTATACAGTGTATTACAGTATATTAGTCATATACAAATAAGATGACATTGAACTCTATTTTGTGACGTAAAACATGTTACTATGACGGACACTAAACTAAAAGGACTAAAGACATGCTATAGCGACACTAGCATTCCTATCAACTTTAAAATTCTGAATAATAGGGTGAAATAATTTAACACAGCTAGTATTTTAGCTCTGTGTTGCGAACAATGGCTTTCTGTAAATTCTATCCGGGGGTACCATGGCTGCCTTTCAACAAAAATATCATAGTGTTACTAATTTTTTAGTAAATAATACTTATAGTCTCTGAATATGTAGGATTAGCTGACACCATACAGCCATATAGTTCCTTTTTCATAAGCGGTAACTATTTTTCACAATTCAAAGACGACTTGGTAATTTAACTCTTTCAAATGGGTAAATTCAATAATTTCGTTAAACGCTCAAATAAATTTACACAAAGTAAATGGATTTATATTTTAATTGTTATTAAGTAACGTGATTTTTTGTTGATTTTATAAGAAGAAATGCATATAGGTAACCCAAATATCCAAAGCGAATACTTTGCATATTATATTCATTTTTTGATATATTTGCATATATTCTTAGAAAGTAGCATTATGCTACATAATCAATCGAACTGAAAAAATTTAGAATTACATAGATGTTTGACAGACGTTTTCGTTATTTTAATTTTGGAATAGATCGGTCTATATCTCGTGTATCTATTAAGTTTATTTATTTAATCGTGTCAGGGCCACACACATTTATATGAGGTTCTTTTATACATGCAATTTAAATAAAACTTCTGTATGATTTTCGCCTGCCTTACATTTTTCACCAAAAGCAACCACGATACCAGTGCATGCACCACGACTAAATATATTCTATTATGTACTAAATGTATTTTAAAGTGTTCTACATAACTAAATACAGTTCAAACTAAAAATTTGATTAAGGATTATTTTTTATCACGTAACCATCTGCTGTTTGTCAGTAGATAATTAAAATGCAGGGTGGTAAAATATGTTTTTTTTTTTTTGTATATTTTTAATATTATTTATTGGCTTATTTAAGTGTTTACATCTTTCTGCATACCTATAGGAATTAAGCCAAAAAGTTAACTAAAAGAAATAAATTATTATACTATAGCATATAATTATTGGTAGGAGACAACAACTACTCCACGGCCAATATGCCCCGACTGGGGCATATCGTTATCTGTCTGTCAATTAGACAATAATTGTCAGACAGGTAGTAGCAAAGACCCAAAGAGGGCACTACGGTGTATTTCACTGTATCTCGCCACTACAAACATAGCATATAATATTATATGTATTATAAATAATACTTATCGTACATTGGGCTCAAGAGGATTGCTACAATTTCAATTTTGTCAGTAAAAATAAAAAAATGGTCTTTAAAATTCAATACAAAATGTACATGAACCAAGAATAATTATTTTTAATGTAATGTAGATACTTGTATATTTCATTATTTAAGAAATGTAGATGACACTATTAAAAAGAAAAATGTATGTAAGACAATAAGTTGAGGTTATATCAAGATATGCCGCTGTAATTCAATGTTGGGCGGTGCATACTTCACGCAAAGTAGTTTTTTTCGGCATATCTTAGTAATAATAAAGTGCTTGTACTGCAAAATTCTAGTTCGCGACTTTCCTTCTTCTTCATCTTCTTCTTCTTCTCTTACTGCGTCTTTATTATACTCTTCTTCTTCCGCTCACGGAGGTACGCCAATAATTGCAATCGCAATGATATTTCTCTATTTATAGGTATATAATTTTGTAACTATTAGATTTGTACAATATTATCGTATTTAATTTTTACCATATTTTATGACACGGCGATTTAAAATAGAAAAAGATCTTAATTCAAACTGTTTCCTTTGAATTTAATATTTTTCCTTTATTATATATAATACTTATTAAAATTTTGGGAATATACTTTTAAGGAATATGTTATCTTAAAAAGTAGTCATAAGACTGAATTGTATCAAAAACTTTACCATAATTGGGCTTACACCAGAAACCTATAAAGTGAACAATGTTGTTTAACAAATTTGGTATGCAACAAGTTACCTTATCACCCTGTATCTCATTTTAAACCACATACTTATACTTTTTCTAATCAACAGTAAATCATAACATCAAATTAACAACTGACCTGTGCAATTACCATGCCATACTAGGGGTTTTTGAGGCAACCGCTGGTAAGCCTTAGGTACGAGTACTTACGCAATAAGAATAATTATTTTATAAATTTACATTAAGTTATGCATGCAAATATGCACAACAGCAATAAACAAATTGTGTATAAATATTTCCAGTTGAATATTAGGTTTATATTAAAACACATTATATATTGTTTTTCTATCGCTTTTTAATTATAACTAATCGGTACACAAGTTTCAGCACCTAATATTTCATTAAAAATAAGTTTCAACGATCCATAGTAAATGAACAAACACACGTGGAGTTACTTATTTACACCTAAATTTAATTGTAAATAAAAGAATTTAAAATAAAATAAATTTTGAGAGGAGTTTTAAATCATAGCTGCAACTGAAGCATCTCTCGTTTAAATGTAAAGATAAAAGTGACAATCTGAAAAAAGTAGTTGATAGATTAACATACCAGCAACGACAGGTTTGATATCTAAACTACTAATACTGTAACCTTTTAAATTCTGCCAACGTGAAGCGCAGTATGGTACCTACCCTTGAATTTGAACTAGAATTAAGTCAAAGTCCAGTATGATTTAATATATTATTATCCATACGGTATATTGGCACTATTATAATCTTGACATAGACTACAATGGTGGAGTTACAATCTATATGTACCAACATGGAGTATTAGTAATGATTAGTGTTTTTTGTAGGTATTTATATTTTAAAGAAAAGGAATATCAGAATCTAAGCCCGTTCACAAGACTATCATTCCTTTAGATTTAAGAGTTGGTTCTAGTTTTCGAGTTATATTTTAGTCCGGTGATTCTTTTCCAAATCTAAAAAACATAAATGTACAATTACGTGGACAAAGCAATAGTTTTAAATTAAAATTCCTTACCAATTGCAGCTTTTTTAACTGCAATGAAATCCTCCAGAATTACTTTTTTAACGATTAGGTACCTATCGTTACCTACAAGATGGCCTTACTTATGAAGAAAACGAGGAAGAAAATAAAACTTAACTTGTAAGCTACTCTAAAACAGCTCTAACCCTGTCTTTTTACCACAATAATTTTTAACATCCTGTATTTTGAAATCAATGACATGCTCGGTGACAGTTCAGCCTCAAATTGTCGAGTAAATTGAGATAGCTTAACGTTTTCATACATCTTGTCTCCTAAGTAATCGATTTTGAGTTTCTTATTTTACCAACACTTCCTGTGATTGAATTTTTGGAATTTGTTTAGAAACATAGAATTTATTCTTGAAGGAGGTTGGAACCTTTGGTGTGAAAATAATGACGTAGTTTTCCATATAACACCAAAACACCATGCTGCCCCCGACGCGCGTTTCGCCCATCAACTTGGCATCATCTGGAGATGATTAAAACTGAGTTTTTCATCTTCATCAGTTTTAATCATCTCCAGATGATATCAATTTACTTGGCGAAACGCGCTTCGAGTACAGTATAGTGTTTTGGTGTTATGTGGAAAACTACTTCGGTGTTAAAGAATTTATTAATATTTTGAGTATTTTATTAATTATTACTATTACGAGTAAAATCTGTGGCTACTGACTCGATAATATTAACGAACTTTTTTTAGTAAGAAGGGATTCAACTCCTTTCGCAACAGCTAGCTATGAAACCGTGTTCGCGGAGTCAATTCAACACCCAGAGAGATTTTGGTCTAAGGTTGGACAAATGGTGACTTGGAGCAAACCATGGAAGAGAGTTCTCGACAACTCCAACGAACCATTTACAAAATGGTAAGTATCTATCTTGAACCAGTATACTGCATTTAAAAATAATGTTGTGGGAAGGAATTTATTTTGCCCATCTACAGCACTGTGTGACTAAATACCCATTATTTGAAATATCGTAAGCAATAAGAGGTACCTATATGGTTGCATTTGATGAGAAGTTGGTACCTGCTATAGTTTTTTCGAATACAAAATTATGATATCACCTGAAAACAATCCGAGTATTGTGTGCATCTGTTTTATATACAAATGTCAACTTCACACTGTTCTTTCTTCTTCATACAAGGAAATGTAATCGTTGTTATGTTATTATTAACAATATTAATATACAATGTTTTCTAAATATAGCAAATTTATTTGCCAGAAGTAGACTAACGAATCTCTTACGTTTATGCATCCTAAATAATTTTCAATTTTTATTTTTAAGTCATGATAAGTATTCACATCGTAATATCTGATAAAATGTCTGGATGTTTTTCTTTCTTCATCGCTAATATTTAAATTTTAAATATTTCCGAAAGGAAGGCTAGAAATAACAGCATATATCAATAATTTAGTTCACAACGCAAGTCAGTTGAAACAGTTGACCATGTCCTGAAATTTGCGTTCAAAAAAAGTTTCGCACCAACAATTAAGCACCAAACATGTCCGATAAACCCGTTCATGTCTCGATTGCAATGCATTTTTTCGGCAAACATAAGTTACTTACAAAAAACAAGATTTCTACACCACTAAAACTGGGATATTGTCGAAACGTAAGTGCGCATGCTCCAGTTTTCGACGTTGATATTTCAATATCAGCCAAACACGTCAGCATATTTTTTAATAATTGTTTTGAAAAAAACATTGATCTCATTTAGATGTTCCAAGAAATATATAGAAAACACTCTATATACTAATATTTCGGCTTGTTAGGCCTTTTTCAATAGAGTAAATGTCTATTACTAAACATTTCCAAGCGCGTTTTCGTTATTTATTTGTTTACGGCACCTATCTCCGATTGATCCTACCATCTGGTAAAGCCCGAGTTTTTATTACCTTTTCTAAGAAGGGCGAGAGTGTAAAATCTATCTGATGATTGGTAGTACACGGATTTATAATTAAAGATTTTTTTATTTCTAATTGCTCTAACAGATCTAAGCGCTTTCCTTTCTTTTCACGATGCAGTACCTTTACATTTTTGTGATCTATAAAATGATTGTTTTCTATACAATGCGTCGAAAATCCTGAATTTTTTGCGTTATTTAATATGGATTTTTTATGTTCTTTTACTCTAGTTTCGATGCTTCTACCGGTTTGACCCACATACACGGCATTACAATCCGCGCAGTTAATTTGGTATGTGGGTCAAACCGGTAGAAGTATCGAAACTAGAGTAAAAGAACATATAAAATCCATATTATATAACGCAAAAAATTCAGGATTTTCGACGCATTATATAGAAAACAATCATTTTATAGATCACAAAAATGTAAAGGTACTGCACCGTGAAAAGAAAGGAAAGCGCTTAGATCTGTTCGAGCAATTAGAAATTAAAAAATCTTTAATTATAAATCCGTGTATTATCAATGATCAGGTAGATTTTACACTCTCGCCCTTCTTAGAAAAGGTAATAAAAACTCGGGCTTTACCAGATGGTAGGATCAATCGGAGGTAGGTGCCGTAAACAAATAAATAAGGAAAACGCGCTTGGAAATGTTTAGTAATAGACATTTACTCTATTGAAAACAAGCCGAACAAGCCGAAATACTAGTATGTAGAGTGTTTTCTATATATTTCTTGGAACATCTAAATGAGATCAATGTTTTTTTCAAAACAATTATTTTCACGATGTTTCATAAAGAACTATCCGCTTCGAGTATCCTCTTTATGTTTTTTAAAATACACCAATTAGTATTCCTAAGTAAATTTTGTAGTTGTTTGTAATTCCTTTTTATCCTTTTTTTTTTCATTTTAATCATTGTCTGTATAATGTCGTTGAGATGGCAAAAAGAACAAAACGCAGAAGAACGAATATCTGTTTCAAAATATTATAGAAATATGTTAAAGCAACACAATCTATTAAAACGAATTCTTTAGTAAGCGGTTTGAGGTAAAAATAAAAGAATGTGTAGATTTATATTAAGGAATCATTTTTTGACTATTTACCATATATATGATCGATGAAACTTTGTCATCCACTACAGGTTTCTTCTAATACAAACACGTATTAATGTTTTACAAACTAGTGTCCAGTTTTTTGATAGACCCGATCCGGAACTTTCAGACCAGTTTCAACAAGTACAAAAATGTACTCATATTATTGTACTTCTTTGAATGTTCAATATATTTTTGTAATCCTTGAAAATTATCACGAACAGATGAATCACCCGTGTCAAGAAAATTAAGAAGAATTTTTATTTGAAGAAAGCGATAAAGAGTTTCCTTCTATTCTTTTTTATTGGAGCTATGCCTAAGTTTTAATATTTTTGAAATATGGGAGGGCATTGATCGCTTTAATTTTTTATTATGAAACTGGTATATGCTAAAATTGATAGAAATCATTTGTATTTACAATTAGACCAGACCATTAAGTAAATTAACACTGACAAATTCAGTTTTTATATCAAAATTCATTCTTCGGAACTGAGGAAGGGGAAATTAATAGTAGGGAATTAGAATTAAAATTCATGAACACTACTTTTGCATACAAAGCAGTATCTTCCTGCTTACATATTATCGTAATCTTTGACCTGGACTTGAATGAAGGAAGGTACGTACGATATGTGAATAACTTTATAACGTACAAATGTGAATAACTAATTCGCTTTAAAGAATATCATGTAGTTCCAAGGTCTTGACTATACAGCCACATATTATATATATCTGAACCATAGATTATTCCTGAACTCGTGTTCCCATGAAAAGGGACATAATCGTGTTCCTTACTTACCTTACTTACGTGTGTAAGGAAAACTTATCCTTGACCCTGCCTGATTAAGACTAACCCACAGAATATACCTCGACTGACCTCTTGGCACGCCGAGGCCTTTATACAGATGAACTAGGCTATAGAGGCGGTGTTGCCAAATTGTAGATTTGGCAACGCCGCACTCGGGCATTGTGATTAACAAGATTCTTTATGACAATTCAACATTTTGATATATTTTTGAGGTACAATGTTATTACTATAAGATTTCGGTTTCGTAAGAAATATTCTTCATCCTAGTGTCTCGACAATACTGATATACATACCTCTGTAAAGTATTCTACATAAACTGTTATCTGGGCAAAATAAATGCGCAATGCCTTTCATTCTCACCATTGCCATATGCCATAAGAATGTAATTTTGGTACCAAATAAACAATAACTGTGACACGTTTTGTCACTATTCCTGGTTCCTGTTGATTTATTTATAGCTTCTACCAATATTAACAAGTTTCTAAGATATAAGCTGTTATCATTTTCAGCTTTCATGTTTTTCACTTGTATTCAAAGTTCTAATGAATAAATTTGTAATTGCCACTTTTAAAAAAATGTCACATAGTTTTCGTAAAAAACAGTTTTTTCCTCGCAGGTATGTCGGAGGAGAGATGAATGCGTGCTACAACGCAGTGGACCGCCATATTGAAAATGGAAGGGGATCAAAAGTTGCCATAATATATGATTCACCGTTAATAGGGATCGTCAGAAGAATTACCTACTCTGAATTATACGAAAAAGTAAGTATTCCAAGTAGTGTCACAAAAAATAACAATTATTTTCTCTGGCTTATTTATTAATTATAAATCTTTTGTTGTCTAAACGATCATGTTCTTATACAGGGTGTTCCAAAAACATGTTCCATAGCTTGTGGGAGAAACCTCACCTAAAAACAAAACAAAAAGTTCCTATCAACACGAGTCCACTTTTGCTTCGTTTCTTAGATACAGGGTGTTAAAGTGTTTTTACAAGTTTACTTTTTCCAAAATATTATGACGGCTGTAGCAGTTTGAATAAAATTTCGGTTTTGTAATCGTGTTCAGGTGTATTTGAATAATAAATAATATACAAATTGAAGTCATCTTAACTTTTATAAAATGTGTTATTAAGTAGGTCCCTTACTCAAAAAATTGCTTTTATCTATTAAGAAAAGTGGAAAACTAAAAAATATGAAGAGAAGACTCTTATAAGGCATTTGTCCGTCTACACAAATGTGCTAGTATAAGATAAAAAATTCAGTGGCGTCCATATATTTTTTTCAAAATTGACCACCATTATTTAATTCCAAAATAAGTACTATTTTAAGTAATTTTCAGAAACCAAATTTTATTCAAATTGCTAAAGCCATTTCATGATATTTTGGAAAAGTAAACAAATTAGAAAAACTTTAACGTATCTAAGAAACGAAGCAAAAGTGGACAATGTTGATAGGAACTTTTTGTCTTGTTTTTAGGTGAGGAATCTCCCCACACGTATGGTGTGGGGTTTTTTAAACACTTTGTATATCCACAAGTATATGAAAAATTCCCTTTGAGAATTTCATTTTCTTGGTATAGGTATATCTTTCGTTTGAGTTTAAAAATCTGGTAGCAAAAAAATCCTTATACTTGGTTTTTGATGTTTTGTTAGCCATATTATTTAGGGGATCCCTATTTCTACACACGCTTTTCAGTACACCCTGTCTATTTAACATAAACTCTCTGAAGCATATTACTCACGATTACGTTCGTGAGTAATTTTAGTACCTTTAGAGCTACAGCTTTAGAATAATAAAAAGATAATTAACATGCAAAACAGTGACTATATTCAGAATTTAATGTTTAAAATATATTTTTTATATTGATGAGTTTTTATTATTATAAAATAAACATGGCTAAATATGAAAGGGGGTTGACAAAATGTATCCTTTATTAAATTACTAAGACAATGTACGTATTTCTATTTTAGGTATCAAAGTTAGCAGGGCTTTTAGCCAGACTGGGAGTTAGTAGAGGAGATAGAGTTTTAATTTATATGCCGCTTATTCCAGAAACTGTAATGGCCATGCTAGCTGTTGCGAGACTCGGGGCCGTACACTCAGTTGTTTTTGGAGGTAATATTTTAAAAAATCAGTAAATACATACCTGCACGAGCTAAACCAGATACTTAAGAAATAATATTTTTAATTAGCTTTAATTGGCCTATTTTTATCATAGATTATAAATAATTTGTTTACTAATTAAATTAACTTTAAAAGCTAATTAAATTAATCTAAAAAAATAAATGCTAATAATAATGACGGTAAATTAACAACATTAAAAGATTTTTTCGTAATAAATAATGGTGGTTGGATTATACAGCTCAAGGAGTATGAAAATATAGAAACAAAACTCTTTCCTACAATTTCTTGGCAATTTCTATAGTTTATTTGTTTAATATATAGGTTTTTTTCTATAGTTTCGAATTAATTCGCTGTTTTCGGTAAAACCGGAAGCGGAAAAAAAGATATTTTTATGTTATAAAATAACCTTTAATAAGTGCTTTCGCTATGAGAAATTTGAAAGTTGTATCTCAAGTAATAAGGGAGGAAAGAGGGATATACTATGAATTTGCGTCACAGTGTATGTCTTTTAATTAAAAATCACAGCAGATTAATCAACCTTTACAGATGAACCGATAGATAAACGTACACAAAAATTCAGCGTGGTACATCTGTATAGTTATTTTATCTGTGGTAAAAATGTTGAATAGAGCTCCCATGACAACAAGCAACCAATTATAATCAGTTTTTCATCATCCTATGTTGATGAAAAATCCATTACTTTCCGTCTCATTGTACATTGCAAACATTTTTTGATAGTGCTAGTAGATAAGGACAATTTTGGGACACATATTAGATTTAACATAAAACTGTTAACCAGTGGCGGCTCGTCAAGGGAGGCAGGGAAGGCAGTGCCTCCCCTGTAAAAATTAAAAGAATTCCAATTTTTAAATACATAATATTTACTAACAACTAATAAATATATTAATAATATCCACTAATATAGTAAATAATAATGTTTTCGGATAAATTAATTATTTGCGCATGCGTGTGAGATCTGAACACGTGCTTTTTTAATAAAGCTAGAGGCAAGTGGAGGCAAGACCGCCCATCACTCGCATCCTTTCCCTCTTAGAAATTTGCGGGAAAACAAGCATGTACGGATGAAGATTGAAGACTTTTGCATACTATGTATACCTAATTTTTTGATAATCAAATAGGTATTAAATATTACTTATTATTTACTATTAACTATTTTAATATTATTTAAATAATGTTTGTGGAGATTTCTGGCAATCGCATCAAAAAAGGGATATTTGTCTAACGAAACCTATTTCTTTAAGCAAATATTTTTCCTCTGGGAATTTCTAATTTCTAATTTTGGGCGTTTGACCTTGAAAAATGAAAAATTTTCGCCTGCGGCGCTTTTTCTTTTTTTTTTCGTGCGCCCCTCGTACCCACCCGAACCTCATCAGCCACCACTGATTTATCTATGCCTCCCCTAAAGAAAAATTCACGAGCCGCCACTGGTTAACACATTTTATTTTTTTATTAAAATAATATAATTTGTTCAAATAAACTAGCGTCATTTTAAGAAATCTAAGACACAACTGAAATTAGGCATATATCAGAATAATTTTTATATTTTTCAAGTCAAGGTAAAGACATAAAAGAATAAAATATAAGTTTATTTATCTATATTTTGCCCTAATAAGTGATTTTATGACTTATCAGTAAAATCTGCAAACATGTGTAATTTTTATTGAATAAAAAATTCAATAATTCTTGACAACTCCACGCTGACGCTAAATTGTAACGATGAACATACCCTCGATGTTTAATGGTATATACCTATTATATAGGTATAGTTGTTCTAGCAAGTCAAATAATAACCCATTTTGTCCTTATTTATACGCATAAATTTTACAGTTCCTGCCTACCTAAACAAACACTCCCTATTGACTTAACGATGTTACTTTGTCATGTAGAATCATTCTGTTTACCCTAACACTATGTTTCATAAATGATAGACGTGGCCATTGTTGTTCATGTTACTTCAATCAATAAAAATAAGTTCACTGCGTTTAATTTTCGCTTATTTGATATACTATGCTACTATACAGGATTCGCTGCTTGCGAACTGTGCACCAGAATTCAGCATGCCGAGCCTAAGGTCATCATAGCTGCAAGTTGTGGAATTGAGCCATCTAGGATCGTTGAGTAAGTATGGACAGATATGATATATCCTCTGCCGATGACCTTCAATGAGTCTAGCATCCCTTCTTATTTTCACCGAAAGATGGCGGTCGAAATGTCGAACTGACAAATCAAATAAGAAATGACAAATTCAAAGCCAATCGTAGTTTTCCACCTCATGCTTGCATTTTTGGAAGGGACGCCATGCTCAAACATTTGAAAATACTCGCCTACTGACACGGACTTTCGCAAAATAGGCAAGTGTATGTACTTGTTATGTATGTACGCTGGTATTATTGTACGAATTTCTCGACGAATCTCTACAAATCTCTGCGAATTTCAAAATTTGCCAATTCTTGATTCAATCTAGTTTTAGGTAAATTGTTTTAGTTTATTGCAAGAGATTGCTATTATAAAACACAAAACATGCTCCAAAATTCCTACTCGAGACTTATCAATTACATTTATGATTTTTAATCTGCCTCCAACTTTCTGTACGATTTAAAAAAGATGTGGTTCTCATTAAACCCCTATCTTATCCCGATATCTAATGTTTCTAAAGGCTTACCATTCAGATGGATTTGTCCTAGGAAACAGTGGGGAAAATTAAGTTTCTTGTAGCAGAACAGCACAGATTTTTGTTACTGGTTTATCACTTTCTGATAAAGAAACGCTCTGTATTTTCTTTTTTCTAGCAGTAAAAACTATAGCGAATACTGTTCTGCTAAAATATGTATGCAAGTTGCATCTAAGTTATAAAAGTAACCAGCCCTGAGTAACGTTATGTGTATCAATAATTATTTTAAGATATTGAAAGAATGCCGTTCAAATTTAACAGCATCTATCATAATGCAAAATTGGTTTTGTGGTGTTTTCATGGTACTTAATAAGGCCTCGTGTATGTTTAAGATAAAAAAAAATTCTGGATAAGTTTTACATCTATAGCGATACATCATCTAAGAGAAAATAGTTTAAAATTCGACCTAGAGGAACCATAATAATTTTGGCAGAATGCTACTTTCTAATATCTAGCTTATTACGGTATAAATCTAATAATTTCAGCAAGCAATAGCACACCTTATACCTTATTTTTGTTCTTAGAAATATATCCAAGGGAATTCTGGGAACTGTATATTTATCATTGTATCATATATCAATCATTCAACATATTCAAAAACCATAAAATGCTAAATCTAAACCAAAGCTACTACAATTATTATGAATTTATTATTAGAAATTGAATTGGTTCCTGCTGCTGGCCATACAGTAAGAAAAAAAAAGTGTTTTCCAAAGTAAAAACACCAGTAAAAAGTTATCAATACTGTGCGTGATTTTCAGCTATGTCAACGAATTGAATGAAGCAATTACGTTATCTTCACACAAACCATCAAAGTGCATAATTTATCAAAGGAAAGGCGTGGGAATAGCAGAACTTGACCCCGAAAGAGACATGGACTGGGAGGAAGCTATAAAAAATTCAGAAAGTGCCCCCTGTATTCCAGTGGATGCTAATGACCCATTGTATATTCTCTATACGTCTGGAACTACTGGTACGTACAACAGTAATTTTAATGATCATTTGATAATAACTAGAATCCCAAAAAGTCATATGAAGGGCACACTGACTTCATTTTCCAGGCAATTAAGTGAAATAAGTGAATCTAAGTGAAACATGAATTCTAATATTCTTAGAAATTATTGATAGGAAAACCAAGAAAGATTTTTTAGCATAAATGTTTTGAATGGCATTTTTTGACGTTGAAGGATATTCTGTACCTACTGTCCGCAGAATTCCTGAATTCTACGAGTCTATTAAAGTCACTGTTTTTAGGCAACAGTTAAAGTTCATAATAGACGCACTTCATTTAAGATCGTTTGCTTATAATAAAAAATTGAAGTGTAAGAAACCCATACTTATATTACTGTTATATGTTATGGGAATAATAGCTACCCCAAATGCAACCCCTGTGGCACACCTTGGGTTGCTATTGTAAAATACTACTCGTATTTGTTTATTGTAAGAAATTACATAGGTACAACCGTATAAATATGATTTTAGAGATTTCCATATACCCTAAGATTAACAAAATACTTTAACAAGGTAGGACAATGGATTTTGTCAAAGACTTTAGAAAAATCAATGTATATAACGAATTTCTATGGCTGATGATATCTAAATTATATTGCTAAGTCGGCCAACTCACTTACATTACTGAGGTGAAGCTTTTTGGCACTAGAATTTAACACTAATACCATAATATATTTTTGTGGTATACCTACACTCAATAAAGACTCAGTGAAAAGTCTTTTTAACGTGTGTAATGATCAGAATCCAAAACATTCCACTGATTCATAGTTTATTTCTTGCATACAAATTCCACTGATTAACGATTTATGAATTATCATATTCCGCTATTTCAGGGGAGCCAAAGGGCGTCCTGCGACCTGTAGGTGGACACATGGCCATGTTAGTCTACACGATAAAGACGCTATACGGCTTAAATCAGGATGACGTGTGGTGGGCCACGAGTGATTTTGGGTGGGTTGTTGGACACTCGTACATGTGTTACGGCCCTCTAGCTTGCGGAGTGACCAGCGTCGTCTACGAGGGAAAGCCTACGACAACACCAGATCCAAGTTCTTATTACAGGTAATTTTGATAAGAGGCATTGTGGTCAATATTTATTTACTTCAACACCTGTGTTTGTTTAGCATTTTACCTTCAACTTTAAATGTTAAAGTTGTTCATTTATAAAAGAAAAAACATCCTCTATCTCTCACAACTCTTTCTGTACTACCCATGTCTGATATATCAAATGACATTACATCATGTGGCAAGAGAAACTGAATCATTATCGACTTTATTTTTTGAGATCACCTAGGATCAACCTCTTAACTTATAAAGATAGATATTTTAGAACACGAGTTTATGTTGGTGACAATTACCGTAGCAATTTTCTGCAATAATAGTTAATAATTTTGTCGTAGGTTTTGTTTATTTCAAATCACCAATCCTTAACATATTAAAGAATATTGTTCACTATGGGATTCTGGTATATGGTTAATTTTTAAAGGTCGAGAAAATTTTTAAGGTACCCCAATAAATAAATCCTGAAATAAATGAAAGTTATTTTTTTTTATTTACGACAAATTGTTTGTTACTAGAGAATTAAAATAAAAATACGTTGACAAGAGTCCCATATGCGTTAGGCTTATAAAGATTTTTGATAAGGGGACTGAGGAGATTAGGTGCTATGCCAAAGTTATATTATTAAAATTGACCATACAAAAAAACTCATATACCGGGTTTCCCATTTCATTTGACTAATGGCAATTAACATGGACTATTAGATTTCATTGAATTTTATATTCCCAGGGAACACTATGAGAAATATTGCTAACGGGATTGATAGTACTGACTGTCAAACACTTCTGATTACCAAAATACTAAAGCGAAATGCTTTTTTTAATTAAAATATCAATAAAAATTCGTTTTAAGTTAATAGGTGTAGTTTACATAACCGTTTTAGAGACATTATTAAACGTCATCCGGTGGACTAGTTGGTTGAGCGGCAGTGTTTCAAACTGAACTGCACAATTTTGCAGATTCAAATCCCGCCAGAGACAACTTTTTTTTTTACTTTTTCATTAATTACAAATTATTAGTGTTTACTTATTCGAATAAATATGGTTCCTTGTCAGTTACCTAGTTATTATTTTTGAAAGTCGCAATATTTGCTTATCAAAAAAAAATAAAACATGTTTTAATTGGTTCGTTTCCTTTATCTTTATCTAAAGCTACTATGTTATAAAATAAGTAATCAACAAGCAACATATTTTTTATTTATTACATGCACTGTGCTTTTACTAATAGTGTACATCACTGCTAATAGTTACTACATATTATACCTCAATCTGGATATTGAGTTAAACAGTTACAGAGGAACTGTCGTGAATTAGTACCTAATAGATTTTTTTTTTAAATAAAAAACTATAATTCTAAAATTGTGAGTTTTTTAAAATAAGAATATATTTTAAAAAAACTCATTATATTTTTAAAAAAACCCTCAAAAAAAACCTATTACTAATTTACGACAGTTCCTCTGTAACTGTTTAACTCAATATCCAGATTGAGGTATAATATGTAGTAAATATTAGCAGAGATAAGTACACTATTAGTAAAAGCACAGTGCATGTAATAAATAAAAAATATGTTGCTTGTTGATTACTTATTTTATAAGATAGTAGCTTTAACTAAAGATAAAGGAAACGAACCAATTAAAACATGTTTTATTTTTTTTTTGATAAGGAAATATTGTGACTTTTAAAAATAATAACTAGGTACTGACAAGGAACCATATTTATTCGAATAAATAAACACTAATAATTTGTAATTAATGAAAAAGTAAAAAAAAAAGTTGTCTCTGGCGGGATTTGAACCTGCAAAATTTTGCGGTTCAGTTTGAAACACTGCCGCTCAACCAACTAGTCTACCGGATGACGTTTAATAATGTTTCTAAAACGGTTATGTAAACTACACTTATTAACTTAAAACGAATTTTTATTGATATTTTAATTAAAAAAGCATTTCGCTCTAGTATTTTGGTAATCAGAAGTGTTTGACAGTCAGTACTATCGATTCCGTTGGCAATATTTCTCCTACAGTGCCTTGAGAATATAAAATTCAATGAAATGTAATAGCCCATGTTAATTGCCATTAGTCAAATGAAATGGGAAACCCGTATAGTGTACAGGGTCCTTTGGTAAACTTCTCTTTTGCAGAATTATAAATGACTATGGCGTAAACTCTATATTTACCATTCCCACTGCCATGAGGGTCTTGAAGCAAGCTGACCCAGAGGGAAAATACGGCGCTGAGTACGACTTATCCAGTCTGAGGCAAATATGGTTCGCAGGAGAGCATTTAGATTTGAATACGAAATTGTGGACGGAAAAGTTTTTTGGGGTGCCAGTGATAAACCATTGGTGGCAAACCGAGACGGGATCTGTCATATCGGGTACATGCGTGGGGCTCAAGAACTCTTGCACTGACACTGATTTAACTACAGGCCTACCATTTCCAGGATATAATGGTAAGTTCTTAATACCAAAAATATAAGATTTTTGACCACATACATTTTTTGAAGACTATCCCGGTTCCTATCAACTTTAGGAAAAAATACATCTTTGTCAATTTTTAGGGACACATCCAGCTATCAGTATCGATGTCAAAGTTGTCAAAACCTCTCGATATTTATGAGGTATAAATCGATATTCTCGCATTTTATTAAATTTTCAAAGGTCTCTTAGTCCTATTTCCATTACTTGAAAATTTTCTAAAAATGTGTACATTATTTAAGTTTCATTATTTATTTGTTCATTATCAAGCCATGAATCAAATATTACGAAAACATAGGATCAAAGTTAGCTTTCTTTAATGGAAAGCATAGTCAACTTTGACAATTCGGAATTTTTTTTTAACTTGAACTAGACTTTGAAGATATATTTGAAGGAGGTGCCGAAAACAACTACATAATGTAATGCAATACCAGTCGGGGCACATTTCCAATAGAGTAGTTGTTTTCGGCATCTCCTTTAAATAAATAAGGAGGATTATCTTCCTCAAGGACAATAGAGGTCATTGCTATAATAATAATAATAATAATAATAATAATAAAGGTCTTTATTATCCACATATATTACATATTATATTACCTTACAAAACAAGACAGGATAAGGGCGAGGTTCAGATTGGCTAACAAGTTAGCCACCTGCTCTTCCACCTAACCCGTTAATTCGTAGATAATATGTTATAAAAAAAAAAGTAGAAATCAACTATAAATAAAATAACTAATAAATCAGAAAAAATACAATGTTAAGGTATTATACTACTACTTATAATGGTGATATTGCTAATATCAAGATAGGATACATTGTCTCAATACAAAATAACTATATTTCATGAAAGTCATCCTATTGTACAGCATCCATGGTGACATCAGAAACAAATCTCTTAAACCTATTCATAGTCATAGATCTAGCACAGCCGGGCAAATTATTGACGGTTTTACCGACATTGTATGAAAAGGATCGTTTAAAAAATTGAGTATTGTGTATGGGAGGTGTGATAGTATTCTTATGACGAATATTGACGTTATGCACATCAGAACGGTAGCGAATTTTGTTGTATAAATAAGCAGGAGTTCTAGTTAACAAGAGTTTATGAAAAAAACAAGCCGAGTGAATATATCTTCTATTTTTCATGTTTAACCAACGCATTCTTTTGAAAGTATGACTTATGTGACCATATTTACGAATACCGAATATTAGACGTAAGCATGAATTTTAAAGCTTCTGAATTCGACCAGTATCGAATGCTGATAAACAGGGATCATATATAATATCACAGTAGTTCATATGACTTAAAACTAAAGAATCGCAAAGCATTGCTTTTAATTTTTGATCTAAAAATAATCTATTAGCATATATAGCTTTAAGATTAATATAACCCTTTTGTAGACATTTGTTAACATGTAATGAAAAATTTAAATTTTGATCGATGACAAGGCCTAGGTTTCGAACAGAATCTTTAAAATTAATATTAATATCATCTAAACTTATCATGTTATTATAAAGCTGAGAAAAATTTTCTCTTTCCTTTTTTCTGCCAAAAATAATAGCCACCGATTTACTCCCATTAATTTGTAAACAATGTCCACGAGCAACTTTTGCAAAATTGTTTAAATCATAATTAATTGCTGAAATAGCTTGCACACTTTCCTCGGGGTAAAATGGTAAAAATATTTGAGTATCATCCGCAAAATAATACTGCATACAAGAGACAAAACTTGAAGGGAAATTCGAAGTATAAATAATAAATAGTAGTGGCCCTAGGATGGAACCTTGCGGGATGCCTTGAACAATAGTTAAAAATTGAGATGTATTGTTATTGTAGATTACGGCTTGCTCTCTATTTTTAAGGTAATTAGAAAGTAATTTTCTTGCAGCAGGTGCGAGTCCAATAAACTTTAAAACAGCAAATAAAAGTTGATGATTCAGAGTATCAAAGGCCTTTGAAAAGTCCAATAACACCAATAACAGCAATTTATTTCTATCAAGGGCAGAAAATATATCATCAGTTAAGCTAAGAAGAGTAGAGCAGCAACTATGATTACTTTTAAAGCCAGACTGATTAATAGGAATGACACTATTAATAGCTAAATGTTTTCGTAATTGTAGTTCCATTGCCTTTTCTAGAATTTTAGAAAATGTAGGAAGGAGGCTAATAGGTCTAATATTATTTAGGTTCATAGGATTTTTTATTTTTGGCAGAGGAATTACCAGTGCTTTTTTCCATAAGGAGGGAAACACAGAGTTCTGTAAACAAAAATTAATAATATGAGTAATATATGGGAGCAAAAATGGTACACATAATTGAATTGTTAATATATTAATTCCGTCATGTCGCATTGCTTTACTTCTAATGTTAGAAATTATTTTTAAAACTTCGACTTCCGTTATAGGTTGGAACTTAAAAGAGTCTTTGTTTAGGGGGTTAGTACTGTTTTCATAATAGGAAATAACATGCTTGTCAGGGGATAACTGAGGAATTGAATGAACAAAATGGTTATTAATATTATTAACATTCGACAAACTGTTCGGCAATTCACAAAATTGTTTATGCGATTGAAAATTTAGTAATTTTAAGGAAGACCATACTTCTTTTGCATTATTAGCTCTAAAGGCAGATTTAAAATAGGCTTTCTTTTCATTACGAATAGCCAATGTTACCATATTTCTTAATTTCTTATAATCATTCCAATTACTTTCAGATTTACTGTGACTGTGTTTAATTTTAGCTTTATCTCTCAAGGACATTAATAATCGCACATTGTTTGTAAGCCATGGTGCGTATGGTTTGGTAATTCGAATGGTCACATAAGGTGCATGAATGTCAAGAAGAGTGTTTATAGTTTCAGTAAGATAATTTACTTTACTGTTAATGGCGCCTGCGGAAAAGCAGGTGGTTATCTATCTGTCAATTCGACAATAATTGTCAGGCGGATAGTAGCAAAACCCAAAGAGGGCACTACGGTGTGTTTCTCATCACTACTAATTTTGAAGATATAACTTGTTGTTGAAGTTATAGAAGTATACAAAATCTTATTTTTTATATAGGTATTATAGATTACACGTCTGTAATACATGTGAAAGTGTCCATCCAGAGAAATTGACACCCCCAAATTGTCGATTAACTGCAACTAATGAGTCAACCATTCAAAATGAAAATTTGAGATATTCAAAAAAATATATCAAAAGTTGAAGGTTGTGTTGGATTAGTTCTTTATTTGATTTCAAATATATGTTTGTTCTTGATCAATCCGTGAATCAATTACAAAATAAATATTCAGGGTACATACAATTATTCTTGGAGTTAGCTGTCTGGAATAGAGTTAAAAGTGTTCTTCGTTTTTCTTTCGTTTTCTTCTTTTTACCACACCACTTATTATGATCTGGTATCAATCCCCGCTCTTCTACTGACAATGTTGATGAGGAGGTTAATAAACATCTTATGTATATTATTTTTAGTTTCAAAATTATTTCGAAAAAAAAGTTTTTTACGCAGAATAAAACGAGTGTCGTCTGTGTCTTATGTTCCTATAAAATGTAACACTATAACTTTAAGTCGTTTCTACTCTCCACACAACTAGAAAAAATAAGCATGAAACCAACCAACCGTTCCCTCTAACATTCTAATGACATCTCGGCACTCCGCTTAGTAACGTGTTAGATAAATTGAAACAGACCATGATCTTTTACTATACTGCTAACTCAATGCCATGATATAACCGAAGTAGGTACCTATATACCATAACCATTCCATATTATAATGGCTCCCAAGCATAGGGTTTAGATCCAACGGTTATTATAAATTATATATTCTACCACAGTGCAAGTTTTACGTAAGGATGGAAGTGTAGCTGACCCTCATGAACTTGGGAGAATAGCAATCAAACTTCCGCTACCCCCTGGAACGTTGGCAACTTTGTACAAAGCGAATGAGAGGTTTGCGAAGACATACTTCACCAAGCATCCGGTACGTATATTGAGGACCCTGTTTCAAGGCAAAAATGTCGATATTAAGTTAATTTAAGTTAGAATTAATTAGAATTAAGAAGAATGATTCAAGTTGAAATACTTATATGTATATTATATGTTAATTTTTTATTACATAAAAGATTTAGTAATTAATTTTCCAGATCCAAAAAGAAGTATTTTCAATCCTCCGTTTTAAGAAGTAAATTTTTCGATAATAAGATTATACAGAATTCACCATAAAATATTCGTTTGTTTCAAATATTTCTATACCTATCTGAAAAGACAGAATTGTTTATAAAATTTAGTGGAACTTTTTATTAATTGTATGGGTCGTTTGTGTGTATTTTAACTACGATAAAGCAGGACGCGCACCGGTCCTCCCGGTTCTAATCAAATCTAAGCGTTCCAACAAGAGTCGAACGACAGTCCAGGATTTCTTGTCCTCTGTTCCAGCTTGAATCAGGGTAGTTTGCTGATAGTTTGAAAAGTTCACTGATTCTTGGGAAACTCATAGTCCGGTGCATGCGCAATGTGCATTCACCAAAACCATTTATCAACTTTAACCTCAATTATTGTACGCTGTCTATTATTAATATTATAACTCAACAAACAATAATTATTTGTCAGAAACGGATGATATTTTTCCATAATTTATAGGTAAAAAAATTATTTCGTTATTGTTTATTGTATTCTTCTTCTTCTGCTATTAAGTTCTCTAAAAATCCGGTGTTCCAGCAAAAATCAGAAACTAATCTAAGATCAGACATGCGCATTAAATCAGAATCCCTGACTGTCAGGGATTTATCAGAGATTCTATGCAGGAACAAACCTTATATTTCCGGCATTTCCGGATTCTCTTTTCGATTTGTATCATGGTAATACCTGTTTTCCGGGTCATATAGAATTCTGTATTCACGTATATTTTCAATTAATAACTCCTCAGCGTCAGACATTATTTTGGGGCTTAAGTATACCACTGAGAAGACTGTAAATGCCAACTTTAACAGTCAAACTCTCTACGTTGTCTTTCGACTATCGAATCGGATCGGCAATTTTTGCCTTTTCCAGCATACCGCTCGTAGCCGAGCCGAGCCGAGTCGATTCAGTGCGCGTCCTGCTTAATAAAGGTCACTTTTTGACCTAAAAGTCACCTTTTCGCCACTTCCCGTTTTATCCGAAACCGAAAGTAATGCAAACTCTCGATTTTTATATGGAACACTCTATATATTATTATATTTTTGGAATTTACGTCATTTTCCGATTCCAACAATATAATATAAGTGACATTTCACCTGACAAATTACGTTTTGGGCCCTATTCTAGTTTTGAATTCAGAGTGCCTTCTACTGTAATTTCAGTTCTGTTGATCCCACAGATAAAATAAGCCTGTGGGTAGATTGCATATTAATTATACTTTCCAATGGTACCTTAGTACCATTATGGTACTATTTAAAAAAACTAGTTTCAGCTTTATAACCACTTTGAATAATTTTAACGCTCTTGAAGTATAGAAATTTAATGTTTATGGTTACTATGGTCTATTAAAATTAATCGAGGATGGTCAAGGCACTCTAAATATAAAAGTAAAATAGAGTCCAAAAATAATTTGACAGCTGAAATGTCTTTTATGTTATATCATTGGATTCAGAAAATAACATAGATACCAAACATATAGTACTTCATAGGGTGTTTTCCCGGAAGTGGCAAAAAGGTCATTTTTATGTCAAAAAATGGCCTTCAATAAGTAACCGTTGGAAACCGTCTCGAAAAGAAGGGGTTGGAAAATTTTCAAAATTTTCCAACGGCTACTTTTCGCCGCATCGTGGTACACCCTGTATCTTAGTTTTCCTTATAGCAATATCATCAGCCAATCAGTAACTACAAACAATAAGGGTGGATGGGCTATTATTGATCCTTATTATATAGCCCATTATGTGATTTGAAATAGGGGTTTTATAAAACATCGAACTTATTCCATAATTTATCAGCGCGTGGTACATGTATTGTAAAATTGTGAATCATTTATATCTGTTCTGCTTTCACCAGGGCTACTACGATACAATGGACGCCGGATATATAGACAAAGATGGTTTATTATACGTGACAGCCAGAGCGGATGACATTATTAATGTGGCTGGACACAGATTATCCACATTAGCCATAGAAAACATCATTCTATCGCATCCAGACGTGGCCATGGCGTGCGTTATTTCTGTACCTGATGAAATTAAAAGCGAGGTCCCGTTGTGTCTGTTCGTTATAAAAGAAGGTAAATTGGATTACTGCTATTCTGTTTCTCCAATATTCTTTAGATCGGTTCGATACTGATAGCTACTCTAAAAAGCGCTGACGCTGGTTCGCATCAAGATTGATTCTTAAATTATTATTTGGCCGTCTATAATAAATATTTTTCTAAATTTTTACATAGAAAATGAAACTTAACTTAGTTTCAGAAAAGGTAATCATTTAGGAATTAGTTATCAAATTTTATATTCTACACAATAAACAACTGATGAGGAAAGGAAATAGTACCTATATCGTAATATGAATGTAGAAATGTGATCAAACAAAACGAGTTTTGCATCCGGGGAAAAAAGGATAAGCAACATCGATCGGTGTTGTTGGGATAAGTCCAATTTTGGTCAAATTGGGATATGTTGAAATTTCAGCTTTACACAATCAAATATTTCTTCCGGGCGAAAGTGGATATCTCATTTGAAGTAAAAATATGTTACTTAACTAAGGGTCACCTCGAGGTATATCTATAGAGTCCTTTGAAAATGTTCCTGTAGCGATAAGTCAACTTATCTCCTTTCCTACAAAAGTTTTCAGTGATGGTCAAAACAATATAACATCTTAAATCGTCCAAAAACTTTTTGGATATTAACATAGATATATTCCATTTTGTACAATTCAGTTACGAATAGGTACAAGGACACACATCCAGGCAGTATTTTCTGATGAAAATGATTGGATATACATTTTATCTTTTGTTTATTTAAATGAATGTAAATAAGTAATACATTGGCTTGTTTCTAAACATTTTTAATTTTTGTTTAAAAAAGTTGAAATGTAACTAATGAGATAAGTACATTTTTAATTAGTTCAAAACGAAATAAGTCTATTTGTTTTCAAAGTATTAGCAATTATTTATTATTATAAATATTCCATTATATTTAAATATCATATGTTGACACATGATATTTAAATATAAAAGACGAAGTTCTTTTCATCCTACTCGGAAAATTGTAAATACATAAATAGTATGTTTGATTTGTAATAAACTTTAACTCAATACACCTACTGAAAAGTTTAAAAAATAGACCTATCTTCTTTTACTGTAACTATTCAACATTTTTGTTTTATTGAGTTGACGTTTACAAACAATATCTTCTTAATTTATTCTCGAATTAATGTCAAATTTTGTCTAATTTTGTCAAGTTTTGTTTGTTATGCACTCAACAAAAATTAATATTCTTTAGCCAAAATAAATTTACGTCATCAATCATATCCTACTGAGGGCTGATAGGAAAGTTGAAAATTTTAAAAACCAAAGTGAATATTTTGAAAAATATTCACTTATATAATATCCCAAATGGAAAATTATTGCTGGAAATTTTTTCAAAAAATTTCCGGCAATTAATTTGTGCACATTAATTATAAAAAATTTCAGACCGAGGAAACATTTATTTAGAGTTTCAATGTCATATTATTTTTTTGTCTGTCATGAAAATATGAAATTAACACTACGAAGGAGACTAATGTCATAATTTATTTATTGGATATTGAGAGTTTGACGCAAACAGGTCTAACCTTCAAAAAAAATTCACGTTTAAATTATGATTATAATTTGCAATGTTTCGTCACTGAATAGAGACTTCTTCAGAACTTCGAGATAAAATTCAGCATATGATTCTGGTGGTAAGTTTCAATATTATAATGTCAATTTGAAACTTCATCTCTTAAATCTCTCATCTCGATTTTTGACACACCTGATTGGATAAAAAGTGGAGGTGTGAAATTTTAGTTTTTGATTTCACAATTAAAAAAAAAAAGTTATTTTGAAAGTAAATGAACAAAATACGAGGGTGTGTAGGCGATAGGTGAAACACTCTGTATAATTCGTAATAGTAATTTGTATTTCTAATTCAAGTTTTCACAAGAGCTAATGTCTCTTAACATTAATTCGTGATAAATCGTAATAAATACGAATTCAGTAGAATATAAAATAAAATTAATACCTTACACCTATTATAAATTGAAATAAATTTGATTATTTATTTCAAACTTGGTAGGTTGGTTAGTTGGTTGACATTTTATTCCATATTATGATTACCTATAACAAATAATATTTAAAAAAATATTCAGTCTATATTTATCCCTTCTACAGATATAAAACTAGAATGACAGTATCGAATAGCTACTATATGGTTTTACTGTTAATATTATGATTTTAGATGCCATCTTGAACGAATTTTTGATATCCAAGGAACTAGTTTCCATGATAAGAGAGAACATAGGACCCGTAGCAGCATTTAAGCAAGCTGTTGCTGTTAGGGCGTTGCCCTTAACTAGATCTGGAAAAATTTGTAGGAAATCTATAGCGGATTTATCCAGGAATAAGCTTAAGAAAGTAAGTAAAAACTAAAGAGTTGCATATCTTCTTAAAATCGCCCTTGTTGATCAGCCTATACATTTCCCATGAGAGCTTTCTAAAATTGCGCATAATTGGTAATGCCATTTTTTCATCTTATTGAAAATGTTTATTTATAGCAATGTTTCGGAGAGAGAAAGTGTTTAAGGGTCCATTCTCTGTAGATTTAACAGGCATGAATGCGGGGTCGAATTGAGAGGATGGGTAGCCGATGGAAATATGGTGTTACATATTTCCACTATCGAATTATTAAGATTTCGGAGGTGCACGTAAAGCCGAAGTAAAAAGGCACATGAAAATAAAGTTAGCCCTCATTGCAAGGGTACCGGATTTGTCTTATAATTGCAACAAAATTTCTTTTTAGTGTTATAAATTATATATCATCGGAAAAATCAAAAGATAAACTAGATCCCTAAAATAGCAAATTTTTGTTTAATACATGTATTTTAGAGAAAATAATTTTTGAAAATACGCTATTTCAGTACAAGATTGTTTGCCTGGAATTTTAAAAATAAAAAGAAATACCAAAAATTACTACTATAGGGACTTAGATCAAAGTCTTGTCTTTCAATACTTTTTTACTAAAAGTCGATATCTTTTATAGTTTTTTTATAATTAGACACGAGACGAACGCCGATTTAGGGCTTATTTCGACCTAGTGAATGGACTCTTAAGACATATATATATATATATAATATTTACTTAAAAAATTATGATGATGTAGGTAATGAGTTTTTTTATAAGAAATAATAGGAAAAAATATACATAAAATATAATAAATTAATCATTAAATATTAAGTAGGAGATCAAATTTGATATTTCTTTTTTATACAGAGCTCCAAATAAAAATGTGTTACATTTGGAAACAAAGACACAAGATATTGTTATATAAGAGTTCAATAATGATAAATAACGTAATACTCCAAAAATATCTCTTAATTCGTTATTTACGGAGCAACGCAACTGAAAGCCACACCTCTCTCACCCTACCTCCGCTCGCATATCAAATCCTGTGATTGTCAGGTATGACATCTCCCACCCATGGCTCAGCTTCCACCCAATGTACCGTTCTTTTTCTCTGTTTAATATCGACCAGTCCTTGTCTCCAAATTGAATAAATTTGTATTTGGGGCTCTGTATAATAGACAGTATCTGTACATTATCTGAATAGAATAGTACATTAGAAGGGACATATGAGAAATCAAAAGGATTTTGATTCATGATCCCAGTAGGTATACTATTACTAGTAGGTGTAAATTATTATTAATACTGTATAATTATTTACATGGCGTGTATCATACTTATGAGAGTCAGTTTGGCGTATGAAATATTTTAGTTATTCTGGTTATTTCGTAAGATATTATGTTCCTTATAAAATTTATATTATTGTCAATATGAGTCTCGCCGTTTCTCCAAATAACCTCCAATGATGTCTTATACTATTTTTTCGATAGATCCTCTACTACTTAAAGTCTACCTAAAGTTACCTAAAGTCTAATCAAAGAGGTGTTATTTTTGTTAAAATATTACTTTGTTGCAGATTTCTAGCACAGTGGTCGATCCTACAGTTTATAATGATATAGAAGAAGCTCTTAGAAAATTGGGATTCTGCAATCAATAGCGTTTACTTGTTCATAATATTTTTAGAACCTAATAACTTATTGTTAAAACAAATTGTTTCTTTTCGAGGTATTTTTAAATGTTCAGTGCGGACTAATTTGACGTATAATGTGTTAAAATAGATTTAATTACCTTAGTTGAAATAGCAATATAAAATTAAATAAGTGATTTGTAAATAAAAATTACAAGCCAGTCTTAATTATATTTTTTTAGTATTAGTAATTATTTCAAGCTACATTTAATTCAAAATATCAAAGTTCATTTATTAAATGAAAAATTAAAAACATACACATACAAAAATACGTATTAAAAAAAAAGTATTTATTAAAAGTATTAAGTAAAGTAAAAACAATTTTTTAACAGAATTTATAACAAAAGTATTAAACAAAATTTCGTCTGGAAATTTCCAGTAAAATGACGTATAAGAATTTTGTTGTCTGTTAGATTTTGAAAGATACTGTGGTTAATCTCTTCTACATTTATTAGATAAATATGGTATAAACAATAAACGAAAACTTTAGAACCGGTTTTAACAATTAGTGGGTACCTAACTAATTGCTTCCAACACTAGTTTTGCCAGTCACCTAAGTCTTTGGATAAAGGAGTCTAACTAAACCTTTGTATAAGAAAATCAGCACTGAATTTACTTATTTATTTACTATTTGTGAAGGTGACCATTGCAAAAATTCAAGAAAGCTGCATTATTTTAGATCTCAAGAGGTACTACTAATATATCCTATACCAAAAATATTACGTCATTATTACATGAGTGTAATATGATTACATCTCCTGAGGAAGATGAAATTGCGTAATGCTAAAATTGGTATAAATAAAATTAGACTTGACTTCACTTTAAAAGATGTCCAAAATGAGCACCTGTATTTCTTGACGAGAAATAGTCACTCAGAAATATATCATCATACACATTCTATGACACGGCCTCAATATCAATATCTTCTAATAAATTTGTAACCCTTTATAGAAAAGGCTAGAAGAGTTTGGTACCTATGTAGTTATCGCCCAGATATGTAGCGAGGTCCATTGAAAATTGAATCAGAAAGAGATCTGCGGAAGAATAGTCTGGGCTGCGAGAAGCCAGGCTCTGTCTTAATTGAAGGGACCTGGTCAACAACTCGGTCAATACTTGCTCTAAGTCGTAACAATATAAGAATTGTGACAGGGCTATTTACAAGTCATGAACATCTGAATAACACCTTAAAAGTATTGGTCTTAGTGTCACTAGAAGGTGCAGTTTCTTTGGACAGGATGACGAAGACTTCATTTATATCCTGTCGCTGTGCCTGCCTTATCGAGATAGTACCTTTCTCCTTCCCCAGGACATTAGAGAGCTTTCACTGCTGGTGCTGGCCTATGCGTATAGCAGCACGAATATCTTCTAATACCTAACTCTTGACTAGCGGCAGGTACAATAGATCGAAAGGCCCGAGTGCTACGGGTAACCGCGCCACTCTCTAACAACAAAAATCCTTTAAAGGATCATTTTTTTATATTCATCAGTTAAGAAAATAAAACAGACTTTATACAGGAACATTAAAGACCCATACAAAGCTGTATACACACAGGTTAAAAGATTTTCGATCATAGGGAAGCATTTTGGAAAACCCCAATTTGCGTCTTTGTTTGTCGTCTTTTTGTTCTTAGAATTGCATCATAAATCACAATAAAAGTTTAACGTACCGCTTTTCCTTCAAACTCCATAATGAACCCATTCCTAAATACAATTGTAGGTGTTATTACTGACAGAAGTAGACAATCTTTGTATCCATTTGTAATGAAACTTTAAAACGTTAAGAATGTCTTGAGTTCTTACACATCTAATTTAATTTTAAGATCAAGCTTGTATCGAAGAGGGCGCACATGTCATTTGGGAAGTTGTAAATTTGCCTGGCATTCATTCTCCTTTGATGGAAAAGTTTTTAACCTCTCTGTATATCATTCAGTAACTAATATTTAGGTAAAGTTTATTGGCCTTTCCATTCTGTAAGGAAATAATAACTGTTTTCATAGATTGTATTAGGATGTGGTCTTTCTAAATAAATATGACTGTCAGCATCATTACTAACGAAAAAACCTCAGCCTTAGGCAACAACTTAGTCAATCCAAACCATCTTTGCTGGTTGAAACAAAGGTAACGTTAGTTTTCTGTTTACAGTCGCGATATAGAATTCAGAAAAAATGTGAAACAATACCCGTTCACATTGGAATTAATTATTAATACTATTCATTTCGTAAAGTGGGTCATCGAATTTGGTTCAAGTGATCATTTATTAACACATCGTTATGTTCTTACTGCGATTTTACACAGTTTGTTGCTTGTGTATCACACTTCGTTTTTGTGCACCAGTGTCAAAACCAAAACATGTGGAATTGCCAACGGCTAAAGCGGTAAGACGTTCTTATATCATTCATCTGATGCCGTATACTGTCTTTCACCACAGATCCATCTTTTTGTAGCCTCTATAACACTGCTTTTGAGGACCTCGTATCAGTACTACTATTGAGCTTTCTTCAAGAGGCGTATTCGAAAATATTTTCAATATACTTGGGCACTTTGTAACTTGTAAAGTATATCAAAATTTTATTTTTTTAATGAGACACCTTGTAACATCACTTTGTTGATTACGTAAAGGAATGAGTTATTTTCTGTTATACCTGGTTTTGCAGTAGATATTACACCTACAAGCCACTGTATTTAATAATTACAAATGTTTACCTTGTAATATGATTTACCTTGTCCATAAAATTTTAAAATGATCCACATTTCCAGTAAGTATTTACGAAGAACTAAAGTGCCAAAAAATAATGCAAAGACAGTTTCGTAATTTTATTTTTTAAAGAAGATTTACTTCAGAGCCACACTCATGATATTATACAATACCACTTGGAGCTTATACAAAACGCTACTTTGTATACAAGGCGTGCTTTGACGAAATTGAACCTAAAATGTTGACATGTCGACGTAATTTCAAACTTGAAAATGCTCAGTAGTGTTAAAGTTACCTACAGTAATCAATGACAAATAATTGCAAAGTGGAACTTCAACTTAAGTCTTGTAGTATTTATATTACAAAAAAGTGATAACTAACTATTTGTTATTCACTTAACTTCTCTTATTCAAAATCAAAATTAAAAAAACGAATATATGCGTTACCTAAATTCTTCTTTCATCGACATTTCAGTGAAATCAAATATGCATTAGATGGATAGATAGATAGATAGATAGATAGCTAGCTAGATAGATAGATATAAGATATAGATATAAATAAAAAGAACTCTGCATTAGGGGCTGACTGTTGATAGTTTTTATTTAAGATTGTTTTACAGCGTATAACTTCCTGAAAGTAGGATAATGTATGTTTGAATTATTTTTATGAGAAATAAATTGGACCTTCACCCTTGACCTTGGCTCTTCCATAAATATGGTCCCCTTGAATAAACAAACCTTTGGTTCTTAATATTTTATGTGTCATGCTAACAGATGCAACGTTTTTGTTTATTTAATGTATTATTTATCATATTTCTTATGCTATGCACAAATCTGAAACAATAATTATGAATTGTTTCAGAATTGTTGTTGTTATGAATTCCAATAATTCTAACGAGGATAATGACTGAGCAATAATTCCAAGGATAATCCCAATGAATAATTTCACTTAGCGTATAAATCGTAATTTATAATATACAGGGTGAACTTAAGTAGTATTCAAAAATGAGTGGATTTCTAAAATGAAAATAAGTCAGAAAAAACATTTTCACATGTAAGTACAGTAAGTGTTCCTATAGTGAAAGAGGAGTTAAGAGGTACCAGGCCTTGAATATTTGTTTGCTTGCCTACAACGTCCTGTATATCTCTTCTTGATATACAGTGTGTCACATACTTATGGAATAAAATTCATAAATCATTAACTACAGAGTTTCCTGGAAAATCCTGAGACGAAATCCATCAAGGACGACTCAAGGGGGAGGAAGAGTTTTGTTTTAAAATGGCTTGAGAGGTCGAAATTAAGTGTGTTAACACTACCTTTTTGACTTCTACTATTGGAGGAACTAATACAGTCTAAAGATATTTACAGCTCCACTAAGATGAACTAGTTCCTGGCGTTAACAGTTTTGTATCCACAAGAATTCGATCAAGATTTATTTAACAACAGGATACGGTTGCAATAAGATGGAGCATCATCTCTTTTTGCGTTACCTGTAGGTTAGGTTAGGTTAGGTTCAAAAGTGAGTGGGCCGAAAACCAGACCCTCCACCGCGACCATGTGGTCTATTGTGGCTCACACCTACTTATATTTCACCCAACAGGTCCAGCTTCTTAATGTAGCTGATCACCTTATTGGGTGAGAGTTTGTTCAGATCCTCTGGCAGAAGTTGTCCTTTGCCAAATAATGAGTATCTGATCCTTTCCCCAGCAGGGCAGGTGCACAATATGTGTTCTGCCGTTTCATCATCTTCTAAGCATAGGCGGCACTCAGCATCTTCTGCTAGGCCGAATTTGCACAGATGATATTTTAAACGGCAGTGGCCCGTATATAGGCCAATTAGAGTTCGTAGGTGAAACCTGCTTAACTCTAGAAGTTTTTTAGTTCTTGTTTTTGAAGGGTTTATTATAAACGCCTTCGAATGAACTAATCGTGGTAGTTCCTGCCAGTACTGGAGGATTTGCTCCTCAGCCCGGGTCAAGAGCGTTGCTTTGGCAGTACTCGAGGATATGCCAAGCACCGGTTCTGGTCCGACAAATTCAGAAGCAGCACCCTCCCTAGCTAGAGAGTCGGCTGCCTCATACCCCTCATGGCCAGAATGGCCTGGGACCCAGACCAGAGTTATTCTATTTTTTCTGCTCAATTGAGCAAGTGCCTGCTGGCAGCTCCATACCGTTTTTGAGTTGCAACGGTAGGAACCAAGAGCTTTAAGAGCTGCTTGGCTGTCTGAGAAGATTTTTATCGATTTGCGTGTAAGTTGCCTTTGTTCCAGCCTCTGTACACACAATTCGATGGCATAAATTTCTGCCTGAAATATAGTTGCATAACTGCCAAGGGATGAAGATATTTTCACCGTTGGGTTGCAACTATATACTCCGGCTCCAACCGGCGTATAGCGTTACCTGTAAGACAATATCTCAATGAATCATTTCCAAATCGGTGGATAGGACAACGTGGTTTTGTCGAATGGCCAGCTAAGTCACCAGATTTAACTCCGCTCGACTTTTTTTGTGGAGCTATTTGAAGTGTAAAATATTTTTGTAATGCAGCCTAATGACGTTGAAGATCTGTTGGAGAGAATACGCACTGAATGCAGAAATATTTCGCATAAAGCGTACCAGAACGTTCAAACAGAGTTTTACAGAAAACAAGGTTATTGCCCGCAAGTACAGGGCAACCACGTTGAACATCTACTTTTGTTTGTTTTTTGTTTTAATCTAAGTTTTTTATTTTTGAAGTATGAAAAATAGTAACTTTTGTTTGCTTTGTCCGATTTATTTTTCTTCTAGAGTTGCATGTAGAAGTCAAAGGGATATCAACACACTTAATTTCGACCCCTCAAGTCGTTTAAAAAAACATTATTCCTCCTCCATGACCCGTCCCTGATGATTTTACATTCATATTTCCTGCTTCAGAAACCACGCATATAAATAGAATACTGACCTGTCTCAGGATTTTCCATGAAACTCGATAGTCAATGATTTATGAATCTTATTCCGTAAGTGTCTTACACACTGTATATACTTTTATATCACGAGGCACCCAATTACTTGTTTAATATTTTTGCCCCACAGTAAATTATTTCAGTGACATATTTTTTAACAAATCGGTGATATTTATAAAATATTATGGAGAAATTTAAAACTACTATCTAGCTATAATAAACAATAATATACCGGATATAATATACATCTCTTTTCGTTGGAAAATATGTTTTCTTTATGTTTTATATCAACATTGAATTGTTTTTCTGGTTGCATAGGATGAGTGATTGAATTTGACAAGATTTCAATAAAATGAAAATTAATGAGAGGGGCGTGGTATTTTACTAATTTATAGTGACATCATTGTCATTGTGGAAATTTTATCTTTCATTTTAGAAAGAGGCTTGCGATTTTTTTTTAGGATGACTAGATTTGCGCCCTCTACCATGTTCTTGGTAGGTATATGAGTACCTACGTGATTAATTATTTTAGCAATCATAAGTTTTGTATAAAATTGAATACATTTTTTGTTCATTATTTTCTAAAACTTTAAGCTTTATTTCCTTATACCTATATCTCAAGAAGAGGACCTATTAGAGTAGGTCATGATACAATAAAGGAAGGTATGATATTGCGCATATCCCTCCCACATCCGTGTCGTCATCGAGAGCGCAAATTTGACATTTTACTGTGTTTACATATGTAAAGGCGTGAAAGTTTCGTGGTTTTTACTACATTTTGTCCTCTAAATTCATTTTTTTTGGCAGAGTATTTGTATAATTCTAGTGTATATTAATTATAATCATATGTGGGTATAGTTAAAGTTAATTTTATATTAACACGTATCTAAACTAAAAGTGCAATAAAAATGCGTTGTGCTGTGTGCTTGTATAATAGTGATAATCGCAACCAAGAGCCCAATAATTTAAATAATATTAGGTAATTATATTGCTATGATATTTAGACAATGTAAACATTGCACTATCGATTATGTTACAAGGTTTTTCACGTTTCCACGGGATGAAGTAATAAAGAAACTGTGGGTGGTAGCTTGCTGTCGAGCAGAAAAGTTTAATGTATATAGGTACTGCCAGAATATGTTCCAAACACTTCATCTGATTATGAGATAAATTTAAAGCCTGTAATAAATTATATAACCTGTAATAGATATGGTTCTGTAATGTGGTCATTAAATAAAAAAAAATGAGAAACATTTAAAATTTTCGAATAATTAAAAAAAAATGAATACATTTTTCACTTTTAGTCGTAGGTGTAAGGCGAACGGCGAAATATATGTATTAAAGTTAACTTGTTGCCCACATCCTATGTTTATGAAGCATTTATCCTATATTTAAGTACTAATCATGTTACACACGAATCAGAATAACTAATTACTTATAATAAAAATTGCAATAATCACCGATAACAGTTATTGTTATTGAAGTAGGTAAGAAATTAAAAGAGCCAATTTCAAACCACAGAGATTACCAGGGCATTTTGTATATGATAGGTACCTACCATATGGAGTATATCTAATCTGTGCTTATGATTATTAAAGAACACATTTAAGGACACTGGTTAAATTTCCCAATATTTTCCTATTCGGGACACTGTTTTGTGCCAATTATATGAAAGTTTTGATAATGTTTCCATTGAAATCGTATATAACATTTGTATTTAGCGATCATTCTGCGCTCTCGGTGACGTAATGCGCACAGCGGACGCATTTTCGTACTCACGAATGTCATACCTTGTACTTATTATATCATGAGAGTAGGTAGTTCATTATATGAAATTTCCAACTTACTTCCAAATTTAAGTCTGGATGAAGGAATCGATTGTATTGTTTGTAATACCATATAAATACCCCCTGGACCCCCTGCATAGGGTTACCAACCGTACTCTTTAAAGAGAACATATACTCTTTTGAGTTTAGAAATAATAAGTAGGTACTCTTACTTTTCAACTTTAGTACCCAAATGTACTCTTTTCTGGGCAAAGTTAGCACCGTTTTTATGAGTGAACTAATATCACTATTATCCAGACAAAATATTTATCGTTTCCTGTGTTATATCCGTTATCAACTTTATACTTATACTATCGGTCACCTCACTACCTCACTCATAGGTGGTGCTATATATCCGCCCACGCTTTGGGGAGTTTACAGTTTACATTCGGTAAACTGTAATACTCATATATTAATCTACTAAAATCAATAAATATCTTGCTGAAAGTCGACATTTTTGTATAAACGGATTTTACGTTAAAATTCTGAAGTGCCAGGAAAACGCTTGACCTTGAAAATTTTCAAAATTTTCGCGTGTGGGGCCATTTTTTCCTACTGGGCCTGTGGCGCCATAAGTTTCGGCACTGATTGTGAGTAAGCCGACATTTTATAGGCCTGCCAGGTGTACTCTTTTTATGGCATGAGTTGGTAACCCTACCCCTGCATATATTATAGTCAATTTTATTGAATACTTGATCTTGATCCGAGAATATTTGCTACAAACATTATACAGTATACATTTAGGAAGATACATAAATAATACCTATGTCCATTCTTTCTGAACGGAACAAAACAAATAGAATGGCAACAAATCATTTTAAGTACATAGATAATCCTAAGAAGCTGCTACCGGTGCACAATTCAAGCGAATACATAGGACAAAGCATTTTTATAAGATGTTTTTTATACGATGGTGAAAATTAAATTTCGTCATTATTCATTATTAATTGTAAATAAACTAAGGAATATCGGTAGATCATTTTCTATTGGTCTATAAGCGTGCAGAGACGTACTGTACAAAGAGGTCACTTTGTGTTACAAACAATTATTTACTAGATTAAATAAAGAGAAAGGGGAGCTTCATATTTCTTAAGGTGTTTAATTTTTGTTATATTACATTATTTCTTGAAGATTAATAAATAAATTTTTTAATTCCTGTAATAAAACTGACGTTCACACACAACTGAGACACCCTGTAGATATGTTGTTTACTTAGCAAGTGATAAACATAAACTCATTTTTTAAGGGAAGCATTTGAATAATTATAGAAAATTGTAAAGCAATATAATAATAACCATAGAACAATATTGCCACGAATACGTTAATAAAATTAGTTTACCTCGAATAGTAGAGGAATTGTGCTCACAACAACGAAGACAGGAAAGATAAACTGACAGTTCATTTAACATATTTTCTCCTTAGCACTCTTTAGTCATATTTATGTGGCTTTAAGTTAGAAAAGACATTTAATTTATAACCACCAAGACAGATCTACCTTCAGTTTAGAAATTGATCATAAGAAATGCCAACTGAAAAGTTTATATTTAATTTAATGCGTTTATTTTCGCTTCTTCACATATTAAACTTAAATCAACGATCACAATAGTATTTTTTTAAGGGGGTTGGAACCTTTGGTGTGAAGATATCACTGACGTAGTTTTCCACATAACACATATACTGCACTCAATGCCCTTTTCGCAAAGCAAGTTGGCATAATCTGGAGATGATTAAAACTGAGTCAGCCAGTGAGATAATCACGTTTAATAATCTCCAGACAATGCCAACTTGGTTGGCAAAACGCGCGTCGAGAGCAGTATAGTGTTGTGGTGTTATGTAGAAAACTACGACAGTGATAAAATAGTATTTATGTGATATTTATGCAAAAACAAAAGATATTTATGTAGGAATTTATTTTTGTCATGAACTCAAATCAATTTGAGTGTCACTTCAAATTTAATGATACACCACCTTTTAATAATAATGAGGTTATATTATAAATGAAATACGTGTTCTAAAGCAGTCCGCGATGAAAAGATTTGTTTGATTATCATGCTCGTAGTTGAGAGAAATAAAAAAAATAAAGCAGTGTGATTCACTTTCGAGTGTGTAACATGGGTATCTCGCTTATTACAAAAGATAGACTGTAGGTTTAAATTGGGCAAAGTTGCGGAATTTTGTGCTCAATAAGTTGGCGCAAACAAAACCTCCATATCTGCTTTTGTTTTTGAGTAAGAGGCAAAAAAAATTTTTCCGTTTTTCGTTTTCTGGCCGTAACTTCTATATTTTTGAAAATATAGGCTTATCGTTTTCACATTATTAGGACACTTTCTTGAGACAAATACGATGCCGTAAAGCGTTTTTTAAAAAAATGTCACTTCTATTGTAAATCAACGTCAACTTTATTTTTTCTTATGGGCACCATATTAATTTTTCTCATATTTGAATAAACCGATTTTTTCTGAATACAACAATATAATATATGTTAATATTTGCCTAAAAAATAAGGGCATTATGAAGGAAAACAGGTATTTTTTTGAAAATGTCTAGTTAGCCATGGCCATGACAGTCAGTTCTTGACAAACCACAAATGTCACTTATAATTTTTATAAACTGCATCTGTGGAGTACTTTTTACATTGACTAACGATGTATTCAACCGAAGAGAAACAAGATATTATAGATATTTATTACAGATGTAACAAAAATTTAAACAGAACAATTGAAGAATATTTAAACACATATTCTGAAAGATGACAACCATGCAAGACATATATTACTAAACTGCACTGTAATTTAAGAAATTATGGCAGTTTTTCTAAACCAAGAAATAGGTATGGATCTGCCATAATTTCTTAAATTACAGTGCAGTTTAGTAATATATGTCTTGCATGGTTGTCATCTTTCAGGTTGTCATGTGTTTAAATATTCAATTATTCTGTTTAAATTTTTGTTACATCTGTAATAAATATCTATAATATCTTGTTTCTCTTCGGTTGAATACATCGTTAGTCAATGTAAAAGGTACTCCACAGATGCAATTTATAAAAATTATAAGTGACATTTTTTGTGATTTGTCAAGAATTGACTGTCATGGCCATGGTTAACTAGACATTTTCAAAAAAAAATACCTATTTTCCTTCATAATGCCCTTATTTTTTAGGCAAATATTAACATATATTATATTGTTGTATTCAGAAAAAATCGGTTTATTCAAATATGAGAAAAATTAATATGGCGCCCATAAGAAAAAGTAAAGTTGACGATGATTTACAATAGAAGTGACATTTTTTTCAAAAACGGTTTACGGCATCGTATTTGTCTCAAGAAAGTGTCCTAATAATGTGAAAACGATAAGCCAATATTTTCAAAAATATAGAAGAAAACGAAAACCGGAAAAAATTTGTTTTTGCCTCTTACTCAAAAACAAAAGCAGATATGGGGGTTTTGTTTGCGCCAACTTATTGAGCACAAAATTCCGCAACTTTGCCGAATTTAAACCTACATTCTATCTTTTATAATAAGCGAGATACCCATGTTACACACTCGAAAGTGAATCACCCGTACAATGCGATATGCAATTTCCTACCAATTATACAAATTGGAGTTATTATATTTTCTACGACCTAATCATTTTTTTTGTATATCATTATTTCATTTTTAAAGCAAATTTTACTAAATTATATCAACTGTAGCACATCTTGTGTGAAAAGGACTACTTAAGTAATTATTGTGGAAACTCCTTTAAATTTACGAAGACGTATTCACTATGTTATGTAGGTATAGGTACTTCTCTACATTCTCCAAATTTGATCGTTTTCAGCTAGACTTCATGAAACAATATGGCTATATAGAAGAAGATAATGGAGATTCGGAAGCACTGTATACGGAAAATGGTATTTCAGAGATAATAAAAACAGTTCAAAGGTATGGAGCAATTGACGAGACTGGAAAAATTGATAACGCAACGCTGAAGGTAATTAAAAATTTAACACTATCGCCAAATGTAGAATAAGTTGAGATATAAGTGTCCCATGAACCAGATTCTCCACTACGATCACGTGATATATTGTGACTAATTTTCCAATTGTGATGATTTACCTTTATAGAATGTTTCCTCGGGTCTTCGGCCTTATTGGACCCCTAAGTTTCTTTGTTTTCCGCCACTAACTTTTGATGTGGTTTTTCAAGTAACTGCCCCTTGTAAAAATGTTTTATCGTTGTCTTTTTTTGGATAATATTATACCAATACCTTCAGGAAGCGCCATAAAGCAACTAAAGCAAACAAGTTTGGTTTAGATATATCTATTTCTTCAACTGTGAGTCATAAAATGCTCTCTAACTCAAGCATTTGGTGGAGAAGTTTTGTTAGAAAATAATCTATAATTTTTATTAACAAAGTCAAGAATACACTTTCATAAAAGCGTATATTGAAGCTCTCGTACCAGCTTTCATTATTAGTGTTAAATATTAATTATATAAGTTTAATGAGTTACTCTTTTAGTTAATGTCATCCCGTAGATGTGGTGTCCCGGATATCATAAGACACAAACGTCCAAGGAGGTATGTTCTGGGTTCTAGAGGATGGGAAAAGCGTAATATATCCTACTAGTAAGTAAAATTATATGGATATATTTCTAAGTAATAACTCTACATGTAAACATCATAAAATATGTTATTAATTACTATTAATCTAAACATAGGTAATAAACGCACTAGTTTAAGTATTTATATATGATCATAAATTTAAATTAGTAAGAATAATCAAGTAATTTTTATTGGGTGATGGTTTATCAATAAAAACAGGTATTGTTTAAAAACACTTCTACAGTCTAAACAAAACTGAGTCACAGTTATTGAGCTCCTACATCTAAAACAATGTTCCATTTTGCAATAAATGTATCTTGGTGTTTCAAATAAAGATACAAAAACCTCTGGTTGTGAAAATTTGATTAAAAGTACTTATCTCAACCGAAATTTGTTGATACCAACACAGTTTTCAAGTCATCCTTTGTTTAATAATTCAATACCTTATTAAATCCATCCTTCTCCAGTATAGCTAATTGGTCACCTAAACTGGGAGAGTACAAAGTTGTGAAGAATATTCAACGAGCTTTGGACACATGGGGTGCCTACGGAAGACTCAACTTTCAAAGAACAGCCACACAAGATGCGGATATAATAGTTGCCTTTGGATCAGGATATCACGGCGATGGGTAAGTCACTACAATGGAACAATAATGAATCTACGATATTAGACTTTTATCCTACCTTTTATCTCATAAACTTATATTTCGCTTTTGGAACCTTTCAGATAAAAGTTAGGTACCTAATTAAGGAATTGGTAGCAATTGTTAATTGATTTTCTCAGATTTCCATTCGACGGTGAAGGATACATATTGGCTCACGCATTCTTTCCATACGAAGGTTCTGACATCGGAGGAGACATTCATTTTGACGCAGATGAAATGTGGGTGGACAAAACAGATGATAATTCTAACGAAGGAACTAACTTTTACGATGTAGCCTTGCATGAGCTCGGGCACTCCTTGGGCCTTGCTCATTCCACTGTGCCGACTTCGGTAATGTTTCCCTACTACAGAGAATACGATTCTAGTTCATCATATCAACTAGACTACGATGATATATTAGGAATGTATAAACTGTATAGTAAGTGGGTATAAACTAAAGGGTTTTCAATAATAGAAGTGATATATTTTGAAATTGATATAGCGTCAAAATTGTCTGTCGTTGTCAAGTGTGTTTAGTAAAGTATGTAATTTCATCATGGAAAGATCAATATACTCCTCAACAACACTTAGAAATTATCCAAATTTTTTTCACGTTCACGGCAATTATTGCGGCTATCTGGGACTTGGCGCATTTTATGTAAAGATTTGAGTTTACATCCTTACAAAATTGTCATCTTGTTGTCAAATTGTCAAAATTGACATCCTTACAAAGCAAAAATTAAAGGCTTTGGATCAACGCAAATGTTGTGAATTTTTCAATTTACCCCTGGAATAACTTGAAAATGATGGTGCTTTTGGTAAAAAAATCATATTCTCAGGTGAAGCTTATTTTCACCTCTCTGGAACGGTGAACAAGCAAAATTCTCGTTACTGGAATGAAAATAACCAAATATTTAGCAAAAGTCATCGTTTGGTGTGGTTTGTGGCACGGTGGCATCATCGGGCCTTCCTTCAAAATCAGAATGGAGATTATGATCTCCATTGATGAATGATGAATGATAATTAACTTTTTATAGCCTCAACTTAATTATATTGATTTAGCTAACATATGGTTCCAACAAGATGGGCCTACGTGCCCTCGGCCCATAAAACATTGATTCAATGCGTTAAAATTTTAGTCAGTTGATTATTTCCAGAAATGGACCTGTTCAATGGTCTTCAAGAAGCTGTGATTTAACACATTTAGACTTCATCTTGTGGGGTTATTTAAAGTCGATTGTTTATAAAAATAAACCAGAGATAATTCATACATTAAAATGGAATATTCAACGCACCATTCATGACATAAGTCCTAATCTATTGAACAGAGTGCTTGAAACTTGGCTTCATCAAATTCGGGCTTGCAGGAGAAACAAAAGCGGTAATTTAAATGATGTTATTTTCAGAACTTAATAGCATCGATGACACTTCAAAATACAATAAGAGTTTTTAGTCTATTTCTATTTGTTGTTGTTTTATTGCAATTTAAAGACATATCACTCCCCTGAAAACCCCTTTACCATATTATTATAGCCAAACATCAAAATTCAATTTATTAACAATTTCCAGCATATTCTTCTATACCTTCTATCCTATCCTATCCTATTCTATCTTATATCCTATTCTATATATTTACCTCATAAAAATATTTTGGTTGAATCATTTCATTCGATACAACCTTTACAGTAATACAACTCATTTTTTAGTAAGTAGAGTAATAGAAGAAGACAACTACACCCCATCTGTGGATGACAGATATGAAACAACGTCTTCAGCAACTTCCAGTTCCACTCAAATGACGAGCGAGTGGTATACGTCATCTACAACAGAATATAGCTCATCGACAGTCCAATCCTCTACACGTAGGACGGATATAATCACAACTACTAATTCCTACAGTACTGAAAATATAACTCCTCCAATAACTACACAAAGAAGTGTTTTAGTCACATATGAAGGCGACGACGAAACTGTCGACGATCATATGAAACACGATGGGAAACATACTGTACCAGATTCTAATTTGCCAAGTTTACCCAATATATGCGACGGATTCGTGGATGCAGTTGCAACTTTGAGGAGTGAGCTTTTTATTTTCAAAGATCAGGCAAGTGCAACAATTCATATTGAATCGTCATCATAGTTATGATTTTACTACTCATAATTGATTTCACTTCAGTTAGCTGAATTATTGAAGTTATTGAAGTATTTTTTCAATAATAAGGAAATAATTTCATTTGGACAATGGGTGTACCCGTTTCCTTATTAATTCGTTGCCTACCACCACCAACTCTGTTTTGGGAGATATACAGGGTGGTCCAATAGTGTAACAAAGTTCTATTACTCCTATGCTGTAATAAACAAAAATTTTACGATCTCATAGAGCCTAAGAGGACGCACATTTTAAAAATATGTATAGTCATATAGGGTGCTCTGTAAACCGGGGCCATATCAAACTTTTGCTTTTTAAAGGAATAACATATTTTTTATTTAATAGTTAAATTCGGATCATTTTTCTGAATTCGCCAATTTAGTGTTTACTAGTATTATACAGAGTAGTACAGAAGATATGTGCATTTTTCATGAACTTAATCACAATGAATTGAGCACCCTATATCTTTTTAAGAAAATAAATACTAGATAATGTTTTGCTTCCTTAATTATGCTAGGTAATTTGCTTCCTTAATTACCCTTTAAAATAAATTTACTTGTATACAGGGCGAATCGAAACTCCACAGTTTTCTCAATTTTTATAAATGAAAAACCCTATATTTTATATCCCTTGTATTAAGGCCTCTCAGGACTCTTTCTATTCTATGAAGCATTCCCTATACCTGATTGCAACGGTTTTTGAGAAATTTGAGGTTTTATACTCTAAATTATCATTTTCTTTAGAAGTGATTGCAAATGAATGGATGGACTAACTAATTGTTTAGTTAATATAACTATCTAATACAAGTACCAATTGAACTACATAAGAAAACAGTTCAAACAATCCATATATCTTTTTCACAATCATTCTTTTACTGATTTTTTAAATTTTCCTAATAAACCGCGAATTTTGCTAATAAACTGCTCACCAAATTAGTCAACAGCTAATTTCTTCGTCATTTTTAAGAGAGTGCATCTCGGAAACACCATCACCGATTTTAGTAAAAAAGCAAAAATGTAAAAGCTCTACTATTGTACAATCAGAGGCGGTGAGCGATTTTCAATAAAGAATTTTTTTAATATTAGGTATTCCTGGTGCAGAAGAATGTAATACAAAATTAATCAAGTAATTATTAACCTCTAATATCTCAAAATTCGTTGCAATTAGGTGTAGGGAATGCTTCATAGAATATAAAGAGTCGTAACAGATCTTAACGCAAACGATATAAAATATAGGGTGTTTCATTTATAAAAGTTAAGAAAACTGTAGTTGCGAGTTTTGGTTCGCCCTGTATACAAGTAAAGTTATTTTGAAGAAACTTCTATAGAAAGTAAAACTAAACCATATACCATAATTAATGTAGTCAAAAATTATCTAGTATTTATTTTCGTAAAAAAAAACTCTCAAGAGATATTAAACCCTATACTGGCAAATTCGGAAAAATGATCCGAATTGAAAAAAAAACATAAGTTTGATTTGGCCGGGGTTAAACCTCAAGCAACTACCATCGCAGCAGAAATGATGGTTGCGAACCTTAAAAAACCTTCTATCAATTAGTTATAAGACAGAAGATCTTATCCTCTCCTCAACACTGATCTTAAATTCACTATTTCGTCATTATTTCTATTTAGCTTCAAACTTTTTTGTTTTTTGGCACGCCACAATTTCCCATCATAAGGAGCATTTAAAATTTTAATCAACGATAATCATGAGGCTCATTTCTTAAAGAAAATGAACAGCTTTAGAAATATCCATCAAATAGAAAAAGTTGCTCTTCTCGAAATATCTGAGGACGTATACCTACATTTCATATTTTAATTACTGGTAACATTATTTATTACCTGTAATTTTGTGCTATACAGCTGTGCTAATAATAATATTGTAACGTACATTTAGTAGATAAGATCAAGAATAACATACATGGGAAAATTTTATTTAATATTAATAATAATCGCTCTTTGTGATGTAATCAGTAATTATAATATTGTTAGACTCTTTAATGAAAATCTCTATAAAATTATTTAGAAAATTCACAGGTACTAAACAACTGAGAAAAGTACTGATGATCTATCAACTTTTTATAAAAATGTATACATTTTTACATATTTGATAAAAAATTGTCCTTTAACAGCCACATTTTGCAAATACCCTTAAAGGCTTATAAAGTCCTTGGATTTGTTATTAGGAACACAACCAATGTTAATAATGTAGATTCGCTAAAAGCACTTTATACCACATTAATTCGACCAATTTCTGAATATGCTTCAATTATTTGGTGTCCTAACTATATATATATTGACAATCTGGAAGGGATTCAAAGACGTTTCTTAAAACTGGTTGCTTTTCGAATTGACGGGCATTATCCTCAAATTGGTTTTCCTCAGGCTGAACTTTTAAGTAGATTTTTACTTGCTTCTCTGAAGGATAGACGTCACCTTGCTTATTTAACTTTCTTATATAAATTGATACATAGCCATATTAACTGTAGTCATATTTTGGGCATGCTTAGCTTTCGCGTCCCAAGAGTTGAATCGCGGCAGAATAACCTTTTTTATTTGCCAACAGTGCGCACTAACGTAAAGAAATATTCTCCTTTACATAACATGTGTAATATTTATAATGAGATGACCTCTCCAGTTGATATTTTTTCATGTAATATTAGTAGCTTAAAAAAATTACACTCTGATTCCTTTTTTGCCCGTATTCTGTGCAGTAATATATTATGTATGTTTTATTTAATGTTTGCCTTTGTATTTTTTCGTATTATGTTTTTCACTGTACCACTTATTTTTTATATATTCGTTGTTTTGTAATTTTTAATATGTATTCGTATTCTGTAATTGGGTCATTGACCTGTTGAATATTGTATATATAAATAAATAAATAAATAAATAAATAAATATTTAGACATTTTTAAGATCCACAGAGAAATTTCACAATATGTTTTTCACATAAATAATATACTTCAATAATATACATAAGTAATAATAATATAACTCAACTTCATTGTTACTGTGTGATTTATAATCGTAAAAATTTAAAAAAAAACTATTTGCAATATCGTTTTCATAACACATATATTTCAGTACATTTGGAGATATAAGGAAAAAGGAACTCTGGAACAAGGCTACCCTGTAACAATTTACCAAATGTTTCCGCAGTTGCCAAAATCTATTGAAAAAATAGATGCGGCATATCAAAGACCTGATGGAAACATTGTATTATTTACAGGTGGGTACTGTAATAATATGTAGACATAAACTTGATAAGTCATTTATCAGACACAATGCAGTCACGATTTTCTGATAAGAATAACAAACTCAATAAATGGCCTTTATCAGGTATTCGAGGAATTATAAATAATTTATCACTGATGTTTTAAGACTTCCGAGTTCGTGTCGGCGGAGTCATGGCCTTAAATTTAATATTCGTCATGTATTTGATAAGACAAGACAGATGAAGATGAGTTGACTTGTGCATAGCACTTATTTTAGAATTTTTTATAGGTAACTAAATTCATGATTTTCGGAAAATGCTGCGAATGACCTTGTTGATAAGCTTCTTGTTTTTTCTCTCTAATCATTTTTACTTTAAAAGTCTTTATTGCAAATTTTATTTAGTATTAATTCAAGTTTATAACTTTCTCTTGCTATGGCTCAATTTATATTCCTAAAACTACGTATAATTATTATCTAATTGCAACTGTTACAATAGAAACAGAAATTAACTTTATAAATATTTGTTAACTCTAGTTAAGACGCGATTTTTCATTCAACAGCACGCTAAGAATCCGTTTTTTATTATTATGAAACAATTCAGTTATATATAATTGCAAAGAATTCAATGTTCACCCTGTACATAACATCTAACCTAAGCAAATATCACGTAAAGCAGTTTGCAAACATAAAATTCATAATGTACATTTTCTCAACTTCTGAAACTGCTTACTAGTAAGTACCTTCTTTCATTTCGTTTTCACAGAACACTAAAAATATTCATTAAATATGTGCAGCGGAGTTTACATATTGATATAAACAGGAATTTTTCACAACCTCTCCATCAACTCCTTCATCACTGGATTCATAATATGACCATTTCGCTCAAAGCGTGGTGATATATCACAATAAAAAATCATGATATCCAACTAAACAGGTGGTACAATATACAATACATGACACATTGCATTAGAACAGATTACAGCTATAAACTCAATGGAATGCTCTTTAGCACTTATTTTTTAACATGCCTGTAATGCTAAAATATTACTGTCAACATAAAAACAATGTTCTCTATTCAACTTACTTTCTTAAATAGACACAGACAATGACTAAAGTATAGAAAAAATATAGGATAGGATATAATATTATAAAAAATCATGTTTAAGGTAAAACATTTTGGGTGCACAATGGTCGACAATTTGTAGAGGGTAGTCCAAAACCCTTAACATACTACGGCCTTCCCGACTATTTAACTGACATAGATGCCGTTCAAACTTGGAGCAAAAATAGTAAGTTCTTTATTAGAACAGTTACAGCTATTAATCTAAAATATATTTCAGGAAAGACTTATTTTTACAAGAAGGATAGGTTTTGGAGGTACAATGAAACTGCCGAGGCCATGGACCCCGGATACCCCTTACATATGGGAAGATGGAGGGGTGTACCAGAAAATTTAAATGCAGCTACTACCTGGAGAGATGGTCAGTATCAAAGAGTACAGAAAAATTTGTATTCTATTGGTCGCAGTCAACTGGACTGCGATCTAGCAGACTAGAGTGCTGTCAAATCAGTTTTTATTAATAAACTTCCATAAGCTATGAGACATAATAAAGACGAATAATTATTAACATTAGATCGTCCGCCAGTTAGTCAAAAACTGCAAACAAATGTTTTCAAAAGCTTACAACAAATTAAAATTTATTATAATGTATAGGCTTGGCGGAAATGCGAGGACAGACATAGGCGTGCGCCCTCATAATACGCATCATAATACGCAAATGTCACAAAAAAATAATGTTGTTTTGATAAATTAAGATTAGATTAAAAATGGTTTCCATACGACAAAGTAGGTATTTATATGACATACATATATAGATATACATATTTTCAAAATATCTATAGTTCAAAAATATTGTATACTTTGTTGAAAATCAGGAATATTATTTGAATAAGTTGTACGAACAACGTTCGTCTGCAGTTGTTGGAGAAAAATTAAACCTACTTTTATAAACCTTGAACATAGGCTATCCCCAGTAAACATTTTTTTTACTTATGGAATATGAACTAGTAAATTATGTTTACCCGGAGTGATTAATCATCCCTCAGATAATAATAATAATTCTAGCCCACATTCTAATCGCTAGAAATAACTCGAAAGTCTGAGACTTGTGTGTGAGAACGGCCGGAATATTATTATTTGACAGGCACGACTTAGTTGGTAGGTTCTAACCACCGTTCAGTACTGGAATGAGGATAGGTAGAGGTAGGTGTTGATGATGCTTTCATTGCTGGTAAAACGCGCCTCGAAATAAATGCCGTATTTACGTCCGATTACTTCGCATACTCTCAATAGATAGTAGATCCCTCTTACCTTCGTTTACGTTCATGTAGTTATTAAGAAAATTTGTGATATTTTGAAATGAATGTTGCATACATTTACAGGTGCCACGTATTTCTTCAAAGGTGAACTATTTTGGAAATTCGACAATGATTGGGTAATTATTACTGATCAATCGCCTCTGCCAACAGCTCAAGTATGGTTTGGTTGTGCTGAAGACGAGCAAAAAATGATCCGGTTATTTTCAAACTAATTCACATGTTAATTTTGAAACTAAAATTAGTAATAGAAACTTTGGGTAAACGTTGTCTGTGCCGAAACCCGCAGCAAAGCTGTCAATTTTGTTTAATTTATTTTTTATTTTAATTAGGGAAATATAGATATAGAAATGTTTGAATGTACACTTTATTATTATTAATGACATATACTAATATTAAACATATTGTTACATTAGTAGTAGGTATAGAGTTTACAATAATATTGTGAATCAGAACAAATTTAAGTTTAATATATCTAGTTATCCAATATTTAGTTTAATTAAATTTTTCAACTATTGATCACATTTTGTTGAAATTTTTGTATCTATTGCTTTTGTTGTTTTGGTTTACCTATACCTAAAGGGTTATTGTCTGAATTGTATCTTAGCTATAACTTCACTAACTTTTTTAGTTTACAAAATTCAAGGTAAGAGCAGTTATACTGGAAAGGTTATCAAGTTAATTATTTTTTGTGACGCTCTGTATATATTATTGTCCTGTTCAAATAATCCTAAATACAGAGAAATCAAATAAAATATAGGTATCCTGAATCTCAGTAGTGGTGAGAAACACACCGTAGCGCCCTCTTTGGGTCTTTGCTACTATTTGCCTGACAATTATTGTCAAATTGACTGACAGATAACGACCTGCTTTTCGCGGGCGTTATTATAGCAGTGACTTCTATTTGTCTTTGAGGAAGACAATCCTAAATATATACTGAATCTTTCAGTTATTTTGTTTAAAGAAAGAAAACATATTATAGGTTAATGCGATATCTCTCATAAGTTTAATATGATCAAACGTGAATATAAAAATTATACTATACCAAGTATTAAAAATTATCTTTAAAGATTTTATATATTTAGCATGCGTTTCACTGAGTTTGATAGCAGGCGTTCACAGTAGAAAAATGAAATTTTCAATTCAGAAATAAAATTTTTAACAGGCGCTTATTTTTGGATTTGGTGCATGGATTTTGATACATACTTCGAAAGTACATATGTGAAAATTTATTTAAAGCATTCACTTCATGTCGTCTACTAGGTAAGTAAATTCCACAGGGCTTTATCAGATAGCTATCAGATCAGATGTATATTATGTATAAACAATTCTAAAGGAACTCTACATGTTAAGTTTTTTAAAATTCGCACATACAACTGACTTTGGCATATCTCTTACAAGAATCTACAAACTTAATTCCATCCACTGTCACCTTTATTTGGTTAGAAGTGGAGATGAAGGAAAACTTATCAAATTTAAAAATAAACTAAATCTTCTTTAAAAAGATTTTATTCCAATCTACTTCAATACCCTACTCAAACAATCGAATCCTCTGTCAGAAGCAATCTATTTTAATACGAAACAATCTCGAATCTATTCATCCCTTATTAGGAGACTATTACTCCTAAAGCTTATTTATTATTTTTAAATGCAAATACGGAATTGTTATTTCTCATTTTTGTCATTTCTGTCTTTTCTCCATGTCCTCTATTTAAAATATACAGAGTGTTAGTTAAACATGCGGCAAAAATTCAAGAGGTTATTCCTTGGACTATTCTATGGATATTTTATCCTTTGATGATTTTTGAAAAAGCGCTTTGTTGCGAAGATATAGGGCGAAAAAAATTTTCAACAAATAACAATTTATTACTAAAAATTACATGTAACATTTCTAAACCTACAAGAATTGTTCAAAATGACTACCTCCAGCTCGGATGCAACCATCCAATCTTCTCCTCATAGACTCCCGAACTGTTTCAAAAACACCAGGGTCGTTTCTTATTGAGTTACACCCGATCCGATCCAAGCAATTATCCGATCTCTTAAATCGTCCACATCTTCTACTGGCCTAGTATAAACTAATGACTTTAGATGGCCCCATATGAAATAATCCAGGGGGTTTAAGTCCTGGGACCGAGCAGGCTATACGTGAGATCCACCTCGACCAATCCAGCGATCTCCGTACGTTGCTGTTAAAAACTCTCGAGCAACTACACTAAAATGAGGTGGTGCACCATCATGCATAAACCACATTGCGTGTCTTGTAGCCAATGGTACATCCTCCAAAAACTGAGGTAGCGTTTGTTCCAAAAAGTTGCGGTAAAGTTGCGGCAAACTACAAAAACATACAAAATAATCACTTCGAAGTATCACGGGATGTTGGTAAGAAAAAACAACTCATTTTTCTTACATCTCTTTTACTTGATACGTCCAGTGTAGTACGCCATACTTTTATTTCACCTACATTAATAATGTGAAAAATACTAAAATTGGATTTGTTGAAAATTTTTTTCGCCCTATATCTTCGCAACAAAGCGCTTTTTCAAAAATCATCAAAGGATAAAATATCCTTAGAATAGTCCAAGGAATAACATCTTGAATTTTAGCCGCACGTTTAACTAACACGCTGTATATTAATGTTAGAAAGAACCTAATAATATACTTTTATATAATTTTAATTCAATTATTACTTTGTTTTTTACAACTTTTTATGATAAACTAACTAAAATTACCACAATCAAATTTGATTACCGATCGAAAAAATTCCTAAACTGTTTTGCTTGGTTTTCTCTAAGGGCTCTTCTTCATGATGGTTTGCGAGAGAGTACTTATCTTTTTTTCGGGCTCCATATTGAATCTTCGAACTAAGTGAAATTTTATGATTAATTTAATGTTTACTGTGTCAAGCTTTGAAAGTGCGAAATACCTGTGGATCAAAATATTATTTCTGAATATTAAATTCCTTAGTAGGCCATAAAAAAAGGGATTATGCCACAAACAATGTGTTTAATTTTTTACTAATGTATTGGGCAACGAAAAATAACTTGAAGTGCACGATTTTGATAGATTTACTATACTTATTGTGTTTTCTAATGACAAACCATTTGACATGCCAACATGATGCCAAAGAAGAGTCGAGCAGAAAATTATGAAACTCGGCTAACCTTTCGTCAGATAATGTTCACTATTACCCCCCCATTCATGCCCCAAACAGTAAATTCCTATTTCTGAGGGTGAATTGGAGCTTCAATGGTAGCTGAAGAATTACGTGGCTACTCTAAATCCAGAGAGAATATTAATATATTAATATTCCGAAAATTAATATACCCATAAAGATAAAGCTAGGCTTCGTCCGTAATAACTGCTTATCATTACGATTATCTAATAACGAACGCCAAACCGAACTATTTTTAGATAATCCTTGTCTAAAAGTCCCAAACGGAAATAAATCAACTTACTAACATAAATGTCTAGAGGTGTTTATGTGGTTATGTCAATTCGTTATGTCAACAGTTTTTTATGTCTCCCCTTCCTTTGCTCTATCAGAACCACTCTTTCATTCCAATACTTTCCAAAAATTGCTGACCAAATTCTTGAACAACTTTAATTATATTCAAATATCATTTTATTAAAATTAAATTTTCCCGATATATCTATTAGACCGGCAGTTAGTGACAGAATAATGCCTTTACTATAGAGGGTACCTACTTATTACGATGCGTAGGTATATTCTTATGACAAAAAGGATGAATTAGAGAGTCATCCGGGGTTCTTATATAGAAAAGTGAGTCTTCATGGTGAGGTGAATGAGTATACATGTTTTTGTTCTAAAACTGCTGAAGAACAAGATGACATACCGTTGGCGTATGGCCAAGTAGGTACATTTTATATTGAAAAAATCGTGTAAAATTATGGAATAATATTCCCTGACCTTCAGTCAGTAGCACAGGCATACACAAAAAATATTGCAAAAAGGAAACAATTTTTTTCGTGTGTTTAATCAATATGCCACTTTGTTTTTAATGTTTTTAATGCAGTGGAATGAGAAATGGCATACCTGCCGATAGATGAAGTCCAAGACTTACTGAAATATAAATAAAGCAAGCAAACAGAGAAATAAACTTTATTTACAGCAGCGAATTCAGCATATAAGACTTACGCAGGATCCCAAGTTTGATAAATTTATCCAACTGGTTTCCGAGTTATTAAGAAAAAATCGGCACTAGGATACCCCTTTAAGGGAGAAGCATTGATAAAGAACGAGTTAGTTTAGCAATTAGTTTTTTATGACGTCAATCAGAACTACATCAGTTATGACGTCACACGACCACATTCCACCAGTCATTCATTCACTCACATACAATATTAAAATAAAAAACATGCCCATTATAAATATTTCCTATAATCTAGATACATTATAATCTAACTTTTCATTCCACGCGCTGAGTATGCCCTTTTTTCTCTTGATACCTACTAAGCATTAAACTGGCCATATTTAAGAAATTTTTATTTTCTATTATTACCTAGTTATAGTGTGTCGTAAGTTACTAATCCATTACACCTTTGTGAGACATAAAAGAAGTCTATTACAAATACTGCATTCGTAAAATAAATTGTCATTGTCCCATTTCAGATAAGATTTATATATCCATTGTTTGATATATAAGAATATTCACGTGAAAAATTAGGTAATTATTTTTAGAACTTAATTTCTTATAGTAATAAGTCATTTCAAAGAACCCTTTAAAAAGATACCGTGTAACTTCCAGACTTTTCAGGATGATAAATAGTTTATCTGAAGACGATATATTCCGAGAATGCTAGACCAGAAAGAGATGAACTATTATAAAACGGCAAAATTAAGCCGAAAAAAGATTTTCTTATAATGTATCAACATGGCTTATACTCAACACCTAAAAAGTGAATTAGAAGCAATAATTCAGTGTTGTGAATTCGAATTATTACAATCAACTATGTACATACAGTGTGAAACACATAACAATGCCATACTTCTTATCTTCTACGTTGTACGTTTCCTTGAATGATGAAACGTATTTAAAAAAGATATATAATGTGCCACACACAAATTCAACGAATTAGCACTGGCTAGTAACTTTCTTTGTGTAAGTGATGAAATATTTATACAGGGAATTCCAAAATATACTGACCGATTTTAGAACTATATAATAGCAAAATTCAGAAAAAACATTTAGTAGGTACATCTTAATCTGAAACTGTAGGATATTTATTAAGAATTTAATGCTTTACATGACCAAATCATCTTCTACTATGCATTAAGATTAAAACGATCTGTTTCGTATACTAAACAAGTCTCGAGAGTCTTCACCAAAGTTTGTAAAGGCACCACAACGTCACCGTCTCGATTAGCAGATAACTTAACATGTTGGGCGACACTAGACTTATCTGTTCTACCATATTTGAGATAAGCCATATGTTCCTTGAATCTAGTTTGAATTGACCTTCTAGTTTGTCCCACATACTTTTGATTACAGTCTTTAAAGCCAATTTCCTTTTCAAAATTAAAGAGAAAATACAAAATTCGCATCTATTGCATACGATCCTCGTTTCACTCGTGGTTTTGGTAAGCTTTTCAAAGATATAGGTATGTTAGTGGTTTATTCACCGGGAAATAAACTACAGCAACTTTTAGGCAATCCAAAATACAAAAGAGAAACTAAGGAAAAATCCAAGATTTACGAAATTAGCTGTAAAGACTGTAGGTAATCAAAAATATGTTGGACAAACTAGAAGGTCAATTCAAACTAGATTCAAGGAACATATGGCTCATCTCAAATATGGTAGAACAGATAAGTCTAGTGTCGCCCAACATACGTTTGCGAACAAACATAAATAGATAGTAGCAATTTAAGACTAATTAGGAATGTAACAAATTCCAGACAGCTGGATGGTTTTAAGAGTTTGGAAATTGCTCTCTCTATGACAGAGGCACAATCCCCTATAACCCGCTTTATTGGTTAGTAAGTCAAGGTTCATTGAGCAGTCGCGACGGTTCACTGAACCGTAGCAATAGTTTAGGTGTAAATAGGACACGGTGTTAGCATAAGTTTAGTTTGAATCATCTCCAGATGTGCCAACTTGGTTGGTGAAACGCGCGTCGGGTGCAGTATAGTGTTGTGGTGTTATTGCGTAAAACTACTATGTGTTAAATTAAATACATATATGCCATATTTACTCACAAGACAGAGGTTGCTAAAAAGTAATGCTGAATCAATACAAGAGACGGTAACGCATGCATTTGAAAAATTTGGCATTAAAAAATGTGTTCGTAGAGCTAGTTTACGAACAAATATGCAAATATTATATTACATTTTTAGATGTGGAACGTTTCTTTTCAAAATATGTTGTACTTTTCACTTACAAACGTACGCGTTTGATTTGATTGCAAGTACAGAAGCTATTTTAACGATGCAAATAGACATGGCGAATGAGGGATTTTGGTGTGATAAATTGTCAAAAGATAGCGAGATTGATCTTTCAGTAATTGAAGGAACAAAACTCTGAGCCAGTCATGATAAAAAACGTGTATTACGGATATAAAAATGTTCATACATAATATTATCACCAATCGAGTTTTTTTCCATCCCACTGATAAAATTCTCCATTGTGAATTTCCGACAAATTCCTGATCAGTTTAACTATGCCGGAGACACTGGTTTCCACGTCCATTGGAGCACTTGAACCACCCATGTCTGTCTTTACCCAACCAGGATGGATACAGGTGACTAATATACCATCTTTCTTGAGATCGATGCTTAGTGATTTGGTAGCCATGTTGATTGCTGCCTGAAATTTGTTTATCTAATTCATCTTAGTTTTTAAAATTAATCAAACAGTGTGCCGGATAATATTGACACTATAATAGGCATAGTTAATTCCTTACTTGAAAGAAGTGGTGAAGTATGTCAGGTAGTTCGTTTTTAGTCTTTGGTATCTCAAAAACTAAAATACACTTCGCATCAAAATTAACGCACCACTTAGAAAAAACGAAAAAGTCGAACTGAATTTCCTGGCGAAGCGTTAACCCGATTTCGATGATTTTTTTTTTTTTTTTAATTGTAGCCTACTTCTTCAGCAAGGGCACTATGGTAGTATCTCTTATTCGAATTTCAGTTTTGAGCATACACAGTACTACTACTACTACTACTACTACTTCTACTACTACTCATTTTAATTGTGTATCTCCTTTAATAATAGAGATAACGGGTTCAAAAAAGAACGAAAAGGTTCGAAAAAAATGGGACTACAGTCTAACATCAGTACACACCGCCCGTTTTAATCACAGCATTCCACAGGGTGTTGCAAAGTTCATGAAAAAAAGTTTACTTCATTGTAACACCCAGTGTATGCTCAAAACTGAAATTTGAATAAGATATACTACCCTAGTGCCCTTGCTGAAGAAGTAAGCTACAATTCAAAAAAAATCATCGAAATCGGGTTGACGGTGCACCAGGAAATTCAGTTTGACTTTGTCGGTTTTTCTTAGTGGTGCGTTAATTTTGATGCTTAAGTGTATATAGAGGATCAGTTAAATTATAAAAGTTGTATCATTTTTGTGCTCATTTTGATGATCAAAAGCACTGCTTATCGCATTTCAAGATATCAACAAAACTGGAACCACCCTGAATATATTTACAGATTTGCGTGTTCTGTATCGGACAGTAAGAAAAATTAACTGAAGAGATTAACAGTTTGAAGATAGATTAAGCTACAGTTACTTTATTTAGCTACTTGGGCTACCTTTCTACTATTACTATTAGAGACAGAACTTTAGTGCACTAGTTTTCACCTTAGCATGTTACCTTTGAACATCTGTAAGGATATAAACCACCAAGTTCATTCAGACTTATAGATCCCAGCGTGGAAGTCATATTTATTACTGCACATTTAGAACTGCCTAAGGGTTGGTTTTGGTTAGCATCTGCTGCCCTCTTCAAGAGAGGCAAAAGGGCCTACAATCAATATACCTTATTTAAAATCCATGAAAACCTTTGAGCAAAAAGAAAATAGCAAAAGGACATGAGCAATAACAACAAAAATTTTATAAATTCAAGAACACCACATGAAGCGGCTATTTTGAACAAATATTACAATAAAGGTGTCCAATTTGAAATTCCTTATTGTTTATTAAATAATTATTTTATATATTTTTTTAAATAAAGAAACCCAGTGTATTCATTAGGGCAACTTTATTCTCACCTTGGTTAGTATTAGAGGACCAACTGTGTTCACTGCAAACGTATCCATCATGTGTTTTGCCTTTACGGCATTTATTCTGGTAGATTTTGGTGAATAGCCTGCATTGTTAAACAAAACATTCAAGCCATTATTTTTTACAATCTGTTCAACCTCACGAGCAAAAGAATCAAATGATTCTGTATTTGTAATATCTGAAATACAATTAAAATATTATTGTGAAAGACCTTACAGCACTTGCTAAAACTACTAGGTACTACTATTTATACTTGTTTTGAATTCTCACTTTCTTCAAACTGCTGGGAGATTTTAGGCTGTATGAGCAGTCATTTGTAATTTCATACGGAATGTCTTTCTTAGTATTAAATATTAGTATTAAAGGTCCACATTATAGGAGCAAACAAACAAAGATATTCAAACAACGAATAAAATCAATTAGTAAACAAACAATAAATCTAAAAACAATATGGTTTCTTCGAGGAAGAGAGAAGCAAAATCTCCGGAACAGTGTTTCGGTATCTGTAGCTGCGTTATTGTTTCTTTTAGAAATATGAAATATATGATAGTAATTTTCTAATGATTAATTGACCTCCCCTTTTCCATTGACTTTTTGTTTACTAGTTAGGTATCATAGTTTAAGTAAATCAAAGGTAATTTTCGTTGGACTAGTTCCTAGCAAAACTTTCTTTAAAGTTTAAATAAATTAGTACTCCTCTTCCGTACGTGAAGAAGAGAACGAAGAAGTTCTAAGGCATTAAGTCATTTTCATTACAATCAAAGACTTGTGTGCTAAAACTGTACTTTGAAGAAAGTGTTATATAAATGTGTATTCGTTCGCTCGTTATTTCGTATAATGTAGACCCTGCCTTAAGAAATAAATTGAATTGAACTTAAGTTTAAATTTATAATTCAACATGCTTACCTAATTCCAAAATATGTACGTTTTGATTCGCTTTGGCTATATTAGTTAATTCCTGAAATCAAAATGTGAAAAGAGTACATCAAGATTATAGTCAAAATATAATCTATATTGTTATCAATAATCATAAAAACAGAAATCTGGTATCTCGATTTCATTTTCAAGCCTTTCCTGCTGCAAGCCAGCTTATTTGAAAAAATACAGAACATAACAACATATACAGAGGGATAATTCTATGATGATGTATTTGTTTTATTATTTATTGGCTATTGATTATATTATTATGTATATCATAAAGCTAGCTATAAATCCAACTTATGTTTTTTAATAGTGGAAATCAAAAATTGTATTTCCTGTGTTTTTTAAAAGTACATACGAGATTGGTTGTCGACTTAGAGGCCAATTTTTCACATTATTAGAGGCTATAAGTACCTCTCTTATTTGAAAGCGTATACATATATATAAATAGAGTTATAGAAATAAAGTAAATGAAAAAGAGTAAAATAGTATATAGAAAGTAAGGTTTGTACACAGAAATGCAATGGTGATGAGCCAGGACAGCAATTCTGGAAAGCTTATTTCTTGTGTTCTGTGGAAATACAGAATGATTATAAATATATGCGAAACATTTCAGGAGGTGGTTTTTTCACTAAAATTACGAAAAGTTTTCTATACAAGTAAATAGAAATTTTGGAAATTTGTTTCTTTTATTCCAACTTTATTTGAGTTTATATTGAAAAAAAAACAACACCTCTTCACAGCAACTTTTGTGTTTTGTCTTTTCAGGGCCAATTCATTTGTTTCAATACGGCCCAAAATTTGATTTGATACAAATTGAAGCGTTTTTAATACCAATTGAAGTGAAAGTAGCTGGTCTAATTAAATTTGGTCCACCTTGTAGAAAAATTTAAAATACCTATAAACTTTTTTTATCAGTCTTGAAGAGGAACTAACTCCAAATCGATCTAAAATTTATAGGTACCTAATAATTGTATTGAACGTTATCTAGCATTAGTAGAAATAATTCTAGTATTAATTGTTATACCTTTTTAGATAATTATTAACTTTACCATCCATATCACGCAAATCGCAAATCGCATGTAATGAATGTGATGTGATCAGATTAGGAACTGTCTGCGGTGTTACTAAATGATAACAATTAACTAAATTTGACAAATATCCACTTCGTAATTAGGTACTAGTTATGGATACCCGTCACTGAGTATTTTTTATGTATACAGATTCCAGCCAAAGGTCAAATAAAAAAGTGTACAAGTGTAGTGAGGTTAAATAAAAATTTATTTAAAAGTTCTTCTGCTGCAATGACCCGGAAAAGGTGGATTATCTGCTGTGGTAATAGTAGGGGCAAATTTGAAAGTTAGTAGATTTATCTGGTTTTACTAATTTATTACCTAAGCTATTATATTTTCACTTCCACATATGTAGGTATAAATAATTATTATAATTATTATATAAATACAAGTTATTGTACGTACCTATTTATACTGTACTTTTTCCTGTATTTATAGCACGCAAAGTGTGTATCGTAGGTACATTATTGTTTGCTGTTAAAAATAGACTAAAACCTATTTTAAGGTAACATAAAAAATAAAAATTTACATTGTACTGCAAACATGTTTATAGACATGATATCAAAAATCTGAAAAAATGCCCGACGGCAAATAAGCACTGCTTAATTTCCTCGAACGCCACTTATTAATATAAGGTTGACTCTCTACAACATAAATTTGACCTATTTGTATCCAATTAATTCAATTTGAAGATATAATGGAAGAATTTTCCAATTTTATCTCAAGCATAACATAACAGCAACCGAAACTGCATAAAATTGTGTGGGATTAAGATATAAAAAATATACCTAGGCATTCGTTATTTTTATTATAACGAATCCAAAAAGTTATATAAATCAGCATTTATCATCTGCACTTTGATAGCATCTATCTATCTAACTGCCTTCAGCTAGAATTCAAAATTTAGATAAATAACCTGCTCATATATACACGTATCTTTCTTCTTATCTTATTAGTCTTATTTCTAATAGGACAGAGGTATCTTGTTGAGGTACCTTTCTAACTTTTATAACTTCTGAATGCTTCGTCAGCGGTAACGGTTGAGTTGCATTTTAGTTTCTAGGAATGGTTAAGTAAGATAGCTACCGAGCATGCATGAATACAATTTATAGCACGTAGTTATATTAAGTTACGCTGGGAATGGAGAGATAACATTTGAATAATAAGATAGGAATTCCAGTTGCGTATATTATTATTATTCCTACTTATAACCGCAACTACAGTTACCTAAAATGTACAGGGTATCATTATACTAGAAGCAAAAAAATACATAATTTTACAAATACAACTGTGTCAAATAGAACTGTTGTCAAATTATTTTATAAATAATTTGATAACAGCACTATCAAAAATAATGTTGACGTTAGTACCAGGGTATGCAACGAACAACACAACGAATAATTACCACCAGTTACATGAAGCTTGTAGCTCCAATTGCCCGGTAGGTCTAAATACGAGGTTGTCTTTCACAATTTCAGTCAAAAGTGACCATGAATTAGGTGAAATGTCATTTGTACGTTAAAAATTTTACCCATCAAAAAAATATTTGGAATTATGGTAGTTTTAGCGAAATTACCAGTCCAGTGGCAGTCGAGAAATGAGTAAAAAAGGTCATCATCATCATAACAATAAAGAGTCGTGTCCATGGTGTGAACAGAACTTGGATATTTCTGGTAAAAGTCATTTAATTTTTTTTTTCTCTTCTATATCTACTACCTATGAATATGTTTACCTAATAATAAAAAATAGATAGCTATAGATAAATTAGATATTTATCACATCACGAGCAGCTCTTACAAAAATACAACTCGACTGATATGTAAGAAGGGAGTAGGGAAATACATTACATATAATTCATTTTTACTCCAGAGGACACTGCTGCCTGTGTAGCTGGGTCTGCTGCTGCCTCTGTCCCTACCAATGTCCCCGTCCCCGTCACTTGCGCCCCCACTGTGTCTTCGACTATCCCAGACCCAGACATTGATAAACAAACAAGAAACATTGGTGAGTAAACTTTTTAGTCCGTCGTTAAATAAATAAAAGTCAGCCAGCTTTAATGAAGAAAAACTTAATGTACTTTTAGAAATGGTACATAAAGTCCCCATAGCTATGGGTAGAAATAAACCTACATACATTCACTACTGAGATATAGTTACAGTTACAGTTAATTATAGGTACTGTCAGATGATATAATAAATTTAAAAATCTATATTTAAATCTATAAAAATTAAAACTCGTTTCTTTTGTAGTGTCATCTGCTGCTCCAAAGTCATCAAGCAATATTGTAGAGTGGGAAAACAACGGTAAATATTAATTTTAATTTGTAGGTAGGTATAGGTATATATGTAATATATAGATAGGTAAGTAATAACGTAGGTAGGTTATAGGTACCTACCCTACTACCTATAATATTATAGACACTAAAAGTTGAATTACCCCTGTTTGCACCACCTCTCCTTAGGAAGTTTAAGATTAGCTTAATTTCAGTGTCAGATTAGACTGTGAGGTCTCTAGCCTTATATCCTAACAATAATCACAGTCTAATCTGTCATTTAAATTAAGCTATAAACTCGATAAGCAGAGGTGGTGCAAATGGGCATTAATGCAATTTTCTATACCTAAGAATAGTTATAGCCATAACTATAAGAAAAAGAACATTGACTAGGTATTGCTATTCGTATTCACCTTGTATGTACAGCTAGGTAGGTATATTAAAATTTATTGATGTTTTAACTTACCTAGGTAGGTACTTAATTTACTTAAAGGTAAATTAACTTAAATTAAAAAATAAATTAACTTAAAGCGTTGAGTGACAAAATATAGTTACCTTAAAGGTTAATTTATTTTTGATTAAGTAGGTATTAGGTAGGTACAATGCTATTAGTAGGGTACCTAGGCTATATAGGATAAGATATAGGTACTTATCGCAATTTTTTAAAATTATTTTTATTCATCATCATATATAGGTACCATATCAAAAGCCTTTCATTAGTCCTTGAACGGTTCAAGGACAAATAAAAAGATTTCAATTTGAATTTGAACCTCCAAAAAATGTCTGCTACCTAGGCTGTACGCTGTATCTATATCCTGCAGATAAGCCAACTCTCTTGTAGATACCTATACAAGGCTACCCGTACATCCCTTTAAATGCATTATTATTGGAGAAGTTTGAAATAGCCTACATTAAAGAAAATTATAAATAATAAAGATCAAAGTAATTATTCTGATTAATAAACATTAGTCTGTCTGTCGCTCAGTTCTTCTGATTCTGAACCAAATTGTATAGATAGAAATAATTTAGCCCCCTCCTATATTCTTAAAATGACGCACGTGATAAATTTATCTTCTAATCTAATTCTGAGTAGATAACTAAACTCGTAGATTTACGGACGGGTGGGTGTAATGACTTGCAGAAATCCATATCAGAATCACCTAGAACTATTTATCGGAGGTGTAGAAGGGGACAGGCAAGTTATAAATTATTGAAAACCAAGTAATCAAGCAAATCAAATTTCGCGCTGGCGCATATGACCAACCTCGTATTATTTCATCGAATAAAATAGTAGAATAGGACATCACTGGCATCAGCAACGTATGAACGAAATTAAAACTATATACCTAGGTATCTAGTAATAGTAAAGGCAACAATCACTATTAACATTCACAACAGCTTTGTTTCCTTGTAAAAATTGTGTGGTGTTTATAAATCAAATGGCTCCAATAAGTAAGTTGAAATTTAATTTTCTAATGTGTTAATTTTAATTTGCCTACCTACCTGTGCTGTAGTTTGATTCCGGCATGTAGCAATAATGTTTTTTGGGGAATTTGTGTCTTTCACTAAACACTTTATCAAACCTAACCCTAAACCTCGATTACACCCAGTTATTAAAATTGATTTCATTCTAATAAAAATTTAGTTTAAATTTTTATTTTTAGTAATCCAGTAAAGACTACGGGAATTACGTTAGCAACAATTTTTCTAAATATTGAAACTGTATCAAGGACACCCGTAATCTAGTGATAGTACGGTCAAATGGCGTCAGTTTTTTGTTTTACAAATGTCATAGTTCGAAATGTCTGTAGATTTAAAAATACGAATTTTTTTATTTGTCAATCTGTGAACAATCAACTAAGGAATTATTCCAAGTTTAGTACAAAATGTAAGTGAAAGTAATATTAAGAATGACATTGAAAATGCTTTTAGTAAAATGTTGCAACTCCATCTCAACATTCTAATAATTATTCATGTCATACCTACTTACTTCTACAATTTAAGTAATAATCGTTGTCTTACTGCAGAACAGGTATAAGATTTCTGTTTTGTGAGTAGCTACAAGCTCTTCTTTTTGAAGTTTTATGAACAGATGGTGTACTATTAACTACAGTTTTTTTACTGTTCTACACCCTTCTAGTACTTATTTTTAATTAGGTATTAGAAAAATTCAGTCAAGTATTAACAATATAAATATTTTCCTTCATGTTCAAATATCTAATAGACAATCTTGTTTTAGTAGGTATTCATATTAATTGGTATAGGTATCCACCCAGCATAACATTTTAATAGATTATAAACATTACCTATTATATCTAAAATGTGTAACTTTTATTTATTAGTAAATTTCCTTGTAAATTAAAATGAAAAATGAATAAATGGTAAAAACTTCTTAATGGCACTGCTAGATGCTCAATGGTAATAATAGAATAGTTAGCAAATGTAGCAGTAAATGTACAATATCACTTGATATAGGTAGTAAATAGGGTATCTAACTTCAAAAAATCATAGCTTATAGGTATAGAATTTTATGTTATTTGATTTCTAAAATAGATACCATACCAACGTAATATTGTCCTACATGTTTATGTGCTTTGTTTTTTTATTAATTTATGTATTTATATATTTATGTATTTGACTTTGTAATGTAAAACTTTATTAGGTATGCTGCAATCTTGAAATTGAGTACCTACATACTTAAACGTATTCAGTTCAGTTCAATCTACAACAAAATATCAATTGTTCGTTACAATAAAAATAACATAAAGCTAATGACCATTTTGTTACTAATTTTTCAGGTGATGTTGAATATGACTTAGTTGTGATTGGTGGTGGATCTGGGGGTTTGTCAGCAGCAAAAGAGGCCAGTAACTTAGGAGCTAAGGTTGCAGTTTTGGACTATGTAACACCCAGTCCTCAGGGTTCGAAATGGGGTCTAGGAGGAACTTGTGTCAACGTAGGTTGCATTCCCAAAAAATTGATGCACCAAGCTGCCCTTTTGGGGGAAGCCATAGAGGTATGTACAGCATTCATATTCACCAACGCTTGTTGAAGTATGCCCCTCAATCTTTTTCAATCTCTTGCCTTTTAATTATAATCATAGGTAACTTTCCTAAAAATTGCCAATCTTAAATTTTTTTATTGTTTATTAACATTTTTATTTGTTTTTTAACTATTACTATTTTCATTGTTACTTATAACATAAGTTGACAAAGGAAATAACCATATTATTTAAAAAGATGTGTGGAAAACAACTATTCTGCAGACTAAAACTTCATCTAGTAACATTCAACACTGGACAGGGCTTTAGTCCTAGAGAGATAAAAATTACTGATAAAAAGTAGTACCTAATAATATATCTGGTACTTCCTCCATATTGTAAAAATAAAACCTGATCAAATTATGTTTTGATCAACGTAGCATAAGGACGCCAGACATTTTCGAATAGTGGAATAAAAGAGCATTTGTCATGCGATGTTACTTTTACACAAAAATTAATATCTTATATGTAATAAATAACGTGAGTAATGTTTTAAATGTACACAAAGTTTTTTACTTATGCCAAATCAATAATATATACATTTTAAAAATGGCCATTTACTGTATTATAATTTCATGATACTATCTACTTTTCCTGATGAATTTTATTTATAGATTCTACCATTAGGAAGATTGCTATATAAATAATGTATAAATTTAATTTTTTTAAAAGTAGTAAGTAATGAATTTTCTCATCATGAAATTAGTTACAGTAAAAAGGACCTAATAATGAGTATTGTTTAATTGTTAGGTTTCTTTACTTTAAATTGCACTAATTGCTGTTACAATATACAATACAAAATGAAATGAAATAATTTGTGTATTCACATTTTCCCTCAACTCACCGAAACAAAACTCTACGAGTACCGTTTTCTCTCCCTCATATTCAAACAAATTCACTATAGAGCAATGATTTTTAAGGATTTTGACATCTGTATTGTGATGTCATCGACAGCTCCAAAAGTTGCACCCTTGCGAACGAGGTGCGAACGAATTTGTTCGTTCGTCTCTGTCCGCCCTCATATATGCAGAAACACGGAAGAGTTTGTTTGCTCCCGTTTTGTTCTCCATACAAATAACGCAAGCTTAAGCAAACAAATTTGTTCGTTCACTTCTGTTCGCTCTGATTTCAATGCACCTTAATGCTTTGGTGACTAATGTTGCTATAATCGTGAGGAGAAAATATCTGAAATAACTTCCCGTATCTCTATAGCTATAACCAGCATTGAATCACTGTAACATATCCTAGGAGGTAGCCTTATTACTTGCCAGGTTTTGCTGGCAAACGCTTTACAAAATGTTTCTAGAGTAAACAGTCTTCATGAGAAACTGATATATGATAAATTTTCACAAAGGCAAGGGAATTCAGTAATAGCAGTTAAAGGTCATTCACGTTAAATTTAAAGTGACGTCACCTTGTCAAAAAATACGCCGTTGACAGATGTAACTTTTTTGCGGGCGGGAGTTTGACAAATGTTACAGAATCGCAACAGTTTTAGTTCTGAGAAGAACTGTTTTTAATATAAATAAAGTGAATAACTAGAAAACGTAAATAGAAAATACACGAGCAGAATCTAAGCAGAACCAAACACCAAAAACCCCAGCGAACAATAGATAGGCAATATAAATAAATAACAACTTGACAAAGCAGAGAAGGGTTGCCAAATATAAAATTCTTTGTAAATGGCAAATGCTATGCTAATTTATTGGTCATTTGTTTATCGAATATTGACAACAATTAATTACTGAAAATGAAACCGTCTATGATTGCTAAGACCATGGAAACCTACCGCCACCAACTTGGCTACGTCAGCAACAAGTTTTGTGTCACTTTAAACTTAACGTGAATGACCTTTCCTTATTTGTACAAATAAACAAAAATATTGCTAGAGTGGGAGATTTATTGTCAAGTTTATTATTGTTCATTGTTCATTGCTTTAATATCATATTAACAATCTATACTGTCTTTAAAATAATATATATAGAAATTGAAAATATACTACATTATCTCATTCTTACCTATTGTTTTAATATTGCACACTTATTGTTTCCAGGATGCAAAAAGCTACGGCTGGCAATTTCCTCAGCCTGAAAATATTACTCATAATTGGGATTCTTTAAGAGACGCAGTACAGGCCCATATTAAATCTGTGAATTGGGTAACAAGAGTAGAACTCAGAGACAAGTAAGTTAAAAAGAAAATAAAACAAGATAACCCAATAGTTACTTATACAGTATGGACATAAAGTAGTGTCCACTGTACCTAGTAGGTTGGTTTGATTATTGTTTTTTAATAAATTTTCTTTTAGGAAAGTGGAATATATTAATGGCTTAGCAAAGTTCATAGATCCCCATACAGTCCAAGCGGAAACGAAACAGGGGGAAAGGAAACTCACATCTAAATATTTTCTGATTGCATGTGGAGGCAGACCACGCTATCCCAATATTCCAGGAGCAGTAGAGTATGGAATTACAAGTGATGATATTTTCAGTTTAAAACATGTTCCTGGAAAAACAATGATTGTTGGAGCAGGATGTATCCTTTATAAATAAGTAGAAGTGAAATTAAAAAGAAAATGGTTCAAATATGCTTTTAAACTATATTTGTAAACTAATGTGTATCTTTAGATTCATTGCTGAAAAATGTATAAACAATTTCTCCTTGACTGAATATTCAGATATTGGTTTGGAGTGTGCAGGATTCTTGAAGGGTTTAGGCTATGATGCTACAGTCATGATTCGGTCTATTGTGCTCAGGGGTTTTGATCAACAAATGGCTAACACCGTTGCATCTGCAATGCAAGATAAAGGAATCAAATTTTTGTTCCAGTAAGTAAAATTTAATTTTAACTAATAGTTATTTAACTCATTACTAATAACAGTAATAAGTTTACTTTAATCTCAGGTGTTAATTAATTTTATTAGCATATTAGTAGCACTAAATGGTTAAAATGTGTTAATAGTTACGCCCATTACAATGATTTTCAAGTATTTTCTTAAACAAATATCATACTTATTACTTTTTGTAATAGTATTGTGTAATAAATGGTAAGGTGTCCCATGATTTAGATGTCAGTCATTTTATTTTCATCACAAAATAGCAAAATGGTAAGCAAAGCAAAAGGATAATTTTGCTCAAAATCAATACTTAATAAAATATCAAGTAAAAAGTATTCTTTAAATTGGATTGCAGATCCAGAAAGTTCCAATTTTTAAAATGCTTCTTTCGCACATAAAATAAGACTGTCGACGTTTGATGGACATTTTTTTTGTCACTCATGTGTATCTTATTGTTTATTTAAGCGGATTTCCTTTACTAGCACCTTAAACTGTTTTCTCAGTGTTACCGACAAACTTCCATAAAGGATCCCTCAAACCAGAGCGGTACGGCGGGAGCGGGAGCGACTGCAACGCGGGACCAAAGTATGTGGCGGGATATCTAAGCGCCTACACCTAAGCGACGTCCCGCGCATGCGAATGCAAAACTGCAGCGTCTTGTTTTAGTTACGCTTCATGCACGGTTCTTACCGCTTCCCGCTCTTGTTGCGGGTGTCAAATTATATTATAAAAAGTGACCTAATGTCATCAAATACCGAAAAATTTATAGAACTGATTAAAAACTACCCTATATTATATGATTTAAATCTTATTGGATCATCTCGCATCTGTGGCATTAAGGAATGGAATTCCCCAAAAATTCCGCGATTTAAATTGATTTCATGAATCCACTTTCTCTTCTTTCTGTATGATTTCTTTTTTATTTTATTAGTATAATATTTGTTTTATTCCTTTATTCAAAATATAAGAACCTAAGTAAGCTACTTAACGATTTCGATCTTGATCTTCTGCTATCGCTAGCAATAGAATATCTTCTTCATCTGATGAGGAAATCATTTGGTTAATAAACTATAGCTACTGTACCTAACAAATTGTCGAAATAAGTGTATCTCGCTGCTGTGCCTTTTCCGTATTTTCCTATAATTCCCGCTTTGGTGTAAATAACAAAATAATCCTGCTCCCGTGTTTTTAAATGTGTTCGCTTCTGATCCCGCTCCCGCCGTACCGCTCTGGTTTGAGGGAGCCTTAAAGCATGGCTACAACTAATACAGTGCCCATTAATGGTCCACATGTGCATATCCAACTTGAAATTGGCGGGATGGTTGAGCCGCCCTTGTATCACTTATTCTGGGACATTGTATAGTAATTGTAGAAGTTACCATAATTTGTCTGTTTTTCTCATTTCAACTGTTTTATTATTTTACCTATCAGACTTAATAATTTATCAATTTCAGGTGTATTCCAAAATCTGTTGAGAAACAGCCAGATGGAAAATTGAAGGTAACGTGGACCAACGAAAACAAGGAAGTTTTCAGTGATACGTACGATACGATCCTGTTCGCTATTGGCAGACGTGCTTTAACTCGTGAAATGGATGTAGATAAGGCTGGAGTGAAAGTCGCTGGGGATGGAGAAAAAATTGATGCTGTAAACGAGCAGACAAATGTACCTCATATTTATGCCGTTGGAGATGTATTATATGTAAGTACATAAATTTATTTACCTACTGTATTCAATTAAATCTTTTTTTTATATAATGCCCTCGATAATGACTGATAAAGATAGTTAAATTGGTATAATTTGTATAATAATTGGATTAGTGTAAAACCACTCTAAACTTTCACAACCTGTTGAACAATTGACACAGTTTTCCCAATTGAGTTTTGATTTGCTTCAGATAATAACCAGACTGTTTATTGTTGTTCTCAATACTTAAGTTTGCGTTTTTAAACTTATTTGAAATCTATTTGAACCTCACTATTTGCTGTCATTTTTGATACAATCTTCAATACAGTATCATTATTGATACTGAACTAGACTTCCTTGCTAAGCAAAATATCCTATGCACAACAAGTGCACCCGAGCTGAAAGAGATGATTATGATTATTATCATCTCTAATCTCTTCAAAATTCTTGCCAAAAATTTATGTATCTAAAGTCTATGCCAGAATTAAGCAAAGTGGAATGACCTCGCCGATCTGGTAAAATGCGGAGATGCATGGGCGTGCATATTCTGTTTTACCATTGGGCACATTTCAGTTAATATATACTCGTATACTATTCTATAGAATACTTCTAGTATATGCACTTCCACTTTTTTAACTAACACAAATAATAAGTATAAAAACTGACACAAAGAATAAATACACTGATAATTTTACCACAAATTTTTACCGTTAAGAAACATGCGCGAAATTACCCAACATCACGCCACTGTTTCCCTACCTACCTCGAGCGCAGTCGCTTGTTGGTTCCTGATTCGACCAATCAACGTCGTTGAAGTTCAGGGAAAAAAAAGCGTAAATGCAAGAATATGTATGTTAAATAAGGATGAACAGCTTGGCGTCAACTTTACGATTTTCGCAGTTGCCAGATATTCGGAAATTCGTTGATATTATTAAGTATAACACAAATTAAACATTGTGTTTACTTTAATAAAGTACAATAGGGATAAGGGACGTTAAAGACAAGTAAAAAAATGGGTAAATAAGGTAATTAATACGTTTGCTGTTTTAAATAAGAATACTTTAGAAATAAATGTGACAACATAGGTCTACTCTTTTTCCGGCCATTGCACTTTGCTTAATTCTGGTTTTGACTAAATTTATATCCTTGGAAAGCGGAACTTAAGAATTTTATTATAACAGACCATTTCCCAAGAATATAAATTTTGATACATTGTCTTTCATCTAAATTTAATGCGTTTTTCTTGTTTCTGAACAGAAAAGGCCGGAACTGACTCCAGTTGCTGTTGTTGCCGGAAGATTATTAGCCCGACGGTTGTTTGGCAATAGCACTTTAAACATGGATTATGATAACGTAGCCACAACAATATTCACTCCATTGGAATATGGATGTGTCGGTAAGGAAATTTAAATTAATATGTCAAATTTCATTGACTGAGTCTTAAAAATACATTTTGAATACATTATATTCATAATAATGTATGTATGAATATTTAATGTGTAACAAGAGCCATTGTTTTTTCATTTATTCTAGTATAATTTTTTTTACTGAGCATTGAGATGAAATATTTTTTATTTTTGAGATACTTTGTGTTGCATGTCACACAATCACTATTACACCATGATATATACTCACCTAGTGTGACCTAAATCTAATACCATGTGTAAAAATTAAAATTAAATTCTATTACTATTAGGTTTGAGTGAAGAAACTGCCAATGAAAGGTACGGCCCTGACGATATAGAAGTGTACCATGCCTATTATAAACCAACAGAATTTTTCATTCCACAAAAGAACATTTCCCATTGCTACCTGAAAGTAGTAGCGCTAAGAAACGCTGATCAGAAAGTACTAGGGATGCATTTTATTGGTCCTCAAGCTGGAGAAGTGATTCAAGGATTTGCTGCGGCAATCAAGTAAGTTGTTGCAATAATTTATAGCCTAAAATTGATCTAAAATCGTCTGCAATGATGTTGCTCAAGTTATATAATCATCTGCCTTGTAATATCCAAGACAGCCCAAATATATCTTAAATGAAAAGCAAAGAAAAGAGCGCATTGTTGAGGAGTATTGCTTGAATTTGTTTACATGTACTGTGCATTTTGAACTGGTCTTTCATGTGTATATTGTTCACTTATTTGTTTTTACTATCGGCTGTAGGTATCTGCTTACGATCCTTATGTACTGTCTGTACTTGTATTTATATTATTTTGTACACGTGGATTGTATCTACACATACGCTTGACAATTTCTAATATTTGGAATTTTTAAATCTATAGAAAATAAAGATTATTATTATAATTATTATTAGACTTCAGGTGCGTACCACGGTTTAGGTACTTTGTGCTCATTTTTTATTTGTTTTTTGCTTTCTACTGTTTACTTATAGTTTGAAATTAAAATTTTATGTTATTGTAATATAATGATATTATAGTAGTCCTTGCACTATCAAAACATTTTAGATCGACTTTAGGTATCATAATATAATATTATGAATAAGACAAATTGTTAATTCCCACAAACTACTGAATCCTAACTAAAATTCAATAATATTAAAAAGCAACATACCTAATAAAATTTGCATCTAATAAATTTGCAGGAGTTAATTAAGTTTTTGTATTATTTTCAGGTGCAACTTGACAGTTGATATATTAATGAATACTGTCGGTATTCATCCAACAATTGCTGAAGAGTTTACAAGAATAAATGTTACCAAACGCTCAGGGAAAGATCCCAACCCTGCCTCATGCTGCAGTTAAGGAGTAGCAGGCACAATTGGACGTGTTACTCTTTGTTACTTAATACTAATTTTCCTCTTTTCCACATAATGATAAGTGTTTAAAATAGGGTCGTTTTACCTCAGTGATATTACTGATTGTCTAGAAAGTAAAATACCCGCAAAAATTGTACTTGATTACTTTTCTATGTAGATTTTAGATATATAAAAAATTGCATCCGTTTATTTCTTGTTCTGTTTGGTATTTAATTTGCCATTTTAAATTTGTTAGATATTTATTGCGCACACGCCTCATAACCTCCGTGACTTAATGAAAAACCTAAATAAATAAAATATACTTTATTATTCTTTTGTTTTATTGATTCAAACCATGAAGTATATAGAGAAGTTCGCACTTAACACGGTTATATAAATATTAATAAAAATTTACTGAGAAAACGTAAGTGATATTAATTATTCATTTGTTTCGGTGGTGCTGTTGTCGGCATGATCATTCATTCATATACAGGGTGTCCCAGTGTGAGCGTACAAAAATTTACCAGAGGGTAGAGTAGACCAAAATAAGAATAAAACTCTAATAAAAAAAATTTCTCTGATGCACGCCTAACGAGTTACAGGGTGTTATTTTGGAGAAAAAAAAAACTATTTTCCGCAATAACTTAAAAACCGTTTCGTAGATTTAGGTAATTTTTGGGTGACGTGTACATCTATTAAAGGTCATTAAAACTACATGATGTTTGTTTAATTCTGACACCTGTGGTGGCCTAAGCCTACTCTTCCTTATGATTTTGTCTTCATAACTTTTACATATCCTACTTTTTCGTGGATTAACTAACTTTTCCTTAATCGTCTATCAATTCTGAACAAAAAAGGTGCCCTTGTTACGTAGCTCTAAAATCAACCATTTTCGAGTAAATTGAGTGTAAAGTACCGATTACATTCTTTATGCAGTAAAATACATGCAAAGGAAGTCATAAGAAAGAGTAGGCCTAGGCAACCACAGGTGTCAGAGTTAAACAAACACCATGTAGATGTTTAGATAGACACGTCTCCCAAAAATTACCTAACGTTTTTTAAGTTACTCCGGAATTTTTTTTTTTTTTCAAAATAACACCCTGTAACTCGTTAGGCGTGCGTCAGAGAAATTTTTTTTATAAGAGTTTTATTCGTATTTTGGTCTGGTCCACCCCCTCGTAAATTTTTGTACGCTCACACTGGGACACCCTGTATAGACTTTCTCAATTGACATTTGTTTTTCTAAGCATTTGGCATTTATCGTATCGCAACTTTATGAATTAAAGCATAATAATATTTTGTGGTGATAAATGGGGGCTGAATTATTTATTCATGGCAAAAATTCTCAATTTGAAGTTAAATGACAATGCCGTGGCATGACATGATGTTGGCAGTTATATATAAATTCCTTGGATCATACTCATAAAGTAAACAGCGCGATCGGTAGAGCTAAATTCTTTAGCTTCATGTAATTAATCTATGCTTTAGGCTTTAGCTTAAAATAAAAAGCTTTATATGTATGTACGCAATTTACATATAAAGACAGCTACTTACATATAAATTGCAAACAACTTACATATAAACTGCATGCAAGTTACATATAAAGCGCATTGTTTGTTTTCCTTTTTTTGAAGTAAAAATTAAAGAGTATATTTCATTTTCATTTAGAAAGTATATTATTGAGCTCTCATAAATATATATATTGTGTCACTTCATGGTGTGTCGTCCTAAGTTCCAAGAAAATTGTCGGCTTCCGTCATCAAAGTGAACTCATATCTCAGATATGTATATCCGTATCCGTACATCACAGCTCATGATACAATTATACATATAGTATTATATATATGCAATTATATCATGATCACAGCTTACTCATTGCAGTAAGTTGTCCCCATAGATTTATAAGAGTCTATGGTTGTCCCATAAATTATATATATTTTATTTCTGTGGTTAGTGTGTATAGTTAGGTCGTAAAGTAAAATTTATTACTAGTTAAGGAATCTTGATATTTGGTTACTTTGAGTTGGGCGAACCGCGAAAGTAAGCCTTTAGATAAGTTTAATGGGTTAATTAACGTTCTGATGTTGGCAATATTGTTAATGAAAAACAGAATCCATATTTAGGAGGAAGAAGAACATAAATTGATGTTTGAATATTATTTTATGATATCAATATATATGTGTTTGTATATATCTGTATACCCGTTAACAAATGTAAAAGGCAAGAGAATATGGGTAAGTCCCAGATGTACTTAATTATGCATTCTCTGACTAAAGAAATAAATGTCAATGGACGATGGCCAAGAAAAAACCAAGAAGACGAAGAAGAATGCTTCATATAAACCACAGATCATATACGGAACCACAGACTACATGAGCATATGTGTGTATTTATGTGGTCTGTGGTGTGTATTTTTTAAAGAGTTAACCTAAGTTTTTGACTTTTATTATTGTAATATTTTGTAGTTTGTTTTGGACTTTTTACATCAAAATATTTTAATACAATGTCTGGTGGAATGTTATATGGTGGTGATGAAATTGGAGCTCTAGTATTTGATCCTGGACACCATTCTTTGCGTGTTGGATATGCTCAAGAAGACACTCCAAAAGCTGAAATTCCGGCTATAGTTGGTGTAGCCCCGGATGAATCTCCAAAATTGGAACCAGAAGTGAAACCTGAAGAGAATAATATTTCATCCAGCCCTTCATGTATGTGTGTTGTTTGTCTTTTATCGAATACAAAATTAAAAACAAAATACTTTATGTTTATAAATAATATATAAGAAGTGCTACCTAACTGCTTATTATAATTTTTATTTCAGCAGCATATAAGTATTATATTGATACAACATATTTACACACTCCTCGACCAAACATGGAAATACATAATTATATGAAAGATGGTATGATAGAAAACTGGGATATGTTTGAGAAAATTATGGATTATTCTTATGATAAGGTAAAACCGTTACTTAAATTATTAATTAATTATTTTAATTGGCTATATTTAAAAAAAAACGTGTTTTCTAAATTTTATGATCTAATACTTTCATGTTTATAAAAATGTAATGAATGAATAACATTTTTATTAGAAATATAGAAGATGTACCTATTGACCTTTTAAACAAAATACGCGACCAAAAACATTTTACTTAGCCCGAAAGTCTGAAAGTCTTGTGTGGGAGAGTGAGCGGCATATATTTCGCCAGCCGCATTTGCGCCTCAAGAATGACTTACGTTAGTAGGTCCTAATCACCATTCAGTGCTGGAATGAAGCAAACCTGGAAGCCCTCATTAGTTAGGGGGACAGTCAAACATCAACTGATTTTAATCTCTCATATTACACCAAGTTGACATTCTTCCCATCCTAGGCCATCGCCAGGATGGTGGCCAACCCATCCCTGCGAACAAGCCTTGCTCTATGAATAAACAATTTAATTAAAAATTGTTTGGTGGAATGGGGATTTGAACCCACGACCTCTGGTTTGAGCGATCTAGATATTAAACCCTGAGTCACCGGCGTAGTTTATGAGCAGTTTATTTACCTTAGAGGAAGAAGTAAACATATTCTTCCGAGTTATTTACTAATTTATATTCCTTAGAAGACTTATTGATAATCTAAATTTAATTTCTTTGTATTATCAATAAATACCTAATCTATTTTTTTATTTAAATAATTTGTTGTGGTCTTATATATTCTTTCATCTTTTAAATATTTATTTACTGGTAATTAAAATCCTTTTACAGTTATATGCATTTTACTCTATAGATAATACAGTCAGAATCACAATATCATCCAGTTCTCTTCTCCGAGTCGCCTTGGAACCAAAGACAAAAAAGGGAAAAACTGACAGAAATTATGTTCGAAAAGTATAAAGTACCAGCATTTTTTCTAGTAAAGAATGCTGCTCTAGCTGCATTTGCTAACGGCAGAGCTACTGCTTTGGTAATCGATAGTGGAGCAACACATACTACAGCTGTACCTGTCCTAGATGGTTATGTCATATCAAATGCTGTCGTGAAGTCACCCCTGGGTGGTGATTATTTAATTCTTAGAGCGAGGGAGTTACTAGAAAGTGTGGGTGTAGATTTGACGCCTACAGCTTTAATTGCTAGCAAAGAAGTAGTTAGAGATAAAGATAAACCAAGATATGTAAAGAAAAAGCTATCTGTTCAACCAACTAACTCATGGATGACTTATATGGTCAAGAAAACTGTTCAAGATTTTCAGCAAACAGTGCTACAGGTAGTATTATATTTTGTTTAATATTAGTTTTAAATTATGTTATTGAAATGTTTATAATTAAATCAAAGAATTAGATAGGTAGAATGTTGTCACTGAAATCCATATTCAAATTATTTTATAAAAGTTTTAGTTATTTTGATATCATCAATCATTAATCTAAATAGTTTATTACGACAATAAAACCAAAAAGTTATATATTATTTGTTGACTAAAATTATGAATTTATTGATATTCAATTGGAAAGCTGTAACCAATATTAAATATCTTTAACCACGAAATTCTGTTATTTTTTAATTTTTTCTTTTAATTAAGTGATTTTAAAGGTGTCAGAAAATACATATGATGAACGAGCCGCAGCAAATATACCATCTGTGCACTATGAATTTCCTACTGGATACAACCAAGACTTTGGTCCTGAAAGATTCAAATTAGCCGAAGGATTATTTGATCATGCTATGTTAGGAGCTGGATACATAGGTAACGTTAATTCTTATTTATTCAGTCCTGGTACGTAAGTCTTGAAAACGAAAACTAAAAGATTTCTCTAATTTTATAGCTGCGACTAGTGCCGGCATGTGTGATGTTGACATAAGACCAGCACTCTATAGTTCGGTAGTTCTAACAGGAGGAAATTCTTTAGTCCAGGTAAATCAACTGTAAACCAACTATATTAATATTATATGTGGGTGCTTCTTGTATTTTTTTCTATTATCTCACACGAATTTATTTACAGGGATTTAGTGATCGTTTAAGTCGAGATTTGTCTTCGAGGACTCCTAGTTCAATGAGATTGAAAATGATTGCTGCAAATGGAACAGTGGAAAGAAGATTTGGTTCGTGGGTGGGCGGTTCTATTTTAGCATCTATTGGTACTTTCCAACAAATGTGGATGTCCATGCAAGAATATCAAGAAGCTGGTAAAGCTCAGATTGATCGAAAGTGTCCTTGAATAATACAATTTTTTTTAAAGCACACCCTGATTATGTAACTGGTAATTTTAAATATATAAGCTACAAACTAAAGTATTTTTATGACAATTCTTTTTATAATAAAACTTACAATCTTAAAACTTTTTTTTAATTTACCTAGTGATTTTCCCAAAAATATTGTAGCAGCTGCCTGAGATTTACATGACCAAAATTTACTTAGGTCGCAGTTACTAAAAAATGTACCAAGACCAGTTTAACAATAGAAACAGCAAAAATCTCAACGTGTCATGACATGGAAATTATAATTCATATCTTTAGTAGAAGAAATATAGATAATTAAACAAAAAGTTCTAGGAAATTGATATTTAAAAATATTGGTTTTTCTTGAAAGTTAAGGGTATCTCAATTAGATGTCTTTGTTATCTGCACATTAGTGTTTATAAATACTTATTTTTTTTACATAAAGCATTTATAATTTCCAAAAACCTGGACAAAATTGATATATTATAAGTACCTACTGAAACCTAATAATTTTTATTCATTTTATTATAAATATTTATATTTAAAATAAATATAAGTAGTTTGGTAACTTCGCTTCGAAAATATAAGAAAAATTGTACTTAATCGTTCAATATTTGTAAACAACATTTAAAGAGTCTAATTAATTAGTAGTCAAAGTATAAGTTAAAAAGACTACCTATTATATACGCGTGCGTAACTAATTTTAATATCCAAATTTTTATAGGTACCTAATTTATAATCACATAGGCATTTATTACCTACAGATATAGTAGTAGTAGCAGTGGGGCGGCCAAGACCTGGCAAGTAGGCCGCAAGCGGGCCCTTTTTACCTACCCCTGTCGTCCCTACCTAGCTTCATCACCTCTTCCCTCATTGAACCTACCCGACTTTCTAATGTAGGTCAGAATGTCGGTCCATTCAAGGGAACTAACCTCTTCCCCTTGCAACTCCCCGGCCCCCCAGACGTCGTGTCTCAGTCTGCTGAAAGCCGCGCACTCTGCCAAGAAGTGGGAAGACGTTTCATCGCCCTCCCCACACTTTGGGCAGATAGGGTCTCCCTCAACACCTATCAGTGATAGATGTCTTCTAAGCCTACAATGACCCGTTAAAACTCCCACCAACTGGTTTAGAGCCTTCCGGCTATGACTTAACAGCCAGGCCGTCTTGGTCTTGCTTGGCTCCACTATAAAGTTGCGAGCCTGTCTACAACCCCCACTCCTTCTCCACTGTTTACTTAGTGTCTCATAAGCCCAATCGTTAAGAGCTATGTTGACCTGCCTCCGTGTAATGCCTAAAATCGGTTCTGGTCCCTGGCCGGGTCCCTGAGATCCGAGTCGAACCAGTTCATCGGCCCTTTCGTTCCCCGGAATTCCACTATGACCTGGTACCCATACCAATTTGACCTTTTTTCCTCTGGCCAACTTCTCCAGGGTATCTCCGCACTCTTGGACAAGGGCGGATCTTGTCCTTGGAGATGTTAAAGCCTTTAAGGCTGCCTGACTGTCGGAGCAGAAGTAAATATTTTGCTCCGGACAGTTCCTTACTTCCTCGTTGTTTGCTGCCATTAGGATAGCAAAGACTTCAGCCTGGAAGACTGTGGCATACGAACCCAGTGCAAAACTTTGCTGCACGCCCCTATCCTCTACATAAATTCCTGCCCCCGACAACCTGTCCGCCACACGAGAACCATCTGTGTAACAGACCAGAGAATCAGGGGGGAATTTAAACTGATCCTGCTTCCATTCCTCCCTCTCTGGAAATATAACGGTATATTTCCTCTTTAATCTGAGACGGTCTTTTGCTTCGATTACTCTGATGGCAGATATGGGTATTTCCCTCTCCGCCATCTGTGCAATTGCCGCGTGACCGGTATTTCTTCCTCCCGCCTGCCAGCTTTCTGAGTCCCGCATTCTTAAATAGGCCGCCATTGCTTCCCTCATTATCCATGTGGGTAGGCTTGGCAGCCCTAGCAGGACTTCCAGGGCAGCTGTAGGTGTCGTCCTCATAGCACCTGTAATTCCTATGCAGGCAAGTCTTTGGACTTTTGTCAGTTTCTTGGACACCGTTACCCGGCCGACGCTTGGCCACCAGACCAGGGCACCGTATTGGATCCTCGGTCTAATTACCGTAGCGTATAGGCAGTGCAGCATCCTAGGACTGAGACCCCAATTCCTGCCTACACCTATCTATCTACAGATATCTACCTACATCTACTATCTACCTACAGATATAAGTAGATAGTTAGTTATAGAGCTACCTTTATTTGTTTATGCTTTCCTTTATTATTATTTTATCTCTATTGTTTCTGGTTTCAATTATTTCTGGTATGTTTTCTACTTAACTTTTAATTAAAAAACTTTTAGTTCTTTTGGTAGGTATATATTAGATATTTGAATTTTTTTTTTTCTTGAACAGGATAGGTACTAGGAGAGGATCAGGATAAATACAATCTAATACTTCATAAAAAATTCTTTTTATATCTATGTTTATGATTATGCCGATTATGCCAGAAATTTTCTTATGGTCACTGATCCTGATTGATCATTGATCACCCTAGACTAGATCGATCTAGAATTGAACATCCTCACAGAATATCTATAAGTTACCTACCTATACCTATACATAGATTACATAGATTTACCTATACCTATATACCTACTTATTTCTTATCTATGCCCTAAATCACAGAATACCTGTCTATAAGACATATATTCTTTGTATAAGAACCTAAATGAACCCAAAACACTCAAATTAGTATTTGATTAGAAATGTGTCTTTCGCGGACTATTCATTCAAATTTCAAATAAGATGAGTGATTTATGTTTGGATCTGTAAATGAATCAGTGAATCATTTAAAAAAATATATAGATATAAATATTTTATGAATATACTGATTTAGGAAATGACTTGGTCGCAAACTGGTTACTGTATTATTTAGGAATGTTAATGAAATTGGACGCTACTGCAAAACAGTGTCGACACATCGACTATTTTACTATTTATTAAAATAATGAAAAAATAAAATAGTATCCAAATAAGAATATATTTCTTTGGAATTAATAATAATTAATCGTCAAACGCTTTTTCACTGGAAAAACCAATGGGTAATAAATTGATTTGGGTGGCTAGTGCATACAAAACTGAGTCTCAGTTCAGTTTGGTGGGAAATCTTACCCACCATCACGGCTTTATCTATGACCATCATGCATGCATGCGGTTTTGTGGTGAACTGTCCAAGTCCAACTTACAAATTTAATTTTAAAACTAGTATTTGAAGGAATGGGAGTACTAAGTGTATTATGCCCACACGAATCTTATAGTCTTATATCTTTTTCTATTTTGTGGTCTTATAGAAACTTATGTTCGGTTCGAGGTGGTTCCAAACTACCAAGATACCTACCTATATATTGTGATCTACTTTAGTAAAGTAGGTATCTAAAAGTTAAAAATAAATACTTGGCTACATAAGGCAGCCCAAAAGTGATTTTAAAGAACGTATCTGGTGGATGATGGATCTCAAAAATATATTGTCATTGATTGGTTTAAAGATTCTGCATTCTGGTTGGTTCTATAGAATACAAGCGAAGTCATGGAAATAAAAGCACACGAATCACCGCAAAAGTATGAATCTTGTTATTTGGATTCATCAAGAAGAACTGTTGAACTTGCCACCTCTATTGAGATGATCCATTCGATTCGAAATGTCAAGCAGTAAATCAGTTTTGCCAACTGACTGCTTTGACCCATATTTATGATGATATCCTTGTTATGAACAAGGATAATGCATATCTATGCTCAGTTTCCTTCCAAAAATAATTACTAATATGATTTTTATAATTTTTTATCGCCAATAGTATAATTCAATAAATGTTATGAGTATATTATATTAATTTCCATGTTATGGTGGTGTATTTACGACCTGTCATTTTTATCCATTTCTTTGTATCTTGCATCCTTTTCTTCAGTAACCCGACCCTGTGCGTTGCACAGAATTATTTTACGTATAAAAAACACTTCAGTAACCGTTTTCGAGCGAAAACAATGTAAAACACGCGTGTGGCATATATTTTAAGTTGTTCGTTTTCATCATATAAAAAATGTCTTAGGTACATGTTTTGTATGTACCTATTCGGATTCCCCCACAGAGCATAATCCCTACAAAATATAAGAAATCCTACAACCTACTACCCACCCAATTTTACTATAAAAGTCAGTCGATCAATAATAATGCAATGTAATTGGACGCGTTCGAAAATTTGAATAAAGGCCATTTTTGTCCCAAATATTCCTATCTGAAATTTCAGATGTATGTTAAAAAGTAAAACCTCAATTAAATACCTATCTCTGATATTAAATTCAGTCTAAATGGCACTAATTTAATTATGTGAGTTATAAGTGTTGTAACTATATATGTTTTAACCGTTTTGCAAAAAGGTTTCGCGCATGAACTTCAGCCAAAATATCAATCTGTGTTTGGAACTGCTTAGCAATGAGAACATTTTTGGTGTTAAAAATTAATTATCTGCGCATGTGCATGTCATAAGTGTTATAATCAATATTCCTTACTTTTGAGTGTGCAAATATAAATCTCTATTAACACTAAAAATGTTGTGTTTATATGTCTACCTACACCTATTCGATATTTCTAAAATGATGGTACCTAGGCTACCTCACAGCTTTAATTTTTTTAAAGATATCTTTGATTTTCAACTAGGTACTTCATTATTAATTCTGTAGGTACAATATTATTATGTTTTCTTGTAATAAACCGTTGATTTTGCAATCAATAATACTATAAGTAAACTATATCTATATCTATAACTATATGTTATTAATATGGTGGAGCACCTCTGTACAACACCTAATAAAAATTATTGACATTCGCGCAATAGTTTATTCAATTTACCTACACACTATATTGAAGATGAACATTTGTGCGATCAAATAAATAAATTAAATTACAAAGTACCTACCTAAATAAGCAAGCTAAGCATACCTACATTTTCAATAAACATGAACCCCTCATGGTTCCGTTCTGAGGCCCCTACTATATAATGTTTGCACTAATAAAATTGTCAAATACCAATACAGGTCGAGTAAATCCCTGTATGAGTATCGTCTTAAACAAGGTATATAATAACAGGCATTTATTAGTGATCAGCATAGAAGATTGTGCTATATTTTACAAAAAGAAATTAACTATAAATAACTTGATGTAACACAAATCACTGCAATTATAACCTATACCAGAAAGGCACCTCATGTATTCACAAATAAGTTACAAATAGAGTTATGTATTGATTTGGTCACATCAGTGATATGTTTGTCTTATAAACATTTATGGGCTAAGTATATGTCAAAATATTTTTAAGTGTATGTCTTTAAACCTATGTTTAATTCATTTGCTTGACGTAATCTCGTATATTAGGTACCTATATGTATAAAAGCCTATAACTATACAAACTTAAGTATACCTATGCAAACGTGGATTTGAGTTGGCTCTAACTAAGGACATTTTCTGAAATATATCACTAGGTAAAATATGTTTTGTTTACCCATCGCAGTGTAGGATTTCCGTGATCTTTAATTAAATATTCTTTGGAATTAATAATTGGATGTGGAATCTATAGATGCAAATACAGACTGTTTTACACGTCATTGCTTCTTTATTTAATTATTCTACATCTAAGATATCTAAGTATACAGTGAGTTCATATAGTCCCGCATAATTTAATATTTTAAATGAAATGGTGAAATGAATTGTTTAAATGAGATATGCCCGATAAAGTATGTCATAAGAACGATGTGTTGGAGATAGACTGTGCCTAGCAAACGAATCTCCCTTATTATTAGAGATAGACCGTATTATGACCGTATTAATAAAAAAAAATGTTCTTTCCAAATATGTAAAACAGTACTGGGTGTTCCATATTTAAAATATTAAATTTTATATCGATGTAGCTTCATTCAGTTCCCCTGTAGAAAATATAATATATGTAAAACAAGTGTAAAAAGAAAAGAAAATCGACGTGCCCAAGCGATTTTTCAAAAACTTTACAATTTTCAAAATAATTAATAACATGCGGGACTATAAACTCACTGTATATGAAATAAATTAAGCTCGTTGATATATAATTAATTCATACTTAAATATATTTAATTTTAGAATAGGTAAACTAAGAATACCTACAGTGAGAGGACATGAATTTTACCTATAGCGTATTTCTATTTTCTATTTCTTTTTTAGTATTTATTCTTGTACTTGTTGTGTAGCACTTTTTATAATCCCTGCGTACTCCCTTTGATTGGATTTCTATATGAGTTATCCAAAAAATAAATAAAAATTTAAATTAAATAATTATTTCCTCTCCTTCTGTTGAGGATTACAAATCTTTGACAAACAAAATCATTCAAAGTTCCGAAAAAATAACACTTGCAATAAATATGCAACACCCCTATAGTTTAACAACTACCTACTATAATGGACATTTCAAGTTAGAATTTTTTACTAGGAGTTTATTGATTTACCGGGTAGCTACTGCTTCTCCAATCGTTCAATGATGCTGCAAAAACTTCAGCAGTATATTTCAGGTTTCATGGAAATCTTTCATCCCTTGATCAAGGATGGCGCTAGGTGCCACTTTAAGCAAACAATCTATAACACAAGGAAGGTTGCCCATACCAACACAAGGGAGGTTATTCGTACAGATTTTGGTCTGGCTGGATATTACAAATCTCCCTCCGTTCATAAGCAGCTTTTGAAAAAATTTACAGCATTTAAACAGTGATTTTAAAAAGCTCATATTCGTTTATTTCATTAAGCTTTATACAAGATGCGCCATAAAAAGGAGTCTCATTTAAAAATATTTAAATTTAGATCAAAATTTTTTTTCCAACCATACGAATAAGACACTACTCGTATAACATTAAATTATTTTGTATAAAAAGAGGGTCATTTCGGGACTGTTTGAGATCGCCATAGCAACTGTACAAAATAGCTATTTACCTAACAAGTGCGGAAAATAAATTTTTCCGCACGAGTCTGCCGTTCACCGAACGACGCGTAGCGGAGTTCGGTGAAGCAGACGAGTGCAGAGAAATACATTTTCCGCAAATGTTAAGTACAATAGTTTTTCTACAGACGTGCGGAAATAAGTATATATAATTCGTAATAATTTAATAACTTTTAATAACTATGGCAAACATTAACAATACATAGTAAACAACAAAGAATAAAATTATTCTTTGTTATAATTAACATGGTAGGTAACCGAAAACTGGCAATTATAAGCATTATTAATTAAACTGGGAGCATTTTGATGGTGAGCTTCGTTAGCAATAATGTTGACACTTTTTCTTCTCAACTTGTCATGCTGGTGCTGTTTCACTAGTTCATTGTTGTCAGCAATAGCATCAATTTCACACGCGAAACTTGTAGAAGGTAAGGGCGAAGGCGGAGGTACACTTTCCTCGAAATTTTCTCCTTTAGAATATAGAATTTGGTTGGCTATTCGTTTTTTGTTCCCCATGGATTCGTCCACATATGATTCTGCAACTTTCGTCGATTGCCATCCCCCGAGACGTTTCAAATTAGTAATATCCACTCCAGCGTCAGCCAACATGGTAGCCGAAGAGCGTCTATAACAATGTCCAGTAAAGCTCTCTGGATTTGGAAGTTTCAAAAAAGCAGCCACATCGGATGGCATCTTACCAAACTTATTAATGCCAACAGTTTGAATAGTACATGTACCTTTTTGGAAATTAACAAAAAACCTTTGATGCGGTGTACTTTTGGGACGCAGAGACATGTACTTCTTGATTAAATTAAGATTTTTTTCTCCAGTTATTACAAAGCTTCTACTCTGGTGAGTCTTGCTATCCGGTATTTTCACCAAAAATAAATCTCCTTGTTCGACTACGTTTTCACACAACAGATAAGTCAATTCTTCGCGCCTACAGGCTCCAGCGATTCCAATGATAGTTGCGACTTTGATTAGTAAATAAGTATCGTCAGGCGCAACGCTTAAAAATTTTTCAATATGTTCCTGATTTAACACTTTAGACTTTTTTGGTCTAAAACCTATCATTTTCTTTTTTAAAAAAGCAATCAATTTAAAATGCCTGCTAATATCAACGTTTTTCTTAATTTTTAGTATAGATTTCACCATTGAGTACTTGGACCACATTGTAGAAGGTTGAAAATTCTTTGAAATTTCTTGAAAGTAAACTAAAAGTACCTCTTCTTTACTGATGTTCGTTATTTTCTTGTTGATGCACCATTTGACGAACTTTTCGTATTCTTGAATGTACCTGACTTTGGATTTTTCTGGAAGCAAATTCATATCTACTTCTTTTGCTGCGCTCAAAATATATTCTGGAACCCCGTCTTCCATGGCCAGATTGTCAAATTCACCTTCAATCATTCTAATAATGCAGAATTACGAAAAATACACACTTTTAAAAAGCAATTAATCACAAATAAATAATAATAATATCGAAATGTCAGTTTGTTGATTTCTAATGATTGTTTAAGCGTCCTTAGTAACTTGGAAACCTGGTAGCTAAGCAAGACGAAATGCATTAAGCCTGTTACACACTCTGAGATACATATCAGAGACGGTCAATTAATGAATTAATAAATAATAAATAATTATTGTTGCTGCAGTCCATGTTGGTACAAAATATTGTTATAATTTCCTGTTATCTCCATTCACGTTGAGATATGCATTGATATGTGTATCGCGACAAACAACGATGCGTGTATAGTAATTTTCAATATTACGTGCGGAAAAATATTTCTGCACCAGGGCGAAAATTTTTTCCGAACTAGTGCGGGAAAATCAATTTTCCGCACGAAAATCAGTGCGGAAAATCGGGTTTTCCGCACGGCTATAGAAAAAAGAGATTATTGTACAGTTTTACAGTACCGAAAAGTAATTTGACATTGACATTGCATGTCACATAATATATTGAAGTTTAATTAAATAGAAAAATAGAAACAGATAGTGACTCCGATGAATCGGTAAATTGGAGGTGCTAATTAGAAGCGGTTGGAAAAAAAATATTATGTAAACTCGTACAAAAAATAAGGTTTCGGGACTCCGCTAAAAGGGTCGCCGGACTCCGATACGCGTCGTCCATATCTACTAGTTAAACAAATATCCATTATAAGCATGATACAACTACAATTATAAGTAAAACCGCGTAATGAAGAGCATGTAAACCTATTTTACTTTTTAAAAATGATTCCCCCTTCTTCAGCTCGCTGGCGATTGATGTATTTTAAATAGAACACTAGAAAAAACACAAATTTTAAGGTGCGAAAAATCTATATTTCCAGACATTAAATGATTTAGAAAAACATCTCGTATTATACAGGGTGGCCCAAAGTTCCATAACTCCTAAGCCGTAATAAATAAAGAAATATATTTTAGGATCTCATCCTTGAGCCTAAGAGAAGGCACATTTTACAAATATGTATAGCCATATAGGGTGTTCTAGAATCCCGAGTCTAATCTATAATCTATATTAATAATGTTTGAGTTGTATAACTCTGGTAGTTTTTTTATTGTAAGTATATTTTTAATATTATTTGTTGGCTTATTTAATTGTTTATATCTTAATATTTTTTGGGGGGTGCATATTGCACGTAAGGTAGTTGTTTTCGACATATCTTGAAAATAATAAAGTTGCCTTTGCGTAGGTACCTAGGTTATAGGTAACGAAGAAAATCAAAAACTTATTGAATCATACTATTTGATAATTTCATGAATAATTTAGCTCATAGTTAACTTGTTGGCTTAATTCCTATATAAAAGATGTAAACTATAAAAATAATTGTATGATTTGGGGTTACCAAAATTCAACCATAATTAGGTGTACCTAAATAAGACTCTTATATCATCTAATTTTTGAGGCGTTTTCTGAGTTGTGTTAATAAATACTTACCTGGTACCATAATACCATTATTAATAATAATATCTTTACGGAAGTTAAGCTTGCAATAGGTAGTTTATGCTATTCATAAATATTTAATTTACATAAATATCACCTAATTTTAAAATTATTTTATATATAAATAGGTACAGTAATGATTTATATTTATCCTTTCGTCATTTTGTATTTATTCATTTATCAATATACTTAAAGTGGGAGCATTTTTCAGAAATTGGACGTAGAGTAATATATAAACTACCTATATATATTTCGAATACATTTTCAGTCCTCGTTCCATTTTAGAAATAATTACAGGGTGTTAAAAGTCCCTCCAAAATGTTCAAACTATGTTGGAAGAGAATCGAGAAAAGGGCATCAGTCGGTTTAACCATAAATCGAGAAACGCCCTGTAGCTCGAAATCGGTAAGATATAGAGATATGCAACTTGCCACATTGATATTTTCTCGAAAAAATAGCAAGGGGGCTCGTCCATTAGATTTTCTCTATCACAGATTCTGCGTAACCATCGAAAACATACCAATTTGAACCACCCTGTATAGGTGCTCTATTTGCATTCGTCTTGTGCGTCTTGTTAATTTCTAGTAAAAACAGATTCAGGATTGTTTCCTAAGCTCTGTTGTCGTTTAAAACAACTCCTAATACGATTTAGACACCCAGTACTATTTCAAAACTATAGCTTTTATGAAATGTGTACATACATTACTTTCCATCATTTATTCCTGCCAGACGCTAATTCATTTATTTAGCGATCGGTGATGTAAATGGAAGTTTACACTCCGTTTAGAGCCTTTGTGATATTCTCAAAGCATTAGTCTAGCAGAAAGGGGAACAACCCTATCATTTAGTAATCTTTAGTAAGCGGGTGTGCATTAAAACATTACGTTAATAGGTGTACAGTTCTGTAAATTGAGGCGTATATTGACTATTCGGTTACGATATTTTATTGGGAAATATACTCAAATTTTGTCCAATATGTTTCAGTTGTACAGGGTATTCGCGTATATTTTGACCCCTACTTACAGGGGTTGTTAAGAAAGTTAGAAAAAAAATTTAAATACAATTTAAGTTATTTGGTTTTTCATGTATTATCTTTTAGCTAGGCCGAAAAAAAATTGCATGTCGTAAACTTAGGAAAACCAATTGAACATAATAATAAAGCGTCTAAAATTATACATGGTGTCCCATTTAAAAATATTATGTTCAATTGGTTTCCTTAAATTTACGACATACAATTTTTTTTGGCCTAGGGTCAAAATATAGGCGAATACCCTGTACGAGGTCAAACGAAATTAATGACTCTCCAAACTTACTTATTGCTAGGAGTATGTTTTTAATTTGAATTTTGGTACCACTTTTTGTGTCAAATTTCAGTACCCTCTTGAGTTGACGTTGCAAGAACTCAACAATTTTCAAGTATCCTAAGCATATATAAAAATGACCAACCAGCTGAGTAGCGTATTTGACTAGGTACCTACTTACGTTGGCTAGTTGAAGGGAAATCTCAGAGAACTGTTCTCTGTCTGCTAATGCCCTGACCAACATTGAAGCACTCCACCATATGTAGGAAAGTAGCCACATAGACCGATATGGAACTTGATTAGTTATTGCTAGTGTATCTGATGAGTGGTGTTGAGAAGTCCTAATATCTGTATCTCTAGAAAATGTTGGAACAGATAATTTAATGTTAATAGGGACGTTTGCTGGCATTTTGGAAAAGATATTTTCAATTTTAAGGATTGTGCAAATTCTCTATTTTTTAAAAATTTGTATAATTATATATTAATATAATAATATTAAAGACGGACGAAATGCATTCCAATGTTTAACCTTATTTCTATTAACTTCCTTTCGCTCATGATAAACTTTTGTATTTTAAGTATAAAATGCACATTTTTTTTTTAATTTAGAAAGGCGAATGACATGTGAATGTCTCTCGAATTTAATGTATTAAAGAGTGTCCTCTTTAATACATTGCAATTGCAAGATCTGACAACTAACTGACCAATCATTCTCGTTCCTGCAATAATGTTCAAATATCCTCAAATCGGTGGAATTTAGGTATAGGGAATGTTAATACCAATCGAAAGAGAATTAAAAGTACATAGGTTAGCATTATAAAATACAGGTGTTCCATTTACAACAAGTGAGTTATTGGATTTTCAATGTATCACAATTGGTCGGCCCGTTTTGGACACTCTGTGTAATTTACACTAGCTTTTGTGTTTTCTATATGTTTCGATACATTTCAGTGTTACTTCCCTAAAATTTCAAGGGTTTAGGTTACAAACTGAAAGAGATAGAACAAGATGAAAGCAACTATGTTTTTTGAGAAATTTTTGAAAAAATCGAAATGTCTCGAAAACGATTAAGAATAAGGATAGGGTATGCTATGAAACTTACCTTAAAATTTGACGTGAATCCAAAAACAGAATAAAAAATAGCGTATTCCATTTGAAATAAGGGAGTAAGCATCAACTTCTGGTCGGTAGAAGCGGAAGTCGCGCCTCAACGCCAATATTTTTAATCGATACGATTAAGAATATATGGGTTACGGTACGGGTACGGTACGGTACGGTACGGTACGGTACGGTTACGATACGGGTTGCGAGAAACCCTCGTATACCAATTTTTAGAATTCCAGTACGTCTAGTATTCTAGAAACGGCCAAGTGAAGGTCTACGTGGTAGACCCTGTATACTTATACTAAAAACTAATAAACCATACCAGAAAATGGATCTAGAACAATTTTTTTTCTCCAACATAATTTATTTAATAAAGTGGATACTCAAAGCGGATGGTTCTTTATGAAACATCGTGAAAATAATTGTTTTGAAAAACATTGATCTCATTTAGATGTTCCAAGAAATATATAGAAAACACTCTATATACTAGTATTTCGGCTTATTAGGCTTTTTCAATAGAGTAAATGTCTATTACTAGACTTTTGACTGTAATTTATTTAGTAACAGATATAATACAAATTGTTGAAATTTAAAATAATTCTGCTTCTAGAAAATAAAGGAAAATATTCTGGTTTCACAGTTACAATTGTCTTGAAAATAGAGCTGGAGAACGTTACCCTGCAATCCCGCTGAATTTCTCCCACCCTGTATAATGGTGATAATACCTATTTTTTCGATTATTTCTTAAATATTAATCGATTTTCTTTCATGCACCAATAATATCCAACAAAAAGGCAATTTAATTTGTGAAACTCAATTTAAAATCTAAATTACCAACTCTGTATAAGACCTGGCTTTAAGCCTTCCTCTCGGTCATGGTCTCATAGCTTCTTAAAATGTCCCGGTCACTGTCATGTAAATATTATTAATTTTTCTCGAACCACTTTCACGTACTACGTACCCATTCCCAAAACAAACAAGTCCGCAACACGGCAATGAAATGAATACAAAAGATATAAACTGACCTGAATTAGAGTCAGTGGACCAGTACAGTGGTAATATCTACTTATAATACCGTTATTATAATATAGCAGAAAATTAGAGTGCCCGGTTTTTTGATAAGAGTAATTTTTAACCGATTCTTAATTGATACCGTTTTTGATGTTCGATTAACGATTCCTGTCGTTGGATTATAAATTTAATATGTATTATAGTTTTATTTTTAACTGTCTCCTGAAGATGTCTAATTAAAATAAACAAAATGTTGACATCTAAAAAAAACTTAAGTTTATTGAAAATTATTTGGTCTAATTCCCGTCTTAGGTATATATAACCGAAAAATATAATGGAGGTAACCTCATACTTACCTAATAAAATAACTACACATGTACCTTATTTATTCGTAATTATTTAATTTCGTCACTATTCAAATGAAAATATCTGCATATGCGTCTTTCCCAATCCAAAAGCTCATATTTATTTAAACTTGTGGGTGTCCAGCTGCTGCTCTGTACTTTTTCTTTAATTTTCCTACCAATCAGCGTAGGATTTCTTTGTTTTCAGTTACATTAAGCTTTACAATTATCAATTATTACAATTATTATCTTTTTACTACATATTTAATTCTTATTCATCCAAAAGACTAGCCCGAGCCCTTTGATATTTTACAATATTATGTATAGTACCGAGATATCAAAAATTATCTTGGTCAAGGGTGGTTGTGGAATGTAAAACGTGTGTCTTACTTTAAATTTGAAATAATTATGTCACTGTCATACTGACATCATCAATAACCTACAAATTTCATACCTATTTATTTCAGTTGTAAAACAATAATGAACTACAAATTATGAAATAACGGTTTTAGTAACAAGAAAAACTAAATTACAGTAATTATTGGAAATGTCCCCCGTTTTGTTCGATGCACAACTTGACGCGCCTCCTCATGCTGTGAAAAGCGTTTTGCAGCATTTCTGGCGTTATGGTTGCACATTGCTGAACAATTCTTTGTTGCAGTTCTTGCAAATTATTTACCGAAGTTGCGAAAATCTTGTTTTTTAAGTAAGGAAATATAAAATAGTCCATAATTGGTCAAACAAAGTGATCTCGGAGGAAACTCAACTTCTGTATGCAAACTTATCAGCCGGTCATCAAAAAACTCGCGGAGGAAAGCAATATTTTCTCGTGTAGTATGTGCTGTTGCACCGTCATGCTGGAAATAACCGTACCGAAGTTCATCATCGTTTAACTGTTGCACAAATTCAGCCAAAAAGTTGTGTCTGTACCTTTCTGCGTTGACGGTGAAATCGAAAAAAATTGGCCCAATTATTCTTCTGCGAGAAACTGCCATCCAAACACCAATTTTTTGAGCATGTAGTGGCGATTCAGTAAAAACATGAGGGTTATCATTGCTCCACATTCGCATATTTTGAGAATTGATGTATCCCGAAAGGTGGTGAGGAGAGGTGATGTATCCCCAATGCTTCGTCAGAAAAAAAAGTTAAGTCCAGAAGATCGTCATTCATTAAATTATTGACAAAAAGCAAGGCGTCTGGGGTGGTCTGCGGGCAGAAGAGCTTGATGTGCTTGCATCTTATATGGATGCATGTTCAAGTCTTTCTTTAAAATCTTATGACATGTTCCATAAGAAAGTCCAATTTCCTGAGAAAGACGTTTCAAAGGTTTTGCAGGCTCCTCTTCCATACGTTGACGAATGTCATTGACAACTTCTTCTGTACGAACTCTTGGTCTACCAGCACCTTTTTTTATAAGTCACACAACCAGTTTCGCGAAACACTTCAACACAATTTGTAAGGCACGCATAAAAATTGTCCGGTAATATTGCCACGTTTGGGAAGTGCTCTCGAAAATTGCCCAAACACAAACGTTGACTGTATTGCCAATTTCCATTAACTAGCGCACCCGTTCGAAAATAGGCTTCAATCATGAAAATTTTGTGCTGTGTGGTAAAAGGCATGATTCAAAAACTGGATTAGAAAATTTCAGCACAATGACTTGACAGATTCTGACACAACGAAACATATTCAAAAATTTAAAGTAAGACACACGTTTTACATTCCACAACCACCCTTGACCAAGATAATTTTTGATATCCCGGTACAAATACTACCTACTTCTTAGAAATAAGATGTCCATATTATGTTCATTTTCAATTATACCATAATTATCCTTGAATAATTGAAAATCCTGAGTTGGAAATTGTCCTATTGTATTTTCCCCTATAAGAGATATTAAAATGATATACTTATTTTCCTTTGAGGATAATCAAAACTGCCATTACATTACTATCGCTTAAATCACTGTAGTACCTACATAACAAATGAGAATCATCTGCTGTACTATTTGGATAGGTTATTAACATACCTAGGTATCATCATTGGCTGAAGATGCATTAACGGCCTTCAAATACTTGCAACTGGAATATAGAGTATATTGCTCCGAAGATGTAAATATTGACTTACAACATTATTTGCTATTATGTCTAGTTGTTTATTTTAAACAGTTACCTGTCGTCCGTACATGTCGATTTTCAACTTACAAAATAATCTTTGTTTTTTATAAAGTCTATAGCATGTTTGCTATAGACTTTTTGGTAGATATTAAGAACCAAAATCAGCTGAGTTTGCATCATCTGGAGAAGAATTAAGCTAATATTAGACTAACTTAATATACGTACTTATTTACCGATTTACTAATTTACTGAAGTCGAACTTAGTAGTTTTATCATTTTCAGACTATGATAACTTGGTTAGCGAGACGCACTACGAGAGAAGTGTAATAAATAAATAAAGGAAAATAAAATGTAGATATGCCACAAACTCAAGCTGGAGGTCAGTACCAAGAGTTTACAATTATTGTGACTAGTCTTAAACACAAATATTACAATATTTTTTAGTTTCCTCTTTTGTAAATGATAATATTCACTTGGATTTGGACAAATTTAGTTCGGTTAGATAGAAGGAAGTGTAACGTCAAGACAAGACACACTGTTTAGTCCATCGTTGACTGAAATATTTCACTCAACGAGTCGATTCAATTTTGTGAACAATATAAGGTCAAGTACGAGTTAGTAGTATTCAAATGCATTTCCAATAACAGTAACAGATGCTACCTCTAAAAATGTATAGGTAATAATGAATCAGAAAAGTTGTAAATTTCATCCCATTGTTTCGTTTTCGTTCATAATATTTCAGACGTTACGCTATTTTATCACTTGTCAATAATATTATTTATAATACCTTGTTTATTATTAGCACTGTTACAAGCATTATCATGTCAAAGATTCTTTTTCGACGACTTATGTTGTTAATTACAATACTTTGGTCAAATTATAATCCCATTTCACCTTAGACAGGGTATTTGTCGATATATGATCACTTATGTAAGCTTTATTTGCTTATACAGGGTCGCTGATATGTATGGAAACGGTCGATTATTTCCTAAAGTAAGATAGCTAGCAAAAAATGTTACATACAAAAGGTTTAAGGTTTTTTAAAATCTATTTTTCCTAGTAAAAATTAAGTATACAGGAGCAATAAAAAAGTTATGGAAAAACAAAGTTTTTCCCCTGACACCCTGACACCCAAACACCCTGAATATTTTTTTCATTTTTAGTTAGGACGTTCCTTTAGGAGTACACTGATATAGAAGTTGATAGACCTATCTATAATAAGGAAGATACGATCAAAAGAGTGTGCCTTAAGAGTAATATTCATAGTTTGTTTCTTTTGGGATTACACCACCTGTAAAATAACAAAAAGCAGAAAACCAGAAGCATACAAATTAAATATTCAAAGTGTAGTAACAAGGCAAACTTCTAAAGTTTGCCCCAAAAAACCACTGTATAAAGTGTGATAAAATAATATTTGATATATTAACTAAATTTTATCAGTGGTTTTTCAGTTTTATACAAAATTCTATAATATTATATGTCATATTTTAAAATATGTCTAAATAAAATAGTTATAATAAAATTTAAAAGAAATTAAACACATAACTAGCTTTCTTCTATACGTTTCGAGTTGATCCTCAACTCTTCTGTAGACTGTTTGTACGATAAGAACTCTTTATATAGAAAGAAGTACTTTTTGTCAGATTGACATTTTTAATTTAAATGTCAATGTCAATGTCACGGGCTTCATAGCCCGTGACATTGACATTGAATTGGTACCCTAGCAACCAATTTATGTTCTCTTTCCAGCATACTATACGCTTATAGCACACTCTTTTGGCCATCTCTTGCTTATTATTATAGATAGAATTCCTCTTCAACTCCTATATCACTGTATTCGTAAAGGAACGTTCTAACTCAAAATTAAAAAATATACAGGGTGTTCCATTAAAAAAGGGACAACTTTGTTTTTCCATGACTTTTTAACTGATACTGTATGCTTAATTTTTCTTTATTATAATAGTTTTCAAAAAACAATGAAGTTTTTGTGTTTAACATTTTTTGCTACCTATCTTACTTTAGGGAATAATCGACCGTTTCCAGACATACCAGCGACCCTGTATAAAGTAAATTAAATGTCAGTGAAATGTAGGTACCTTACACAATAACATATTCAAGTAGATCAACAAATGTTTCTAGGTCAGTAGCAAATGTTACAAGAGGTGTGTAAAATATGTGTGGTTATAACCAGGTATAGGCATCTGTCTATGGCGCTGCAAAAAGTTATTATGGCTTTGCCATGTGAATGTTGACAGTAGTCTATGTACTGAGTGCATTCCAAATATTATATACCTTGAATTGCAGTCAATACTATTTCTGTGTTAGTAATTTAATTAGAAGAAAAATTCTAAGCAGGGTTAATCTTTATCCAAAGTACAAGTTCAGCGAGGAAATTATCAAAAAATCCTTTGTAACATTTTAACATATTTATTCCTACTCTCCATTCACAAACGTTCTTGTAAAACCAACCACAACAAATTCACAGCATGAGTCAATAACCATTAATGTAGCTAATAATTATATAACAGATATTTATTAACATTTTCTTCATTAACGTTTACTTTATTTTTAGTTTAAAGCTAACAAAAATCCTAAAAAAGTAAAAGCTGTATTATACAGGATGTTCCCAGACAGCCGTCCGTTCTCGGAAACTATTTGTACATTCCAAAAAAGTATTTGCGTGTTCGTGATCAAAACTTTGCTTTGCAATTTTCCAATTCTACGTTTAAATATTAATACTACTATTAACAATAATGTATCTTCTATCTGTGGCACCTTTTATATGTGACTCTTGTTATACTCTTGTGTGCATTAATTCATATTGCTTCACATTGAAGTCAAATAACATTTTTTATAATGAACCATAATCATTATTTGCATATTAAATCGATAAACAATGAAGTTCTGCGTACAATATTCATTCATTCATTTACAGGATATTTCATTAAAAAAATTAGTACCTTTAGATCAATATTGCACAGTTTAAAATATTGTCTATAGAGGAATAAACCTATAATTGCCAAACAAAACCTATATTATTATAACAAAAGTAAAATATATATCGTGCAACAAAGAGTGGATACATTAGTATCAATAGTAGGCAAATATCAGTTCCATGTATTTCGTCGCAACAATTTGGTTTTGATCGATTAACTTTTTATATTTCCTGCTGCCAGTCAATATATTCTTCGTTAATGAAATGAAAACTGAACTTTTTTACCTAAATTTGAGCTTCAACGCGAAACATGGTTACCCTATCAAAAAATAGATTAATTCGTTACCTGTGTGTCTTATTCCGAGATTCCAATAGTGATATTGGGTGGAATTAGGGACACCTGTACCTACTTATAAGTCTGTTATTAAGCCTAGTCCACATGCACAGTTTTTTGTATCGTTTTACCTGCGCAGTTCAAAACGTTGCAATCAAGTCGTGTGTGAGCAGGAATGCTGCACAGTTTTATGAACTGGGCATGACTGAACACGTAGCCACAAAATTTGTATGTACAGGGTGATTCACTTTCGAGTGTGTAACATGTGTATCTCGCTTATTATAAAAGATAGACTGTAGGTTTAAATTTGGCAAAGTTGCGGAATTTTGTGCTCAATAAGTTGGCGCAAAGAAAACCCCCTTATCCGCTTTTGTTTTTGAGTAAGAGGCAAAAAAACATTTTTTTCGATTTTCGTTTTCTGGCCATAACTTCTATACTTTTGAAAATATTGGCATATCGTTTTCACATTATTAGGATACTTTCTTGAGACAAATACGATGCCGTAAACCGTTTTTTAAAAAAATGTCACTTCTATTGTAAATCATCTTCAACTTTATTTTTTCTTATGGGCGCCATATTAATTTTTCTCATATTTGAATAAACCGATTTTTTCTGAATACAACAATATAATATATGTTAATATTTGCCTAAAAAATAAGGGCATTATGAAGGAAAATAGGTATTTTTTTTGAAAATGTCTAGTTAGCCATGGCCATGGCCATGACAGTCAATTCTTGACAAACCACAAAAAATGTCACTTATAATTGTTATAAACTGCATCTGTGGAGTACTTTCTACATTAACTAACGATATATTCAACCGAAGAGAAATCGAAGATTTGAAGCACTGTCATAATTCCTTAAATTACAGTGCAGTTTAGTAATATATGTCTTGCATGGTTGTCGTCTTTCAGGATATGTGCTTAAATATTCTTCAACTGTTCTGTTTAAATTTTTGTTACATCTGTAATAAATATCTATAATATCTTGTTTCTATTCGGTTGTATACATCGTTGGTCAATGTAAAAAGTACTCTACAGATGCAGTTTATAAAAATTATAAGTGATATTTGTGGTTTGTCAAGAATTGACTATCATGGCCATGGCTAACTAGACATTTTCAAAAAAATAGCTATTTTCCTTCATAATGCCCTTATTTTTTAGGCAAATATTAACATATATTATATTGTTGTATTCACAAAAAAATCGGTTTATTCAAATATGAGAAAAATTAATATGGCGCCCATAAGAAAAAATAAAGTTGAAGATGATTTACAATAGAAGTGACATTTTTTTTAAAAACGGTTTACGGCATCACATTTGTCTCAAGAAAGTGTCCTAATGATGTGAAAACGATATGCCAATATTTTCAAAAGTATAGAAGTTATGGCCAAAAAACGAAAATCGGAAAAAATATTTTTTTGCCTCTTACTCAAAAACAAAAGCGGATAAGGGGGTTTTCTTTGCGCTAACTTATTGAGCACAAAATTCCGCAACTTTGCCGAATTTAAACCTACAGTCTATCTTTTATAATAAGCGAGATACCCATGTTACACACTCGAAAGTGAATCACCCTGTACTTGCTGGTGTGTGCTTATTCTCATTTGCTCAGTTCTCTGCAGACAGTGGCCTAGAAAAATATACACGCATATTTTAAAAATCAGAAGACTGGCGTCACTACAGAAGCAAATGTCGACACCACTCTAATAGCAAAGGCTGACTACAGGAGAGCCTAGTTCCATAACTGCTATACATAAACAGTGTAAATATTTTGGTAAAACACTATTGTATAGACATCAGCCGAAAACTGCAACGTTTTGAACTGCACAGGTAAAACATTATAAAACGTGTATGTATGTGGGTGTGTGTTGCTTTATTATGTGATTCGGCTATAAATAAAATAAAAAATAAGAAAACAATTTTTTAAACTAATTATTGCTTGACGAAACGAAGAATATAAATTCTGCTAAATTATAATCAATATAATTAAATATAATTAAAATTTACAAGAATCACCCTTGAAGTTTGCTATTAAAGGGGTTTAATTTTCAGCGTTTTTGTCAAATACTAGTTAAGAGGATAGACAATAACTTCTCAGTCCAGGACTAGGTTGACAGATGCCATTTTGGCAGATCTTTTTTTTCGAAATATTTTCGATTGTTTTCTACTTCCGGTTATACCGGAAGTCTATGCCAACTTGCTTATTTTAAACGTAACACCCTATTGAGTGAAAAACATGTAACATACCTAATATCTAAACCCAGCCATTTCGGAGATATTTGACATTTTATAAACGATGTGACAGGTGTAAGGGTTCGCGGCAACCTTTATATAGGTAACTTTTTTTCGTTTACCACGTGTTTATCCGGTTCTTGGCAAAAGAAAGAGCCTAAGTTATACTACACTTTAGAGTAAAAACAAATTAAATATTGTTATACTAAATGTTCTATATATCCCGTTACCTACATTTCGGAAAATTCAAACAGCGGAAATTTTCTTAAATCAAATGGAATACCCTGTATTTTTTTACATAATTTTATTTAAAGTTAAATCCTCTTTCTTCCAGTATATACATTCTACAGGTTAATAATAATAATAATAATAATAATAATAATAATAATAAACCTTTATTTTCCTTAATGACAATATATTACAATTGTATAGGAATAGTCAAGTAAGGGTAAAAAAAAAAACAGAAAAACACTATACAAAAAGTACACATACATCAAAGTAAAATACAGGTCACATGATTTACATATACTCAGACAAACAATAAAAAGACTCATCCAATAAATATTTCTTCAAACAAACTTTGAATCGTTTTATGTTATGACACGATTTAATGTGTTCAGGTAATTTGTTAAATATTTTGGTTAAAACTACAACTTTTTGAGATATCTCTATTTACATTTGATTTATTTATATGTATTAACTTTTTGTAAAGAAAATCTTGATTTAAACTGGCAGGTTGGAACAAACGAATCATTTTATTAACATTTATATTTTGCATTAAAATTTTGCTTACATTCTTTAACGTTGTCTCCTATATTTCTCTATGTGAAGCGTGTTACAATGGAATACTCAAATAAAGATATATTAAACTTATTTTGTATTAATATTGATTGATAATGTCAAAAAATGATTAAAAGAATCTGTAAAACTTTCAACCAGCGTTTTCCTCTGCTACCCATGACTGAAAAAACTATTATTAAGTGCAGATATATACATGGTGTTTCATTTAAAATAAGCAAGATGACATAGACTCTTGCCAAAATGGCATCTGTCAAAATTTCAAATTTATATCCCTAGTTTTGAAGATACCTCCAACAGGCAGCCATCGTGAATGCATATTTGATTATTAATATTACCTAGGTTTGAATTCCATACCTATGTTTGAACATTCCAGAATTTCTACTTTAATTTTAACTCAAAGCTAATATAAACTTTAATATCTACCTAACTTTTTGATCAAAAGGAGAAAACTTATTAGTGTCTTACTACCTAAGTACTGAAAATATTTCTAGTTAATAATCGCAATGAAAATAGTATTACCCGACTTTTATTCACTCTATCTGAGCTTAAGCGAAGAAAACTATTTCCTTTTTATCGAAAAATCCCTTTACAGCATTTAAACATTTTCAAAGTACGTCTATCCGGGCCCTAAAAACCAACAAGAACTAAAATCACAGTATAAGTCGATTAACTATTAAAATAACTTCCTTGGCTTTATCCTGGAAAATGCTACGCACAGTTCCTGCAAGTGTAGCAGGATGATGGGCGTGCTTTTCCAGATCCCGCCCCCCGTTTCCCGCCCATTCCCGGTGAAAGGTCCTGGCTGAAACGGTGTACAGTCGGTCCCCGCGTTTCAACGCTCACCTGAACGCAGGTAGTCCGTGAGTGATATGTAATGGTTAAGTGTCAATTATTATTGTTTATGTTTTTATTAAGTTGCTAGTGAACCCGTAGTGTATGTGAGAGTAGGTGTTTAGTGGCCGCCGAACCATCCAAAAGGATAAACCATCATGATCAAGCCCCTGGCAGGAATTTTACTTTTCATCTCCTTAGGTAAGTCCATCAAGTTGTTAATTAGGTGCGGACTTTTACTTGAGCAGTTACACTTTAAGAAAACAGTATCCATGCCTTTAATTGGAAAATTCCGATCAGTAAATTATACAGGGTGTCCATAAAAATTGTGAAAAAACTGCACGCTTATAAATCATTGTGTATTTGAGAACTATAATATTTCTAAACTTAAATAAAATCGAAACTGGTTTCATAAAAAGACGGTTTTTGTTACTTAACAGGTTCAAAAATTCTGAAATTTTTTATGAGTTGCTTCATTAATAAAGGCCTACCTAAAGGCCACAAAAGGCTATTGTAAATATAACTATCTATATTTATCTATGTTACATTATCTGCAGATTTTCCGTTTAATTTTGTATTTCACTATAATTCTGATAACATGTAAATAGAAAATGAAAATAGAAGTCCATCTATTTTTAAAATATTGCATGGTCATCAAGTTGGAATTGGAAACCTTAAGCTGTTAAGTCATTTGTAAAGAGTACCTACTTACTCAGTCATCTACAGTAAACTTATTTTTTCAAATTTTATTTGGACAATACAATAATATTTTTTTTAAATTTATACTTTTCTGAATTTTAAACTAAATATTAACAGTAACGACTAACGCAAATAACTATGACTTCAGTTATATTTTCCAGTTTCTAGTTTAATGACACATTAAAATACCGGTAGCAGTTCAGAGATACTAAGAAAATATTTGAAGATCGTTGCTTAAATATTACTTAGTTATTAATTTAATTTTAGGAGTGACTTCGTTCTAATAGGTAATATAAACATACCAATTTAATAATTTGCATAACTAATACCTACCTAACAAATATTGAGCAAATAATTTGATAATTCAGTTTCTATGATCTTTTGAAAAGAGAAGAATATATTATAGAATATAATTTTTTGGTTTATATTTATTGAGACGGGTGAGTAACAAACCTACCAAGAAATTATTTATGGTTTAGAAATGATTTTACTATATTATAATTAATAAATTAATTTTATTATACCTAAAAAATTAATAATCAAGTGTTATAATAGTACCAATGCTGAATTATCGCTTGTAATCTCCCTAGTGATTAAATTATTTTCGGAAATTTATCTGAGGGCACGAATATTTGGAAAATTATCCCGAGTCACAGACAAGGGATAATCTTGTTAAAATATTCGTGACCGAGGAAAAGTTTCCTGTATTAATTCAATCAGAAGAGGGATTCGGTAAGAAAATTTCGAACCTATAAAAGTTTTAGAAATATTGAACATTTTTTTACAAATGAAAAAAATTGAAACTAAAAATAAAGATAAATAAATATTAACATTAATGCATTACTTTGTGTACCAAATATGTTTTTTGCGTCGACAAATAACATTAAATTCGAAGGCTACTTTAGTGTTCCCGCGTCATTTTTGTGACATTTAAAATGACAGAAATATTTCTAGTATAATTTTGTGGGAAGTTATAGGCGGATGAATATTTCCGGAATTTTTTTCGTTGCCATGGTAATGATTCAAAATGAAAGTCTGTGATTGGTTAGAAGAAATGGGTGCTAAATTTTCTTTGTAAATCATTTTATACTCTCACAGTAACGTACGTATACCTAATCCCAAAGTTCCACCTTTAATAATAATCACAAAATTTAAATCTATTCAGGGACCAATTCGTCGAAATATCAAAATGAAATTTGGCAATGTGGAACTACTACTTTGGCAATGTTTTAGACATTTTTGACAGGTTGTCATTGTTTTATATGTAATTGAGTATTTATTTTTATGATTTTTCCAAGGTTTTTTGCGATAAAGCTTATTAAAATCCATACATATGGATACCAATGAATACGTAAAAATACCAGTACCTTCTCATTAATAAAAATACATTTTTTCCAAATAAAAAACAATAAGAAAGTATTTATTGCCCTCCAAAATAATTCATAGTATCAAAAACTAGTAGATTGAATTTTTCCCATGACGTGAGTAAAAAAGAACGATTTCATACATTTCAAAAGCACTCTTATTGAAAATTTACAAATAAAAATAAAACGATATCAGGCGGTTAAAAACATCTGAAAGTCCGACAATAACAGAATCAGAATTTAGTCTAGAATGTTGAATAATATACAGGGTATTCCATAAAAAATCAAAAGTTGGGAGCATTTTCGATGAAACCGGAATCTTATTAAAATTATGACAAGAAAGATTTACACCATCGATTGTGACTGAGGTCTAAAACCGCACTTACTATACAAGGAAGTAGGACTGTGTGTTACTTTCTCACCTGGGAAAGTACGGAGTAAATACAATGCGATGCATTACAAGTGTAGAGTACTGTACACTTATGTATACAAGGTGCAATGGAACTGTGGGTCACATGAATAAACTGATATACTCCTATATTCCTTCTGGTATACTAAGTGTAAATTCAACACACAACATTGGGATCTCGAAAAGGAAAGAGATATACAGAGTGAAGCAAAGTTACATATTAATTTTAGGGCCAACAATATGCCGAAAAATCTAAAACAGATATTTAAAAATTGTTCTATTAGTTTCAGACAACAAAAATGTATATTGTTGTTCAATGTTGTGTATTGAGTTATAAACCTACCTATATATAAACCAAAAAATTTAAAAAAACAATGCTTTTCTGTTGAAGTGGTGTTTTCTTACCATTTTCCAGGTCCCAGTGGCAATAGCGATATGACAAAAATTGCAGGGAATAAAAAAGGTCTGCTGGTGAAAATTACCCATAAACAATTGCTTGGTGATTGTGTCAAATTAGTTGATGAGTACCTATTAAGATACGTCGAACTATTGAAAGAAAATATGACAACGGGAGAAAATTATATAAAATTGGGAAATTCTTATCTAATTCATATCTTCTATAAGTAATTTGGGCGATGAATGAGTAATAACCACTATTAAAATAACATATTTCTATTCTTTGTGGTTTATTAAAACGTGGCTTAAAATTGTATTAAATTAATTTATAGTTTATCATACCTCGGTTTGAAATGACTAATTAGGATGTTTTAAAGGATGTACATATCAAAATTCTAGTTAAAATAACGTAATTCTATAAATAATCCAGGTTTTTACATACCGTGAAAGTTTATTATTCTAAACTTTCCAATAATATACAGGGTGTTCCACCGAGAATTCCACCAATCGATTATGGGAAAATTATAATTAGGATAAATCTGAAAACTGAACTTAAAAGCCGTAGCATTTTTGCAACAGAAAAATGTTAAATTGCTAATATTTCGAAAACTACAAACTTTCGGAAAAAAACAACATAATGCAAAGTTAGCCTTATTTTTAATGCTGAATAAGAAATAAATATAAAAACATGGAGTTTACATTCGAAAAAATTGGCTTTTAACAGTTATTTCAAGTTCATTTTTATTTTTTTAGCACCCTGTGTTAAAAATTATGAACATACTTATTATTCAAAGTCTGCTAAACTAAGTCTCTTTCTACACAGGAACCAACTCAAATTAATTAATAAAGGCTTCCGTATATACAGTCCCGGTGATAAAAGGTTTTTAAGATTAACATAAAATTATGAGAATGATTAACTTAATCTTTAATTTAAGGACAGCTATATATAGGTAAGGCTATTAATTATTATGTCTTCAAAAAGTTATTTAATTATAAATTTATCTGTTTACATATTTATTCAATAATTGGGAATTAATTTATAAATGCTTTGGCTTATAAGATACAAGTTATACAATTTACTATGTAATTGGGAATAAATGAAAGTGAAGTACCTACTTCGCAATTATGTGAGTCAGTCCACTTTTCCATAAAACCACCGTGGGATAGTTTTTTGCAATTCACATTTCTCACAATCTGTAAGAGAATGTAATAGAAAAGTTTTACGGATTCCACTGAAGAAAAGTAAAGATTTATAACTGCTACATACTTTGTAATTAATAAAATCAATTTACATGTTCATGTAATTCAGATGAATAATAGGGGGTAAAAGGCAAGATTTTACGAAAATTAGTATTTCATAGAATCAAATACATATTTTCTGTTATGATACATTGTACCATTTCTAACAACGAAAAAAACTTCAACAATTGCACTCTGATATCTAAAAATAATTTGAGCCTAGAGAGTATTGACATTTTGCCAAGATGTAATAGAGAATTATTCTTATTCTTAAGTTACATATTATATTAAATGATCAGATTTAACGAAAAAAATATGTAACAAAATTTTACCTTGATTCATAGTTTCTTTTGGGATTACACTACGTAAAATAACAAAAATCAGAAAACCTTTTCAAAGTGCAGTATCAAGACAAACTTCTGGGATGACAATTTGAATTGAAAATGTCAATCTGACAAAAAATCTTATACAAACGTTCTACTGGTGAAGAGTTGAGGATCAACTTGAAAGGTTTAGGAAAAAGCTAGTTAAGTGTTTAGTTTCTTTTAAATTTTATTATAATATTTATTTTATTTAGACATATTTTAAATTACGACGTGTAATATTATAGAATTTTGTAGAAAACTGAAAAACCACTGATGAAATTTAGTTAATGTATTAAATATTATTTTACTGGATGTTCTACAGTGGTTTTTTGGAGCAAACTTTAGAAGTTTGCCTTGATACTGGACTTTGAATATTTACTTTGTATGCTTCTGGTTTCCTGCTTTTGGTTATTTTACAGGTGGTGTAATCCCAAAAGAAACTATGAATCATGAAAACACACCACAAATACGTTATAGACATTATCTGAAATTTTATATTGGTTAACAATTTTTAACAGTTACTATTATATTAATAATTTATAGGAAATAAGCGTAGCTAAAATATACGAAATTCTCACTTCTCATCTCATCAAAGTAATGTCCGGAATTGATTGATGTGATTGCTAGCGGCATTCCAATTAAACCAAACATATATTTTACACTCTCAACTTCCTCGAGCAAGGAACTAAAATTGTAAATATATGTTAATACAAACTATATCTAATTATAAATACAAAAAAGAGTACTTTTTTATTAGTCTTCCAGTTACTTAAAATTTTTCAGTAATCTGCGAATGAGTTTCCATCTCCTTTGATCACATCCGTGCAGCATAAGTGAGGAGCTATACCTGTCGACATGAGAGGAATCAATAGGTACTAGTAGAAGCTCATACATTTAACATCAGTTTTATTTTTACCAATCCTCCTTCAAGTCAGGTGTAGAATTTACCTTGAAGCGCATTCCATATGCGATTACATACAAATACACAGCTGTTGCGGGTAATTTTAAGATTCCGTAACAAAATAAACTGTTTCCATAACTAGTTTGTGGTACTTTATGTTCCATGAGTCATACCTGTGAGTGTATCTTATGCAATTCAAATCTACACAGGAAATCATTATTTAGACGTTCTCTGTAAAATTGAAAACTGGTATTTGCTTTATACGTTTTGACAATAAATTTTCTCTCATTCGTCAAGTTCTAATATTTATCTTGAATTTAACATACTGATACTGATACTTGGTACTTTCTTGCAGCATGCTATGAATATTTTTAATAAGAAAGAATTCTTCATTTAGGGGTCATGTGAAACATATTTTCTTTGGTTGAGTTACAACCACTTAGGATTTGAGGTACTTCAAGAAATTCTTTATTTAATATTTCTATTTCTCATTCTAATCACAAGAATTAGCCCTAAAGTCTGAGACTTATGTGGGAGAGGAGGTGGCGTATTATTATTTCGTGGGACGCATTTGCGCATTTACTTGAAGTAATGTAAAGGCGCATAGGTACTTATATTTCACAATATTACTAGCAGGAGGTATAAGGTCAGTTTTAATAGAAAATCTTAAATAGTAGCCATACGACAATTAGTTTTACTTCATTTGATTGTTTTAAAATATTTTGTCAGTAGAGAACGAATATAATTGATTTTCATTTTATCAAAACCCACATCATACAAAACTTACATATCATTTAAGTGAAATTAATTGACCTTTTGGAACCTTTGAATATATAAAACTAATTGATCATATTGACCATTTGGGATATACCGGTCCTGCTCAAGACCCGAAAAAGGAGTATGTTTCGGGTAAAATTTAGGGGAAATATTTTATTCGATAAAGTGGATACTCGAAGCGGATGGTTCTTTATGAAACATCGTGAAAATAATTGTTTTGAAAAAAACATTAATCTCATTTAGATGTTCCAAGAAATATATAGAAACACTCTATATACTAGTATTTCGGCTTATTAGGCCTTTTTCAATAGAGTAAATGTCTATTACTAAATGTTTCCAAGCGCGTTTTCGTTATTTATTTGTTTACGAGCACCTACCCCCGATTGATCCTACCATCTGGTAAAGCCCGAGTTTTTAGTACCTTTTCTAAGAAGGGCGAAAGTGTAAAATCTATCTGATCATTCGTAGTACAAGGATTTATAATAAAAGATTTTTTAATTTCTAATTTTCTAACAGATCTAAGCGCTTTCCTTTCTTTTCACGATGCAGTACCTTTACATTTTTCTGATCTATAAAATGATTGCTTTCTATACAGTACGTCGAAAATCTTGAATTTTTTACGTTATTTAGTATGAATTTGTTATGTTCTTTTTACTCTAGTTTTAATGCTTTTACCGGTTTGACCCACATACACGGCACTACAATCCACGCAGTTAATTTGGTATACTCCCGATTGTTTTAACTTATTAACCCTTTCTTTGTTGTTTATCAAAATAGTACGCTTGTTGCACTAATCGTTTTACACCCGTTTCGTTCTAATCTGCGAGCTATTTTTTCACTATAACCTGGGACGTGATTAATATAACTGTTGGTGGCTTCTTTTTCCCGAATATTGTAAAACACCCGACTAATTAATTTCTTTTTTTTATTTTTATCATGTTATCTGTTAGTTTTTCTTTATATCCGTTGTTTCTTGCAATTTGTTTGATTGTACTTAATTCTTTTTCAAAATCTGATTTTTCTAGCGGAAACATTAAAAGCCTATCTATTAAACTATGGAAAACCGATTTTTTTATTTGCCAGGACTGCTGCGAACTTGCTGGTATAATTGCGTCGGAAGTTGTTGGTTTTCTATAAACCGAGAATTTTAATTTATTTTCTACCTTTCTTATTGTTATATCCAAATAGTTTAATTGATAATTAATTAACTGCGTGGATTGTAATGCCGTGTATGTGGATCAAACCGGTAGAAGTATTGAAACTAGAGTAAAAGAACATAAAAAATTCATACTAAATAACCCAAAAAATTCAGGATTTTCGACGCATTGTATAGAAAACAATCATTTTATAGATCAGAAAAATGTAAAGGTACTGCATCGTGAAAAGAAAGGAAAGCGCTTAGATCTGTTGGAGCAATTGGAAATTAAAAAATCTTTAATTAAAGATCCTTGTAAAATGATCAGATAGATTTTATATTTTCGCCCTTCTTAGAAAAGGTACTAAAAACTCGGGCTTTACCAGATGGTAGGATCAATCGGGGGTAGGTGCTAGTAAACAAATAAATAACGAAAACGCGCTTGGAAACGTTTAGTAATAGTCATTTACTCTATTGAAAAAGGCCTAATAAGGCGAAATACTAGTATATAGAGTGTTTTCTATATATTTCTTGGAACATCTAAATGAGATCAATGTTTTTTTCAAAACAATTATTTTCAGCATGTTTCATAAAGAACCATCCGCTTCGAATATCCACTTTATTATTTGTTTTAGTTTTATCTTTTACTTTTGATCCTAATACTAAAAATGTTTTATGGAACTAAGGAAAACCAACTTTTTCATTTGCCAGGAGTGCTGCGAACTTGCTGGTTACATTAATAATTACAATTAATTACAATTAATTACAATAACATTACATAAGTGATACGCGGTTGGGCTGTTACTCTATTGAAAAAGGCCTAATAAGCCGAAATACTAGTATATAGAGTGTTTTCTATATATTTCTTGGAACATCTAAATGAGATCAATGTTTTTTCAAAACAATTATTTTATCCGATATTTAAATTTTTCCCTCATAGGGAACTCTTTTAATGGCAGAGCGGGGAATTAGAGTTGGCAATTTTTGCATCACAATAAGTCCGCGGTCTGCATAATCAATAGATTATTAAAAAATAATTCATACTACATGGTACAACCAGGCCCCAATTTCTTAACACAATTAGTTCAAAAGTTAGCGGGAAAAGTATTCAGACGCGCGCACTGGAAATTTATAATAATTGTTTTGAAAAAAACATTGATCTCATTTAGATGTTCCAAGAAATATATAGAAAACACTCTATATACTTTCGGCTTATTAGGCCTTTTTCAATAGAGTAAATGTCTATTACTAAAACAGATATAACCGCTTTCCTTTCTTTTCACGATGTAGTACCTTTACATTTTTCTGATCTATAAAATGATTATTTTCTATACAATGCGTCGAAAATCCTGAATTTTTTGGGTTATTTAGTATGGATTTTTTATGTTCTTTTACTCTAGTTTCAATACTTCTACCGGTTTGACCCACATACACGGCATTACAGTCCACGTAGGCAAGAAAAAAGTCCGGCAAATAAAAAAGTAGGTTTTCCATAGTTTAATACATAGGATTTTAATGTTTCCGCTAGAAAAAGCAGATTTTGAAAAATAATTAAGTACAATAAAACAAATTGCAGGAAACAACGGATATAAAGAAAAACTAATAGATAACATGATAAAAAACAATTGTAGGAAATTAATTCATCCGGAGTTTTACAATATTCGGGAAAAAGAAGACACCTATATAATCACGTCCCATGGTATAGTGAAAAAATAGCTCGCAGATTAGAACGAAACGGGTGTAAAGCGATTAGTGTCAACAAGCGTACTATTGGGAAAATTTTGATAAACAACAAAGAAAGGGTTATAGCAAATTAACTGCGTGGACTGTAATGCCGTGTATGTCGGTCAAACCGGTAGAAGTATTGAAACTAGAGTAAAAGAACATAAAAAATCCATACTAAATAACGCAAAAATTCAGGATTTTCGACGCATTGTATAGAAAACAATCATTTTATAGATAAGAAAAATGTAAAATAATCGTGAAAAGAAAGGAATGCGGTTGGATCTGTTGGAGCAATTGGAAATTAAAAAATCTTTAATTATAAATCCTTGTACTACGAATGATCAGATAGATTTTACACTTTCGCCCTTCTTAGAAAAGGTACTAAAAACTCGGGCTTTACCAGATGGTAAGATTAATCGGGGGTAGTGCTCGTAACAAATAAATAACGAAAACGCGCTTGGAAACATTTAGTAATAGACATTCACTCTATTGAAAAAGGGCTAATAAGCCGAAATACTAGTATATAGTGTTTTCTATATATTTCTTGGAACATCTAAATGAGATCAATGTTTTTTTCAAAACAATTATTTTCATACGGTGTTTCATAAAGAACCATCCACTTCGAGTATCCACTTCCTATCTATAGATCTATCCTAAACGCGTTACGTCACAAACAATTTTGACACACACGTCAAAGTCAATTATGGTATTAGTTTAATTTAGGAAAGAATTTCAAAATTTTTCGTTTAATTTCCAAATTTTGTAGTGTACTTTAACAAATAGATACATAATGGCCTTCGTCTGCCCCCCGAAGGAAGAATCTGACAAAAAAGCGAAAATATTGTGTAGGTTGAAAAAGGTACTTAGAGATATTGAGGACGAGACAGCAGTCTCAGTGAACCCGATATGTGTTCCATGCTGTATGCCAATATGCAACATGGCTGAGCCTGATGCGCCTCCTCCGGCTGCCAAAGAAGCACCACGGCAACAGGAGGTTATGGAAACACCAAATGTTATGGTAAGCTTCCCCCTCGCGTATGGGTGCTGAAAAATATTTATAACCCATAAAAATAAAGAGGGGTAATTATTAAGTAGGTACTTTGAATTGGAATGCAAAATACAGGAAGAGTTTTATAAAAACAAAGCAGCCCCTATCGGTGTTTAAATAATGTGATGTTAAACCATAGTTAAGTTTTGTAGTCATTTTTTGACTATGTCAATATAATCGGATGAAAAAGTTATGTTATTCATCTTTATGATGGATTCTGATAGTGAAAAAAAATGTAACAGGAACTGCAGGAGACTTATATAAAAAAATAGTTCCTTAAAAATGCGCCTACGTAAACCACCCCTTATAAAATATATACCTGTGTATGCCAATTCCGCGAATCATCTTGCATACGGAAGCCACCCCATACAGGTTTATTTTCGTACGATTAAATATAAATTCAAATCAACTATCTATTATGCTCTAAATCGATAAGTTATTGAAGTTTATTCCTTGAATTGGTGTTATACTATAACCGTTATCCTGATTTTTTGTTAGGCTATGAACGACTACTACAAGCGGTTGCCCTCGCTCTGATTATACACATTTTAAAGCTTGATCTATTATTGTAGGTCAATGGTAAGTTTCTTACGTTAATTGTAAACTAACTCTATTCAGGTATTTCGAGTTCGTGCCGACCGTGAAGGCTCACCGGCTATATTTTCTCTATACTTTATATACTTCCAATTCTACGATAAATATTTCTTATTGTGTATATGAGTAGAGTTAACATACAATGTTAATATTCTTCGAAAGTTATGAAACAGAAGTTTCATGTTCCGCTGAAATATTTCAGGATAATTTAGACTAGCAACAAGTCCATCTTAAATGGTAGGTATAGCAAGAAGCAATGTATGTCTAACCAAACTAATCAATCTAAAAATATTCTCATAATGAAACAAAAATAGTTTTAATATATTTAAATATACCTGCTCATAAATTATACATTATAAATACCTCGCCAATAAATTAGAGGAACACAAAAATATTTATAGTTTTCCTTTCAGTTTTATAAAAGTTATGAAATTTGGTAGGGCTGATGGTACCAAGTACCGATTCCACACCCTGCACCCAACACAAGGGCTCTTAAGCTTCAGTCAGATATGCCTTATGCCTATAAAGTTTTTGTACCAAACACTTTAATGAAAATAACTGTCATACGCACAATCGATTTAACTTACTTTTTTTAAATTAAGCTATTGAATTTGAAGCTGTTTGCTTTGAATTGTTTCCCCATCTTTTATCTCTTTTTTTTTTGCATTTTTTGACACATCAATGACAGCTCTGAATGTCAAAGTGACAGCTAGGCGCGCAATAGAAACATTTTTTTAAATAGAAATGGGGGTCGAGTGGGGACTCATTTTGAAGCTATTTTTGTGCTCAAAACATCCCCCAATATTGAGAACATTTGGTTCAGTAATTTCCAAATAAAAGCCAGTAATATCGATTTCTGTTATATCATTTTTTTGCATACATATTACAAATTATTGTAAATTATTCAAAGCAGAACAAAAATTAAAAGTAAACAAATAACAATAAATCATCCCTAACCTAAAATAACCTAAATTAAAAAATTATGAAGTAATTTAAATTAAACCTTAAAAAAAAAAAATTTTAGAGGCAGAAACAAATTTAGAAAACACGTGTTACTTCAAAAGATGTTGAAAATTACCCCTATGAACCTCCTGACAAATAAATGTTCCATGGGTAAGTTCTATTATAAAGATTATGTGGTAAAAAGATTATGTTATAAACTGATATTACTGGTTTTTATTTGGAAATTACTGAACCAAATATTCTCAAATTTGGGGGATGTTTTGAGCATAAAAATAGCTTGAAAATGAGTCCCCACTCGACCCCCATTTCCATTTAAAAAAATTTTCCTATTGCGCGCCCAGCTGTCACTTTGACATTCAGAGCTGTCATTGATGTGTCAAAAAATTCAGAATTTAGTCATATATAATCGCTCCAAATTTCATCACAATCTACCCAGTGGTTCAAAAGTTGGAGAGGGGGGACGGACTTTATGTCCTCACTGTATATACCTGCTCTTTCTATCATATGCTATACCTATGCTTTGTGATAAGAGACTGTGCGCAGGTTCTTTCTTATCCATTAAAAATATTATTTAACATGTGTCCTACTGCTTTTCGTTTACCTAATATATGGAAGCTTTCAAAGGTGTGCCCTATTTTCAAAAAAGGTGATAAATTTGATGTCAGCAACTTTCGCCCTATTTCTATTATCTGTAATTTCTGCAAAGTATTAGAAATTATGCTCCACGATTTTATCTACAGTAACGTCTCCAATATGATATCTCCTTCTCAGCATGGTTTTATGAAGGGTCGCTCGACTGTTACTAACCTGGTCTGCGTTACCCAATTTATAGCTGATACTATTGACAATCGTTTACAATCGGATGTCATTTACACAGATTTCAGTAAAGCATTTGACAGGCTTGATCATTCGTTACTGCTTCAGAAACTTGATATATTTGGAATTTCGGACTCCTTATTAACTTTTTTCAATTCATACCTTCTCAATAGAACGCAATACGTAGTTTATAATGGTTTCAAATCTGTTGAATACCGGGCTACGTCAGGCGTCCCACAGGGATCTATTCTTGGCCCCTTATTATTTATAATTTTCATCAATGATCTCACGGAAGTTCTGGACAAAAATTTCCTCCTTTACGCGGATGACTTAAAAATCTACGGCACAATTCACAATCAGAGCGACTGCATTCAACTTCAAAATAACCTTAACCGTGTTAATATATGGTGTGCCGAAAATAAGTTACCATTAAATGTTGGTAAATGTGAGGTTATGTCTTTTTCTAACAGACGGTCCCTCATAACTTTTGATTATAATCTCGACAGTATCAATTTAACACGATCAAATACTTTCCGTGATCTCGGTGTTGTATTTGATAAAGAATTATCCTTTAATGTTCACGTTGACACCATTATTTCTGAAGCTAGTAGAGCATATGGATTTATTGTTCGTAATTGCCGTGACTTCACAAGTACCGACGTAATAAAACTACTCTTTTTTAGTTTTATCAGATCTAAGCTTGAGTATGCTTCTCTCGTGTGGTCCCCCCGTTGTGGTGTACACATCAATAAGTTAGAGTCAGTACAGCGTCGATTTTTAAAGTTACTTTCCTTTAAATCCGATGGTGTTTACCCATATATTGGATTCCCACATGATGAGTTGCTCAGTAGACATTCTGTCAGCAAGCTTGAAATTAGACGAAAATATCTCTCCCAGGTCTTTCTTTTCAAGATATTGCATAATTTGACTGATTGTCAAGAATTTTTAAATAATTTATCTTTTGCTGTTCCTACAGTCAGGACACGGGAAAGTTTAACCTTTTATCTACCTGCACCACGTACTAATCTTTCTTCTAATTTACTAGACATATTTAACTGCAGCCTTAATGACTTAAAAGCATTATATTTTGAATGATTATAATTATGGTTACTTTTTGGATTTTCACTCTGTTTTTAATACGTCATCTAATTGTCGGTAACTGTGCTATATATGTATATGTGGTGTGCATTCCTTATATTATAATTGTACTTTTGATGTTTGTTGTTATGTTGTTTCTCTTTGCATACCCTCCTGTTCTGTAGTTGGGTACTTGTACCTGTTGAACAGTGTATGGAAATAAATAAATAAATAAATAAATACCCTATCTGATAACACAAAAAATAACACAACACAATGCATGATATATCATAAAAATGATATCCTTAACCACTTCTTAAGTTTGAGCCATTATACCTTGTAGCGATAGTGATAATGGCGCCTTCGCCAGATTTTTAATACAAGTTCTCGACCATTTTTGAAGATAAATTAGAGATACCAGAGTAAATATTGCCCATGAAATCAGGAAGTTTGATGCAAAAGTGACTTCACTGTACAAAATGCGCAAAGTTAAATGGAAATACTACCATAAATAAAAAAGAGTCGTTATAAAAATGTCTTGATTCCTTTTAAACTAACTGCATACTGTTCCTCTTTCAATTTCTGACACAAACCATTGTTTTTAATTGTATCAGTATCAATTCTATCTATGTATTAATTCTATCAGTAATTATTCCTTCTATTTTTAACTTTTGTATTCGGTTTATTACTTTAAATCGGATCTTCTTGCTCTTAGGATGACTATTTTGACTGAGTCTGTAGTATTATATAAAGTCTTTTTTATAAACTTATTATTCTAATTGGTGTTTTCAAACATTTCAAGGCTTCAATTGATCTCTTTTTTATTCCATCGTAAGTCTGTCTAAAATCAGCAGAGAAGACATACATTTACATTGTGTACTCATAACAAATTGTTGATCTATTACTGATTTGTTGGCTTCAAAAACCAGCTTGATACTTTTTTAATATGTCTTTAGTATATGCATTGTTTTTGTAAAAGGACCATTACTATGTAATTTTTACAACTATTTCTGTCTCTCAGCTTGTATGTTAAAAGTTCTTTGGAATGTTATCTTTTCCATATATCAAATAACTATATGAATGTACCTTCGTATTTCTACTACTCAGTTTTTTATTACTTCTGCCTCTGCCGCTAAACAAGTTACTTGATTACGTGAACTTTTGTTGTTATTTTAATCGATAGTGATTATTTGTACTTTTCCTACTGTAGAGGCAGATCTATAGAGTTTTCCTCCCATTAGTGCCAGTCCTCTACGCGATCAATCACATTTCCATCTTCTTCGCCATTATCCACACCTAACATGCAAATAGTCGTAACATGAACTATACGCGATTCATTTTAAGATCGAAGCGCCAAAATGGCAGTAACCTATACTAACCTACGTTCGTTCACTGACACTGACGTTTGAAATTTTATTCATCAAAGATTTGTTGTCGAGAACTTTAAACCAGGTAAAAAGCTTGTAAAACTATTTTGAAAGGGGTAAGTAGTGATATAAAATTAAAATAGATTTCAATATTTTTCGAGCGTTCAATCTGAAAATGAAACTTAACCTCAAAATATGTCAAATTCTTTATTGGGCATACGGCATACATACCTTTATGGAAATAGTCATCCTTAGAGAAAGATAAAGAGCACACACTCTACTTTGCGTTCTTTAGCTTCTTTATCCATACTTGTCTCCTGTAACTCTTTAATGCCCAACTTATAGTTTGCACGATAGTTCCTGATTTTCCCGCTTTTGGAAAAGTATGAAACTGATCTCGGGGTTTTTATTTGTCCAAGAGGAACAATGACGCTCACAACAATAATGATTCATATCTCATCAAAGCAATTAACTAATATAACAACGGATATTTCAAAATTCACAATAGACATACTTACGCAAAACTGAACCAATAACTCAAGCGTTAGTTGTGCGTGCCGCCAGTAGGTAGCGTATTGCTTAGCAAGAATCGCGTATACCGAGACTGCGGATATTAACCTTGAACTTAACCTCAGTTGCTTCTGTGACAGGTTTGTTACAAGTTGCCGGCCAAGAAACGCAGCAACGTTAGAAAATCGGAAGAGCCATCGCCATCGACATCGCCAACTCGAGAACCGGAAGTGATCAGGCTCAAACCTTCCGCGTCCCGAGAACTAAGAGCAAGCATCTTATACAGAGGCTGCGATTGCGAAAAGAGATCCGGTCTGCAAGACGACTGTCCAAGAACCGGTTGCCATGGTTCTCCCCAATGTTTGACCAAGCCACCATCGTGCGGTCCCAGCGAGTTTTGCGATGGAAAACACCTGGCCAAGAAGACCCTCTTCTATTCCAAGAAGCACCCTCATCGCAATGGCAATGGTAACGGGAGCGGTAACGGTAATTCTAACAGTAAAAGTAATGGAAACGGAAAAGGTATTGAGAGTGACGTTAAGAATAATGGGGATGTTAAGAATGAAGAGGTGAGATATAAGTGTTTCCCAGCCGTTCTGAAGGCTCCCGTGTGCTGTCGTTGTCCACCTTGCCAAGTCTAAAAGTAAGTCAGTTACAGCGGTCATTTAATAATTTAAGATAATATACAGTCAGTCTGTCCATAAAGTAACCCCCCCCTGCTAACTATTGAACGAATCGAGTTAGCAAGTTTTAACAAAATGCAGGGTAAATCACGTAAAATGAAGTTGATTTCGACGATAAATTCGATTCTTCAAATTCAAAGATGGCGCCACGGGCGCTGTCAACTCAATTTTTTTAAATGGCAAAGTATGCCATGTATGCCAGGTATGAAGTATGTTGCACCTCACTTAAAAGATAATTCAATTCTCTACTTTCTCGTTATTGAATAATGACAATCGAGTTAGCCGTTCTCTAGTTACAAGCGTTTCTGTTTCTAATTTGATCCATGATTAAAATGTTAATTAATATTTTAGTACAACAAATTTTGAACAAATATTTATTAAAACTAAAAATAAAAGAATTAAAAAGTTGTTCAAAATGTTGTCCATGGACTTCTTGGCACATAAAAAGTCTACTTTGAAATTTTGCCTGATATTTCCTAAAATTTCTGCAGGGATATTTCTACACATATGTGTTAGACGTTGCTGTAGTTCGTCGATATTTACTGCGGAGGAGTTCTGTAGACTTTTGACTTCAAATATCCCCATAAGAAAAAATCAAAAGGAGTTAAGTCCGGGGAACGAGCAGGCCATTCTATCGGGCCCCTTCTGCTAATCCATCTGCCCGGGAAATGGTTATTTAAAAAATCGGTAACAGGCCCATAGAAATGAGGCGGGGCCCCATCTTGTTGAAATACAATACTTTGAATGTTATTGCCTGCTATTCTTTCTATCTTTGGAAAAATTTCCTTCCGCAGCATTCTTAAGAACAGCTCTCCTCTTAAATCTATCAAATCTATCAAATCGAATAACAAAAAAATAATAAAAAACCTGTAGAAACTTTCAAACACTCTTAAATTGAACGCTAAACTACTTTCTCGAACCTTATTGACGTTTCAGTGACAGTGGCAAGCAAAGGCAAGGAGACTTGATAAAAGCAAAAGTTTTAAATATCGTAAATACAAACGCTTGTAACTAGAGAACGGATAACTCGATTGTCATTTTTCAGAAACGAGAATGTAGAGAATTGAATCACCTTTTAAATGAGGTGCAACACGGCACATTTTGCCATTTAAAAAAATTGAGTTGACAGCGCCCGTGGCGCCATCTTTGAATTTGAAGAATTGAATTTATCGTCATAATCAACTTCATTTTACATGATCCACCCTGTATTTTGCTAAAAGTCTCTATCTTTGAGAAAAAAATCTTGTCCTTTTATTATAACGAATTAAAAAAGATAGTCATGTAGCCATGATTTCTCAGAACGGTCAGTTTAAAATTTGACGTTGGGTCAGATCGCTTTTTATACAAGCATAAATGTTTGAAGAAATATAGTTTTAATGTTGACGCTTGAAGAAAAAATAATATACGAGTATGTCACTGGGAGTATTGTAAAGCTCTTTATGTGTTTCACCGCAGTTTACACAGCTTTGACTAACGCCTCGGCTGTGTAAGCTTCTAGGCTCAACAAATAATGTTCCCCTTCCACTCCTAGTAGCATGATATACTATTTTACAACTGACGAACACTGACCTAAACCAGAATATTATAAACCATTGTTTTATATATTTTTTAAATTTCTTTAACTTATTTTCTTGTAATTTAACCAGGTTTTAGAATTTTATCATGATAGTTGGTGAGTGGAGGTATTTGAGATGAGAAATCATATCCTTTAATTTTAATCTTCCTCTTAGATTTGACTCTAAATCACCTTTAATTTTAATATAGCTCCTAGAGAGCGCCATGCTACGTTTATAGTAGTTTCCGTATTTGAGACAAACCCACCAAACGCTAGGTACATCAACGTATTTGTAAAACAACCATTTATCCAGACGTCCAATAGGATGATCCCCATTTAATAAAAACGCCGATGACTTTATATATCTAGTAAAATTATGAAATCACAAAAAAATTTATATGAATTGAAAAATTAAGAGTAATCGAGTAGAAAAAAAAAACAAAATTGAGAAATTATTGAATTCCAAAGGTGTTCGACCATTTTTTGCAATAAATATCTAGAAATGAATATATAGAAATTTCAACTAGAAACTAGAAACAAATATCTAGAATTTATTCCATTATAAGTTTACACTTTATATACAATACACTCTGGAGCAAATTTTAATTGATTATGATTTTACATTTTCCGGTCATATCTACCTTGCATATGATTTGTTTTCATATAAAATTTTATACAATCCGGTTTGTTGCAGGGTATTGAATTTTGGAAAACGGCTACAGCGGCTGAGGATTGTTATTTATTTCGTTATAATAAAGCTGAGGTAAAGCTGAGGATTGTTATTTATTTTTATTGACTCAAGAGACAAATGAGAATATCCCAGAGGATGTGATAAAGATAACATAAAAAATTGAAACACAATATAACCATTATGATACATACTGATACAACATTTAATATTTACTTTTCTGTAATTTATATGTCCATTAAAGAAATAAGGCTTAAACATTTATTTATTTTTAGAAAATGTGTGTACAAGTAGGTATAGCTATTTGAGATTGTTTGTGATTGAACAAAATAACTTTAGATCATTCCATATGGACATCTTACTTTGGGTAAACATTTTAAGGATCAAAATTATAATTAAAAAAATAAGTACTTGTAAAGTATCTAGTAAAAGATTACTAGATACACTTACATATCTACATAGACTACGTATAAAAAAATATTAAAACACAGTCATTTGCGGTGACCGACTGTTACACGTATCTCCAAAACTAATAGAGATATACCTACATTTGAAATTTTGACAGATTCTATTTTGGCAGGAGATCCATCCTTTATTGTTTTCTACTTCCGGTAATATCGGAAGTCTATATCAACAAGCTTATTTTAAATAAAACACCCTATATATTTTTTCATTTCCGTAAATAGCATAAAAGTCTAAGTCAGAGCTGTTTTGAGATATCTCTATTTCCTTCAATTTTATAAAATTGTTCATAGAAATTAGCTTGGTTTAATAATAAAGGTTTCTTTGAATAAATCATTCTGTATAATTTTCTGTATTTAGATAGAGCAATCTCTCATTATTACCGTTATTTATCATTACTGCTTATACACAGGACTCACAGGACACAGGACTCACAGGACTCATTGCTATGGACAGCTAATGAAGCATAAACCCACACACTAATGGTTTTACATTTTTATAATTGTTTTACTTTATTTTTTAAAATTGATTTTCATATTTTTTTCTGGTAGGTACTGATAAGTGTTGTGGTGTACCTATCCTCGTGTTGCCTATTTTCTATATATATGCGATAATTCAGCTTACAATTATAAGAAAAAGTCAATCAGAAGGTCAGAATTTATAGTACCTACCCTGAAGTATCAACAGAATAGCCACTAAAAGCAACTTATTTTATTTTTTTACGTAATAATGCATTTTAATTATATAAAAAACAAAAAATAAGTTGAGTAAACAATACGTGGGTACAGAAAGTGCAGACAACTAAAATATAGAAAACTAAAACGTTAGATATTTTATTCCTTTTTTGTCTTAATAAATTTAGGAAGTAATTTCAAATTAGAAAACAGATTTGAGATCTCTAAAATTTAATAATTTTATGACTCGCGTACGTCGTAAGTAGTAGATGTCTATAATATAAGTCCCGCTGTATAACAATGAGGATATACTCTACTACGCTACCCCTCGCACTATCAAAAATATTGTGCGAAACAGGAAACGGGGGAAGTATTCATTGTGATCACCCAGGCAACTCCCAATCAATCCCGCTTGAACTTGTCATTTACGCTGTCCTTCGACCATAGTGTCGTCTTTATTTCACCGAAACGCGATACAAAATCTATATTTTTATATTGTCCCGCATCTCGGAAGAACAAAAGGTGAAAGTGGCAGAACCTGCAATCATAGGCGACCAACGTGTCATCAGAAAGTCGTTTAGAAAATGTGTTTATAATCGGCTGTATGCTGTCGGAATAAATTTGAAAGCTTTACATACGTTTCTGGATTAAACATATTTTAATGTCCATCGGAATACCTAAAGGTTGACATTGAACTGTTATATTTTCTTTTATTTCTAATTATGAAGAAAGATGTTTATGAGCAAGTTTATAAAGTGTAGGTATACAGGGTGCCCATTATCTATCTCCTTACATGGCGTGCAAAATTGGGCAGTATTATACAAGAGGAATTCAGTGCCTCCTTCAAATTTAATTTTAATTTTTAACTTTTTGAGATATTTTGAAAAAACTGAAAATCGCCAAAATATTCAAACTCGAATATCTCGAAAACTATAAAAGATACAAATAAAATAAAAATACTGTGTGATAGTGTTTTTACGTGGCATTTAGCGGTGATATTGAAAATTTCACGGGCATCTTAGTTATTCAGAAAAAAAAATAAAGTTATGTTTTTTTAAATGGCAATCCTAGTTGGCTATGGTATCACTAAAAAGCTTATTTTTTTCTAATTTCAAAAATATAATATTTAATAAATCGTATTTTTCTTCATTTGTGTACATTTCACAATAACTATTTTAAGATGAACGTTTAATTTTGACGTTTATAATGTGACTTTAGTGTGATCTGACATTTATATTTTATTGTTGTTTACTGATCTACGTTTGTTTTTCATAGCTTACTATGTTAATAAAATATTTGTTCATTACAGTAAACAAAGGAAGAGAGAAAGGTATATTAAATATTATATTTTTGAAATCAGAAAAAAATAAGCTTTTTACTGATACCATAGCCAACTATGATTGCCATTTAAAAATTTTTTTCTCAAAAACTAAGACGAAATGTGAAATTTTCAATATTTCGTTGAATTCCACGTAAAAAACACTATCACACAGTATTTTTAATTATTTGTTTCTTTTATAGTTTTCGAGATATTCGAGTTTAAAAATTTTGGCGATTTTCAGTTTTTCCAAAATATCTCGAAAAGTTGAAAATTAAAATTAAATCTGAAGGAGGCGCTGAATTCCTCTTGTAATTCTGCCCAATTTTGCTAATTTAAACAATTCTCTATCTCCACTATCAACAAAGTTAGCCATGTAAAGAGATAGATAATGGGCACCTTGTATATAAATATCGCGACCGGGTGTAAAAATTAAAGGCTTCCACCTTGGATTATTTGATATACAAGCCTTTTCAAATAGTTTCCAAATACAGGTTGACGTTAATTTTTTATTTGAAAGGGGTCACATTTTCATGATACTGACATAGGTATATAGAGGATATCCCAACAAAAGAGAGATTTACAACAAGTAGGATTTGGTAAAAGGAATAGGTACCCTGTGAATTTTTACAGATTTGGATATAATCGTCCTCTCACAAATAAATTGATGTAGGGATTGATGGATCTAGGTCTAATAGTGAGGGAGATATACCTAAAAGATGGTTTGTCGTAAGCATCGTGCTAGAAAAATAATATCGATTTCTCCTTCTTTTCTTACTCCATTACATGGCTATTATCATGATCAATTTTCATATTTACCTTACTATTAGAACTAGATACATCAAGCTCTACACCAATGTATTCGTGAGAGAACGTTCTAACAAAATCTCTAAAGACATATTCCATTTAAAAAATGTTGTGGTATATCTCTCTTTGTTGAGACACCTTGTATGATTGTCTATAATATGAAAATGTCCTTCCAAATAAAAATCGTCCAATTCATTTGAAAAAACTTGTATACCAAATTATTAAATATGTACCCTTTTCGAAAGACCACTCTGTATAGTTATATCATACGTAGAATTTTTTTTTTTTTTCGTTTATTTAACGTCGGCCTATTTCCGCGACTAACCCCCGATTTATAAACTTGCCGTTTACGTTTGCGTTCGTAGCTACCGCTGGCGGTTACCGTTTTCGTTTATAGGAGGGATTTATAAAGTGCCGTTGCCGTTGTCATCAGCTGTCTTTTGCCTGTGAACATGTAAACATAACCATATTTTTTGACATACCTAACCCTTTGAAGTTATGTTTGATTTGATTCAATGATTTCATTTAAAAATGAATTTAAGAGGACGTGAATACTTATTGGGATTTTTGAGTGTAATTTTATGTGCCGCTGCTATTAAAATAAAGAAAAATCGGCGTCGGCGAAGAAGACTATAAAATTCGACCTATAAACAGGGCACGAAAATCAAATTCAAATTATAATAGAAAATAATCCAGGAAACCATGGAAAGTCAAAAACCATCTCCACAAGTAAATGACACGTGACTTCAATTCTTATTTTTATTGGTTAGACATAATTGCTACGGTTTTGCTACGAACGGTAGACGGAAAAATATGAAATCATTTTATAATCAACGGCATTGGGCGCAATCGGCAACGGCAAACGACGTTTGTAAATGACTTCAAGAGATTCCATAAGGTAAACGCAAACGTAAACGGCAAGTTTATAAATCGGGGGTTAGGCCAATCACCGACGCCAGGAGACGAGCAACCCCCAACCTGGAAATTTCGCCGAACCCCTACTTTCTATAGCAGGGTAGGGATCTTTTACTTGCCTATCATTTCATAGACAAGGGATCTCCGGCTTTACATCCTATCCAAGGGATGGTACGTCTTCTACGCAAATCTCGCCTAAATTTGCATAGCTTCTGTGAATTCACCGACGTACAGGCCACTAGAAGATGCGGGCAAGCGCCGACGGTCTTCCCTGCATGGTCACCCATCCAAGTTCTAACCGCGGCCTACCTTGCTTGGCGCTCATATCGATAATATGAACGCCAAGTTGCTACGACGGCTTGCCCTCTCCGTAGAATATAGAATAAATAAAATATACGTTATATACGCAATAATAATCTATCTAATCTTTGAACCTAATATAAGAACAGGAACCCTCTATTTCTCTATACTTTTTGGTAAATAAATTTGGATGACAATACCTACTGATCCCAAAAAATGCCTCATTTTATAATATTTCAAAGTTCCATAACTCTTATGCCGTAATAAACAAAACATAATTATTCTGTAAACTTTACTAAGACGAAGCACATTTTAAAAATATATGTAGATGGTGCTCTATAAACCGGGGCCATATCAAACTTGTTTTTTTTTTTAATTGAATAAAGTATTTTTTATTTCATATTTGAATTCGGATCATTTTTCCGAATTAGGTTTACTAGTATTATACAGAGTAGTTCAGAAGATATCAGCATTTTGTGTCTTAATCGCAATGAATTGAATCACCCTGTATCTCTTTAGGAAAATAATACTAGATAATTTTGGCTTCATTAATTATGTTATATGGTCTAATTTTACTTTTTATAGAATTTCCGTCAAAAAAGCTTTGCTTATATACAGGGCGAATCAGGATTTACAATCACAGATAATGATGATGCCAACTTAGTTGGAAAAACACGCGTCGGGTGCAGTATAGTGTTATGTGGAAAACTACGTCAGTGTTATACAGGGTGTTCTACAAACTCTATGACAAACTTTGACAGAAGATAGCTGGGTTAATTCTAAGCATTTTTTATTAATGAACTTGGGTCCCATTCGTTTTTGTCTATAGAAGTTACAAGCATTTAAAGAATCATATTTTCACACTTCAATCAAAAGTAGGCTAATAAATAAAAATGCCGGTTGATATGACAATAACTATTGTTTCTGTCATTTTAATTATTTATTTGACACTTCGTGCAAAAGTTATAAATTAAAAATGAATTTATTCATATTCAGATATTATGTTTTATATAGGTATTCCAATGGGAACGCCAGACAAGCAGCTCGAGAAATCGACACAGGTATCCAAATAGACACCAACCTGCCCACACGTTTCGTCCATCATTTCGTAACTTCGAAAAGCAGGTAACCCAGCTCCAAAAAAGGTGATTCGTCCTATCGAAATAAATGTACAAGAGGAAGAAAATGTAATAGATGCTGTCCTTAATAACCCTTCAATTAGTGTTTTTTTTTTCAATTTTTATTTATGGGAACACATGAAGCAGATGGTCTTACCATGTTAAAATCAATACTCGTCAGTAGTTACTTGAAAGAATTCAAGATGCAGCTAACCAAATAAGAAATGATCCAAATCTCATCGGTCGAGTGACCGAATCTTTAATTCGTCGAAGTGAGGCTTGCATTCAAGCCGAGGGTGGACATTTCGAACAATTTTTATAGTCTTAAGTTTTGTTATTTTTATTTATTTTAATTTTTATTGGTAATTGTTGGTTTTAGTTATAGGAGTAAGCAACATTTGAGAATGACCCGGTATGCTTGTAACTTCTAAACAAAAACGAATCGGACCCATGTTCACTAATAAAAAATGTTTAGAATTAACCCATCTCGTCTGTCAAAGTTTGTCATAGAGCTTGTAGAACACCCTGTATACAGAACCTTAAAACTTTAAACACCTGTATATTGTATATTACTATTGTTTCCCTTTTTTTATATGACATAGAGAAATGTTTTTGGCATTCTGACTTCTGTCTCTACGCTGATGATTTGAAGATGTACAAAGTAATAAATAATATGGTTGATTTTATCAATTTCCAGGAAGATTTATCTCGCTTACACGATTACTGTATAGAGAACAAGCTGTTTTTAAATGTTAATAAGTGCCACTGTATTACTTTTTCTAGATTGTCTGAAAACATTTTGACTTCTTACTCGATAGATAACTCAGAGTTGAGTAGGGTTAGTTCTATTAAGGACCTGGGAGTTGTACTAGACTCGAAGTTAACTTTTGATTCCCATATAGAATGTATTGTCAGGAAAGCCTATCGAAACTTAGGCTTTATAATGAGAATTATGAAGTCTTTTACAAATCCAAAGTCTATAATAATATTGTTTAACTCTCTGGTTCGCAGCCATCTTGAATTTGCTAGCATAATTTGGAATCCCTGCTACATTAAGTATGTTGAGCGAATCGAAAAAGTCCAAATGAAATTTGTTAATATGCTAAATTACAGATTTAATAGGTATCTCCACTTTGGTTCCTATGAAGCAGGAATTAAGCATTATAATTTATTAAAACTGTCATCTCGTAGAACAATATGTTATATTCTATTTCTATACAAAATATTTAATAATAATATAGACCGTAATTTCATTACAAGTAAACTTAATTTTAACGTTAAACAATGTGCAACTTGTTCAACAAATCTGTTTTATTTAAATTTAAATAACACAAATTATGCTAATAATTCTCCACTTTGTTTAGCTCAAAAACTTTATAATGAATATTTTAATCACATAGATTTGTTTTGTGGATCATATGTTCAGGTCAGGCGCGAAGCAACATCTGTTTTCAGTTAAATATATGTTGGGGTGTGTATATGTATGTAGGTATATATGTGTATCTTTGTTCACCTTATATTAAGTTGTTTTAAAATTATTTCCACTCTATTTTCTAATTGCAAATTTTTGTGCAGTGTTTGCACAGTTCTTATCTCATGTGTTACCCTGTAATTGGGATTTCTTTGTAAATTCTGTTGGGTTGCCTTAACCGCAAATAAATAAATAAATAAATATTACCTGTTATTCTTGAATGTATAATTCCCCGCTAAATCGCCCTCGGTTCGCTATGTGAAGAGAAACGAGGGGTAAGCCGCTGGCCTATTTCAATCCAGGATGATAAAAGGTGCATGTTTTTAAATTAATTAAGTTTTTATTACGCCTCGTATTCCTTCTCCGCTGCATATAAAGCAGCATCCCGTAACAGGACTGGGGAAGCATTGTGAGCCATAAAACATCCAGAACATCAAGAAACTGCTTATTTCGTTTTGTGCTTTTCATTTTATGTATTCGAGTTTAAAGAGATGTAAAGGAGTTTGTTTGCACTTCACTGATAGCTATCTGTCAATCTCCCTGTGCAGATTACGTCCTGCCTGGCATGGATCTCAAATTCAGTTTGAATTATGGATTCATCCTAGAGCTGTCTAACATCTCTCAAAACCAGTGTGGAAAAATTTTATTGTCTCAGTTTGATTCAGACGCTAGATATTAGGTACTCCAAATTTTTATGGATTTCCACATATTATTTTCGTTTTATGAAACTGATTAAAATTAGTATCTCCAGCAATAAAAGAGGTAAAATAACTTTCAGCTAAATTTTACAAGACCCATAACAAAGGCAATTTCAACAGTTTTAATTTTCTTTTACTTTTATTTTAACGGCTCCATTGATCTTTATGTAACTTTTGAAATTTAATAATGCAAGATTTGTACAGAGCAGTTCTTTTTGATGGGGTTCCAGGGTAACTCAAAAAGTGTAAAATTTACAGAAAATTTAATTGCACAGTCTAGTCCTACTTTTTCAAGGCCAATTCTATTGTCAAATGTTTTCGAATTACAGAGTGATTTTAAAATTTTGCCTATTTCAACAAGGCCCCATATCTTTTTTTATTTACTTCATCTACTTTTGCTTTTGGGCTACGGAATAAACGTATGCTTTTTGAAAGGGACATCCTGTATATCTGTCCGCTTTTAAAAGTTTTTTCCTGAGTACAACAATATATAAATAATAGGGTGTATTTAAATACTTACGGTTTTAATCTAATATTATTATTACCGAGTCGGTGGCTCAGGGCTTAGCGTCTCGATCGCTCAACCCAGAGGTCGTGGGTTCTAATTCCCATTCCACCAACAATTTTTCATTAAATTGTTTACTCGTAGATCAAGGCTTATTCGCAGGGATGGCTTGACAATCATCCTGGCGATGGTCTAGGATGGGAAGAATGTCAACTTGGTGTTAATGTGAGAGATTAAAATCAGTTGATGTTTGACTTGTCCCCCTAACTAATGAGGTTTTCCAGGTTTCCCTCATTCTAGCACTGAATGGTGGTTAGGGCCTACCAACGTAAGTCGTTCCTGAGGCGCAAATGCGGCCCGCGAAATAATAATATGCCGCCCCCTCTCCCACACAAGTCTCAGACTTTCGGGCTAATCGTTGTGATTAGAATGAGGGGTAGAGATATTATTATTATTATTATTATTATTATCCACTTTATCTTAACAATATGAATATTTCTGTTCGTTTATTAATATTTTTTCAAAATCGGCACTAAAGAACATCGAAATAGGCAATAAAGAAGGAGAAATAATCAGTAAATTAATCCATTGTTTTACGATTTTTTCAAGTAGGCTGAGTGGGAAAAGTGTCACTTTTTTGGCGAACAAATTTTGTATATGCGAGGCGAAGCGTAGCGTAGCCAAACGGAGGCAAAATTGCGAGACAAAAAAGACACTTTTAAATCCGAATATAACATGTTATCTTTTCTGCAACCGAAATTATTGATTAACACTTTTCCTCTAAGGATTAAAAGTGTCAACTTTAGCTCCTTGGATTAAAAGTGACTACTTTTGTTATTAGATATAATTTTTTTTCAATAAGAAAAATGTCAACCTTACAGACTCCTGGCAGTCAAAAATGTTATAGTTTTGTGACGATTGGAGAAAAAGTAATGTTTTTTCGCAGTTAGCCGTGCAAATGCCTACTTTCGCGCATCTAAAGGCTCACGAAAATGTTTTATCTAGTGTAGGATAAAAAAAACTTTTACTGCTTTTTGCATTACACTCCAGTGTTACTGCAGTAAAATTAATAATTAAGTGTTTTACTACTTAAGTACAATTTCTACTTAATAAAAAAAAACACGTTTTAAGATTATTTAGTAGAAAGGAATTTTTGCAAAATTATTGGAACTATTTAAATAATAAAATACATTGCTTTACATTCACATTAAAGTAATAAATAATTTGCTTAATCGTTCTTTTCTCTAATTTATTTAGAAATAATAAAGTCACTAATAAATAGTCACAACCAATTAATTTTAATATTTAGTTTAGGTACAAATAATCCGGATTACTCCAGAAAAATTTGCATAAGTATAGCTGAAGCAAAAACAAATTGAAAACATGCAATGGCATTAGATTAGTTAGTACGTCTTTCAAGTAATCCAGGGACTGGCATTTGCCTAATAAATTGCTTTAGCAACAGCCTGTTTAATCTTGAATTACAATGAGATATCGCGAGGATTTTTTTCTGTTTGATACAGAGCTGTGTCAGCCTGAATAAGCATGAGAAAAACGCTGAAAAGGAGAGCGCGTGAAGATTCGTTTAAACCAATCAGTTTAATTCCAAGTGTACTGAATATTCTTCAGCAACTTACTGAATTTTAAAGGACTACTGCATTTGTGGAAAAATATAATTATTATTAACTTGTGGAGTGAACAATAATGTGACATATTAAATGAGTTTGCAACTTTATTAACTCAATATAACTGGAATAATTTCTAATTAAATATAAAGATGACTTTATATTTTCACAAGGGTTGATTACACTCCAACCTTCTATAAGTATTTTAGCAACACATTGTGTTTAAAATGTTTCAAGATTGGAAATTTTTACGTTTGTATATGGGGAGCAAATTATAAGTTTTCGTTCAAAACGAAAAGGCAGGGGTGTCGCGATCGAATGACTCAAAGCTTATAGTGGAGCACATGAAACCTATGCAATCTTGTAGAGCATTTTTTGGGGCATATGTGATGTGATCTACAACTTTTTTTAGTACGGCGATATTTTTTAAATGGCCTTCGAGTGTGTCATCTGGACAATTCGAAAACAAGCGTTTCTGAGTATATACATCGCCATTAAAAAAAAACGGATAGACTTACCGCCCTAAAATTTTAACCACTTATGCACAAAACCTAAACGCTTCGAATGGTATAACTTTTTTTCGGTAGTATACTACATATTACCAAAAAAATTACTTAAAGTTAAAACTTCTAAAATTATGCATGACAAACTTTGATATGCGGTTAACTATGTGAAATATTCAAAATTTGTATATACAGATATATGCAGCGAATAAAATGTAGCCTAGATATTGAAAAAGTTTTTAAAAAAGTTTGGCTTAATATCCGTAACCGTTTTCGAGTTATATAATAATAACCAATAATTACTCTAATATAAACAATAATTGATAGGTAAGTTCGTCAAATTATTATTATTTTGTGGTTATTATGCCAAAACTTATAATATTACCCACCTTCTTAGATAAACAATAACTACATTATAATTTTTTATTCAAAAAGTGTGAATCAATTTGACAAATTCCTTTTTACTATTTTGAAAAATGTAATTCTCTAATCATTACTTTTTTTCAAACATCAATTGTTGTTTATATTAGAGTAATTGTTGATTATTTTGTGTATACTGGTTTTTATGGTTCTTATTAATAATTACACCAGTGTTTAAGTTGTTTAATTTTGTTTCTCTTTGGGTTCTATTCGATTTTTATAAAAGAATAGGTTCACCGACAAAGGCAAACACTGGTGATGCCGATATTGTCATTTTTTTTTTTAAGAACAAACTTTTTTTCGCAAAAATTGGTACAAATGTATTCGAGGGACTCCTAAATCCAGTGGTGTAGTCAGATTTTTTATAAAAAAATCGCTAACAAAATTTTGATATTTTTCACTTAAAAAAAATTCGTAGTATGCCTTGAAAATCAAAATTTCGTCTTCAAATTTTGCATCATCATAGAGCTTTTGGAGATCTATCTTTTAAAAAAAGTCCGGTTTAAATCGGTCCATAGACAACTTTTGTACGCGAGTGTTTCCATTCTTAATGGGTCACCCTGTAGATAGTGAAGAGTAGTGGGGAGTGTTCAGTTATAATACCGTACTCACTTAATGGAGCGTCTCATTTAATAGGCCGATCGAAACACTATAAACATACGACACAAAAATATGCTTATTTTATGTATTTATCTATTTTCTGCTGTAATTGTAATTGTTTAATATTTTACCCCTTTATTTACATTCTAACGTGTATATTAAAATTATATGATTAACAGAACTTCCGCCGCTTTTGTAGTTTTACGTGATTCTTTTGTAACTATAACCAAATAATAATATTCGTAATTGTTGTTAAGCAAGTGAGAGATTTAAAAAATATTAATAACATTGAAACATGTGCAATACCTACACGTTGCATTATTGCAAAGCCATAGCGGATTTCCCCGAGGGGTAAACCGCTGCGGAAGTTTGGTGTACACGCAAGTGGATTTCCGTGGATGTCCTGTGGAATTCTGTGGATTTCCCCGGAAGTCCCGTGGATGTCCTCTAGATTTCCGTGGATGTCCTCTAGATTCCCGTGAATGTTTCATGGATTTCCGTGGATGTCTCATGGATTTCCACGGATGTCCCATGGATATTCGTGGATGTCCATGGATATCTCATAGATTTCCGTGGATATCCGTATGTGTTCGGTGGATTTCCCAAGACGATCACGCATGCGCAATAATACTACTGCGCATGCGTGAAAACAATTTGCTAGTATCTAGAACATATGTACAGGGTATTCGCGTATATTTTGACCCTACCTACAGGGGTTATTAAGAAAGTTAGGAAAAAAGTTTAAATACAAAAGTTGTTTGGTTTTTCACGTCTTATCTTTTGGCTAGGTCGAAAAAAAATTGAATGTCGTAAATTTGAGCAAACCAATTGAACATAATATTTTTAAATGGGACACCCTGTATAATTTTACACGCTTGGGTAAACATTTTTTTTCCTGATTTCAAAAATATATATTTTTTTGACATTTGCACAGACAGTTTTCGAAATCTTTAATATTTAATGTTTGCAATAAATCATAAAAAAATATTAAAAAATGGAAATATTAGAAAATGTTTAAACTAAGGGGGTTACATCGAAAATCATTAAATATTTTTTATTACTGATGGTTTCTACTGATAAGTATTTTTAGCTCTTTGTATTTTTTTTATGGTACTCGCTGTCGAATATTTCGAAAACTATAGTGATGCTAGTGATGCTTCTGGTTTCCTGTTTTTTTTTTTATTATTTTACAGGTGGTGTGATCCCAAACAAACCTACCATCATGAAAATGTACCACAAATAAGTTACAAACATTATGACCATAAATTGTTTTCATTTAGTGTATCTATATAGGTACATATAAATTATTAATTTTGTCATATTAAAAATAAACATTTAAGGAAGTGGGAATTTTTCCGTGAAAATAACACAGCATAACTAGTTTTCTATATGGTATGATACCAGTGATGCCGGTAGTACTTTATAATATACTCTTGTGTGTAATAACCTCGTAAAAAACTTAAGAAAATAAATAACGTAAAATTTTCACCAGTTTTTGTTACCGGCCTGGACAAAATAAATATAATTTTGTATAACCAACCCTGTCTTGCTAGTTGAATAATATCAAGTAGGTATATGGGAATTTTGCAAAAAACTAGCAGTTTCAAAGAACGGTTGTACATTATACATATATATTAATAGATCATAATATTCAGAAATAAATCATTCCCATGACGTATACACTTTTTCTATGAAGATAGACCACTTTATTTTTTTAGATATCCCATTCATTACCGATAGGCTTTATGTGGTTTTTCGGTGGTCTCGTCTATTTTCCTGATCTGAGATCCCGCGAATTTCTATGGATATCCTGTGGACTTCCATAGATATCCCGTGGATTTCCATGGGTATCCTTTGGAGTTTCATGGATATTCCGTAATTTCCATGGAAATTTCTTGAGATCCCGTAATTTTTATGAATATCTCGTGGATCCCGTGGATGAAGATCCCGTGGATTTCCATGGATGTCCAAATGAAAGTAGAAGTTTGGTGTACAAGTTTTAACCAACGGTTTACCCCTCGGATTTCCCCTTATCCTTTGTTTACACAAGAGCATCATGTAATTTACATGTGACCGGTATAAATTAATATAGTTCAATATTTTTTACATAAAATAGTACCTACCTGAATGCACTAACAAACGGAAACTAAGCCATATGTTCTTTCATAAGTACTAGAGAAAAATGTCTGTGTCAAGTTTAATAGCAAGAAAAATATATGAATTAGTTGGTTAAATTGAGAAAAGTTGCGAAACTTTATACCCAACCATTTATTACAAAACGCCCAGAACAAATTAGTTATTTTTTTTATTCGGACAATACTCCACTGTCTTACATTACTTGCTTTAGACAGCTATTTAAACAAATTGAAAATCTACTCGTAGTTTAATAAATTTTTTCATTAGGCTTTTTTATCTAACATATACTTAATCGTGATCCAAAATTCTATATAGGTATCAGTTTTTCTAGACACCTGAATTTATTCTGATTTTTTGCTACATATTTTGGGCACAAATTTTGAAATTTTATTAGTTCTATATTATACCTTACCAATTTTGAGATCCTATTGGTAAGGATCGAATTTAACTCACCCTAAATATACAAAAAGGTTATTCGAATTAAAATGATACAGTCACAATTTATTATATCAGCAAAAAACAGAGTAATACCAGTCAAAACGTCGAGGAAATCTTCATTTTTCAGTTCTGTTGCTGCATTTCAAAATGGTGACAGACGACAATGTAACAATAATCTACAGCTACTACTGAAAGCTGGTAAAATTTATTTTGATATATTTGGAATAGATATATTTTGTTACTTGCCCTAGAGCGAACAGAAATATGCATCCGAATGCAAATATTTTATTATATAGCCCTGCATAGAATACCAATATGCATCTAAAATTGCAATATATAGTTCACTCGAATACATACGGGGTGGAACAAATAAATTTCTCGCCATGGGGATATCGTAAAAGAAATATAGAATAGTTAGAGCAATTTTGCATATTTTTGTACTTACTCAATTTTAGCAGTCAGCTAAAAACAAAACACCTTTTTGCGCTTCATCATATGATGTACTCAGATTTTACACGATCCGATGTTTCGTTTCTTTCAATAAGTATTTTTGCTAGTGCTTGCTACTTACTGCTATTGTTTTCTCAAATCTGTTCTCCGTTGATTTTCTTTTTTGTAATAAATAATACGATACTATAACATATATTTCAGATATCTAAGCGGACACTCTGATACACAAGTAGAGGTAGATGGATAGATAGATAGACAATTTCACGAATATGTAGAAAGATACATAGATAGGTACAAATCAATGATAAAATTTAGGCAGGTAGCTATTAATCATCTACACTACTAAACATAACAATTTTTCAAAAATAATTACAATTATTACTGATCTTTAAGGAGAGCAAAAAAGTAGACAATTTCAGGTCTGCTGGACTGGAGGATTTGCCCCTCAGCTCAGGTCAAGAGCGTTACTTTGGCAGTACTCGAGGATATGCCAAGCATCAGTTCTTGTCCGACAAATTCAGAAGCAGCACCCTCCCTGGCTAGAGAGTAGGCTGCTTCATTCCCTTATTCATGGTCAGAATAGCCTGGGACCTAAACCAGAGTTACTATATTTTTCCTGCTCAAATGAGCGAGCGCCTATTGACAGCTCCATACCGTTTTTGAGTTACAACAGTAAGAACCAAGAGCTTTAAGAGCTGCTTGGCTGTCTGAGAAGATTTTTATCGATTTGCGTGTAAGTTGCGTTTGTTCCAGCCTCAGTACCCACAATTCGTTGGCATTGGTTTCTGGCTGAAATAGAGTTGCATAACTACCAAGAGATGAGGACATTTTTACCGTTGGGTTGCAACTATACACTCGAATTTTGTATTGTAGTTTTGTAGTTTTGGTAGTTTTGTTGTAACTACCTACTCATATTCTCGAAATATTAAAAATATTCATTTCTGCATAATTTACGAAAACTAGTTACCAAAAATAGGTACTATTTTTCATCTGAAATAAGCACAACAATTTAACATCTTTTATGTAACATAATAGGGAATGTTTTTTAGTACCTATTTTAGTTAGTTAAAATATCAGCATCGTTTGTTCATTACATTAATAATTCCCCTTTTTTTTGTCCCTAAAATGTAAAGTTGACTTTTTTAGCCCTTGAAACGGGGCCTTTATTTAGCCTATTCTGTATAGAAGGTGCCCATTATCTATCTCCTTACATGGCTAACTTTGTTAATAGTGGAGATAGAGAATTATTTAAATTAGCAAAATTAGGCAGAATTACAAGAGGAATTCAGTGCCTCCTTCAGATTTAATTTTAATTTTCAACTTTTCGAGATATTTTGGAAAAACTGAAAAACCCCAAAATTTTTAAACTCGAATATCTCGAAAACTATAAAAGATATAAATAATATAAAAATACTGTGTGATAGTGTTTTTTACGTGGAATTCAGCGGTGATATTGAAAATTTCACGGGCATCTTGATTTTTGAGAAAAAAAATAAAGTTATGGTTTTTTAAATGGCAACCATAGTTGGCTATGATATCAATAAAAAACTTATTTTTTTCTGATTTAAAAAATATAATATTTAATATACCTTTCTCTTTTCTTTTGTTTACTGTAATGAACAAATAATTTATTAACATAGAAAGCTTATGAAAAACAAACGTAGATCAGTAAACAACAATAAAATATAAATGTCAGATCACACTAAAGTCACATTATAAACGTCAAAATTAAACGTTCATCTTAAAATAGTTATTGGGAAATGTACACAAACGAAGAAGATTTTTTTTCTCAAAAACCAAGACGCCCGTGAAATTTTCAATATCACCGCTTAATGCCACGTAAAAAACACTACTACACAGTATTTTTATTTTATTTGTATCTTTTATAGTTTTCGAGATATTCGAGTTTAAAAATTTTAGCGATTTTCAGTTTTTTCAAAATATCTCGAAAAGTTGAAAATTAAAATTTTATTTGAAGGAGGCACTGAATTTCTCTTGTAATTCTGCCCAATTTTGCTAATTTAATCAATTCTCTATCTCCACTATTAACAAAGTTAGCTATGTAAGGAGATAGATAATGGGCACCTTGTATGTTCGGTTTCTACAACTCCAGTGGTGAAAAACGAATTTGTTCCACGCTGTATAAAGCAAACAATAAATCGGATGCAACGATTGAAGCACTGCCGACAGATACTCCCCGCGGGGTGGATTACTTCAAATCCCGAATCCGAATTCAAATCCCTGCAGATTCACAGTAGAAACTGGAATAATAACATGATCGGCCCGATGGCGATCGATACATTTGGAGTTGGAGAGCGGAACCCCCTTCGCGCCACCGATATCGGTTCATCGAATGGAACGTTTTACTCTTTTGGCGAGAGGACATCAGGAAAGAGGAAATTGCCTTTTCACATAAAAAACTGCGAACAATAGGCTCTATGTTTATCCTGGACATTATTTTGCAATTAACCCCGTGCACATACAGAGTGATGTGTCGCATACTGAGAATTTTGGATAAATCTTTTATACAACCATTCATTAAAGAAAAAAAATCCGTATGTAATTTAACAGTTTTTAAAAATCAGAAAAAATCAGAAGATCAGAAAAATGTAAAGGTACTGCATCGTGAAAAGAAAGGAAACCGCTTAGATCTGTTAGAGCAATTAGAAATTAAAAAATCTTTAATTATAAATCCTTTTACTACGAATGATCTAATAGATTTTACACTCTCGCCCTTCTTAGAAAAGGTAATAAAAACCCGAGCTTTATCAGATGGTAACAAATAAATAACGAAAATGCTCTTGGAAATGTTTAGTAATAGACATTTACTCTATTGAAAAAGGCCTAACAAGCCGAAATACTAGTATATAGAGTGTTTTCTATATATTTCTTGGAACATCTAAATGAGATCAATGTTTTTTTCAAAACAATTATTAACAGTTCTTAGTCACTGGTGGTAATTTTAAGAAATCACAAATTTTGTGGATCAATATTTCGCCTGCGTGTTTCTTGAACCAGCCGAACTTTTTGGTTTATGTAAAATCTGAGATGAGTTTCAGTACTTTGATATATATATCGAGGGGTGATTCACTAAAAAAATGTGTACACTGAAATTCTCCTTGCAGGGAAAAATCCCCGAAATTCCTCAAAAATTCCCTGAAATACCCCCAAACGTTTGAAATTCCCTGGATATACTAAATTATCAGCAATTTCCCGAAATTCCGCAAAATCGTCCGCAATTCCTCGAAATTCTCCAAAATACCCCGCAATCCCCATAGCGTTTTGATATTCCCAACAAAATAGATAATCAGATCGAGCCTCGGATATAACAAAATACGAGAATGAAGAAAACATTTTTTGTAAAAGATATTCTTATGAATAAAGTAACATTTTAATGGATAAGTTACAAATTTAAAACAAAATAATAACATAACAAAAACATTTAACAAGTATTTTCTTATATTACAGTCAGTCTTTTCTTTTAGGAGTTGAAGGTACGGCTTAACAATAAAGTAAACCTAAGATATTCCTTTTAGGGCCGGTTTCACAATGCATTTTAACCAATAGTTTACTGACTATAAGTTTAGAATGTGAATTTCTTTAACATGTTGTCTATAACTATGCACAATCTAAACTTATAGTTAGTTAACTAACAGTTAAGTAATGGTAACCAGCGATTGTGAAATCGGGCCTAAAAGATATTACAGCATTAAGTACATAAGTTTCAAAAATAAACAAAAGTATTTTTCTTTTATTTCAGTTAAGATAGATAGGTACAGTTTGAGTAAGAATAAAATAAACGTAAGATATATTCTTTTAAAAGACAATACCATATAGTATAACAAATTTATAAATTGTTTGTTGCGAGATTTCATATATCGTTATATTTTTTATTTATATCCAATAAATCAACCCCTTCTAACTCAAAAGGTTCTGAATCCAAAAGAAAGATTGTAGAGATTTTAAGAGAAATTAAGCATGTACCATTGAAATTCCCCAAAATACCCAAAAAAATGCCCGAAATACCCTGAAATTTCCCAAAATACCCCGAAATTCCCCGCAATTCCTTGAAATTCCCCAAAATTTCTCAATTTTTCTCGAAATTCCACCTACTTGACACTAAAATACCCCAGTGATTCGCCCCTCATAATATATAGTTTAGGAAATTAGTGGGAAAGGGAAAGGCGAGAACGGGAGAAAGGACAAGTAACATAACCAGCTTTGAAAAGAATTATTAAATATTTTAACCACACCACAGGTAAAAAGTGGAGAATAAAACGACGGAATAAGTCACAAAATAATTGTTTGTTACCCATAAGCACAAAAAATGAGGAAAGCAATGAAACCAAGTAATATTTAAAGCTTGTTTGCGTTTATCCGTTCACTAAATACTTAATAGATGATACAGCTTATTAAATTTAACTCCCAATTAAATTTCAACCGTGTTGATGATATTACCATTTAACGAAATTTGATGGAATCTGAAGAGAAGGCACGCGGAAGATTTGCATAGAATAACTCTCACAATTTTGCCACAAGTGAACTGGTGCTTTGTTTTAGTGAAAAGGAACTTTTTCTTTCACAGTCGAAGGCATTGTTTCTTTATTTTGGCATTCAACCTATCTAGCAAAAACGTATAGTGCACTCCAGTGATTGTTTTTCCTTTCCCTAAGTGAAAGTTGGATTATACCATGAGGTATAATCCAACGGTCTACACCATTTTTAGTGCAGATTCTCCAGCTGTAACCCACGGTTTCAACTGTTACATTTGGTTTCGGGTGTGTATGGGAGCATCCAATTACATCCCCGACGATAAAATGTCGCAGAAACTGATTGGACTGCACTTAAACCTTTCCGCTTATCTTCCATTCTTCAAAAATCACGAAAATTGGCCACCTCAGATGACCAAAAACAGAATAATAAATCTGTCTTGCTGAAAATTGGGATATGGTTCGTCAAGAGTTGTCTGAATTAATAGTGGCTTCTATATTAGGATATTAGAGGTATCATCTCTTAGGTTTTGCACGAACTTGTCGACCACTCCTCCTAAATGTGTTTGATAGTACACTGGGTAGAAACAAAGGTACATATATAAAATTAATGATAACTATACTTCGTACAGCGCGGAGTCTAACAGAGTCGTACTCAGGTCACTGGCCTTGCCAGCTGACTGACAGTCCGTAAATAACTTTTAGTTATTTACGGAACGTTGTAATAATCGGTCGGTGACGCATAAATAAATTTCTCTTTTACGTCTTTTACATTCTAGCGTGCTCGTATTCGCCGTGTATACTATAAACGTTTACTAATATTATTATCAATAACTATTAATGAGAGAAGTAAATCAAGTAAGATGCCAAAGGAGAGAAGAAATAGACGTGAAGTATTTCAAATGTGGTTTGACAGTGATCCTGAATATTACAAGGACATACGCATTAAAGAAAGTGACTTGTTTTGTACTGTGTGTGATCGCATTATAAATTCTTCTGACAAAACTAAAGTGAATAGACATTTGAAGAGCCATGCCTCATCCAGCGCTGATAACTAGGAATTTTTCTATGAACTTACAGAAGCCTTTCTTGCAAGTAATATTCCGTTAAGCAAACTAGAGAACCCTAAATTACGTACGTTTTTAGAAAAATATACTGACCGAAAACTGCCACATGAAAGCACGTTAAGATTAAGATATGTCGATCGGGTTTACAACGATGTAGTGACATCAATTCGTGAAGACATTGCGGACAATTTTGTGTATTTTATTATAGACGAAGCAACTGATGCTTGTGGGCGTTCAGTCGCCAACTTTTTAATTGGTGCGTTAAAAAGTGACATTGCTAGTGATAGCCACCTATTGGCTTCTAAGGTGCTGGACAAAACCAATCATGAGACCATTATAAGTTTTGTTATTGATTGTTTTGAATATATGTGGCCCGATCAAGATTCTTCAGATAAAGTCCTTGTGATGTTAAAAGCAGGACAGATTTTATCCCAAAAATATAAGAAAATGGTTCATTTTACATGTGCTGCTCATGCACTCAATCGAGTAGCAGAGAAAATAAGGGAAAGTTTCCCTTTAGTAAATACTTTCATATCAACCGTGAAAAAGGTTTTCATTAAGGCGCCTATACGAAGGGATGTTTTTAGGGAAGTTCTACCAGACATACCTCTGCCTCCTGAACCAGTTATAACTAGATGGGGTACTTGGTTAGAAGCCGTAGGGTATTATGCCAAACATTTCGATGGTATAAAAGATGTTATTTGTAGATTTAATCCAAATGAAAGCAGCGCCATACACAGACTCCATGACATACTAAAGGACCAAAGTATTCGCGATGACATACACTACATTAATAAACACTATGGTTTCTTAGTTACTGCAATCACGAAATTGGAAACACATGGATTACCGTTAAAAGAACAGTTTCGCATATTGGAAGATGTACAGAAAAATATATGCGATGCCAGTAATATACGTCCAGTCGGTAATGCAATAAAAGAAAAAATGCAAAACGTGTTAAAAAGGAATACAGGATATCCCATTTTGGAAAACATAAGCAAAGTGTTAGCTGGGACCTGTCAGGAGTTGCCAGCCAATATACTAATGTACAGTTCATGCCTCAACCATTTTCCGTACTGCCCGTTATCTTCAGTAGACGTTGAACGGTCTTTTACTGAGTGATAGACGTCGCCGTTTCACTCCAGAACACTTAGAGAAACACGTGATAATATGTTATAACAACCGCCAATTTGCCAGCGAAACCTTCTCTGAACACTAAGGATTGTCAGGTAAGAGTTGTCACTTTTACGTAGGTATTTTCTTAATTTATATAGATATTATATCCTTGACTTATTCGTGGCATTTGGTAATAATAATATGCACATTGCGTCATAATTTATTGATATTTCTATTTGTAACCTTAGTACGATTCTGTTAAACTCCGCGCTGATATAACCGCGCTAATGATAACCATATAATATTAGCGTAACATTAACAACAAATTTGAAATAACTAGTAGCTCACTATAATTTTTATATTGGAAAGGATATAAATTTGATTTATAAGTTTATCGTCCTATTTATGGCTATTATTGCTATTTTTCTTTAATTAATGTTTAAGATTATGGGAAAATTAACAGCTTTTACCAATTTACAACATATAGAAGACAATAACATTGTATTAACAATAACCTGTTACTTTGGGAGCATTCGGAATAATAGTTACTGTTCTGATTAAAATTTTACCTTTAATGGTGACAAATGATTTCCTACTAAAATTTCGCTACTACCAACATTAATTCTGTAGATGTAATCCGAACGAAGCGTTTCATTTAATCAGTTAATGGAACAGAGGGATCCTGGAAGCAGACCAATAGATATTCTCATTTCGCAGTAGTTTTATAACAATAAATGCCCGCATGCAGTATAAACATATGAACTGCAGACAGCAGTTTTATTATTTATTCGAAACTGTAAAAGCATTTACTTACACACTAGCTGTAGCACCTGAAAAACAAAATAGTGGGATGCATTAGAAATTTACTAAGGAACCTAAAAAACCCATACCTTTCGTTATAATTTCGAATAAAGTTAACATTATAAGGAAATTATGTTCAAATTCACATGTATGGATATAATAGAAGAGAAAACAATATGATGTACGGTACAATGTATGTATGTATAGATGTACAATATGTATTTTATACAATAATTATTGTTTTTCAAGATATATAATTTGTATTCATAAATTCGGTAAAAATGGATATGTAACTCTTTGGCAGGAGTAATGGTTATTTGGAGTTTCCTTTATATTATATTAGTAACAAAGCAGTATAAAAATAGATGTTTAAACACTCCTAGAAGATGGTGCAAGCTGTGAATCCGTTATTTTTTGTTCAATGTTAAAAACCACAAAAAATTAAATAGTTTAAAACAATTTACAAAGTGACAACATTTGCAATATCAAATTTAACTTCAAGCGATAACTATTTTTTTTTCTTATGTAACGCAACACTTACTTAACCTTAATCTGCAACCTTAATCTGCAGGGTGCTTACCTTAATCTGCAACCACCCGCTCGTCCATCGAAAACTAAACTTAGTAACTTTTAAAATGAAACTCCATTCTTCTTGACTTATCATTTGCAAAATGTTCGATAACTTGTTCGTTGAAATCAGTCATAGTGTTTATTAAATTTTTCTCGATGGAAAGCATTGCTAGAGCACATAACCTTTCTTGTGACATCGTGTTTCTTAAAAATGTCTTTATTCGCTTAAGTGCTTAAGCGCTTAAGATTATTTGCAAATCCGGTGTAGGTCTTCCTAAATCTCGAACACATGTACGTTCATCAAATGTTAATTTATTTTTTAAAATATTCTGAACTGCATTCATCTTTAATTCTTAATTAAAATACACGGTCTTACACGGATAATCATATCAAAGAACTAAAAAACATTAACGATAATCTAACCTAACAAACTGTAGTAAACTAAATAGTAAATTCGTTGTGGACAACAAACACCACAACACAAGTTCTGGTGTTTGTTTTGTTGTGTCTGTGTCTGTACTCTGTACCGTCTGGTCGACGGAGCAGCGCCCATTCAATGACGTAACAGAACGCATTAGAAAAGACGCGCTAGAAAAATATAAGCTGTGTATCTTTTTCTTGCGCATGCAAATAGAAAAGAAAAAAGAACAGGCACACAGCGGGCGTGCCCAGCCCAGTGGCTGGGCGCGGATTACACAGACGGCGAAGCGGTCTAGACGCTAGACGGATATGCATGCACCAAATCATTCAATATTCATGATGAAAAATTAATAAAAAAATCCACCAATTTATAACAATTATAAAAGTTTATAAAATATCACAACATTTACAAGTCTTATACTTACGCATAGGGCACGTGCCCTTGTGCCCATTATGACTAGCCGCCACTGGATGTGGAACTGTAGGTGTCTTACTCTTCCACCAATTCGATATTGGCGCATTCGCCACTTTATAGAAAAAATAGTCCGTGGTTAATTTTGTCACCTCATCACGCATAACGTGAGAATTAATATTAAAACCCAAGTTTAAATCAGGAACTACGTTCACCAAGTACTTTTTAAATTTAAAGAATAAAGGAAAATAAAATCTTGTATAGATAGATATCTGATGATCTGTATCTTAGTGGTCTTATTTATAATATAACACAGAACTTACTTCACGAATTGAGAATAGCTATTAAAAATGCACACTTAACCTCAATTCCAATTCTTGATATTTCAGTTGACGTTTTCAAACAGGCCCGCTGTCTCCACTGGTATATTTATTTCTAGTTTCCATGTATTAATAATTAAACAATAGTAAGAGCAATAAGTGATTTTTTAGAGCAATTTTCATATTGCATATATGACAATTTTTAAAATATTTGTTTTCAAGTCATTTCCTCATAAGTTAAAAAATTAAAAGCTGTTTTAAATTAATATACCTAATAATGAATTCTTTGAAGACCGTTTAACTGTTATAATAAGCCATTTTTATTTAATTGAAAGGAAGTAGTACTTAACGAAATTTAATGACTTGATTTTAGTGAAATATTTGTCAGAAAAATAAATAAAATATATTTAATATAATAATCATATCTATATCCCTCATTCGCATCGTAATGATAGGCCCAAAAGACAGAGACTTGTGGGGAGAGGGAGCGATATATTATTATTTTGCGGACCGCGAATGCGCCCACATTGGGTACATCAATTGGGACTTCTGATAAAGTTATGATGTCTCTCTCGGGAAACAGTATAATCAAACATCCCATAAAATGGTATTTAAGCTTTTATGGTCACTTTAAAAAAGTTACATAAAAAATCGAAAAATGTATTTGTGCATATGCACTGTGGCAAATTTACTAATGAAATAACAACGAAAAGTTTTATTGAAAAATGCTGATATAACAATGTAAAAATCTTTGTATTACCTAAATTAATTGCCCTCGAAGGCACATTAGAAGCCCAAACTAATATTCGGAAATAATTTTACTTATTTTTGCTAACAAATATTGATCGAATATCAAGTTGTAATACCTTCATAATTATTTTTAGAAAAAAATCTATCCAATTTAGTTCCAATAGTTTCCAATAGAAAGTTAATGTCTTAAACATTAACTTTCTATTGGAAAAAATTGACATTTACTTGACATTCAGATTGATGGATAAAATTCAATATTTACAACTTCTTTGAATTATTTTATTAAAAGTAAAAATTAACAAATTCATAGAAATAATAAACATTGCGTTTTATAGTATTTATCGATATGGTACTTGGGTTTAGGACCCATTTCATAGAAATAAGTTTTTTTATTTATTTTGATGTATTCTGTCGCCTATTAGAATAATGGCAGTCGAACTTTAAACACGCTGTACATATAGCAGTTAAACCTAATCGTTAAATTATTTATTGTTGATGTATAAGTATAATTCTATGATATTCTACTATAGTATAATTCTTGTATTCATAAGGTCGCGATACCATCAAAGTTTGTATGTTGGGAAGCTCAAATATACTTAGTATGGGTATTAGATGTCAGTTTATTTGTTTGAAGCTGCAGCTCCCCTAGCTACATTGTGCAATCATCAAACACACAAGAGCAAACACTGTCCTCCCTCAGCTTCTGAAAAATAATTGTTTTTTAGACTATAAACAAATAAAAAAATATCATGAGATTTTTAAGTTCCACATAAGGTTAATAAAAGTTGTTTTAATATTTGGGCTAAACGGTGTACTAAAAGACAATAATCTATTTCAGTTTGTAACGCTTTTTATAGAAACAAATTTTACCATATATTTACCATCGCTTTAGGCTACAATGGCGTATAGACATATTATAGAATACATAGTATACGTATAGTACACTTAGTATGAAGCTAAAGCTATGGAGGGTTTATTATTTAAACATACTCGTATATCAGTTATTTAGAAGCTACAGGAGTACTAAAAAAAAACACCGCTTAGATACTGTTCAAGGATCTCAGATTCCAGCAGTTATAAGTGCCAGACATTGACTATTTAGGACATCTTTCACATTGCTAGTTGGTAACGGAGACGATTTCCTGTCCCTAAGGCACGTAGGGTGAGACTACTAATAATATCAGGAAGGGATATATTGCAGATACAGATCAACACATCTAAAATTATTTTTAATGATGTAAAACTGATTTTTTCATTAGTTTTTTGCCAATATAGTAAAACGTACCTAAGGGTCATGCGCTAAACTCAGAAGAAGTTAATTTTACTTCCTGCGAAGAACATCAACATTTGTGTTAATTAATGTTCAAGAAATAGTAAATGCTATTCCAAATAAAGATAACTTTCAATATGTACACCGATTTAATCCAACGATTAATTCTAGAAACAAATATTTATTTTTAAGAAATACATTTATTTCTCTCAATTAAATATTTAATTGAAACCGCACCTGCGCATACACTATCTTCTCCAGCTTCTTGGACAGTGGCCATTTTTGTATCGTGTTGTGTGTTTCTTTGCAAGTAAAGTGAGTGAAATTAGCCATTCCTTTCCGTTCTTATAGCCGGCTTGTCTTCTTGTTTTCAGAAATTTTATTTTCTGGTGTTAGTATGAGTAGTTCAGCTTTTCTTAAATTACACACGGTTTTACCTTTTATGAGGCTTTGTTTTAATATTGGTGGGATTACTTTTTTCAATACGTATTGAAACTGCTTTACTAATCTGAAGCTTTTGGGTACTTAGAAATAAGCCGGTCGGGCCTTTAATATTCCAGAAACTAAAGTTTGTCATGTCAATCACTTCGAATGGTGGGTTGTGCCTTGCGGACTCAATTAAGATCTTCTGGTATGAATGATTTCATGGTCTTTTTACGTTTTTCATCAACGCAAAATCCCTATCACACGGCATAAAACTGTGATCGCTCATAAGAAATTTTTGCTCTATAATCAAATAAGCCATTGACAACCAAATATATCAACATAAATAAAATCTATTTATTTATGTTTTGGCCTCCACAGTTTACACACCAGATAACCAACGAATTTTTATCAGTGAAGCCACTCTTTAAAAAACGAATCAGGCAAGAAGCGATCTCATTTGCACCTCGCCCTGAAAAACCTTCGTGCCACAAAAAACATAGAGGCATTATTTGTATGTCCCACGAGGATACCGAAGTTGAAACAGGAAAGTTGTGAGAGATATCAGAATGAACCAAAGTTGGAACAAACATCATCTGTTCAAGATCCATAGACAAACAACATACATCACTTCCTGGTTGCTGAGAATGGATCGTGTCTTCTTAAAAGCTCTGTAGCATTTTCGGCTTTCCTCTGGTGAATTTCTAGCTGAACTTTAGCATGTCGACTTGTTTGGGTGTTTGTAGGTATTTCACAATCTAGCCGGTTACAGGTGCGACATGATCCATTCTCGGCCGTCTGATTTAAAGTTTTCGAAAATCTTTTATAAAAACAGATTTGTAGAATTTATAATTTCCTGCAGTTCCTGGATAACGTTTCTCAAAATATTTAAATAGTATATTAAATTTAAGTCGAGACTTAGATATTCTTTATTAGATTTTGTTCGAGTATAGTGCCCATCGTCCCTTGGTATTGAGTTTATATGAGCTCTTACAGCTTTACTATCATTTTCTGTAAATTTTTACTTTTATGGCTTGTTCTTTTATCAGAATAAAACGTGTAACCAGTTTTCCTTTTGGCGATTAGTACATCCAACTTTTTTCTTGTTACTGAAAATGTATTCGTGAAAGTTTTCTGACAGACTTGAACAAAGCTTCTTCCACTTTCAGTTGGGATGGTATAAGTTATTGTTGTTTGATGTTACAAGGTTAAAAGTAATGATTCCGTTTTCAAGCATCAGACCCCATACATGTAATATATCAAATTAATAATTATTTATGCAACAAGTCCAAAAAGTAAGTGTTTATTGCACGTGACGTGAAATTGTTGACAACATTGTTGTTGACAAGATTGTTGTTGACAACACGTCAAGTTCAATAAACACTTTTTGTACGAGTTGCATACAATATTTTTTCTGCGTTCATACAAAAACCAAAAAATGTTTTATTTAGGTGGCACCAAGTGCCACGTCGATTTGACATTTATGTTTGTCATGATCACAAAAATGCTGTAGTAGAATGACAGATGAGTGCAATAAAGAACCAGTTTTTTCACTAAATATAGTTCAATAAAGTTTTGTTTTTTGCATGAACGTAGAAAAAGATAATTTATTACACTGCGTCCTTTATTCAAAGCTTTTTCTTAATGTACATATAGTTATTTCATAAACTTTTGATAAAAAACCTACAAGATAGTCAGAAAATTTTCAGTAATTCCTGAATTACTAATTAACGGTTGATTTTATCGAAAACAGTGTATATGACACAATTTGTAGCACACATGTAGAACTTTGGTTTAAAAAAATAATGAAATCGGATGAATAGTTCCAGATGTATAGTTGTTTTCTTTAAATTCAACATCCGCCATCTTGGATTGGCCGCCATTTCTATTAGCTACCACATTGAGATGGCAATTGTGGCTATTTAACATCCTAACAAACCTATCTAACTGCGGTGAAAAGGAAAATTAGTACCCCCAAATCATACGACATGTTGGCTGGTCCATGTACTCACACCAAAGATTCCAACCCCTTTCAAGAATAATATTGTAACGTTTGTCTAACCTCCAAACTGATTAAACCAGCTTGTTCGACAAAACAACGCAAATCTTTATTGTCACTAGATACAAACTTCAACTCTTTTTCACAACTGTCAACACAAATTCCTTAGTTTGACGTTTCGACTTAACGCGCTCACGCTTTCGACTAAAAAAACTCCCCGTCCTCTTGAAATCGCGAGTATTTATATATTTTTCAAGCTTCTGGAATATTCGGGAGCTTCTTTTTGGATTCCGGAACATAATGGAACGATTCTATGACTTAAATGAAAATTCTAGATTAGAAACGTCAACCTAAAGATTTTACAAATATTAATTTATAAACAATAAGAAATGAATTAACAAAACAGACATTCACTAGCAAGGTAGGTGAGCTTCCGTAACACTGCTCCCCTCTCAGAACTGATCGTCTCGATCAGGTTACTCCATTGTCCGCATGGTGTTCTTGATAAGGCGTCAGTCGATCTATGTGAACAATCTTCATTTTGGATTGAGGATTTCTTTGGATCCTATACACGACATCGTTTAACCTGGTCACAATCGAATAAGGGCCTTCCCAAGATCTCTGTAATTTAGGTGATTTGCCCTTAGTCCTCTTTGGGTTGTACAGCCAAACTTTATCATTTTCATGAAACCCACTACTGTTGGCACGTAAGTCGTAACGGGTCTTCATTCTGTCACTTTCTATTCTCAGCTTTTCTCGTACCTCCTCATGTACCAACTTTATTCGATCTTTCAGGTGGCGGAGATAGTCACTGATATTTTCCTGATGTTCTGGTCTATTTGCAATGAGGTCTATTGGTAGACGTAATTCGTTGCCAAAAATCACACTGGCTGGTGTTTTACCAGTGGTTTCGTGAACTGCCGCTCTATATGCTAAGAGAAATGGAGGAAGGCAGGTGTCCCAGTTGGTCTGCTTTTCATTCACGGCAGTTTTCAGGAAATTTTCAATGGTTCGATTGAATCTCTCGACCATTCCATCTGATTGTGGATGAAGAGGTGTTGTTCTAGTTTTCGAGATACCTAGTAGTTGGCAAACATTCTGAAATACCTCAGATTCGAAGTTCCGTCCTTGGTCAGAATGGATTTCCCTCGGAACTCCATAACGGCATATCCAGTTTTCAAATAGGACCTCTGCTACGGTGACTGCTTCCTGATTAGGTATAGGATATATTTCTGGCCACTTGCTAAAGTAGTCCATAGCTACCAAGATATAACGATTGCCAGAGTCACTTCGAGGAAATGGGCCAGCTATGTCAATAGCTATTCTTTCAAATGGAGCACCGACATTGTACTGCTTCATCTGTCCGCGACTTCGAGTCATTGGTCCCTTACTAGAGGCGCAGGTTTCACAACGCCGGCACCATTCTTCCACATCGGAACGACTCCCAAGCCAGTAGAATCGCTCTCTGACTTTGTTCAAAGTCTTATTGATTCCAAAATGTCCACCACCAACGCCACTATGAACCGCTTGGAGAACTTCTGGAACTCTTGTCCTGGGTAATACAGTCTGGTAGTTCCTTTCTTTGCCGTCCGGACTCTCCCATACTCTTTTTAGTAGGCCATTTTCTACAACTAGGGAGTCCCATAATGCCCAGTAACTTTTCAGAGATAGAGATGTATTGGAAATATCCTGCCAATCAGGTCTATCCATTTTATTTATTTTCCATTGGAAAATTGGGCCAAACTCTGGATCTTCACTCTGTTCTTTAGCAAGGCTTCCACTATCCCAATGTTCTGGGCCTTGGATGCTAATTCTTCGGAAATGAAAATCGTCCTGTTCCCTTGCTTCCTGTCGCAAGCAATATCTACAATCAGGAAGGCATGGCCTTCTGGATAAAGCGTCAGCATTGCGATGGCTCTGTCCTCTTCGGTGTTCAATTTTGAAGTCGTCCTCTTGCAAACGTTGAAACCCCCTTGCCACTTGGCCTTCAGGGTTCTGATCATATGTGTTATTAGGGCATCGATTCCTGAGATGCCCTTCGCCACCGCAATTCCAGCATCGGATAGGTCTACGCCTGCTAAATGTGGCAGAGTTGGTATGATTCTGATCGTTTTGCAAGTTGCTCAATAACTCTTGAACATTTTTCAGCAAAACCTCGATTTTGGTGTTACTACTTTGTTCGCCTGATCGATAATTAAGTTGCCTTGCTCTGCCTTGACCTCGCCTGGATGCTTGTTGAGCAGAATAGCATCGATTCCTGAGATGCCCTTCGCCACCGCAATTCCAGCAGCGGATGGGTCTACGTCTGCTAAATGTAGCAAAGTCGGTATGATTCCGTTCGGTTTGGAAATTGTTCAATAAATCTTGAACATTTTTCAGCAATACCTCCACATTTTTGTCATTACTTCGATAGTCGGCTGGCTGATATTTAATTAGCCTTGCTCTGCCTTGACCCCGTCTGGATGCTTGTTGAGCAGCTTCAATTTCTAACGCCTGCGCCAAAGCTTCGGAAATGGTTTTGTTTCTGGCTAACCTCAACGCCTGACTGATTTCAGGGTCTCGCAGTCCATCTATGAAGCTACTTACAGCTAATTGCTCTTGGAACTCTACAGGGGCAGTGGGGTAAGCTAGCTTCACCATCCGGGCTATATCGGCCTCATATTGCTGAATATTTTCTTCGAATCGTTGTCTTCTACCCTTTAATTGAGCCTGGTAAACATGTTGCATGTGGGCTTCACCATACCTCATTTCGAGAGCACTTTTCAGCATTTCATAATCGGTTTTGTTCTGCTCAGGCATCGTTCTTAAGATTTCCATAGCCTCACCTCTTAGAGCTACAGTTAACGATATCGCCTTTTCACCTTCGGACCAGTTATTTGCCATGGCAGCCGCCTCAAATTGCTTTAAGTATGTGCTCCATGATACCTTTCCATCAAATGTTGGTGGCTTGACCCTCGAAGATGCAGAATTACCTTCAACTTTAATAACTCCTGTCGTGGACAGCTGTGTGAATTTTCGGTTGACTTCTTTCTGCATTTCGTTGACTCTCTCTTCGACTTCACACCTCAGCGTACTCACACTTTCTTTTACAATTTGGACTTCGTCTTGCATACTATTTCTCAATTGATTTATTTCTTCTTCTACAGTTTCTTCAAAATCTTTGAATCTTTCTTTCATGAGCTCTTCTAACTTTTTATTACTTTCTTCTAAACTGTTCTTTAGTTCTTCTTGGCTGTTCTTCAGTTCTTCTTGGTTATTCTTCATTTCGTTTTTTAATTCATCTTGACTGTTCTTCACTTCAACTTTTAATTCTTCTTGGTTATTCTTGATTTCCTTCATCATTTCCATTAATTGTGTCAAGGTCTCATCCATTTTTATCGATTTCGATCTGGTAACTGGCATACACTTACTATTTGATCCCTTTTTTTTTTTTTTTAATCTTCGAACGTTTCACGTCGTGGAACGTCGCACTTCTGACACCAAATGTAACGTTTGTCTAACCTCCAAACTGATTAAACCAGCTTGTTCGACAAAACAACGCAAATCTTTATTGTCACTAGATACAAACTTCAACTCTTTTTCACAACTGTCAACACAAATTCCTTAGTTTGACGTTTCGACTTAACGCGCTCACGCTTTCGACTAAAAAACTCCCCGTCCTCTTGAAATCGCGAGTATTTATATATTTTTCAAGCTTCTGGAATATTCGGGAGCTTCTTTTTGGATTCCGGAACATAATGGAACGATTCTATGACTTAAATGAAAATTCTAGATTAGAAACGTCAACCTAAAGATTTTACAAATATTAATTTATAAACAATAAGAAATGAATTAACAAAACAGACATTCACTAGCAAGGTAGGTGAGCTTCCGTAACAATATTTAAATCAAATAAAAATGATTGCTGAACATATCTAAAACAAATACAAATTAATTTTAATAATTTGTTTAGGAATACAGTTAAATTAGGAAATAAGCAATGTGGGAAAACTGGTTTGCTAAGTTAAGTTTTTACCAAAACCTTCCAATATCCTATAAACAGAAATGTTCATACTTCCGATTAGATGTATGAGTCACTCCGTCGTATCTAAATATTTGCGATCTACCCCGCAAAAATGCTAAAAGCTTTCGTGTCAGCTCCTATTTGACTGATTGTCTTGTAGCTTGTCTATTTATGTTTTTATCGATCCTGACGATGCTCCGTGTCGAATGCTGAAATGAGACCATCCCCCCCTGTCAAATTATCCTACTGGCCATAGTCGAAAGAAACAGGCACGTGTACCGCATTTTAATCCTTTGTCACATCAGATTCATTGCAACGTCACCCGGAAAATAATGAAATGTAACCCGGAATTAGATTCAGTATGTTAACCCAAACAAGTAATAAAAGTTAAACTTCTCATTTTTCTAGAACACCTAGGCAGCCTACTATTATTGTAACATTGACGTAGTTTTCCACATAGCACCAAAACACTATACTGCACTCGTATAGTGCAGTATAGTGTTTTGGTGTTATGTGGAAAACTACGTCAGTATTAGCTTCACAGCAAAGGTTCGAATCCCCTTCAAGACTACTACGGGGTGTTTACCTATTTTTTTTACATCGGCAATGGAAAATAGTTGGAAAAAAAAGAGATACGTATTTCTGGAATTTTAATATTGGGTTCATTGAAGTCCATAAATTATTTCTTTATTGTGCACGATATCTATTAGACGTCACTAAGCGAAAATTCAAAATTTGCGCCATTTTTTAGTGATTTCTAGGATATTTTTATTTGTGTGGTTGGTGTCACTGCGTGACAACTTTACTTTTGTTTATGTTTGAATTGTTTGGTTAGGGTAAACATCATGGTAAACATGGGACATTGCTTTTAGTTTATATTTTTACCTGTGAATTGTTGTCTCTGCCTGTGACTGATTACAAATGTATTTATTAGTAATAGAAAAACATCGTAATTTGTAAACGTAATTTTTGAATATATTTAATCGACTTGCAGTGGTACTGTTAAGTTAAATACTAACCTTACATTTTTCATCCCTTTTATTTCTGAAAGGATTTATAGGATCTTTATCTTAAAAGGATCTATAACCGGTAAATTGTCGAATTGATCCTCTACAAAACCTTGCTCCATGTTTAATAAAAGTTTACTTCACAAGAAAGCAACAATACAACACGTCAAGTTGTCAAGCCAAACACAAACAGGAAATTTCAAATGTCAATTATCGAAATGTCGACTGTCGTTTGTCGTCGTTACAAACTGAAACTAGCCACATATTATCAGTCTGGCCTCTTTATAGATACATATTCCCTAGTTTTCGCTTAGTGACGTCACGAATAAAGAATAAAATTTCAAAATTGAATTAAAAATTTTCTACCGATCCAATCTTAATAATTTTTATCCTAATAAATATAAAAAAATATATGTTATAAAAATACAGGTTGAAAGAAGAAAAATGCCCCAGGAATTGTGAAAATCAAATTAAAATTTCGTGCCACGTTGAGATACAAGGTATTCCTTAACGTCAGGTCCATACAGTAGAAGCTAATCCCTTGTCCAATTTTATGACTGAGACTTCAAATAAGCGTGTGTCCTAAATTGCCTCGTTTTAGAGATACAGGGTGTCAAGGTTTTTATGAAAAATCGTTTTTTTATCAATATCTTGAAAAGTCTTTCGCCAATTTAGATGAAACTTGGTACGTTGGTTTGAGTTAGTTAGTAAGAAGGTTATTTTACCGTGAAAAAATTTAAATTGTTGGCTTCAGTGGTGTCCAGGAGGGTAACCTATTTCAAATTTATGGAAGAAAACATTGAACAACAAGAAGAAAAACGTGTTTGTTTCTTTCATTTTTTTTTCGTACCTTGCTTCGTTTTCTAGAAAAAAACTATTACAGTACATGTCTAAATGTTTATTATCTTAAAAGTAAAAAAAACTGAGATATCCCCATTTGCAAGATAAAAAATGCAAGATACAAACCTAAATAATAACTACAATTGACTATAAGCCTTGATACCCTTTATCTTGAAAACGACGCAGTATAGGGCACACGTTTATTTGGATTCTTAATCATAAAATTGGGTAAGGAATTAGCTCCTACAGTTAGGGCATGCCATTAAGAAATACCCTGTATAGTATACAATAGTATACAAACCTCGGTGAAAAGTTAAATTTTTGCCTTGAGATAAAGTTAACCTCGAAGCTTCGCGTTTCCTTTAACTACTTAATCTCTTGACAGAACTGAAACATTTTCTTCCACTTTATATAATACAAGTACTTACACTATTTTTATTTCCGTATGCGTAGAAATTTGTTTAATTGTTTCAATGTTTGTACCATATTTTCAGATAAACAGCGGTAAAATGAATAAAGTCAGATTATTTTCATATTTTAGGTACATTGTTAAAGATAAAGTTCTTTTATTTTTCATGTTAATGCCAGACCTAGACCTAATCATTAAGACGGTAGGAATGATTGTTAATAAATATTACATAAACGTTCAACTATTCTTCTCATGAAAATATGTCAAACGGAAATTATATATTAAGACATTCTAGATCTACTAAAAGAATTATAGGGATAAATGTATGATTAATACATATGTAAAATGTTAGACACATGACAATATTTAGGCACAGTACATTTAGAAAAAGTAAAATAGAACCAGAGCTATTGACATATATTCAATCAGAAAAGATTAGAGTTTAAGATTATTAAATTTCAAAAGGAATGAATAAGTAATTGAGAAGTTATCAATGATTTATTAAAATTCATATATTGAATTGTGAGAATTAAGGACATTTAAATTATAATCAAATAAAAATTTGACATAAAGTAACTAGATAAGAGAAGGGATTTTAAAATAAAATAAGGGATTTGTTTTAGAAAATAAGCATAGTTAAATAATAAATTAAATAATATAAATTTGTTAATTAAATAAGAGAGTAGTTTTAAAAGTATTAAAAAACAATTTAAAGTAAATTGAAGTGTTTAAGAAAAGACTTTTGAGTGCAAAAGAGTGATTAAAGACATGGGTAAAATCGAAGTTCCATGAAAAAGAATGAATTGAAATTGTTGCTAAGAGATAAGGATAATAAATTTTGAGAAAACCGAAGCGGCGTCCTTTTTGAAAAATCAAGAAAAAAAGTGGAATTTTGACTAGAAATTGAGAAGGAAAGTTGTTAAAAAATATATCGAGAGATAAGCAGGGATAACAAGATAACCTCAAAGTAAGTTTGTTTGTCAAATCACTTGCTTAAAATTAATGTACAGCTGGAGAAAAGATAGCAGAGATCTACAAGCAGAAATATTGAGATTATATTTTCATTTAATTGCATTAATAAGACGATTTTAAACATATAGCTATAACATATTATCTAGATATAAAGTCAGGCCTAAAATAGACAGGAGTCTAAATAAAGTACTTACCTTAAAAGAGATCCAGAGAAATGATCCAGAAGAAGAATAATATCCAGAATTTGTCACACCAATATGAACAATTTTAATAACAGTTTTGCATAATTAGTAATATTTTAGTTTTAGTTGAAGCAACATAACCTGTTTGTGTAGAATTTATATAGTTGAGTACAGTTATGTAAAGTGTTTAATAATAGATCTGCAAATAGTAAGAGGTTAGGCAACCCAAATTACATAAATTTGTATAGATCAGGTTTTGTCCACGGACATATGTTTCTATTTGATTAAAATAAAATAAGGATTGTTAAATTTAACTAGAGGTTTATTTGCTAGAACAAATTTACAGAATACTTTTAAAATTAAAAATAAAAAAAAAAATTATTATATTAAATTGAAAATATTACAGTCAAGAAAATATTTGTAATGAACCCCACCTGAAAAAGAGTCAATCATTGTTCCAAATTAATTAAACAATTCAATAGATTCAATTTCTAAAAAAATTTATTAAATTAAATAACTTTGAAATTATTTAAAATAAAAAACAAAATAGAGTGAATATAGGTGAATAGCTGAAAAGAAGGAGTTGTAGATTAAGGAGGTAAGCATAATGTTTTCTTATGTATAACATGGAAGTTGATTAATTGAGAAAATTAAAAATTACGAAAATTTACTATAAACTAAAATATAATTGGCGCCCAACACTAAACTCAAATTTAATTAAAATAAAATTAATTTAATATTCAATAAATGCTATAAATAAGTCGAGGCAAATATAATTTAACCCTCAAAAATAAAGGAGTTAAAAATTTAAATTGAATTACAAACCAGTATAAGGGTAATATATAATATTATAATATATACTTACAGGAGTTTTACTTATCACTATCAGAAAATAACCATGGGAAAATACATTATTTATGAGTGGTTAAGAGATTAACAACAGAATTGTGGGAATATTAGCAAATAACGTAATAATAATAATTTTCTATCTGAACTGTTCGTTTCACTTTTCTAATTAGCTACTATAGAAAAATAATTAAAATATGAGTAACAACTATAGGTGTATGAAAGTGTGGTAAGAATACATTTGTGGTATTCTGAATGGATTTATATTAAATATACGATCATTCCATTCTGATATAATGGCTAAAGCATGTTTTCATTAAAAAATAATGCTCCACCTATATACCCATCCATAGATACATTTTGAAGTCAAATGACTTTCGACAGGTAACTGTAGTTTTTATGTATCTGTTGAATATGAAACATTTATTGAATTATTTTAACAAACTACTAAATTATAAAACTCATACATTGCGCTTATTCATCTCTAGAAACCCATTTATCACAAGTATTATACTGGGTGGCTCGAAAACTAAAGCAGACGGATTATTAGTAACTATAAAAGTTGTCAAAAAAAGAAACGGAAACACAGTTTTGTCTTGGAGGGGAAAACTGTTAGTCTTCATTTATTAATTACTTAAATGTCGGTTAACTAAATGTTCAAATCATGGCCTCCCCCTCCATTTTTGAAATATAAAAGTTTTCTGCTTCCAAAACAAAATTGACGTGTTTCGTTTTTTTTTTTTTTGACAGAAGCCTTAAGTTTCCAACATAATCCTTCTCTTTGTCTCATTAAAGAAATTAACTCACCTTATGCCACCAATGCCATTTTATATTAAATGTTATCCAACAATATTTCTCGCTAAGATGTACAGATTGTAGAAGATTTTACTCCCTCACATTCCATCTTTCTTCACATTTAAATGTAAAATGCGGACTGCCTAGAAATTCGTAAGGACCTCAGTTGTTATGACATAAAAGACATCAAAGCGATGTTTTGAGTCCTTCAGCTAAACTCGTTCTATAGTGTGGACCAAATAAATTTATTACTTTGAAATTATCAGGGAACATGTTGCTGCCAAAATGTACAATCCACCATAACTTATGACTAAGCTGACCACTTTGGTTCCTAGCCATATGCGTCTCTACGTGGCATTTGAAAAGGGCATTTCTTTATAAATAAATTACGGAACATTTTTAAGCAATTAAGTAGGTGTTTTCATGTTATAATAAAGAAATTAACTACGAAGGTGTGTTTTTCTTATTATATCAAGTTATTATGTTTCATTGGTTAAAATTACTAGTACCTAGTATCAGTTTGATAAGAGAAGCGCATGTGTAGTGCTAAGTGTCGTTTTATTTTTCCGCAGAGTTACCACGCGGAAGTGTAAAATGTCTCACCGTGACGAAGCATAGAGTGAATCACTGCGAAAAGATTCAAAACATCAGTAAAATATCCAAAAAATTTTATCCAGCACCTGAAAAGGTCCTTGTCACGTTTCAACTAATCTACCCGGACTTTATGTTCATTTGTTACAATATTTAAGGCTGAAAACGCTAATAAATTTTAAACATTAGTAAAATTTTACTTGCTGGGAACCCAAAGGGGTCAGCAGGTCAGTTGTTAAATGTTTTAAATAACAGAAACATGAATTTTTGTTTACGGCAATATTACTAAAATTTCCGCCAATAAACTATGTACAAAATAATTATTTAAAAATTGTTAAAATATGATTTAAAATGATTGTGAAAATTTTAAAAAGTTTTAAAAGAGAGATGAAATATAAAGTATGGAGCGAGTCCTGTGGTTTGGAGCACGGGGTATATTTCAGGCGAGGGTGTTGAAAGAGCGACTATCAAACATTCCAAAGGCATTCCATTCTATCCACATAAATGCACTCTGGCCTTTATATGTCTGAAATGAGATATCAACAGTCGATTACGTTGTGTACTACTTTAACTTTTCCAGTGGTGATTTAGTAAATATTATCTTCGGCTCCCTTTCTTGGGCGAATCTGTTATACCGAAATAAAAACGGGGCAACGTTTTTATTGAGCATATATACTAGTAGGTGGATTACTTTCACTTATTTATCCAAAGGTGTGATCCATATTAAGACATTTATAATATTTTTTTTAAAAAGCACATACTCATAAATGTTAGGCAAATGATCTGCGAACTGGAGATTGTGTTTAAATATAATAGAAGTTAAAAAACTGTCATACTATTCTGTACGTCAGTTAAACTTAAAGTTTTGATAACGAAAACGGATAAGTTTTAGGAACGTAAACGTTTTTAAGTGATGTGTTTAATTTTATATATTGTCATCTCCTTTTTAGTGTGAGATTTGTTGATTAGGCAAACATATTTTTCAAAATAAAAAACCATTGACTGATCGGTCGGCGCAGAAATTTGATTATTCATTTTTTGTATTTTTCAGTGGTAGCATAATACCCAAATAAATAAGAATAGTTAAACAATGTCACAAATAAATGTTTTCATACATTATTATAAAAGTTACTTGGAAATGTTAAAGTTATATTCTTTAAAGATCTCTAAAATAAAAGCTTATAAACCAAGAAGATTATGTACAAATTTTAATAACTAATATGAATATAAAAACTATGCCTGCAAATAATGAACATTCCAGGGTGGTAATGAAAATAATGAATTAGAATAAGAAATAATTTAAACACTAGACCAAAATTAGCTATTAATATTATTATAGTCACTTATTGCGAACTATATTCTATTCGAAAACTGTTTTTTTTTTTTTTTCAACAAAACTTTAGAATTGCTCTGAGGTCATAGTAATCTCCAATGAGAAAGAACATTTTTGGAAATAGTTACTTTGATGAGCCCAAGATATGATAGATATGTAAATGACATATTGTCAGTTTGGCCTTATAGTGATAATAATATAAGATAGTGTCGATAAAGTTGTATTAATAATAAAGTCAAGACAATAAATTTTACATCAGAAATTAAAACAACAGATTTATAACCATCACGTAAGGGTAAAAATAGAAGCAATTGAAAGTTTATATCATCAGGACCTATTTTTAGACAAGTTGGGCTCTAGGCCCTAGTAATACTTCAAGCCCATATGCCTTTCCCATTGTATTCATTTATGCTTTAAACTTTGGCACCTTCAATTTTTTTTTTTTTTTGATCAGTTGAAGATAAAAAATTGTTTAATTTTTTATATTCAAATTTAAATTTAATTTTTACTAACAGTTATTATTATTAACAGTTTTAATAATACTAAATAAAAAAACAAATAAAAAGCTTCTATTCAACAAAACCATAAATTAGTAAGAAAGCTGGCCGTCACTTCCGGCGGGACATAGGCGTACGCATTATAATAAAAATTGTATTTATTCCAGAACTCCAGAAATGGTTGTTAAACGAGAATGAACAGGGGAAGATCATAGGCAATCAGCATTAACAGTAAATCGAAAAAACATAAACTGTGTTGTCGAAGGCACGCCATTTTTTTATTTATTGTTTTTTTTTGCACACTATTTACGTGACGGGTACAATCACACTTGTATACTACACTTGTACACTATTTCTGGCATACGTTACAAATTATTGTAGCACCATTATGAAATATACCTAGGAAATCTACGATAAATTTATTCACTTTGTCGGCGTATGGCCATTTTTTCCTTTACACACGTTTGAACATACTTTATTGATAAATCATTATCAACAATATAATACAATAAAAATAATTATCATTAGAATGTCGGAGAGAATTTATCTGGAGAAATAACAAGGACTGTAGGAAAAAAATTACCATTGTCCGATGTAAACGTAGGACTCGCCTTGGTATTGTCAATAAAATTGTTTTTCATTAAACCGGGAGGGGGAGAGGAAGATCTGAGGGGAGGCATCTCTTACTGTTCGAGCGGTATAAATCCTCGAATTCGAACTTTTTAGTATAATAACTGTTTTAGTTAATAAGTCTCTTATTAAACTTTTTCTCCTGGCTCTTCAATGAAAAATTAAATAAAAAATTAAGAATTGGTCAATCTAGATGAAAGGCCCACTAAAATATTATTAACAAAGTTAGGTATATTTCAACTGAGCCTATAGAAAGGAGGGGTTAACAACTCTTACTGTTCGGACACTACACAAATTTGGAGGATGAAATAATTGTTAATCGCGATAAAAAAATGTTAATTTTTCTATTTTAATTAATTATTATTTATTTATTTTAATTAATTATTAATACAAAAGCAGACAGTCAGAACCGAAGAGTATCTAAATCACTAAAAAAATGTGTACACTGAAATTCCCCCTACAGTGAAAAATCCCCGAAATTCCCCAAAAATATCCTGAAATACCCCCAAACGTTTGAAATTCGCAATTCCCCGAAATTCTCCAAAATACCCCCCAATTACCCATAGCGGTTTGAAATTCCCAACAAAATAGGTACCCATTATTATGTGCTACTGAAAGACAGACACAAATAAGTTTTTGTAACATTTATTTATGCCAAATTAAAAACTAATAAAACTCACATATACCATAGTATATTTATTTATAATATGCATATACCAACAACAAAACATAAAACGTTCTTTGGTAAAAAATAAAACTAAACTAAGGTAAAAATATATTCATTCATACAAAAACTGTCTCAAAAATAAAATATAAAATATAGAACCTATCACAAAACATTTTTAGGACACCCTATAATCCTGTCAACAAAAAATGTTTTCGTAATTTAAGAAGTATAATGAAACCTAGCCAAAATATAACATAAAATATTACTAAAAAATGTCGAGGATTAGGTATAACCTCAGGTCGGGCCTCAGGTATAACAAAATATATATAAAATACCCTGAAATTCTTCAAAATACCCCGAAATTCCCCACAATTCCTTGAAATTCCTCAATTTTTCTCGAAATTCCACCTGCTTGTCCACTAAAATACTTTAGTGATTCGCCCCTCGGTCAGAACAAAAATTATTGTTATTATAAAACTGTCAAATTTGCCATATTACCTACAAACAGAACCGGTTTTTCAACAAATAATTTCTCCCTGACCTTTATCAGAGTCACACATTTCTAACGAAACTGATTCTGTAACGCGTTTCTCCCCGTATACAGTTATGATCAGACGGAACAGTAAGGGATCCGCCGGCACATGTTGTTTTTACCCCGAGTTGTGTCAGTGGAATCGGAGTAATGAAGTAATCCATGTGAGAATACGATAAGGTTTGAGGGTGGATCGATAGTCACGGTTCGCCACCGCGGATTCGTTAATCTAGTAATGTGTGTGCGCCTTCAGTCTCCCGCGTTCTGTAGTTCTCCGTCTCCCCCACAAATTGCTGTCTAATCCTATGGTTTATCCATACAGCTTATGTGTTTCGCGGCCGTTTATCACAATATTAGCAACAGGCGACGTCAGATAAAGACATGCTAAAATGATTATAAGTGCTTCGTGTACAGAGTGCCAAGTGTATCGAACTCGAATTGGATATAAAAAAAAAATAAATTGTCGAGCAGATATTTTTTGACTTGATTTTGTTCGATTTACAGGGCGATATAATTTTTTAACTTGAAAATAAACCAAAATAAATAATAAAAAATAAAAATAGTTGGCCAGGACAATGGTTTAATATTACGTAGGTTTCCTTAAGTATAGTAAAGTATTAGTAGTGGTTAGAAACACACCGTAGTGCCCTCTTTGGGTCTTTGCTACTGATGAATGATGAAGCGACTCTTATGGAGATGCCGAAGTAACGCAATGCCAGTCGTGGCACATTTCCCGTGGAGTAGTTGTTTTCGCCATCTCCTTCAAATATAGTAAAGTATTACATTAAACATATTAAGTTACATTACGTTAGACATTTTATTGTTACCCTGTAACTCTAAAACAAATCAAGTTGCTGAATTTCTGAATTGACAGTTCAATCTGCAGTGTTGTGCATTATCTAGATTATTTTATCTAGATGAATAATCTATATAAAATGTGATCATCTTTTATCTTCTCTAGATGACATTTCAATAAATTCTCCCCACTCTTTTGTCACTCCCCACAGAGAATACAACCCCACTCTTTTGTCTTTTCTCTTACAACTAGATTCACTCTTAAATAACATTTTTCTGATACAAGGGTTTAATTTTTTTAAATATTTAATTTATACTGCCTGAATGCCCGTATTAATATTAATTATACAATACATCTGTGATCTATGATTTTACAGCAAAATGCGTTATCTAGATGATTTAATATGCAAGGAAATCAAAGTTTTAGCGTATAATAAAATAGGTTTTGTGCAGCCCCATTAGTTGGCCTCTTATACAGGGTGTCCACCTTGTGCGCGTAAGTCCAATATCTGGGTTAATAAAAGAGATAACTTAATTTTTTTTTCTACAGGGTTGTCTAATATCCCGAGCTGCACAAAATGAAAATATATTTACATATTCAGGGTGTTCAGTTTTTCCTGGACAGGTACCAACTTCGTTTTTCTAAATGGAAATATATATTTTTTATTGCTTTTTCGAACTAAACCCTTGATTTTAGTAGGACTTTCATCAGCCTTCCCTATACCTATCTTAAACTGTTTTTGAAATATTGACGGGTGAATATTGACATTTTTGCAACTTTGACACCCTGTAAAATCTAAACGGTTTGAGATCAAGCAAAACGGTTTGCACATTCCTATCTTAACTTTTCATAAGCTATCGTTTGGTACTAATTTCAGAATTATCCAAAAATTTAAAATTTTCTGAAAATTTTGAAAATTTTTAATTCCTGGATAAATTTGAAATTAGTACCAAACGATAGCTTATGAAAAGTTAAGATAGGAATGTGCAAACCGTTTTGCTTGATCTCAAACCGTTTAGATTTTACAGGGTGTCAAAGTTGCAAAAATGTCAATATTCACCCGTCAATATTTCAAAAACAGTTTAAGTTAGGTATAGGGAAGGCTGATGAAAGTCCTACTAAAATCAAGGGTTTAGTTCGAAAAAGCAATAAAAAATATATATTTCCATTTAGAAAAACGAAGTTGGTACCTGTCCAGGAAAAACTGAACACCCTGAATATGTAAATATATTTTCATTTTGTGCAGCTCGGGATATTAGACAACCCTGTAGAAAAAAAAATTAAGTTATCTCTTTTATTAACCCAGATATTGGACTTACGCGCACTAGGTGGACACCCTGTATATCCTTATTTGGCTTCTAGTCGACCAACTAGTTTACCTGATTTGAGTCCTTCATAAAATCAAAATAGTGTTCATTTCTATTACTAGCTCTAGTAGTTCTATCCTATTGCATGGATACCCATTATCCTTGGTAGTGAAAAGAGGTTTGTTTATCTTTCCCACATTCAAGACAAACAGCATATTCCTCCATTCTTATCAAAGGTAGACGCCTTCTAATCTTGCAATGACCAATTGGTCATTGCAGAATTAGAAGGCATATTTTTAACCAACTGGTTAAGAATTAGCCAACCCTTCTTAGCTTTGTTAGGCTTCTTTAAGGAGTTATGAAATTGTCTGTAACTTCTGTTACTCCTCCAGTTCTAATAAGTTCATTTGTTGTGAGTATGAGTTTCATTTACATGACTCTTAGTAGCTCTATGAAAGCTTCACATCGCTGACATGGTTCCTTGGATACAAGGTGAACTAATTTACTAGTTTTTTGATTTATTAAGAATATAAATTCCCTTTTCTCATTCCCATATGACCGAGTTTAATCCACACCAGTTTAACCTCCTTTCATCTATATAGTCAACAGCTCCAAAACGTCTTTAATTTATATTTTATCGGAAACTGAAGTCTCAAATGTCTGGTACTAATAAAACTGTCAATATATGTTTTACTAACTCTTAAAGTAAAATTAACTTTTACAAAGTATTTAACTAGCCATTAAATTAAGTCACGCCTACAAACACCACTGCTACTTATTACATTGAAATTTGTCATTAGAGCAGTATTTTATTATCTGTAACGACTATAAATGCGACAACAAGAAGTCATAAAATCTCCCCTCGATGAAAATCATCCCTCGATCGGGTGGAAAGCCAATGACTTTTTAGGGGGAAATATAGTAGTGTGTGCCGTGAGCTAGAACAGGGGCCCTAACTCGATATATTATATGAGCTTTTATTGGGTTTTAGTGTGGTGTCGGCTACAATCATTACTAGAACCAGTAAATTGATTCGGTTATACGGACTTTATTCCCGTATGAAACCAGACTGGAGCGATAAAACCAGGCGGTTTCGGAATAATGCAGCAGCATTATTTTTATTAATAACACACCACTCTTTTATATAATCTGCTTGTCCAGCATGGTGTACAGGATGAGTACCACCACTGGTTTTTATCAAAAGTCACGTGGTCTTCTATGATTAAGTATATCATTTGTTGATTAAAACCTTTAACAATAACCTATACATTTCCAAAATATTGTTGTAGACAAACAAGTATATCTTATTTTGTTTCTATTATTTCGTTTCACCAGGAAACGATCCCCGAACAAACTCCCAACCTGGGAATTTTGCCGAACCCACACTTTTATAGTGTAGTAGGGATAATTTATTAAATTATCATCTCATAGACAGCGGACCTCTGTCTTTACATTCTATTCGATGGCTGGTACGTCTTCTACATGTACCTCGCCTAAGTTTGTATAGCTTCTTCGTGTTAGCCAACAACCAGTAGACGATGTGGACAGGCATCCCAGGCCTTTTCAGCACGGTCCCCCATCCAGGTGCTTACCCCAAGAATGTTGCTTAACTTCCATATCAATTAAATGAAAGCTAAGTTCCTACCATGGTTAATTCATAAATTCGAAAACTCGAATAGTTAAGTTTATTGACAGACTATTCTTAAGACTAACTGAAGGTTGTGGCAGAAAAACGAATTTATTGTTGTAAAGAAACAGTTGCAGTTAAACACCCTTAACATCAATTGTAAAAACGCATTATGTTGCCATGAATGGTAATAAATTGATTGTACTTAGTCGATTGGTATATGTAATGGTACCAATTGTTTTAATGGTGGGCAAAATTTGCTAACCAAATATATTCCTGGCCACTACGCTGGCGACGAATAGTATAATAATATGCCGCCCCTCTCCCACACAAGTAATGTACTTTCGAGCAATTTTTTAGTTAGAATGAAGGGCATACGTAGTATAGTTATTATTAGAGCTGTCTTATAGTGCTACGTTTAGTAAATTTTACTTATTTTGTTTCAGGAACCTGTGGGAAACATCCAGAACCCTATTATGGCCGAAAAATTGGGGAACTCCTAGAATTTGCTCATGGAATTAAAGGAACTGCTTACGCCGTAGACGAAAGCACGATATTCATAAAGGGATTCTCCTATGACGGAACAGGTCCCGATGCCTTCTTCTGGATTGGGAAGTCGCCCAGACCAAGTCCTGAAGGAATTATTGTACCTTATCCTGAGGATTATATCGAGCGGTAAGTGTAATAGATTCAAGGTTCAAAAGTGAATGGGCCGAAAACCAGACCCTATTCAGGGTGTTCCACGTAGACCTTCCATTAGACGTTTCTAGAATACTACGCGTAGTGCAATTCTGAAAATTTATATACGGGGGTTTCTCGCAATTTTGTATCGATAAAAAATATTGCCGATGACGTCACACTTCCGGTTCTAACGGAAGTAGACATCTACTCGCTTATTTCAAATTGAATGTACTATTTTTAATTCATTTTTAGATTCTACGTCAAATTTAAAAGTAAGTTTCATAAGAATACCCTATCCCTAAACTCAATCGTTTCTGAGATATATCGACTTTTTAGAAAATTTTGGAAAATATATCCTTACGCTTAATCGGTTCTATCTCTTCTAGTTTTTAATCTAGAGGGCTAAAATTTTAGACGAGAAATACTAAAATGTATCCAAATATCTGTAGTATTCGAAAGTTGATCCAAATTACACAGGGCGTTGATAAAACACCGACCAATTGTGTCAAATTTAAAGTTCAATAATTCGCTTATTTTAAATACAACACCCTATGTTTTATAATGCTAATGGATGTAACTTTTAATTCTCTTTCGATTGGTATTCGAGTTTAGGGATAGGGTATTCTTATGGAACTTGTTTTTAAATTTGATGTAGAATCCAAAAATGGAATAAAAAATAGTACATTCCATTTGAAATAAGCGAGTAGATGTCTACTTCCGTTAGAACCGGAAGTGTGACGTTATCGGCAATATTTTTAATCGATACAAAATTGCGAGAAACCTCCGTATATAAATTTTCAGAATTGCACTACGCGTAGTATTCTAGAAACGTCTAATGGAAGGTCTACGTGGAAGACCCTGTATACCGTGCCCATGTGGTTGGTCTTATAACAAGTACCTATATTGGTTAGGTTATTATAATCATGAAGACAAAGGTATATCATAGATATTTAAAAACAATTGATATTATGGTTTTACAGTGCAAATTGAAAATTTTGGAATATACTCTATTTCTATATCACACGAGGATCGTATGGAATATATATGAATTTTAGACTTTCTCTTTCATTTTGAAAAGTCGAAGAATTTCGAAGTCTTTTTTAATTTATATTTCCTAATTATTTTACCAATTAAACTTACAGAATATCCGTTACTAGCAGCTATGTCCCTAATTAATGCCTTTTCTTAGAGATATACTGCGAGTAATGGATATTCTGTAAGTTTAATTGAAAAAATAATATAACATTGTACGCACTGGTAATCTGGGAAATTCCATATTATCTTAAATCAAGGATAAATTTTGGTGGTATAGAGAATAATACGAAGAAATGAATATTTACTGCATATGCCACTCATGTGTTTTTCTAACAAAACCCTCCGAGAAACGATCTTTCCAAATTTTATACAATTAATTCAACCCCAAACGTGCATGTAGTAGGCTTATTTGATCTTTTTCATACAATACACGAAAGAGAGAGACTATAGAGGGTGGATGTCGTTAAAGCAGATTAAATTCTCTCCGTAATAAATGATATTGAAAGTTTGAAACATCCCATACAATCAACCCGCAACTGATGACATAGCAACTTGGGAATATAGAGCTTTGAAGGGAGCCTGGGACTGGGAATAGTGCCCGGAGTCAGACAGTCAGAGAGAGAAAGATACAAACCGACGGAGATCGTCGAAAGGGGACGATCGTAATTGTGATGAAGTCAGCTCAACATCTTTATTAACTACTAAGTGAGTGCTCTACCGTATAGATCCAGATATTTGAATGGGTGTGTTCTATTTTTCATTTTCACGCCGTCATTCTGTCCATGAATATTTTATTCCGTAAGAATTCAAGCTGTCATTCGATAACAATGGTAAATGATACTTATGAAGAACAGGTTGCCTCAACCCAGTCTGAAATACATTAAGAAATATTGGTCGTTTCTAAATAAATTCTACTTAATTTAATATATAAATTATTATACGTATAATTACGCTCTACTATAAGTTATACACGTGTCAACGCAGGTTGCGGGTGTACCGCAGAGTTCGATTTTTGGACCAGTTCTATTTATTTACTTTATAGATGACATTACCGGATAACATTTTATAGATGAGAGTACCGGATGACTTACACAGCTAATTTTTACAAATTGTTTCTCTAGATGATTCTATAACACTGCAAAAACATCTAAAGCCAATGGATAGTGCAAAAATAAGTTACCACTAAATGTGAGTAAACATAGATGGTGTCTTATATGCAGAATGGGGAGAACATTTCATTTAACTAATATGTAGGTACTTGATGTTCAACCTGACTTTGTCAAGAACTTTGGAGTTGTATTTGATAATAAAATTGCTTTTAATGAACACATTTCGTATATTACCGAGGTATTTACCAACAGCATATAATAAAAGTCTAAATTTTATACTTCGTAATTCCAAGGATTCTAAAAATTTAACATATGCATCCGTAGTATTGTTGCCTAGAGATAATATACAGTCTGTCCCTAAAGTAATCCCCTCCTCCTTAACTTTTGAACGAGTTAAGATATGGATTCGATATAAAAAATACTACTTGCTACCCACAAACTGCATTTTGACAATTGATAGATGGCGCTAGAGTCGCTGTTGCCACTTTTTTTTAAATAATAGGCCGTGTCCACATCATTTGAAAGATTTTCTTCACACCAGTCGTAGAAAAATTATAATAAAGTCCTCCGTTTTTGAGTTACAAGCGTTTCTGTGTCTCACTTGGTGAGTGAAAAGACATCGTTCACTCTGAATATGTCAATGTTTTATCCCGAGAATATTAATATAATTTAATCTAAGAGGTTTGCATTCTCAAAAAAATCTTTGAATCATTTTAATATTTGAAACGTAGGTGTGCCAATTTTCTACGTAGTCGTATTTCTTCAGTTCGTGATTCTTCGGTTAAAACATTTAAATATTTAGAGTGATCGAAAGTCTTTTGAAGCCGATTGAAACAGAGAAACGCTTGTAGGTAACTCGAAAACGTATTACTTGATTTTAATGTTTCAATGTCTTATGTGAAGAGAATTGAAATACCTTTCAAAAAAATATGCCGACAGCGACTATGGGGTCATCTGTCACTTGTCAAAATTCTGTTTGCGGGTAGAAAGTAGTATTTTTTATACCATTTATTCTACATTTTGTTTGAGGCCAATAATGGGCCAATATTTCAAATCGTCAAAAGCTAAAAGTTACTCGTTAAAATTCAATGGACCTTTATGAAATCTGTTATATGCTTGACCGAATATCCTGTGGGCCAAGGGGAAAAACAAATATGGTTTTTCGTATACTTCATGGAAATCATACACAAGAGAACAATCTCTTGTGTATGATGGAAATGGACCATATTGTTTAATCCAAAATCGTTAAGAAAAGAGGAACTTTCCTCGTTAGCAACAGTTTTCTTGTTAGCAACACTTTTTTTCATTCATTTATTTTATTAGAATTAATTACAAATGTACAATTACTTAAATTATTAAATGTTATATTAGAAGCTGAAGAAAGCGCTTTTAGGAAGTTCTTCACATTCTCCATCGACAGAACACTCGACTTTTTTGCTAAATAATTGTCATTTTGACGTTTCAGATAGGCTAGCAATTTTTTATGGGCAGAAATGTCTACGTTTTCGTTTATTTGCAGAGTACTTTTCACCATTGAGTACAGTGACCAGAGTGTTGAAGCTTTAAGAATTTTCACCTATAACAATATTTCTAAATTAATCCTTAAACATGAGGAATCATAAATAAAACAAACCTTTTCACAAAAGTACGCAATTAGAATGACTTCACTGGCTCCTTGCACATCTTTCTCGTTCCTCCAGTGGCAAAACTGTTGGTAACTTTTCTCATATTTTGCTCTGGACTTTACAGGTAGTAAACTTGACTCTGCTTCTGATAATAATTGAGCAATTTTCTCATTACATTCATTTAAGCAATTCATTTTACGTGAATGTGACATGAAAACTTTTGCATAAATTGTTTACATGTTCGCATGTTTATTATTGCTATGGCCACAAATGCTACCTTGATATATTAGAATTTTTCATAATAAGTCTTCAAATTACACTAATTTCCATGAAGTACACGAAAAAATAGCATGTTCAACTCGTTAAGAAAAGTGATTATTCCATTTTCGTTTAAATTTCCTCCACTCGCTCGCTAACGCTTGCTTGTGAATAGAAACGTTTACACTCACTGGAAAACAATCACTTTTCTTAACTTATAAAACAATCTACTATTTATTACACTAATTTAAAATATCTCTTTTCCAGAGGAGTCACTTCTTACTAATTTTAATATAAAATTTTACATAATCATTGTATCAAAAAAGTAGTCTCCATAATTCTTAGCTAGGACTTTATCTCTTATGTTCAAATATCTTGTGGCTTCACAGTTAAATAGATTTTTTATATAAATATTAATTAACTATTTATTATTTTATTTATTATTTATTATTATATATTTTTCAAATAATTAATAATGGCACATATTATGATTTTAATCTAAATGTATGTGTATTCTCATGCCTTTATATTGTAAAATATTAAGAATGTAGGAATAGCTGTAACCACTTCATATCTCATAACCAGATAAGTGCAGTATTTCAAACTTCTATCGTCATTGTGCAGTCGAATATAAGGAGAACCCTATATATTTTCCGAGCTGAACTAAAGCAGGAATGATTGTACTAACGAAAACGCTCCCTTCTTTTTAATTCCCTTTTTACTGCATAAGACTTTCCTCGTCTCATTAAACGGCTTACGGTTATCATTTCAAACGATATAAGCCGATTATTTTGTAACTATGACAACGTGTACACTACGGCACAGAGACTTACCTCTTGCATTTATGAATTTTACAAAACTATAAGCCGGATGAAAAGACTTCGGTAAAATGTCCCGGAAAGTACTTGGAAAATGTAGTATTAATTTACCGTTGTAGTTTTCTCATAAGCATTGGAAGAAGGCATAACTTTAAATGATAGTAGTGGTGACAGACACGCCGTAGTGCCCTCTTATTGGTGCGTTTCTCACCACTAGTAACATTCAAGATGCCCATTAGGCAATCATGTCACAACATCCTTCAACGATTCCACTACCTATGGCACTCTGACGAGCCCATAATAAGCGCGAAATCGGTCAGTGTCTGGCGCCGAAGTAATGCAATGCCAGTCGGAGCACATTGCCGTGGAGTAGTTGTTTTCGGCATCTCCTTCAAATAACTTTAAATATTAAGTTTATTCAAGAAATATTTATCTGAAAACAACTTTTTCTTTATTTTCTCTTTCTCTTTATTATTTATCTTTATTTTCTCCCACAAATGTATTTTTGACTACTCAAATATTTGGTCTTCAAACTAAAATAAAAATTAGCAAAGACTGCTTAATTTTGTGTTTACATTTTTTATAACAATGATCAATATTTTATTAGAGAAAATTTATCTAAAAACATACCTAGCAATATAATGTTGAGAATATAAATTAATAGTAGCCCCTCCTGAACATTTTCCTGTTTTAGTTTTTGTTTAGTTCTCCTGATTATAGTAAGCTTCAATGTCTAATCCAATACCCAAAGTTTAATCTTACTTCCTTCTGGACATCAAAGCAATATTAACCGCCAAATTAGTTTTAGGCTTCATTTATTTACAAATTTCAAAGTTACAGACTCGTGTTTTTTTACAAACAAATACGTAATAATGATAATAATAATAATAATAATAATAATAATAATAATAATAATAATAATAATATCTCTACCCTTCATTCTAATCACAAGGATTAGCCCGAAAGTCCACGACTTGTGTGGGAGAGGGGGCGGCATATTATTATTTCGCGGGCCGCATTTGCGCCTCAGGAACAACTTACGTTGGTAGGCCCTAACCACCATTCAGTGCTGGAATGAGGGAAACTTGGAAAACCTCATTAGTTAGGGGGACAAGTCAAACATCAACTGATTTTAATCTCTCACATTAACACCAAGTTGATATTCTTCCCATCCTAGGCCATCGCCAGGATAGTTGCCAAGCCATCCCTGCGAATAAGCCTTGATCTACGGGCAAACAATTTAATTAAAAATTGTTGGTGGAGTGGGAATTAGAACCCACGACCGCTGGGTTGAGCGATCGAGACGCTAAGCCCTGAGCACCGGCCCACGTATTCCTTGTGAATGGATAATTTTTTAATCCGTTGTTTATCTATAATATAATCCTGTTTTCATCTCACTTGACGTTGAATTTGTAAAAATTCTTAATGATTTCATAGGTCATAAGAAATAAAGTCTCTAAAATTTCATGATAAGATGCATTTAATTGTATGGGCCCCTAAGAACATTTGCTTTTATATATCAAAATAATATACACCCAACAACAATAGGTACTTGTAGATATGAGAACATTCAGATTTCTTGGAGAAAGTTATTTCATTAAAAAGTACCCACATTGAATGAATGTTAGTACCCATACTTTATAGGAATATGGTATCTCTAGAAAGTGGACCGATGTTTTCACTTACTTTATTATTATCATTTTTTCACTTATTCACAGCAATAGATTTCACAGCACTTTCGTTGTATTTTCATTGCTTTGTTTTCCTGCTATGAATTCACTGATATTTTTAACTATTTCGCTTTCATTTAGAAAATACATCCGCAAGTCTGTGAGCTTAATAAGGGTACACAATGTGTATCAGCCAAATGGAATAAATGGTTTATTTCTTAAACCAAAAATATTTTGAGAAACTTCTCAGATAGGGCATTTTTAATTGGGCCAATCTTGTCTTTTATTTTTTGTGGTTGTGACGTCATTGCCTATTGGTTTAATTACGATGTCATCGATATCTTTTATATGTAACACCCTGTATATTTTTATAAAATTAGATATAACTTTAGCTCAAGAATACGAAGAATATATGTTTGATCTATTTCTAATGATAATGATATTACCAAAAATATTACCTAAAATATTACCAAAAGATTGACATAAGAGAAATTTGTTGGGCAAAGACTTTTAGTGCCCGAACCTAGCAACCAATTTATGTTCTTCCAACACACTACGCTTATGGGTCATTTTTTGTCATATCTTCTTTATTATAAGAAATAGATCCATCAAACCATTTTAAGAAAACATTTTTTTCTTTGCGTTTATTCTTGTGTAATCTTTATTTCATATTTTTAGCACAGGGAATATTGAAAAATGATATGTAATGGTCTGTCTGTTATAACGTTCTGCTGTTCTGAATTTTATAGATATTATATCGGTTTCATCACTATTTACCGCATTTTTCTTTGAAATCAAAAAAATAAATTGTAGGTATGTTTTTTAGTGTACAAGATCAAAAAATGCTTGATCTTTTGACACTATTAATGTACTCGTACTTACGAAGCCAATCCGTTCAAGCTAAGAATTTTATGGTACGTCCTCTTTCACATTATCAGTATCTGCTAAAAGAAAATGTCAAAAATACTGCACTACTTTTCAAAAATACTGGATAAGCATTAAATTTTATAACTAAACTAAAATAAACTAAAATAAACTATAAACTAAAAATTTCAAATACGATTCGTAACACTGCCAGAAAAGTTTTAAATATTTAAAAAATATATCTATCTATTTCAGCAAATTATAAATTTCATGCGTTTGCAAAATTATAAAAGAGATTTGAAAGTTTTTCCAGATTCTTCTCTTTAATCCACTGTATGTTAATGTATATGGACGTTTAAATTAATTAGCCCCATTGACACCCCAATTACTGGACATTAAAATCCTTAAAGTTAATGAACTCTGCAGCATACAACCAACCAAACAATGCATGTTGATGTAGCCCAATTGAGAATATCAGATACCAAACAGAGGTCTACATTACCGGTAAACCATTTACATGTAAATGCGGACTATCACAGTCATTCATCTTCCCCTTTCGCGTTGATTAAATATAGTGTAAAACCCCCGTACAGAGGGTTGATGCACCCCAAACAAGGCACCCTCATTGAGTGTTCAACACTCAGTATTTAAATTATCAAACGGATACGGATATTACTATTAAGATAATTGGGAAGTCCCCCAGAATATTTGAGGGAATCCATGAAATCCTCGGAGACGTAATTTATTTCTGCTTAAGGCGCTATTATACTGATCATCCCTTTGAACCCTAAAAACTACATCACGTGAATCAGTTTTGGATACATAGAAATATAATTAAGATTTCAATTTAGAATATTTTTCATTTATATTTATAGAAATCTCGCTAATAAGGCATCATTGAGGCATGTAAAAATCAAATATGAAACACCAAAGACAGGGAGACGGGTATTTTGTTAAAGGTAAATTAAACGGTCTGTATTTCAATACAGATAATAAATACTCTTAATACTACCTGCAAGCGAAAAGTAAATTTAGAAAAAACAAGCGATGCAAAACAATTAAATTTTGAAAAATTAATAATTAAAGCTGGAAGTTTTTCGTTAATTCCAGTTGTGTTACCACATTACCGTGTTAGTATCGTAAATCCACGGTCCACGGTCTAGGTAAAGGAAGCTAGCCCCCATTTTTTCAAATTTGGAAAAAATCATTGTTGTGCTCGACTTGTGCTGTTTTATGCAGGTGCCTGTCTTTCATTATCTTTTTTAATTATTTTTTTATAACCGATAGTAGAATTCGGGGTGATAATTAGCCCCCACTTTATTTAATTTTGAAAAAATGAGGCTTGTGCTATATTGTGCTGAACTTGCACTGTGTTGTGTCGTTGCCTGATGTTCATTATCTTTTCTCATTATTTTTTTAATAACTGATAATAGAATTTGTGGTGAACCCCCATTTTTTAATTTTGAAAAAATTAAGTATCTGCTATATTATGCTCCACCTGTGCTGTTTTTCATTATCTTTAATAGTTAATTTTTTACATGATCATAATGTTATGAGATCTGATCTAATATGAAAATTTGATGGGGTGAGGGTTAGCCCCCACATTTTTTAACTAATATGTCATTTGGAGAAAGATGAGCCGGTAGCTATTAATATTTCTATAAATTTGAGGAACTTTTAATAGAGGTATTATTTTACACATCAAGTCTAGCAATTTATTTATCATCGTATAGCTATAACCCTTTCATGTACTACATGAAATGAACTGGTGACGTAAAAAAAATATTTATATAATTCTCACTTAATATGCTTAAATCTTGTTAAATATCACCTAGGTACCAAATTATTCACCAAAAATGCGCTCCCTCCCCCCACCAGCAACTTTAGTAGTTCTGGACTTATCCTTAAAATTTTAAAACCGCATAAAATCATTCTTCTCAGAAGATTTTAGACGCCAAATTAAAAAAATTGTCACCTTCAAATTCAATGATATGGTAATTCTTGATTTTTTAAATGGCACACCCTGTATATTTTACCTTTTTTTTTTAGAACGTTTTCTCAAGAATACACTAATATAGTGGTCGATGGGCCTAGCTCTAATAGTAAGGGAGATATGTGGGAATGATTCAGCATAAATTTAACCCCCTGTAACTTGTCATTTGTGTACCGAAACAAAAATTTCAAAAACTTTGTAAAATCATCCTTGAGAAAATTGATAAAACTGTCACCCCCAAATTCTAGTAATATACGGAGTGATGCTCGATTTCTTTAAATGGAACACCCAATATCTGAATAAGACGGGTGCATGAAATCATATATTATTGAAATTGGAAGCAAGTGAGGAATGCTAATCAGATACAGGGTATTAATTTTAAAAAATCAAGCAGCGCCCTATACAATTATGTAGGGAGGGGGGGGGGTTAGTTTTGGTGAATCACTTGGCACTATTTTCTTTTATGAATTTACTGACTTGTCCACTAAATTCTACAGACACAATTTAGGTCATTTGAAACACTGTCAATCATTTAAAAAAAACGTACAAACACTAATAGCCTTCTTCTCTTAGACTTATAAATTCCTTTTCATTTCCAAGCCAGTTACTACCGAGAGCTTTGTTTCAGGGAACCCCCGGTATTACGAGCTTACAACAACACGGACATAATCCTCAGGCTGCCAGTGGGAAAAAGAATCAGGGATTTCCGATGGCTCTCCGTCTGGTGTCGGCGGTTCACGGTAAGTTTGCATTACTCCATAAAAACGGTACTTACACGTCGATAAAAGGATTCAGGCAAAGATGTCCTACTGCTCTGTGCATTTTAATCCACAGAACGTGTCACACTCACAAGGAGGAATATTTGTCTAGAGGAATTTTATGCCTAATATGTTATGTTATTTATGTTAAATGGACATGAAACCGTAGAAAGGACATATGAAATAACTTAATAATTGCCAGTTTAAACTGAAAATTACGTATCATTGTCAGTTTAAACTGGCAATTATGTATAATTGACATATTAAACTGGCAATTATGCATAATTGTCAGTTTAAACTGGCAACTATAAAATTATTTCGCGATATGTCGTTTCTACGCTATAACTATTAATTATACATACTTGACAGTCGAATCTGGTAATTATGACTCTTTAAACTGCCAGTTTAAATTGTCTATTAAAAGTAATTACCAGTTAAACCGGCAATGATACATAATTATCAGTTTAAGCTGGCAATTATAAAAGTATTTCAAGATATGTCCTTTCTACACTGTAACTGTCAATTATATATAATTGGCAGCTGATACTGTCAGTTATTCATAATTGACAGTTTAAACTAGCAATTATGTATAATTGATAGTTGCAACTGGTAATTATATATATTTCAACCGTCAATTATGTATAATTGTCAGTTTAAACTGAAAATTATGTATCATTGTCAGTTTAAACTGGCAATTATGTATAATTGACATATTAAACTGGCAATTATGCATAATTATCAGTTATTTAAACTGGCAACTATAAAATTATTTCACGATATGTCGTTTCTACGCTGTAACTGTCAATTATATATAATTGCCAGCTGAAACTATCAGTTATTCATAATTAACAGTTAAAACTGGCAATTATGTATACTTAATTGATAGTTTCAACTGGTAATTATATATATTTTAACTGTTAATTATGTATAATTATCAAGTTAAACTGGAAATTATGTATCATTGTCAGTTTAAACTGGCAATTATGTATAATTGACATATTAAACTGGCAATTATGCATCATTGTCAGTTTAAACTGGCAACTATAAAATTATTTCACGATATGTCGTTTCTACGCGGTAACTGTCACTTGTACATAATTGACAGTCAAATCTGGCAATTATGACTCTTTAAACTGCCAGTTTAAACTGACAATTATGTAGAATTAATAGTTTCAACTGGCAATTATATATATTTCAAGTGGCAATTATATATAATTGCCACTTTAAACTGACAATTAAGTATAATTGACAGTTAACTGGCAATTATAAAATTATTTCACACGATATCCTTTCTACGTTTTCGTAGACACCGAGGTAGACACCCTATACATTCTTGAATATTGCAATAGAGTCCGATTTCAGGGAACATTGATTTTTTTTCTATAAAAAATATTCGCCAGTTACCCACAGTGTATTTGTTGAAAATTCAAATTGAACCACTTTTCAAATTAAACTGGCAATTATGCATCATTGTCAGTTTAAACTGGCAACTATAAAATTATTTCACGATATGTCGTTTCTACGCGGTAACTGTCAATTGTACATAATTGACAGTCAAATCTGGCAATTATGACTCTTTAAACTGCCAGTTTAAACTGACAATTATATATATTTCAAGTGGCAATTATATATAATTGCCACTTTAAACTGACAATTAAATATAATTGACAGTTAACTGGCAATTATAAAATTATTTCACACGATATCCTTTCTACGTTTTCGTAGACACCGAGGTAGACACCCTATACATTCTTGAATATTGCAATAGAGTCCGATTTCAGGGAACATTGATTTTTTTTCTATAAAAAATATTCGCCAGTTACCCACAGTGTATTTGTTGAAAATTCAAATTGAACCACTTTTCTAGTTTAAGACATGGTCGAGCTTTTCGCCATTCTCGAATTGTTGAATTTCTGATGACCAGCTAAATTAAGCTTACCTAAGTTAAGTTAACCAGATTGTTAACTGGTTATCTAGTAATTCTTATATTTTATTTAATAGAATTGTTATGTTATAAAATCTTCTTATTTCTTAAAAATCAGTAGTCTTGTGGTCATAATGGTTTAAATAGTTACAGATACAGAATTAATTATTGTAAAAATTGATATGCTGATACCACAAAAAAAAAACGAATAACCAGAACAATACCTATCTGGCGCGCGGCACCTTTGATGTAGTTACCAATAGATTCGTAACCTTGGTTCCAAAAGGGAAACGTATTTGCAAAGATATTTTACACCCGTACACAAAAACATTAAAATTTCCGCTTTTTAAAAACATGTTAATGCTATAATCATTTATTTAATAAAAGTGCGGGGTTTTATGAAATACCAGGTATATTCACGATTATACAGGATGCATCTTTTACACAAATACTAGTTTTCTATGCTACAAATTTCTGGTACACCCTTTTCATTAAAAATAATTTTTAAAAGATGCAATGGTTCATCGCAGCTGATGAGAGGTTTATTATAACCGTATATTGGCACAATCTCTAAAATGAATACCAAGGGGCTGCAGTTCATTTTCAACCAATGACCTTGTATATCCTCCTTGCACTTGCAATAAATATAAAAGTAATAAATGCAAGGAAGGAGGCTAAATAATATGTAACAATACGAACTACAAATGAACTTATCTAATATGCAATAAATAGCGGGGCGATAAAGCGTGAACCGTGGCGTCCAAGTAGGGGATGCTGCGACGCCTGACGTCGCTATGATTTACTGCTTTGTGCTAAATGGAACCAGTTTAGCATGACGCACACAACAGGCTCAATAGCTCGAAATGATTTTGATCTGCATTGGTATTGGGGATCGGGGGTGGATATTTCGTTTGAATGACGAGCGAGAGAGGGCGAGTTGCTTTTGAATAAATTTTACTGTGACAGAAACTGATGGATTTAAGTAACGGCAGTTTTTATGGACTCTACATGAAACTCTGTTTTGTCCCCAAAATTTTCATAATGGATATGCAAGGTAGGTAGCGGGAGGTGCTTTCTCGTTTTTTTATATCTGACCGTTACTAAAGCAGTGGTTTCTGCACGGTCCTCAGTAGCCTGTGAGGCACTTGAGGCAGACAGTCCCAAACAGCCTCACCCGGCATCCTGAAAAAAACGTCACGTTATCCTGAAAAATATATGATTATCCTGAAAAAACATTGCGTTATCCTGAAAAACGTTATCTTCCTCAAAAAATGTAAGACAACTTATTGACTCCTCTTTAAATATAATGAATAGCTCTTTCCAAAATTCTACCCTCCTAGACGCTTGGAAGTTGGCCGAAGGAAGGAGAGGAAGAAGATAAACTATGCTCTTCTAACTATCGGCCGACTAGTTTAACATCAACCATTGGCAAAATTATGGAACGCATAATATCAAAGAAACTTATAAATTTCCTTGTATCTGAAAATATAATACCTAATGAACAACATGGTTTTAACCCTAATCGGTCAGTGCTAACAAGCCTTATCTCAGCTAATGACTGGTCTTCTTCTTTTGATATCAAGATACCAATTTGATATAGTATACTTACATTTTTCCAAAGCATTTAAACGTGTTCCACTGCAGAGGCTTATTGTTAAATTGCATAATTTTGGAGTGCCAGGATTGCTATTAAACTGGATACGCGGTTTTCTCTCTAACAGACAGTTTTCTGTTCGAGTAGGTGACGCTGTGACGCACATTCTCCTAAATATCCTGTTTTAAGTGGTGTCACGCAAGGTTCTGTCTTGGGACCCATTCTCTTCCTGGCATATATTTCTGACTTGGCAGCATCGCTGATATCTAAATTTGCGAGATACGTGGATGACGCAAAACTTTACGGCAACCCATAGCAATCATATCAACAGCTTCAACAAGATTTAGATCGGACACATAAGTGGTGCAACGATTGGCTACATCCCCATAATACAGACAAGTGCATTGTTTTACACATGTGTAGAAAAAACCCAAACTTAAAGTATCACATTAACAATATAGAACTCGTGTCTGTCAAAAGTCATGTAAATTTAGGCGTGACAATAAAAAAGAATCTTACATCGGGCCGGTGGCTCAGGGCTTAGCGCCTCGATCGCTCAACCCAGAGGTCGTGGGTTCTAATTTCCACTCCGCCAACAATTTTTAATTAAATTGTTTGCCCGTAGATCAAGGCTTATTCGCAGGGATGGCTTGGCAACTATCCTGGCGATGGCCTAGGATGGGAAGAATGTCAACATGGTGTTAATGTGAGAGATTAAAAATCAGTTGATATTTGACTTGTCCCCCTAACTAATGAGGTTTTCCAGGTTTCCCTCATTCCAGCACTGAATGGTGGTTAGGGCCTACCAACGTAAGTCGTTCCTGAGGCGCAAATGCGGCCCGCGAAATAATAATATGCCGCCCCCTCTCCCACACTAGTCTCAGACTTTCGGGCTAATCCTTGTGATTAGAATGAGGGGTAGAGATATTATTATATTCAGCATATAAGAAATGTTACAAAGCGAGCAAACAGATCAAACTTTTTGCTTCATAGTCTTTCCCAACGTATCTCTAGAAATGTTTTCAAAACGTTTTACAATTACAATTTACATACAATTTACAATAAAAGAGAATAATATAAAAATGTTACAATTATATTTTCACTTTGAAATGGCAACTCGATAGAAAAAAACCACCGTGTAACTCTAAGACAAATAAAGATATCAAATCTCCGATTTGACAGTTGAATCTGTCTTCAAAATAGAACTGGAAGGAATTCAAGGGAATATGCCATTAATTTTCTCGATCTCTCGTAGTTTAAGGAATATCCTACAAAACCATAACATTTTCCTTGCCGTGTAAGTATGTGAAAAAACCAGAATATACAGTGTGTCCAAGATAAAGATGGGATAGCATAATATATATGGAATCTTGGAAACGGTAAGAGCTACAAAATTGGTTAAATTATGAAAAAGTTGAGCAGTTTGAATACCTTTTACATGGACTTTGCAAAAATAAGTTATCTTTTTTTGATTTCGAAATATTTGGAAAAACATTTTTTTTGCTATATTTGTTTTTATTTATTTCTGGCGTTATTTTAACAGCTATCAAAAAATAAAAAATACTTTTCCATTGTAACTTTTTGAGCTTAACAAGATGGCATTAATCAAGTTTTTGTCCGACGTTTCGTTTCCGAGAAACCATCATCAACTTCTTTTTTTTTAAAGACGGCCCTGTATTTGTAAATAGAAATTTTGATACCATTTTTTATTTTCAATTCAATGATGCATCACAAGTAATGGTTTAATTACGTGTTTAGCTTGTTTTTTCCACCATTAAAAATTAACGAGGAAAAGCCTCGTGAGTTTATAACAAATAAACAAGTAAAATAATTTATTTATCTTAATTATTTATTAGCATGTTAATTACAAAAGATGTTCGAACAAAAGACCATTATTTTCTAACATCATTTAACTGTAGCTTCCAAACAATTGTTAAGTCCATCTGGCGTAATAGTTTGAAATGCTTGTAGTACCAATTCGCGTAATTCTTCCTCTGTTTGAAAATTACGTGAAAAGCTAAAAACGTAATTACTTGTGATGCATCATTGAATTGAGAATAAAAAATGGTACCAAAATTTTTATTTAAAAATACAAGGCCGTATTTAAAAAAAAGAAGTTGATGATGGTTTCTCGGACACGAAACGTCGGACAAAAACTTGATGAATGCCATCTTGTTAAGCTCAAAAAGTGACAATGGAAAAGTATTTTTTATATTTCGATCGCTGTTAAAATAATGCCAGAAATAAATGAAAACAAATATCGCAAAAAAAAAAATGTTTTTCCAAATATTTCGAAATCAAAAAAAGATAACTTATTTTTACAAAGTCCATGTAAAAGGTATTCAAACTGCTCAACTTTTTCATAATTTAACCAACTTTGTAGCTCTTACCGTTTCCAAGATTCCAATGCTATCCCATCTTTATCTTGGACACACTATACAACGAAGAGCCTGGAATTCCTTACATATAATTCACAGTGACCTCAATCTTTACAATAAACGGTCACGTAACGTATTTACGTGGGATAACGAAGGTTAAACTGATCCTCCTCAGGTAAAACATGACAGCTTACGCAGGAAGGTGTCGGTGTTGAGGGATTTCACATACCTGCTGCTTGGCAGCAGCGCACCCCTGTTGGGACTTTCTCCACATCAGGACGTCTACGACGAAACACGGCCTACCGTGACACTTATATTGTTCGTGTTTCCTGCCACCTTTTGTTTCTGGACGTGAGTTTAATTTCTTTTAAGTATTCGTCGCGCCGTGATGGGAAAAGGAGGGTTTACGGAGGAGACACTTTAATTAAGGTTAGGATGGCGATGGCATCTAATTTTGCTCAAGTCAATTAGTACTTCTCATATAGAACGTCTGTTGTGGTTATCTACAATTCAGTCATAAAGAAATATATACAGGATCATTTACATTTAATCAGAGCGAACAGAAGCGAACAAATTCGTTCGCTCGTTCGTCTCTGTTCGCCCTAATATATGGAGAAACACGGAAGAGTTCGTTCGCTCCCGTTTTGTTCTCCATACAAATTGCGCAAGCTTAAGCGAACGAATTCGTTCCTTCGCTTCTGTTCGCTCTGATTTAAATGGACCTTAAGACGTTTCTCTAAAACTAATAGGGATATAAATTTGAAACTTTTGCAGATGCCATTTTGGCAGGCGATTTATTTTTTTATATTTTCGGTTGTTTCCTACTTCCGTTCAAGAGTAGCGAAAACTTTTAAGTCAAACGGAACACCCTATATTATTTTACATCATGTTATTTAGAATTAAATTCTCTCTCTTTCAATATAAATTTAGGGGTTAAATCTACAACTTTTTGAGATATCTCAATTTTGTTCCATTTTATAAAATTGTTCATAGAAGTTGATACTAAATTAGCTACGATTATAATAAAACTTCAGTAGAGAACATAAGTATACTATGATGCAACTAAAAACAACAAGACTACAATATAAACAAACATTATGAACAAAAAAATAAACTAAAAATCGAACTTAACTATCAAAAATGCGGAACTAACACAAACTATCGTTTTTATGCGACCCGATACATAAAAATCAAATTATGTTAAAGTCCATTAATTGTGGTGGCCACATCCAGAGTTTAGTCATGATCGAATCCATTGATCTTCAATTTAATAATATTTTTTTTAGGTAATCATCTTATTTCATACGAAGTTACTGTACTGATTATTTCCTTAGCTGCATTTATTTTTCCAAAATTAAAAAATCGGATTCGATTCTCCTAAAGTCTTTGAGAATTCTTGGAGAAGTCTCGTCATGGATAGGAGAGGAAAACGCTGGTTGTTCTAGAGATTTTTCTAATTATTTTGTGACATTATAGATCAATATAAAATAATTTTAATATGTCTTCTTTTGAGTATTCCAGTGCAACACACTTCACCCAGAGAAATATTGAAAATATCTATAAAGACTGTAAGCAAATTTTGTATGCAAAATAAAATTGTTAATAAAATGATTCGTTTGTTCCAACCTGTCAGTTTAAATCAAGATTCTCTTTACAAAAAATTAATATATATATATATATATAGATATTAATAGATATATATAGATATACAATTAATATACAGAGTGAGTTTTATGTATGGAACGCCTCAATTATCTCGGAAACGGCTTGCCCGATTTTTATGAATTTTGGTTTATAAGGGTTTTGTAATATGGCCGATATTATTGTGGCATTTACATTGTTGTCAGATCTTTCGTTTTTCCGGAAATATACTGAAATTTGTTATTTCAAATGGATCACCCTATATATTTTTTTGTTTTTGAAATCTCTAAGAAATTTAGAATATTTTTCATGTAATGTTCCCTATACCTAATTGCCATAATTTCGGAATTACAGCTACATTTGCAATATCTCCGCCGAAGTTAAAATATTACATCAGGGCGGCTATGTCTGCGACAAAAACAATTTTGACGTTTTAATAAACTATTATTGTTGGTGTTTATTGAAAGTTACAATGGACCGTTTATCTGAGAAAGAACGAATTGAGATTTTAATGATATTAGGATATGGTGATGTGCGTAGAAGTCAACAGGAAACGTGTAATATCTTTAATAATTTATATCCTAATAGAAATCCCATAACAAGATCTACTGTAAGTAAGTTGTTAAAAAAGTTTAACCAAACTGGAGCCATAAAAGATTTACCGAAATCAGGGCGTATAAAAACTGCAACAACTGAAGACAAATCTTTAGATGTTTGTGTTATGTTAGAAGAAGATCCACACTTGAGTACTAGACAAATATCCAGGGAAGTTGATATTTCTCAAACATCCATAATGAAAATTTTACATGCCAATAAATTCCATCCTTACAAAGTAAGATTGGTTCAAGAGTTGTCAGATGATGATTTCGATATACGTGAAGAGTTTGCCGACACAATGATGGAAAAATGTTACGATCAAAATAATCCAAATTTTTTAAATAATGTTATGTTTTCCGATGAGGCCACTTTTTGTATTGATGGAAACGTAAATCGGCATAATTGCAGATACTGGTCACGTAACAATCCTCGTTGGATGAGAGAATCCCACACCCAATTTCCACAAAAGATTAATGTATGGGCTGGAATAATAGGCGACAAAATAATTGGTCCTTTTTTCATTGAAGGAAACTTAAATGGTCCGGCGTATTTAAATTTATTACAGAATAATATTATACCTGAGTTGGCTCGGTTATTTCCAAATCTAAGTAAGTATTCTCAATTGCCTGTTAATTTAGAAATTTTATTATTTGAAACTTTCAGACAATAACAATGTCCCAAATAACAATATTTGGGTGCAACAAGATGGAGCTCCACCTCACTATGCGCGTGACGTGAGGCAATACCTAAACGATGTGTTTCCCAGAAGATGGATTGGAAGGCGTGGTTTTATCGAATGGCCCCCGCGATCACCCGACATGAATCCTTTAGACTATTTCCTGTGGGGTCACTTAAAAAATATTGTTTATAAAACCAAACCTGCCAATATTCAGGAATTAAAAGATAGGATTACCACAGAGATAAGAAGAATTGAGCAGTCAGGAATGTTACAAAATGTACTGCAAAGTTTTAAACATCGCATGGCTTCTTCTATGGAAGTAAACGGACAACATTTTGAGCATCAGCTGTAACCGCCTTTACTTTATGTTTTCAAAAGATCCTATGGGATTTCTATTAGGATATAAATTATTAAAGATATTACACGTTTCCTGTTGACTTCTACGCACATCACCATATCCTAATATCATTAAAATCTCAATTCGTTCTTTCTCAGATAAACGGTCCATTGTAACTTTCAATAAACACCAACAATAATAGTTTATTAAAACGTCAAAATTGTTTTTGTCGCAGACATAGCCGCCCTGATGTAATATTTTAACTTCGGCGGAGATATTGCAAATGTAGCTGTAACTCCGAAATTATGGCAATAAGGTATAGGGAACATTACATAAAAAATATTCTAAATTTCTTAGAGATTTCAAAAACAAAAAAATATATAGGGTGATCCATTTGAAATAACAAATTTCAGTATATTTCCGGAAAAACGAAAGATCTGACAACAATGTAAATGCCACAATAATATCGGCCATATTACAAAACCCTTATAAACCAAAATTCATAAAAATCGGGCAAGCCGTTTCCGAGATAATTGAGGCGTTCCATACATAAAACTCACTCTGTATAATAAAGATATCTCTAAAAATTGTTGTTTTAACCCTTAGAATATATATATACTGTTTTAAAGAGGATTTAATTTTAGATAACATGATAATTTAATCATTTTCTATATAAAACTGAAACATATTTTGTGTAGGTATTCGCTATTCTCGGTACTTTCTACTGAAAATACTTCGCTTCGAGATTTGCGTCAGACGCTATAAAATATGGCCAGAAAAAAATGAATACCAAATTAACCCGGACGCCTAACGAAATTTTATTTTATGACCTGTTCAGCTAAATTAATGGCTATAATTTTTGAAGTAGCTTCCGGCATTATTTATTAATATGTCACCCAGAATATAAACAGACCTCTTTTTATTTAACCGCTTTCGCCAAATGTGGGGCCGAAACGCGGGTATTCCAGGCGGAAGGACACATTTCCCAGACCTATTTCCAAGTATATAGTGCCGCTTTTCCATTTCCCTAGGATTCCAGAAGGTTGGACTTCACGTTACAGTTACATTTTATCGACCTGCGCCAGATGTGAACTCCATAGAGTGAGGAACGTTTAAATGCAGATGCAATTGCTAAAATGGCCACCTCCTTATAGCATTTATTGATGGTATCCTCATGCAGATTCGTGTGAAGTCAACACACTACATGTTGAACATTAACTTAGTTAGTTGTTAGTCCAAAAACGTGTATAAACACGCAGTTGCTTATACGCGAGAGCTACATTCTATTCAGAGGCATATTAAAAGTAATTGTTGATTTTGCAATAACGCAAGTTGAATTTTTAGGATAAAAATGTAAACTGAATGTGTACATTTTTGTATAATTGAAATATCTAGAGTAATGTGTACCATTTAAAAATGATAGAACTTTACTTATATGTTCCAAGAGCCAAGTCAGGAGCTTCGTGTTGGTTTTATGAATATGCATTTTTTCAAATAATAAATCCCGCATTGTCCCAAGGTTAATAATATCAAAGGTGTTCAAATCTGACGATCTTGCTGGCCACAAAGTTGATCCTATAGTGCCAATCCACTTTTGTAGAAACTGATTATTTGGGTTGGAGGGCTCTACAATTATGTGGTGGAGCACCATCTTCCATCACGCTGGAACAATAAAATTATCTAAAATTCCAACCGTATATGTATTAAATATAAATTTTCTATTTCCTAGGATATATAGGTACATTGCAAGGATTGTTAACTGTTTACAGGATTGCTCGATCGCTCAATTTTGTCATCCGCCTTTGTGACGTCACCAAAGATCCATGTAATCGAATTGTCAAAATATACCTATTTTCTGTTTGTTATATTTCACATTTGCAAGAGAATTTTCGTATTTGAATGATTATTAATATTATTATTTATTAAAGTTTGTAATAACAGTATCAAGTGTAGCTATTTCTACAAGTTCGAGATCTTTGGATCTTTGATGACGTCACAATTATGGATTACATTGTAGTATAGGGATCGAGCAATCCTGTAAACAGTTAACAATCCTTGGGTACATTGTACATAAATTATATGTTAATGATATTTTGTTTCCACAACCAACTATAAAATGTACATTATAAAATTGTACATTATACAAGGTGACCCATTAAGAATGGAAACACTCGCGTACAAAATTTGTTTATGGACCGATTTGAACCGGATTTATTTTTAAAAGATAGATCTCCAAAATCTCTATGTTGATTCAAAACTTGAAGACGAAATTTTGATTTTCAAGGCCTACTACGAATTTTTTTTAAGTGAAAAATAGCATAATTTTGTTAGCGATTTTTTTATAAAAAAATCTGACTACACCACTGGATATAGGAGCCCCTAGAATGCATTTGTACCAATTTTTGCGGAAAAAAGTTTGTTCCTAAAAAAGTTATAACAATATCGGCATCACCAGTGTTTGCCTTTGTCGGTGAACCTATTCTTTTAAAAAATTAGAAAAAAAGCCGAAGTGAAACAAAATTAAACAACTTAAACACTGGTGTAATTATTTATAAGAACCATAAAAACCAGTATACACAAAATAACCAACAATTACTCTAATATAAAGAACAATTGATATGTAAGTTCGTCAAATTATTATTATTTCCTGGTTATTATGCCAAAACTTATAATATTACCTTCTTAGATAAAAAATAACTACATTATAATTTTTTATTCAAAAAGTGTGAATCAATTTGACAGACTCCTTTTTCATTTTTAAAAAAGTAATTTTCTAATCATTACTTTTTTTATCAATTGTTGTTTATATTAGAGTTATTGTTGGTTATTTTATGTATACTGTTTTTTATAGTTCTTATTAATAATTACATCAGTGTTTAAGTTGTTTAATTTTGTTTATCTTTGGGTTCTATTCGATTTTTATAAAAGAATAGGCTCACCGACAAAAGCAAACACTGGTGATGACGATATTGTCATAACTTTTTTAGGAACAAACTTTTTTTCGCAAAAATAGGTACAAATGCATTCGACAGACTCCTAAATCCAGTGGTATAGTCAGATTTTTTATAAAAAAATCGCTAACAAAATTTTGCTACTTTTCACTTAAAAAAAAATTCGTAGTAGGCCTTGAAAATCAAAATTTCGTCTTCAAATCTTGTATCAACGTAGAGATTTTGCAGATCTATCTTTAAAAAAAAAAATGCGGTTTAAATCGGTCCATAAACAAATTTTGTACGCGAGTGTTTTCATTCTTAATGGGTCAGCCTGTATATGTACAGCATAAAATTGTTCAACAGTTTTCTAATTTAAGCCACCCTGTATTTCTTAACGTTTCCGAGATCGCAATGGTAGCCAAAATTAAATATAACACCGTGTATAATAATCACAAGATGATGTGATTATCTCATCAATCCACTAGATAGAAAGAGAATTACTAATCTTTTTCCTCACTGTAAACTTCTGAAAAACATCCTATAGATTATTATTACTATAAATCAATAACTAACTTTCAATTTTATTTTAATTCCAGGTAGATTTTGGCGAAGTGTTCATCCCCTCCAACTTAGAAGTACCAAAGCCGAGAGTCCTCCCCGAATTCAAGAGACTTGCTCACGGACTACGTTCAGATAATATAAGCATTCTAGACGCCAAAACGTTTTATATTCCAAATTTACACTACGACGGAGCTGGACCCGATGCCTACTTCTGGGTTGGAAACGGATCCCAGCCCACTCCGTTTGGAATTAAGGTTCCTAACGAAATGGGTTCACTGGAACCCCTGAGAGGCTACCAAGGGGAAGACATAGAAATTCAGCTTCCTGGTTCTCTAACGGTTCACGATATTGATTGGTTAGCTGTCTGGTGTGTCCAGTACCGTCACAATTTTGGTCACGTGATCATTCCGAAGGACCTCGATGTTCCTCCGGCTCTGGGACAAACAAAAATATCGGTAAATAAAAGTAAATCAAAGAAGCGTTACACTGGACGTGTTCGCAAGTATCATTGAATATGTGATTCTTCCTCATCTTCATCTTTGTTTTAACTTAATTTTCATTTTCACCGAACCCGATTTTTTTCCTTTGTATTGCTTTGGAGTCGTGAAGTGAATAAACATATTTTTCACCACCTGTGTCTACTAATTTCTGTCCCTATAACTTTTATTCATCATGTCTCATTATTACTGACCATTTATAATTCCTTCTTTGGCCCAAGACTCAAACATGTCAAGTTACCAATAAACATGATCCTATTAATAGGGAAATTGAACTTCTTAATTTTTGACTTATAGTTATCGTAATCATTATACGAGCAGTAATAAAAGGAGTATCATTTTTGGCACTACGCCAGCTCAGTATAACGATTACGATAAGGTACAAATTAAGGGGTTCAAAATCTCCCTATTTGACACTTCAGTACATGTTAAGTTTAAAGATAGAATTTTAGATGACTGGCAAAAACATCATTCGGTGTGGTCTGTTTAATTTAAATAATTTCCTGGACAGCGTCTTAGTTCGGGAATGGTGAAGGTAGCAAATATATTTAGCTCTAAAATATTATTTCTGGCGATACAAATTAGGTACTGATTGGTTATATTGGCAAAACTGAGATTGCAAGTACAGAAATGCTACCGGTTATGTATTCTGCATGGTATTCATCAAATGTCCATGGCCATTGTAAAATTACCTTATTTAAAGACCCTTATGTTTTCTGTCAGTGGTCAAATTCGATCTTTGTTTCTAAAGTACAAAAGAAGTCCATTGTAGAGTACATTATTTGCTCCTACTACAAAAAGTTCATTAACATAAATAGTAATAACTAATTGTAATAAACTGACTAAATTTGCATTTTTTTTATGCAGCCACCTTGGTGGTATAGTCCAGTAAGTAGCATTGTGATACGTATGCATGAGTGTCTATTCATAGATGTTTTATTTACTTTATATGTAGTGCTTATATATACAGGGTGATTCTAAATATATGCGAAACATTTTTAGGTGGTTCTTTGGTTAAAATTAAGGGAAGTTTTTTAATTTAACATATCCTAAACCCTCCTTTCGAGCTATAACACCCTAAAAAGCAGGGAAGGGGTACAAATGTGAAATTTGGGTGACATTCTGGAGGTACATACATAAGGGCGTCTTATTATTTCAACCTTCCCTTCGTATTAGAAAGGGATGAAATTTTTAACCCTCTTTTTTATTAGGTGGATCTTTTTATAGATGCCCAATTTTCTTTTTTAAATGTATGGTTGGAAAGTCTAATTCTCTTTAGAAATCGCATATATTTAGATCCACCCTGTATATATATTTCAACTGATACTTTATTACGTATAAATTTATTACTCAAAATACGGATGCACCTAGGAAAAGGCTCTATTGTAGCTTCTTCTCAAAGCCAGTTAAATTTTAGTCAAAATACGTATTTTCGAGATCTGCGTACGATGCAATTGTCGAATTATTATTTAAAGGTTAAAAATATTTGAAAAATTATGGGAAATACGACAAATAGTTTGCTGAAGTAATATTTTCAGTAGAATATTGATAATCAAATTTTTCAGTTTGATTTGTTGTCGAGGTAAATCAATTAGAATGTAAAAACTGACTTAACAAAAAAAAGTTGACACATTTTGGCACTGCGTTGTATTTAGTTGTTTGTTGTTTTTTTATTGCAGTAATATAATTAGATTATAATATATAATTTCTGATGGTCATCAGTTTTGTCAGATATGTCGGTTTTTTATATAAAATTTTATATTTAGGGCAACTTTTTTATTTATTTATGTTGTAATTTTGACCGTACATATGTTTGATCAAAACTTTTGTCTCTCCTGTTCTATGTGGTATTTAGTATCAAGCATATTAAAGATTCTTTTTAATAAGAAAAGCGAAATAAAGATAAAACAAATTGATATGAAGTACGGGTACGAAAAAATATTTAAGACATCAAATTTTTGCTGTGTAAAAAAACACAGTTGGAACTACTACATAGTTTGAAAACCAATAATCCCTATAGCCAAAATTAATTCGGTATCTACTTGTATTTCTCTTATAAATTTCCCAAATATAAAAGATTGTATAATAAACTGGTACAATTTTTGGAAGTTCTATACTAATCTTTAGAGTTTATTTATTTGGAACTACATATTCAATTCCAAAATGTTCCGTATGTGAAATATAAATTCAAGCATTTAGTGTAATTAATGTATTAATACAATAAAGTATAAAGTCTGTCTCTTGCTTGCCAGTCTTGGTTGCTCTTTCCAAACACAGCTTGCTTCCTCTAACAGTGTTGCAGTCAAATACATGTTGCAAATAATTTATACACTTTTTATTTATTTTCGTAAGACGAGCACGACTCCAAGAACGACAGGGCCGACGAACTGTAGAGAATTTTTAGATAAGCGTATGCAAGTGCGGTGGGAAATGAAAGGCGATCAGGTTGAGATCACGCTATCGGGGAAAATTGCCGAGAACCAATATATGGCCTTCGGGATATCGGGGACTCCAAATCCACCTAAAATGGTAAGCATATTTTTATTTATCTTTTCATCTGGGTGGATAGACAAAACAGCTTATTTTTAATATCTAAATTAGTCCAAGGGGGGATGATAGATGTCCCAGAGACAAAGGATTTCAGTTATTGGCGATTCCAAAAATGAATGCGCCCTCTGCATGAAAATATTTGAACCTACTTAAAAGGTAATTTTTGGAGGCTTATTGCTGATATAATGATATCGTGTTTGGGTTTGTTTAACGTAAAAATTTAGTAGTGCTTGTGATTTTTTGGTATTACAAAGTTAAAAATGACGTGGTTAGTATTTGTACATCTTTATTTTTACATTTTAAAATGGGATTCAAAAGAAATCAGCACAACACAAACTGCCGTGTTTATAGGTGTCATTCCACAAAATGTGTCAATAGAAGTGTTTAAGATTGGAGATAGGTAGAAGTTTGGCCCTAGTATAGGAAATTGTTTCTCATTCATTTCTCCAAAAAGCATGTAACAATTTAATAACAGGGAACACGTTTACTTACATAACATAACCACTTTATTGTAGTTTGTGTATACTTTTCTATTATTAGTCTTGTAAAAGCAGAATATATTTTAATTTAAACATTATTTAACAAAAAACAAGCACAAATATGGTATCACCATACAGTTTATCATACTTATTTTAGTCCAAAATGTAAGTAAACAAAAACTAGGGCATTTGTTTCAACCCAATAAATTCATATAATTAGCAATGAAGCACTTATGGGACGTTTGACTGCTTTTACCACTCTTTTAATCCTTTATTTCACCCTAACTAGCACATAAAGTCACTATATTTATGGCAGATGAATGCTAAATTGCTAGATGATGTAAAATTAAATGCAAAATTTTTACTCGTCTTCCTCCATATTTGTTTACAATTTGCAGCGCCCTCATCGGTAATTTGAATCGTCAATACGTTATATAATTGTAGAACATTTCCCGGCATATCTCAGGAGTATTAGGTTGCGTTGTGGTAGTCTAGTCTACCACCATACTATAGTAGCCTACCAATAATACAGGGCATTCATGAAAATAATTACACATTTTTCAAAAATATTTGTAACGTCCATAAAAACAAGTCCGGAAATGCTTCATTTCAGAGATACACGGTATTTATATCAGCAATAAATCTGAGATTTTTTTCATTAAGTACCCAAAAAAGACATTTTTAGGTACCTACAAGCATAAGGCTTAGTACATTGGGCTGAATAATTTAAATAATTAATTTGATATATTTTCACTTGTATTTTCCATTTTCAGTAGCGCAGTTAAAGGGTCAAGTAAGAGTATCGTTTTAACATAAAAAACATAACACAACTTTTACATATTGCTTATGCAATATAACACAGAAACGCTTATAACTCGAAAAACAATGAGTCTTTTTTAATTTTTCAACAACTGGTGTAAAGAGAATTGAAATACCTTTCAAACGATGTGCGACTGGGTCTACTATGCTATTTAAAAAAATGTGTTTTTATATATAACATATTATATAACATATTATATTTTATAATAAAAAAAATGTGAAATTAATTTTCACAAGTCTTGTGAAAATTAAATAATTCCATTTTTTCCTTTATAAAACCATATATTTTAATCTAAAATGTATACACTAAGAAAAGTAACAGAGGTCAAATTTAACTATCTCTCTCGCAGGTAGGTGGAGATGTTGTAGTCGCATTCTACGACGCGGAAACATTCGACTTCCAGGCCGAGGACTACTACATGTCGCACAAGGCCCAATGCGACGGCAAATTGGGCGTGTGCCCCGACGAGCGCATCGGCGGCCGCAACGACGTGACCTTGATATCCGGCGAGCGCAAGAACGGCGTAACGACGGTCAAATTTCAGAGACCGCTCAAGACCAATGAGGCGAGCAATGACCTGGCAATTCCGGAGCACGGAGAGGTCAGCGTTATAGCGGCCTTCGGGCCGTTAAATTCCAAGAAAGAGGCGAACGCCCACTCAGTAACGGACGTGACGCGCGAGGACTTGAGGATAGACTTCAGCGACCAGGACGATCACGACTGCACCATCAGTTTGGATAACCTGGCTGATGAGAACGGACCGAAGCCTTGGCCTCCAGCGAAAATAATAGGTAGAAGATCAGTATTTGTTCCTTTATTAGGTGCTATGCTTTCGGCCTTTTTAAAAAAAAATTTAAACTTGTTTAGGGTGTTTTCCGTATGTGACGAATCAAGTTATAAACCTATACATACTTAGTAATACATCCACAAAGAAGTTGTAATGTGTTAAAAATGCAAATTTCAGAATAAAATCGAAGTTAGAAAATTTAAAAAAAGGATCTATTTTAAACGGGAACTAAAACACAAGTGACGTCATTAAGCATATAAATGGCCGCCGTTTAGTGTTTGTTTTTTACATATTTTGAACTGCAACTTTTTATATATATTTAAAACATACAATATAACTAGTACTTCATAAAATAACTTAAAAAAACTTGTTACCATACACGCTGATCTTTATTATAATGGAAATATAATGACTGATATTGATAGCTTCCTGTCAAACTGTTTGTTTATATGCCTGATGACGTCACAAATATGTCTACCATAGTAGACGCGTTTGCGCGCCAAATCCCGAATTTAAATTTCAACTCACTTTTTTTCGGATATGCAAGTGTTTGTAATTTTTTTTAACTCGACATATGTATAATAGGGAAGGAAAACTCAATTTTTTGGTATTAAAAAAAAATATGTGAGAACACCCTATTGTATATAAACTGCTGAAATTTTGGTAACACTTTCACATTGTATATCTTCGATTACAATTAACCGATTGGGACGAAATTGTTAGGGTCTTAACGAAAAATTCTTTGGTAATTTGTACAGGGACTACTAGTTACAAAGTAATTCCTATTATATTCAGAACGTTCTTCAACTCCCTTACATTTCACAAAAATTTAACACGCTCCCAATTCTTTCACAGCCGTTGCGGATTTTCTTTTATTACATAAGTTTTATCCTTAGGCCAACCAAACGACCTCCAAACGTTTTAGCCAGTTTTTTCGAAAAAATACACGACGACTTTAGAATTATGACAAATTGAATGAAATTTGGCAGTTTCCATATTCACTGCCTGTAATGATGTGTAAGGATAAAATTTCTTTTCAATTGCTAGTTTAGAATTTCTGCACAAACCGAGAATTTATTCACATTTTACCTCGGTTACAGTTAGACTACGGATTTTAAACTATCTACAGGCTTATACCCCCAGACATATATCATATCATTACAGACACCAAACATAGAAACTGCTAACTCATTCAATTTATGTGGTAGTTCTAAAGTCGAGATGCATTTTTTTTTTTTAAATCGTATCTCCAGAAGAAACGGCGTTAGGCCAAAGCTGGCAAAAACGTCTGAGATTATGAGCCTAAGGATAAAATGTAAGTAAAAAGGCAAAAGAACATCCGCAACGGCTATGAAGGAATTGGGCACTTGTCAATTTCATCAGGTTTTTCAGTTTTATACAAAATTGTGTAGGTAATATTACAAAATTTGGAAATTTGTGAAAATGAAATTTAGTTAATTTATGAAATATTTATTTTATTGCATATTATACAGAGGTTTTTTGGTGCAAACTTTAGAAGTTTGCCTTAATACTACACTTTGAATATTTAATTTGAATATTTCTTTCCTGTTTTTTTATTATTTTACATGTGATGTAAACCCAAAAAAGACTTACAATGAATCATGAAGATGCACCATATATTCAATAATGAATCAGTATATTCACTTTCCTCGACTAATAAGATAAAAAAATGTATTACCATTTAATATAGGTGGTTTTGGCGCTAAATGTAGCTTTCCATGACTAATCACAGTAGGAGTCAAGTACAAATAAGTACACAGTACAAATAAGTTACAGACATTAATTGCTACTATTTTTTCGTCTTATGTCTATGTGAACCATATCAATAATTGGTCAACTATTTGACATAAAATTACACCGCAACCTTAACTCGGGTTTATCAGATTTCTGGTGTAAAAATTTTTCTTGTTACAGGCGAAACTACGTTCAATGCCAGAATTGGTCCCACAGGTGGTAAAAGGGGTTACACCATAATAACTGGGCAGCCCTCGTGGGGTATTGCTTGGTATCTCAACGATTTGTTGATTCCAGAGATAACGCTTGAGAGAGGACAAACTTACACCTTCATGATAGAAGGTGGAGATGATAGCACTAACCCAGCAAGGTAAATCAAATTTAATATGCACAGAAAACCAACGAGTACAGGGTTGCGTTCATAAACCAAATATTTGTGTTAGAGTGTTTAACGCCTGAGCAATGTGATGTTTAACTACAGTGTCTCTAGGAGTGTTTTAGGTTTATGAACAATTGTAAGGTGATAGTGATTTGTTTTGCCAAACTGTCATACTTCATATGAATTTGAAACATTTGAAATTTGAATTTTGAGAGAGACCTTATTTTGCAAAATATTTTAGATTTTTGGTTTTCTATGGAGTGATACATTTTTTTTCTGCCACTCACATTTTCATATATACATCTGCTACCTTCATAACTGAAAAAACCTGGTATTAATAAAAGGTAAATCGACATGCACGCACGACTGACTTTACTTACAGTTTTGCTACATCAAAAACATTAATAATAGGATCACTACTAACTATTATTGACTACTTTCTTATGTAGCTGATTAATTAGATCAGTAAAAATAAGGAATTATTCCAATTTACTAACTTTTCGTTCATCTGTCTTCATGTTCCATTCAAAAGTTATTCCATTTTGCTACAACTGATTTATCATAACACATATTTAATAAGGAATAACCCAGTGTTCACGAAAAAATAACAGATAATATTTATATCTTTCGCAATTTTTTCATTTACTATGTTTTTCTTTTAAATAATTGTCAATAGACAATTTGGTGAATTAGCCATTGTCACAGTTTATAAAATATTCCACCATTTTGGCAAGGTGTAAATTAAAAAATCCTTTGCTGAAATATTCAGTAACACCGATTAAAGGATTTACTGTTTGTCCATAAAAATGGACAATACGCACCACCAGAATACCTATATTATCAAAACTGACACTGATTGGTAAACATTTTTGCAGGTACCATCCTTTCTACATAACAAATTCCAGAGAAGGCGGATTTGGCCAAAAATCTGAAACAGAACAAAGGAAACAGAAGGTGTATGCTGGTGTGGAATACGACCGTGAGGGGTACCCTTATCCAACCGCGGCTGGAAGATATTGCGAGTGGGCTCATAAAAGCGTTGATAAGTCTTTGGATTCGGAAACATTCAAGGATTTCATGGAAACTTTAAGGCTAGAATGTGATCAGGGCGAACCTGCTTATATGAATTGGACTGTGCCTATGGATGCGCCAGATTTATTGTATTATCAGGTAATATTTATTTGTTTACAAGATTTTTTAATACTTATAAATTTGAAATTGGCTGCCTCGTTTTAAATTTGTAGACGAAATAGTTTAACGTTGATATTTTTTATAAATGGCCTATTTAAACCCGTAAAAATATACAGAATGTTTCAGGTAAAAATCAGTTTGCATTTTGGATAACTTTGTAAATAAAACAAACTGTAGGTAGTTTAGAAAAGTTCTAAAACTTTCGTATACCAAATATGGGAAACCCACTATATCAGAATGACTACAAAGTGTCACCAAACATGACGTGACTACAAAGTGTACATACCTAAGTACTTATTAACGAAAGCACCCCGGTGTCAAACATACTTTTTCATACATAGGAAACTCAATATATTGAGATTATTCTCACACAAAAATTTACCTATACATTATTCTCAATATCTTGAATTTTTCGTAATAAAGAGTTAATTAGGGGGTACAAAAAGAAAAAAGAACACACTGGACTTCTAGTGCTTGTTCTTATTCTTGACAAGCTATAGTTGTGTAATAAATATACATATGTATACTTACATCATAATACTAGATTTATGTAACTTAATACTTCAGTTTTAGGGAAACTAAAGGGTTTTTCAATGAGAACGATATGATTTTAAAATGAAATAAAATTAAAATTATTTCAGATACAACCAAACTTTTATATTATCTTAAAGTACAGTCGATAAAATTTATGTTTTGAAAAACACATCGTTTAAATGTCCAGCTCGACTTCGTCTACCCGAGCGAATTCGACGAACCCAATTTTCGATGACTTTCGATGCAATAAAACGAGCGTGATCTGATGAATGCAGCGTTCAATATTCAATCTTAATGCATCAAGTGTTTGTGGTCTGTTTGCATAGACCTTAGATTTCAAATAGCCCCATAAGAAGTAATCTAAAAGAGTTAAATCACAGCTTTTTGGAGGTCAGTGAACAGTTGCATTCCTTGAAATTATCCTTTCGTCAAATTTTTCTTGCAATATGTCGATAGTTTCATGAGCAGTGTGACATGTGGCACCGTCTTGCTGGAACCACATCAAGTGCATCTAAATTTGACCACAAAAAATGTCTTAACATCTGTCGGTATCCTTCACCATTCATTGTAACTGCATCTTCTACCCCATTTTGGAAAAAATGGTCTGATGATGCCACCATGCCATAAACCACACCATACAGTTACCTTTAGTGGATACAAAGGCTTCTCGTGACTCTGTTGTGGATTGCTTTCACACCAAAAATGGCAATTTTGCTTGTTAACATATCCACTTAATCAAAACTGAGCTTCATCTGAAAAGATAATTTTTTTGGCAAATTAGTATCCCTTTCAACTTGTTCTAAATTCCAAACAGCAAATTATCGGCGCCGACGATGGTCCAGTGGTTTATGTTCTTGGATCAAAACAATCTTATACGGGTGTAAATTCAAGTCTTTTTGCAAAATCCTCCAAGTTGTAGTGTTTTTAGGCCCTAACTTTTGAGCACTTCGAGGAATTGATAAATGTGGATCCTTTGCAACATTAGCTCTTACAGCAGCAATATTCTCAACAGTTCTTGCATTTCGACATCTTGCTGCTGTTTTTACATCGTGAAGAGTGAAATTATTTTCAAATTGCTCATCGATGCGTCTAATGGCAAGCAAAGAAGTGCGATTATTTCGCGAATTCACAAAAATCTCATAGTCCTGGGTATACAATTAATATATACTTCTTGAGAAAAAAATCAATACCTAAATTGAAAAAAGTCAAGATATAGGGAATTTTCTCAATATATTAAGCAAAAAGTGAATATATTAAGAATAAACTCATTATATTTAGAAATAAGTCAATATATTGAGATTTTTCTCATTATATTGAGAAAAAAGTCCAAGATGTATTCAGTTTCCTAAAAATAAAAAGTATATTTGACACGAGCTTTACGACGATTTACTGTTATTGAAATTATCGAAATACGATAGAATGAAGTTTTAATTTTCTTTTTTGCTTATAAGCTAAATATCCAAAGATTAACAACTACTGTCCGTACTATACGTGCCTACTTATGCACTGGTATCAGACCCACGCATATCACAACAAAAATTGTTTATTACAAAATATTAATGAGCATAGAACAATAATCTAGAATTTGCATAGAGGGGTAACAAGTATCCTGGAATCTGTGTAGGCGTTAAATTTATCAAATACCAGTTAAATTTATCAAGGAGGCAGGAGTTGGCGGACGTAGGCGTCCCCTTCTGTTTACGCTTTGCCACACTAGAACTAAATTAAAAACTATAAAAATCAATAATTGTAGTAGGCGAAACGTACTATAAAATGAAATTCTAATAATACATTTTACTAAGAAAAGGTCCGACTGAAATACTGAAGTTTATTTCCCACAGATTTTAATCGTATTTAATTAGAGTTCTGCATGCGTGGGTGAAATTCGGAGTTAACCATTGGGATATCAGAGACCGTAGGAGTTACAGAGTTGGTTAAATGGAGGTAATCTTGCTAATTTCATATTGAATGATATACTTCAAAGCGAAAAAATCTTTATTTGTTACCCATTTGTAAATTGTAAACTAAATTTGTTACACATTTGTATCAATTTAGCAAAACATCGTACTAATTGAGAAAGTTTATTTTTACAAGAAGTTAACTGTCAGTTTTACAAGTTAGTAGCATTATTTACACTAGACAATTATGTTTTATTTGTATCATATAGGTTGAAGATCATGGTAACAACTGTTATTTCCGGTAATAATACGGGGTGTCCCATCGAAAAGTATCACATTTCGCCGCCTTATATCTCGAAAACTAAAAGAGATATCGGGACGCGGTTTGGACAGAACGACTTAAGATTTTTTTAAGTTTTTTTTGGCACTGTTGCCAAATCTCCAAATATATTGCTAAATTTTTTATTGAATACGCTCGTCTTTGGAGTAAAATTACTTGCTTATATTAAGTGGAACACCCTGTATATTTTGCCATAATCAAAAAGCCTAATCACTGTACTTTTCAAAAAGGTATACATTGTTTACATTATCTTGAGAATTGGAGCCACAAAATTCAGTTTAATGGGAGCACCTCTTACTTGAACAGTTTGTGAAAGTGATCTTCGTTGTCACAGTACCCATGAAAAACAAAAGTACAATAATAAATTGTATTGTCAGTTGTGTCAAAAATTTGAAGTGTACATATAAAAATGTTCACATTAGAAGGATCACACATTTTTGATCATTTTACTACTAAGGATACACAAATGTATACTGAAGTAAATGGTGGGCAGTTAAAACAAATTGTTTTCTAACTTATTCAAGTAGTTTTTATTTATACAGTTGTTTTGATTGTTTTATCTGTTATTTTTATTACTGTCTTATTATTATTACTTTTATTACTTGTTATTGTTAACAAAACTCGTTCCTACCGATTATTAAAGAATTATTTTTTTCTCCCTATTTTTTTTCCTTTAAAAAGCAAATGCAGTCAAGTTCTACATCAAGTTTGATCAGATATTTTAAAATTTTAAAATATATAGGGTATTTTATTTAAAATAAGTGGACAAAAACTTAAAAATAACTTTACAAAGAAGAAGGTATTTTTTTCATTCGTAATAACCCAAATAAGAGTACTTCTAACAAATTTAATTTTGTGGCTCCAATTCTCAAGATAATGTAAACAATGCATACCTTTTTGAAAAGTAGAGTGATTAGGCTGTCTGATTATGGCAAAATACACAGGGTGTTCCATTTAATATAAGCAAGTAATTTTACTCCAAAGAGGAGCGTATTCCATAAAAAAATTACTAATATATTTGGAGATTTGGCAACAGTGCCAAAAAAAACTTACAAAAATCGTAAGTCGATCTGTCCAAACCGCATCCCGATATCTCTTTTAGTTTTCGAGATATAAGGCGACAAAATGTGATACTTTTCGATGGGACACCCAGTATAATATAATACCTAGTAATACACCAATAGTGTGCTGACTAGCATTAAAAGAAATGCACATCCCATTTCGATATGTTAAAAAAAATCGTAGGCTTTCTGTTTTGAGAAGGCCAAAGATTAACGTATTTTCTGTACAACATGCAAGGCTCGAAACTGCAGCCATCATCGGTTGTGGTAAATCTTATTGTTGTTAAATTTTTTGTTTGTCACAATGTCACAATTACGTATTTGCCCATATATTTTACGTCAATGATTGTCAGGGAAAAGAGTTCATCACATCGACAACAACTAAAAATCCCGGGTATTGTTACAATTTTCGCAAGCAACCAACGGTCATCAGAAGCGTCCAACAGAACCGTCGTTCAACCCTTCGATCATGTATAATTAGATAAATATTTTGTAGTATACAACTGTTTGAAGTCACGATAATCCTGTGCTCAGCTGTGAATGGACAGAATTATAATGTAAACATAAGCGAACCCAATAAAAATTGAGTAAATTTACGAATTATGCGAAATAACCAATCAACATCTGGGGCTCAGCACCAACATCTTGCCATCAGGTCACGTGGTATCAAAGAGAGGGGTTGGTTGAACCTCTTCTTTGGTTAAAACCTTGGCCTTTTTTGGAATATAACGCTCATTCTTTCGTTTAAGAAATGCAATTATCTTTTGAAATCTACAAATGTCAACTAAACGTCACATTTTTACATATAATTTTAAATAAAAAAACACACCTGCGAATTTGAACATTTCTTTGATTTTTAAACAACTTTTTAGCATAGACCATTTTGCCCATAATGTATTCGGGCCGAATCTAAAAGATAATTGATGCATGTAAGCAAATCAACAGAACATCTTTTATTACATCAATTACATACACCATTTGTTTTCTGCCAGTTTTTGAAGTCGCTATATTCACGCTTGTACCTTGAAGATGAATTTTCTGGCAATAAACTTGAAACTACGCTGGTGGGTTCCTTAGTAATTGCTTCTGGCGCAATCATTTTGACCAAAATAAATATACAATGAAATAAACATCATATGTAATCATGCTTCCAAAATTTACGGCAAACTATTGAGGATTTTTTGTACCTAATCGAAATTTGAATATAGTAGAATCAGGATTTCAAGTCCTACACGTCATGACTATTTGTAAATAAATTCATCAAGCCCTTTTGCCAGCAGTGGCAAGGGCAGTGACCAAGGTAATAAATCTCGACCCCTTAATTTTTTTTTTTTGACAAATCATTATGGTTCCATCGTTCGGGGTACTCGGCATATTTTTGTTGAATATCTATTAGATGCTCGAAAAATACGTCCATTCAGCTGCCATTCAATACGGATGGCAGCTTTTGTAGAAGAATAGTAGGGACCATTTTTTCAATTAAACTATCAATGCAGAGGTACAGAAACAACATCTTTTCTGTATATATTAGTTCAACAACTAAAATATATTAATAAAAACGTTATCAGTCGTATTGAATATTCAAACTTGCAGTTCATTACTACTTGATCTCCAGAAATATGGTGTATCGTATGCATAGATTATAATCTATAGAGAAGCTATGTCTACAGTACATATAGACATAGATTAAAGACACTTACGTATAGATTGACAAACTTTGACAGACCAAGACGACCGTTTTTCATGACTATATCTTTGCCCGAGATAATTTTTCATATTTAATCAAAATTGTATTCAAAAGATGTATTGAGTGTTGAATTATAGTTATTTTTTAATAACACTAACATTCAAAATAATTTCTAATCTCTTATAAATTGGGCAATGAATAAGTATCTGCATACTGCTAAATAAATGATTTATTTTTCAGTGTTACACGCACAATAATTTGGGCTGGAAAATACACATAGTGGATCCTGGATATATCTCTCAACATAACAGCGAGGGACAGGTGAATGGATCAACAGCTACCACTTTTTCATTTCTAGCGTTGATATTGAATTACTTATTGGTTCATTCAGCAATAATAACTCAAGTTAGGTGGCATATTCTTTAACGTTTTGTCGTAACTAACTCCAATTTGGCGTGGTACTGACTGATATCAGATAACTTCTGCTCATATCATAAGAGTTTTACATTTATTACCATATACGATTTCATATCTGTTGATGTTCTCGTAACTAATGATATTCTAAAATATCACTAAATATCTACTTAGGTCTTAACAAACTGCTAGAGAGTTTCCACTCATGATCAATTATCGCATTTTTTTATGCAAGAAAACTGAAATTTAAAAATCAGGTATATAAACGTTTTCGATCAGCAGGTAAGATTGGAGAAACTTCTCAAATTAAAAAATGGTTCTACGAGTGCTAAGGCCCATTGAAGAGTATCAAAAACAAGCAAATTTTTTGTGTATAGATACCAATTCCTCTTGCAATTCTTGCATCTGTTTCCAACTACCAACTATGTGTGCTATTCCAAAAATAATTTTTCCTCACGATTTCTATCCATTTCCTCCATGGTAATCATTAAAAAATCAGTAACTTCTCACTAGTGAACTTTTTACATTATGTAGCCCTATAATATATACAATTATGCCACCTTTGAAACTGATATATTAAAAACAGATAAAACACACGCAACAAAGCAGTGTTTTGGGTTTGAAAGTTGAAGGCAGCAAAAGTAATGATCAGATCGTACCTACATAATACATTATTTTAAAATCTATTGATATAACTGGAATCAACCATATTTTATTTAAAGGAGCTACCTCTGGGCTTAATAATATGTTACAGAAAGTCAGTTGAACGCGATAGTATTATTTTTAATTATTAAAAATATGTCAGAAATAGTAGCAACTTTATTACTTTAAAAACTATTAATACAATTTCAACTCACTGGACAAATTGCACAGAGCAAAGTGTTAGTAGTAACCATAATAAGTAACAATAATAACACCTTAATAGTTGATGATGATATTATGTGATGATGATAGTATGCCAGGCAATTTGTTCCAAAATTGTTTTGTTGCTACCTCTTTACTAAATGTTTTATTGTTATTGTTAATACAATTTTTGCCAACGTTTTAGTAAATATTCCTACCTTCTTCAGAGCTCAAGAGTGAACTATAATCAACTAATGTCAACCTAGATTGATACATCGGGGTTGTTTCGCATGGGTTGTTCCTTATTCTACCAATCCTTATTCTACCAATAATTCTATTCAAAATTATATCTCCTAAAGATATGATTTCCAGAACATTTTTATTAATTTTAACGAATTATACTACCTATTACCCTATAAGGTACTAGAAAATGGCTATCAAAATGGACACGATTCAAGAAAAAAACCTATTCTTTATTCCATTCCTTGCGAACCTATTAAAAATGCTAATTGTTGAGTGCCCAATTTGTTCATAGTATAGTTATCTTTCAGTAATTAACTTTTTAAATTTTCCAGAAACAATTGTAGTTGTACAGTCTGTAAATGTAATAATTTGCAATCTATAGAAAATAACGTCATATGGCCTAAACCAAAATTTGACTTACAGTCCATCTAAAATGTATATGAAGTTCACTGACCGGCAAAACGACGAAGATCAGCGCTAGTCATGGGCGTAGGCATTTTTTTTTAGGGGGTCGAAGATAGGTCGTTTTATATGCATATTTTAAACTTTTTAGTGGGTGGTTCGCCAGGAGCCATATTTCACTATTCATCACTATCACTACACTTTTGTTAACAAAACTTAGAAAATCAGTCTTTGTCACTTTTTACTTCATCTTCACTGTCGCTATCACCATTTCCAATATTAATCACAATGGGTTGATCAATCGCAAAATCCACATCCCACATTCTCTGTTCCTCTGTCACTCTCTTCACAGTATGTCCTTTTTTGACCCATGTTTTATCAGTGTAATAAATTTTCCGCCCTTCGATACGAAGCATTTTTATTTGTCGAAGATAATCCATCCGCCAAGCAACTATTTCATATATTTCTATGAGAATACTCTTTCTGTCTACTTTTCCATACGTAAAATTCATGTCTTTCAAAATTTTTGCCAGACCAGCCTTGCACATATTAGGTATAATATCATTTTCTCTTATACTTTGTAGCACCTTATCTAAAGTTGACAATTCGTTCAGATGACGGCCCTGAAATACTTTCCATTGTTCACTGATACTATATTGTATCACAATTACAGTAAAACAGCACTACACAATTGCGAATACCTACAAACGTTTTCACAGTAAAACAGCACGACATAATCGCTAATACCTACACACGTCTTATGGAAATTGAAATTACTGAAAAATTCAACTCTTTAAACTTAACCTCAAACGATTTGCCTATTATAGTAAAAAGTAGATACTTACGTATTCCTTATATGGGTTACACTATTAAATCACTTACACTTATTAAATCACTTCTTATTAAATCACTTACACTTATCTACAGTTGCACTGCATCAATGTCGAATAATTTATATAAATTCCTTATGTAAATAACCGAACGACAATAATTGCAATAAAAAAACGGGCGTGAAACATATTTCCAACCCGCCACCGCCAGGCCACAGCATTCATGTCATAGATAATTGATTCATGTATTCTGCCGAATGAAAAAATATAGCACGATAGATAGAAGGTCTTTCCAATAAGTTAAAAAGAGATAAATGCCGTTTGTCGACAAAGAGCTGAGCGGCGTTGCCGCTTTTAACTATTAAGATAGATGTTTACGGAATTGTCATAGTAAAGTAGACGAAAATATTTTCAAAGTAAATGTAAAAATGGCTAATATCTTGACCTATACTAAATTATTGTATTTATTTTATGACATTCATAAATAATATATACAACTATTATACAGTGCGAACGTTTAGAATGGAAACTGTAAATGAAATGCGCCATGTAGATTTTTCGCAAAAACGCTCGGACACGTCAATTCTTAAATTCAATTGCGCTTCTTTTGATACCATTGTTTTGGATATGACGTCATTAGGTAATCTCTGTGACGTCATCATGATATTTTTTCAAATGGGAATGTCCAGTTCTTTCATTAAATTTAAATAGAGAAAATATTCCTGAAAATGGCAATATACGATACTATGGCCTTAAAGTGGATAGTTTTTGAGATAAAGGGCTTTGAAGTTTGAAAAAAGAAAAAGTAGGCTAGTCAAAAAAAAATTTTATCACAACATGTCCCAACCGGATAAATTTACTTCTTACTCACTGTTGATTTTCTAATGCGGGGTTCATTCGGATATCTATTACTGAAAATGTTGCATACTTCATTAATTGATCTTTTCATTTCCTCCCAACCCTTCAAAATCAAGATCTCATTCTTTGTTTTTCTATTAAAGTTCGTACCATTTTTAATTATCACAAAAAAATATTAAAGAATAACCGACTGTGACAATTAGTTTTAACTGTCACTATCAGGATCAAATAATAGAAATTTTTTTTGACTAGCCTACTTTTTCTTTTTTCAAACTTCAAATCCCTTTATCTCAAAAACTATCCACTTTAAGGCCATAGTATCATATATTGCCATTTTCAGGAATATTTTCTCTATTTAAATTTAATGAAAGAACTGGACATTCCCATTTGAAAAAATATCATGATGACGTTACAGAGATTACCTAATGACGTCACATCCAAAACAATGGTATCAAAAGAAGCGCAATTGAATTTAAAAATTGACGTGTCCGAGTGTTTTTGCGAAAACTCTACAGGGCGCATTTCATTTACGGTTTCCATTCTAAACGTTCGCACTGTATATTGTTTTGTGAAATTTGATATTTTAATTGAATATTGAGAAATTTGAAAATTACATGTGACAATAGCGATTGTTCCTTTAGGCGGTCAGTGAACTTCATATACATTTTAGACGGACTTTAGGTACTTCGGTAATTTTTTAAATTAGTCTCATTTTGATTAGGATTGCATAGACAAGGCTAAACAGTAGATATTAAAGTACTATAGGTATAGACATATCATCCTCTTTTTGCACTTAGTTTAGTGGTGTAAATAAATCTTTTCTAACTTCATTGGTTTTTGATATACAGAGGGCTTCTATTTTTATTCTAATTCTAATTTTATTGGCCTTATTTTTAGCTACTTTGTAATTAAAAAATAACTATTTTAATCTTATCTGTTTTTTATTCTGTACAATGTAACTCACTCGGTTTCTTCTCAATTTAATATTTTAGGAACTATGGCATTCAATGTAATTTTTTTAATGGGACACCTTGTATATTTTTATGGAATTCATTTTCCAGTGCTTTTGAAAACAATAAAAAAAATTTGCAATAAAAACATAGAGGCTGCCCCATTAAAATAATATTTAAGGCAAATAACAACTCCGAAACACTAAATTCAGATAAAACCCACTAGATAATTGCAAATCAAAGCAAATCTCAAAAAAAAAAATCGAAAAGATAGATACAATAAACCAATCAACAGAATTCGATTATTTTCGAAAGACTCAAATCAACTCACTGTTGATTTTCTAATGCGGGGTTCATTCGGATATCTATTACTGAAAATGTTGCATACTTCATTAATTGATCTTTTCATTTCCTCCCAACCCTTCAAAATCAAGATCTCATTCTTTGTTTTTCTATTAAAGTTCGTACCATTTTTAATTATCACAAAAAAATATTAAAGAATAACCGACTGTGACAATTAGTTTTAACTGTCACTATCAGGATCAAATAATAGAAATTTTTTTTGACTAGCCTACTTTTTCTTTTTTCAAACTTCAAATCCCTTTATCTCAAAAACTATCCACTTTAAGGCCATAGTATCATATATTGCCATTTTCAGGAATATTTTCTCTATTTAAATTTAATGAAAGAACTGGACATTCCCATTTGAAAAAATATCATGATGACGTTACAGAGATTACCTAATGACGTCACATCCAAAACAATGGTATCAAAAGAAGCGCAATTGAATTTAAAAATTGACGTGTCCGAGTGTTTTTGCGAAAACTCTACAGGGCGCATTTCATTTACGGTTTCCATTCTAAACGTTCGCACTGTATATTGTTTTGTGAAATTTGATATTTTAATTGAATATTGAGAAATTTGAAAATTACATGTGACAATAGCGATTGTTCCTTTAGGCGGTCAGTGAACTTCATATACATTTTAGACGGACTTTAGGTACTTCGGTAATTTTTTAAATTAGTCTCATTTTGATTAGGATTGCATAGACAAGGCTAAACAGTAGATATTAAAGTACTATAGGTATAGACATATCATCCTCTTTTTGCACTTAGTTTAGTGGTGTAAATAAATCTTTTCTAACTTCATTGGTTTTTGATATACAGAGGGCTTCTATTTTTATTCTAATTCTAATTTTATTGGCCTTATTTTTAGCTACTTTGTAATTAAAAAATAACTATTTTAATCTTATCTGTTTTTTATTCTGTACAATGTAACTCACTCGGTTTCTTCTCAATTTAATATTTTAGGAACTATGGCATTCAATGTAATTTTTTTAATGGGACACCTTGTATATTTTTATGGAATTCATTTTCCAGTGCTTTTGAAAACAATAAAAAAAATTTGCAATAAAAACATAGAGGCTGCCCCATTAAAATAATATTTAAGGCAAATAACAACTCCGAAACACTAAATTCAGATAAAACCCACTAGATAATTGCAAATCAAAGCAAATCTCAAAAAAAAAAATCGAAAAGATAGATACAATAAACCAATCAACAGAATTCGATTATTTTCGAAAGACTCAAATCAACTCAATCCTAATATCCTATCCAATCCCAACCTAAATCAGACACACTGTAGGGTATACATTACAAAAAAGACGCCTTTTCCTTAAACCAAATACCTACTCCTGTATTTAATACGTTTATGACATTTGGAATCATATAACAACGTTAGCTCTGTACCAGTCTACATGCACATTAGAAATAGGTGGAGTGCAATAAATATAAGCTACACCAGAGTAGACCACTGCCCGAGCTTTTACAGCAACTCATGCAAACCCAAACCTGCTTCTGTAGATATAGATAACACACAAATTCAATTGTCACAGGTTGCCTTGAAATTTCTGAGATCACATGAAACAACAAATAAATATTCCAGAAATTGTCATAACTAAAGAAAAATAATTCACACAGTGACATAACGGCTCTAATTGAACTTCCATCACACATAGGTAAGTCCTTTTCAGCACTTTCTCTATGAAAATGGAGAGAGATCTTTCAACATTTGTGTCAACTCAGTAGAGACATCACAAAATGTCAATGTATCGCCAAATCTACTTATTATATAATATCATTAACACGCAGAACCAGGAATGATACCCATGATACAAAGAAAACATCATGAATGATACCTAAGTAGGCTGACCTTGTCAGGTAGTTTCCATCTTGATCCTAACATAACATAACATACTTCTTTTGAGACAAGTTCTACGTTTAGCACCACAAACTGATAGTAATATGTAGCTATAGTGTGTGAATCATTAACGAAATGCACTATTATTTGATCTCAGAGAACGAAGACCTAACCGTGTGGGCAAAATATGCAATAGCATGTGCATACTTCAGTTACTGGGTCGTAGTTATCTGATCAGTCACCGTGTGATGTCATATCTATATCTGTAATTATATATCTACCTGTATAGGCTGCATTTTTGTCAAAAAGCGTCCTGTTTTACGGTGACAAGCGATTCAATTTGTAACTGAATGAAAGAGTGTCTCCTCTATTAGACAATATTTCGACAATAAAAATATTTTCTTCAAAATATATTTTAATATTTAATGTTGCCTAGAATATTTTCACTGTGTACAGCATGATTGACACGTCCAGTTAGATTCCAATAGTATACATTTGCAATACCAACATTACCTCTCCTCTCTCCTATTCTGCCAGTAAGAAAGACTGTACTTGGGATTTAGGGGAAAATATTAGTAAATTTTCCCAAAACATACTGCTCTCCTCTTAGCAGAGTAGGGAAAGTTGGTAATGCCGGCATCACGATATGGCGACAGCCGATATGGTCTCTAAAATATATGAAATATATGCATATTGTATTTAACTACAAAGTTCAAAGACAGTAAATGTTGACGATTGAACTGACAGTAGATCCGATTTCGATTAAGTATCCTTAGGTGTTTTATACCTATATAATGTCAACACTTAAAGTTATTATTAGGTACTTCCCAAAATTATATCGTACAGAAAGTGTGAACACATAAAAACAATGAATTGAATAAATCTAAGTGTATACCTACCTACAAGTAGCTACATATTTCTTTGCCTTAAAATTTATAAAACCAAGAAATACGTAGGTAGTTAGGTAGCTTTACAAATGTACGTTGTAATCATGCTGTATACAGTAGAAATTGCGAATAGATTTAATGTAAGATATTTATATCTAATTAATAATGTTCCCTAGTAAAATTGTTTTTAAAAATCTGCCAAGCGTAGAGTCGTTTGTGCTTGTAAGTGTACCTACTTTAAAAATCAACTTTGAAAGTGACTTCACACTCACTTTTCACTTAATTACTTAATACGTACATTCATGAGAAATATGTATTCTTTTTAGATACATCTTTATATACACTTTTACTAGGGCTTATGTACTTTTTATATGGTCGTCAATAATTAACTATGCAACTGAAGACAATAAAAAAATAATTACTAGAAATATATACTTAATTATAATAAAAATGTGTGCACAAATCAAATATGACAATAATTTGCAAGTATTACTGTAATATATAAAACTATAAGTATGTCTTAAGGCTGTTCTTAAAGACAATAATTATTTTATAATACCTATTTAACGTATTTGTATACTTTTAAATTTGTAATATGGTGTTAATAGTTACGATAAGTATTTATAATAAGATGATGTTAGTGTTTTACTTAAAACTATTCTAAAAATTTCATATCTTTTTAGATATTATTAAGATTTAGAATAAAGCTTTTTAATGTTGTTATACATATATTATAATACAGTCATGTGTAAGTATATCTATATCTGATGTTTTGTTAACAGATTTTTTTAAACAATGTTTTTAAATAAAATGTATACTTATTTTGATTTCTGTTGATAATATAGAATATTTTATTTCAAAATTATTTGTTTTATTTATCTATTATTCCTAAGTAAATATATGAGACGCAGGTTTGATGAATATATGTTTCTTGATACTATCTACAAGAGTTTCAGCTATAATACTTTAAAAAATAACATACAGAAAAACCGTGAGAAGGTAATGTTTATGCAATCAGAATTACTACTCGACAACACATCACATCGCTGAACACTCATCAACTAGGGTCTACTCTTGATCTACCTGTACAAATATTAAGTAGGTATAGGGTACGCCACTGAGTTCAAGTCGCTCTGTGTTGTGTACAGGTGCATTTAAATTAAAGCGAACAGAAACGAACGAACGAATTCGTTTGCTTAAGCTTGCGTAATTTATATGGATAACAAAACGGGAGCGAACGAACTCGCTCGTGTTTCTGTAATATATTAGAGCGAACAGAGACGAACGAACGAATTCGTTCGCCTCTGTTCGCTCTAATATGCACACTGACGAGTTCGTTCGCTTCCGTTTTGTTTTCCATATAAATTACGCAAGCTTAAGCAAATAAATTCGTTCGTTCGCTTCGGTTCGCTCTAATTTAAATGCACCTTTACATGCACTTGTGACGATATAGTGACATTCGACACAGTTAAATGGATTACATATTCGATATGGTTGCCGCGTGTTGTACCTACTTCTTTACTAATTACTATACTTCGTGCGAGCGCGGAGTTTAACAGGATCGTACTAAGGTTACAAATGGAAATATCAATAAATTATGACGCAATGTGCATATTATTATTACCAAATGCCACGAATAAGTCAAGGATATAATATCTATATAAATTAAGAAAATACCTACGTAAAAGTGACAACTCTTACCTGACAATCCTTAGTATTCAGAGAAGGTTTCGCTGGCAAATTGGCGGTTGTTATAACATATTATCACGTGTTTCTCTAAGTGTTCTGGAGTGAAACGGCGACGTCTATCACTCAGTATTAATTTGTGCAGGGAAAAAGACCGTTCAACGTCTACTGAAGATAACTGGCAGTACGGAAAATGGTTGAGGCATGAACTGTACATTAGTATATTGGCTGGCAACTCCTGACAGGTCCCAGCTAACACTTTGCTTATGTTTTCCAAAATGGGATATCCTGTATTCCTTTTTAACACGTTTTGCATTTTTTCTTTTATTGTATTACCGACTGGACGTATATTACTGGCATCGCATATATTTTTCTGTACATCTTCCAATATGCGAAACTGTTCTTTTAACGGTAATCCATGTGTTTCCAATTTCGTGATTGCAGTAACTAAGAAACCATAGTGTTTATTAATGTAGTGTATGTCATCGCGAATACTTTGGTCCTTTAGTATGTCATGGAGTCTGTGTATGGCGCTGCTTTCATTTGGATTAAATCTACAAATAACATCTTTTATACCATCGAAATGTTTGGCATAATACCATACGGCTTCTAACCAAGTACCCCATCTAGTTATAACTGGTTCAGGAGGCAGAGGTATGTCTGGTAGAACCTCTCTAAAAACATCCCTTCGTATAGGCGCCTTAATGAAAACCTTTTTGACGGTTGATATGAAAGTATTTACTAAAGGGAAACTTTCCCTTATTTTCTCTGCTACCCGATTGAGTGCATGAGCAGCACATGTAAAATGAACCATTTTCTTATATTTTTGGGATAAAACCTGTTCTGCTTTTAACATGTATGCGGCTGCGTCACTTAACAGGACAAGGACTTTATCTGAAGAATCTTGATCGGGCCACATATATTCATAACAATCAATAACAAAACTTATAATGGTTTCATGATTGGTTTTGTCCAGCACCTTAGAAGCCAATAGGTGGCTATCACTAGCAATGTCACTTTTTAACGCACCAATTAAAAAGTTGGCGACTGAACGCCCACAAGCATCAGTTGCTTCGTCTATAATAAAATACACAAAATTGTCCGCAATGTCTTCACGAATTGATGTCACTACATCGTTGTAAACCCGATCGACATATCTTAATCTTAACGTGCTTTCATGTGGCAGTTTTCGGTCAGTATATTTCCGAGTCAGTACAATTCCGAGTTATCAGCGCTGCACAAGGCATGGCTCTTCAAATGTCTATTCACTTTAGTTTTGTCAGAAGAATTTATAATGCGTATGTCCTTGTAATATTCAGGATCACTGTCAAACCACATTTGAAATACTTCACGTCTATTTCTTCTCTCCTTTGGCATCTTACTTGATTTACTTCTCTCATTAATAGTTATTGATAATAATATTAGTAAACGTTTATAGTATACACGGCGAATACGAGCACGCTAGAACGTAAAAGACGTAAAAGAGAAATTTATTTATGCGTCACCGACCGATTATTACAACGTTCCGTAAATAACTAAAAGTTATTTACGGACTGTCAGCCAGCTGGCAAGGCCAGAGACCTGAGTACGACTCTGTTAGACTCCGCGCTGTACGAAGTATACTAATTACAAATAAGAGGTCGTAAATTCATAGAAAAATATTGGCGCGCAGACAGTACTGTCATCTATAGTTCGGCTGGTCGTATTCACAATATTCCCCATGGCAAATAAGAAATAAGATGCAGAAAACTGTGCTAGGAACCCATCGACTTACATTAGTTTTGATACTGTGCGATAGATGGCTCTAATCAAAATAGCAATCGCGTATATATTCACAGTGCATCAAAACTCACATTCGCAATCTCAACTGCTAACAAATATTCGAGACTTAGCTCATCTCTATTAATTACAAATACCGAATAAGAGGTCCTAATTCTATAGATAAATATTAGCGACGCAGCATTACCGCCATCTGTAGTTCGACTGGTCATTGGTCGCATTAACAATATTCCACATGGCAAATAAGAAATAAGATACAGAAAACTGTGCTAGAAACCCATCGAGTTTTATTAGTTTGGATACTATGCGATAGATGACTCTAATCAAAATAGCTATCGCTTTTATATTCACAGTGTATGAAAGTTCATATTCGCAATCGCAACTGCTAACAAAAATTCCCGATTTAGCTCATCTCTACAAATATCAAATAAGAGGTCTAATTCCGCAGAAAATAATAGCTATGCGAGCATTACCGCCATCTATAGTTCGACTGATCATATTAATAATATGTCACATGGCAAATTAGAAATGCGATGCAGAAAACTGTGCTTAGAACCCATCGAGTTACATTAGTTTTGATACGATGCGATAGATGACTCTGATAAAAATAGCAATCAATGTTTAGATTCATAGTGAATGAAAGTTCGCATTCGAAATCGCAACTTTTAACGAAAATTCGCAAGTTAGCTCATCTTACAAAATACAAATACCAAATAAGAGGTCGGAATTTCATAGAAAAATACATGCGAGGCGATCATTACCGCCATCGATAGTTCGGCTGGTCGTATTAACAATATTACACATGATAAATAAGAAATGAGATGCAGAAAACTGTGCTAGGAAGCCATCAAGCTACATTAGTTTTGATTATATGCGATAGATGACTCTGATAACAATAACAATCAAAGAGAATATTCATTGTGAATGAAAGCTCGCATTCGAAATCGCAACTGCTAACGAAAATTCGCGACTTAACTCATCTCTACTAATTACAAATACCAAATAAGAGGTCGTGATTCCATAGAAAATATTTGCTACGCGAGCGTTGCCGCCATCTATAGTGCGACTGATCGTATTAACAATAGTCCACAAGGCAAATAAGAAATGAGATGCAGAAAACTGTGCCAGGAATCCATTGAGTTTTATTAGTTTTGATATTATGCGATAGATGACTCTGATCAAAAAAGCAATCAAATTTTAGTTCACTTGAATGAAAGCTCGCATACAGTTTTAATAATAATTCAAATTCATCCGTATTGCGTACCAAGGAAATTTATAATAATAATTCCTTTGACATACGTGAATAGGCAAATAGGCAGTATGTTGCTATATTCATATTATCATATTAAAACGTTCCAACTCACTTGTTGAAACTCGTCCTTTGTGGTCTGTGTACCGACTGCTAAACCATAGATAATAAAGAAAATGTTAAACTACAACTTTAACTCGATTAATAATCGAGTTAAAGTTGTAGTTTAACATTTTCTTTATTATTACGAGCAATTTAGCAACAAAACGAATTTAAAGTATAATCGACGATTATACTTTCAATTCGTTTTGTTGCTTCATTCATTGTCTTGTCTTGGTCTTGTCATTTCTAAATAAATGTCAAAAATGAAGATGGCCGACGGTTCAACAATTTTGCGAAGAAATAGACCTGGCACAAAAGCAAAGGTATATTTATCTGCTTTAGGATTTAATGATTTTAATTAGAACGAATTACTTTATATTTTTTTATATTATTAAGATATACCAAACAAAAAAAAATCGGTAGAGTAACACTGTTGGTGGGCCTTACAGATTGTTGTTTTAGGATTTTAGTCGCTGGCCAGATGAACTTTTTGAAGAAATGGATAGCACACTTGCTGTGCAACAATATATTCAACAACTTATACGAAGAGACCCAAATAATATTGATTTAATATTGAAAATGCCTGATACGCAAGATGAAGGTGTATGGAAGTATGAACACTTGAGGTAAATAAATTGAGTTATTGTGAAAAATGACAATTATTTTTATATACGTTCACTTTGTAGACAATTTTGTATGGAGCTAAATGGGTTAGCTGTACGACTTCAAGGTGAATGTCATCCTGAAACTTGTACGCAGATGACTGCAACAGAACAATGGATTTTTCTTTGTGCGGCTCACAAAACTCCCAAAGAATGTCCAGCTATTGACTATACAAGACATACTTTGGATGGGGCAGCCTGTCTATTAAACAGTAATAAATATTTTCCTAGTCGGTTAGTAGTGTATTTTTGTTTTTTTTTTTTTAATATATAAATATTTTCCATTGCAGGGTCAGTATTAAAGAATCTTCAGTAGCAAAACTAGGCTCCGTGTGCAGGAGAGTCTACCGAATCTTCTCTCATGCATATTTTCATCATAGATCAATATTTGACGAATTTGAAAATGAAACCTGTTTATGTAAGAGGTTTACTCAGTTTGTGACCAAATATAATTTAATGTCTAAGGACAATCTTATTGTACCAATTTTAGAAGAAGATAATACTCCTGGTGAATCAGAGGCATAAATGTGATTGTGTGAGATTGATATAATGGCATTACAAATATATATAAAGTGTATGTAATATAAACTGAAATTTCTCTTTGTCACATACCAAAAATGGTATTTGATGACTAGTTCCTAGTGAACAAAATATTTTTTTTACAGTTATTTTTATTTAGTGTAAGGCATATCTCAAATATTTAAATGGTTTAGTAATTTGTGTATGAACTTTGAGGTTATCCTTGAAAGATGTAAAACTGAATATGAAAATGAAAGACAGAGGAGGGAAGAGTTGAATTTTGTTCAGATTTATTCTTGTATTTATTCTATTAAATATTTGTTGGTATACGTAATTAGCAAACATATATGTAATAAATCTTCCGCCCTTATTTTCCAGTTTTCAGTAGGACTGTAGCGTAAGAACTTAGAAATTAAAAATATATATAATTGAAGCCATGTACTTGTAATAACAATATAACCTCTTGTTGCTGATTTGGTATGTTGCAGTAACTACTATACTGAGTAATAAATTGTGGAGTAATAGGTACTTGCATTTAAACAAAGTACTAGAGTGTAACAAGTACTAGATATTGGAATTGGTTATTTAGAAAATGTTAACTGGACCAACCTTATGTTACGTATATTTTTATTCTTTACAGATCTAATCCAAGATATCTAGAAAAATAATTTAAAACAACACAATTTCTTCATCCTAAAAAAAATATGGAAAACAGACACACATCAAGTTATTTCTGATGACAAACTATAACATCATTAAAGATTAAATATTCAAAATAATTATCAATGATTATAAGTACTCTGATTTGTGTTAATGGTTAACACAATTATAATATAATTGCTATATCAGGAATGATGGTAAAATGTATATCACATTAAACTATCGACCCAGAATGCTTTAAAAATGGTGTGATATTACAGATTTAATAAACCAAGTAGTATACACTAATAATTCATTTCTTAAAGCATATACCAGTTAGCCTTTTAACAATTTCAGTGTCATTATTTTTAATTGGACATACATTACGTGTACTCAAAACCTCTTGATTTCCTTTATTTTTATCATTTTATGCCAGTAGCTAAATGTTTAATTAAACATAGAATTAACTAATATTACCAATCAGCATTTGGAATATGGCTACAAGATGTGTGTGTAACAAACAATTGACAGTAGATGTAATAAACTAAGAATTAGACTTGATGATTAGACTACATGAAGGTGTAATCTAAAAATTTGATAGCAATAATAAATATAAAGAGAGCAAATTTAAATGCTTCCTTAAATTTAAAACAAATTTGGATAGGTCTGTCATGCCTTAAATCAGAAAATAGTAGAATATTAATTTCTTAAATTGTTTTATAACTAATGGAGTATAAATCAGTTGTATTTTATTTTTAGGATTACGTGTGTTAAAATAGATCTGATCTAAAACAAGGAAATCATAATATATAAAACTGCTCTGAAAAGCGTTGAAGGAAATATCTATTTTTTTGTCTTATGTTTTCATTTTTCATCATTACAAATTTAAAAATGATTATTCACCAGAAGTTATTATTATTTATAATTATTGTACTATCAGTAATATATAACTGATACTAGTTTTATTGAATAGGATCTTTTCCAGTTTGATCACACCTTATTACACATTGTTTCTTTTACAACTTATCTTACTATCTACTTACAACTACTCTTAACTAAGTTAAGGTTGTTGAATAAGCTTTAATTTCATTCATAACTATAAATATAGTTTTTAAGTTATGGAATATGCTCTCTTTCAATTCTGAAACTGCCTATACTGTTAGTATTTCTTGACATTGGTGAACTATTTGTAAGTATATTGCGGAATCAATTATTTTTATTTGTATAACTGTTCACTGTTACATTACGTAAGTGAATTCCATTAAAAGCTATTAACTTTCGCAATTTGTTGTGTTCTCTTATTTCCTAAAACTACCAAGGCACTTACGAGCGTAAATAAACCTTCGAATATGTTGACGAAGCACTTTTTATACTAGAAGCCCCATCGTGGCTATTATTTAATCCCTTGTGTGCTTTTTGAAAATATCTAAAGCAATATTTATGAACAAGGGCAAAGCTACTTGAGGGAGCTACTGAGCTTGCTTGTGGGGGCTTCTCCAGCTCAAATTTTCTGTACATTAGGTTAGAAAGTGAGTAGACTGAAAACCAGACGTCATACATAATAGACCGCCTATTACATAAAGGTACATATTAAACATATTATTATTATTAAACTAAAGAGAAGAGCAGAGGTCGAAAGCTATTATGCTCCTAAAAATAAACAATAGATTGACAAGAATGGCAATAGTAAATTGTTACAGTACAGCTAATCCTTATAGGTAACAGTATATGTACATATTTATAAGTAAAAGTAATTGAATAAAAATTACAAAGTACGACTTAAATAATATAACTGTATAAAAAGATACAAACAAGAATATATGTTCTGTGAAGTTAATTTGCGGACACAATACAGGACACCCAACTAAATGTCTTGTCTTTACATCAAAGCATTTCACCATTTTTAAATAAGTCATATTTATTTTTTAACGAGTTTACACTCACTGAAAATTCGGTTGGAATAGAAGTTCTGTCTTATCGTTGTCCTGAAATTTTCTTTTTTGAGTTTAAGTGAGTGGCCACGGAGTCGGTCGTCTGTGTTTAATTCTAATAGCTCTCTGATGTCTTGCGTAAAGTGATCATGTAGCAACCTATATGTGAAAATCATATCACCTCTATTTCTTCGTTCTGATAGAAGTGGGAGGTTTAGAGCTTGAAGTCGATCTTGATAGGATTGATTCCTCAGACACTGGACTTGCCTAGTAGACTTCCGTTGAACGTTTTCCAAGAGTTTTATATCTTTTATTAAGTGCGGTGTCCATATTATGTTAGCATATTCGAGAATTGGCCGGATATATGTTTTGAATAAAAGAGAAAATAATCTAGGGTTAGGGTTTTGAAAAGTTTTAAACAATAAGTAGGACCTCTGGTTGGCTTTTTTGCGACATTAGTAATGTGAGTGGACCAGGATAGGTTTGAGGTTATCGTTACTCCTAAGTCTACCTGTTCATTAACGGACTTGATATGGATATCATTGAGCACATAAGAGTGGAAGGGGTTATTGTTACCGATATGAAGGACCGTACATTTTGAAGGATTTAACGGTATCAGCCATGTATTACACCAATTTTCAATATCTTTAAGATTGTTCTGAATCAGATTGTGCTGTTCTAACGGGTTACTGTATAATTTGGTATCGTCTGCATAAAAAGTGTGGGGAACGGTAATAAGTGGATCGAGATCTGCAGTATATAAAAGGAATAGAATAGGACCCAAAACTGATCCTTGGGGTACACCTGAAGACACCTTTCGGAAAGTAGAGTAGTCGGTTCCAACACGAACCGAAAAAAGCCTATTTGTTAGATAACTGGCTATCCATGACTTTAGCTGACCTCTGATACCCAGGTGCTCTAGCTTTAGAAGTAGCCGGTGTTTGGGTACCTTATCGAACGCCTTTGAGAAATCCAAGTAAATCACGTCAATTGGATCTCCTTGATCTAAACAACGAGACCAATAGTTAAAACTTGCCAACAGATTTGTGGAAGTAGATCTACCCGGGATGAAACCATGCTGTGATAGCGGTAAGATATTATAAGATATCGAAAATTGCATTATATGATGTACTATAATTCTTTCTAAAACCTTAAGACAAATAGACATTAGACTAATCTGTCTATAGTTTTTGGGGTCTGTCTTATCTCCACTCTTAAATATGGCAATGGATGATGCAAGCAACCAATCTGAAGGAAGAGATGATGTAGCTAGTGAGTGCCGAAATACAAGATATAGAGGCTCGGCTAGAACTGTGGCACAAGACTTTAATACAGAAGCAGGGAGACCATCAGGTCCAGGTGCTAAGTCAATCCTTAGATTTTTGAGATGGTGCAACACGTCTGCTTGAGTGAATGAGATTGTGTCCAAAGAATGTTGGACGCTGGGAGACAGAAAGGCTGGGATGGGACCAAATGGTTCTTCCGTGAATATGTTTTGGAAAGTTGTAGCAAGGGATTCAGCACTATCGAATATAAATGGTTCTGCCATTTCATCATCTAAGCATGAGCGGCACTCTGGATCTGCTAAGCTGAATTTGTGCAGATGTTATTTTAAACGCCAGTGCCCAAGTATATAGGCCAATTAAAGATCACGGGTGTAACCAGTTTAACTTTAAAATTGTTTTATTCTTGTTTTCAAAGGGTTTATTATCAACACTTTTAAATTAAACATTCTTGGTAGTTCCTGCCAGTAATGAAGGATTTGTCCCTCTAGATCTAGAGAGTTGATTTGACAGACTAGGATGTACCAGTTTACATGGAGACATCAGATTCAAAACATTATATATTCAATAAAAAAAGCCTACCCAATACCGATGTTACTAACCTAGAAGGTAATATACAGATAACATTTATACCTTTATCTTTTAATTTCAATTTTATACAGATACATTCCAAAATAGCGGCATTTTTTTTTTCGTTTCTCACATTTCTCAGGTTCTGCCCCAGCCTCTCCGATATTTCACATAAGCAGCAAGTGTCCAAGGTTTAGATTAGATTAAATTTTAAAAGAAAAGGCAATCTGGCCGCGTCCTCCATTACCTAAAAGATTTATTGTGGGACTCCCAGAATATTTAGAGCACCCTATCCAGCTCTGTCCTTTGAATTAGACTCCACTGCCTCAATAGGAGCGCCTCCATGTAACTATTAGCCCATGGTTTTCCTTCCCCAAGTATTTGAAATCTCAATCTTGTCAGTTCCTCACACTGGCACGGCACATTTACTGATGTTTTCTCTTCTTCTTTAGCCATGGGTTAGTTTTTATCATTGAATTTAAAACGACCGTCGTTTTAAATTCAATGGTTTTTATTTAATTTTGTAAGTTCCATGGTACTTGATTCAATCCATTTCTGGAATCTCCATGCCAAGCAATGAATAAGTTGCCTTTTATAGAAGAAGCGACTTGCGTTTGGTTAATGTTTTTATTTGAATTCTTTTTCCTAAATTTTTATAAACGTTTTACTTTGTACCTCAAGTGCCAAAAAAGTACCCATTTCAAAACTGGACTTGTTACAATAATTTTATTAAATACCACAAAAGCTACATTACATAAGATTTACATTAACAATTATTGTAGATCATAGTACAATGAACTGACATACTATTTCGAGCGCATAAACTTATATAATAACAGAGACGTATAGAATCTACATGTATAAGTCTCTGATAATAATAAAAACATAAAAGCATTTACAATTAGCCTTGGAGGTCTTTTATTTTTTAGCAAATTAAAATCAATTTTATATATTTTGGCTTTAAAAATACTATTATTAACTAGTATTAACTAGTATCTACTACATACATATTAAAAAAAAAAAACAAAACAGTTGAAAATAATCAAACACTTTACAATTGATAAAAATCCCTATTTTTCTGCAAAATCACAAGTTAAAAGGATCACGAAGTTTTTATACATAGAAGTTTCATTTAAGCTTCATCTTATATGAAATGCTGGGGCAAATTATTTTCGAATATCATTTTTCCCCAGTCAGAGACAATAACACAAGAAATCAATTTTAACTCAACACTGCAGATTTTTTGCAGTATTTATACCACTTAGGCAGCCCGCACACCAAGGATGCATCAAACATAAAACATGAAACATGCGGTAAGCGGTAATTACTGCAAGTAGACATGCGCCGCTTAAACGAATGTATATTCATCCCACCCTCGTACACCTATGCGGCAGCGGTATCTATCTCGCTACCAATACTGCATGCAACATTCTATGCGTGTCTGATGGCAGTAGTTGTCGCATGTTCAAGGAGGTAATTAAATTATATTTTGCAAAATTAATTTTACTATACGAGTTTATTTATTATTGAGACCGAAATGTCGTCGGCGGATGATCCAATTTTTAATATTAATTTTGTCCGTGCAGTAGTAAGTAAGGGATGAATCCAATATCGACGCAATCTCTTTTTTTCTCTTTTATTACGTTTTCGCAAAAATTGCCATGCTACAATGACATCTTCCTCACTCGAAGAAGACATTGTCTACTGGATATCGCTTAAAACTTTTACTGCTTATATGTGCGCGGTCATACAGCATGCAACATTTACCTCAGATCGTATGTTTCATGTTTTATGTTTGATGCGTCCTTGGTGTGCGGGCTGCCTTTTACTTTTAGAAAAGTGGTTCCTTGGAAAAAAAAATCAGAGGCATTGCTTGGAAAGACTTCCTCAAGTTTCACAGAAAGAATCACGACTTATTTTTCCTTCATTTTAGGATATAATAAAACATTTCATGATATAATAAACTTGAAAAATAAAATTTCAATCATTTATCTCTTTGGAAATAAAGTTGGTAGGACCTTAAATACCCTGTATATCAAAGTTAACATACACGAAAGCAGGGGCAAACCCGATATTTTTCGAATCAAAACATCTTGTCTCCAGAATTTGAACTGTAGAAAACATCTTAATATTGCTTTAAAAAGTATATACCAGCTATGATGTAGAACATATATTTATAATAATAGTTCATAAATTTATCTATTTATTATTTGAGACTAAATCAGATTATGTTATACATATTAAACCATAATTACTAGAAATGTATATATTATGTATTTTATATTTGCATAATCTTCTACTTCGGACACATACTATTTTCTATAATTTTATTTTGATAAATCATCCACAAAATTTGTGACGAATTAAATTCTTTATAGGGTAATATCAATCCAGTAACACTACTGTTAATCTAACATCTGGTTTCGTAAAGCCCACTCCTTCCAATATATCGTACCCATTTAATAACATCGTGATCAGAATAATTTAGTTTCGGCTCAAAAACTTTCAGGTAACGAACCTTAAAACCTGATGGAGCAAAGGGAACTTCAAAATTCATCGATATTGGTGGGCGAGTCCATTTTTTCTTAGTATCTGTTTCCAGTAATTCTATTTCTGCAGACAGTTGAGTCTCCTTCATTCCAGCCATCCTTTTTATTCTAAAATTTAACATATGTAACATGTAGCTAATAATAAATATTTATTTACAAATTAATATATATGATAATAAAGAAATATTTAATATCTAATACTTTTTTGGAAGTATAAATACTTACTTCCAAACAATTGCATTCTCGGAAGCCTTATATTTGGCTTTGCCTTTCAAACATATTAACTGAACACCAGAAGTATTTAATGGAGTTGGAATCTTAACTTCGATCTTTTGGCCGAGCAGTGATGGTTTGAAATTACTTTTTAGGACAACTTTTACTTCCATCTTGGTACGTCCCACCTCACGTACCAGTGGAATCACCCTAAATGGCAATGATATGTCCTTAGTTGTACGATATCTAAAAAACACCCAGTGTTCTAAAAAGTTCAACAGTAAAGAATGAAATTATTGCATAAGTACTGTAAAAAATAAAAAATCAAGTTCAAAAACAAATATTTCAGCCAACTTTAGAAGATAAGCAAGGTTATCTATTAAACCTAAAGATTGGAGAATGGTTGGTTACATAAACATTTTACGTTTAATAATTAAAACGATGAAATTGGTGGATTGTCAAATAAAATCACCTACCTCATGAGTTCAAATTCCCCATCAGGGGGAATAAAACTAATGGAATGTTCAGTTTCAAATTTACTCAATTTTACACACTGATGAAATTGGCAGTCGTCAATAACGACAACTGGTTTACCAGATCTAGCAGGATCAGAATCGGAAGTGGTGCCCAAGCTTCCCTTTCCCTTAGCTTCCATTACAATTTTATCGTTTATACCAAATTTGCACTCAGGCATGCCAGAAAGGTAGGATTTCATTACAACTTTACCAGCAACGTGAGCAGAGAGCACTTGACCTAGGAGGACATAAAAAAAATACTAAGCTGGGTTACTCATTGAGGCAGTAAGGCATTAATACAGTAAGAAAATTTATATAAAAATCGAGATAAAAATAAATCAGTAGTAGCATTCCTACAATGCGAAGTATACTGCCCCCCTTAACAAGAAAGTCGTAAGTGCAATTTTTGGCAAAATGAGGTTTTTGGTTTTTTAATAAGCCTGGGGTGTCTAATATCGAATAAAATAGGAATTTTATCGAAATTCGTATTTTAAATATAAAAAAAATTTGTTTAAAAAATTGTCGTATTGTACATTCTAAGAGTAATTATGCATAATACATAACATAATCAACGCATGTGCACTGTTTTACCGTATGTACAATATTTTGATATAAAAAACATAATATAAACAACATAAGTATGCACTTGCGTTGTTCTTGTCTAGCAGAAACCTGTATTCCTTTCAATATTTGAATGAATGTAGTAGAAGAATGAATTAGATATTTAATTGTAGTAATTAAATAATGAGAACATGAATACCTTGAGGTGACATCAACAAGTTGACATATTCCAAAACATCCAAGAATAGTTCATTACGACGATATTTAATGCCTTCCCGTCTCCATCCTATTTGACCAGTAACTTGGGAAGTGATCTGGGCCTGCTCCTCTTTTGTAGCAGATTTGATACCCTGTTGAGTAATGAATGTTTTCAGTACGCCAGTGTCGGTATTCTGAGGATAACCAAAGTCCAAAATTTCTAAAACAAATAAATATCTCAAGATTCTGATTGAAAAAATAAATAAATATGAAATATTATTACCATCAAGCAGCTCGTAAATGAGTACAAAGTTATTCTTTATATTCTCCTCAGATATTTTTCCAAAGTAAGACTGCATTACTTCGATAATTTTGAGGAGAAATTCAAATACCATTGCAGCATTTACATTTTGCTTTGTTACTGCAGCAATCCATATATTAGCCCTCTACAAGAGAAAAAAAAAAGAATTTTAACATTATTAGAATATATTATACGGCTTTCACTTACTTTTATGTGAAAGAATGATGTTCTTGCTATGTTGGTCACAGGTGATCGTACTTGTTGCCGGGCATGTATAACATTAACGCGAAAAGCATCAACGGCATTTCTTCCAATATCATCTCTATATACTCGTGAAATCAGCACTTCACCTTTATGATTATAGACAAAAAGTCCTCCAATCATCGTGCCAATCTCTAAAGTTGCTCACCACCCTAAAAAGACATTATAAAGACCAACTCAAGAAATTATAATGTTGTTTATAAGAAAATACTTTAATAAGGTGTTATTTAAATTTAATAAAAAGAACATTTCCAACCCATTATTGCTTATAACTTAAAGGATAAAGGTCAATTTAGAATGATAAATAAAGTGGATATTACACATATATAAACAAAGTAATTTATAATTCTATTATTTATGATTTTTAAATAAAATTGAAAAATAAAAACCAAAGTCATAAAAGTTCTGAAACAGTTGTTACTTATAAGAAGGTATAAAAAATGCATTCTTTATTCTAACTATCACAATTTTCTTGTATCACAAATTAAAGCTTGAGGTTTCAAGCTCAAGCCACATCTACATAAGTTTAAATGTTTTTGAGAATAGAAAAATGAGTTGAACCCATGTCACTTTATTTAAAATAACAGGAACATAGACAAAAAAATGTTTTTGTCAGAAACAGTTAAGTTAAAAAAATTTTAATTATTAATAATTGACAAGAATTATTAACTGAAACCGACCCTAATTTGTTATGTTAAGTACAAAGTGACTAAATATAGAAAAGCAGCCTAAACAAGACAGAAAAGGAATCAAACTCAAATTTAATTATTTTACACTATGTACCAAATAATTTAAATTAGTATATGTAAATGTAAAGTGAAGTTCCTAGGAAAATAATATATTATAGGTTGTAAGAAACATATATTTGGAATGCTTTTCTTGTTCACAAATATTTTTCACTGGAAAAATGTCCAAGATGCACATAGGTACATTCTAATTTCTATCTACATTATGTAACTATTTACAATCTTAATAAACTAATACTTAGAATTAAGTACCTAACATAATTAATTAAAATTAGAAATAAACTCACCCTTTCAAAAAATCATAGAAGTAATTTAAAAAAATACTTTAATCTATACATCACTTCATACGTCACCCACAATTCTCAACTAGATGAAGTTAGATACATACACCTTTCAGTATATATATATTTTATCTATGCATACACCCCTCTTCAACTCCAGGCTTGCTAAACTTATTATATATAAAAACATAGCAAAATAGTAAACATGTTAATTAATGTAAAAGGCAAGAAAATAGGGGCAAGTCCCAGATGCATGATGCATTTAATTGTGCATTCTCTGACCTAAAGAAAAAGTTTAAATAAGAGTGAACTAGATAAAAGCCTTGTTTATATAAGATATAGTTAATCAACCGCAGTAGCGACACCTTATGGAACAATCAAATACTACCAAGGTAGTTGAATCTGATTGGTTATTTCTATAAATCCACGAATTTCATTGGTCAGGTGCACACATTATCCACCATGACATCTATACGCCATCCACTCCTACTAATGTGGTTAAATAACTATATCTCTATAAACAAGGATAAAAGTTTAATACACGTAGGGCAAGAAAAAAGTAAGAAGAAGAAGAACATAAATAAAAATATTTTTTGTTCTGTGGCAACATAACCTCAATCTCGTAGCATTCGAAAACAAGAAAATATATATTTTTTTATTTTTACCATATTTATGAAATGTGTAAAGTATCTTCATACCAAATTTTAAAGTTATATAAAGATTTGCTAAGATACGGTCAACAGTTAACATTAACAGATAAGGATTACTTTTGCAATAGAATTAGAAAAGAATTTAAGAAAAATAGGACACTCTCTGATCCAACTGCCATTCAGTACAATTTTGAGGTAAAACTTATCTGTAAAAAAAATATTTAATATTACATATATCTGATAATTCTTACTTTGTAACATGTAACTAAACATTTTTCAGAAGGGAACCACAGTACTGTCGAGACGTGCTGTACAATAATGTTTATTGTAAATAGAAAGATAATATATAAACTACCTATTTATGAAATTTTCTGTAAGAGGTGTAAACACAATATAGATTATTCAAGGGTGCCTGTATTGCATGAGAAGGATTTACATGAGATGCATGTACGAGGTTCAGGGCCAGGTGGTCAAAAAACAAATAAAACGTCAAACTGTGTTGTTTTAAAACACATTCCATCAGGTGAGTAAATTTATTCAGATGTTATAACTTTCCTGAACAGATCCTATATATTTTGATCTGTAGTGTAGTCAGTTGAATCTATAAAGTCGCATTTCCTCGCACTATACAGATAATATGTTTATTTACAACCATGTGTGTAATGTTGATATTTTAAACTTATATTTTTGTAGGTATTGTCGTTAAATGTCATGAAACAAGGTACCTGGAACAAAATCAAAAGAGAGCGCGTTCTATACTTCTTACGAAATTAGATAATTTAATAAATGGTGAATATAGTGTTGAGGCTCAAATAAATGCAATAGAAAGTGAAAAGAGTGTGTCAAAGAGCCAAAAAAAGGATAAATTGAGAGCCCTTAAAGATGAGTGGAAAAAAAGAGAAAATTTATTATAAATATTTTTACAAGTAGTAAATATAAGTATATAGATAATATCAATAATTGTTTTATTGCAAACATACCTACCTGTCCTACATTATATCTTTTCACAAGCCCAACAAGTTATTTGTTATACATAATCTCACATTTAACATAACATCTATGTACAGTCTGGTCATAATCGGCTAGATCGCGTCGCCTAGCCCACTTACCTCCTTCCCCTCCTTCCCATATTTTCTTAATTCTAAACATATTTTTTTGTTTGAAAACCCAGACGTGATATGATTTTACTGTAAAATTTAATACGATTTCAAAATTTTAATTAAGAAATATATAGGGTGCACCAAAAGCTACTTTTCTTAATGGTTTTACATTGCCACCATATGTATTTTCTAAAAATTTATTTTTTTGTTGATTCAACAATACATATGTCTTTGAGGTTATATTTAATAGTCTTTGAGATAGAACAACTGCAAAACCTGATTATAGAAAATATTAATTACCTACCTAAAAAAATAATTAAATTGTTTTTGAAAAAGTTTACTATTTGTAGGTAGGTACTTAAATATATCAGTCAGGCAAATATATTTTATCTTTCAAAATCTCATGTTCTGACTACTTGGCCTTTATAATATACCTTATGGCAATAATCTAATCTATTCTGATCATAGCAGATAAATTTGTTTAATTTAGGACAGATTTTAACAGTGTGATGTTCAATGACTATTTCAGTTTAAATTGCATTAGAATAATCATTCATGTCCTCAAATTAGGTTTAATTTGTCTAGGCCTCAAATAAAATAATGGCGCTCACGTAACAATTTCGTTAAAGCCGCCATCAACTTGCTTATTTTAAATGGAACACCCTATATATTATTGTAATTTTGGATTCTATGTACAGTTTTAGGTGGACTTTCATCAAGTTTCCCTCTTTCTATAAAATTAACCGTTTTCGAGACATTTCAGTTTTTTCAAAAAGTGAAGAGCAACAGTAACTAGGTTAAAACAACGAGTATTTTACAATAAGAAAGATAAAGCGACAATATTTATAAGAGGTAGGTATAGCTAGACCCCCCTAAGCTTCCCATCCATACTTTCAAGTTGGCTTAGTTTCATACAGAGTGATGGAAATTTAATGCTGAGTGAAGTTAACTTCAAACCATCATAAGTTGTTTTTTTTTTAATGTAAACACCCTGTATGTTTTTCCATAGTCCCATAAAGTGCGGAAAATAAAATGTACTAAGCTGTCCCTGTCTCACTTTCTTTTCAAAATTTGTGTTTTTAAAAGAAGCAGATATGCATGAATAAAAAGAGAGAACGGCTAAAAGAAAGAATATACCTAGATATGGATTTTGATTCTTATGGATCATATTATTAAGGATGACCTACAAGGGTGCAAAAGTTATCGGCCATAATTTTTAGATTAGAATGTTTACCGGCGAGTACCTACATATATTTGCTATTTATCTGTTAAATTAATCGACTTCTGCATCGCATTCAGCCGTATTTACCCAACAAAATCAATATGTGCATTTCTGCCTTCTCTGATACCGCAGATTCCATTTCCTATACGAGTAATTCATTTGTGTCCGAGTTCTGCATTCCTCTTCTTCCTTTTCGCTACATGATTGTCGAGCGTCACTGAAAACTGGTATTTCAGCAAACAGTCGCCTCCGGGCTGAAATCTGAAACAACTGTAACAAAGGTGGAATGTTCCGTTCGTGCAGAATCGGCTGAAACCGAGGTCGCCCGAATGACAGGTGGTTTCAGCGAGCCGACGGTTTTCAGCCGAGGATATCGAGATTGTAAAAGCAGTCCCGAGCTTGCTTTTCCTTCTTTTGGTTGCGTTGCGGTATCGATTTGGCAGGTGTCGTGTGCTTTTAGCGATAAATACGTAATGATACTAATATTTGTAGTAGAGCGGTAGTGCCAAAGTAACAGTCGGATGCGTTCTTAAACGATTTTCAAAACTCGCTGAACCGGGAACCGGCCAACACAGGCGTTTTATATACAGGACCAGCGATTTTAAATGTATTTTGGCAATTATAAATATAAGATATTATAGGAGTATTATAATTTTAAATTATAAATCTAAAGTTGTTTTAATACATGTTTATAGAGAAGCATATTTTAACAGGTAAAAACTAAAAACAATGTATTTTTGAAGTTTTTTAATGTTTCCTAAATTGGGTAAAATAATTGTGACCACCAGATATATATTTATGTACCTACCAAAGTTGCCAAATACCTCTTGACCTACAGCTATTTACCTACAGCTTGATTACTTTAATAAAAGTAAAAGGATGAGCATGAAAATACGATTGGTTTAAAATAAATTGTTTGTTTACAATTATCTTTATAATGTATCTTTATAGTAATCTTTATAATCCAATAATAGCAGAGATGATAGGCAGATGATGATGGTAGGTAAATACCAATTTCGATCAGTTAAATAATAAGACTATTTTTGTGTACCTATATTTTTTTCAAAACTTCGTCATTCTGTTTTTATCTCAAACAGTTATAAGGAATCACCTCACAAATATTTATAATTAAGTAACTACTGTAAGTATACAGTCTGTTACAAATTCGCTTCTCACCATTGGGATCCCGGAAACTATACCAGATCCGAAGAAGCTTAAATGAGGGCAAAGTTGCAGAGGATCAACATAATGCCCCAAAAAAATCAAGGTTAACTTGATTGGGTTTTGAAATATTTGAAAAAAAAACGAAATTTTGGAAATTCGTTTTTATCTTTAAAGATAAAAATAAAATCATATTCAGACGTTTGGAACAAAAAAAATATCTTCAGTGTTTCCATTTGGAATACCTAGTACAATTCTTTTCGCGTCCTCACTTTTTGCTCATTTATCGTGCATACATAACAGCCATTGGATGTTTACCAAATCCAATTATTAAGCCCTTATATTTTGGTGTGAGGTATTTTCTACACACCAGTTTCCTGAAAAACAAATGGTGGGGGTAGTCGAATGGCCTGCAGGAGCAACCGATTTATCCCCACTGGATTGTTTTTTTGTGGTGAACCCTAAAAAATACAGTATATAAAAACGTACCCAACAATGTAGAGAAGCTGAGGAGGGCGTAAACGCCTTTAATTCCATTAGAAGAAGGAACATTCAAAGGGCACTGCAGAATAATTTTTTTTTACCTAGCTGGAAAATGGAAATTTTTGAGCATTTAATGTAAATTTTAAATGTTTCATTTAACATACTACATTACAATAATCATTTTGTTATTTTTAGAAACTTTTTATAATAAAATGAACCCATTAATGTTTTATTTGGAAGTTTAGAATAGTTTTCATATTTTAACATGTAATGGCCTAACTGAATAACTTACTGACATTTATGTGGTTAGGTATGTGTACGAAAAATGAACAAAAAGTGGGTATATAGATAAAAAATCGTACAATTCGGAACAGAAATTTTGAAGATACATTTTTTGTTCGAAATGTTAAAATATGATTTATTCTGACGTAGCATGTAGCAGGAGTAAAGAAGACTTTCAAATTATGGTTTAAAAATTCCAGGTCCATATTTAAAAAAATTAAGTTGATGATGGTTCTGGAAAAACGAAACGTCACATTTAAAATCTAAATATTCTGGCCAATAGAGGGCACAAAGTTGCTTTGAGGAAGTGCTCTTCATTTTTAAATATCTGTTAGAATAACACTCCAACAAATTTTCAAAATTTCAGATTTATTCAAATTAAAAACCTAATCATGTTAGCCGATTTTTTGGGACATTGTGTTGGTCCCCTGATTACGCAACTTTACCCACATTTGGGTTTCTTCGCATCTCTTACAGTTTACGAGAATCCAATGGTGAGAAGCTAATTTGTAACAGCCTGTGTATAGAGATTACTTGAAAAGTCGGTTAATAAATTATTTATGTCTAAATTTGTCGGCGGATCTAGGAACACCCTGTATAGTAAAATATTCCACTGAACGCCTGAATTTTGTAAAGTTTCAGATCCACGTTATGCATGCTAATTAACTTCATAAACCAAATTCATGAAGTTTTAACAGAATTAATGAATTTATAGATGATCTCATTATATGAGATACTGAGCTAATCACGACAGTGTGCGGTTTACCCCAAGGGCTGCTTTATTCGTAGCTAAGGGCTGTTTCAGGATTAGTAGCTTGCGCATAAGCCTTGTTCCAGAATATTAATTGCAAATTTCACAAACTTAATAAATTTGATAATTAATTTCATAAAATTAACTCGTTTCCTGTTAAATTAGTCGTGTAAATGCTTGTCATATTTATGAACAAATTTACGTTTGCGCAATTATTCAATTTAAAAGCGGTTACCTATAGATTTTTGAATATTGTTTATATATTTTCTGCTTTAAGGGTCGGTCTTTCCATATCTTTATAAAGTTGCTTTTAACTAAAAGAAACTTAAAATTAACAGGTGAATTTATCTGGCAGGTAAAAAATTGCGTTTTTTCAATACAATTTAACCACTTTTTTCTAAAAAGATTGTTTAGATAATGATATTGGTAATACTGATTAAATAACCCAAGTCTATATAATAAAGTGAGACAGATGAACTGCGTCAACCATAATCAACAAAATATGTCAATCATGACAACATTACCTACTGTGGCTATAACCAACTATAACTTTTTTTAAGTTCTAGTCGGTTTTGGGATCTCTAGTTTAAATTTAATATTCAGAAGTGTAAAAATGTCTTCCCTTCCCAGGATTAGGTATACAGTAAAAAACTTGGAACAAAATTTCCCAATAATTTGAGGCCCTTACTAGTACAAATCGTAGCAGTTCAGTCCTCATTTCAAAATATGATTCAATAAAACGTCATAAAATCTAACAAATACGTAGATATCATTCCTTTTTTATTATTAACCTGCGTTAGTGTGATTCCGTAAATGTTGCTCGATTTTTTCTAGAACATTTAACACTTATTTTTGATACACCAAATCTCCTCATAAATTCTTCATCATCCCATATGTTTAAATTGTCTATATGAGGCCTTACAGTATATATTTTTCGTTCGCGATTTGGAATATTTATACCATGTTCATAATTTCATGATCTAATAATACTTATTTCTTCTTCAAAATCAATAATGTTTTCCATTCAAAAAATATATTTTTTGACGTTTTATTACTCAAATTGTTTACTAACACTCAAATTGTAAAATTTCTGATGTTAGAAATCTCTTTGTAACAACTTACAGGTCAGTAAAAGTGACCGCTAAGTTAAAGAGCAGATAGAGAACTTTAAAGACAGGAGATAATTTAAAACACATTGAAGAGACCCATTTTGTAGTTACAAGGAAGATAAATTTAAAATGATGTTTATAAGGAGGTGGAAAGACCGGCCCTTAATGAGGCAAAATAAGTTACAGACTTATTATATATACTATATATTATATAGACTATATATTTTGCACCTATCTGGAAACTTTTTTGTATGCAGTGATAAACATTTGATCAGGTCTCACCATGTATGCTAAAAGTGACCTTTTGAGTTACTCCAAACGTCGGGTACCTAGCATTATATTTCTCTCAAAACTACGTACATAAATGCAAATGTTATTTCCATGTACTTTTTATTTTCTTCACGTCTGACGTTTTACGAGTTCCAGCGAGTTCATTTATTTATTTACTGTAATTTTGTAACGTCAGAAAATGGCCGGGAAGAACATGCCTTGCATTATACATGCAGTAACGCGCGTATCATATGGTAATGCGCCTTGGGAAATTCGTTCCCCTCCGCGAAAATTGTCCTATAATAGTTTTCCTCGCACTTGGGAATTTCACTGGCGCATTCGCCATTTATCAAAATTTTCTGTAGGTGCACCGTTTTGCAAGTTTGTAAGTATCCGACAATAGTAAAAGGAAAAATAAAGCTAAACATAATTTTCAAATGCACCTATTAACTAAATACAACAGTACCTTTTCTAAAAACTAAATACATTACTAGACTTTTAACCTAACAAACGACATATCACGACACTAGCTCTGATAAATACAGGCTTTCAGGCTTATTTTCATTAGAAGAGTGAGCCGTAGCATTGCATCCACTAACATAAATAATAACGTTACAAATTATATATTCCATCAGAACATCAGTAAGTAAGAAATTTTAAGTACTTTACGTAGGACTGCATTTAAAGAAATTTTTAAATATTTAAGTTATACTTATTATACCGAGATATCAAAAATTATCTTGGTCAAGGGTGGTTGTGGAATGTAAAACGTATGTCTTACTTTAAATTTGAAATAATTATGTCACTGTCACACTGACATCATCAATAACCTACAAATTTCATACTTATTTATTTCAGTTGTAAAACAATAATGAACTACAAATTATGAAATAACGGTTTTAGTCACAAGAAAAACTAAATTACAGTAATTGTTGGAAATGTCCCTCGTTTTGTTCGATGCACAAGTTGACGCGCCTCCTCATGGTATGAAAAGCGTTTTGCAGCATTTCTGGCGTTATGGTTGCACATTGCTGAACAATTCTTTGTTGCAGTTCTTGCAAATTATTTACCGGAGTTGCGAAAATCTTGTTTTTTAAGTAAGGAAATATAAAATAGTCGATAATTGTCAAACAAGGTGATCTCGGAGGAAACTCAACTTCTGTATGCAAACTTATCAGCCGGTCATCAAAAAACTCGCGGAGGAAAGCAATATTTTCTCGTGTATTATGTGCTGTTGCACCGTCATGCTGGAAATAACCGTACCGAAGTTCATCATCATTTAACTGTTGCACAAATTCAGCCAAAAAGTTGTGTCGGTACCTTTCTGCGTTGACGGTAAAATCGAAAAAAATTGGCCCAATTATTCTTCTGCGAGAAACTGCCATCCAAACACCAATTTTTTGAGCATGTAGTGGCGATTCAGTAAAAACATGAGGGTTATCATTGCTCCACATTCGCATATTTTGAGAATTGATGTATCCCGAAAGGTGGAATCACGCTTCGTCAGAAAAAAAAGTTAAGTCCAGAAGATCGTCATTCATTAAATTATTGACAAACCAATGGCAGTAAGCAAGGCGTTTGGGGTGGTCTGCGGGCAGAAGAGCTTGATGTGCTTGCATCTTATATGGATGCATGTTCAAGTCTTTCTTTAAAATCTTATGACATGTTCCATAAGAAAGTTCAATTTCCTGAGAAAGACGTTTCAAAGGTTTTGCAGGGTCCTCTTCCATACGTTGACGAACGTCATTGACAACTTCTTGTGTATGAACTCTTGGTCTACCAGCATCTTTTTTATGAGTCACACAACCAGTTTCGCGAAACACTTCAACACAATTTGTAAGGCACGCAAAAAATTGTCCGGTAATATTGCCACGTTTGGGAAGTGCTCTCGAAAATTGTCCAAACACAAACGTTGACTGTATTGCCAATTTCCATTAACTAGCGCACCCGTTCAAAAATAGGCTTCAATCATGAAAATTTTGTGCTGTGTGGTAAGAGGCATGATTCAAAAACTGGATTAGAAAATTTCAGCACAATAATGACTTGACAGATTCTGACACAACAAAACATATTCAAAAATTTAAAGTAAGACACACGTTTTACATTCCACAACCACCCTTGACCAAGATAATTTTTGATATCCCGGTACTTATTATTATAGTTTTCAACTGAATAATCTTGAAAGAGGTTGGAACCTTTGTTGTGAACTACTGACGTAGTTTTCCACATAACACCAAAACAATATACTGCACTCGACACGCGTTTCGCCCATCAATTTGCCATCATCTGAAGATGATTAAAACTGAGCTTTAATCATCTTCAGATGATGGGAATCCATCTGAACGGCTAAGTGGAAAGATGTACATACCTACCTATACAGGGTATACCGAGATTAGTGTACAATATTTTAACAGTGTGTTCTATGGTTAAAGTTAAAAAGGGGACTTTTTCTTATAAATATTGATCGAAAGTTGCTTCCTAAGGGGGCTACAGCCCCTCAAAGGTGGCATCCTAGTGCCGAGTTTTCTAAGTAATTCCGAAACCAGTTGAGATAAATTTATTAAATTTAGTATCGTGCCTGCTGAGTCTTATGAATCCGTTGCTGTCAATAATATTTCAAAATTTGTATCACATACGTTACAAACGTGGGGGGAGTGGGGTAAATATTACCCCAACTTTTTTGTGCTGTGGCTTTTTCAACTTTTGATTAGAAAATATAAAATTGCAATATTTTTTTTTACAAAAAAACCGATACTTGCTTCGTATCGATAAGACGCATCGTTTTCGAGCAAAATCGCTTTCACAGGCGATAACATGAGATGTAACTTTTTTGTATGTAACATTTCCTTGGTTTTGTCATTAAATTATGAAATTTTATAGTTTTTTACGTAAAAGGGTACTCTTGTAGTTTGTAAATCGATTTTGAAATTTTAAGAAAACATTTTTCGGTCCATGTTTATATGAAGAAACAGTCCCCTTTTTGACCATGGAACACCATAGATCTAAAATATTGCATATAGGGTGTTCTCACATATTTTTTTAATACCAAAAAATTGAGTTTTCCTTCCCTATTATACATATGTCTAGATAAAAAAAATTAGAAATACTTGCATATCCGAAAAAAAGTGAGTTGAAATTTAAATTCGGCATTTGGCGCGCAAACTCGTCTACTACGGCAGACATATTTGTGACGTCATCAGGCATATAAACAAACAGTTTGGTAGGAAGCTATCAACATCAGTCATTATATTTCCATTATAATGAAGATCAGGGTGTATGTAACAAGTTTTTTTAAGTTATTTTATGAAGTAGGTAGGTACTACCTATATTGTATGTTTTAAATATACCTATATAAAAAGTTCCAGTTCAAAATGTTTGTTGTAACAAACAAACACTAAACGGCGGCCATTTTTATGCTTAATGACGTCACTTGTGTTTTGGTTCCCGTTTAAAATAGATCCTCTTTTTAAATTTTCTAACTTCGATTTTATTCTGAAAAATGCAAAATGTGCACTTTTAACACATTACAACTTTTTTGTGGATATATTACTAAGTATGTATAGGTTTATAACTTGATTCGTCACATACGGAAAACACCCTATTGCAAATTAAACACACAATTTAATTTGAAATATCAGATATAGCAATAGTTGTGATAATCTTTCTGTATACATAAGTATTATAATTTCATATATGTACCGCAAAGAATTAGGCAACTAATATAATAAAAATAAAGCAAATATTACTATACTCACAGTTCAGAAATATATATTATCTAGGTACCTACTTAAATTGTAGATAGGCTGTTTTATGTAAGATGTAAATCAATATATCAATTGAGTTTACATTTTGAGCACAAATTAAGCTTGTGAAACTTGAAATACGGTAAGAAGCGATCTTCCTTTTATTTTAACCAATGATTTTCACCAGAAATGACATCAATTTTAGTTACAGACTTGGAAAGCTGTCATGAATACATTAATGTAAAGGTTGATGGATCTGTCTGTAAAAGTTAGGGAGATGTATTCAAAAGACCGTAGGTAGATGGTATAAAAGTATAATGGAAGGCAGAAGGAAGCTAAGAATATCTTTCTTTTGTTTCTATAGGGTAGGCCAAACATATTTCACTCCAAAATTTTCCTTTTATTACTTGACATTTTGATGTTATTTCAAATTAAACCCTTTTTTTTCATTACAGCCATTCACTTAATGTATTAAAGAACAATGAATTTATTTTTGGTAAAAATTATTCAAAATGAGTAAAAAAACATATAAACAAATAAGACAAGATATTATGAAACTTTAGTTTTGCCCAACTGAAAATATAATTCTCACACTGAGAAAACAGATAGGTACGTAATTATTATTAAATACAAAACATTACTTTTTTATTTAACTTTTTTGAAACATCTTTACATACTAGTGCATTTTTTTTAAAGCAAAATTGGAAATTTTCCTGTTATGCCATAGTCTGTTATGGTTTCCATAAAAAATCAATATTCATTTATCACTCGATATCATGATTAATTAAATAAAAAAATGGTGACTGTGTATACATTCAACATACATGCATACAACAAACATTCATACAAAAACTTATAAATCTCGCATTCACACTTTTTCTGTATTGCTTTAAATAAACCAAATATTTAAAGTTTTATGGGCAATTTTATGTTCACCAACATACTACTCAAAAAAACAATAAAATATATTCGTTTTTTAATTCAAAATCTTTAAGTCATTCTTGTCTACAGTTATTAGTAAATTTTAAATCCCAGGTAATTTAGTGAACAAACAAAAGAATCGAATTTTAAGTTATACTTACTTTCTTTTTCTCTGTATTTCTATTGTAATTTTAAAATATTCAAGTGCAACACTTGGTTTGAGTAAATATAAACTTTTGTAAATATTTTCAAACGGATTAAGTCAAATTTAAAACTACAAGTTTTAGTACTTAGTTCTTCCGAAATAACTAAAAAACAAATCAGTTTATTTTGAACATTTTTCAAAAATAAATAAAGTCAAAATAAACTCATTCGTTTTTTAGAGGTGCAAATTTGGAAACTCTGCGTCATTTACCATTTTCAAGACCCAATGGTGAGGAGGATCGAATATGACTCCCTATACATGTTAAATTCCTATTTTCTAAATATATTTTTGTCATAAATTGGTGAATCGCTATTGATATGATCTCGATTCAGCAACAGACCTGTTGGAAAAAATTATAATACTCCTATTCTACCACTGTTGTACATTTGCAAGTAAATATTCTTTCAGATGTCTTGAGAAACTAAATATTTAAGTTTCTATGGCAATTGAGTCGGGAAACGGGAGCCTAAATGCCCCTCCAAGTGATTCAAATACATCACCACAATGTTGAGTGACACGCCACGGACAGGCAAAGCGTATTGTGATGCGAAGAACGGTTACTTATCGTCAAAAAACAGTACTAAGGATCCCCTGAATGCTACTGTTGTGCAAGTAACTAGGTCGGGTACGAAAACTGTTATGGTTCCTGCAAACAAACCTGTGAAAGCGAAATGCCTTCTTGCCCTGATTCTAGCTCTAATGATATTCTGTGTTTTATTAGTTGTTATGCTGTTTAGTAAAAAGGAACCAATATGTACAGGTAAGTTCGTTTGCATTAAAGATATCTATCGGTATAATATAAGTTATTCTATATTTTTTTATTATTATTATTGTGTTTTCGCGCATCCTGCACTTCTCAATTTATGAATAGTTTATTTTTCTTGTAGGCGGGTTAATACCAAGTCTAACAAGAAATTATTTTTGGTTTAGAAACCAGCCCCCCTGCTAACTCTTGAACGAATCGAGTTAGAGAGTTTTAACAAAATACAGGGTGAATTACGTAAAATGAAGTTGATTCTGACGATAAATTCGATTCTTCAAATTCAAAGATGGCGCCACGGGCGCTGTCAACTCAATTTTTTTAAATGGCAAAGTGTGCCGTGTTGCACCTCATTTAAAAGATAATTCAATTCTCTACTTTCTCGTTTTTGAAAAATGACAATCGAGTTAGCCGTTCTCTAGTTACAAGCGTTTCTGTTTCTAATCTGATCCATGAATAAAATGTTAATTAATATTTTAATTCAACAAATTTTGAACAAATATTTATTAAAACAAAAAATAAAAGAATTAAATAAGTTGTTCAAAATATTGTCCATTGACTTCTTGGCACATAAAAAGTCTACTTTGAAATTCTTGCCAGATATTTCCTGAAATTTCTGCAGGGATATTTCTACACATATGTGTAAGACGTTGCTGTAGTTCGTCGATATTTACTGGAGGAGTTCTGTAGACTTTTGACTTCAAATATCCCCATAAGATAAAATCAAAAGGAGATAAGTCCAGGGAACGAGCCGGCCATTCAATCGGGGCCCTTCTGCTAATCCATCTGCCCGGGAAATGGTTATTTAAAAAATCGGTAACAGGTCCTTAGAAATGAAGCGGGACCCCATTTTGTTGAAATACAATACTTTGAATGTTATTGCCTGCTATACTTTCTATCTTTGGAAAAATTTCCTCCCGCAGCATTCTTAAGTACCCCTCTCCTCTTAAATTTTATCTTAAATCTATCAAATCTATCAAATCGAATTACTTAAAAAAATAAGAAAAAACCTGTAGAAACTTTCAAACACTCTTAAATTGAACGCTAAACTACTTCCTCGAACCTTATTGACGTTTCAGTGACAGTGGCAAGCAAAGGCAAGGAGACTTGATAAAAGCAAAATTTTTAAATATCGTTAATACAAACGCTTGTAACTAGAGAACGGATAACTCGATTGTCATTTTTCAAAAACGAGAATGTAGAGAATTGAATTACCTTTTAATGAGGTGCATCGCGGCACACTTTGCCATTTAAAAAAATTGAGTTGACAGCGCCCGTGGCGCCAACTTTGAATTTGAAGAATTGAATTTATCCTCAGAATCAACTTCATTTTACATGATTTACCCTGTACTTTGTTAAAACTCTCTAACTCGATTCGTTCAAAAGTTAGCAGGGGGGGTTACTTTATGGACAGACATTGCATGTATGAAGTATGGCTGCTTTTTGTGACTGGGTACATACACTTTCTTCCAAGCTAAGTTGAGTGAGGGGATTTATGAATGAGTGTGGAGTCACACCCATCACTGATATAATGAAGAATGATACGAACGTGTTTCCGTTTCCATATTATTTCAACTTAATTCTTAATTGTTGATATTTTTCTTTCTTTTCTGTAAATTTTGTTGCTATGTTTTGGTCAGATGGTATTCATCTAATGCTGGTATGACATAAACTTTTCTCTACTTATACTTTTTTTTCTACTTAATTTCGCTGTTTATAATTTATTTAACAATATTTTTCTTTTGTAATTTAAAAGAAATTTTATTCTTTAACAATATTTGCAGATAAGGTGGGGTTATTTTCAATAAGGCAATGTTGTTACTCTGTCACTTATACAAGGCACCTAGGTGTAGATATCTGAAAAAATGTCGTTCAAATATGCATATAGTTACATAAACTATTCATCAAAAATTCTTGGAAGGCCACCGTAGAAACCCGAACATTTCCTTTGGGGGATATTTCGGTTACCGGAGAACAATATCGAACGACTGGCACGTAAAACTAAACATATAAGGCACCATCTCTCCAGGGGCAGATTCCTCTAAGCCAAGGTATGCACTGGAGGACGCGATAGATGTTCGGGATGTTAAAGCCGCATGCCGTTTTTATAGACTTTTCCGAGTTTGAGAACTGGTGTGATGGATTATTCTGAGTAATAACCCTTATACTTTTTTTAGCTTAGTAGACACTATTACCTTTTATTGTAAGAGAGCTACAACATCAGTTGCTTTGTTTTATTTTTTATAGTACCTAGTTTTAATGGTAAAAACAATAAAAAATTTTACGTCTCTAACCTAGAATTTCTGGGTGATGCTGTAATTCTAGATTAGAGACGTTAACTTTTATGTTATAGGATAGAGGTGTAATTATTTATTCGAAATAAATACTAGGTACTTGTAACTATTAACTTTTTGGGGATATACCTTAGCTATCTTTTGTTTATTTGCAATCTACTTTTTTCCATGACACTATGTATAAGTTTCACTTACTCTTCCGGAAAGATAAGTTCCAGACTTACTATTCTAGGACAGTAAGCACAGGGTGGGAAATATGCTATAAATAAGGGTGTGTATTTGGTGTGTCAGTTAAGTTTTTGGTTTCAAAAAACCAACACCAGGACATTTTATTTTCTATTTTTAGAAAATGTGAAAAATGCGCAATAAAAGGAATACAGGGTGTTTCACATAAAAGTCCTCAGCCTCGTATCTCGGCAACGAAAAGATATATTTTGATATTGAAAAAAACAGTTGATAGAGCTCATCTATGGCTTCATCACGGAGTTCAACTTGATTTTTTTCAAAGCAAATTGGAGATGGCGCTGAGATCGAAAGAAATTTTTCGTTGGCAGAAACTTTGCAACAAGGTTTATCCGATACTTTGTTCAATTCTAAACAATTTTTGTTAAATAATTATTTTTCGAAAACTGAATAGTTTCAGAGATGTCGGGCTCTTCATTTGGTGAGGCCCAAACTCAAGCATATTTTAGAGTCTCGAATTATTACCTTATACAATGAAACAATAATTATCCAACTTCTCCTTTGGTACACGTAATAAGTATCTCATATAGACTACTCAGTATAAAAATGAATTACTTGAAATGGGTCTTAGGGGTGAAAAATGACCAAAACAAACAATCTCAATTTTCTCGAAAATTATTGAGCGTCCTAAATTCTTCTTTGGTACACGTAATAAGCATCTCATATAAACTACTCAGTAAAAAATCATTGACTTGAAATGGGTCTTGGGGGGTGAAAAACAGATAGCACCTAATATATACAATCTCAATTTTCTCGAAAAGTATTGAGCGTCCCAAATTCTCCTTTGGTACACGTAATAAGCATCTCATATAGACTACTCAGTATAAAAATCATTGACTTGAAATGGGTCCTAGGGGGTGAAAAATAGATAGCAGCCAAAACAAACAATCTCAATTTTCTCGAAAATTATTGAGCGTCCCAACTTAATACTTACAATAGTGAAATAATATCTATTTAATTTTGTTTCCTTCTAATCAAAACCTACTGTGATGAAGTTTTGTTATACTTACATTCAGGATTTATTTTAGGACAACCGTACAAATAATTATGAATTACTTATTATACAAAATGAATTATCTAGGTATTTAAAAAACTTTTGCCATATTTTACAGAAATACATATTATTTCACTATTTCTTAAAGAGAGCTATTAAATTGACTTGGTTAGTTATTGTTTCATTGTATTCGGTAATAAGTAATTCGAAACTTTAAAATACGCTTGAGTTTGGGCCTCACCAAATGAAGAGACCGATATCTTTGAAACTATTAAGTTTTTGAAAAATAGTCCTTTAACAAAAATTGTTTAGAATTGAACAAAGTATCGGATAAACTTTGTTACAAAGTTCCTGCCAACGAAAAATTTATTTCGAGTTCAGCGCCATCTCTAATTTACTCTGAAAAAAATAAAGTTGAACTCCGTGACGAAGCCAAATATGAGCTCTATAATCTGTTTTTTTCAAAATCAAAATATATCTTTCCGTTGCCGAAATACGAGGTTGAGGACTTTTATGTGGAACACCCGGTATAGGTATACCTACCTAATTCAGAAATAAGTATTGACATATAAAAACAATAGTTTCACAAAGCTTAAGGGTCCATTCTCTGTAGATTTGACAGGCATGAATGCAGGGTCGAATTGAGATGATGGGTAGCCCATGGGTGAAGACTTACATATTTCCACTATCGAATTATTAAGATTTCGGAGGTGCACGTAAAGCCGATGTAAAAAGGCAGATGGAAATAAAGTTAGCCCTCATTGCAAGGGTACCGGATTTGTCTTATAATTGCAACAAAATTTCTTTTTAGTATTATAAATTATTTATCACCGGAAAGATCAAAAGATAAACTAGATCCCTATAGTAGCAAATTTTTGTTTAATATATGTAGGGTAAAGGGAGGTTAGATGGACCAGGAGGATAGACGGACCATCGGTAATATTTTGCAATTTAAGGCACCACCGCAACATTTGACAGGCGTCTGTTTTGCGTTTCGATCAGTTCACCTTGATACAGTAGCGATCACGTGGTTTCCAGCATTTATGTGGAAGTTTTTTAAGAAAAATAGATTTTGCCTCGGTGAAAATTGTATTTAAAGATATATAGTTCTATTTTCAACCAACTTAGGCAAGTCTAAAATGTTTTTTTTTGTTAATGAAACTGTAAGTATATGCATTAATGTCTTCTAGAACCTAAAATATTAAAACTTTTTTTTAACCGTTTAGTTGTTACCGAGTGGTCCGTCTCCCCTCCCATTTGAGGATAGATGAACCAATATGGGGGAGGAGAGTCGGACCAATAACTTTTTGCTTTAGTACAATGCTTAATAAGTACATATGTAAAAGGCATGTTCCTGAACGAGGATATTGAACCTCTCAAGCGTTAAATGATGCCGTAAATGCATACAGAAATGGCGAAATTAGCGGTCATGAAGCCGCTTCAGCATTTGGAATACCCAAAACTACATTTAAGTGCAAGCAGGACCTGAATCTTCCCAACCAAGTACCTCTGGTATACAAAACCAACAAACCACTCCTAACAAATCAACAGCTAGGTACTGAAGATATAGCTCATGGAAAAGCTCTGGATGAAGTTACCCCCATACCCGTCGTATCTATAGCTGTAAAAAGAGTTCTTAAAAAAATATTAGGAGTTATTACCTCACCGGAATTTATTAAAAAAAAGGCACAATGCAAGAAAAAAGCTGGCCGCAATTTGGCAGTGAAAGCGGTAAATAGACATCTGGCCATGTGACATTAGATGACTATTCTAGAACGGATGAACATTTCAGCGATTTAGAAAATAAGAGTGTTGGCTGCAGTGAAGATTATCGTTTAACGAAAAAGAAAGACGATTGGTCACAATGCCTTTTGTGCAAGCGCTGGTTGCACGAGGGCTGCACAAGTTGTTTTAACCTTTGCCAGAAGTGTGGAAACGTAGCTACTAGAAAAAAGGAAAAGTAGTGAGGTCCATCTCTCCTACCTACTATGGTCCATCTCACCTCCATAGGATAGGATAGATGGACCGTTGACAAGTCTGAGAATTATTTATTTTTTAGTTTTAATGATAAATATTTCTTACTTTCTAAGTGTTCCAAAAAGAGTACCAAAGCTTAGTTATTTTATGTACCAATTTGCAGATTTGTACTTTGATTAATGAAGAAATTATCTTAATTTTTATAAATGGTGGTCCATCTCTCCTCCCTTTACCCTATTTTAACAAAAAATAATTTTTGAAAATACGCTATTTTAGTGCAAGATTGTTTGCCTGGAATTTTAAAAATAAAAAGAAATACCAAAAATTACTACTATAGGGACTTAGATTAAAGTCTTATCTTTCAATACCTTTTTACTAAAAGTCGCTATCTTTTATAGTTTTTTTATAATTAGACACGGGACGAACGCCGATTTAGGGCTTATTTCGACCTAGTGAATGGACTCTTAAAGTTATATCTGCATTTAACAGTTTTTTTAGGGTTTTTATAATTGATATACACTAGGTATAATAATTCCATTAACTTTTATTATTGGGTTGTTTTATGTGGTTAAGCTATAAAGGCTGTTACCGCAGTATTAAATTATGAATTTTCGACACGTGTGTATGCACTAAAGCAAATCAGTGCTTTTGTCATCCATAATTCACTGTAATGAACATATACGAGATTGTCAATTACAGCATTATTAATGCTTTGTCAATATTTATATGATGTGTATGTCCACATTTATGGAGAATTTATGACTAATATTCCATATAATTATAATATATACGCGCATAAAATTGGAAATATGAAAAATATTCAAATTAATATCACTACTCGACATGCATAGTGGAGCCGTAAAGGTAAAGCTGGATTTCATGATATTTATAACTACAAACGTATATCGCATAAAACATTTTAAATAAAAATTTTTAATTTCCGTGTGTGTAAATAATAGAACATACAGCAATAATAATTAGTGTCAACAAGCGTACTATTGGGAGGATTTTGATAAACAACAAAGAAAGGGTTAATAAATTAAAACAATCGGGGGTATGCCAAATTAATTGCGCGGATTGTAAAACCGTGTATGTGGGTCAAACCGGTAGAAGTATTGAAGCTAGAGTAAAAGAACATAAAAAATTCATATTAAATAACGCAAAAAATTCAAGATTTTCGACGCATTATATAGAAAACAATCATTTTAGCGCGCTCTCTCACGGGTCGACGTGACATCGGTACGGTAACGGCGCGGCAATTGTCGAAATAATGCTGTGCCGCAATTTATTCTCACACGGGTCTGTAAATTTATATCATAGATATCCAACGGCTCCAAAAAGATGTCGTCGATTTAAAAATTATAAGACGAAGAAAGAAAAAATATTGGATTCATCCTTATCTTGAAAGAAACATAAACTGCAGACTACATTATCTGTAGTAATTAAAAAGGCACTCATACGTTTGTAGTGGCGAGATACAGTGAAATACACTGCAGTGCCCTCTTTGGGTCTTTGCTACTACCTGTCTGACAATTATTGTCTAATTGACAGACAGATAACGATCTGCAGAAAGCAGATGCCATTACAGCGACCTCTATTGTCTTTGAGGAAGACAATCCTACTTAATTATTGGAAGGAGATGCCGAAAACAACTACTCCACGGGCAATATGCCCCGACTGGCGTTGCATTACATCAACATCTCCATGGATGTCGCCACATCCTTCATCAAGACCAAATACCAGACAATGACCGGTTTCGATCTTGTTATGATCTCGTCAGACTGCCATAGGTATTGGAATCGATGAATGATCTGGCGACGTGATTGCCTAAGGGGCATAGTGAATGTTTGTAGTGGCGAGATACAGTGAAATACACTGCAGTGCCCTCTTTGGGTCTTTGCTACTACCTGTCTACTTAAGTAGGATTGTCTTCCTCAAAGACAATAGAGGTCGCTGTAATGGCATCTGCTTTCTGCAGATCGTTATCTGTCTGTCAATTAGACAATAATTGTCAGACAGGTAGTAGCAAAGACCCAAAGAGGGCACTGCAGTGTATTTCACTGTATCTCGCCACTACAAACATTCACTATGCCCCTTAGGCAATCACGTCGCCAGATCATTCATCGATTCCAATACCTATGGCAGTCTGACGAGATCATAACAAGATCGAAACCGGTCATTGTCTGGTATTTGGTCTTGATGAAGGATGTGGCGACATCCATGGAGATGTTGATGTAATGCAACGCCAGTCGGGGCATATTGCCCGTGGAGTAGTTGTTTTCGGCATCTCCTTCCAATAATTAAGTAGGATTGTCTTCCTCAAAGACAATAGAGGTCGCTGTAATGGCATCTGCTTTCTGCAGATCGTTATCTGTCTGTCAATTAGACAATAATTGTCAGACAGGTAGTAGCAAAGACCCAAAGAGGGCACTGCAGTGTATTTCACTGTATCTCGCCACTACAAACATTCACTATGCCCCTTAGGCAATCACGTCGCCAGATCATTCATCGATTCCAATACCTATGGCAGTCTGACGAGATCATAACAAGATCGAAACCGGTCATTGTCTGGTATTTGGTCTTGATGAAGGATGTGGCGACATCCATGGAGATGTTGATGTAATGCAACGCCAGTCGGGGCATATTGCCCGTGGAGTAGTTGTTTTCGGCATCTCCTTCCAATAATCAGGCACTCATACTTTTCGACCTCCAATACAAAATTTAGTTCAGTCGTCATAATTATTTTGGACACTTCAATCACTTCACTGTCAATCACACCGCGCGGTACTGGACGTTTGCCGATAGAAAATATGCCGATACGCGGTATCCCCCAAGCATACAGAATCGAGACCGCGCCGCACCGCGCCGTGTGCGGTCGGCAATTTGAATACATGGAAGCGACATTGGCTCTGCATACCGAAAACATACCGAACCGATGTTGAGCCGACCCGTGAGAGAAGGGCCTTACAGATCAGAAAAATGTAAAGGTACTGCATCGTGAAAAGAAAGCAAAGGGCTTAGATCTGTTGGAGCAATTAGAAATTAAAAAATCTTTAATTATAAATCCTTGTACTACGAATGATCAGATAAATTTTACACTTTCGCCCTTCTTAGAAAAGGTACTAAGAACTCGGGCTTTACCAGATGGTAGGATCAATCGGGTTTAGGTGCTCGTTAAGAAATAAATAACGAAAACGCGCTTGGAAACATTTAGTAATAGACATTTACTCTATTGAAAAAGGCCTAATAAGCAGAAATACTAGTATATAGAGTGTTTTCTATATATTTCTTGCAACATCTAAATGAGATCAATGTTTTTTTGGAAACAATTAATTTTTTAAGTATCTCTTAAATTAAAAAACTCATTTTTTTGTATATTTTCATTGAACTTCCTATTTTATGATCGATGTGAACAGTTTACATAAAAATATGGAAAAAGTAAAATCAACCTCCACCTAAATTACCTCATAGATATAGGTAATTCTCTTCATAGGATATATTCTCTTAACATTTCCGATCTTCCCGAAATTTTAATTCAATATTCGTTTTAGTAATGAATGTAAAGTCACAAAGATTTACTAGGTATCATTAAATAGTATAGGAAAGAAATTATTAAACTATGAACATTACTGCCTCACGATACCTGGTAGGTACATCAAAGTCTACATACAATTAGGTATCTACTTTATTTTGGAAAATATACAATACTTAAAACTAGAAGACGATGACGCGACGAAAAATAGATGAGTATAAGCATACACTCAATTACATCTTTATTTAAATGTCCTTGCATACACTCATACCATAGAGAAATATAAAAATAAAGAGATTGTTCCTTTCCGTGTTAAAAATTGGCACTACGTAAAATAACAATTAACAATAGTTGACCCATGCGACACTAAGGTGGGCTTGTTGAACAAATGTTTTATATGTTGATCAAACATATTCCTGTTTTGTCGACAGAGTTTTCTTTACAGGTTGAATTTTGGAAGGAAATTTTGAACTGAATACAAATTTTTGCGAACAAGTGTTTTTAGTGACTTGCAATCGATTTGTCTGTGGCTTATACCCATAATTTTTAAGTGGAGTATAAGCAATATTTAGTCCAATGTATAAAAGTTTTAGCTGGTAAAATTCTAAGCTATGTATGTAAAAATATAATAGACATAGTTACATACATTATTTGAAAGCGTAACCAATAATAATTAATAATTACTAATAATTGCTAATTTTATACTAATATAACAATATTTATTTGTTTCAGATGTTATAAAACCAGTATGTTTGACAGAAGAATGTGTGAGGACAGGTAAGTAATTTTTGTCGTAGGTACTATGTATTAAAAAATCAGATTACTAAAGCAAATGAGTGTACTAGAAATTAAGTACAGGGTCGTCACGCGAAAATGTTGGATCAAACTATAACTTTGCTGCCTATGAAGATATGGAGAAAATAGAGACAGTGCTTTATCGACTAATTTGAGGCAAGGAACTAAATTTATTAGAAAAACCATAGAGTATCGCATTACAGAGATATATATATTATATACCCGGTATATTATCACATATTGGACCGTATAAAACCCGTTCCTTCACGAATGCAGTCATATAGTGTTTTATATGTCTATCTTTAACAGTAAGGAAGATGTGGTCAAAAAAATATGCCATAAGAGCAATGTGCTAGAAACATAATATAGATTCGTTGCCATCCAGAGTCTTTCTCCAACACATTGCCTTTTTGGTCATATTTCACTTACTATTTCACTTACTATACTATTAAAAATATACATATATTATCAAACCCAATAAGACTTTATTATTGAAAGAACGTGATTTTTCAATATGTAATAATATAGATGGTGTTTCATTTGAAAAACAGAGTAGATATCTACATCTCTTTAAGGCAGTGCTCTAGTCTTTTTCTGAATTGGATTCCTTGTCAAATTAGCCAATAAAGTTTTACTTTTCCGATATCTTCAAAGGTATAATATAATACAGCTGCGATCTGATTTAATATTTTGGCGTGATGACCCTGTACATAAAGTGATTTTTATAAAGTTAGAATTATATATATTGTGTTTCTGAATGACATACAGTTTGACCGAAAATATACAGTACTGAAATAAAAAAAATATATTGCTTACCTATAAACATTAACAAGTTTAACAAAAACGACAAAGTTAAAATCTATTATAAAAGCGAATAATATGCTCTATATACCCACCATTCTCTTGAACGCATCACTCATGGTGCTCTTGGAGGTTTCATACCATGTTGTGAAATGTATGTTCCTGTATAGTTCGGAAGAAGCGAATAATTGCCATTCTCAATTCCGGAATCGTAGTGGGTGGATCGTTTTGAAAAAATGCTGTTTTGCATATTGATATTCTGCTTCAAAACATTTGACATAATATTGTGTTACTCTTGTATGTCTCTCCGACATTCCCCTATACAGGGTGTTAGTTAAACATGCGGCAAAAATTCAAGAGGATCCTTGGACTATTATAAGGATATTTTATCCTTTGATGATTTTTGAAAAAGCGCTTTGTTGCGAAGATATAGGGCGAAAAAAATTTTCAAAAATCCAATTTTGGTATTTTTCACATTATTAATGTAGGTGAAATAAAAGTATGGCGTACTACACTGGACGTATCAAGTAAAAGACATGTAAGAAAAAGGAGTTGTTTTTTCTTACCAACATCCCATGATACTTCGCAGTGATTATTTTATATGCTTTTGTATGTTGTGTTTTTGTAGTTTGTATGTGTTGCATTTGTTAAGATTGATTGACGTTTGGCTAGTTGACGTGTAAACGGTTGCTGTGAAGTCCTCTATCATGGCTCGCTATACGAATGCCGAGATGGCTGACATGCATTTTATTTATAAACTTGCTGATGGCAATGCATTAGAAGCTAGGCGACTGTACATTGAACGATTTCCTAACCACATTGGTCCCGATAGAAAAATCTTTCAAAGTATTCATCAACGTCTTCGAGAAACGGGAACATTGAAGCGAAGTGGATGACCAGGAAGGCCAAGGACTGTAAGAACGGTAGAAGTAGAAGAGAATGTGCTGGACATGATAGAAGAATATCCAGTTACTTCTACGCGAAGAATTGCAAATACTTTGAATGTAAGTAATTGGACTGTTTGGAAAACTCTTAGAGATAATTTGTTGTACCCATACCACATTCAACGCGTTAAAGCACTTCTTCCTGCGGATTTTGCTCCACGTATTGCATTTTGTCATTGGTTGAAATCCCTCAACTACTTACGCAGATTCTTTTTACCGATGAAGCCAGTTTCTCGCGAAATGCAATAAGGAATTTCCACAATAACCATGTGTGAGCTGACGAAAAACCACATGAGATTTGTGAAGATCGGTTTCAACATCAGTTCTCGTTGAACGTTTGTGTTTGACAAGTTGGACTATTCTAAGGACAAAATATCCTTAGAATAGTCCAAGGATTAACCTCTTGAATTTTTGTCGCATATTTAACTAACACCCTGTATATCGAAATTGACTCGTCCTTAACAAGTCAAAAATACAACTGTAAAACAATTAGTAAAAATCAATTACCATTTTTTATTTTTCATTTCAAGCGACCTTTTCATATAATATGCGTACTTTTATGCTTTATCTCAATGTATTCCTCATGCAGGGTAATAAAAGCTACGTATGCAATATCTAGTAAAACCGTGAAATTAAGTAAAGTAGACGCGAGTGATTATATAATGCATTATTAAATAAAAGTGGATACATTTTTAAACTTGGAGATATCATTTTATTGTCGAGTTGGAAACACCAACTCCATATAAACGGAGTAGGCATTGGAAACAATAAGCAAAGAGCAAAACACGGATCTGCATAATGAGCTCAACTGTGGTTTTCAGGTGCTTTTGTATTTAATTAAATGAGCGTGCGAACTTCAAAAGAGCTATGTACCATATCCCTCAGTTTGTATCATAAAATTTGTATACTCGGTGACTTATTTACAGGAAATGAAGTTGTAGAATTTGGAAGTTCTTGTCCGCTGTCACTTGAGCTGACCACAATAAATGTTCACTTGAGCTGAAGCAAAGCCTGGGCAAAGCTCCTGAAATCATTTCTCATCGATTTTTAATAAAAGTCTGGTTGATATTAAGAAGAGAAAAAGACTGAAACACACAAATTCGCCAGTCTGGTTTCAACCATAAAGATAAATGCATCCCTATAAGTGTTTTAGCTATAAATATGTATATATGTAACCTATATCACTTACATATACAAATGTTTTTAACGCATACATACAGGGTGCTTTACGATAATGTACTCAAACACATGGAAATTCTAGGATTGTTTTTTAGACAGTGCAGTGGTTTAAATTTAAATTTTTCAATTAATATTCACGTTCTTTATAGTTTTATAAAAGCAGGCCGGCTCCAGGAATTTTGCCGCCCCTTGCAAAAGTTAATTCTGCCGCCCTTCGCGGAAGCGTAAAATGATACTTTTAAATTTGCTAAACTTACTTTACTTCTGATTTTGTCGAGTATCCTTAACTTAATATTGATACTTATAACAACATTCACAACTTTAATTTCACCGCAACCTAAAACCTAACCTGCAACCTGCAACTGGAACTGGCGGGAACTGGCCACTTTTCAGGATAGGCTGATAGGCAACCCTGCTACATACTACATACGTTTACACGTCGTCTCTAGACGAATACACTAAATAAAGTGGGGAGTCGGGACTCGGGAGTAGGCCGAGTAGGCTTAGACTATCTGTATAGGATATGAGGCGGCAATGCAAGACAGTAATAATTGTATAATTGATACAATAAATTGTATGTGTATTAATAATATCCAGGAAATTTAGATTGAAGTTTATAAGTAGTGTGTATTTTTTCAATTTCTGGTTCGTTGCGATTTTGATATTTTCAATGCCCTTCGATTTTTGCCGCCATGGCTCCCCCCGACCTTTACCGCCCCGTGCAGTGCCACGGGTCCTGGAGCCGGCCCTGTATAAAAGCTATGAAATCTAGTAGGCTGATGGTACCAAGTACCGATTCCAACCCTGTACCCAACAGAAGGGCTTGAACACTCTAAAAATAATTTGTATACTTACGCACACTCGATTTGAGTAATTTTTTGTGAATTATGCTATTGCATTTAAAAAGATGATTTTCTCCCTGAACTGTTTCCAATATTTTATGTCTGTTTTTTTTGGGTGATAAAGTTGATTTACTCAAATTTCATTAATCTTACGATATATAAACGATAAAATAACCAGCCTACTATATTTCATTACTTTTATAAAACTTTAAAGAAAAATATTAACAACTGTTAATAACTATTTTTCTTAGTGTTTCTCTAATTTATTGGCGCAGTGTATATATAAAATGGACAAAAAAATGTAATCCTTTGTTAAGAAACACGAGACATACGAGTCTATAAGCAAAAGAGATGTGCTGAAGTTTCAGATTTCCGGAATAATCCTTGTGATTAGAATGAGGGGTAGAAATTTTATTATAACTCTCGCCCAGACAGCCTTTGGCTTTGGATTTGGGAGTTGTCTAATTTATCCAGTACCTACCTATAATTTTAATTTTTAATCTGTAATTTGCAAATACTTTTTCAATAATTATCAGAATTATCGGCACAGTTTGTCAGCATTTGCCAGTATGTCATGATGGATGGATGTAAGTCAATTGGTAATGGAATCAATTATCAAAGAGTACATGACCAACTTTCTGCTACATCAAAATCTTATTCCTCACCAGCAACATGGATTTGTAAAAGGTCATTCAACCTTAACCAACCTTCTCCACTGCGTAAATGCTTGGACGAAAGCCCTTGATAATAAAAACCCAATAGATGTAATTTACCTTGATTTCTCTAGGGCTTTTGACAGGGTTCCGAAACATCGACTTCTATATAAACTAGAATATTTAGGCATCAGGGGTAACCTTAATATGTGGATCTCTGACTTCTTGAGTGATAGATAGTTTAAAGTTAGAGTTGGCCAAGAACATTCTGAAGTAAGGCCAGTAACAAGCGGAATTCCACAGGGTTCAGTTCTCGGCCCCTTGTTGTTTATTATCTATGCGAGTGACATTCAACTTCATATTTCCAACTCCATTTCGTTCTACGCTGATGATACCAAAATATTTGCTGATCCCGTCACTGACTTTCACAGCCTTCAAGGTGACCTCGATTCCTTGCAACGATGGTGCTCTGACTGGCTCCTTCCGCTGAATGCAGATAAGTGTGTCATTCTTCATATCGGTAAAGACAATCCTAATTTACCATATTTTATAAATGGACGGTCCTTAAATTCAGTGACGTCACATAATGATCTCGGTGTCATAGTGAACACAAGCCTTACCTGGAGTGATCATATCGCCGCGGTATGCAAACGTGCAAATACCAGACTGTTTCTAATTAAAAAAACATTCTCAAAAGTGTCTTTCGAAACCTCCTGTAAACTTTACAAGTCGTATGTTCGCCCGATACTCGAATACGCTGGACCAGTGTGGTGTTCAGATCTAGCTCGTGACCAGAATATGCTGGAAAGAGTGCAACGTAGCGCAACAAGACTCTCGTTTGGTCCCGTAAGACCGACTTACGAGGATAGACTGTCAATGGCTAATCTCATGACATTCCAGCAGCGACGTCTTCGTGGTGACTTAATTCTAACTTTTCGCATCATAAAATATAATTTTGGTGACCTAGCTTCGATTTTTCCGCTAAATTCTGATCATCGGCTTCGAGGACACCCCTTGAAACTCAAGAAAGAAAATTTCAAGACAAGGACCAGGCAGCATTTCCTGAGTAATAGAAACTTTGTAGTTTGGAACAACCTGCCAAATGATGTGATTAATGCGCAATCGGTGAACTTGTTCAAAAATAAAATTGACAATTACCTCTTTTTTATAGACTAGATCTTTATTTACTAGGTATAATATGTTCTTGTTATTCAAATTGTATTTTATTTGGGGCATTATTTTCTATAGACTAGGTCTTTATTTACTATAATGTTCTTGTTATCAAATTGTATTTTATTTGGGGCATTATAGGACATCTGTCCTCTGCCCTTACTGAATTTGTAATAATAATAATAATAATAATAATAATAATGTTTATGCAGTATTGTGTAAATTTTCACAACTTTTCATTACGTAAATGTAGACGTTGTAGTAAAATAAAGATTGTTTATAACCTTTAGCTAATAGACAAATTACTACCATAGCTGTAAACAGAAAGAAAAAAATTATTTAGTAGGCAATAATTATACTGCGCCTCGCGTGATGCATGCAGGAGGCACTACCTAAATATTGAAATAGAACATCGATTTCAGGAACGTTTTACAGGAATATATACGGTATCGGGAGCACATCGCATATGTGGAATGAAGGAAAGCGGATAGAGAATTTTCCGATTTGTTTACACTCATGTGAAGAGCTTGATAAAAGCAATATTTTGCTTTCATGTGTTGTACGAGCGACTCAGGAATATATAGAGAGCGTATTAGTCATACAGGGTGTCCCAAAAACATATCTATATGTGGGGGTGGTAGGCGACATGAAAACAAACCTTTTTTGTTTAAAAAACATATTACTTTTTGCTAGAAAAAAGAAAAAATGTTTTTTTAAGTTTTGTTTATTTCAGTGATAAATAATTAATATTCGTTTACAAAAAATGTTCAGGAGGACGTTAATAAATCACTTTTTGTTCGAATAGGACTTTGTTTCTGTGATAAATAAATGATGGTTTACAGTAAATGTTCAAAATAATGACACAATTTTGAACAAATGATGACTACATTTCCAAAATGCCAACTTTTAGACCGTAGTATTATTTGTGACATATTTAGTTGGCATCAGAACATTCACTTTGTTGATTTTTATTCAAAATTTGTTTGAAAATGGACGATAATTTCTCATTTCAAGAACGTACCGATATGCAGCTACCCTTTGTTCCAGCAAATTGTAATGGATGAAAAGCTGCACGCTTGTATGGATACAGATATCCAGAACGCCGTCAACCTCATCATACAGCCTTTGCTTCCATCCATCGTCGTCTTAGAGAAAGTGGGAAGCTAAAGCGTCCTGGTGGTGTTGGTCGTCCAAGAACAGCTCGTACGGTTGAATTTGAAGAATGAACTCTGCACCATGTGGAGGTAAATCAATTCACAGGTGTTCGCGTAATTGCACACCAAATAGGATCCTCCAGGTCAACGGTACATCGTGCGTCATGCATGAACAACAATCCTGAAGATTATCCACATCGATGAGCTTTTGACCAATGGTTTTGGGTCACAATATAATAGAACGTCACTTCGGGAGAATAGAATTGTTTTCTGATGTCTCAAGCGCAGTTATTTTAATGATAGAAACAGCCACATCTGGCATGATGAAGATCCTCACACACTGTGGTCTCTAGAAGAGACCGGCAACAATTTTCTGTAAACATTTTCTGGGCTGGTATTGTTGGAGAAAATCTAATATTTCACTTGCTGCCTGCTCGTTTGAACGCAGATATTTAACTTCATTTTCTCCAAAATGTTTTGCCTTTGACATTATTAAATGTCGCTTTAGACATTAGAAATAACATGTCGTTTCAACATGACAGGGCACCTCCACATCTTGGTTTGAACGTGCCCCAGTATCTGGACCAGCAATTTTCCCACCGATGGATTGGAAGAGGAGGTCCCGTGGCCCGCATGTTGTCCCGATCTCAACCCCCTGGATTTTTTCTTTTGGGATCATTTGAAATCTTTAGTCTACGAAACGCCGAATATTCGTAATGAGGAGGATCTCTTAGCAAGAATAATGGCTAGTTGTACACATGTAGAAGCTATTCCCGGAATATTCCATAGGGTCCGCGAGTCAAGGAACTCACGGTGCAATCTTTGTATTGAAGCAAATCATTACTTTGGCCATTACTTATACTTTAACACAAACAAGAACAGAAAAAATCATAAATACATCGATCTCTCCTACCAAATTGAAGACTGACACTAAATGTACAGAAATACGGTCAACCTGTCTTCATTTCTTCATTTTAGGAACCAATATGGCACTACTATACGACGGATAAGATCCCGGAGAAATTTTTTTAGCTATAAACCATCAACATGCTTTATGATGTAGCTAAGTCATACTTCAGACTAGAGCGACATTTTCGCGGGTGGCGTGATTTAGCCGATATGTCTGAACATATTGCATAGCAATGTTTGCTATAGATGCTTTGACATGATTTATGTTATATATATTTTAACACAACACAAAGTGGTAGTAACTCAAAGTATTAGAAACTTACATATGCCTGTAAAATTTAAGTACTTAGCTATATAAATAACAAAATATATAGGAGACGACATTTGACAGAAATGATGCATAATTAAAAACACTTAAAATACGTTTTTACTTCTAATATATAAATATAGTTGAGAGTATTACACATATTAAACCATTGAATAAAGAGTAGTAGAACTATTCAATGTGTTAAATATATGGCGAATGCGCTGGTTACAAATAGTATAGGAATATATATAGGACTTAATACACTATTTTTTAAACTCGAGTCAAGAAATGTATACAGGGTAATAACGAAACTAGGCATGTCCCGTATCCCTAGCTACTATTATTTAAAGTAGGTTATGCTTAAAATTTTGATTAATTTGGTGTTAATCGGTATATATTAAAAGGACTAGCAAGCTTACATCGTTATGCAATTTACATCGGTATACTGCAGTATTTATCACAACAAATAGAACAATAACCCTTTTTAAATAAAAAAACCAATTACTTAAGTTTTAAAAATATTAAACCTGAGCTGAATTTATAATAGATATCTTACTAGACTAGACAAGTTAGTTTTGGCTATTTCGTTATACCGAATCTTTAGCGCTGAATATTCTAAAAGTGAACATGCACAAAAAGAAATTTGTGACCGTTTTGTGTCTGGAATAACTTGTGAAAGTTATCCATACCTGATAAAAGGGCATTACTAACGCTACAAGGAACAAACTGTATAGGAAGTTAAGTGAAAACCAAAATCCAATCGATATTTGTGTTGGTTCCGATGAACTGAACATGAACCCGCATTAGTTCACTTGAAATGACATTCCACGAGACAGCATATCGTGAAATATCTCTTAAAATCCTTGGTCAAGGCGTTATCTACAACCATTACTGTTTATTTTCTATTTGGTTTAAATGTGCATATAGAGAAATGTCCGTAATTTATTTGTAATGCATCTAGGTATATGATGAATTATTGTAGTTTCATTTTAGATTACACAAGTGTTAAACTGTCATAAACTTTTACAATAGATCCTAGAACATCTTATGACACACTTTGGGCATATCTGCCTTATTATTAGAGATACCACATAAACCTCAAAAACCCATAAAACTTTATATGACCCTATTCCGTAAAAGTGTTCTTTCCAAATATGTAAAACAATACTGAGTCTTCGATTTAAAGTTTATACCGACGTAGCTTCATTAAGTTGTCCTGTAAAAAATTTAACATATGTAATACAAGCGTAAAAAGAAAGAAAATTGACGTGTCCGAGCGATTTTTCAAAATCTTTACCATTTTCAAAATAATGAATTTATGCGGGACTTTATGAACTCATTAGGTATATGATAGTATTTTATACAGAAAAGAAATAAATTTTTAACGATTTTTATTAACAAGAAAACGAATTATACAGCCTGAATTATTAGTATACACAATTTCTATCACCACTCGAAATTATATTATATAATTCTGTTTTTATCTTGGAAATAAATACGAGGGATGGTACATCTTTTACAAAAACCTCGCTATCTTCTGTAAATTCACAGTACAGGCCACAATAGAAGGTGCGGGCAGGAACCGTGGGTCTTCCCAGCATGGCTACCCATCCAAGTACTAACCGCAGACCACGTTGCTTAGCCCATACAGGGTGTTTCATAATATATGCGCATGACTTCAGGATGTTATAGCTCGTCCAAAAATATGAAAAAAAGTTTCTATTAACTTACCCTCTAAAATGCACCATTTTAGAGATACAGGGTGTTGAAATTGAAAAAAAAAATTCGTTTTTTGTGAAATCTCCGGAACCGTTTATCATACAGAAAACAGGTTTTGTAAGCATTTTCTACTCATAATAAACTATGTTTCGTGCGGAATTTTTTTTTTAAAGTCATAATTGGTAAAGGTTTTGAAGGGGTTGTGGGTGTTTTTCTCCCCAACTTCTACGCTACTGGAAAAAGTACGATTTTGAGACGCCCATTTGAATCGCCAATGTTTTATACACAAAAAAGGTGCTCTCGGTCATAAGCTCTAAGTCGATCGTTTTCGAGAAAAATCAACTTTTATGTTGAAAAACATGGTAAATTTTTTGAAAACATGGTCAATTTTACCTTTACGGTTTGGGGAATTTTGAAATGACAACTTTTGTATCATTTAATTTTGCAGTTATGAAGTTAACGTTTGGTTTCGTTACTTGTTCTAATTTTTAAATATATTTTGTGTAATTAGTAAGAAAAAAATTTTATTTAAAAAAATTGACCATGTTTTTCAACATAAAAGTTGATTTTTATCGAAAACGATCGACTTAGAGCTTATGACCGAGAGTACCTTTTTTGTGTATAAAACATTGGCGGTTCAAATGGGCGTCTCAAAATCGTACTTTTTCCAGTAGCGTAGAAGTTGGGGAGCAAAACACCCACTACCCCTTCAAAACCTTCACCAATAATGAATTAAAAAAAAATTCCGCACAAAACATAGTTTATTATGAGTAGAAAATGCTTACAAAACGGTTCCGGAGATATTCGCAAAAAACGAATTTTTTTTTTCATTTTCAACACCCTGTATCTCTAAAATGGTGCATTTTAGAGGGTAAGTTAATAGAAACTTTTTTTCATATTTTTGGACGAGCTATAACATCCTGAAGTCATGCGCATATATTATGAAACACCCTGTATACATATCGATGATAGGATGCCAACTCGTTACCGCAGCTTAAATAGGTGATTTTCTAATATGTAAGCTAGTGAACTCAATACCATTTAATACATCTATATTGTTTGTATTTATTCATGATATTAAAATACACGTTTCCTAAATGTGTACGTAGAAACTTCACTTCGCAGTTTCCCATTTAGGTTAAAATGTTGTCAAACTAGTATTTACTATGTACGAGTTATTTTATTTAGTGAAGAAAATATAGATATTGCATACTAAAGAATATCTAACTTCCGTACTCTTGAAACTTATTTAATTTACAATTCCTATCTCACGTAAAGATAATATTATATCACGTACACATACGATAGGCGAAGCTCAGAGAGTATTATAAAGTTTTGCGAATACATTGGGATGAGTTATAGTTGAAAGGCAAATATAAATTATGTATAATAAGAGCTCACTGAAAGATAAAAGGTGGGTATACCTAAAGTTATATTTTATATTCTACCGCTTCTTTATAACACGTACCGTTTAATAAATTATTGAAATATGAGTAAGTAGTCGAGAGAATAAACTTCTTCTAATGAATACGTTGAATAATTTGTTTCTTATTTATCTAATGTAATTATAGCACGATAATAGCAGTGCACTGTTCTGGGGAGCAGGCAATTTACTACCAAAAACAGGCATTATTATAACTGAAACCAATATTAGTAACACAAAATAAAAATATTATAAACGATTTTTGAAAGTTACGCAGTTTGTGTTGGTTGCCGAGCGTCGAGATAAATACAATACATTTTGGTGTTCTGAAGAAAACTCATTTGCTTTTATTCCGCAGAATGCCTACTGATAAAATGAATATTTTCTCCTGGTTGAGAGCAAAAACATGTCAATGAATAATTTCTATTAATTTCCTTTTTCTTTTCAGCATCGTCCTTGCTATCAGCGATGGACCAAACAGCGGATCCGTGCGTAGATTTTTTTCAATACGCCTGCGGTACTTGGAATAAGAAGCATGTTATTCCAGAGGATCGAAGTTCCATTAGTACCTTTGAGGTCATGGCAGACCAACTACAGGTCATTCTTAAAGGTGCGTATCTTAAAATACTCTTATTTAGCGTTAATTAAATAAATAAATGAATTAAATGAAAGCTGCTTTCACGCAGTTTTTATTTAGTTACTGAACCTCACAACACGACATGATGTAAGGGTTGAAAAAAAATTACAGTGAATACAATAGAAAAAAGTAGTAAACAATAAAAATTAAAAAAATAGTAGGAATCATAGACTGGCAGTTTGTGACAGATTTTTGGTTGTGATTTTAGTCGCAGTATGCCTTTCAGAGGGTATTATAATGCGTAAGTATATTCTCATGACGAAAAGACACGAATCAAAGAGTCATCCCAGGTTGTTCATATAGAAAAGAGAGTTTTCATTTTTTGTTCGCAAATTATGTGTTTTAGTACCATTTTAGTCAGGCTGCCATGTATTTTAAAATGAAGTTCAACATAAAAAGTTCCTCGGAAAACTTATTATGGTCACGTGAACTTGTATTTGAATAAAGCATTTTCCACTTTTCTGAACAGGGTGACAAGATGACATACCGTTTGCGTATGCCCAAGGGCATAAACAAATGAAAACTCCTTTTCTATATGAATAACGCAAGATGACTCTTTGATACATTCGTTTTTGTCATGAGAATATACGTTATATAATACCCTCTGAAAGGCATAATCGCAACCAAAAATCTGTCATAAACTCCCGCAGTCTCTCAGAAAAAGAACAAAGAATCATAATATTCTTAATTAGTAGAAAAGAGATGTTTATCATTTGAAATAAAGCTGTAAAATATATCAAGCTGACTGCTTTATCAAGCATTAATAATATGATGAATTATTTTATATAAAAATAGTACCTAGAGAAGATTTTACTGGTCTTGTACGCAAATAAAATAAAATAAAATCGATTTGAACTAGTCAGTTGACCAGTTCAGTGTCGGAATGACCGCTACGATCTTTGCAGTTTTCTGCTGATTCAAGACCCTTCTGGTGTGGGATCAGCACAGCTTCTCTTCTTGTATCTCTTTCTATAATCAACGTGGACTTTGTTCTGAACTAATATTTACAGATAATAATTTTAATCTTTTCCTATGTCTTCATTAGAATTTCTTATACTTCACAGGAGTGCTAGAAGAACCGATTAATTTGGAGGATAATGAGGCAACAAGGAAAGCAAAAACCTTCTACAATACCTGCATGGACCTTCGTAAGTAATTTAATTAACTATTAGTAGGTGCATAGTTAATAAATATAGAGTGTAATAACATAAATCAACGTTGGGCACATGTGAGTTATAAAATAGTTTATGAAGTCGTTAACAACGGCAATTAAACTTGGAAATGACGCAGGATTATGGAAATTCACAGATCCACAGAATTTAGAGAATCCAAATTATGCATATCCTGATTTTCAGATTACAGTTTTGAAATTCGTAATACAGTATATGCAGAAACGTCACAGTAAATGCAAATATGTCTGGGCTTTAGTGAAATATATTGACAAGTTTTATTAAAGTAAGACATAAGTATTAAATATTCGAAGTCGTAGTAATGAGCAAAAATGATCTAGCTAGATGTAGACGGCACCGCAAAAAGTGTTCTCTTGAGAAAGGGCAGTTTTCTTTGCCACAGAAATTCAACGCGACGCTTTTTCGTTTCCTTCCTGCTATATATTCTCCAGTAAAACCCGTTCGTGATCCAGATGAATAACCATTTCATTATAGTTTCCCTTTTATTACCGTCTCTTTGTCAGAAAGATAAAATATAATCAAGATCAAGACAGCAGCGGTAGTTGACGTGTTTATTATACTTACCTACGTCTTAAGTACGAGTAAAAGAGATTTCTTTATTAATACAGTGAGATCCAAAATGATTAACCGCAGAGGCGACTCTTGATGAAGTAAAAGCAGGTGTTCTGCAAATGTTGATTTCACCTATTTTGATTTTACCTATTTTTTTACCTATTCAAGACTTTTTACGAAAAAAGTCTTGAAATCCTGGGAATATCTCAAACTGCACAAATACCTAACACGGAACTTCAAAAATAATAGATAATAACATCTCATGATTTTTAAAATAAATCTTATATGAAATTTTTACTTTTAAATGAGAGAAGCCTACTTTTACGCCAGTAGGTATGTAGGTAGGTATACAGTGCTTTCGAAAAATAACGAATAAATTCATTACTTTAGAAATTGAGAAGTTTTCGAAAAAATCCCCCGACACGTCGATTTTATTTTTAAAAAAGTCACTTTTTGACATACGACCCATATTTGTGACGTCATCGTTGTTCGAGATATGACGTCATCGACAATTTTTTTAAATAGCAACCCCCAATTTTGACCACGCCATTTGAAAGAGCGTATCATTCTACATGCGCATCATGAAAAATTATGGTGTTACATAACAAAAATTTCAAGAAAATAATGTTTGAAGATCTTAAAATTTAATTTTCAGAATACTGACAATGATAATGATTATGTAAAAAATCGACCAAATTAAATGTTCAAATTGTGCACCGTTGGCTGCCTGACAGTAGCCAAGACGATTAATAAATTCTTTTTGGACATTATCTATAACTTCAGGAGGTATACTTACGATGTATCTCGTGACGAATTCTTGCTTTTAAATCTTCTAAATTAACCGGTCTAGTAACGTATACTTTGCTTTTTAAGTATCCCCACAAGAAATAATCTAGGGGTGTCAAATCAGGCGATCTGGCTGGCCACTCAATCGGCCCCCTTCTCCCTATCCAACGATTCGGGAACAGCTCATCTAAATAAACACGGACAGGTGCTGCATAATGGGGAGGTGCGCCATCTTGTTGAAAGAACATGTCATTTCTTGGAAGATCACGTCCCTCTATATCTGTATATAAAGTTATTAGTGCAGGAATGAGGTCGTCTCGAAGAAAATCCAAATATCTTGCACCAGTTAGGTTGACGTCAAAGAAATAGGGACCCAGAATTCTTCCGTCGACTATGCCGCACCACACATTTATTTTCTGGGGACTTTGAGTGTGATACTCCATTATCCATCGGGGATTCTCGGTAGCCCAATAACGGCAGTTTTGCCTATTGACATGGCCGTTCAAAACAAACGTAGCCTCGTCAGAAAAAATTACGTTTTTTACGAAATTATTATCATTATTGCATAGCCCTTGCATTTGCTCGCAGAATTGATTTCGCCGATCAAAGTCGCCCTCAGATAGCTCATGAACAAGGCATACCTTATAAAGATGATACTTGGCTTTTTTCATAATTTGGTGAACTGTGGACGCTGCCATATTGAAATCAGAAGCCAATTGGTTAAGTGTTGAGTGATGATTTTCTTGTATTGCCAACAAAACATTAACCTCATCATCTATTGATTTTGACGGTCGACCAGATTTAGGAAGATCACGAACATGTCCAAAGTTACGGTATTTAGACTCAATATTGCTTACCATGCTTTGGCTAATGGGATGTCGATCAGGATGAGTTTCATTGAACAATTCAACTACTTCTCTTTGGGTGCGCATCCTGTCTCCAAATCCGATCATGCAAAGAATTTCAATGCGTTCTCGTTCAGTTAATTTAACCATTTTTTTTTATAAAATGACAAAGTTACTACTCAATAAACACTTCAAACGCAGTGCTTTTGCCAAACAAAAGATAAGAACTAAAGAAATAACTCAAAAAACAGAAAAAAACTATTTAATAAAGTACGATTTCAAGTTTTTATCTGACAGCAATAAAAAACATTCTCGGTCACTAAGGCTACTGTCACGCAACTATAATTTTTCATGATGCGTATGTAGAATGATACGCTCTTTCAAATGGCGTGGTCAAAATTGGGGGTTGCTATTTAAAAGAATTGCCGATGACGTCATATCTCGAACAATGATGACGTCACAAATATGGGTCGTATGTCAAAAAGTGCCGTTTTTAAAAACAAAATCGACGTGTCAGGGGATTTTTTCGAAAACTTCTCAATTTCTAAAATAATGAATTTATTCGTTACTTTTCGAAAGCACTGTATTTGATCTTTCTGATCAGGTCGTTCTCCGTGAGTTACATTGCAATTGCATGATAAACTTATAGCTACATGTACTTACAGCTACCATAAGAAAAATGGGAGACGAACCCATAAGGGAGGTTCTTAGGAGCCTGGGAGGATGGCCGGTGGCGCAACCAGAGTGGGTCGCTCCGGAGTTTTCCACTGAAACGCTTTTAGGGAAGATCAGGGGCATCTACAACGAGGGATTCCTGATCGAACAGTGGGTGGGCCCCGACGATAAGAACAGCTCCGTGAACATCATTCAGGTGCGCCTATAAAGTAAGAAGTAGTCTAGGCTAGTAAACTGGATTTTTATGTATAATTTGTGTTCCTATATTACAAGTTTCAATTTTTTTTTTTTATATATAGAAAACACCCCTTGAAGGTTATTTTGCTGCTATTACAGTCTGATCAAAGGGAGATCAATGAATAATTTGGTTCTATCCTAATTTAACTAAAGTTGAAAATCTTAGAGCTAAGGTCCTACTCACTAGTGTACCTTAGAGTCTGGTAAGTTAATAACACTAACGTGTAACACTAACCGCACAATACTCTGCTTTTATACTGATATAATCAGTTCACTAACTCAAAGGGCTTAACCCTCTTGTGCCTTCTTACTATGTTAGTGTTGTCGAGGAGCTGGATGGCCTCGCTGTTCACATGTTGATGGAGTGGTTGTTCGTGATTCCTTGCAAATTTAGTAATTGTCTGCTCTACAGTGTCCATCTGAAGATCTCGATGAAGATCACTGTTTCTGATGTACCAAGGCGCTTTGACAATGTTCCGCAGTACTTTGTTCTGAAATCTTTGAATCATTAATATATTACTCCTACTGGCACAGCCCCAGAGCTGTATTCCATAGGTTCATACTGGCTTGAGAATTTGTTTATACAACAGTATTTTGTTGTAAGTTGATAAGCAGGAGTGTCTACCAAGTAGCCAGTACATTTTTTTATATCTGATGTCTAGCTCTTCTCTTTTCTTTTTAACATGGACTTTCCAGCGAAGTCTTGCGTCTAATATGATGCCTAGATATTTTGCTGAGTTTGCATATGGAATCTGGGCATTGTTCATGTTAATAGGTATTTGTTGTTCTCTTTCATTGTGAAATTAATCTGCACTGATTTTGTTTCATTCAGCTTGATACGCCATCTTCTGGTCCAGTTATTGATTTGGTTAACTGATGTTTGCAGTTTGTTTGCAGCTATTGTGTTTTGCTCTAACTGTGGTATGTCACTGGTGTAGATCAGGTATAAGATAGGGCCTAGGACACTTCCTTGTGGTACTCCTGCTCTGATTTCTTTTAGTTCAGTGTATGCTTCATCTTGTTTGACTCTGAAGAGTCTATCTGAGATATATGATTCTAATAATTCTGAGTATTTATATGGGAGCAACTTATTTAGTTTATATTTTAACCCATCATGCCACACTTTATCAAACTTCTTCTTCACAGACTTCTTTGTTTTCTAGCGACTTTTCTATTACATCAGTGATTCTGTGTACTTGATCTAGGGTGAAGTGGCTTTCTCTGAATCCAAAGTGGTGAGTTGGGATTAAATTACCTTCATCCATGATTGGTTTCAATCTTTTCAGTAGAATTTTTTCGAACAATTTTGATATTACAGGTAGCAGGGATATCGGCCTATAAGACGAAACTTCATCAATAGTTTCAATTAAATCAAAAAAATAAACCAAAGATAAAGTTGCTTAGGATGAACCTTTATTAGAAAATGGTTATAACGTAGGGATAATATACAAAACTTGCCTGGTAGGTTTCAATTTTGGAAATTTTTTAAACCAGCAGTCGTTCAAATTGAATTCCCGGTATATTGTACTGAATTTGCACCTTTTTGCGTATCCTATGAACTTCCTACCCATAAATAATAAAAAATCTAAAAAAACCGCCGCGAAAAACCCACCCCTAAAATCTACCGAATCCTAAATGTTTCCTCCCCCAACATCTCTTATAATAAACAATAAAAAATCCACCACCCCTAACCTCTAACTGCTGTTATATATCGCGATAGATGCCCAATATTGTTATTTTTAGTTCACCTAAAGCGAGGAGGTGGAGAGCCTGAAAGTAACGGTCTAGGCCGGAAACTCCTCACCGTTGACCGAGAACCTGATCATGCAACTTAAAACAAATGTCTCAGTTGAATACCTTTTGAAGAGCATTTATACAAATTGGAGTGATTGACTTTATATTGAATAGTTGGTACTCGTGAGTATTAACACTTGGAACGCGGGTCTCTTTCATGGACCAAAAATCTTCTCAAATCACTTTGTTACTAACGAATTTAAACAAGAAAAATACTAAATGACTCGCATGTTTTTGTGCCAAACTAGGTATATTAAAACGTTTATAAAATACCTTCTGAGGCGTGCCTTACAGCAGAGATAAAACGAGATATGAATGTGATGTATGGACTCCAAAGGACAGACGCATACTCGACCCTTGATCTAACAAAAGTTGCGTTATACATCAAACCCAGAGTGTCTGATGTTTTAAAATATCTCATATTTCAAACAAGAAACTAAGACTATATACGCCCGCCATAATACAGTCAACATATGTCTACCTGAATATTTTAATTATCTACTAACAAACCACAGATGACTATTGGCATTAAAAATTAATTCTCTTAAAAATCTGCCAAAACAGTGGGACTAAATAATAAAGTAGATAAAAAGAAAACTATATCAAAGTCTTATTAAAATTGCCCCAGAAATACATACAGGGTGAGTCAACGAAAAGTCTCATCTTGGTTTATCTGTCAAAGTATTTGTTTCCGTGGAAAATTCAGAGACGGATCGATTTTTATTTGAAGGGGTCGATTTTTATTTGAAACGTTTTTAAATTATTGACATATATACAGGGTGTCCCAAAAAGTAGAGGTTTACTACAACTTATGTTTTTTCAATGGAAAACTCTACGTATTTTACTAATTTGTATAGAATGTCCTCTCACGAATACATTGTACCTATAACGTTTGATGAATATATCTCTAATAGTGAGGGAGATAAAAAGTGTCCCATAAAAATAATATGAGTTAGAAAAAGAATATCGACTCGTTGCTTGGCTACAGTCACTACAAAGTCCGTCTTCAACATATTAGGTACTCTTATGGTAAACGTTTAGTCATATCTACCTTATTATTAGAATTAGAGGTTATCCATCAAACCCCATATCAATGTATTAGTTCGTGTTCTATTTAAAAAGTATAAATTGTAGTACACCTCTTCTTTTTGGGATAGTCTGTACAAATTGTTCTACTAGAAAAATGTGTCTTCCTTCAAATAAAAGTTGACCTATCTCTAGATTTTATATGGAAGCCAATCCTTTGACAGATGATACAGGATGAACCTTTTTGTTGATTCAGCATGTATAAAATGTATGGAATCCAATCAAGATGATATTTTATTAATCTATTGTCTGAAATCGGACTTTAAATATTGAATTCAACTTACCTTTTGCAATAATGCTTCCCTAAAAAGTTAGACACAAAAAAATATTTTTCAAAACTCGTTCACGCAAATAGGTAGGTAACAGAAATTTCATAACTAGGAGTTTTTAGTGTAGGTCAACATGATTATGATTTAATTTTCATTAAACATGGGAGGGGGGCATTAATAGTGGTGCCCTATAACATTTTATTGTTTTCGGAACACGTTTTTGTAGATTAATATATTTTTTAAATTATTTATCATTAAACGCCACTCAATTTACTTTAAAAGTTGTTAAAGTGAATCATTTTAAATAAAACTGCATTTAGTGTTAGAGCTGCAGAAATAGCTGTTAGAGCTGTTAGAGCTTTTAAAGTACCATGATAACCGTAATATCAATTTCAAGTTTAGATTATGCGATTTTAACTTTAACCAGAGACTTTATACATGTAGAAGTCTCTGCTTTAACCAATTATAGCTTTTTAATGAAAAAGAATAGTAATAGTCTACGTTGACTTAAATCAGTTTATTTCCATCGGACTAGGTTACGCCTCGATACTATACAGCGTGTGTATATTTGTCTATAGAGAAATATTCTATAGAAATATATGGGTTTCTCCGCTCCTGAATCATTGAAAAAATAATCAATCATTTATGTATTCAACTATGTTATTTCAATTAAATCATGTTTCTGCAGATGGACCAAATGACTTTAGCCCTGCCAAGCAGGGACTACTACTTGAAGGCCAGCAGCGAGGGTGACATGATCGCATATCACAAGTACATGACGAATATCGCCATTCTTCTTGGTGCTAACAGAACCACTGCTAGCGAAGAGCTGCAGGAAGTTGTGGAATTCGAGAGGAGGCTTGCAAATGTAAGTGTATTGCGTAGGTTGTTTGTGGCTATAGTTGTATCAATAAACATATAAAAGTGAATAATTATAGATATATCAAAAATATTTTTTTCTGCGCACATAATTTTAGTAAATAGTATCGTTTGAAGTTTAAGTTTCCTCACACATATAAATGTAGCAAAACTGGATCTGTAATGGTGCCAATTAAAATATTATTGTTTCTAAATGTGACTTCTTAAGAACACCGCAACCGGTCAACCAAGCATAAAAAATGTATTTTTTTTTTAGTTGAGAATATGATATTGTCTCTCCTAATCAGCTAGCAGCTTATTTAGGAGCAGCTTATTTATTTTTACTTTTTCCACTTACGTATTTCTGAAAAACTCTAAAAACACAGTCATTTCAAATGTCTATAACTTCACACCAGAAAAGAATTTTAATATTTTCTAGCATTTTAAAGAGTAAACATTACATACGCATCAAATATAACTTAAATGAAATAGTTATTTTCGATTCTGGAAAAGGACTTGTCATATTTCAAAATATCCCATAAACCTCCGATCCCCGAGTTTTCAAAAATTCGAAAATCCAATATGGCGCCTGTTAAGTCACTGAAGTCTTACCGTCGAACAAACTACCCGTTTATTCCGGCCTAGACTAGGTTCGAATATATACTTAACAGCGGGTAAGAAAACAAAACACGTTTTCTAATTCAGTTCTATTTCCTCCACTAAACGGCACAAACGGCATGCAAAGGTGTAAAACAATAAACAATTCTATGGAATGGACGTAACAATGTCCTTTCTCTACTTAAAACTTAATGAAACTTTTTGAAAAAGGCAATCTCTATCTATATAAAAAATACGAGTACTTGTCTCGGGCGGGGCTTGACTACATCAAAAAAGCAACTAGTCAGCACACCACATTCGCGCTCTCCTCTGTCTTAAATTTTTTGCAACCGCATCACCTTTCAGACAAAGGCGGCGTTGCCACGTTTAACTAAAGACTCTAAAACAACCCTAGTTTACAACAGCGCCCATAAGAAAAACAAAAATGGAGCGTTCTAGCGCAAAATCTAGTGGGTCTAAATTTTTTTAGAGACCAATTTTGAGGTACTTGCTGACTGCTATCCCTGTCCTGAATGTATCTTTTACAATAAACAAGCTATAGAAGTTTGCAGAAAATGCACATTTTTGGTTTTTACCCTGTATCTACTTAAGGGACGGAATTCTTGGAAATATAACCTTGGATTCATTTTGGGCCTAAAATTGCCCATTCCTAATTTAACCAACTCTGTATCTCTAATGGTTTCTGAGATGCCCATGTACATCCTTTTAAACTGGACACAGTGTAGAAGTAATATCAATACTTATTTGACTTAATTGCTTATCTTATTTTCTTCAGATTCATTAGGTACATTTCTCCAACCTATGTAGTGGAAATTTAATTAATGCGGAGATAATAAGTACAACATAATTAAGTTTAGAACAGTCGAATTAATTTTGATATTTTATATACAGCGTGGAAAAGAAATCTGGAAGACCTGAAAAATCTAGCAAAACATTTTTTTTGCAAAAATAAAAATACTCAAACGAATTAAAACGTATATTAAATTGGTCGCCTTTGGAAATACGGTAATTGTGTGCGGAATTTTTAAATAGTAATTATTTTTGTTCGATTCTATGATAGAGCGCATTTTTCGAGTATTGTAGTATAAATATTTATTAAGTTGTATGAAGAAAGTTTCAAGAAAAATGCAAATAAAGTTTTATTAATTGTGAAAATTGATTTATTTGTAAACAAAACAATACAAAATAAATATCTAAATTGCGCATAAATGTTTGAGACTTCTTTAATACACTGTATAGCACATACATAAGTAACTATCGTAATAAAATGTAAGCAGGCCTGAATATATTTGCTTATCCAAAAAATATTTATACAAAAAAATTTTATTTCTATCGTGGTTTAGCGAATGCTTTAATATTAGCAAATGGCCTAAAATACGTAGGGGAGAGTGGAGTAAAATGGTGAAAAGTGTAAGACGGCAAATATGAAACTACTTCCATTTATTAATTTTCTTTATGTTATTAGTTCGAAGGTGAATTATGCTTTTTTGTTTTTACGATACTTAATTTCTTACAAGTTTTCCAAAGCATTGTCATGTTAGTAGAAGGAAATGGTTCTATTTCATTTGAAACACAAAATTAACCATTATTACTTAGTAATTCATCATCTACAGGATTTGCCTAATTTCATTTCAGTTTTATTTCGACCCCAAACAATAATGAAATAGTAATACTTTATAGCATAAATTTTATAAAAAAGTTGTCTGAAAATAGTGGGCGAAAACCTACAACTTGGTTACAAACTGTTGCTAACATAACTTTTCAATCCATCTTTAGTTTTACTAATATAAGTTGATTTTCGTATGTTAAAAATGTGATTTCTACATGATATATAAAGACATATATTTCGCCGAAATAAAGTACGACGTATCACCCTATCCTTTCGCAGGATGGAAATAAAAGTACAAAAATAGATATTAGCGTGCAATTTAATAGAATGTCAGTTTTACCAGTTAAAGATATCATTTACACCTTCAAATATTGAATCTAATCCTCTTTCTCATGTGACCAAAATATTTATTTTAAGATTCACTTTTAGTCTAAGATCTTGTGACATTATATTTGTTAGGCAAACGAAATACTGCTTTTACCATGCCGTATATACTTAGATCAGTCCACGCAGAGGATGCGATGGATATATTACAAGTAATAAAACTTGTAATAAATCATCACTGGAAAAGACATTTCTTATTTTCAGGCGTCATTACCAGAACAAGACAGGCACGATACCAGCGTGATCTACAAGAAAATGACATTAAAGGAATTAAAGTCCTACGTGCCCCAAATAAAATGGTTAGAGTATTTTAGATCCTTTCTTGATGTGAGCATAACTGAGGATGAAAACGTAGTAGCCTATGGATTATCATATTTTATTGAAATGGGGAAAATCATCTCGGAAACCGAAAGGCGGTAAGTATTCGTTACACTTTATATAATATAAAAAAGGTGTGTTGTATATTAAATATATTGAGGGACTTTTCGGAAACTTTAGGACTAAAAAAATCTCTATTTAAAAAATTCTTGAGCGAGATTAGTAGATGAGCTATAGGCGTTCGGGGTCAAAAACGCGTGTTTTCTAAAAGGCGGCTAAATTTTGCAAACAAATTAGTAATTTTACGTCACGCGTATCCTGAAAAACGTCACGCGTATCCTGAAAAACGTCACACGTATCCTTATATCCTAGGGCGTGATGTTTTTCAGCATACGACGTCGCGCGTATCCTTATATCCCATCAGGATAAACGTCATGCGTATCCTGATAGGATATAAAGATACGCGTGACGTTTTTCAGGATCCGCGTGACGTAAAACGTGACATTCCTCTCCAAGGTACGAGACGTATAAGTGACGTGGAGCGCCTGAGAACGGAAGGCTGTGATTGGCTAGGCTCTTGGGCTGAAGGGAAAGTGGAGAGGGTCAAATTAGTCATTTTTTGCAAAATTTAGCCCCCCTTTAAAAATACACGCGTTTTTGGCCCCGTACGCCTACAGCCTATCTACTGAAATTTATATTTTTAGAAATAATCTTCAAGTGTCAAAATTTTAAAACACAAAAATAACTAAATATTAACACGTTTTACAAAATGCAGTGTAATTATAAGCTAAATCTTTTGATAAAAGCAGGTCTTTGATCTTTGATAGTCAAATGAAAATCTTTTTTATTATTATTATGCGTTATGTTATAACTCATATATTTTATAAAAAATCCTAACTACAAGATGAAGCCCGATTTTTCACTGTTTTTGAGACGTGACGGCCAACTTTTATATTAAGGGCGTCATCTTGGATATTCATGTGATTTTCTGAAAAAAATCTCATGATTGGCCATGAGCGTCGGACTGCGAGCTTACTTTTTCCATTAATAAGTCTATCTATGCTTTTTCTTATTGACTAATGATATTCATCTAAAAATCTTCAAAATACCTACCTTTATAACTTTTTCTTTTTGGAGAAATCAAATATATCTAAAAATGGTGGGCCTACGTAGCAGAAGCAGGGATAAATGTGGTACTCTGTACATAAATTTCTAGTTGCCCTCTTTTTGCAATTACCAATTTGCAAGGGTATCGTTAATCTTTAATTAGGTAGTTTAATTTATGAGAAAATACGAGTATAGGTAGGTAAATTTTTTCTTTATCCTATGTCAGTTTATTACTATTTACAGAATCATTCATAATTACGTCTTATGGAGGCTAGTTATGTCGCTTTCAGCGCATATGGTTGACGATTATCAAAGGGAAAGGGTGGAATTCAGAAAAATTCTTCAAGGAGTCCTCAGCGAGAGACATCGATGGTCGCAATGCGTAGAATGGACAAATAAAAAAATGGGAATGGCCGTCGGTGCTCTTTTTATAAGAGACAATTTCAATCATGACAGCAAGGCAAGTTTTTCAAATTTTTAATGTCATAAGGATATAACATATAAAAGGATAAAACATGCAGAAAAAATTATCCTTATCTACCTTTGGTATTATTATAAACATAGGTATGTAACAATGGAATGTTTAAAGAATATGAAAAGAAAATATATGGATAAATATTAAATTTTCTATGGGTATCAAAAGTTGATTTTTAAGGTACCACTTATTTTATTTTTTGAACTGCTTTACATGCTGACATAATTCATGTTTGGTCACTTCTTGCACACTTGTTTCCTCGCTGTGATACATACTTTGATACATACTATACTAGTAAGTTTTAATGGAAAATTGTAATACATCTGATTTGTAGAAATCAGTTTATCTTATTTATTATAAATTATATCACCAATACACTATTTCAGAACATAAATAATAAACAACTAGAATACTTATTTAAAGTAATTTCTTGCATTATTTAAATGGACTTTTGATTCAAAATCTATATAAAAAAAATAAATCAAAAACTATTTTGGGAATAAACCTAATAAAAACGGGAAAACCAAAATAAATATTAAAATACTTTTTTCGTTTTTTTCCTCTGTTGATTATATCACGATACATGTTAAAGTTTCAGACAACTAGACTCCGATCTAGTAGATTCTGATTTAACACAAATATTTTACACTCTTAGTTTGACATTATTAATGATTGTTTCTTTATAACATTTGTAAAGATTATCTAAGCCTTAAATTTCACTAAATGACACGGAAATGTTTAGGAAACCGCTCTTCAGATGATCCATACAATAAGAGAGGCGTTTAATGATCTACTGGCAGATAACCATTGGATGGATGATGAGACAAGGGCAGTAGCTAAAGAAAAAGCGGATGCGATGAATGAAAGAATTGGATACCCAAAACTTATAACTGATAAAGAAGAACTAACTAAAGAATATGCTTCGGTAAGTTAACTTTAGCAGAACAGAACTATTTACAGTTTTTTTAGAACTTTTCACACATGCTACGTTTTTTTTAGTTAAATATTACCAAGCATGAATTTCTAAAAAACATATTAAATATACTAAAATTTGAAGCAGAGCAAAATCTAAGAAAGCTTAGACAACCAGTGGACAAAAATAAGTGGTCCACGGAACCAGCAGTTGTAAATGCTTTCTATAATCCAAATAAAAATGACATAGGTAAATAAATACCTTTTTATAATAGGTAGGTACGTATTTAAAGTTTCATTTTATTTCTAGTTTTTCCTGCTGGTATACTCCAGCCACTGTTTTATAGTCAGCATTTCCCAAAGTCTTTAAATTATGGAGGAATAGGTGTTGTCATCGGTCATGAGATAACCCACGGATTTGATGACAAAGGTATTATTCAGGAATATTATTGAACTGTTACATAAATCGCTTATCTACATCAAGTTGATGAAACTGAAATTAGTGACAAAGCAAATACACAATAAATATTCGAACCTTATGAAGGCAATGTAGGTAATACAAACCCGTCTGTTTTCTCAAAAATAAACTGAAAATTTCTATAAACTGCTGTAAAATATGACGAAAAAAAAAAGGTGCAAAAGATGCAAACATATCCATATACAAAAAATCTGGTGGTGGCATTTTTATTTAAGAAATTAAATATTTAATTTTCAAACCCATTTAAGTCGATAAATAAAAATATTTATTAATTTGAAAATAATAAAATAACAATTTTTAGGTAGGCAGTTTGACAAAGACGGAAATATGATGCAGTGGTGGAACAATGCAACCATAAAGGCATTCAGGGAGAGAACACAGTGTATTATAGACCAGTATTCACGATACAAAATTGATGAAGTTGGACTATACGTTAACGGAAGAATGACTCAAGGAGAGAATATAGCTGATAATGGAGGACTGAAGCAATCATTTAGAGTAAAATATTAATGCTTACTATGACCATATTCAATTGTAACTATTCCAACAAATCTTTGAAGAAGCCATACTGAAAATAATGATACTTACAGGCTTTAAACTTACTACTATTTCTTAGTTGTCGCATACTCGTATAGCTATTAGACAATGTGAACATAAATAAAGCTCCTCTGTAGCTCAAAATTATTATATTGAAACCAGAAGTGGTTGAGTCACTTTCTGTCCTTGCACTTGTTATGGTATATATTCACAGGTCACTTAACATAACTTCTAGATAACTTGAAGCTTATGCAAATATCACTTGACCGAATGTAGTCTGAATGTCACCTAGATAAACGTTTTCAATTTTTTAAATTTTTACCACCCATTACGATTGGTTTGGATTGTATTGACAAAACTACGAAGAGGTGGCGCCGTTAGGACTATTAGGACTTGTGTACGCAAGGCTTACCTATTGTGCCAAATACTCAGGTCTTCGCATTCATAGGTATGCTCACTCATATTGCACTGATGAAACCATAAAAAGGTCGAAACTGGTCTGCAATTAGTGGCATCCTACGATGTGTGGTCTGAGTATTACCTCGTAGTTTTCGTTGCAATCCGAATTCTTGTATTTTTTACTCTAACTGTGTTTAGACCAAAATACGGCAAATCTTGCTTTGTAATTCAGCGCTCGGCGTGGCATATAGCCAGGAGAATAGCTGTTTTGAGTCCTTATTCAATATAAGGCGTTTGCAGATGGGGGATGATCTTAATGACGTCCATACTATTCGTAGTTATTTGTTTTCAATTTAATGAATATCGATCACAAGTGAATATTGAAAGGGGTTGGAACCTTTGGCATAAGGATAACACTGATCTAGTTTTCCACATAACACCAAAACACAGTATAGTGTTTTGGTGTTATGTAGAAAACTACGTCAGTATCACAAGTGAATAGGACACTGTCTATTAATATATTTTCAGGCATACAGAAAATGGGTGTCACAACATGGAAAGGAACCGGCTTTACCAGGGCTTAATTTAACTCATGATCAGTTATTCTTCCTGAATTACGCACAAATATGGTGTGGATCCATGCGTCCTGAAGATGCTCTAACCAAAGTTAGGTCTAGTGTACATTCACCCGGACCTATTCGTGTTTTGGGACCATTATCAAATTCTTGGGACTTCTCAGAGGCCTACAAATGCCCTCTTGGCTCACCCATGAATCCCACAGATAAATGTAGTGTTTGGTAAATTTAAGACTACGATTTGTAAAAACTATAAAATCAGATTGTTTCGATGTATGTTTACCACATACAATGTATTGTTCCTTTATTCTATTGTAAATGGTAAGCCAAAATAAATTTTTCTTATATCAAAATATTACCAAATAATACTAATATGAAACTTACTCTCACGCTTTTTCAGCCAAAGAGGCTGAATAATGTTTTTAAGAAAACATATATTATACTATATTGTGTGTTAAAAAAATTTGATAAAAACTTTGCAATTAGATTTCTTTATGTTTGATATAAGAGAATCTCATTATATAGAATAAGAAGAAAAAAGATAACTTTCTTTTAAAGTGTTTCTTAAATCTTATACTATAACTTCCTTTAATAAATTTGTAGAAAACCTACTAAACCATTTTTTTTTGTGAGAATTTCTTTAAGTAATTTTCACTCAAACATTTTGAAATATCTGCAAGTATCACCATGTATATAATATAATAAAGTTTTTCACAAGTAAAAAAATTTCAAACAAGGTGGGCAAAAATTGAATACTATTAACTATTAAATAAATAAACCCATCAAAGGATTTGCCAAGCTACATTTATAAAAGACCTGCTAAAACTTATGCCATTTTCGATTACCTGCTCTCTGATGCTGCCAGAGTATTATCTTCCTTTGCTAATATCATGTAGTAAAAGATGACACACATACTCTCAGAGCGCTCTTAGATCAACAAAGAGCAAGAAACCGAAAATGGTATTAGTTTTCAAATTGGATTATTCTATTTCATATAACCTAGCTATAAGGGATACAAAAAAATATGGAATAAGTAAATAATATATACTTAAGTTTAAGCCATAAATGCATGTTGCTCTGTATATACATATCTAAAATGACTGACTGAATTAAATAACTTACCTGTACTTAATGTATTTAGTTTTCTCAATGAAATGTTGAATACCTTAATATTCTCTCTAAAAACTGATAGCAATTTTTAAATTTTACCAGTTATTTAAAAAATTTGCGAAAGAAAACACTATCTATTAAACATGTACTAATGTATCATTATTTTTCATTTTTAAATGTCCCACTGATGGTGGAAGGACTTGAAAGCACAAATAACACATAAAATAACCTCATTGCAATACATTTCAAAATAATGTTCTCCTATAAAGGCTCACTTCTGAGATTGGAGATTGTGTATCCCATTTTGCCAATAAATTTATGAAATATGTTTAGGACTCAAAGATATTTAAAAATATAATACTAAAATTATGTATTCTATATGTCGTCAATAAATTTACCACTTTTATTAGAACCTCATATACCTAGGTCTTTTTTTCAAGAAACTTTGATCACTAAATTTCAGTATCTACAAATTATAGTTTATATTAATGATAGGTTAATGTTAGAGAAAGTCTTTTCCATATCTGTTATTCATATCATATCCTACCTTAATTTTCCATATATTTTTTTATCCTTGAGACAAATAAACAATTATTTGCCTGAGTTTTATCCTTACAACCCTTCTATTAAATGTTCTGTAGTGAAGTACCTATATACCTACATTTAAAATATTTTTATCAAATCTGTATTATTTAAAAAAATGTACACATTCTGATTCTTAAGATTTATTTAAGTTAAAATGTAATACTTAACTGGATAAAATATTAACTTAAGTTACTGTTTTCTTCTTTGTAACAATAAATATAATTGTGTTAATAATGTTTTTTATTCGCTCAAAATTAAGAAATGCAATAAGTTGAAAAAAAATTACTCTCACCACCACTAACATTATTTTTCTTATTATTTGTGTTAGTCTGGAACAAATTATTTACGTTTACACCAATTTACTTTCAGTTTATATATTCACATAATTATATACAAAAGTATGTACAATTGATCCTTATTAACTACATATCACATTATGACAAAATATATAAAATAAGTAAACATAATTATTTAGAAAGAGGCAGAGTTTGGGTCATTTATTCACTTTGGCAGCGCACATCTTTAGATTGTGTTCAATAAGTGATTTTATGTGGTAAAATAGAACTTGCTTCCGGATTGAAAGGCACCTAAAAGTGAATATTTTAAATTATTATGTAATTTAAATATGCGAGACAACAATTATCTACCATCAAGGATTCGCAAACACTTTATAGACAATGACGAGATTTATAAATTGAACAGGTGACCTATTAACTTCATGACATTAGACGGCCTCTCTAACGCTGGTAAGGATAAAACGCAAAGACATAACATGCAACTGCGAAGAGATAGTAGAGCACCTGTCTTATCTATAAACGTTGGGTCAGTAAATTATGTTATATAAATGGGACCAAAATTTAAAGTTTGAAGTTTGCGGTCTCATTTTTACATAGTCACTGATTATCTACACTGCAACGCAAAATTAAAGGATATTAATTTTTGCCTTCTGATTTAAATTTCGAATAATTTAAAAACTGACTGGCCGATTTTCAATATATTTTTTTTAACTCATAGCTACATCCTTTGATTTTTAAATTATTAATAGCTGAATATTTTATTTTGACGCAATTTAATTATACAGGGTGAAATAGAGGAGTATGTTTAGATAAGGGATATTTATTTGAAATATGCCGAGTAGGCGACAGCTGTCAGACTGACATTTTCAGCTAAATTGACAGAATAAAGGTTTACCTACATGCTAGTTTTTGAAATTTCTCCCTATCTTGAATAGTTTCGGAATAATTATGATTTTTTTTCCAACTTGCTGTATTTCTATTAAAAATAATTTTTGTTCGTTATCTAGCCATCAGCTTAGATTATTACTACGGAATTATTGCTATGGTTACTGTGCACCTTTATGTCATTCTGTCTGACAAAAATTAAAAATGCCTCGACATAAATAATGAGTAATACAGATTTGTAAGCAAACAACTTTTTTATTGCCCCAGGCGTAAGAAATTAAAACAAAGAATTAATTATCCAACAATTTAATAAAAATTAATAGCGGGTATGACCTCCGTGAACTTGAAGCACATGCTCAACCCTATGGATACTTGTAATTAAGTTATCCAAAGCATCTTGTGGTAAATTTTGCCATAAAACTGGTAAAACTTCTCTAAGCTGCCGGAGATTCTCTGCAGGTGGCTCAAGTCGATGTAATGTCCGTTGTAGCATATCCCAGGCATGCTCAATTGGGTTTAGATCGGCGGAAACAGGTGGTGGCCTGAGGTGATTAATACCATTATCTTCTACCATACGAATAACATTTTGTGTTCTGTGGGGAGGAGCATTATCATCCAAAAAAATAAAGTTGTCTCCTATTTGGTGAGCTAGGGGAACTACTATACCATGGATAACATCTTGTGCATAAATTTCACCATTCATTGTCTGCTCACAAATGTACAATGGTGTACGACGCCCAAGAGCTATTCCAGCCCATACCATTATCGTTCCACCACGAAAAGGGTACACTTGTTGAACACTTCCCAAGTGGCGAGGTGTGCCCCTTGGTCTCCACTCTCGAACTCTCCTAGAGTCACTGTGTAGACCAAAGCGGGACTCGTCACTAAAAACGACGTTGCTCCATTCTGCTACCCAGTTTACGTGTTCAGTTGCCCATGCTATCCTAGCACGTTTATGTCCCATTGTTAGTGGCAAGCCTCTCATTGGTCTACGACAAATTAAATTTGTTTCTTTAAGCCGTCTTCTAACAGTGTCTCTAGATATTTCAAGGTCAGCAGCAGCAGTTAATCTTTGTCGTATTACTGTTGAAGAGCTTTCTGGTCTCCTTCTAGCCACCAAAGAAAGAAAACGGTCTTGACCTGGACGTCTTGAAGCCAAATTTGTTTCATTAAATCTGTTTCTAGCCGACTTACTACACTTTGAGAAACATGAAAACGGTCCGCAACATCAACTTGACGCATACCAGCCTCCAAATTCCAAGAGCCCTACTTACTTCCTCGGGACTTAAATAACGTCGAGGCATTTTTAATTTTTGTCAGACAGAATGACATAAAGGTGCACAGTAACCATAGCAATAATTCCGTAGTAATAATCTAAGCATGTAGGTAAACCTTTATTCTGTCAATTTAGCTGAAAATGCCAGTCAGACAGCTGTCGTCTACTCGGCATATTTCAAATAAATATCCCTTATCAAAACATACTCCTCTATTTCACCCTGTATAATTAAATTGCGTCAAAATAAAATATTCAGCTATTAATAATTTAAAAATCAAAGGATGTAGCTATGAGTTAAAAAAAATATATTGAAAATCGGCCAGTCAGTTTTTAAATTATTCAAAATTTAAATCAGAAGGCAAAAATTAATATCCTTTAATTTTGCGTTGCAGTGTATATAATGGTCACAATATTTGTTAATTAGTGTGTATACACTAATATTATTTAGTTACCAGAGCATTTTTTTATAAATATGTTAGACTTCATACATCCAGCTAAAATATAAACTTACTTGAGGTGCTGTTGAACTGTAGCTCTTATGGTGCAGGTGGTCTTTGATTCTAGTATCTTGATACACATCCGAAATGGGGCCCTAATTTTATATTTATTAATAGTTGTAACAAATTCAATATAATATTTTATACAAACCTTATTTATCTCTGGAAATATCGTGCTCAAATTAAAATTAGTCAATGATGTACCAACAGCGTTAATAGACGGAGATATTTCTGGATGTTGAATATTACTTCTACCTACAGCCGGAATAGGCAGTAAAGAGGTACCACTAATGTCATTGTTTTGTTTTGGGTAAAGGGAATTTTTACATGAAAAGGGAGTGGTAGGTGCTAAGAAATTTGTATGTGAATGAAAATCATCCGGTAAAATTGGTGAATTGTTAGATCCAGGTATTGGTAAAAATGGAAAATCAAATAATGCATTATTGGCATCATTGGTAGGCTTTTTCTTTGCCTTTTTTATGTTATTAGAACAAATTGGATGATGGCTACTTTTTTCTTCTTTGATCAGCTGCTTATTGCAATTTTTCATATTGTAATGTTTGTTTTCTTTGGAAGAATTTGAAATCAGATTAATACTATCCGGCAAATAATCATGTGATCCTGGATCAAAGTTATTTGTACCCAAATAACTTGGAGTAATCGTAGAAGCAGTGTATATAAAACTATTTGATGAGTATGCATTATTCTGAAAAGAAGTAGTAAGATTATGCGTAAAATTGTTTGCCTGATAATTCTGAGTCTGTGGTACATAATTTTCTTGGGGAAGATCAACAGGTGGAAAATAGGAAATAATATTTTCCGTTAGAAAACTTGAAGCTCCTAATGATTTATTCGATACTTGTGGATATCTCTTATTTATGGAATTATCTGGAACTTGATTACCGATCAGTGCCTCTGCAGAATAACTACTAGACGAATTTTTATTTGAATTCTTATTTTTCTGTTCTGTAAATAAATCAATGCTAGAAAAAGTACTGTAATTATTTGTTGGTCTTGATTGATGCATATTTTCATTGTTAACCCCACAATGTTGCAACATATCCTTACCATCGTGTTTAGTAATTCTCTTTGTTTTCTGTTGAACATTAGTTTTAGATCTGTTTCCACTATTTCTTCTCGATGAAGTTTTAGCTGGATTGCTCTCTGTCTTACTGTGATCAACTAACTGACTTACAGAAAGGAAGTTAGACTGGCTCTCATAATTGTTAACTTTATTAATTTGACGAAAATCTTTGTTTTCTTTAACTGGTTTGTATTCATTCCTTTGTTCTGTAAATGGTACAGTATTACCTAATGCTAAATCTCCAACCAATGTAGGTAACGTAGATGTAACAAAAGTATGAGGGGGATCTAAGAAATGTGGCAATTTTGTCGGTGACCATGAAAACTGTTTTTCTTCCATATCCATTCTTTGATGAGAGTTTAACGATACAATAGGCAAATCTAAACATTTTTTTGTTTCCAAAGCACAGTTCATATTGTTACTATCTATGGTACTTGTAGAAAAATATGTGGATGTAGAAGTCACATATGTAGTAAACGGGTATGTCTGACTAAAATTGCCTTTAGAAAATGGAGTTAACAAACATTCTGAAGTTTGTAATCTGTTGTCAGGGGTTGTCATCCAATTAATGGGCTGTCGGTTTTCTGTTGACGTCTTTACTCTAACAGTATTAGTATTCTTTTTCTCTTTTGCATAAACAGATGTGTCATAATATTTTCCGGTAAGAGCTGTGTCATTTTTTCGATAATCTGGATAGCTATCATAATTCAGAGGATAATAAGATTTGGTTTCATTACGTGATCCTATATTTTTATAATAATTTTGATTAAAACTTGTATCTGGATGATAATTATAACTGTAATTACTGCAGTTAGTGTACAACGGATTAGGGTAATTTCTATTAATATTTGTATAGGAGCACGTAGGAGCAGCGCAAGTCTTAGTTAAGTCAGGCCTATAGTTGAAGTCACAAGTTGAATTCGGATATGTAGTTGATATGTGATATTGTGGCTTTTGTTCAAAATTCTTTTGTGCCACAGCAACTTTTGGGGGAGGAAAGTTTATCCCAACTTTTGAATTGCTCTGTATTTGTGAACTGTAAACAGAATTTTCCCTGAATTTTTGGTTATTGTTTGATTTCTCATAACTTTTCACTTCTTTATTAATTTCTTTTGAGGTATCTAAAGTTTTTTTACAAAATATATCACAGTTCCTCTTAACAGGCTCTGCCAGACAAGTGGGTAAGCAAGGGCTCTTTATATTAACATATATAGAAGGGTTACTAGTGATGTCAGTTTTCGTATTATTACTTATTGTTGTAGGTGCTTGAGATTTAGCAGTACTAACAGCAGTTGGATAATTATTATCAAAGCTGGCACAAATATCTTTTGAAGAAAAAAATGAAAAGCTATCCAAATTCAAGAAATTTGAAGTAATAACATCAGTCTGTGACGGAGTCGGTTTTGTAGTATCCATTGTACCTATTTGTAATAATGTAGGTGTAACACTTTGACTCTCTGAGTTTTCTCCATCAATAACTTCTGTCACTTTTACTCCAGATGAAACTAACGGAAAGGCCAATAAGAAAGCTGCTGTGGGAGAGGTGGACTCCGGATTCTGGCAGCCTGATGGTACTTGCAATGATGCAAATATGTCATTGGACAATTCGGAATGAGGAAGATTTATATCTAAACTCTTCATATCATCATGTGTCGTAGTAGTTATAGAAGTTGTAGTTGCACTATTAGAAGTCACAGTTACTGCGATTTGAACATTTTCATCGCCTTTATACGTAACTATTTCTTCTGGTTTTTTCTTACAAATATCAAAAGACGTTATTTCTTTACTTTCAGTATTTTGTGACTGTATAACTTCTTTCACTACATTCGTATCTGCACCACAACTTTTTTGTTCATCTGTAACTATTTTTTCTACCTCTTTTTCAAGAACATTTGATTCTACTGTATTTGATATGCTAACTTTGGTACTCTTTTCCTGAATATCTGATATATTAGATGTAACGTGAATTGATGAACTAACCGCTACAGTATCCTCTACAGATATCACATTAGAAGATTCACTTTCCAAATCATTTTTACTTCTTTTGTTACTAACTTCTTCTTCCACATTCTTTTTCCTTTTGGTTGCAATCTTTGTGTCACTTTTATTACAATCATTGGCTTTATCAATGGTCTTATCCGTCTTCTTTGTTTTTACTACATCCTTTTTGTTATTAGAACTCACTTCGGATTCATTGAATAGACAATAATTGTTAGCATATGGCGAAGTCAAAGCAGGAATAGGAACCTTATTGACTTGTGTGGTTTTCGTCAAGCAATATTTAGGTTTAATAAAAGGTAACGTTTTTGTAGGCGTAACAGTTGTTTGCACAGTATTTTTTGAAGATCCATTCTTATTGTTACAAGTCATATCCTGTGTTTGTACTATTTTGGGAATAGTGTACAAGGTTGTATTAAGGATCAAGTTAGTAGAATTTGGCAATAACGGCTGTGGTTGAGGTAGCACTGGTACTGTTAAACTGTTTCCTAAAATCAATGTACCTGGACCTAGGGATGGTAAAGAAGAAGGGCCCGTAATTCTTTTAAGAGGTCTGGATTTAGTTTTAACAATCACTGGTTTGGAGGTCGTCCCAGTACAGAGTCCTAAAATATTGAATGCATTGTATCTTACATATGCTACAAGTTGCTGCCAAAAAGTTTTACAAATAAATTAATAAGTGTTACATTGTTATAAAAAGTGAGATAAAAAGATTTTTTCAACTTCTTGTGAGCGCAAATAAAGAGACAATGTAAATATGAAAAAGATAATAGAAATGGATCTGTAGTCATTTTATGAGTGAGTCTGAATAGCTATTGTTATTACCTACTAGACCGCATGATTTATGAGGACGCAAATGAAGGAGTTGAACATGGGAATATACTCACTATTATAAAGTTTTAGTCTACTATGTATTTTTAACCTATATAGTCTACTTTACAAAGAGGTTATATATTCCTTTACCCGACCTTGTCATTTATCTCATCATACCAAAGTCTAGTTATTAAAAATAAACATACATTCACAGAACCAAACTGTTTCTCAATAGTTTAGTTGATAAACACTTTAGAACTTTAATCAATATAGAAAACTGAATTTTTGTTCAATAAGCATTGAATAGACTAAGAGATGCACAATGCTAATATCCTATATGTATTGAATAAAGCTATGGTAACATAACATAATTAGGATATTTGATATAGAACAAATCTTTACTATACTGGGTTGATATCTACTATTGACATATTATTTGATTTTGTGGATCTCACCTGATTTCATAGTACTTCTCACAATATTACTGTTTGGCTGATTTGTAATTAAATAATACTGTTGAGTAGCGCTATTCCTTAATGGCATTGTCTGTGATAATACAATGTAACAGTTTGATATGGGAGTTCCTCTCTTTCTCCTGTTTCTCCGGGTTCTTCCTTTTTCTTTAATTCCATTTATAGCACTTGATCCATCTTTTGAAGTACTTTCCAATGTGGGTTTTTTCTTTTTTCTCTGTGCCACAGTCGCAGAAGATATATTTTCCTCTAAAAATATGACATCATTTAAAATTAACAACCACAAAAGGCTGTATTTTAAACACGTTATAAAAGCCCCTTCCACTCTTCAGTATAATTAGGAATAATATCAACTTTTACTAGTGTTGGGCAGGTAACAGAATATCTGTTAGTTTGTATTTGTTACTCACAAATACCTGAAGTACCAAATATTTGCTTTTCAAAGTAATCATTACTTTATTTAAAAGTACAAGTACCCATCTACAATTTTAAAACGAAGTATGTAGTCAGTATGTGTACTCCAGTTACTTTACTACTAACTTCTCTACCTACTCCAAAAATCAACCTTAATGATTACAAAGTAATGAACAAATACTATCCGTAGAAGTAACCATTACATACGAGTATCCAAAAGTAACAACTATTCTCATCGCTAACTTTTACAGAGATACTTACTTTCCATGTCATTTTTTTGTAGTTCCGCTTGTTCTGGAGAAATTCTTTTAGACCAAAGAGGTTGCTTTTTAAATTTTTTAATAGTACCACACACAGAGGGAACTGTGATTCCTGCATCTCTGAGTAAATTACTTAGTTGCTCATTTCGAACTAGTACTTTCTTAACTCTGTCTTGCAATTTTTTTATTATAACTTCTTTTTCACCTTTCTTCTCTGTATCTGAAGAAAGCAAATGTTTTATTCTCTCTTGTAGTTCCTGAATACAGTGTGCGGCTTTTTGAAGAATATCTATTTTACAAATACTTATTGAAGGATCATAACACGGTAACACTTTTGCCAAATTTTCAAATCCTTCCTTTAAACGGTCTCGTCTCTCTTTTTCCCACTTACGACACTTACTAAAAACGATAAATAAAAAAATATTTATTACAAATCCTCAGGATCATTTAAATTTGAATTCACATTTAACTAGAGTTAAAACACCGTCCAAAAATTAAACATCTAAATTAGTCTTTATTAAAACTTGTGGTATATTTCATCTTTTTAATAAAAAAAAAAACATGAGATACTGCAGTAATTTCCAGTAATTAGTAATTTGCAGTAATAAAATTTGTAACTGCACTTATAAACATAAAACTTTGTAAATTCATCTAATTTTTACCTGTTCTCTCTGGGCATATTGTTGCCTAGTCCTGAAATGTTAATGATTGAATTAATGATTTATTTCCAAACTACATTTTATTTACACTTACATTAATTTACTTTTTAAATCTTATGTTTATATGTTTACATTTGAAATAAGTTAGAGGTTAAGATTTGCGTGTGTCAGTTTGTCATGAGCTCGTTGATTCAACTCTTTGTTTGTGTTAGTATCTATAATCTGTGGTTTGTGTTGTGGTCTGGGGTAGATTCACAGTAGAAAAGAAAACGATCGCGGTCTGTCATTCGGGATTCAGGTCATTCTGCATTTAACAAAGTCTGTGGTTTCTGGTTTCAGTGGTTTCTACAAAAATTAAGGAAATTGGAGAAGGCGTCATAACATAACAGAATTAGCGTTTTTTCATTTCATAAATAACAAAATACCTATATTGTTGAAAAATATAAGACAAGAGGACAAAACCACAGATTATGACAAAACTCAAAAAAATGTTTGAATTTTGCTGCTGCCTAAAACTCACCACGTACATTTTCAAACCTTCCTCTAATATGAACTTTTCATTTTCGCATTAAATTCGTTCCAATGTTATCTGTTCTTCCTGGGAATTACGATGGTATTCGGGAATTTTAAGTAAGTTAATGTTAACAAAAACCTATCCATAAATTAACAGCCTCTGCAACAAAAAAAAATTATTACTTCTTTCTTAAGTACATAATATTGTTACGGAAGCTCACCTACCTTGCTAGTGAATCTGCCTGTTTTGTTAATTCATTTCTTATTGTTTATAAATTAACATTTGTAAAATCTTTAGGTTGACGTTTCTAATCTAGAATTTTCGTTTAAGTCATAGAATCATTCCATTATGTTCCGGAATCCAAAAAGAGGCTCCCGAATATTCCAGAAGCTTGAAAAATATATAAATACTCGTGATTTCAAGAGGCCGGGGAGTTTTTAGTTAAAAGCGTGAGCGCGTTCAACTGAAACGTCAAACTAAGGAATTTGTGTTGACAGTTGTGAAAAATAGTTGAAGTTTGTATCTAGTGACAATAAAGATTTGTGTTGTTTTGTCGAACAAGCTGGTTTAATCTGTTTGGAGGTTAGACAAACGTTACATTTGGTGTCAGAAGTGCGACGTTCCACGACGTGAAACGTTCGAAGATTAAAAAAAAAAAAAAAAAGGGATCAAATAGTAAGTGTATGCCAGTTACCAGATCGAAATCGATAAAAATGGATGAGACCTTGACACAATTAATGGAAATGATGAAGGAAATCAAGAATAACCAAGAAGAATTAAAAGTTGAAGTGAAGAACAGCCAAGAAGAATTAAAAATTGAAATGAAGAACAACCAAGAAGAACTGAAGAACAGTCAAGAAGAACTGAAGAACAGTCAAGAAGAACTGAAGAACAGTCAAGATGAATTAAAAAACGAAATGAAGAATAACCAAGAAGAACTGAAGAACAGCCAAGAAGAACTAAAGAACAGTTTAGAAGAAAGTAATAAAAAGTTAGAAGAGCTAATGAAAGAAAAATTCAAAGATTTTGAAGAAACTGTAGAAGAAGAAATAAATCAATTGAGGAATAGTATGCAAGACGAAGTCCAAATTGTAAAAGAAAGTGTGAGTACGCTGAGGTGTGAAGTCGAAGAGAGAGTCAACGAAATGCAGAAAGTCAACAGTACGTTGAAGTGTGAAGTCGAAGAGATGCAGAAAGAAGTCAACCGAAAATTCACACAGCTGTCCACGACAGGAGTTATTAAAGTTGAAGGTAATTCTGCATCTTCGAGGGTCAAACCACCAACATTTGATGGAAAGGTACCATGGAGCACATACTTAAAGCAATTTGAGGCGGCTGCCATGGCAAATAACTGGTCCGAAGGTGAAAAGGCGATATCGTTAACTGTAGCTTTAAGAGGTGAGGCTATGGAAATCTTAAGAACGATGCCTGAGCAGAACAAAACCGATTATGAAATGCTGAAAAGTGCTCTCGAAATGAGGTATGGTGAAGCCCACATGCAACATGTTTACCAGGCTCAATTAAAGGGTAGAAGACAACGATTCGAAGAAAATATTCAGCAATATGAGGCCGATATAGCCCGGATGGTGAAGCTAGCTTACCCCACTGCCCCTGTAGAGTTCCAAGAGCAATTAGCTGTAAGTAGCTTCATAGATGGACTGCGAGACCCTGAAATTAGTCAGGCGTTGAGGTTAGCCAGAAACAAAACCATTTCCGAAGCCTTGGCGCAGGCGTTAGAAATTGAAGCTGCTCAACAAGCATCCAGACGGGGTCAAGGCAGAGCAAGGCTAATTAAATATCAGCCAGCCGACTATAGAAGTAATGACAAAAATGTGGAGGTATTGCTGAAAAATTTTCAAGATTTTTTGAACAATTTCCAAACCGAACGGAATCATACCGACTCTGCTACATTTAGCAGACGTAGACCCATACGATGCTGGAATTGCGGGGAGGAAGGGCATCTCAGGAATCGATGCCCTAAAAACACATCGGAACAGGACCAGGGAAACGCCAACTAGCCAGCTTTGAGGGGCGAAAGCTGGTGAGGTGCTACCAAGCCCCACCAACCATGAAGATCAAGGTTACCCGGCTGCACAACAACGGCAACAGCTTGGTAGTACCAGGGCGAATATGCGGCCGGGAATGCGAAATGGTCCTTGATACTGGCTCAAGTCACACCATAGTAAGGCCAGACATCGTAGCCCATTGTAGAATTCAGAAGCCAGACAGAAACTTCATTTTGGAAACAGCAAATGGGGAAGTCATACCAGTAAAAGGCATCCATGTTGCAAACATCTGTTTAGGAACAAATACATTCCAACAAGACATCCTTGTAGCCGACATCACCGATGACGTCATTCTTGGTCTGAATATCATGACTGAGCAAAATTTTATCCTGGATCTTCCCCAGAGACTACTAAAGACCAAAGGTGAAGAAATTTTAATGCATTATCCTGAAGTGAGAAATCTACCGATTAAAACCGTTAAAGCATTAGAAGACATTATTCTACCCGCGGCATCAGAAGTAACTATTGAGGCAATTTGTAACAGTTCGCTGGCTTTTGAAGAAACAGTAATTGTGGAACCAGAACCGGAGAGCAATCTTTCCAAAAGAGGAATTTTAATAGGAAAAACTCTAACACAAAAGAAGAACAACTCAGTGTTGGTGAGAATGTTAAATCTGAAAGACTACCCACAAAAAGTGAAGAAAGGAGAATCCTTGGGAGTTTGTCAGATAGTCGATGTAGTTTTCAAGAATGTAGAATCATCAACAGCACGCTGTGATCCTCGAATACTGCCGGAAATTCTGCAAAACCTGGTTAACCGATCCACGTCATCATTGCCATCGGATGACGTTCATAAAGTAGAAGAATTATTAAGACAGTACCAAGATGTATTCTCACTAACTGAGAACGATGTAGGAAGAACTGACCTAGTTCAACACCGCATAAATACCAGCGGCACCGCTCCAATTAAGCAAGCCCCACGAAGAATTCCATTGGCCAAACAAGAAGAAGTATCGAAATTGTTGAGCGAGATGCAACAACAGGGAGTCATTGAACCATCACAAAGTCCATGGACCTCTCCAGTAGTTTTGGTGAAGAAGAAAGACGGCTCTACTAGATTTTGTGTTGACTACCGAAGATTAAATGATGTCACCAAGAAGGACAGTTATCCGTTGCCAAGAATAGACGACACTCTGGACACACTATCTGGATCTCAATGGTTTTCTACTTTAGACCTGAAAAGTGGCTACTGGCAAGTCCAAATTCATGCGGACGACAAAGAAAAGACAGCTTTTTCCATTGGGACAGGTTTGTGGCAATTCAACGTTATGCCGTTTGGGCTTTGTAACGCGCCAGCCACGTTTGAAAGACTGATGGAAACAATTCTCCGTGGAATGACGTGGAAAACCTGTCTAGTCTATCTTGACGATGTGATAATACTTGGCAAGAACTTTGAAGATCATTTAAAGAATGTACAGGAAGTCTTGCAAAAGTTAAGAGAAGCCCAACTGAAGCTAAGTCCCAAGAAATGCATGCTCTTCCAAAAAGAAGTCAGGTATTTAGGACACATTATTTCTACAGATGGAGTCAAGACTGATCCGGAGAAAACTGAAACCATTTGGAAATGGCCAGTGCCGAGAGACAAACCTGAATTAAGGAGTTTTCTGGGACTCTGCACATACTATCGGAAGTTTGTGAAAAATTTTGCCGATATCGCCAAACCTCTGCATCGACTTACCGAAAATAGCCAACCATTTATGTGGACGGAACAGTGTCAGGAAGCTTTTCAGAAGCTTAAAGGCGCCCTGTGTTCTCCCCCGATCCTGTCATATCCAATTCCTGGGAAGAAGTTCATCGTAGACACTGACGCCAGTAATACTGGAATTGGAGGGGTACTATCGCAAGTAGAGGAAGGACAAGAGAAAGTGATTGCCTACTTTAGCAAAGTCCTTTCCAAGCAAGAGATGAACTACTGTGTGACTAGGAGAGAATTACTTGCCATTGTCAAAACAGTGGAGCATTTTCACAAGTATCTCTATGGTCAGCCGTTCATTTTGAGAACCGACCATGCTTCATTGAAGTGGCTCCTGCAATTCAAGAACCCGGAAGGCCAAGTGGCAAGATGGCTTCAACGTTTGCAAGAGTACGACTTCAAAATTGAACACCGAAGAGGACAGAGCCATCGCAACGCTGACGCTTTATCCAGAAGGCCATGCCTTCCTGATTGTAGATATTGCTTGCGACAGGAAGCAAGGGAACAGGACGATTTTCATTGCCGAAGAATTAGCATCCAAGGCCCAGAACATTGGGATAGTAGAAGCCTTGCTAAAGAACAGAGTGAAGATCCAGAGTTTGGTCCAATTTTCCAATGGAAAATAAATAAAATGGATAGACCTGATTGGCAGGATATTTCCAATAAATCTCCATCTCTGAAAAGTTACTGGGCATTATGGGACTCCCTAGTTGTAGAAAATGGCCTACTAAAAAGAGTATGGGAGAGTCCGGACGGTAAAGAAAGGAACTACCAGACTGTATTACCCAGGACAAGAGTTCCAGAAGTTCTCCAAGCGGTTCATAGTGGTGTTGGTGGTGGACATTTTGGAATCAATAAGACTTTGAACAAAGTCAGAGAGCGATTCTACTGGCTTGGGAGTCGTTCCGATGTGGAAGAGTGGTGCCGGCATTGTGAAACCTGCGCCTCTAGTAAGGGACCAATGACTCGAAGTCGCGGACAGATGAAGCAGTACAATGTCGGTGCTCCATTTGAAAGAATAGCTATTGACATAGCTGGCCCATTTCCTCGAAGTGACTCTGGCAATCGTTATATCTTGGTAGCTATGGACTACTTCAGCAAGTGGCCAGAAATATATCCTATACCTAATCAGGAAGCAATCACCGTAGCAGAGGTTCTATTTGAAAACTGGATATGCCGTTATGGAGTTCCGAGGGAAATCCATTCTGACCAAGGACGGAACTTCGAATCTGAGGTATTTCAGAATGTTTGCCAACTACTAGGTATCTCGAAAACTAGAACAACACCTCTTCATCCACAATCAGATGGAATGGTCGAGAGATTCAATCGAACCATTGAAAATTTCCTGAAAACTGCCGTGAATGAAAAGCAGACCAACTGGGACACCTGCCTTCCTCCATTTCTCTTAGCATATAGAGCGGCAGTTCACGAAACCACTGGTAAAACACCAGCCAGTGTGATTTTTGGCAACGAATTACGTCTACCGATAGACCTCATTGCAAATAGACCAGAACATCAGGAAAATATCAGTGACTATCTCCGCCACCTGAAAGATCGAATAAAGTTGGTACATGAGGAGGTACGAGAAAAGCTGAGAATAGAAAGTGACAGAATGAAGACCCGTTACGACTTACGTGCCAACAGTAGTGGGTTTCATGAAAATGATAAAGTTTGGCTGTACAACCCAAAGAGGACTAAGGGCAAATCACCTAAATTACAGAGATCTTGGGAAGGCCCTTATTCGATTGTGACCAGGTTAAACGATGTCGTGTATAGGATCCAAAGAAATCCTCAATCCAAAATGAAGATTGTTCACATAGATCGACTGACGCCTTATCAAGAACACCATGCGGACAATGGAGTAACCTGATCGAGACGATCAGTTCTGAGAGGGGAGCAGTGTTACGGAAGCTCACCTACCTTGCTAGTGAATCTGCCTGTTTTGTTAATTCATTTCTTATTGTTTATAAATTAACATTTGTAAAATCTTTAGGTTGACGTTTCTAATCTAGAATTTTCGTTTAAGTCATAGAATCATTCCATTATGTTCCGGAATCCAAAAAGAGGCTCCCGAATATTCCAGAAGCTTGAAAAATATATAAATACTCGTGATTTCAAGAGGCCGGGGAGTTTTTAGTTAAAAGCGTGAGCGCGTTCAACTGAAACGTCAAACTAAGGAATTTGTGTTGACAGTTGTGAAAAATAGTTGAAGTTTGTATCTAGTGACAATAAAGATTTGTGTTGTTTTGTCGAACAAGCTGGTTTAATCTGTTTGGAGGTTAGACAAACGTTACAATATGTAAATATGCGTTACCTTCTATGTTTATTAAAATTTGCAGACGTAGATATTTAAAAAAATACATATAAATGCGCCTTAGTTCGGTCCTGGAATAAGTTCCCACTCATTTACGATAGAGTGCGTCATCACAGATAGTGACTTTTGTCTGTCTTGTTTGATACCTACACCTGGGTTAGTTCTCTAAATAGTCTGCATTAAAGTGAATATTTTGTATGTTTGTCGCCGAAGTGAAGTAAATTTTTTGATAATAACAAAAGTGACTAGTGAATAGAGTGGTATAATTTAAAAAACAAATAAGTGTTACCTTCCTCTACTGTAGTGTATACATTTTTCGGCAGTTATGGGTGAAATAGTGTGGTAAAAAATAATTTTTGTTTAGTTCCTCCCACTTTGCAGGTAAGAACAATAATTACTTGAAGCTTCATGCCTTCCGTGTTGTACTTTAAAATTAAGTTATATATGCACTTAAGGTAAAAATCAAGGGAATTTTAAAGTACCTACCTACCTACCTAGTTCATGCCAATGCCACTTGTAGTACCTATGTTACAACATAATAGAAAATCACAGATCTATGTACCGAAAACGACAAGTTTCACCCTTCACCTATTATCGGTTCACCGTATTCTATTTTCAGGGTAGGAATTTATGATTTTTCAGATATAGATTCAAACAGATTAACATTATTATTTTTATATACTTAATTCCAGAATACGACTACTCGTAGAGATCAATGAAGCGACCTTGAAATTTTAGAATCTCCATAATAAAAAATACAAAAGGACCTTATAGGTACCTACGACAACTGTGCACAGAACTTTATCATCCTACGTCTTTTTAACACTTTGGTAGGTTAAAATTTGATGTGGGTATATGTTTAAGTAGGAGTGCACAGTACAAACAAATTAATAGGCTTTTTGACACAAAAGTCCAGTCCAGTTCAGTTGCCTTTAAATACGAAGGGCAATATATAGGTATAATATGTAGGATTTAAAAAATTTTGGTTCAGTATGTAGTCCTCTCCTTGTTATTAATATATTAATAGTCTCTCGGACACCACCTAGGTAGGCAAGTGTTTATATTTTTGCAACACATGTTTTAAAATAATACAGTAAAAAATATATACTTTCCTACATTCATGCTCCAAAACTACATACGTATGTGTCTGCTAGGTATCTATACTGATTTAATCTTTTATCATTACTTACCTTTTTAGTTTATCTTTGTTTTGTTTATCTCCGAGATTATCTTTTAATATAAATGGGTCTGAATACTAAAGTAAAAAATTTAAATTTAAAGAATTTAAATATTTTCTATGCTTAAAACCTAATGAATTTTTCACTTCGAAGTCCGATCATTGTTTTCATAATATTATTCATCGGTATGCATCGTCGAACATTTTGCTTTATTTTAATTTTTATATTTAAACCAATTTTTCCTTTCCTCTCTTTATCACAGTGTAGTATAAAATGACATTAGTAAATACCTACTCTTTTTATATAATTTTTGGTAAATACCTACTTACTGTAATGATTAGTTGGATTGGAAGGAGTAGTATCTATACCGAGATCTACACTACAATCTGCAGCTGCAGCATGCGGTAATTTTTCGTATACAGTGGCAGCGACGGTTATTCTAGGTAATTCCTAAGCAAAACAGGGTAACCTTTCGGGGTAACAAAAATTAATTTCAAGGCGATTTGATAAGAGGTAATATCCATGATAATGTTTATGGAAAAAGTGTAGGTAGGTACTTATGTACAACACAAAATTTGTCTCGGACACACCCCTCGATAAATACTTCCCTGCATCGTTTATTATGACACTCGTTATGACATAAGTCGCATAGAACGTTCCACCAACACATTTTAAGTAATTGCGAGAGTAATTTTTATGTTCTCTGCAACCTAAATATTTAAACATTTATTACTAAGCTAAGTACCTAAAGTCTAGGTACATGTTTGAGAATCACATTGAAAATTTCACACTCCACTTTTCAGCCAATCAGGTGTGTCAAATTTAGGTCGTTGCCATGCCAACAAAAAATTTCAGCGGATATTTTTTGACTTTAGGATAAGAGCAAAATTATAGTGAATATTTTTTAATGTGTAAGAGATGAGTTTAAAATTGACATAATAAAGAAACTTACCACCAGAATCGTGTGTTGAATTTTATCTGGAATTTCTGAAGGATTGCCTATCTGGTAACAAAACATTGTATTATAATCACAATTTAAACGTGAAAACACCACAAGTTTTTTGAAGGTTAGACCTGTATGTGTCAAACTCTCAAAATCCCATAAATAAATTATTAGCCTCCTTCGTAGTGTTAGTTTCATATTTTCATGACAAAAAAATAATGAAATGTTGAAATTTTAAATTAGTTTCTCCTCGGTGTGAAATTTTCTTACCCAATATTCCAAGTGCACGAATTAATTGCCGCAAATTTTTTCGACATGGCGAATATTTTGAAAATTAGGTATTCATTTTCAAAATATTCGCCACCTCTAAAAAAAATTCGGGTAATAATCATGCACTTGGGATACGTGAATATTTTTATATGATCAGCTAAAATGTTTAAATGAGATTTAAGCATTTTACAAATGTTTGTAGGTAAATGAGATTTAGAAAGGAAACAAGCTATCAAAGGACTAAGCTATTGGGGGGTTCTTTCATATAAAACGAAAATTTAGTTTTTAGATAGGTACTACCCAATATTTGTACCATACTTATCTAACTACATACTTTACCTATTGTCAGTAATATTAACAGAATCGCTACTGGCATAAAGTTTAGAAATATGTAGGGTAGCTACGTACTGGTATGTACCCTAGATGCTTAGATAATCTCGTAAGTAGTATTATTTGTATAATAATTACGTTGTTGCCTAGGGTTGTCGGGCTTACTTATTTTAGTGGGACAGTTCCGTATTTGTTCCTCACCCCGATATTAGAAAGATACGTCATGCATGTCGTGGCTTTACCTTCCAACAGGTCCTGCTTCAATCTTTCAGAAATCTGGAAACTCTAACATGACAGGATTCGCCTTAATAATAATGTTCCCCATAATCCAAGTAACGTATGGAAATAAGTACCTCGGAGAGTACTTTTATCTACACTGTACAAGTGTACCTATACCCAGGTGGACCTAGGTGTATCAGCCATGGAGTAATAGAGGTACCTAATCCCGAGCCTAATCCTTTTTATTTCTACCTTTTTTTTTTCTTTCTAAAGGACGTTAAAAGTTGCACTTTTTGCTGAATAAAGCTTAAGTAAGCCTAAAATGTATACATATCAAAGTATCTTCTTAGTTCTTTCTGTACAATCTTATCTATAATTTCCGAGAGAATTTCAGTGCAATGAGTTATTTTCCAAATTGTAGTGCCTTGACTTAAAGAGTAGATTAATGAATTGATTAGCTATCAAAATTTCCCAAGTGTGTACGTCATTTCGTTTGTAGTATTGACTAAATAATCATAAGATTGGTATACTGAAATATTGTATTAGGATGAGTTAGTGGTGGTAAGGCTACACGTCATGTCACACTTGGGTGTCTAGCCCAATTTTACAGTACCAATGGTATCTAATTCAGTGGTCGTCAAAGCTTACACTTTAGTTTAGAGTTCAGTTGAAGTCCACAAGGCAGTCCTCATTTCTGCTACGATTGCCGACGTGGCCTGTTGTGCTAATGAAAGAGGAGTGTGTTTAGGGTAAAATTCATCACCTGATTAATTAATATATGGATTTGTAAAAAAACAGCGAAATTAACTAATCAAAAACCCGAGCAAAAACCTAAACAATCGAAAATGATCTTGTCTTACTATTCTATTCCTTTGTACTACCCTGTGTTTTATATCTAGATTTAGGCACCTAATAACGTTGGTTAGTTTTTCTGTAGTAAGTGGGTAGGTACTTTTCAGAAAATTCATCAAAAAAACCTTAAATGTCGAAATGAAAAAATAAGAAAATGGGAAAATTGAACATAAATTGGTTGACTGAACAATAAACCCTCGAATAAACCATTGGAAGAAAAAGATAAGGATCTAGTTTTACGCGTATTAGTAGCAAATTGACAACGCTGCGAACAATAGTTTTTAGTGAGAAAAGAAATAGGTAGGAAAATAGGGGCTGATTAACTGATGAGATTCTGGATTGTTACTCGAATAGGTATACTCGAATGAACTGTTGAAAACAGCTTTGACAGTTAAATCTATACCTATGACTCAAATTGTATTAATTTTTATTACTATTATTATTATTATTGATAAGCTTTATAAGATATTTCTCTTTGTTTTGGTGTGGAATGTGATAAGAATGAAATCAATGTCATTTTCTCACTCGTTTCTTCATTATAACGTAATAACATGCTATCCATATAAGTAAGAAACTCGGAAAGAAGTGTTACCTACTTTACCTCGCTAATTACCTGTGCTTATTTATATAAAACTTATAAGATCATTAATTTTTATAAACGATTATCCCTTTTGAGTCTATTACTATAAATATTTATTCTACTAACTTCTTACATATTCTTTATTTGACTCATTTCCTGAGAATGCTATTATACACGAGCTAAGTGACTTGTGTTTACATTGCTGTTAAATTAATTAGTAAGCCTTTAATGATATCAGGCTGTCTTTGTTTTTCTTTTTATTTATTATAATATCATCAGTACAGTATAACTAGATACATTATTATAATATAGAAATAAATACTATTTTAGACATACTTAGTTCCAGTAGTAACGGAACAATCGAATCGTTAAGTCAGGAAATATAAACCACATTTTGCCAGAAAATGTATTTAAAAACAAAAATCTTGAGGTTTATTTTAAATTAATATAAAATGCCGGAGGTCTTTCTTTGTCCATGCTATGGTCTGAAATAAATTACCTACCTAAATAATCATACCTCCAGCTGTCTTATTTATTATTCCGTTGTGTTTTTAAAACGCAGTTATTATATTATCAAATTGTTATTGTGGGTTTTGGGTGTCTACAGGGTACCCTATAGATTTGTTTTTATCGCTATCATTTCGTTTACCTACTTACTTATTTCTGATTTGTTTATTTCGTTAGTGAAGTTTTGTTGATCTTGTCATATTTATGATATTGTGTAAGTTTTTTGCAACTGTTGATATGTTTGACAACTGGCACTGAATAATAAGAAACGCAATACAGGGTGCCCCAAAATTAGTGTGCAATATTTTACCAGTGTGTTTATGCGGTTCTATGGTTAAAAAGAGAACTTTTTCTTCATATAAACGTGGGTCGAAAAATCCTTCCATAAAATTTCAAAATCGATTTTATACTCGATTTTAAACGGTGCATTTTATCGATGTTCAACAAGAGTACCTTTTTGACGTAGAAAACAACTCTAAAATTTTATATTTTAATGACAAAACCAGGGAAAAGTTACATACAAAAAAGTTAGGTACTACATCTCGTGTTATCGCATAGTGATTTGGCTCGAAAACAATGCATTCTATCGATACGAACCAAGTATACCTATCTACCTTTCTCTAGTAAAAAAACATTGAAATTTCATATTTCCTAATCAAAAGTTGAAAAAGCTGAAGCACAAAAAAATTGTGGTAATGTTTACTCCTTCCCCCGTTTGGAATGGTGAATGGGTAAATTTATTTCAACAGGGGGAGAGTCAAATTTATTCAACTGGTGTCGGAGTTATTTAGAAACAGGCGGCACTAGGATACCCCCCTTAGGAAGCTTTTTCGAACCATGTTTTTATATGAAGAATATGTGCCCTTTTTAACTATAAAACACACTGGTAAAATATTGCATATTAATTTCGGGACACCCTGTATAATAAAAGGTTTCAGCGAGGGTTTCAGGCTATACATACATAATACGTCTACTGTATCCTCGACTGTATCTCTTATCTCTTGGTCTACCGTATTACAGTAATAATTGTCTATTGTCAATTGTCAAGAACTTACATCTCGGATGTGAGTTAGTGGTTAGGGCTTACATGAGTGGCATATAAATTAGTAGTTAGGCTTATAAAGTAATTTATTTGTCGTACCAATAAAGCTTGTTCGTTAGTAAAATTATAGGTTTGTTCCTGCAGGAGTCCAAAACTGTCAGTAACTGTCAGAAGCATGCGCATTACAAATTAAGCGTTCCAACAAGAGTCGAACGACAGTCCAGGATTTCTTGTCCTCTGTTCCAGCTTGAGTCAGGGCAGTTTGCTGATAGTTTGAAAAGTTCACTGATTCTTCGGAAACTCATAGTCCGGTGCATGCGCAATGCGCATTAACCAAAACCATTTACCAACTTTAACCTCAATTATTGTACGCTGTCTATTATTAATATTATAACTCAACAAACAATAATTATTTGTCAGAAACGGATGATATTCCTCCATAATTTATGGGTTAAAAAATTATTTGGTTATTGTTTATTGTACTCTTCTTCTTCTGCTATTAAGTTCTCTAAAAATCCGGTGTTCCAGCAAAAATCAGAAACTAATCTAAGATCAGACATGCGCATTAAATCACAATCCCTGACTGTCAGGGATTTATCAGAGATTCTATGCAGGAACAAACCTTATATTGATACAAAGGGATTGAGTACCTAAGTAGTTTTGTGTAGAATTTGTGTATAGTAGGTAATAGTACATAAGTGATCAGAGAGTAATTAAATGAAGTGAACTAGATAATACGTTTGTATGTCAACGAATAAGTATTATGAAATGAAATTATGTGTTTGCAGTTTGCATTACAGAGTTCGTTGATGGCAAAAATAGGTACCTACTTCTAGTTAGGTATGCGGCGTTAGTGATACACTAATAATATCTCTATCCCTCGTAATAATTGCGTGTGGGAGAGGGGCGGCATATTATTAGGCGAGAAGCCGCATTAGCACCCAAGAACGACTTCCTCTACAACTTGGTAAATTCCGAAGTGAACTCTTACCACCATTTAGTACAGGAATGAGGAAAACATCATTGTTAGTCATACAAGAGGTCATACACCTAGTAGGTACACGTACTTTTCATAGTATAATATGCACAGTCGGTTGCCAATCCAACTTTCCATATAAGGAACAAGTCCGAATATAATTATTAAAAACTACTTAATTGATTCGCCTGAAAACAAACCCTTATCTCGAGTCTAAAGATATGTATGCATTTTACCAACCTAAGTCATTCCTGAAGCGTAATTACGTGTTACTGAATAATAATATGCTCCCTCCCCCACACAAGTCTCAGACTGTCGTGCTAATCCTTGTTATTAGAAATTAGAATGAGGAGTAGAGATCTTATTATGACTATTTATTATTATTTTCGACTCCATCCATCGCCACAAAGTACAAATTAAAAATATTTGTAATAATTTGTTTATTACGAGTATATTTGAAAATATAAGGTTTGTTATTTTTAAAATCACACTTAGGTGTATCTAGAAGGTGAACTTTCGTTATGTTTACAAATAAAATTTTGAAAACAAATATGGTATGACCTTACTGATTTTTTTCTCGAGGGCATGAAATATAAAGGTTTAAGTAATAAAGTAAACACTATACCTAACCAAAGTAGGTATTATTCTGCGAATTATATTTAAAAATGCACCTTTTCGATGTCCTTTTCCTTCTATCGTTCTTTGTAGTAATTATTCTATCCTAAATCTATACACTATAACAGACTACGAAAATGTAACACTTCCGGAGTAAAAACAGTATATTTTTTAACAATTAAAGCAATAGTTCCTTTTGTATAAATAAAGAATACTCACACTTTCTAAGTTGGACGGAAATAGGATTTACCGAATTTACCTCAGAATTTACTGACAATAGACAACTGAATATATTTACTCTCGTCAAACTGGCAGTATCTTATTGTGCCACAAGTTATCGGCATATAATAACCCGAAATACCAAGTACTTGTAGCATTACCTACCGAAAGGGTCACCCTATAGTAGGCAAAAATTGGCGTTTGTCCACCGTGCTTGTATCAGCTGTTATGTTGGACACCCACCATTTTTCGTAATAAGAAATTGTTTTCATGAAACCCACTCCGAAATCCTGCCCGTTTCCCATTTTAGGATCATTCCAAATAATATGACCAACAATGGTGTTGATTCCAGAGAAAATTTCTTAAACTAACTTCTAATGGGGTGTTTTCCTATTTTTTTTTTTACATCGGCAATGGAAAGTAGTGGGAAAAAGAAGAGATACGTATTTTTGGAATTTTAATATTGGGTTCATTTAAGTCCATAAATTATTTTTTTATTGTGCGCGATATCTATGTGACGTCACTAAGCAAAAATTCAAAATTTGCGCCATTTTTTAGTGATTTCTAGGACATTTTCATTTGTGTGGTTGGTGTCACTGCGTGACAACTTTACTTTTATTTATGTTTGAATTGTTTGGTTAGGGTAAACATGAGACATTGTTTTTAGTTTATATCTTTACCTGTGAATTGTTGTCTCTGCCTGTGACTGATTACAAGTGTATTTATTAGTAATAGAAAAACATCGTAATTTGTAAAGGTAATTTTTTAATATAATTGACTTTGCAGTAATACTGTTAAGTTAAATACTAACCTTACATTTTTAGAAGGAGATGCTGAAAACATCTACTCCACGGCCAATATGCCCCGACTGGCATTGCATTACATCAACATCTCCATGTAATGCAACGCCAGTCGGGGCATATTTCCCGTGGAGTAGTTGTTTTCAGCATCTCCTTCCAATAATTAAGTAGGATTGTCTTCCTCAAAGACAATAGAGGTCGCTGTAATGGCATCTGCTTTTCTGCAGATCGTTATCTGTCTGTCAATTAGACAATAATTGTCAGACAGGTAGTAGCAAAGACCCAAAGAGGGCACTGCAGTGTATTTCACTGTATCTCGCCACTACAAACTAACCTTACATTTTTCATACCTTTTATTTCTGAAAGGATCTATAGGATCTTTATCATAAAAGGATCTATAACCGGTAAATTGTCGGACTTAGGCTCTACAAAACCTTGGTTCATGTTTAATAAAAGTTTACTTCACAAGAAAACAACAATACAAAACGTCAAGTTGTCAAGCCAAACACAAACAGGAAATTTCAAATGTCAATTAGCGAAATGCCGACTGTCGTTTGTTGTCGTTACAAACTGAAACTAGCCACATATTATCAGTGTGGCCTCTTTATAGATACATATTCCCTAGTTTTCGCTTAGTGACGTCACGAATATAGAATAAAATTTCAAAATTGAATTAAAATTTTTCTACGGATTCAATCTTAATAATTTGTATCCTAATAAATATAAAAAAATATATATTTTACAAAAATACAGGTTTCCACTTTCATTTCGATTGAAGGAAAATACCCCATTGCTCTAACTCCTTTCTAGTGAATAGTGCTTCACTTACGAAAACACCATCAACAACAGTGCATGGAATTGGGATGTAATAATAATTCAAAAATAATTAATTATAATTATTTAATAATAGTTTATTGCTAGTATTTGCTGTAAATATAAATCTTTTGACGTTTTTTGTAATTCATTTAAAATCAGGCTGTTTATTTGATTAAATCCTATCCATTCCATATGCCAGAATCAAAATACAAAAGCACCATAACTGAGAAATAAGAAAATAATCTACTTTTCATGGTGATTGATAACATAATGAGAGATATTGTCGAGAATATCGTGACGATATTTTTCTGGAGCCATTTTTGTCGTTCATGAATGACGCTCGATTTATTTCCGTAATTTCCATTAAATTCATACATTTAAATTGTTCATAAATTTTTTTCAGATGCCTTTCTCAACAATGATTTTCAAATCCCCCCACTTTATTATTCTTATGTCGATTACCCTTCGATGTAACCTGTAACCAAATATGTAGGAGCCGCAATTAAAAAAAAACTTACCAGATCAGATAAATTCCAGAAATTAGTAGGTACCTAGATTAAAATATGTCGTTTGAAGCATTTGTTAATTATCACTCCCAGAATTAAAGATAACCCCTTTTTAGTTCAGATAATCGAGAATAGATTAAAATATTGAAAGTACCCTTTCAGTAGAATAGATTATACCTATTCATTGTATTTAAAAAAAAATAGATTACTGGATTATGTCGTCATGTCACTCTGTATTACTTTATAAAGGAATGTAGCTTTTTATGCATTTAAAAAGGGATGAACACAAGTAAACAAGTTTATATCTTACTCCAAGTAACTAAGGATTACAGTAAATACTGAGGAATCATTAATCATTAAATAATGAGGAAAGCATGTGCATGTGCAAATAAAATATTTGTAAAAACAAGTATAATAAAAATAACTATAATATTTAAAGTGCCTATTAGGTGAAAATTTGAATTAGGAAAAGCTTACTGATTGGCTACTGACTTACTTAAATTAGCGAAATATCTTAAAACGGTTAAATAGGTATTTGTTTGCAAAGGTTAGTCCGGCTTTCATTTAAAGTCCGTTATGTTATGAAAGCATTCGCAATAGTTTATTATTCAAAGGATTAAATTCCACGTCCGGCTCATTCAAACCAAGACATTGTGCTAAAAGTTGTTGTGTCTGCTTATCGGGGACAATCAATTGTATATACATAAACGATTACACAACAGAAGCCGGTTGGCAGACAGGTTTTCTTTAGATTTCACGGTGAATTTTCACTAAAGTATTAATGGGTTAGTGTCACAATGGACTTTTTCTAAGTTCTTTTATACATATTTATGTGTTCTCAGTTGTATTGCAGTTCTACGTTCTATTACTAATTTGGCATATACCTAGGTAGATATCTTCATCTCAATTGAGAATTGGGCTAGATGCATAGACTTTGTCTTATAAATCTATGGCTAGATGCAATACCTACTCGGGAAGCGTTGTAAAAGGCACATTTTACTGAAGACGAGTCGTAAACAGCGCATCCTAAATGAGTGGTTTAATTCCAAAAACAGACAATTTCAATAACTGATTATCTTTGCAAATCCTCTGTAACTGTTTAACTCAATATCCAGATTGAGGTATAATATGTAGTAACTATTAGCAGAGATAAGTACACTATTAGTAAAAGCACAGTGCACGTAATAAATAAAAAATATGTTGCTTGTTGATTACTTATTTTATAAGATAGTAGCTTTAGCTAAAGATAAAGGAAACGAACCAATTAAAACATGTTTAATTTTTTTTTTATAAACAAATATTGTGACTTTCAAAAATAATAACTTGGTACTGACAATGAACCATATTTATTCGAATAAGTAAACACTAATAATTTGTAATTAATGAAAAAGTAAAAAAAAAGTTGTCTCTGGCGGGATTTGAACCTGCAAAACCTGCGGTTCAGTTTGAAACACTGCCGCTCAACCAACTAGTCCACCGGATGACGTTTAATAATGTCTCTAAAACGGTTATGTAAACAACACCTATTAACTTTAAACGAATTTTTATTGATATTTTAATTAAAAAAGCATTTCGCTTTAGTATTTTGGTAATCAGAAGTGTTTGACAGTCAGTACTATCGATTCCGTTAGCAATATTTCTCATAGTGTGCCCTGGGAATATAAAATTAAATGAAATGTAATAGCCCATAGCCCATGTTAATTGCCATTAGTCAAATGAAATGGGAAACCCGGTATAGTGTAATATTAATGAATTTGTGATTAAACAGTTGGAAATCATAGTCTCGCCAGTCGCCGCGCTAGACGCTGCGCTGGTACAACTACATACAGCTTGCAAAATTGCAAATTATGCGTAAATCACATTGGGTGTTAAATTAAAAATAATAATCGTTCTTAGTTCTGTTAGTAGCGGTTTGGTAGCGAAGAAAAGTAAGCCATTTATGAAATAATTAAATAAAACTAATAAATTAGTGAAATTACTGAAATTATGTCGTTAGAATTTTTTTATTCAGAGACGAACTGGGTAAATTTGGGGGGTTAATTCAAGATGTGGGGGAGCTTAGCCCCCCCAAACCCCCACCTAGAACCACCCATGGGTACATAATTTAGTTTGTAAAAACCTTAACATAAAAGAATTTTTGGGAACATGTAGATAGGTGTACCTACATATAAGTAATCAGTAATGACGAAATTACTCATAAAATACTCCACATTCAGCTGTTGTAATGGGGTGGTGGTGTTACGAGTGGTACCTATTTATAATAATTATTAAACGTTATCGGCAGGTGTTGCTGGTTGCTGCCGTGGTCGCAATCAGAAACCTGTTTTGCGAAGTATTCCGATTGCGAGCCACATTATTATCAGTATGAGTGCTGAACTTGCTGAATTTTTAGTAGGCACCCTACAATAATTGCTATGCAAATATACATTAAATGCATGCAAATGTTTTGTAGATTTTTCCCCGTCTATGAAGTTTGCTTTATTTTAATAAAAATGGAAGCTTCAATAATTGTTCAGTCGATGTTCGCAAAATTTCAAATGTCTCGTACTACCTACTATTGTTGTTAGTCGTACTTGTTGAATTGATCCATTTCATTAGAGAGAAGCCTCCTTTCGACTAGGTATTTGCATTTCACCTTAAAACAAAAATTATATAATTTATGGAAGAACATTGTGTTATACCGTGGATCGAGTGAAATTTTCTTCTCCCAAAGTTTATATAATATACTCTTTCGACATGTATTATATTACAAGTCACATCATTACGAGATTCAGGAAATATTATTTATTTACAATCTCAATCTCAGGTCACGTTGTGGTAGCTGTGATTATAAATTGTCCTTAATTCTTCTCTGTAATCATCATTTTTTTTTAAATAATTCATATAGGAAAAAGTCGAAAACTACTACCACAAGAACGCGGGGGCGAGTGTGTTACATACTTCCACTAATGATCATGGATCATGCCATGAAGATATTCGCCTAAAAAATGAATAATTGCTGTCTGGTCTGCTGCATGTTACATGCATGAGCTGTGAGCATGCGCCATCCAGCTGCAAGGATCCATACATTGAACGGGCCTTACACCATAAATAATAAGGACATTACTTCCCTAGTCTTGTTTCATTCCTCAATCAATACTTTTTAACTTTACTTGATCAATAAAAATGACATTATTTGCTTCAGTATGTCTCGAGGCACGCTAAAGTGCGAGGAATACTTGGCGCTAGCTCTTAACAGATCTAGTGCTATAATTTTGTGATTTGTGTCAGCTTTATCAAAATTATTATGGATCCTCTCAAAAAGGCTAGCATTGCTCTAATTTTAGCATTAGGCACAAAACGAAACGTCAAGCGTCGACACTGGATAAAGAACTGGTTACGTGAAGAAAAGCGTGAAGAGTATTCCCATGTTGTTTTGCTGAAAGAAATTAGTGCGACCGAACCAGAAGATTACAAAAACTATTTTCGCATGAGTGAAGCATTTGATAAGTTGCTGGCATTAACAGGTTGTTCACAAATCTTTCCAGGAACTGGAGGGCATAGAACACCCACGAAGTTGGTTTGTACACTTCATCGGTACCAATTCCTGATTTCTTTGATGTCAAGATTTTTTTTAATTCTTTTCGGTAATTACACCTAAGTGTATTTATTTTTCTCCGCACACCTGCACGAGTTGATTTGATTTTTATATAAATATCCAATAGTTTGTCTATAGCCAAGTTCCTCTTTGTTTTGTTCATATACAAACGATTTGTGGGATTCCACATTTCTGGTAAGCTTTCGTAGACTTCCAGGAAATTCCGATCTCCTTCATTTTCTTCTGCATGACCCTCACCCTCAGTAACCTCACTTGGAGCGTAAAAAAAATCGTCACTTTTGTTTTCCATTTTGAAATTTAGTTATAGCGACGACTGTTTGTCTAGTCTCCAAACTGAACTGAATAGTAATGAAGCAAAAGAACGCGCTTCGTAGACGATCATTACTAATGACAGTATACCCACTACGTATCAATAATGATGCCTCGAAATCAGAAAATCCAGATTTATATCATCATTACTGACCATCATTCTGGTTTCGTAGACCTCACACTATCATTATTACGAGTGATGTTATTTTGATAAGGTAATGGTCATTATTATTGATCGTGTAAGGTGCGTTTTAGCTCGTAGTGAAGTTAACATACCAATTTATTACAAAAAAAAAAAAAAAATACAATATAAATGAATATTCTATTACTTTCATTAACTATGCGCCGAAAAGTGATTCAACAACTAATAAGTGTTTCGAAATTATTGTATGAATACAGCAAATATCGGTGAGACATTTGAAATGCTTAACTGATGAAAACGATATTTGCTTTCCCATTATTCAACTGTTTTATTAATATTATATGAGCCGCACAAGTAGGTACACCGACTAGGTATTTCAGATTTTTTACATAAATTATAAACACATACAATTTATAGGGCACTCATAAAAATAAAAGTAAAAGGGACACATTTTTTAGTCATAATACGAATAATTTTTATTTATTACAGTAAACTAAGCAAAAACATATTACATGCCAAACACTGCAGTAGGTAGATATGTGTTTACCTCATTAATGATTCATAAATATAAGTAGGCATATGCAGTAAGCCCACATTTCTGCCATTGAGGAGGTGTGAAATCTTTTTTTTAGCCAAATACGAGGCCGAATAAATTTCATTTGGTTTGACCTGGAATTTGTTTATGATATGTTCATTGTCCATCTATTATTTTCTATTCAGGACCGTGATATGATAGGTCGAAGTCTGACGATAATAGTATCATAAACAACTAGAAAGGAGGAAATAAGCTTCGTGTTGATGAAGTGCGACAAATAAATTATTCAGTGTATACACGTTTGATTGTTGTTATATGCGTTTTTGTTTAAAATATGTACTTATAAGCAGTTTAAAATGACTACATATTTAAATAGAAGTAGCCTCATTCTTTACACTCCTTTTCCTGGAAAGTTGTCTAGGATTTTATGACTCTTAATTAGATAATTCGACACTGCAGTTAGTTATTAATAAAATAAGTGATATTTGACGTTAATTTATTGTTTCAGTAACATTCATTAAAACTGGGGCATAAGGATTCCAGTGGCACCAAAATGGTGGACTATTACAGAGTCCTCGAGGTGTCAAAAAGTGCTACGACTACAGAGATTAAAAAATCGTAAGTATAATTTATTGTTTTTGTATTTCTTTAATAGAAAGGATATGAGTGATCCTCGGTGAATTATTTAAATTATCATGGTAACTTCTATAGATATATACTAGGGACCTACAACAATATGTGTCCCACCTGTATATGTGTCCCACCATTTTAGGGCAGTCCCAGCAATAAATACGAGGGGTAAACCGCTAGCAGAAATGTTGTACACCAGTTCCTCTTTCTTCTTTAAATTCCATTTCACTTCCTAATAAATTTAGTTCCTATCTTAACTTCCTTTAATTCTTCGTAAATATCTTTATTTCCTCGTAACTTCTTCTCACTTCCTCATAAATTCCTTTTCCTTTAACTTCCTCATAATTCCTTTAAATTTCTTGTAAATTCCACTTCATTTCTTCTTTGTTTTCGGTGAAAAACCCGAATTTTATAGACGTTTTAAACAAATTGTGATACACATTAATGAGATTATTGCAGGCGAGGGGTAGATTACTTTTAAAGAATATACATACATGTTTAAAATACTGATAAATACTATTGATATCTACTTAAAATATTTAAAACTGTTTGAATATAGGTACTTCCTAATATTAAACAATGTTTATTAAAATATTTACTTACAGGCGCATAGATTTCCGCGGATTTCCGTAAATCCCTATTTCCTAAAACATTTTTCGTAGATAAGATCCTCATAAGATCTGTTTTGATTTTTGGCACCTTTTTACAAATTAGTTCACAGCTTTGCGAATTTAACCAATTAAAAATCTTATTTACTTGAAGGAGATACCGAAAACAACTACTCCACGGGCAATGTGCCCCGACTGGCATTGCATTACCCCGCCATCATGTCCTGCCCACCAATTCTTTAAATTCCTCTATGCCGTACACTAAAATTCCTCCGCGGTCATCATACGACGTAAATTGCGAGTAGGTACATTTTGAGAGACAGTCAATAATGTCGAAGGGCTTATCATACATTCAAAGATCATTCCATAATATAATCATATTGTTTATTTTGACGGGCATTTATATTTAATACCAGTGGTGTCCTTTGCCAATATCTTTAATGTTAACGATAAAGTTAACGGGTAAACACCAAGAACTTTTATGTAAACAGCAATTCTTTTCAATCCATTTCCTATTAACATTTTTCCAAGCGTGACGTAATTATACAGCACAATAACCTCAGTTTAATGTTCTTTACATCACGATCACATCTATTTATTGTGTTTTCTATAAATATAATTATATTGGTATACATTGCTTTCAAATATTTGGTGAAAACAAATAAATAAAATACTTATCCCAATTATTGTTCAGTCCTGTTTTATACATTGGAAGTGCCAGAATATAAGAAATGTTGAAAAACATCAAAAATTGATTCAGATGGCATCCTGATGGTTTGTGTTTTATTGTGATTCATTTTTTTGTATTACCTACATGAGATAAATGAAAAACAAATAAGTGAATTACAAAATTTAACACCTTGTGTATGTTTCTGACCTGGAACGTATTTTACTTTAGATAAAATTTGTCACTGCTTCAATGTCATGTGGAATATTAAAAAACTATATTAAATTATCACTTTGTTTTATTCATAAAATAAGATAAATGTTCTTGAGGTCATCCATGCTCAGCATACAGGGTGTGACGCTTCTCGTTCACACATTACGAGTCACAACATCACAATTGACACAATTGTGCACTCAATAAACATTTCTTCTTGCAGAAAATCTGTATATTTAATAAAAACTAGTAGGCGTTGTTTTATAAAAAATGACGTTAAGAAAAACTGTTCAGATTACAAACTTATATAGGTACAAATTTTAAGGGAAAGATAATTTTTAATATTACACCTTAGATATCGCCTTATAATATTACACCTTAGAATAGATCGCGAGGTTTATAATAATACCTTAACAACAACAAAATTATGAACATTGGTTGCTTTTTAAAAAGCAAGAGTTGCCAATGTCTTTAAATTAACAATTATCACCCAAGTATGAAATGGAATTGCAAAATGATTTTCCCACGAGGCGTTCAACTCTGCTACGTGAAATTTATCCGCCCATTAAGTGATTATTAGCTTAATAAATTAAGACGGCATTACCCTCTTAATTTGCCTTAGGCGACGCGGTGATTGACCTGAAAATGAAAATTGGGTGTCGGCATTCATTTATCGCTTGGTTAGCGTGGAATTTGTCACAGAATTTCACACATCACAACATTAGCGTTAATTTTGGATTCATAGTAACACATACTAGGAAATTATAAGAGTTTTATGAACTAAATGTTGAAAATTTTTATGTCAGATTTCGAAATTGGAAACATTGAAACATTTTGCGCGCAAAATACGAAATTTTAAGGCTGAAACTAAGAATAACTAAGGTTGTAACAAAAATAGATGGAATAAAGACAATAAATTCATTGGCTTTAGTCGTTTGAATTTTATATAATTTATACGAGTTTTTGATAACATTTTTGTAATGTGTATCCTTTTAGATATTTAGAAACGAAATTTTTTTCTACATGGATGGTTGATTGATAATGATTCAACTACATCATACCACAATTTTTTCTTATATACCCTCCTTTTAGGAATGATGTTTAATATTTGAGAAATCACTACCAGCTCACTTTTTTTTAAATACAGATCTGGACTTTTTATTTCATATTTAAAAATAAAATTTAATTTACTACTTTACCTGTGTCATACGAATATTTTCATATTTTCTCTACTATCCCAGAAACTAAAAGAAATTTGGCAACACGATATTTTTAGATGACTATTTAAAAAGTCAAATATTTTTATTTAAAAAAAAATTTACAAAAAAGGCACGGTGATATTACGGATGGTTTTTAAAACAGTACTTATAATGGATTTTTTTGATCGAAACACAGGAAAGAATATTCATGTGACACATGGTTGAGCAGAGAATTTAAAAAAAAAATGAGTTGTTACGGATATCTCAAATGTTAAACGTCACTTTAAAAAACCGATGTAAACATTTTATAGATAAGAAAAAACTAGTTTATTCTCATTTAACTTTTTTCGCTCACGTCAAATTTTCGATGTATGAAGAGAAATACTTTTCGGCATAAGTGTGTATTCCATATTTTCTCAAATATATCAGAAACTAAAAGCAATTTGGCAACACTGTAAACGATTATGAATGGTCATCAGAAAAAGCAACTTTTCTCTAATTTAATTCGATTAGTGGCGCATGCTATTTAGGACACCCTGTATCTATATACACCAGTCCTTCAATTCTCTACGAATATCACCCGTATGTCTTTATCAATTTTTTTTTATTTCGTTGTTATTTTGATAACTGAACCGTAACTCTTAATTTGAGGGAACCTCCATAATCTCACCCACCGGCCATTTACCTAAGGTTCACTCACGTATTTTTTTAATCACTCACCCGGTCATTCACTTTACACCAATCATTTTTCCTTGAATTTTGATTGAGTGCATTCCTACCTTGTTTTCTTCTAAAACAAATTAGATTATAGAAACAAACCATTTCGTATTAGTTTATCTAGTTTTAATTTAGGTACAGGTACCGAGATAAATAGTAAACCTATCAAATGTTGTAAATTTTATAATAATAGTAAACTGTTACCATACATTTTTATATCTATCTCAATAACTATTATTAGCTATGTATGAATTTGTCTCTGTTACTGGAAGTTTGTCTAAATATTTATTCGAATTTATGGATATGCCTCTTCAGAATGATAAATTGAAAAGAAAACCCTGGTTTACTCTTGATTTATATTACCCCAAGCTTTGTTATATTTTTAGTATGTTGCCGAGATCATAGTAAAAGTTATAAGCTGAACAGCATATGAACAGTAAAATCTGAACATCTGTCTTCTTTATAACGGGTTAGTTTTTTAACTTGAAACTTTCAAATATCTGGAGAAATAAGGAAATATCTGGAGGAATATGACTACAAATCTGTAAAATTCTAGAAAATCCTAGAACATTTTTAAAATCAAACCTTATTTTACCTGATCGACTGATGAACTGATAATAGTAGGTAGTACGAAATTCAGGGAAAATTAATCCCAACATACCTATTGTAGTAGTTTCCTGATTCCTGTAGTAGAATACCTAAACTTTTAGATCAAATTGGCACTGCTCAAGTGTCAAATTAAAAGATTTAGGTAATGTAAATACCCTGTAATTATTAACAGTTTCAAACAAATTGTCATTAAAAATCCCAAGTTGTGCTTATTTATAATATTTTGTTCATAGAAAATTTAAATTGGAATGTCAGAATTCAAACCATTGGTTACACAAATGAAATACCGTTGAAACGATGTGGATATAGCTCTAGAATTTTAATATAAAGTATAATGTTACTAGCGCCTCCGGCATCATCTTTATATAAACGTAACTTGAGCTTTACATTATATCAGGGCTGTCCAACTTCAACTGGCCAAGGGCCGCTGTAAATAAAATTGCGGGTGTGAGGGCCGCATCATATAATACTTCGTATGCAACTTTATCAGTGATTTGTAATAGGTACAAAAAAACTTGTTTGTATAACTATTTTATTTATTTAAAAAAATAACAAATATACAAAAAAAAAATAGTGGGAAGTTTGGAAATGTTGGTTTTCACCATAGATTTATAAGACAAGGGAGATGTAATTTTACATTTTAAAGCAATCAGAGATCCCCTTGTTTACTCTTTATCTGGTCAACTGCAAGGTCTACTTTATGATTGTACGAAAAACTGTTGCCAAACTGTCAATTGTGTAATTTATATTTTCACATTTAAACAACCATGATTATGGGTTAAGGTTAAAATATTACATAAAAATATTTTCCCGTTTCCTAGTTAAGTAGATAAATCATATTTTGTTAAAAACGTTGCGATAAAAACTAACTTCATAACGCAAAAATGGAATGAACAGGCATCATTGCTCCCTACTCCAATCCGCATGTCCATTGATGCACGTGAATCGTAGTATTTTATAGTATTTCTTTTGTGCGGTGTTGCTGGCAGTCGGAATTTTGCTTTTGTGAATTTTTTAGTGTTTTTCGTAAGGATTTTATTACTATTCTTCAGAAAATGGTGCGTCAGTGTCAAGTGTATGGAAAAATGAATTCTTTATATTCAAAACTGTCTTTCCACAGGTAAATTTTGCCAAGTTTTGTTTGGTTATTCGGTCGCTATATTTGTCACGCCATATTTACGGATTTTCAGGGGCGTGCTGGCTGGCTTCCTTATCATTTTACGGAATGTAGTATATATATACTATATTATATTATGGAATTGCTTTTGTTATTTTTTAAAATATGGCTGATGTGTTAGTTTTTGGAGTTACCTACACACATACTTAAATACGATCAAAACAAGAATCCAAGCAAGAAGCTAAGGCATCATTCAGCACTTTGCTGCATAACAAATTAAAAAACCTATAATGTTTGGTAAGTGTGAAGCCAACATGCAACGTTTGCACACAAAAATTAAAATCAGTTGCGTAACCAAGGTAATTTTTAAAGGTATCCTTTATACTAATCTAAGAGAAAATCACCATTATCAGGCTTTTAAAGAGTTATTTTGAAAACAGTAAGTCAAATAACTTGAAACAAAAAGTTTAATTAAAAATTAACACCATGTACATCTTTCTTATTTTAAATTATATTTCACTTTTAAATGTAATCGAACCCTGTATACAGAGTTTGGGTATCTTTGAAAAACTGAGAAACTTATATATACAGTAGTGTAAAAAAGTATTACACTACTGTATATATAAGTTTTTGTAATGTAGTAGGTGTACCACCTTTACTTAATTCAGAATTTTAAGTGTTCAAGTTTCAATTCATATTCCCTACATTAAAACTCCGATACTAATTTAATTTCTAATCTCACAAGCTTTTGCTGTTGCAATGTATAGTACTGATTTTCTTAAAATTCCTTTTTTGATGTTTTATTATCATACCCAACCCTTACAAAAACAGTACGCCTTTGGCGTCGGAACCAAGTTCTCCCAAAACTTTTGCAACGTTGCACGGAGTCGGAATTTTGCCGTTCTTTCTCTCGGTATTCTTTGTCATACACATTGCCAATGATTGATACAAAACAAAAGGTTATTTATGAATGAACCGTGAGGTCTCCTCTTATTAAGTCTATGGTTTTCACTAACCAGTGTATCATATTAACATTAATATTTTTGTTGTTGACAAACGAAGCAGCTGATTAAGTGACTTATCAGACAGGGAACACCTATATTTTGACTTTATAAATTTCATGTTGGAAAAGCGGCTTTCGCAAAGATACGTGCTTCCCACCATGGAGCCCATATAAGGCCTAAGTTTCGCAAGTTGGAGTAACGTTCTCCTGGGAGTAATTTAAAAAAGTCCAATTCTATTTGGGTTCTTCCCTGGTAGAAAGAATCTGACTGCAAATCACACAATGGGGTGTTTTCCTATTTTTTTTTTTACATCGGAATGGAAAGTAGTTGGAAAAAGAAGAGATTCGTATTTCTGGAATTTTAATATTGGGTTCATTTAAGTCCATAAATTATTTTTTTATTGTGCGCGATATTTATGTGACGTCACTAAGCGAAAATTCAAAATTTGCGCCATTTTTTAGTGATTTCTGGGATATTTTCATTTGTGTGGTTGGTGTCACTGCGTGACAACTTTACTTTTGTTTATGTTTTAATTGTTTGGTTAGGGTAAACATGAGACGTTGTTTTTAGTTTATAGTTTTACCTGTGAATTGTTGTCTCTGCCTGTGACTGATTACAAGTGTATTTATTAGTAATAGAAAAACATCGTAATTTGTAAAGGTAATTTTTGAATATATTTAATCGACTTTGCAATAATACTGTTGAGTTAAATACTAACCTTACATTTTTCATCCCTTTTATTTCTGAAAGGATCTATAGGATCTTTATCATAAAAGGATCTATAACCGGTAAATTGTCGGACTTAGCCTCTACAAAACCTTGCTCCATGTTTAATAAAAGTTTACTTCACAAGAAAACAACAATACAACACGTCAAGTAGTCAAGCCAAACACAAACAGGAAATGTCAAATGTCAATTATCGAAATGTTGACTGTCGTTTGTCGTCGTTACAAACTGAAACTAGCCACATATTATCAGTGTGCCCTCTTTATAGATACATATTCCCTAGTTTTCGCTTAGTGACGTCACGAATATAGAATAAATTTCAAAATTGAATAAAAAATTTTCTACCGATTCAATCTTAATAATTTTTATCCTAATAAATATAAAAAAAATATATTTTATAAAAATACAGGTTTCCACTTTCATTTCGATTGAAGGAAAATACCCCATTCCAGTTGAAGCTTTGTTCTGCTTACGTTCTCAACAGAAATAGGAAGTGGCTGAGTAAAAACTGAAATTTCTCCTTCTATTTTCTTAAAGTCGCTAAATCGGTTTTCGAATTCTGCAATTATTGTGGCAATGTATTCTATATGAGTTAAATATGAAACTTTCTCAAAATCTTTCATTTCTTCAAAGTGCTCTTTCATGAATCAAGAATCATGTTTTTCTAGTGAAGACTTGAAAAGTTCAATTTTATTTTTAAATCCTCTTATGTGACCACATACATTGGCAATATTCTACTCCTTTTAAGAGTCCTCCAATCCAAATCCATTTTCAGTTCCTACCATAGCTCTGGCTTCATCAGTGACCAATACAGGAATATTTATCGAATCCCCCATAGTCTGATACTACCAGGCCGCATGGGGTCCACGGGCCTCATGTTGGACAGCCCTGCATTAGATAATAGTACATCTATGTCATTCGATCCAGTTTCTCTACTTGTCATAATTTGAATATAGTTCCATCACATAGATAAACTTTTAAATAATCTGCAGCATCTGCTATTACGTCACATATTTGTTGTATATGATTATGTGCTGCGATTGCACGCTAATCTTAATAAATAACAAAGAGTTGTTTTGTAATTTTGTTATAAATATTGCTTTCTAAAAATAAATGATAATGCGGATAAGGGGTTTCGTCAACAAGATAAGCCATGCGATACTGTGCAGTTTGTCCTAGATATACTTGCTTTTCCACGTTCTTATTGAATTTTTTTATAGATAATTACTGTACTTTCAATATTAATAATGATCGTTTTAATTATCGTGACATATATGATAGCTACCTATTTAGAAATTGCGTTCACAGAGACAATGTCATTTATACAATAAGTAAGTTGACTCGTACCTTTTACTCTATAAGCAATGCAGTTTCTTCGCAGAACTTTAAGGATTCGTATTCCTTTCCTTTTTCTAGAAGGTATAATTGCATATATCATGATTAGTACATAATTATAATACAAAAATAGCAGGTAATATTATTTAGCTCTTGGAGGTAGTTAAAATTTAAATTTAAAACTGGAAATCCGCCTTCTATTAGAATATGTAAAAACTTGTTATTTTCTTTAACTGGGCGAAGATTACTCCCACAGGAAAATATAATATGGATTACTTATGCTTGGAATACCCCCAGTTCCTGTATTATTACCAACATCTTTCCAAATTTTATACAAAATCAGAAGTAATGTAATGTAATGTAATGTAATGCCTTGAAATTTGAATAGCTACATTTATGTATAAGTTTTAATTTAACTGGTCCTATAAGATAAGTAAATAAAAATGTACAATATTTTAGCCTCGATTTTAACGTTAACCAAATATGGGTGTCCAATATTGGTTCTTCCATATGAATCAGTGTTTTTTCCTCATTATGTGACTTGTTCTTCATAGAGTCTGCATATTAAAACATTTCTTAAGAGTCCATTCACTAGGTCGAAATAAGCCCTAAATCGGCGTTCGTCTCGTGTCTAATTATAAGAAAACTATAAAAGATAGCGACTTTTAGTAAAAAAGTATTGAAAGATAAGACTAATCTAAGTCCCTATAGTAGTAATTTTTGGTATTTCTTTTTATTTTTAAAATTCCAGGCAAACAATCTTGTACTAAAATAGCGTATTTTCAAAAATTATTTTCTCTAAAATGTATTAAACAAAAATTTGCTACTATAGGGATCTAGTTTATCATTTGATCTTTCCGGTGATATATAATTTATAACATTAAAAAGAAATTTTGTTGCAATTATAAGATAAATCCGGTACCCTTGCAATGAGGGCTAACTTTATTTCCATGTACCTTTTTACTTCGGCTTTACGTGCACCTCCGAAATTTTAATAATTCCATAGTTGGAATATATAAGTCTCCACCCATCGGCCACCCATCCTCTCAATCCAACCCAACATTAATGCCTGTCAAATCTACAGAGAATGGACCCTTAAGATGTAAAACAATTCCCAAAACTACTTTTGCACAACAGCAAAATATTTGTAATATATATAGCACTTAGTGTAGTAAATTAATTGTCACTAAAACGTTTGTTGATTCAATGAAATAGTGAATTTTGTACGCAGCTGATGACATTGATTATTCGTTGGTTAATTTTCAGAGATCCCCAAAACTGCAGTCTATTTATAGTGTCACCAGCTGTACTGCTCTGAGTACCTAAGTTTGCAGGTGCAGGTTCAATAAGTTTTCACGTGAGAAAGCGTGCTAGAGGTTTGCATCTCCCAGGAGATTATTTCTTCATCGAGTTAATGCTTCACACACATGTCTAATAGAAGACGCTGATTTTTCCGTTTATAACAGAGTTGATTAAATCATTTATAGAGAGCTTTTGATTTATTAGACGAATGTAGAGTTGAGCTGATAATTTCTTTCTGAATATTGGCTATATAGATTATCACTCGATGGACGTCGCCTCCAAAATCTCCAGGGGAGGTGAAATAATCTTTTTTAGAATTTGTTTCAAACATCAGAATATAATTTTTCTATTCACTTCACAGTGAATAGTAAAAAACATCTTTAGTTTCGTGGAAAAAACGAAAATTATTTGAAGACATTATTTAAAATTTAAGCAAATATAGGTATAAATGAGACCAAAAAAATAAATGTCCACTAAAATAAAAAATACCACATCATAAATAAAAAAAAATGTATTCTATCAAGATCTACAGATAAAAACAATAAGGTATTTTCTAGAAATAAAATAACAAAATAACGGAACTATATTGTAACAGCTAATAAGTGTATAATTTGTAAAACAAATAAACAAAACAAAAGTTGCAAAAATATTCATAAACAGTATGTGTGAAAATATATACTTGATCTTGTATTAGAAAAAAAAACCGTGGGTTTTCCACTGGACACCAAAATACCAACTCCACTCAGCTGTAATCACCTTGAGATTGTGCTAACATTCTTAACGAAACGCGCGTCGAGAAAAATGCAGTGTTTTCGTATAGTAGAGTGGAAACTCCTCGTTTTTTGTGATTTACCTTTTGTATGATTTACCTACGAAAACCTAACCAGAAAACCTTTGATAGTATGGTTTTATTCAAACCACTCAAGGAACTAATCTGGCTTCTTTTTTATTGGTGGTGGCAACTATTGTTAAAACAAAAAAGAGAATGGGACTCGATATTTTGTTTTGTATATACATAGGTGAATAAAAGATCAATCAATTTTATTTGTGAATATTAGTTTCGGCTATTTTTTAAATTATATTACGTTATTGGGGGCGGTTGCCCCTTCCTGCCCCTCCTTGGCGATGTCTATGTATCTATCACTCAAACTTTTTAACAAAAATAATTTCAAGATCATTGCTCTTCCGGTTATACCGGAAGTATGTGTCAACTTCGTATTTTTAATGGGATGATATGCTTTTTCCATTTTTGGATTCTACTCGTTGATTTGATGAAAGTTTCGTAAGGCTTGAGGTTTAGCGTGTGAAGTTTAATTCAGAACTGATTTTTATAGAAGTAAATTGTGCTAAAGAAACATATTAGTATAATATAACTAGGTAGTGTGTATAATTTATGTAAAATATAAACTGGCAATCCCTTAAAGTAATGAAGTAACTGCAGTAATTCGCTTATGCTGCAGGCAGGATAACAAATTGTACTCGAATAATACAATTTTTTGCCACGTTGCTGTAGTGTGAGAATTCGTGGAGTGTTGTAGACACATAAACAACTCAAAACTAAAAATATACGTCCCCCAATCTTATTGAACCTAGGTATAATACTCCCACGTATCATGCGAACATCATGAATTTTGAAATTAGATTCATTTTTCTATAAGTTACCATTGAATGAAAATGCGCATTCTTTGTACTTGTCCCTATCCCAATGCAGACCAGTGAGTGATACATCCAGATTTATTTAGCTTCTGAACGCTTCTGTAGTTTGTTTATTTTGGGTCGAGTTAGATAACAGCGGCTGTTATTTCTAACTTCGTAAGAAGTGTGTAGTTTTGAAACATTTTTAAATTCGTGTCGGTGGAAGGTCATGGTTTTTGGACTGCTACGAATTCAGAAACAGCTGCGGGAAATAAATTTATCTGTCGTTTATGCGTGCAGAAATATTTATGTCTGGTTATCATGCGACCTTTAAAGGCGATGAACTTATAGACATCTCAAAGGCAAAGGGCCGATTAGTGATGTAATTATTTTGATTTAAATGAGTCTTACAATTAATCTATTTTAGTTCCAATTGTCCAGCATTTTGTTTAAGATGCTCTATAAATAAATAGTTGCATATATTTTCTCCTGAATAATTATTTTGCATTCAGTATTGAATTAATCAATTAAGAGATAAAAAAAATAGTCACAGTTTTGTCATAGGTCAGAACCGAGGTTGGAACGCAAGGAGAAATTATTAAACGAGGTGCGTGGTGATCAAAAAAAGAAATGATCAGAAATTAACGTTGAAATTTGTTATGATTTTGTATTTTTCATTTAATTTTTTTTATATTTTTCTTTTATTGGCCCTTGGAATACACATTGTGGGTTTCATCGGTCACAAAATAAAATACATTTATCTTATATTCCGCATTATTACACCGCCTTAATTTCTGTAGAACCAGGTTTACACAACAATAATTTCACATTTACTTCTCATACTTTTTCAATTTTCTTCTACTATTACTACAAACTCGTCTAAGGTCGAAAAACTAATGTAAAATTATTGTTACAATACCATACTATTTTTTCATCTTCAGAATCTACGAAGGTGGCGTAACAAAGCCGAAACGTAATGCTAACATACCCCTCATTAAAATTTGTGTACAAGTGAAAGACACCCTGTGTAGCTTTAATTTTTTTTTTTGTCGATAAAATCCAGTAAATTATCTGCAAGTATAGCGTGTTGTCGAATTAATGGAATTTTCAATTTCTTTTCAGATACCGCAAACTAGCTTTAAAATGGCATCCAGACAAAAATCCGGACAATATGGATGAAGCGACAAAGCGATTTAAAGAAATATCTGAGGCATACGAAGTACTTTCAGATGGTAAGTTAAGTTGTGTTAAGATATAAAACAAATAAAAATAGGATCTTTATCTTAACTAGACTATCATTTTTCGATTAAATGAAAAGTTTGTTTATTTTAAACTCAATCGTTCATATTATGTTATTCCGGATTTTTTCAAACAATACATTTTTATGAATCTCCGAGAGTTCCACCTAAATTTTGTTGATAAAGACGTTCGAGTATTAAAATGGTATGTTTAAATAATTTTTTTTTTTATCTTTTTAATGTGACCCTAAGGTACATCTTCCTGTATACAGAAATCACATCAGACATAGAAATTAAATCTGATCTGAACAGAATGGGCATTACGAGGGATATTATTTCAATATTTTCCGGAACAGACCTGGTTTTAACAAAAATCTCAGACTAGAAATCTTATAAACTCTAAATTTAACAATAAAAACAAACATTTTTTTTACTCAGTCAAATAATGCACCCGTTCATGATACATTCTTAAAAAGAGTCTGTCAAATGGACTTACGATGAAACTTTTATGAGGATAGCCTTGTTTATATAAAATATAATTAATCAACCGGAGTGGTGACACCATGTGGAAAAATCTAATACTACCAAGGACGTTGCATCTGATTGGTTATTTCTATAAATACACGAATTTCATTGGTCAAGTGCACACATTATCCACCATGACATCTGTACGCCATCCACTCGAATTAATGCGGTTGAATAACTACCCGATTCATTTTAAGATCGTAGCGCCAAAACGGCAGTAACCTATACTAACCTTGGGCCATTGACACTGACGTTTGAAATTGTATTCATCAAAAATTTGTTGTCGAGAACTTTAAACCAGGTAAAAAGCTTGTAAAACTATTTTGAAAGGGGTAAGTAGTGATATAAAATTAAAATAGATTTCAATATTTTTCGAGCGTTCAATCTGAAAATGAAACTTAACCTCAAAAGTATGTAAAATTCTTTATTGGACATACGGCTTTATGGAAATAGTCATTCTTAGAGAAGTAAAAGAGCACACACTCTACTTTGCGTTCTTTAGCTTCTTTATCCATACTCGTCTCCTGTAACTTTTTAATGCCCAACTTATAGTTTCCACGATAGCTCCTGATTTTCCCGCTTTTGGAAAAGTATGAAACTGATCTCGGGGTTTTTCTTTGTCCAAGAGGAACAATGACGCTCACAACAATAATGATTCATATCTAATCAAAGCAATTTACCAATATAACAACGGATATTTCAAAATTCATAATAGACATACATACGCAAAACGAACCAAATTCCCATGCGTTAGTTGTGCGTGCCGCCAGTAGGTAGCGTATTGCTTAGCAAAAATCGCGTTTAAAATGAGACATACTGTATGAGACAAGGTGGCACTCTTTTGGGTAGATAATTAATTTCCAAACCTGTACTGCTAAAAGTGTATTAGTCACACGGCGAGAACGGCTTACTATAGCTTACTATACTTGGTGTGGTGTAGGTGGTACCCTTGCAAAAACGTGGTCCCTATGAGTAAGTTCACTTTCATATCTGCCGAAACAAAGTCGGTATGCAATATTTTTAGAATGATATCGTAAAGCAGTTTTCCTCTTATAAAGAACCATTGACACTAGACAATGTGTTTCCCCCATACCGTGTTTATTTTTAAACCCACTTAAAAATAATCCATATTTAAATAAGAATAACACACGTTTATGTGATATGACGTATAAATTGTAGGATTGACGCGATTAGTATACTTGCCAGAAGTTGAATATTTGAAATAAAACCATGAATTTTATTGGAATTATTTACATCAGTAGGTACATATTAAAATATAATGAAATAGGTTATTAAGAAAAATAAAATTACTAATATTATAGCGTCTAATAGCGATGCATTAGTTATATTATACGGGGGTCTTATTTGTTTGCATCAAACTGTATGCTTACAGTCAGTCATTTGTCGAATATTATTGGTAACATCGAAACCAGAGCATAAGAAACCAGAAGAATACCTAGCAGGTGGTACCTTTGATGTAGTTACCCGTGGATTCGTGATCTTAGTTCCAAAAGGGAAACGTATTTTCCAGAAATGTTTGAATGTCATAATAATCACAATTTTTTAGATGAAATAAAACAAGTACTTACTTATTTGAAGGAGATGCCGAAAACAACTACTCCACGGCCAATATGCCCCGACTGGCGTTGCATATTTCCCGTGGAGTAGTTGTTTTCGGCATCTGCTTCAAATAAATAAGTAGGATTGTCTTCCTTAAAGACAATAAAGGTTACTGCTGTAATGGCATCTGCGGAAAAGCAGGTCGTTATCTGTCTGTCAATTTGACAATAATTGTCAGACAGATAGTAGCACAGATCCAAAAATGGCACTGCGGTGTGTTTCTCACCACTACTAAGTACTTATTTAAATAAAGGATAACATTTATTAATTTTTCCAAATTATTTAATTTTTTCTCGTTCTAAAGTTTCTGTTTGTACATTTAAATTATAGTATAGTTTCACTCTACCAAACAGTTTTATTAAGTAATTTTGAGGAAAATTTCACACCTCCCCTTTTTAGCCAATCAGGTGCGTCGGCAATCATGGTTGTTGCCATGCTAACGAAAACATTTCAGCGGATATTTTTTTGCTTTAGGGCACAAAAGCAAAATTATAGTGTTTTTATACCGGGTTTCCCATTTCATTTGACTAATGGCAATTAACATGGGCTATTACATTTCATTGAATTTTGTATTCCCAGGGCACACTACGAGAAATATTGCTAACGGAATCGATAGTACTGACTGTCAAACACTTCTGATTACCATAAACTAAAGCTACTATAGCGAATACTACTACTAAATAAATACTAAAGCGAAATGCTTTTTTTAATTAAAATATCAATAAAAATTCGTTTTAAGTTAATAGGTGTAGTTTACATAACTGTTTTAAGAGACATTATTAAACGTCATCCTGTGGACTAGTTGGTTGAGCGGCAGTGTTTCAAACTGAACCGCAAAATTTTGCAGGTTCGAATCAGAGACAGATTCCAGAGACAACTTTTTTTTTACATTTTCATTGATTACAAATTATTAGTGTTTACTTATTCGAATAAATATGGTTCATTGTCAGTACCTAGTTATTATTTTTGAAAGTCGCAATATTTGCTTATCAAAAAAAAATAAATAAAACATGTTTTAATTGGTTCGTTTCCTTTATCTTTAGCTAAAGCTACTATCTTATAAAATAAGTAATCAACAAGCAACATATTTTTTATTTATTACATGCACTGTGCTTTTACTAATAATAGTGTACTTATCTCTGCTAATAGTTACTACATATTATACCTCAATCTGGATATTGAGTTAAACAGTTACAGAGGAACTGTCGTGAATTAGTAGTAGAGTTTTTTTTAAAATATGAGGAGTTTTTTTTTAAATATTTTCTTATTTTAAAAAACTCATAATTTTAGAATTATAGTTTTTTATTTAAAAAAACCTATTACTAATTCACGACAGTTCCTCTGTAATACTGTTTAACTCAATATCCAGATTGAGGTATAATAACTATTAGCAGAGATATGTAATAACTATTAGCAGAGATAAGTACACTATTAGTAAAAGCACAATGCATGTAATAAATAAAAAATATGTTGCTTGTTGATTACTTATTTTATAAGATAGTAGCTTTAACTAAAGATAAAGGAAACGAACCAATTAAAACATGTTTTATTTTTTTTTTTTTTTGATAAGCAAATATTGTGACTTTCAAAAATAATAACTAGGTTCTGACAATGAACCATACTTATTCGAATAAGTAAACACTAATAATTTGTAATTAATGAAAAAGTAAAAAAAGTTGTCTCTGGCGGGATTCGAACCTGCAAAATTTTGCGGTTCAGTTTGAAACACTGCCGCTCAACCAACTTGTCCACCGGATGACATTTAATAATGTTTTTAAAACGGTTATGTAAACTACAGCTATTAACTTAAACCGAATTTTTATTGATATTTTAATTAAAAAAGCATTTCGCTTTAGTATTTTGGTAATCAGAAGTGTTTGACAGTCAGTACTATCGATTATGTTAGCAATACTTCTCATAGTGTGCCCTGGGAATATAAAATTCAATGAAATGTAATAGCCCATGTTAATTGCCATTAGTCAAATGAAATTGGAAACCCGGTATAGTATTTTTTACTATTTTAATTTAATTCCATATACCTAATCATTTTGCCAAACCCCTCTCAGCCGCACTCTATCTTTTGGGCTATTCATCATTTTTAGTTACTGACACTTAGTGAGTAGTGGTTACTCACTTAAGTATAATGTAAATATGGTATCTGCATTCATTGAATACATATTATTTTCCATCATAAAAGGTTTTATTAGTGAAATTGTAAAGTAAATTCGCCTCTTGAAAATGGTAATTACTTCTTCATGTCGTCGTTCAGCAGCTGTTCGAGCTTTCTTGGAGAAATTGTGTTAAATCGTAGAAAAGCAAACCTGCTACCTAGATGTCTAAGTTGGTTCTGCGATAAGTTAAAGTGAAGTACACATTTTTCTTAGTAGACTATTCCATTTTCCATTATAATAATTACTAATTACTCAGCTAACTGTTAGCACCTTATAATTAACGATGCTATTCTTAGTAGTTGGTTTTTAATGTCCTCTTATCGTAACGAGCCTGTATATAGAATAATATAATACTGTCATTCCACATTAGACCTTTTCTATAAAGAATTTATAAGTACCTAAGACGTCGTATTATAAAAGAATAACTTTTATAACGTATATTTTAGTCATTATATGCAACGTTATTCGCGTTATCATTTACATAAATATGTATATGAATCAGTCTGAAATGCTGCCTGGTTTGGTTTCGAAATCCTTTAGATTTCTATGAGAAATTGTCTTATTATATTACACAATGACGCTACAAAATCGAAATAATTTACTTAACATTACTAATAAATTTATCAAAGGATTTGCCAATGTTTAATTATTCTGCTCTTTTTCTTTATTTGAAATATTTCCGAGTCAGTAATTTTGGCAGGACCATCAATGCGTTTGTTAATAGTTTTTTTTTGTGAGTATTTTCTATAGTAATACCAACTGTTTTCAGATCTATTGTTCAGATAGTACAGCTACCTGATTACAATTTCAAATGAATTGTTTTCCGAACAAGCAACTGTAACTGTTACGGATCTTTGCGACAAAAATATGTATATGGGCTTCTGACGGATGAATATTTTGAAATCGAAATCAGTGTTAAATTTTTAATCCGCGGCCATGAGGTCTTGAAATGAATTATGCAGTAGATACCGCCTATTGGCCAACAGCCATCCTTGGGTATTTGTATATGGCAAAGACCACTTGCGCTAACTTTTCTTATTAGCAAAATTAAAGAATTAGTCCTTGGTAACAGGTCCGTACTAATATCGCATCATCAATTAATTTTATTAATTCCATTCTGTGGAATACAGTCAAGCTGAAGCCGTGGCACTTCCCATGTTCGTAACACCAATTACTATCGCACACTACTGGTATTATTACCATATTTCTAAAATAAGAGCTTGTTGTGTAATGTTATATAGAAAACTGTGCCAATAAACAATAAAGGGAAGCATTTATTGCTGTATCAAATTGCAACAAACTATGACCGGTTTAAAAAATGTATCGTGTATTATTTGATTCAAGAGAAACAAAGTGCAAGCACATTAATAAATCAATCATCATCGCGACTAATCCATACCACTCAAATTCAGATTATATTATATGTGACAACTGTCATGAAGGCGAGTGATATTTTCATTATTGTTATTGAACTGCCTAATCTTCATTCATTACCTTTTTGTTGCTTGTGGATTGGCATTTGTATTTTAAACGTCTAATAACTTAGACACACTTATAGAATAAATAATAGTAATACCACTCTGTACTCTAAATAAATAAATAAATCAATAAATGAGGTGAGTTGCTAGTTTTCTAAAGTATATTAAATTTCGGTCAGTTTACAAAAGTCTTAAAATTGTGGTTTTCAAAAAGCCCGCCGGTGAAGTGTAAATCAATTAATATAAGAACAAGAAGCCCAGAATATTGTAATGTTCCAATTAATGGTTGTATCATTAAAATATTTACCTAAAATAAAATTAATTTTATCTGCAGCTGCACGGGCGGCTCGCGATGGAATAATGCAGATGTTCTGCAAATGTTGTTTTTATTACATTGTCATTATGTTTTTGTAAATAAACTATTGAATAAGAATAAGCTGAATCTAAAACTAAGCTATAATATTAGTATTTCCCAATAAAGCCAATTTCATTGTATAAAATGGATACTCGAAGCGGATGGTTCCATTTAGATGTTCCAAGAAATATAGAAAACACTCTATATACTAGTATTTCGGCTTATTAGGCTTTTTTTCAATAGAGTAAATGTCTATTACTAAACGTTTTCAAGCGCGTTTTCGCTATTTATTTGTTTACGAGCGCCTACCCCCGATTGATCCTACCATCTGGTAAAGCCCGAGTTTTTAGTACCTTTTCTAAGAAGGGCGAAAATGTAAAATCTATCTGATCATTCGTAGTACAAGGATTTATAATTAAAGATTTTTTAATTTCCAATTGCTCCAACAGATCTAAACGTTTTCCTTTCTTTTCACGATTACCTTTCACCTTTACATTTTTCTGATCTATAAAATGATTGTTTTCTATACAATACGTCGAAAATCCTGAATTTTTTGTGTTATTTAGTATGTATTTTTTATGTTCTTTTACTCTAGTTTCAATACTTCTACCGGTTTGACCCACATACACGGCATTACAATCCACGCAGTTAATTTGGTATACTCCCGATTGTTTTAATTTATTAACCCTTTCTTTGTTGTTTATCAAAATCCTCCCAATATTACGCATGTTGACACTAATCGTTTTACACCCGTTTCGTTCTAATCTACGAGCTATTTTTTCACTATAACCTGGGACGTGATTAATATAATATATAATATATATATGCCTTCTTTTTGCCGAATATTGTAAAACTCCCGACGAATTAATTTCCTCCTTTTGTTTTTTATCTATTGGTTATCTATTAGTTTTTTTTTTATATCTTGTTGTTGTTTCTTGCAATTTGTTTGATTGTACTTAATTCTTTTTCAAAATCTGCTTTTATGTATGTGGGTCAAACCGGTAGAAGTATTGAAACTAGAGTAATAGACATTTACTCTATTGAAAAAGGCCTAATAAGCCGAAATGTCTGTATATAGAGTGTTCTCTATATATTTCTTGGAACATCTAAATGAGATCAATGTTTTTTTCAAAACAATCAATTTCATTGTGTTTATGAAAACGGCTTTTAGAGTGGTCACGTTCTTTTTATTTTTCAATCAGGTGTACTTATCATCTATGCCTTATCGCCGTCAAAAAGTGCACAAGGAATGTAAAATAATGCATTTTTTGTATTAAACCCACAAATCCAATTTTTTCCTTAAATAAATTTCTCTTTAACTGACGTTTGTATGTTTTCTCGGACTAACACCTGCCGTTTTCATAATAATGCCCGGCAAATTTCTATCTGTATTTGTTCATTCAATTTTTTACTCACAATTGTAGGTATTTAAAAAAAATATCTTCATATGAATCAAATTGTGAACTAAATAAATAATATAAGAATTTTTTGGCAGTTCTGCAGCACCTATACACCAGTTGCCCCTGGTCTAGCTACACTAGTGATTATCAATAGTGGTACAATATCCTATTGGAGCAAATATTTCGAGCCTCCTCAATTTGTATATCCTTCTTCTCATTTGGTATACATACCAGAATCTTATTTCCTTTAAAAATTTCCTGATTCTCTAAAATTACTGACTGAAAATTCTTCACCAAAAATTTCTGTTAGATAATATTTTCTTTAGGATACTTCTCTCTCGGAATTCTATAAAACAAGGAGGAATTATGATGACGACTTGAAAGCAGTTCCAAAGATAAGATTCAATGATGTGATATCTCTATCACCGGATGCTGCTTGTCAAATCTATAATAGTTTGTCCCTCTCCGGTTAGACTATTAAACCACAAGGACTCAAATGGTTTCGGACTTAAGCAATACATGTATTGTTTATAAAATTAACATTTTTATTGACAAAAATATATAGATACGGAAGAGCAAGAGTAGGTATATGCAATTTTCGATCCTCTTTGAAAAAACAAAAGGTCTTTTTTGAATTTGCAACCGTAAAAACATACTTAAGTATCTTTAATTTAATGGTTTAACCTTGTTAAACGAAGCTTTATCAAATTTGTATTCTAAACATCAATGTCTTTTTTACCTTTTATACTTCTTTCACTTCCTTTTACCGTGTTACATAATAATTAGTATTCTAGTATGGCGTCTATATTGCAATCCATAATTTAATGCAATTCTCTAGTATCCTATTTCTCAGCATAATCGTGGATTACTAAATATGACAGATATTTTTCAATCTCAGATCGTATCTACAATATTAGTTCAGGAATGGTTGATAAAAACGCGATATTGCCCCAATATTTCAACATGTCTGTGTAGACACTAAAAGTGATTACAGAAATTTATGATTGACCAATTTAAATAAAGAAAATGGTTCTAAGGCAAGGCTGTGACGAAAGTGCGTTAAACATTGAATAGTCTACAATGATTTGTTACAAATAGTTGTCCATGCATAATTTGAAATGAGTTAGTTACCTACTTGTCTTAAATTTTCTTATACCAACTGAATATTTCATTATTTAATGTTATAAATTTTAATTTCAGAGTATTACGCCCGTGTCAGTCTAACGATTTTTCGTCAAATTAAGCGAACAAGCTTTTAAGTTCAAAATTCCTTTATGGTGAAACATACTTTACGAAAATTGAATATTCTGACACACTTAGCCCCCGCCTAAGTATTATGATTATTTATGATGCCAAATAAAAATATTTCCAGTTTTAAAACACTTTTTAGAGTTGACTTTATTAGGTATTACTTATTAATATTATGTGTTGATTCAGGGATTTAGATTTAATAAGAGGACTAAGAGGAGCAATTTGTTTTACATTATTTTAATCTACCTATTTGAGAATTTTTAATAATTATTTTTTAAGTACAATTTAATACAAAACAGCGCGACCGGTTGCGCTAAATTTGTACTAATTTCATTTGTTCTTTTGTCCTCTTATTTATAACTATTTTCAATATAGAGAGTTCAGGCTCTTTCTCTCTATACTTTATATATTATTTGTAAGTATTAAGTGAAAGTTGGCACCTATAAATTGACAATTTTGTGTACACCTTTACCGCTACCTCATCAGTTGATCAATCTATAAATTCAACTTTATGATAGATAAAGTTAAGTTTTATATGTTCAAGAACGTTTTAGCTCATGTCAACGTGTCCTAAGGGTTTTATTGACAGTTTGACAGTTACTGTTGTAAAATATTATACTGCATTGCAGTTTTAATATTTTGTGGATTGTAATATTTTCATTGATAATCATTTATAAAATAAACAGTGTTTTTGGCAAGACTGGCGAATTTTACCAATGAACGGGTGCCAAGAACGTTACGAACCTTTTTTTTTTTTCTGAGTTATATAAAGAGCGGCTGAGCTGAGCTATCACGTTATGAACGACAAATAACTTTCTCAGTTACTTAATAATAGTTTATTTTACATGTTATGCCGTTATGATTCACTTAACACAAGTAGTTTGCATGCGTATAAAGTCCTACTTACACACCATCACAGGTGGCATAAAGGATAACAGGAATTTGATAAATAACATTTCTTGATAATACCATCAGGTATTTTTAATAATTGTTTTGAAAAAACATTGATCTCATTTAGATGTTCCAAGCAATATATAGAAAACACTCTATATACCTACTAGTATTTCGGCTTACAAGGCCTTTTTCAATAGAGTAAATGTCTATTACTAAATATTTCCATAAATCCTTGTACTACGAATGATCAAATAGATTTTGCACTTTTGCCCTTCTTGGAAAAGGTAATAAAAACTCGGGCTTTGCCAGATGGTGGGGATCAATCGGGGTAGGTACTCGTAAAACAGATATATAACAAAACACACTTGGGAATATTTAGTAATAGACATTTACTCTATTGAAAAAGGCCTTATAAGCCGAAATACTAGTAGGTATATAGAGTGTTTTCTATATATTGCTTGGAACATCTAAATGAGATCAATGTTTTTTTCAAAACAATTATTTTCACTATGTTTCATAAAGAACCATCCGCTTCGAGTATCCACTTTAGGTATTTTTTACTTCCAGAAATATAGAGTTTGTAAAAAAAAATACAAACAACCGGGAATATTATATAACCACTTGTTTGCTATCTTATCCAAAATAAGATATCCCTAGTCATCCGTGTATCGATACTAGGGTTGAGGAAGGCCAATATAAGTATATCTACTGATATTTTTATGTTCCAGTGTGGTTTATAATTTAGTGTCAATAAAAACGTTCTCTTTCTTCATAACATACCGGCCTGTTCTTTAATTCAACATTTAAATACGGCATTGATAAAGTTATTAGTTCTTATTTAACCAATGGATACTGTGAATTCAAGCAACGTGTTCCGATTAATTTGTTGCAAAAATTCTGCATTCTGATTGGTCCTACAGAATCCATCATACCAAAATGTTGAATTAAGGAACACGCACTATCTGGTAATATGTCTTTAATATCATTATATGAAATGATATTTGGATATCATTGAAATCAGAATTGTGAATGCTATGAATGAATATCTAAAGTACGTCAATAAAACTTTGTTAATTCTAGTGTTTTATATTGATTCAACTTCTTTAATCAAGGCTGTAAGTTGCTATAGATGTTTAAGTTGAATGCGTGCACAATCATTAGAAGGCAACTTTTTCTCAAACTATTAGTTCATCGCCCATGTATCAGTAACGAAGCTCCATAAACTTGGAAGTACTTTTTTCATATTGCAAAAATGCTTATGGCGTTGCCATTATAACTCAACTCTTATTTCTATAATTGTATTTGTATTTATTCTATGTAGTGTATGTATATACCTATAACTTATTGTAACCTTAATTTTGCATGCAGATACAAAAAGAAAAATATACGACAATCGATGTAACAGGAGCAGTTCAGCAAGATCGACGAGATCCTACAGAAGTTACTTTGACAGTCACAATCCCTTCTCGCAGCGCTTTTTCGGTATATAAGCATTGTTTTGATTTTGACTGTAGTGTGCAGAAATACTAACAACTAACTATTGGCTTGACATTGCCCTTAACACTAATCCCCTGATATTTTTTGGTTGATGATATTTCTTTAACTTTGGCTTTGCTATTTGATTTATACCAGCGCATGTATGAGTGACAAACAGAACTGTTTATATTTCGATTTTAAATATTTAAAATTCGTTGGTAAGTATTTGAAATTTCAAAGACGTTGGCTCTAATATCTAAACCAGTTTTGATATTTCAAATATCCAGTGTAGTATTTCAAATCGAGTTTCAAATTAACCTCAAAGTACCTACCTATTTAAATTGCTTCTACTTAAATGGGTATCTTGAATCTAGTACTTCAAATATTTTAACTATAATCAAAATTTTCACAATTCCCGGAGAAAGAATTAGGAGAGGTGGACCAACTTGATTGGCCTGCTAGGTCGCCTGATCTAACACAGATCGACTGCTTTCTGTATGGGAATACTCAAAAAATCAAGTATATACGACACTTTTCCTTACTAAAGTGGATATAAAGAATAATGTCGCAGAAGTTTTTCAAATTATTACTGAATACATTTTTCAAAATTAAACCACCCTTTTAATTAAAAAGTTGTATTACGATACAACTATATATTTTATTTATATTTCTGCTTTTCTTCAATACATTTTCTTTTGTATAAGTTAAGTAAAGATATTACAGTAATAATGACACTTCAATTTAATGGTGTAGTTTTTGTGAACTTGCGTAAACCTATAAATTACAGGTTCTGCATCGAAATAAATATAATATCTAAGTTTCTACTGAAAAAAATATTCACTGTACTTAAATCATTGTTTATGTCGCAACTTTCACCACTTTGTAAAAAGTACCTTTGATAAGAATAGACTTACTTACCTACTTAAAATTCAACCTTACCAGCGTAGAAACTATACGCCGTAGTTTGATGGATCAATCTGTAAAAGAGAAATTCAATATTACACATCTACAACAACTTCTGACACTTACTCTTACGCCACACTCTTTTGGGCGAATTTTTCTTACCTTTAGAGATAGAAGCCCCAGTAGTCTCATATTTATCTATACGTGAGAGAATGCTCTATTCAAATATGTAAAAATGTATAGGGTGTTCAATTTAAAATAGGAAAGTGGACATCACTTCTGACTGTCCAGAAGTGATGGTAATATGATAACAAAGCTGTGATATATTAATGTTAAAGTTATTAAAAAAATCTATTTCCTATTTACATGGGAATACGCTCATTGAATTTCTAAACTAACTTACAATTTCAAAAGCATATACATTTTTTCACAAAATTAATATTAAATAAAGCCAGCCTTCTTGTCAGACTTTTTATTTGAAATAGAGTTGTTCCTTTAAAATTTAAAACCAGCATATATTTAATTTACTATCTTCCATGCTTCAGCATTAGGGTAAAATATGTAATTTGTTCTTATAGTTGAGTGACCAAGTTGTACAACTTGGTCACTCAAACGTTCTTGTGTTTTTCGAATAGTTGTTGAACTAAATCCAGCAATAATTTTATGGATTAATCCAATAAATTGAGTAAATGTTTCTCTTATTTTTGATAAAAAATTCTATCTGGTATTTATACTTACAGGAATTGAATCTGTAGTTATACATTTGTTATGGTTAAACAGTACAAGGCTCTACAAGGAAATACTATTACTTTTTTTTATCAGAGAACTATGGATTGTTTTCGTAATGTAGGAACAGGTGCAATCGAATATTGTATTTGGCGGAATTTTTATTTATTATTTTTTTTTCTTATTTAGGCACTAAAATAATGTATATTTTAGTACATAATTCTTCAATACCAACGCTATAAATTTAAATAGAAATACAAAGTTTTTCGCTTTGAAGTGATGGATAATATCCAGCATGAAATTCATTGCAAAAATAAAATGCCACATTATAGGTACTATAAACTGTCTACATAAATAATTTTTCATTGCTTCGTTTAGTGTTGTAGCATTCCAGTACAGGTATTATTTTTCGTTTTATTGAAAAAGATGACGGTAACCACCAATATAGTACGCATAAAATGTTTTCATGTAGCATTTTATAGTGATTGGCATGATATGTATCTATTCTATGACTGAAGGTATTGAGTACAAACAATGCTTTGTCTATAACATCTTCTGGATGAAATATGACCCTTTTGTTTATTACGTAATGTTTTTCTAATTTTTGTGTTAATTTCCAAATGCTGTTGTGTTATTAAATTTTAAGTAATAGGTAACGATTATTCATATTAATCATTCATATTTGGGAATAAAATAGAATAAAAAATCAGCATATTATAAAAAAGGCATCAGGGCAATTATTATTTCTAAAATACTTGTTTCATTCAGGCGCGTGCCGAACTGTCGGACACATACCGTATCAAGTTTGGAAATAGTTCTATACTAGTAGGTAGCTATTTCATAAATTCAATATTATTGAATTTATGCAATATTCTCTTTGGTAATTAGTTTATTCTATGTAGTATTACTCTCTAGAATTACTTTATGATTTTTTAGACAAGCCAATTAAGTCTGCTGCAATGTTTAAGGTGATTCTTCTCAAAAAATCAATTTTTATGTAGGTACGGCTGATGTCTTGATAGTCGCAATGGGATGCCAAATTTATAAATAAATCCTACCAAGTATTACAGAAAACGGTAAAATGCAACTAACCTCCTTAATTACTTTAACCTGTACCCTCCTCAAGCCCTAGCTACGTGTAGGAAATCAAAATAGATATTATTTTCTAACTTTTACAGTTGCTAACTCTATTCCTAGCAATTCGTAACTAATTCATAATTCCTAAATTCAGTGTCAACTAATTGCTAGAAATTTGTCTTAGGTTAGCCCTTAAATTTCTTCTGAGCAACTTGTTTAGAGACCGTTCGCATGACTTGATATTACATTACTCACCTCAAGTTTATGAGATCAACATCTTCAGTCACATCAAGAATACGAGAAACAACAGAATAAGATTTGTGGGAAATATATTAAAACAAAAAATGATTGCTACCACAGTCTCCAAATGAAAACAACGACGCACCCGCAAAAACCAATGTAGGTAAAGTGAAAAATATAGGTGATATAGATTTCGAAATATTTTAGTCTTATTCGAAATGTATACCATTCTAGATAAATAAAATACTCCAGTAAATAAAATACTCTTAAAGCTTGTTGTTTCCTTTTTGGGGCTGTGGCATCAATTCTTTTTTCACCCTCCGCAACTCCTCGATATCAGGTACATCGTGCCTTAGCCTCCTTAGAATTTCATTGCTCAGAATATGAAAGGATATAATAAGAGGGAAATAATATAGTATAATAATAATAAGATATAAGAACAAGGAAATATTATTTCCTCGTTCTCCCCACCTTCTGGACAAGTTGGATATTTGTTTTCTAAGCCTACAGCTCAGATCCATTAGGATCATGATGTTATCAAGCATCAAGTTGTCATGAAGCAATCATAAAATCATTTAGGGGTCAGAACCATTTAAAACCTATTTTCCAGGTTCCTCAGATCTAAAGTGTAGCCGATTTATCCGTTTCTCATTTGCTGATATTCCCATATGGCCAGAGACCAATTATTTTACCTTCTCTAGTCTACCGATCAGCTGATAGGCGTCACTATACTCTTGAACAACAGCAAATCGTGTTGTTTTAAAATTGTGGCGAAGGAGCCTAGAACCTAGTGCAAAAGATGCACGCCCTTGCCTTCTATTCCCTGACCTAGAAAGCCTGTGTGCCACACGCTAACCCTCTCTGTAGCAAAATATATAAGATAATGATTCGTCTTCAACAAAGCGGTCACCTACCGCTTTTATTTAGAATAGGTAGTCACTAGCATGATGCGTTTTCATAGAACTGTGAAAATCAAGAGTATGCCAGAAATAAAGGTTTGCTGGTTCCCAGCAAACATCCGTCATCTGTCAAAGGTGAATGGATAACTAACAAATTCTACCATTCATAATTAACTTGATTCTTTTCATTGATTTCAGTGATTTTTCAGTGACTTAATTAACAGTGGGGTAATAAAGTCCCGCAACTCTTATGGCCCACTTTTTTTCGTCATATCTCCCTTATTATTAAAGGTAGACCCATAAAGCCTTATATGACCGTATTCGTAAAAAGGAGTTAACATGTAAACATAAAAAACATGTACAACAGCACTGGATGTTCCATTTAAAATATTAAAGTTTATATCGACGTAATTTTATTAGGTTTCCCTATAAAAAATTTATATATGTAAAACAAACATAAAAATAAAAGAAAATCAACGTGTCCGAGTGATTTTTAAAAACTTTATCATTATCAAAATAACGAATTTATGTGGGACTTTATAAACTCACTGTATTTGTATAGGCATATTTTCTGTTACTAATATAGAAATAAATTACTACTTTCCCCAATTTTGGTTCATACAGTACTGGACAATCCCACGCAACGCGCTGAGTCGGGCAAATAATAACTTCGAACACATGAAATTTATATTTGAATGGCCAAAATAGTAGATTTCTGATGCTATTTGAGTGTCACATGTGTTTTGGCGGGAACGCATTCCAGATTTATTATTCCGTTCAGGAATTGATTACCTAAAATTACCGTTTCGGAAACGTCACCGCGTATTTATATACATTTACTTGCACGCCTGAATATATAATTTAAGATGCTGGTGAACTTAATGTGACTCTGGCAAATGACTAGGATTCCATTCTGTACTGATTCTGCATCGAGTTATATCATAATAATGCGCTCTGGCCGGCTGCCGAGAACTAGCAATCATTAACCCCATGTCATATAGTTGCACCGATAAAGTTTAGAGGTACATCCAAATTTAGCGGATATTTGCCATATTTAACCCGGCGTCAATTTGGATTGTAATATTTTCAGCAGCTCGAAGTTATTTTAAGTTTGAAGGTTTCGTTCGCTATGATTGAAATTTAGCCAAGTAACTTATTTTTACATTTCCGTCTATTTTTTGTATTGCTACTCAATAAAAGCATAGAACACCGGCTAACAAGAAGTGTTTTATAACAAATTAAACTGAGTTATATAAACTTCCCGAGTCTGCTTTTAGGTGTCCGGTGTGGTATTTTAGTCAAGTAATTTGGACGTAGTTCGACGCATTAAGCGCCAGGTTGTTACTCATAGTCATAATAACAACGTACGCCTGTTGTTCTATCAATCCAATTGACTTATTTTTATCCTAAAAAGTATTTATTTGTTATAGCGGTTACAACTTAAACTTGAACGGTGGTATTTTTTGATTCGCATCAGTTATTTGAACCATTTTATGGGCCTCCATCACAAAAATGGCTGGAATGCATGCCAATTTTATTAGAAATAATCCTCCGAAATACCAGACGTGGAGATAGAAAATTATTCATAAAACCAGCCTCTTATGGCACTGGATACTATACTTGCGTACCAAAATTAAATATACCTACCTACTTTGGAAATTGCTATGAAAATGACACTTCGCTTCAATGAATTTAAAAAGAAAGTAGAAAGTATTTTCCCCATAAGTGAAGAAAGTGAACCAATTATCGCAAGTAGGAAAAATCATGTGATCATGGAATATACATGGAATAATTATCTACCATATACAAATACAATAACTATAAACTATTGATCTTAACTGATTCATATTACCCTAATCTATGCAATATTACTCTATTATTGCTTAAAGGCCACAGTCAAATATATGTCATTTTTCCAACATCTAATATGTCTCAATACATTAATTGAATAGTTACAATTACAACCTCTTTTAAATTGCATGACATAAGTTGGAAAAAATATGTAGAACCATAGAAATTATAAATATTTTTTATAATTTCTATGTGTTGAACACGTGCAAAAGTTACATAAAAGTTATATAAAATTGATGTTATGGGATCACTTGCTGCCAATCGGTAACTCAATTGCGTTTCCGTATTTGTATTACAATACGGTGTTTTTGAGCTTATTTAGTAACTTGTATATCAACAAAAAAAAAAGAGTTGCGAGAAAAATGTACCTATTTAACTAATATTTCACGATGATCTGCTAGTTTGTTGACATATATTTGAGCTTGAACGTTATAACTATTCCTACTTTTCAGGCTATTTTCACGGCGTTGTACCATTCCGTTACGGGGTACAGTCTATTATATTTTATCTGTTATGCAATGAAGTAGATATTTTTATTTTTGTATGACTGGTACAACTATAATATAGCAGAGGTAGTCAAATTTTCATGAGCCATCTATTTTATTTATTGTTGTATTACAGTCATATAAGTTTTACTATAAATTATAAATAAAATTTGTAATTATGTATAACTTTTCCCGGGTTTTTTTTCGAGTTGAACAAAATGATGATAATAGTTTTAGTATTATTAGCCTTGCTAGCTTATTAACAATAAAGGTAGGTACTTGCTAAGTGAAAATGTTTAAGTTAATCGTTTATGAGAATGCTTGCGAAGGCAGTAAATGTTAATTTTTTCCAGCAGCTTAACTGCAAGAAAATCTAGTTTTTTCTGATTTAAAACATGTATTGTTGCTATGTAACTAATTAGGGAAAGTTAGTGAACGTAAAATATGCATATAATATACACATAATATACACAATTGTTTATTGTTTACTTGGTTACTAAAAATTTTATAACATCATGAAAACGTTGTGACCTATGACTCTTATGACTGTAGTAATTTTGAATAAATAGCCCTTTTCTCTTTTGGAAAAAAGTAACTCTTTTCCATTTCGTTATTTTTTCTAGGTGTTATCAAAAACATGGTAAAAAAATAATTGTTTTTATTTACCTTTACCAAATAATATTTCTTAATATAGGTACCAACATATTTTCATTAAGTTTTTTTATTTCGGAAAATGGATAAATCATATATCATATTATGAACCATCTTCACCATCTTTTCTATTTAAAATATATATATTTGCTGTATTTGTCATTGTGAAAACTTACCCTTATTTATTGCCACCACTGGAAAATTCAAAAAATCAGTGATCAAAGGTTTTTTTTTAAATATGTTTGCCTAATCAAGAAATCTCACACTAAAAAGCAGATTAACAAAATATAACATTAAAACATCACTTAAAAACATTTACATTTGGAAACTTATCAGTTTTCTTATCAAAACTTTAAGTATAACTGACGTATGTATATGAAAATATATATGAAAACTTTTTGCATTTCATTTACTCTATATACAGGTTTACATGTATTGTTTTGTATCTTTACAGATAAAAAAAGACGTATGTATGATCAATATGGTAAAGATGGTCTATTAAACGGAGGAAGTAGAGGACGAAGGAGAGAGGAAGATGATTTTGATTTTGGTGGTTTTGGATTTTTCACATTTAGAGACCCTGAAGACGTGTTTAGGGAATTTTTTGGCGCTTCTGTATTTGATCTCTTGAATGGTGAGTCAGAAAATTAGTTATGTGAAAATTTACAGAAATACTCCTTAATTGTTACTCCACAACCTATATTCACCTTGTTACTAGTTTCTATTTTAAGCTACAAGTTAACCATAAATTAGTTTTTATTACCTCTAAAATTTGTAGAAAGGTTGAACTCATGATCAGCAAATAATAGTTTAACTCTTAAAAACGATCTATTAGAAAACCTTTGTATTATATTCTATACTTAGGTAAAATAACAATAATCACTATAAACACATAGTAATAATAAATATAAAAATTAAATATAGTCATTGCATATAAAAAACTCATTTTGTGTTGGCAACAAATGATATCAACTTTTATGTTTTATTTGAGGATAAAATTTTATATACTTACTGTAGATACTCATTATTTTTTTAATCTTGTAAAGACTAGAAATAGTTTCATCACTTCTATGCAAGTTGGCACTTTATATGGCACTTTTGAAACCTTAATCTACCACATTACTGTCAAATTATTCTTTTGAACATACATTATGGCCTCCAGCTAAATTTTTACACTGCTCAGACTTGTATAAATTTAAAAGAAATTTAAAATTCCATGATATTATAACAAAATTATTATATGAAAAAGTTAACATTGAATTATTACATTTTTTGTTATTTTGAAATTTACGTTGACTGAAAAGCATTTTTAGAGGATACCGAATTTATATCTCTAAGAGTTAAGCTCCCGGAATGCAAAAATATTATTTTATCTCTCAAAAATTGACAAATATTAAATGACTACTAGACGACTTGATTATACACAAAGTATCATCAAAATATAAATGTTTGTGTTCTGTTCACTTTCCAGATATGCATCCTAGGGATCGTAGGAGAAATAGACATTCTCATCCGCAGAATGCCCTAAGCACAACGTCTTTGTTTAGTCCATTTGGTCTCTCAATCGGTAGCAGTCTAATGGATGATTTCTTTAATACTGGTCATGGAGGATTCACCTCGTTTAGTACCATAAATAATTCATTTAGTGCATCAGCTCCTAGTAATTCAAACATAAAGAGAACATCTACTTCGACAAGGTTTGTGAATGGAAGGAAAATTACCACAAAAAAGTAAGTTTTATGTTTTTATATATACTTTTTTAAAATGTGATCTAGATTTAATTATTTTGGGGATAAATATTAACAGATGTCTCCTCTTTTTAAAAAGTTTGTGTTACATTTTTGTTACCGTTTTGTAAAATTTTTTTTGTTTGTTCCAATTTTTGTGAATTCTTTTGAAACATGTTTATGTTCATATATTCCTAAACCATAAAAAAAAAATTTCCAGTTCATTGATTCAATATATTTTGGTTTATTAGATACACATCTTTTTTTCTATAGTAAATGCTAAAGTGTGCTTTATACAACTCAAATCAACAAATCAACTAATATTTTAATCGCAAGGGTAGATATAGAAATTAACAGCAAGGTTAGATCAAGCCCTTTCATTTTTTTTATTGATTTATTGATATAAAACTTATTTTCAATTTTCATTTGAATTAATATAAACTGTAAACGTACAATTAACATTTCCAGAAATTTATATTCTTGGAACAGAACTTTTTTCATGTAACAAACGTACAGACGTAGAACGTATAGAACTCCAAGAATTTTCTATTCCATCACTGAGTATTTTCTTCAATACTTCAACCTTTCTGAGTCTTCTGTATGAGCTTAGGCCGCTGAAGATGATTTTCATCCTATTCGCTTGACCGCTCTCAGGTCAGCAGCAGAATTTGACAGCATTGTGTCAAACGTCAACTTGAAAGAATCGCCAATTTTCTTAGAACATTCTACAAGCTATTCATTCCTACGGGTTGAATGGTACACTATTTCTGTCTGATATAAAACTTCTGGTGAGACACATTGTTAGGACACAAATTGACATATTTTCTGACAATACTCAAAACACTACATTCTTTTTCGATAATACAAAATGACCGATTTCATTTATGACCGATCATCAACATTAGAAGTTTCTAATTGTATAATTCATTGGACCGGGACGCCCTAAACAAACCCATTATTGCAACAACCTGTAATGTAAAATCTAAATTACCTACTAAAAGTATTGAAGAAAGTATTTCGAAAATATTCACCTACATAAACAGATAGTCGTCTGAAGCATCTCATAAAAATCTCATGACATCATCCGCTTGCAAGACTCTAAATTTTTTAAATTTGTAATCATCAGTTAACTTATTTAGCAATGTAATTAGTTTTCTGTTTCTGAAAAGATTACGAGTCGTTATTCGAACTATGTATTACTTTGAAATGTCACAATTTTCGTTTACCAGCAATGTTGAGTTTAGCATCGAGTAATAGGACCATATGAATATATTATGCCATTCTTATTTGTATGTAATAATGTCACCTCTGGAGTTTTTCACTACAATTCAGTCTCTAATAATGACAATAAAGCTCAAAAAGAAGTTATTAATTCTATAATCATATTAAAATAGAAAAATTAATCTAATTTTTTCACTATATTTCCTGTTTCGAATGGTAGCGCTTGAGTGTTTTAAAACTGTGATGTGTTTTAGGGTGTATGAAAATGGGAAGGAAACGGTGATGACATACGAAAATGATGTTATAAAATCCAAGACTGTGAACGGAATTCCTCAAAGCCTAACTTATAGTTAATTATCTCAATTTCTAATGTTTCTCATACCATTAGCCTAATTATTTGTAGCACATACCCTATTCAGAAAATCTAATAATAAATGTGATTTGATGTACTGTTTTACTATTTGAAATGGTCAGTAACCATATAATCGTTTTCAATATATGTCTTTCGATATGAATATGTATATATTTGCAGCAGCAAAGTTAGTGAATTGCATTTCACTGAAACACTGATGCACAAATTGTTCGTCAAACCAGTAAGTTGGAAATTTACCAGTGATACACAGCATGTTTAAACTAGAACAAATAATATCGGACTAGGGTTATCAACCTGAAGTATTATTTCAGTGGCTGTTAATTAAATTCGTAGCTTCGTTTTCTCAATGGAAAAGCCTGTATGAAAACATGAAAAGAGAATATAAGTATTATATTCTTATTAGTTTCATAATCAATTAATTACACCTCTAGACAGACCACCTTTGTTAAATGATTCATTATTTGCCATAAGAGAAAACAGAATTTCCAACTTATGGTGCGAATAAATCTATTCCATTCCTAGTTGTTATAATAATAAAACTGCTTAATTCTCCATTTCTACCCATAAAGTATTGAAGGCTTGTTAAAGTGATCACATAGATTTTTAACTATTTGGAAACTTGTTTAGCAGATCTGGTTAATTAACTATTATTAGTAGTAATCTGGGTAGAAATAAAATTTAATTGTTTAGACGTGGCCCGATTCAAAAGGGTTAAATAAAAATAATACACATTTATCTTACACTCACAATTTAATCTTTTAATTATCTTTTATAATCTGAGTGGTTAAAATGATGATTCCCAGTAAAATCCTCAATAGAGCTCATTAACAGTTACATGCCGTCACCATGACCCTCCTAAGTGGTTTACACATTCAGTTGTCTGGTGATCTATTTTTATAGACTTTACTATATAATTTACCAAGACTAAATGATATAACAATTTTCAAAAATTAGGTGGAGTTAAGAACGTACAAATTTGACCTAATAACAACTATGAATGGATAGGTATTTTTAAACAATTTTCTGTAATGTAATAAGAATTGTATTTTTTAATTATATTACGAAGACAATTTAATAAAATAACCATACTTAAATCAATAAAGTGAACAATTATTCTAAACATTACAATGGAGTAGGGAGCTATTATAATGAATATGAAATAATGTATTTGATTACTGATGTAATATGTAAAGTTTCATGCTACCATTAATGTATAAAATAATAAAATATAATTCCTGCATTTAATTGCATTAAATCACATGTCAAGGGATTAAAGTTTCGCAATGTTTGTGAGAATTATTTTTGGAGTTTTAAGTTGTTTAGTCAAATTTTCATTTTGTTCATTAGTGACTCATGTTATGACTTTTTATTAGAGAACTATAAAATTTTTTAGGAAGTACCTGTTTTGCCTAGTTTATTTAAATTACATTAATTTGGCTTTTTTGATTCCATTATAACAATAAATATAAACCCACTTTTGTTTTTAGTTTTTGTTCAACCCTGTTGATCTTTTTTAACTGTTTGAAGTAATTTTTGCTTTCTAGTTTTAAATTATCATTATATATGAAACATCTTAACATTTTTTTTATTTTTTAAGTTAGATTGTGCCGCCATCGATATACTAATAATTATTAATGTATAATAAATACTTAATTAGGTTTTTATTTTTAGCTTATGATTTTTAAGTTTTTATAGAAATGTGTTTGGTCAGTTTATTTTAAGGATAGTAGTTCTGTAGTTGAAATAAAACCAACTAGACTTATGTGACCGTGTATGATGATGCAGTGATCGTAATGGTAAATTTTTATACTTTATATTAGGGAATTTCTGCATTACTGTTGCATACTGTGATAACACTGGTAACTGATGAGTTTTTGCTCAGCTGCTCTTTGGTGTGTATGTAGTTGATTCGAGATTTAGTTAATGTCTGATGATTTTTCATTAATACTTGCAGATACGACTGGTTTTTAACATTCTGGTGGAAATTAGAAGATTGCAATATACCTACTAAATAAGTATATATCTCAATTTCCTTTTGTCATCATATATGCTTCTATGTATCAAATTACAGGGCAAATTTTTTACTTTTACATACATATATTTCAAGTAATTATATTAGAACTAAGTATAAATACTACACGTGGGTTTTGTTTCTTTGCAAGTTATACGCTTATGCATGCCTGAGATAACTTTCGATAAAATCAGACACATGTAAGTCTGTTTTATTACATATTTAACTTTGTTATAAGTGTTTTATATCTCTAAACTAACACTTGTTGGAATTCAAACTTCCATCTTTATATAACCTATAAATCGATTGAAAAGCGGTCATGACGACTATAACAATTAAAAGCAATCAATTTCCAAGTTGAATATAACCAACATTTGTTGAAACACTACTTACTCTTAAAATCGACACCTTCGTAAAATATTTGTACAGGCATTGACAAAGATATAAAAACTATTTAAAAAAAAGATTAATCTTATTGTTCTATATAGAAGTGTAGAACCCATGTAGTCACACAATACAAATTTTGTTTGAAAATCTGGAGTATTGTAGGAGAGTATCGGACGCCTCATATTTCAATTCATTTAGCTGTCGTATTAAATCTCAGTCAATGGGACAAGTCCAAGATCGATCCTGTACGAATTATTTGAAAATTTTAAGGAAATAAGCTAGCAAGAACCTTATCCTTAAGAACCATTGTGGGTTATTTAGTATGGTACAGCACTACTTACTTCACCTATCCATAATATAGCCTATAGTCATCACTAAAAAAAATATCTACCTACTAAGACAATAGGACTACAAAATATTATACTTAAAGTAGGTTCTACCGACTACTGAAACTTTTTTCACCCTTTTTATACTTTCACTGCCATTGTGTTTATTGTAGTCACTATATTATTTAGATGTACTTCCTTTAAAACTTATGGAATCTGATAATACATTTTCTAAAAAGTTTTGTCACTAAGTATTTTCTACTAGTTCTAGATTTCAATATTTGTGATACTATTAGCAGTGTTCTTTATTTGTGTATTAAATCACAGTTCAGAAATTATGTATTAAGTCACAGTTTAGAAATGCTAAAACTAAATTGTGCCAATAAATGTTTCATCATTAAATAAAATGTTTCATAAATCATAACCTACAAAATGTCGGTTCATTTTGCATACTGTGGCTTAACACTAATAAAGTGGGAATTCTAGTTTAAAATAATATGTACCTATGTTAATCTGATTCTATTGCTATTCTTATTAGATTATTAAATTCAATATTATTAAGAATAAATTAAGTAAGTACATGTCTTAGAACTCTTAGATTAAAAAGATGTATATAATTTTTAAAATGAGAAATTTTACTAGGCCTTTCAAACTGCTTTAGTGTGCCCTTGTAATAATTGTATTTAAAACTAGATATGTTGCACATGCTATGAAAATATTAGTTATAAATAAAACATCCACTGGCTGGAAAAATGTTTACATACTACCTACATAATCTGCATTCCCTAAAAAAGAATAAAAGGACCAAATGTGTATGAAAAACATTTCTATGTAAAAAATACATATGATATAAGCATTTCAGCTAGTATCAGCACATTTATCAAGATCTAACCACACATGTAGGATGACCCTACTTTAAGTTGGTCATTATAAAGCTTAAACAATATTTTAATGGAGCAGTTTTCAGAGAAAATCATGGCACCGTGGACCATGGTCAGGAACTCCTTTCGATCGTATAACTTCGTGGTACTGAATATTTTATTTTATTCATTGAATTTTGCTGTTTAGTTAAAAAGTTTTGTTTTGCCGATGTTGCTAATCATGATTCGAAAAGACTAAATATTGTGGAGCAGCGAGAATTATTTAATCAATTTATTAATGCAGACATGCACAGTCCCTAGGTAAAATTCAGATAAAATATAATAATTGCACTTGCTTATTATACATAATATTTTAGTAATTAGTATTTAGTTTAAAATATCTACTTACCTACCCTTTGGATTCAGACATTGTATAGTTTTATTGCTTCTCCATATATTTACAAAATGTAGACGCAATTATAAAAATATTTAATAAATTCAGTGCTAACACTTGTTGAAAAAACAATTGGAATAAATATTTTATAGTTTGATTATGTAAGAACGTAAAGATTAAATAAAACTTATTTTTTCATGAATTCAAATACCTACACGCTGAATTTTGTATAAATTTACTTTTCCAGGTTGCTGGACATTGAATTAAAAAATTAATTTGTTACATTATTGTCAGCATTAAATGGTCAAAAACTAAATTGCTACCTACAGAAATTTACCTCACAATATTTGTAGACCGTTAGTTACCAAAGGAAAAAACAATGTATTAAGAAGGAATATATTGTTTTATTCAGTCATTAGCACAATTTAAATAAATACAACATTAATATTTAATAATTATTTTATTTAGCAGCATTTAAAAATATTTGAAAATTTTGTCTTTCTATTAACGGAAGGTATATCGTAAACCGATTTAAACATTTTAAAGGTAGATTTGAAAATGCCAAAAATTTATATAGTAAGTATATTATAATTATTAAAACAGTAAACAAAATTATAGAAACAATTTCTAATTTTAGTTAAAGGTTACTTCAAAGTCTCTAAATAAGTATAACATCTAATTTTATACATTATTAACTAAAGAAATAGGGAAATTTACGTGTTAGTGGTTTGTGTATTATAAGGAAAAATACAGTCATTTTTTTTAGCATTAATTTTAATTACATTGACCTATGACAATTTTTTCGCCTTTTGATAAAGTGTATCCACTACTTTGCTCATACTTTGGATTGTTTCTAAAGCCATTTCATATGTTTTGTCTACTGGAGTATCTTCAAATACAATTAGGACACCTGAAATTAGAAAAATAAATAAATAAGAGAATTCCAATTAAGATTGGCAGCACTATAACGGCCATATTTGAACTAATGTATGGACTATTGGTGTATTGGCAAAACCACGCCCAGTATATGCCGGTGCAACTTCAAAATAACTTGGATATATGTCATAATAGCGGAAATATCAAAAAGTTTAAATGATTTTAAAAGCTAGGTTTACACTATAGAACACTAGTTTACACTATATATTTAATAATTATTATAATTTTCTAATGCCGGTGCGTTGAAATTTACTAGCTGAGGAGAGCCGTTGAACACATAAAACTGTTTTTATACTGTAAATTATTTTGCGATCCAGTTTAAAACCTTCAACCGCATAAATAAGTGATGTTACTTAAAAGAAGTGTTTACTTTATTCGAGTAATACCAAGTAAAGCATGGCATCATGTTTAAATATAAGCTGCTTCGTGTCCAGCTACAAAACAAACAACATTTTTGATCTATAAAAATACGAAATAATGAATACAAAGGGCAAACCCATATATCTAGGGATGCATGTGATCACAGGAATAAAGATTCAAGAAAATGCTACAGATCTCATAACTCATACAGATCTCATAATTGTATTAAAACTGTCTGATGTGGTGATGTTTGAACCAGACTTAAAAGTGATAAAACAGACAATATGGTGATACTGTGATTATCTCCTTAATTCAGAAACTACAGCTCACATCTAGCTGTTTTAGTCCTAATACAATATACCCGAAACAAAGTAAGTACAAAAATAAAGTAAAGGTTACAAATATGTCTCGCATTAAAAAAAAAATAAGCAAAGAACTTCATGGATGTACAATAAATAAAAGATGTGATCAAAAATGCTTTTCTTCTGCTAAAACTCCCAAGTGAACATGTTACTCCCTGTTTTTGTATAAATAAAATATGTATGTCTAAACAGAAAATGAAAAATGTTGCACCCCAAGTTAGCTAAAATCTAACCTAAAATAGATGCATTCTATAAATAACGTTTAAAAATTGCATTATCATTTACGATGTTATTTATTCCATTTATATTATTTTGAGAAAAAGATGAGCTTTTGGATAAATATTCTCAAAAGCTTTTCCAAATAATTGAAATCTTTTCACTTAATTTAAATTATACTATTTTCAACTCTAGAAGAAAAGTTATAATACATAATAAATTACTCATTATATTAAAAAATAAAAAGTCACGGAACTGATCCAATATAAAGCAACCTCCTTAAACCATTAAAGTACCTACTTATTTATTAGTAAGTACCTAATGTTTTAGAAAGGAAAAAAATTTAAATATTACTCCATTGTTTATCAGACAATAGATTGTAGGTACCTACATAAATAAATTCCCAACAGTATGCTCTGCCAGAATTTTCAAAATTGATAAAATATCACCTTTTACATTACATACAATAAATATACCTATAAACTATATACTAACCTGCACCTTGATCCAAAATACCATGAAATTTAGCATCCAAGATCATCTGAGAAAGTTTCTTCTCCACTTGGGGCATAGGGAGTTTTATTGTTTTCGCTACATAATCTACTTGTACTCTGGAATATGGTTCAATGATTCTACATAAATTTTGTTCAAGCATATTATCATATAATGTTCCTAAATGTGCCCTAACAATAACATCATCTTCTAATTCGTGTTTAAATTGTTTGACGGCTTGTTGAAAATCAGCCAGAGATCTCTTGTGGGATGCTTGTGCGACTGCCTTCATTGCTTCTATATCCTGGCCAGCATACTTAATAGCTAATTTTCCACTTACAATTTGCTGTACATCTTCGGGATTATTAAGCATGATTTTAGATAGCAACATATATTTTAGCGCTGTAAGTGCTTTTGGAGATTCCACACTGTCAAATCCCTCAAATGCTTCATAAAAGTAGGAATAGGCTGTTTTAAAATCTTTTTCATCAGCAGCATGTAATATACCTGACTGAAGATCTAAGGCAGCTTGCATTTTTGGCGGACAGTATATAGCGTTGGCTGTAGTACGTGCTGAAGTAAGGGCGGCACGTGCTTTTGGCAAGTTGCTCAAGGCATGATATGTTTTGCTCTCGAGTAACTGAACTTCCACTAGTAAGTTTTTGTCATCTAATTTTTTTAATTCTTTAAGTAATTTAGACTCTAAAACTAAAGCCTCGGCAAACATTCCAGTATCAAAATATAATGCTACTAATCGAGCTTCTAAAGACTGACGTAAAAATGTTCTTCGTTCCTCTTTAGCCCATTCTATACATTCTTTACAAAGCTGAACTTCTATTCCAATGCCAGCTTCTAAATCCAAAAAATAGTCTACCAAAGATCTTACTAATTTTGCAGCTTTTGCCTTACTTATCATGCTTAAAAAAGGCCTGGTGGCTTTAATCAGTTCAGCAAGTTCTTTTGCTTTTCCCTCTTTCTTGTATTTCTCACCCAGGTTAAGTATATCTTGTTCCTTATTTTTAATATTTTCTTCATCGTTATCTTGGTCTTCATCATTTCTTTTTAAATTTAATAACTTTTCGTGCTGTGAAGAAACAGTCTGCGCTCTTTCAAACAACATTGCACCCGCCATATTGTTATACTACCTATCTAGAAAAGCACTGTCATCACAAATGACACAGCGACGATGATACACAAAAAATAAGTACTGCTAGAAGAAGACAGAACGGAAAATTATGACAGAAAGGTGATTGTACTATCGAGGACGTGACCGAGGAAGTGCGTTCCACACTGACACTAGTGTGTATACTAAAGCTAAGTTCGGTTTTGTCCTCACGGAGGCGAGTGCCGACAATTCAGATTTCAATCACGTGATTTTAGAGTATATCGAGTAGTCAGGTTCTACCGAACAGATTTCTCAGACGGCTGAAAGTCAATAAACGAACGCAGTCATAGACGTCCGAGGCATTTGATGACATAGCCGAACTCGCCTTAAATATGAGATAAACAAACATTTAGCCATTTAGTTAGAAAGCAGTAAAACTTATAGAAAACAAACTGCAAGTAACAAGCAGAAAAATATTTTATTGATTACAAAGTTGAGTTGACTGCCTTTATGTCGCAAAAAATTAACGGGGTTGGATAAATATTCTTTGGTTACAGTACAGGCACAACATAACAAATAACAATTTCTTGCTTATGCTTTGGTACAGGCTACATAAAAATACGTTACAGGTAAATAAATTATTCATACATACATCCACATCGGTCTCGCATCTCTCGCCTCACTACCAAAAAATATATAACTAAGTAGACATATGATACAAATACACACTGAAATTTGGAATTTTAACTTGATATATAATTTGCAAGCATTTTTAGAGAATTTGATGATGATGATTATCGATATTCTATTTGATAAAAATATATAACTATATAGATTAATTTTTGAGATTGACCAGAATGATTGACCGAATTCTGAACGCACCTTGTCCCAATTGCTATCAAAACTGGTTTCCATTAGCTAAATTACTTTCTTTTCTATTCTTAATTGTTCGATTTCGAAAACTGATCAGTTGACAATAGAAAGGAAAGTAATTTTATATAAACGGAAACCAGTTACAATAGCAATTGGGAAAGGGTACGTTCAGAATCCGGTCAATCATTATGGATCTCTTTGTATAGTTTCCTACAGTGCTACAGTAAACTGTAGTTAAGCTGGCGAGTATTTGTACGATACTTCATCAGCTTAAAGTGACTACCGGCAGTTCGCGTTGCTCTCTCTTGTGCACGCCTCACTTCACATATAGCGAGAAAGAGAGCACCTGCGGCAACAGTCTCTTTTACTATTCTGTGGTGGTCATAGTTTAAACAAACATAGAGTAAGATAGATAGGGACATATGACCTCATATGGATAGGGAGATTTTGAACCTCTCAAATTTTAGCACCAAAAACAGTATAATTTTTGACACTGCGCATGGTCAGTTTAACGATTACGATAAGGTAAAATTTAAGGGTAGGCAATAAGTCAACCAGTACATCTATTTTTCAGTTTCCCTTATTCCTGGTGCAGCTTTTAAAAAAAGACCACCTTGCATGCCTTCCAGACTCTTATTCACTGTTAGCTGTTATTAGGGAGTTTTTGAACCCCTTAAAATTTACGTTATCGTTATGGTTATTCTGAGCATGCGCAGAATAACGATAACGACGTTCTAAATTAAGGGGTTCAAAAACTCTCTATTAATATAACCGTAGCCCACGTTAACTAGAACGTGGGCTACGATATAACTTGTCAAATCTACCGATGCCAGTATAATGAAAAGCAGATGTAATGAATTATTATCACAGTATAATGCTTTTAACATTATCATGAGTTATTGATTTTATAGTACCTCGGTAAACATTCCAGTGAAATAAGTTACCTACCTCCTTGAATTTATGTGCTCCTAATATGGTACATAGTAGTACCACAAGCACAGCCTTTTGTTTGATAAGCTGTGCCACAAGTATAAAGATCTTTATACTTGTGATAGTACTAAGATATGGATACTCATTTGTTCTTGTTTCCCTATACAATATTTCATTCTATACAGTGACTGACCAAGTGCAATTAAGTAGATATTCCCAGATTATTTTCATGATTCTCTGCTGTATCCATTAGTTATTATAAGAATTGATTGATTTAATAACTCATAATTTTAATAAAAAAACTTTTTGATATTTACTGCTTTACTTACTAGTTATTAATAGCCCCAAACATTATTAGTTGCCTAAAATCGTCCGTTTGCCAGTAGCCAATTGTCAGACCTAGGAGACCCGTTGGACACATTGAATTCTCTCAGCCCAGCGCAACTTTAAGTCTCAATACATTACGTATCTACTCATTACTTATTCCATCTGATAATGACAAAGTAATATTAAAAATGTTTTTACATTTATTTTTTATTTATTTGATGTTTTATATAAAGAAAAAGATGAAGATATATACATATATTTACGACCTTTAGAAATATTATTTTGTACAAGTAGTCCATAATTTTATATCACTATTACACCAATTTTGATACATAAAAGTTAATATGATATTAATAATGAACATAATAATAGAGAAAGGCACTTTAACTACCGAAACTATAAACTCCCGGACACACGCGTGTCTAATACTTCACTTCCAGATATAATTTAAGTTATATAATCAATATTATGTACAAAGATGTCACGGTAATGTTATATTCTGAATAAAAACTATGGTAATAAATAAGATTAAAAAATGTATTATACAATAACAAAATGATAAATATTTTGGATTGATTTAGGTTAAAGCAAAATATTAGTTAAATATTAAATGCCAGGTTTCAAAGATTGTTTTTGGACATAAATCTTTAAAACATTTTTATATGGTAGTGGTTGGGGAAATCTTTCGGGTGACTGAAATAAATGTTTGAATTTTTCATCAAAATCGGGAAATTCCCGTTTCGCTGTGGGTGTATCCCTCATAGATGAATGTCTTGGTGGTGGTGGAGGTGGTGGATTTCCATTATTTTGGGGGCCCTAAAAACAAAAAACTGAAGTACTGCATGGTTTATGTATGTAATTGGTGGTTGGAACCACTAATCCTGATACCGCTTAGTGATTCGAATATCTAATGCCACCTAAATTGTTATTTTCCGCTAACTTCACGAGGCTGTGCAATTTGAAGGAAGCTATATTCAATAAATAATTGACCAATTGATTAATTAAAAATAGTACACTGACTAGGTTTCGAGACCTATAACGTCTATAGGCTTACTGAAGCTATAGGCTCAGCTGAATTCCTTTAAGCGAGTTGGTTTGACTTTTCAACAAATGCGTGTCTGTGGTTTGCAAATCCAGAGACTACCAGAAGGTAGTCTCCCCCATTGAACCCTCCATGCTTGGCACTCATTGATGATATAAGACTAATTCTTGCTTTTTATCAGAGTCTACAGATGAATTACTTAGTCACTGTGTTAATGTTTTTCTCAAAGTTATCCAGTTGATACCTATAACCCGTTACTTGTTTAATCCAACAACCAACATTACAACATACCATCATTAATCCATTCCAAGGTGTTCATAACAAACCCTTCAAAAACAATAATTAAAAAAGTTAACAGGTTACAGTTGTGAACTCTAACCGGCCTATATGTTGGGCATTCATTAAACGGCAGGTCACATTTTATGTACCTTTTATGTCAGATCTTTTATAGATCAGATACTCGATATAAGACTAACAACTTCTGCCAGAGGCTCTGAATCTTATTCAAAGTCAAATCTAATCTAATCTAACATACCTATTTTATCTGAATCCTGTTTAATTGCAAACCGATTCAAGTATTCCTTTAGAATACCCCAATACTACTTTATTCCAGTTACTTGGGAGTACCTTAAAAATATGTACCTAAACTTTGAAGTTTTTACCAATAATTACTCTCTTAAAATATGATTATTTATTTATTCATCTATACACGAGCTTTTTTGAAATGATATATGAAATCCATATTTCTACACTAAACCCTACTTTAACTTACCAAAGCTGTTAGCTTGACTGGTAGCGTCTTATGTGGCGGTGGTGGAGGAGGAGCATGACTGGGTGCCTGGGGTAGCGTGCTGAGAGGCGGTGGAGGCGGAGCCTGATTGGGATGTTTCACATTAACCTTTGAGGGAGGTGGTGGTGGAGGAGGAGTCTGAGGCTGACTGGGGCTCAACTGGTTGGTCAGCTGCTGCACGGGAACTGAAGGAGGTGGCCCAGAAGGTCTGGTGTTCAAAGCGGGCCGCGGCCTCGGATTGTGCCCATTGGAATTCGCTAATGTCTGACTGATAATAGAAGACATGTGCCTGACAGTACTAAATTTATTGGAAGCATTAGTGTCAGGACTTTGTGGTGATGGTGATCTTGGAGTTTTCATACTGTGAGCTCTACTAACGGGTTTGCCATTCCTTTTTTGGGGAGGAGCGGGCTTTCCTTTAAAGAAAGTTTTTCTATCAACATTGACATATTTGGTTATTAACAATTCTGTAAAGACACTGTTATCTACATACAGTGCCATTCATTTGTGGAAATAACATGTATCCCTGTAATTCTGCCTTATAGCCAACTGGATATTATGCTACATTTTAGATAAAAATCAAAATATAAGAGACGCAGAGATATTACTTGATGTTTAAGGAATTTTGTAAATAAAAATTATTTTCCACTTAAAAATAAAAGTTATTGCCACTTTTCTTAGCGGTCTTATTTGAACTTGTTGATACTGTACATTTTTAAATACCACTGCTTTAATTACGACAGCCATTCAAGTGTGTTACTATGGCACAAAGCACGTCTTCTGGGTGGCGGAGACAACTGCTGTTTCTAGCATATAATAGGAGAAGCATACAATCAGTCACCTTAATGATCACCCTCTCTTATCCTTTTTCACCACCCCTTACTGGACCGTTATTAGGAGCCCTAGATGAAACCAAATTAGGAACTATGTTTTTGAGTTTAAATCAATTCTTGACGGCTATCTGCTTTAATTTAGTAAATCCAAAAGTCAGGCAAACATAAATAATGCTTTTCTATCCATTTCAGTGAAGTTACGATGTTAGGGAATTTATTTAAAATTTCCTCTGAGCACTCCATTCTTATACAACTAAAGAAAATTATGATACAGCCAAAGAAGGTTAATGTCATTTAATGTCACCTTGCATATCAAGGTTCTTAAGATAATGATCCAATTTAAATATTGAGATTTTATTTTAATGATTTGATTTAAAATTTACAATAATTCACTTTAATTTTAAAATTTTTACGCTGTCCGATGTAAAAAAACTTGTACTGTAATACCTCGCCTACCAGACTTGTAATGTAAAATACTATTAAAGCAGCCATAATCAATGTTTATTTCATTCTAAATTAATGTTGAAGGCGTTGAGTCCCTGGTTAAAATATTTGTTAAAAATTTTAATACAAATTTGATTTTGATTGCAAAATTATAGTATAAAACATTCCAGTCTAATGTGACTATTTGGTGCTATTTTGGTTAAACTGCAAGAAACTAAAATACAACTTATAATATAATAACTGGCTGGCTAATAACTCATCTTCAGTAATTTGCATCTTCCAAACAACTGCAAACATGACAAATATAAAAAAAATTGGTAAATATATGTTGTATATTTTTAGATAATCTCATGTTCTAAATATTAATTGAATATATATTGCAGGTTGCATTTATATTTTATATTTGTCGTAGTTCCACAGTAGATTGAATATTAAACTGAATAAGCATATTCAGTTTTGAGCTCACTTTCCTCGACTAATAAGAGAAAAAATGTATTACCATTTAATATAGGTGGTTTTGGCGCTAAATTTGGCTTTCCATGACTAATCACAGTACGAGCTGGTGGGAAACCATTATTTACATCATCGTTATCTATTGCTATATTAGCATTGCTTTTCGCTTTCCTATGTAACGTACTACTGTTAGCATGTAAAGCGGAAGAATTTCCACTCAATGATAGCTGACTTAAGTGTAAACTACTTGATACATTTTCTCTTACAGTAAATGGTTGCCTTTGACTATTTGGATCACCTGACATCTAAAAAAAATATTAAGGAATTAGATACATCCAAATGATCAGTCAGTTTTAATATTCAAATATTATTACATATATATACTTCAACATTTGCTAAACCAAACAAAAATATGTTGGAGAGGCAGAACTTTTATTCAATAAAGTGATAGTGCACAGTTCATGTAAAAATATCTATAAATAAACAAGTATTGTATGTGTATACTGTACTGTATATACTGTATACAATATTGTATATACAGCTTATATATTATGGCATCAATACCATCACAATGAACATATTTATATGAACAAAAAAAAATTTTATTAAAAATTGAGCTAATAAGATGCAATACATCCCCTCTGATGAGGAAAATTTATTATTGTATAAAATAAAACCAAGAAAATCCACCGAAAATATTTGAAGTGACAATTTTAAGTGACATACGAATAACTAAGAAGAAATGTTCTCGTCCACGATAACGGAGCTTTTTATATTTTTAACTTCAACCACACACCCAAGATAGCCAACCCGTGAAATACAGTCTGTTAATCTATAATGTGCAATGACTTCCTCCGAGGTGCTTAGATTTTTTTTATCACATTTCTGTGGTGTCGGATGATAAAAATGTACTACATGATACCAAAATTAATTTATCATTTATTCTGATAAATTTTGTTTCAACTGTAGTTTTCTGCAAATAATTTGTGTATATAAATTGCACTGGCAAAATGCAAAATGCCAGTCAGGGCACATTGCCAGTGGAGTGGTTTTTTCGGCATCTCCTTCAAATAAATAGGTAGGGTTGTCTTCCTCAAAGACAATAGAGGTCACTGCTATAATGGCACCTATGGAAAAGCAGGTCATTATCTGTCTGTCAATTTGACAATAAATGTCAGACAGATCGTAGCAAAGATCTAAAGAGGGCACTACAGAGTGTTTCTCATCACTACTAACATTCACAATACCCTTTATTAGGCAGTCATGTCGCAGCATCGTTCATTGAGTCCACTACCTATGGCACTCTGATGAGCGCATAAGCGCAAAACCGGTCAGTGTCTGGTGGTCGATCTCGATGAAAGATGAGGCGACTCCTATGGAAATGCTGAAGTAATGCAATGCCATTCGGGGCACATTGCCCGTGGAGTAATTGTTTTTGGGATCTCCTTCAAATATATAAGGGTAATGTGTGAGAAAGTGAATCAGAAAATAAGGAAAGAATAAAAAGAAATATTTATGAAAGAATGTTGGAAAGATAAATTCTCATGTGTTTACACTTATTATAATATATTTTGTACTTAGTTTTGTTATTATCTGTATTTTGTGTACCTATATGTGATTTTCAAAACCTAATAACCTAAGTAGTGGCACAAAGAAAAATTCAGAAAAATAAACAATTTTTAAACAGTAATTAAAACATGCGAGATTCTGGAGATTTATAACCAAATGATCAATTATTATATTTCATGTCCTACCATGTTCAGCTGGATGGTTGCTACCATGATACCACTACACTGATATGCCTATGCGCATGTGGGCGTGGTCTATCGATGAGCGTGATGTCAGCTATTACACAAAATTAAATAAAATACTTGTAAACAAAAATAACAAAATAAAATAAACGTCGATTATGGAATTATAATACACGATTCATACAGGAAAACTAAAATAATAGTTGATTAATATCAATCTTTCTTATTTTAATTCAAACCGCATTCTTTGTACCGATCGACCTACCGAATATAATTCTAACCTAAACTTTACAATTTGATGAGATAATAAGAAGCACTACTGTAAATAAATACCACCCTATAATATAAAAATGACAACTTGATAACCCTCGGGCCTCACAATTATAATAATACGGGAATACAATTGACAAACACGAAAATAATTATATCAGTGACAGTCATGCTGACAGTAAGGTATTTGAATTTTCGCCATTTTTGCATCAAGAATGACGTCGTGCGCAGAACAAACAAAATTTGGTCAAGTTATGAGCATATCAGTGTAGTTGTATCATGGTTGCTACTAACTATTGCCAAGTAACAGAAACTATATTAAATTCAAATAAGCATTATACAAGTATATTATACACTGGTGATTATAAATGGATTACTCACGTTTCTATTTGGTGCAGGTGGAGGTGGGCCCCTATTCCTATTATCACTTGCCAACTGTTTCTTTAACTCCAACTGTATATTAGTAAAATTGTTTGTCGGTGTTACAGATCGTGGAGCAACATCATTGTTATTAACATTTTTAGCAATACTGCTAGGAGGTCCTACAACAAAAACATTGTAAATAATAAAAAAAATTACAAATCACTGACAATCCAAATGACAAGTGTTTATTTTTGGATTGTTTTATTTTTGAAGCACAACTACAACTATATTTATATAGGCAATGATCCAAAATCTATTTTTCAACTGAGTTTAAAAGATGTGATGATATAATTAACTAATATGCTGCAAAAGTGTTCAACAATGGTGGTGATGGGATACAAAAATGTTCAAGAGACAAAAAATTACCTACTTGTTTTTAAATATCATTAAGTACTTACGCACAGGTTGGGTTATTAAAAATTAAAAATCAATTAGTGCCACAGATAGAAGCAGCATTGGGTGATGAAATGAATAATTAAAAGGCTAAAATTTTGAAATACTGACATCCTATGGTATAACTTTGGGAGTTAATTGTCTATAGGTATCTAAATATTAATTGATAAGAAATGTTTATTAAAGAAAAAGGCAGAATAAAAGTGAGTAAAATAAATTTAACTCTATACAGTACATATTATAATATTTGAAACATATTTTTATAAAGTAGGTAGGTAATATAATTAGATAAAAGTTTTTTAAGTGTTACAATATTTAATGTTATGATTTGTAAGAACCTTTATAAGAGAATCCTGATATGTGAAATATAATATAAAGGGAAGTGAGGTTATTCTGAAAGAACACCACAGACTATAATACTTTTTTGTATAAGACTGTCAAGTGTATCGTTTTGCCACTTGCAATGTAGCCTTGTTATTTATCATAGGTTATTTTTCGGTCGGTTTAATAAAACTTGTAATACTAAATAACAAGATCTTGAGGTATTTCCGAGGGTATTTCTTATTTGTTTAATTGCAATACTTGCAGTATATATACTTGAGTATTATTTGCCTAATAATTAAAAAAAATCCCTCATGAAACCGTTAGTACGTCTTTTGAATGTAATACATGCTTCATCTACACATTGTATCCATGTGCTTAGTATGTGATGTGTCCATATCTCAGCAAGTGAAACAGCTAGTAGGTATATTACAATCTTGAAACTTTGGTCTTGCCCCGATGGTATTTAGATTTGTAAGGATAGATAAAATGCAATACAAATTTTTATCTTACTCTTTTTAATGCCTGTATATCCATTTTCATGGGTGTTATTTAAATTTGAATAGCCACACCTCATTATTATTATTTTTTAAGAATTATGCTCAATATTTAAAATTTAACACATTTCTATGTAAACATTTATTTTTAAAATACTTCAAGCAATTCTAGTTGTGATGTTTGTATTTAATTTAGCGTTATTAAGGGATCCCATATTTTTAGGAACTGTAATAAGGTTTCTAATCTGAGCTAATATTTTTTGACATTATTAGTAATTCAATAAATTCCTACAGTCTCGCTAATCCTCAATATAGAGTAGACAATTTTAATTAAGTTATACAATAATTTGAGCAAGTAAAAGACGCAAACCTATAACAAAAATTATTAAGAAGAAAGCATGTACTTCCTTTTAGGAAGTCAGTAAGACTGTAAAACAATTAGGTACTCATGTTAAAGACTTGCATATGAGCTGCCTTGTTTTTAAATTTGATTGCTTTAAATGTTTTCTTAAAATGGATCAAACAATATTTCAAATTGTTCGTATATCTATTTAAGTATTTCACCAAAAATATACAATCAAAAGATATGTTATTAATGGAATTATTTAAATATTATGATATAATGAAGTTTCTATTTCCTAGTTCAGGGAATCAGATACTCTGACATCCTGAAACCTCAAACTTCTAATATCCTGAAAAAAGCTCAAGTAACTTCGTTTCTATATTTTTATTTTTACAAATATACAATTTTTTTTGAAAACTATACTTTGGTGACAGAACCCAATGTCTGACTACTGCGGTAGATTACTTATTAAAATCATTAAGACTTAAAAATTAAGATGCTGAAATTTATTACGTTATTTTAATAATTTTCAGTTAATGAATGTCAACTATGCGAAACTATTATCAGATGATAAAGTCAAAATCATAAGGTAAACAGACTTTAAAAAGGAATACTCCTTAATGATTACTGCTTATTCATAATCTATGTTAAACATAGATAACTGTTATCATTAAAATGAAATAAAAAAGTGTAATGAAGTGAAATTTGATAAGAGATCTTAGATAGGTACCTATATTCTGAAATTAGTTTAGGGATGGGTGACAAGATATTTTGCAAAGTAAACAACTACACATTTCATTTTCCAGAAAAACATTACGTTGAGGAATACTCTTATTCCATAGATAAATGATAAATGCACTATTGATAAATACATATATTGTATAACAGATAAGTCTGCATAATATATAAATACATACTATATAGTATAATTACCTTACTCGAAGTGAGTAATAAATGAGTATATCTATAAAGACTAACTTACCTAATTTACCAGTAGACTTAAGTTTTGGCATTCCGCCTGCAAATAATCCACCCAACCCATTTGATGGTATATTGCTGGGCAAACTAGAAGATGCAGCAGATGTAAATCCATTATTATTTCCTGTGCTACTACTTACTTTACCTGAAAAAAGGAAACAATTATATAGATTCACTTAAATCGGATGTCTTCATACAAACTGTGGATAGGATTATTCGAAAATAACACATTTGACTATTCAAGCACCAAGTTCAATGCCTCAATGCCCTGAAAGATTTATGTCAAATTTTTTTGTAGATATCAGATGTTTTCAAATAGAAAACTCAATTTAAAAAAATACAACCTTTTCTCTTCTGGTAGTTCCTAGTGAACTTACCAGTGAAGTACCAAATATGGAATAAAAGGTGTATAAGTCTTTTATATAAATAAAGGAACAGACATTTCTCAATTTTGTGTTAGAATGGTTTTAACACATTTTATACTAAAAGGTGCCTTAAAATATTCGGCAAAGTACCCATAAGAAAGGGAAAATATTTCTTTGGTTTCCATTCCCAAAAATGATTCATATAGTCACCAAATAAAATATATTATTTAAATATAAAGATATTGCCAAATATTTTCTTCAATTCAATCCATTACGAACTACCAAAAAAATCGTATAAAAAATAAGTGCAGTCAAATAAAAAATATTTCAATAGGAATCAAGAAGACAATGGTGAAAATTCCTGTCACTATATTTATGGATTAATTTAAATTCATTAAACATACTGTCAAATGGATAATCTCACTGTTTATTATTCTAAACCAGTTCTCTTTGACTTTTATAATTGTAATAAGATTAAGTCTTTCCAAAAAATTGCAACATGGCTTAAGTACAAAAAATATAAACATCCTAATTCTCTGCCAACTAAATTCCTATAACTGGAGTAAAATAATTGTACTTCCTTAGTATTTGGCAAGAAATTAGTCATTCCTTAGAATTACTCATACATTAGCAATTGTTCTGTTATATATCTTAAAGAAAAAGTTAGTCACAGTAACACTTAGTGAACATGATATTATATAAACTGACTGCTAAAACACTAAGTCTAAATAAGTAATTTCAAGTAAGTACAATAATAATGTCCATTGTATTGGACACTGTTATTGTATTGTTTTATCCATTGTATTGGCATTTATTGTACTTGGGAGTTCAGACATAAAAGATAAATGTGAAAAAGGCAACAGATATAATAAAAAAAAAATTAAATAAAATAATGGCTAAAGAAAACCCTGCAGTGTTATCTTATCGAAGAATTATCATATTTTTGCAATGTACTAAGAAATACTACAGTGGACACATTTTTTTCTTTTAAATAATAAAAGAAAGCTAACAAAAATACATCATTAAATTACAAGTACATAGACTTACTTCAAGAGGTAATTTTCTTAGCAAATGTTAAGAAACCTTTTCTTTAAGACATAAATAGTTGAAGAATCAACTTCTTCGGTTTATCTTCGGGTGTGTCTATGCACATGCACTTAAAAACCTGTACAAGTTTCAATTAATTATTGTGTATTAAATACAAACCTGGTATCGCAGGACCACTTTTATCAACGGTAACAGTTTTCTTTAACCTCTTTCCTTGCCTAATAGAATTTAATAATGCATCTCGCTCAGTCCCACTACCCTTTGATACATTGAATAGTGGTGGAGGTGGCGCTGCAGGCGCCATGGGAGGTGGTGGAGGAGGCGCAGGCATTGTTGTTAGTTAAACTAACCTGAAAAAAATATGAATGTTTCTGATATCTCGGAAAATTAGAAATTTATTTTTCAGTATAGAAACAAGCATGAACAGCATTTCAAAACTTCTCCAGAGATATTATGGGATGAAAAAAAGGAAGACACAGGAAGTAAGTTTTACAAGATGGGGATGAAATTTCAGGAAATGTGTTGTTGAAGATCGAAGACTGACATTTAAATTGTAGTAGGGGAAGTTGAATCAAGAGATGATAGCTAACCTCGGCTTAGCTATCATCCCTTGATTCAACTTTCACTTCTTAGTGTAATAAGTGTGTAATAACAAAGAATAAAGCAGGAAAGGTATTCCAAATACACAGTAATACAGAATAACACAGTCTGCCAGCTCCTCTTTTATAATCTAATTATCAATCTGAAATTGTCCTACAATTTGGCTTTTCTCTATAATTTTCATTTTTAGACTAGAATACTTGGGCAGGAATTTGCAAATTTCCTTCGCATCTAATAAGTGTACGTTCTTATTATTTACACAGTACAATATCTACTAAGTAATCTCGGGGGAAAACCTTGGGAAATTATAGCCGAGGACAAAACCCTTTTAGTTTCGGAAATTATTTGAAAGAAATGTACCAGGTGAAATTTTTTGTTTATAAAAAATAAGAAGTAAACAAGTAAGAACGATATGTTTGGTATTTCGAGCAGTACTTTACCGTATGTCGTATTTGAATTTATTTTCACGCGACTAGAATAAAAGTATGGCGCATAATTTCTCAAACAAAGAACTTATGAATATGATATTGCCATATGGGGAAATCATATCAAAATTCAGTGGCTGCAGTTCAACTTTATACCCAAAGATATCATCCGAGACATGAAGCCTTTTTACGTATGGTTCAGCGGGGTAGAGAAACTGGCAATTTGTGGCCGAGACCTGGGCAACATGGGGGAACCATTAGACCTAGGCAAATTGTGAATCTCAAGGAAAAGATTTTAAATGTCGTCAAGTAATAGCCTGGCATAAGCACTAGGATAATTGCAGCACAATTTGAGATATCACAATCCACAGTTTGGCGAACGTTAAGGCACGTCTTACTCCACCCCTTTCATGTGCAGCGGATACAAGCCTTACTTCCAAGGGATCTTCCAATTCGAGTGAACTTTTGTGAGTGGTTGTTACATCAGCAGCAGTTAAACGTTAAACCCAAACTTTACCATGAACATTTTAGTTACGGATGAGACAATTTTCACACATAATGGTATTCACAATTATTTCCACAACACGCATTATTGGGGATTGGAAAATCCACATGTCACTAGGCGAACACACTTTCAACAACGATTTTCGGTAAATGAGTGGTCTGGAATTGTGAACGAAGTACTTATTGGCACTTTTAATCTGGAACACCGTTTAACTGGTGCTTTTTATTTACAATTTTTGCGTATTAATTTACCGGTACTCCTCGAAGAAGTTAATCTCAATGTTAGACAGCATATGTGGTTACTTCACGATACTGCTCCATGACATTTTGCACAATTAGTGTGAGAACATTTGGATCATCTGTTTCTCAAACGATTGATAGACCGAGGTGGTCTAATTGGGTGATCTCCTTGATCACTCAACCTTAATCCGATTGACTCTTGACTCTTATTTTTGGGGTCACATAAAAAGTACAGTGCATGTTACTGAAGATAACGCTGAACAAGGGTTGCGAAAAATCATAAATGCTGCCGCTGAGGCAATACAGCTTGGTTTGGGCCGTCCGTGTGGGGACTCATGAATTCTGCGAGTTCAACTATGTACTGAAAATCACGGAAATAACTTCGAACAGTTACTATGATAAAGTAAATGCATTTTCAATTTTATGAATCACGTTATTTTATTTTTACTTGAAATAAATTGGTAAGTATTTATATACATATAGAGTTTTATATCTTGTCGATCTGTCTCAAATAATATGTACTCATATCAATTAGGTACAATCAGATTTTGGAATACTTACATTCTATTAGACTTGGTTAGATACTTAGTGATATGTTTCACTTTTGAAGAAAAGCAAAAATGAAACTATAAACATCTACATTTTTTATTATCTTTTGTTTTAAAGGTGCCTTATAATATTTGGTTGGATGTACCTAAAGAATATCTAAACAAAAACAAGAAAACATTTCAATTAAATTTACTGTACTACAATAAAATTTTACCCTATTTTATAAATAAGCAACCTATCTCTTGTGATTTGGAATATTTTTTCTACAAAAAATATAGGTCAAAGGTGATAAATGCATAAAATGAAGTATAAATACACAAATATTTAAATACCCCTAAGAATAATATACTGAGGTTAAGAAAATTAAATAAAAGTGTAGCCTGAAGGTTCATATGTTTATATATTAACATTGTTCTTCTCAATTTTATTTTAGGCATGGGTATTTGTATAGTATATTTTATATTATAAGTATTTGTTGCAGGTAGGTATTCTATAATATTAAAAAAAAAACTTCATTAGACTTGTGCCCGAAATAAGTTGCATATTATGAAACTTACAACCTTTTAAAGTTTGCACAAAAAAACTGTACGAAATGTAATGCATGCAATTATTTAATAATTTTAGCACAAAATTAATTAAACTATAATTTAAAAAATAACATTTTTAATGGATATTTCATGTGTTGAATTAAACACTGATTCAATTTAGTTAATTATTTATTACATGTAGGTATTATATATTACAAAATCCATTTCATTCTGTGGTTTTTTGGAATAAACTTTATAAGTCTGCTTTTATACTGCACTTATGATTTTAAGTGATATTCACTTGAACATTCCAAACATGATTTTTTTTTTTAAGAACTGAAAGATTATAAAAATAAATTTTTTTCTAGTGGAGTTGCAGAATTGTTGAATGAATTAGCATGGTTAGATTTAGAGAAATTTAAAAAATCCAAGTGGTAAATATTACAGTCACAATATTTTGTAATGTGATTGTAATATATATTACAATCACATTACAAAATATGTGTTTAACCACTAACATAATTTTAAACTTTACCATATTTAAACATAACTTTTCACATAGAACTGCTATCTATCGCAATTTGCAATAATTTACTCTAAACCATGCATCATTTTATTTATCTATTTTTAAGATGTATATTTTGTCTCAACTTGTTAACACCATTTTTATGCAAATGAAAATGCCAGGAAATGTTGCAAGTATTGTAAATCTGGAAATCCTAAAAGTTAGTTTCGGTGAAGGAACATTTCAGTTTGTTAATTTAAAGTGGTATGGGCATGTAAAATGTGTTTTGTAAGGCCTACTTGTTTTCTTAAGCAGTTTTTTAAATGATTATTAAGCTATTCACCTCACTGCTGATTGTAAATTATTATTAATCATCTATCTACCTAACAAGTGTATCATTATATTTTTGAATTTTATTACTTAGTTACAACTTACTTCATATATAATAATGGATTAAAAACATACTAATTTATTATCTATCAATATAATTAAGTATGGTAATCAATATTTAATACAAGCAAACCAATATTCAAATAATGCACTGATTGCATGGAACAAATATACACTAGAATTTTCTTTAAAACTTCCTTTAACGTGTATATATGACGAATAAATTTGTGGCTCAATCTGCATGTAACTTTTGTAAAAATATTTAAAATATGCCAGATGTAGTAAAGTGTTTCATTATCTCAGAAATATTGAGAAGAAAATATAATTGGTTTCCCATACTTAATAAAAATCTTAAAAAAGCATGTACTGAATATTGTACAGGGGGTGTCTACGTGTACGTATGCCTTTTTGTAACTTTCAAACTGCTAACTAAATACTACTGTTCATACAAGGTGTTACTTATTAATCGTTTCCTAGTAGTGAATGACAAGATGAATATAGGGATATTTAATATACCTACATTATGAAAATAGCAGAGTAATGTTAAAGCCATATTTACGACTCGGATAAATAACCAAAAGGCAATAATTATACCAATTAATTTAATTGGTGGGGAACATCTTAGTAAAACATTAGTTTTGTCTAGGTGAATAAACTCCTGTGGAATTTCAAGGATGTACCTAAAAGAAACCAGCAAATTTGATTACCAACCAACTTTGGATGAAGATAACTATGCCAAATTTTCCTCTTTGACTGGTTTTTTGACTGATGGATTAAAAATAAGTGTCCTTCAAACAGGTGATACATAATTCATCCACATATAGTCAAATAAAAACAAGAATTTAAAGTATACGCTTCTCTTAACACATTTGATGTAATATGTGGACTGTTCAGAATATCTGTTTCAAATAAATTCAGCAAATTAATTTTAAAATACTAAAATTTGAATTTCATGAAAATATTTGACAACAAAAGTGGGTAGATATGGTCATACTTTTTTACATATTACCTATATATGGAAATAACTTCATAAATACGTTTAGTTACACTTTATTATACATCACTATAAAACACTGCAACAGTTACACTTTAATAACTTATTATTAACAAGACCCATTTAAGAACTTTCCCCAAAACTTGATATTTATCAAAATATGGATGTTCCAAATTTAGAACTAACTGCCCCAACCACGGAACTACAGATATTACAGATTTGGAAATATGTACAGAACATAAATATAAAAGTGATATTCGTAAAACGTTGCTAATATTACTATAGTAACTTTCCCTTCAACTAATTGAAAATCAGAGTTCTTTCGCATAAATGGAAAAATCACTTCGAATCGATTAAGTATAAACAGTGACTATAGAAAGAATAAAGGACATACCAATGATGGGTTTTTAGCCGCTAATTATATATTTAGCCAATGCTAATTATATAACTAGCATTTAGGTGGCTAAAAATATTATAATTAGCCGTTAGCAGAATATAAAGTTTTTTAATTTTTCACACATCAGAATAACTTTTTCGTACTTACCAATAAAATATCTATTTATTCTTACCTACTAGGTAGGTAAGCATAATAGGTATTATTAGGTCATCATAAAGGTCATAGATAAGGAGAAATTAAATCCAGAGATAGGGATTAATTTAGTATTTTATTTTATAATATCCCAATCCTCATCATTTAATTAAGTCACCGAATTAACTACATCAAAAATAAAAATATAATCGTACAAATTAAAAAATAAAAAAATAAAAGAAACTAAATTAAATTAAAAAATAAATAAAAGTTCCAATATACCTTCCTATGAGGCCATTTTTACCACTGGCACTATAATAATTAGCCTGCTAATTTTGAAAGGATTTTTCAGCCGACGGATAATTATCGATAATTATCCGGTTAATTATAAATGGATAATTATCCGGCACATCACTGGGACATACTCTTATAATTCATTCCATTCATTATTATATATCTATCCAGTGAATCCAGTGATAGGTTTTTAGCCTATAATTATAAATTTAGCCAATGCTAATTATATAACTAGCATATTTAAGGGTCGATTCTGTATCACTCCTTTAAATTTTAAAGACCTGTTACAATTTTAACGACAGTTAAAATTAAAATAGTATTCAGTACCATGCAAGTCATTTAAAAATTGACATATTTCCGTTAGTTTTCCCTTCTGGCTGTTAAATTTTAAACCCTGCTGTTGACTACCTGTTAAATTTTAAAAGGATGTTTAACTTTAATATCTCTCACGGTCTAGAAATTAAATATATCGCAAAAAATAGGTAGAAATATTAGGATTATCCATAATGTCAATTAAATGTCGATTTGTGTTTTATTTTAATAAGATCCAAATTACTAGGTTTTACTTCCAACAAATCTCTGTTGTTTCCTACACAATCAGTTTTTCTTTTTGTTTCTTTGTCTAGCCAGATGACCTACATGTCGACATGTTTTACCACTGTTAACATTGATTACATTCACATAACACTAAGGTTTAGTTCTTTTTTACTTTAAGTACGTAGGTACCAAGGATTATTAACTGTTTACAGGATTGCTCGATCCCTATACTACAATGTAATCCATAATTGTGACGTCGTCAAAGATCCAAAAAGATCTCGAACTTGTAGAAATAGGTACACTTTATACTGTTATTACAAACTTTAATAAATAATAATATTAATAATCATTCAAATACGAAAATTCTTTTGCAAATGTGAAATATAACAAACACAAAATAGGTATATTTCGACAATTCGATTACATAGATCTTCGATGACGTCAGAAAGGCGGATGACATAATTGAGCGATCGAGCAATCCTGTAAACAGTTAACAATCCTTGCGTAGGTACTACTAATAAAGCAGTAAACAAATATTGACAAGAGTGACAAGACAAGTACATACAAATTATTTTGAAAATTGAGGTTATGTATATCTTGTTTGCTATTTATAAAAGCTCAATGTTACCAATGGTATATTGCAGAAAATCCAGACAGTTGAACTACTACACTTGATTTTTAACCCCCTGTTAAAATAATTTCTTTTCAACGGATCCGTTTAATTTTGCGATACAGAATACAGTTTTATTATTTAAAATTAACAGGTCCGTTAAAGACAACATTTTTAGCGGGTCTTTAAGTTTTAACGAGGTGATACAGAATCGACCCTTTAGGGGGCTAAAAATATTATAATTAGCCGTTAGAATACACATATCATAGATGAGAAAAATATGAGCATATACCTACTTATACATTATTTTTTTAATTTTTGACATAAATAGTTAACTCGAGTAAAGGATCGAGTTGCCGACTTTTATGTTTACTAACACGAAGAACAAAACTAGGTCAGTAAACGAAGACAGTTTTATGTGATCTGATTAACTCGAGTAAGTTTCCGACCATAGAAAATTAAATATTTAACTATAATTTTCTATGATAGTGACCACAGAACACTTAACCTTAACCTATAACATCCCTAAATATTTTGAAATTTGAAAATACCTTTATTTTTATTTGTATTGGCCTAAAACATTTTTATTAATTTTTTTATATTTTGTGCAAAGGTATTCAGTAATTCAGTGATTAAAAGCCTGGCTATGATGAAATACGAGACCCGACCCAAGGTCTGAAATCCGGTTAATTTTCTGCAATTTATAGTGAGTAATCCTCACCGATGATCCTTGATCTTTGGAATTCAATTTTTGGCGCAAGATTTTTATTTAAGGAAAAGGTGTAAACTTTTTATTGCCAATATGTATTCTTATCAATGATGGCGCAGAATTAATCTGTAGTGCAGAATATGCTGGATTTCAATTCAAAGAAGCAAAGAAGAGAAGGAGAGCCACAATTTCAGTATAGTGTTGCAAAGTTGCAAAATGTTACAAATTTTTAACAACCCATTAAAAAAATTTATTAAAATAAATTTAAATAATGTAAGATGTATCACAACAAATGTAAATTTTAAAGAAGTGTCAATAAAAGTTCCATGGGGCCATGTTTCTGGAAAATGGTGGGGCCCTACTGATGTACGACCTGTGTTGTCATTACATGGTTGGCAGGTATGAGAATATCTTAATATTTATTATTTATATCCAGTCCGAATATAAGGTTTAACAGTTAATTACCTTATATTGTAATATAATGTATAATGCTTTACTTATATTATGCTACACTTATATTCAAAAACAATTAAGTATATTTAAAGGCTGTTACTTTGGACAACCTTTTACGGTGGATACAGGATTAGATAATTAGATTTAGATATTTATTATTTCTTTCATAACAGATAATTACATACATATGTATTTCCAATTGAGAAGACTACTAAAATTTTAAAATTATAAGTTATGCAGAAAAAGAGTGCTTTTTAGCCTAGAAATTTGTTTATATTTCATTTAACCCACATCAATGCTTGAAGCAGCTGCATAAATTTAGTGGTTAACGAAAGAGCTTCCTTGGTCCACTTATTAGATTCACAAATGTTGAAGCAAATACTCATTATTGCCGGACTGATACAAGACACAAGGGCAATGTCACTCGATTTATATTGTTCTGAATGTTTAGGCGCCTAAATCAGACACAAAATTTTGGGCTAACAAGTGCTAAGTTCAAAGTCCAGATTACCATTAAACAAATTTGACATATATCTAATTCTTTCTTAACATGTGTATAAAAGATGAACAAATAATTTTTTTTTACACATTTTGAGCACAGGCAGGTGACTCAGCAGTATTTGATATTTAGTAATATATGTAATGTTTATTTTTCTTATGCTAATACTTTTATATTGTAGTATTCCAATAAAACGTAGTGTTGTTCATTTTTTTATGTCTTTTTCAGGATAATTGTGGAACATTTGATAGGCTAATTCCCCACCTTAATAAAAATTTACCATTTTTGTGCATAGATTTGCCTGGCCACGGATATTCTTCACATTTGCCACCTGGAATGTTTTATCATGTTACCAATTACTTGACTTTGGTCCATTACATAGTAAAATATTTTCAGTGGCCCAAAGTTTCTTTAATGGGACACTCCCTGGGAGGAATTGTATCATATCTATACAGCATGGTGTACCCTCAAAATATAGATTTTGTAGTTTGCATTGACGCAGCCAAACCAATGATTCGGAAAAATCAGAATGTTCACATGGCAAATACTATCGAGAAATTTTTGAAATATGAATCGTATTCACGTAGCAATATTGAGCCACCTAGTTATACAATAGAGGAAATTAAACAGAGGATTAACAAACCTAATAACAATTCTGTTATGTTAGAATACACTCATTTATTGATGGAACGAAATATAGCTCCCTCGAAGCATTATCCTGGAAAATATTATTTCACTAGAGATCAAAGGTTAAAAACAGGTGGACTGCTTAATTTTTCACAAGACGAATTGACAGAATATGCTCAGTACATGGTATGTCCTATATTTATTGCGAAAGCAAAAGGCGGATCATATTACGAGGCCAAAGAAAACTTTTATGAAGTATTAGATGTTCTTAAAAGGAGTAGCGTGGACTGTGATTTTCATTATGTGGAAGGATCGCATCATGTCCATTTAAATAACCCAGAAAGAGTTGCTCCATTAATCGGACAATTTATACAAAGACACAACATAGAAGACCGAAGCCTGGGTGGTATTAAAGATGATATCATTGTTGATAAAATATCGGCTATAAAATTTTAAATGTTTTAGTTTTTATAGGTAAAATTAAAATATAAATTTATTAAATTATTTATTTGTAATATATAATTGATAGTGAAAATAATAATGGAACAACTTTTCTAAAATATTTTAATTTTGTATTCATATTAAACTCCCACAGGTATTCTATGCTTTTGCTCAAAATGAACTAATTTACCTTCTAATTTAATGAATTAAAGAATGAACAAATATAACTTAGGTTAGGAGTAATTTCTTATAGCCTCTTTAAATATCCATTGGGGTACTAGTCGAATCGAATTGAAACATTTACTTTTTTAACTTTGCAAAGTAAACTTATTTTGCAGTGTATTGCTTAGTGTTAAGAAATGAATAAGAACCTAGCTTACAGAAAACTAAACATTTTAAAATGCAATTTTGCATAACTTTCATGATTTATTGAAAACTTGTTTCAATCTGCTCCACTTTTACACAATGTGGGGTACAATTTTAATTTAATTTCCTTGCCGAATCCAAGATTTGCTGTTAACTGTTTAGTTTGTGGAATGTAATCCATTCTTCCCCTATTTAAAAATAAAAATTATTCCAAAATGTGCACGTATTTGATTCCACGACAATGTGTGATTCTGATTAATTTTTATAATTACAATAGGGTGTTCTCACATATTTTTTTAATACCAAAAAATTGAGTTTTCCTTCCCTATTATACATATGTCTAGTTAAAAAAAATTACAAATACTTGCACATCCGAAAAAAGTGAGTTGAAATTTAAATTCGGCATTTGGCGCGCAAACGCGTCTACTACGGCAGCCATATTTGTGACGTCATCAGGCATATAAACAAACAGTTTGACAGGAAACTATCAACATCAGTCATATTTCCATTATAATAAAGATCAGTGTGTATGGTAACAAGTTTTTTTAAGTTATTTTATGGAGTACTAGTTATATTGTATGTTTTAAATATAATAAAAATTACAGTTCAAAATATGTAATAAACAAACACTAAACAACGGCTATTTATATGCTTAATGACGTCACTTGTATTTTGGTTCCCGTTTAAAATAGATCCTTTTTTTAAATTTTCTAACTACCATTTTATTCTGAAAAATGCAAAACTTGCATTTTTAACACATTACAACTTCTTTGTGGATGTACTAAGTATGCATAGATTTATAACTTGATTTGTCACATACGGAAAACACCCTATTGGTTGACCAGATAGGGCAGTAATATATTATGTGATTTGATCGCTTAAATTGAGACTAAAATTGAATAGATAAATTCAAGTTTATAAATTGGATGTCTGCCACCCAATATTATATTAGTTTGGAATAGAGCAAAACTGAAAATTTCTTCACTTCATTAATACCCGATCCCCATCGAATTTGTTATTTATTTTAATACTCGGCCAAATTGATAATATATCCAGTTATTGAAGACACTTATTTATGTTCTCTCCAACTTTATTGAAACTAATAAATCCTGTAAAATGTAAGAGTACCATTACGTAGAAACCGAAGGTAATCAAGCATACATAAAAAGGACTTAATGGAAAAATTAAAATGCTACCTGTTTTTACATTTTTATTTATATTTTTCACTAACAGATTAAATATTAAATGCATTTTCAACAATTTTTTGTGAATTATTCAGTCTTCTTTCTGTATTTTTCTTTTTCATTGTCTCACAAAAACCTGGAGCATTCACTTCAATGCTATCTTCTTTAAAAGACAAAAATCCATTTATTTATACAACAAACGGAGGTTTTGTAACTTCTTATTCATATTAATAAACTCAACTTGGAGAGTGTTGTCTTACAAATCCTCTCAAAGTTTACTACTTCACTATTTCAAATAAGTAGACTACTAAAATGAGATATTTGTTGAATTATAACTGTATTTATAATTTTTTTTTATTTCAACTAGCAATATTAAACACATAAGTTCATAGAGAACATATATCTGGTAGGAAAGACAAGCACCAAAAGCTCGTAATTGGTTGGTTAATATAATTATTCTCGTTTAATTTACTCTAGAAGACGTATAGTCATTTGAAAATATGTACACATCTTACTATATTGCCAGTGAATTCCCATTCTTAGAAACATTAAATTGGCCTCCCAGAGTATACTAATGAAAAGAAAATAAAAACAATTACAAAATCAAAAGAATTACTAATATTGATACTCGTTAAGATTTGCACGTAATAATTTGGTATCTTTCATATATAGATGTGTATTCAATAGTGGATATTAATATTCATGTTATGGGATTGCGTATACTTCTTTTAGTAGAGCGAGGGAAATATTGTACATGAAAACACAACTGAAAGTTTAATGTCTCACCCAAAAAAACAAAATACTAATTGAATCAAGTAATAGCAGACTGGTAATTGTGTCAAATCTAATCATCTAGTCATTAATATGCTTGTTGTATTTCAATTAATGTCATTCATGGAAGCAGACTGAATAAAAATAGTATTTTTCAAAAGTGAACATCTCTAATCCAGACAACATTGACAGAATATTGTAACATGGTTTTTATAATCAACTGAATGCATTTGTGGTTTTCATTACACACTTTCAGTTTTAATTCTGTGTAGCCTATTAAATACTGATTGGTGTATTAATAGGATATTGTGAAAGATTAAGTCTACAACACTATCACAAATGTGTAAAGGTTTAAGGTAGGCTCTAATTCAAACGAAGACATTTTGCCGCTGGAACTTCAATGGCCATTAATTTCAAAAACCTATAAAATTTCTTCAAAAATGTTTCTCAAATGTATATAATGGGCTTTACACATACTTTAACTAATGTCAAGACCAGAATTAAGCAAAGTGGAATGACCGGAAAAAGAGTAGATCTGTGTTGCCACATTTATTTCTAAAGTATTATTTAAAAAGGAAACGTATTAATTACCTTATTTACCCACTTTTTAATTGTCTTTAACGTCCCTTATCTCTATTGTACTTTATTTGAAAGCAAACACAATGTTTAATTTGTCTTTTACTTAATATCAAGGCATTTCCGAATATGTGGCAACTGCGAAAGTCGTAAAGTTGACGATAAGCTGTTCATCCTTACTTAACATACATATTCTTGCATTTACGCTTTCTTTTCTCTGAGCTTCAACGACGTTGATTCGTTGAATCAGGAACCAACAAGCGACTGCGCTTGAGGTAGTAGGGAAACAGTGGCGTGATGTTAGGTTATTTTGCGCGCGTTTCTTAACGGTAAAAATTTGTTGTAAAATTATCAGTGTATTTATTCTTTGTGTCAGTGTTTATACTTATTTGTGTTAGTTAAAAAAGTGGAAGTACATATACTAGAAGTATTCTATAGAATAGTATACGAGTATATATTAACTGAAATATGCCCAATGGTAAAACAGAATACGCACGTCCATGCATTACCGCATTTTACCAGATCGGCGAGGTCATTCCACTTTATTTAATTCTGGTATTTACTGTAATTAAATGGATTTACTAATCTAATAATCTTCGCTTGAGGGAAAAAATTCCCATCTTTTCTAGATGCAAAATTATGTTCTTCACCATTTCAGTTGGGTTGTAGAAATTTTAGATCCCTACAGAATTACAATTGAGCATTTAATATTGAGATTTCAAAAACCTGAACTCTTGTCAAAGATCCAACAAAACATTGAGATGTCAAGTGTGGCCGGTCAGATTCAATTTCTTGAAAAATACTATTTTTATAATCGAAACCTATAGTAGCCATTTGCAATCCGTAATAATCGAGATGTCATGTTGAAACGTTCTTTCGCTAACCCGACTATAAACAAAATAAGTCATACTCCGGTCATCAAATAAATGGAAAATATTTTATGAAGATTATCATGAAGGTTGCATTTTTTTATACAGGGTGATTGATCGAAACCGTCCATTAACAGTATTGGGAATTCTGTTCATAATATTTTTCTGAAAATTTCAGCATCTAGGTAATGAATCATGCTCTTTTCAATGAAAATATTTTCAAGATGGCGGCACTTCCGGAAGTACCGGATATTGATATCAACTTTCTTATTTCAAATGGAATGGTATAGTTTTTTTTGCATTTTTGAATTCCGGATGTAATTTTAGGGGGACTTTGTGTAGCATTCCCTATACCTAAGTGCAGCCGTTTCTGAGTTTTTTCGACTTTTTTGAAAAATTTTCGATTTACATCGTGATGCTGAAAATTATGTACCGCCGCCATTTTTAAAGCAAAAACGCTCAAATTTGGGTTATGGATAGAAAAGACCCTTACATTTATACCGTAGTTTTTAGAATTGGTGTATTATCTACAGGGTGTCCAAAATTTGATTTCCTTTTAGTGCAACTTCAAACCACTAAAACTCGATTTTTTCAAATGCAATGCCCTATTTTTTTTTTCATATCCAGAAGCAGAATTAAATTCTGCATCGAGCTGCATTAGCATTCCCTATACCTATCTGCAATATTTTTCGAGTTATTTAGGTTTTTGATAGAGCCTAGAGGAAATTATTCCATTTTCTTAATAGCTAGCCATGGAAATGACAAAAAACGTTCTTATTAGTAACTGTCAAACACTCAAATCGTGTATTGCTGTTCTCTTTATCGAAATGGAATATCAAGGGTATTCAAACACGGATATTTTGAATTTATTTTATATTCATGGAGAATGTCACAAAATTATTCAGAGAACCTGCCGTGCATTCAATGAGAGATATCCCCATTTGACTGCAGTAACTACACATATATTTAAATAAACAGAACATAATAGTCTTTAGCATATCAAAGAACGAAATATGCTAAATGTCGAACTAAATCTATTACAAAACTATTACAATACTAGTTAAATTAAAGTAGTCTAAAGCATGTTCAAACAAAACATAGAATCTACAACTTTATAAATGCTCTATGTGGTCCCCATTTTTCTGTAGACAGCGATGAATTCTTGAAGAAAATTCTTTTGTGCAAGCCTTATAAATATGATCAGGATTTAATTGGCGAAATGCTATTCTGATGCGTTCTTCTAATTCCTCCCTTGTCTGCACTGTAGTATTGTACACTTCGTTTTTAATGTAGCCCCACAGAAAAAAGTCGAGTGGTGTTAGGTCGGGAGATCTTGGAGGCCATCGCCAGGGTCCATTGCGGCCAATCCAGCGGTCATCGAAAATCTGTGTAAGCTCTCGTTCCACTTCGCGAGTAGAATGGGCAGGCGCTCCATCCAATTGGTACCAAGACTCTCTTAAAATCCCGACAGGCAAATTCTCTAAAAATTCCGATACTACTCCTCTTAAAATTTCAAGGTACCTTTCGCCAGTTAAATTATAATCATAGATTATAAAGGAATATCGATTGTTCATAAGTAGACAAAAAACGTTAACACTGAATTTGTTTTGAAAATGAACCTCTCGCTTTAAATGGGGGTTGTTTGTGGACCAGTGATGTAAATTGCGCCGGTTGATTATCCCCTCTCTGCTAAATTTTGCCTCGTCTGTCCAAATGATTTTTCGCAGAAACAGTGGATCTTCCTGAGTTTTAATTAGAATCTGTTCGCAAAATTCCAATCTTCTAATATCGTCGCCTGGATGGAGTTGTTGAACTGTAGTGAACGAATAGTCGTGCATTTTATGCTTTTTTAGAATAGCTTGAACTGCATAGAATGTTAAACCCAAGTCTCGAGCTGCCGATCGAATTGACTCCCGTGGATGGACATTAAAATATGTTAGAACGTTAATTTCACTATTTTCTTCATTTACAATAGGTTTAGGTCGAATGCCAGCTGATTTCACTTTCCCATATTTTAAAAAATTAGATTCTATCCGTTTAAATTTCTGTCTGGTCATTGCAGTCAAATGGGGATATCTCTCATTGAATACACGGCAGGTTCTCTGAATAATTTTGTGACATTCTCCATGAATATAAAATAAATTCAAAATATCCGTGTTTGAATACCCTTGATATTCCATTTCGATAAAGAGAACAGCAATACACGATTTGAGTGTTTGACAGTTACTAATAAGAACGTTTTTTGTCATTTCCATGGCTAGCTATTAAGAAAATGGAATAATTTCCTCTAGGCTCTATCAAAAACCTAAATAACTCGAAAAGTATTGCAGATAGGTATAGGGAATGCTAATGCAGCTCGATGCAGAATTTAATTCTGCTTCTGGATATGAAAAAAAAAAAAGGGAATTGCATTTGAAAAAATCGAGTTTTAGTGGTTTGAAGTTGCACTAAAAGGAAATCAAATTTTGGACACCCTGTAGATAATACACCAATTCTAAAAACTACGGTATAAATGTAAGGGTCTTTTCTATCCATAACCCAAATTTGAGCGTTTTTGCTTTAAAAATGGCGGCGGTACATAATTTTCAGCATCACGATGTAAATCGAAAATTTTTCAAAAAAGTCGAAAAAACTCAGAAACGGCTGCACTTAGGTATAGGGAATGCTACACAAAGTCCCCCTAAAATTACATCCGGAATTCAAAAATGCAAAAAAAACTATACCATTCCATTTGAAATAAGAAAGTTGATATCAATATCCGGTACTTCCGGAAGTGCCGCCATCTTGAAAATATTTTCATTGAAAAGAGCATGATTCATTACCTAGATGCTGAAATTTTCAGAAAAATATTATGAACAGAATTCCCAATACTGTTAATGGACGGTTTCGATCAATCACCCTGTATATAATTGTGATTTATCCTGAACTTAGTAAATATAATCCAGTTTTTGATTAACTTGAGTAATGCTATGGAGAAAAATATTTCATTAAAACTGTGAAACATATTTTCCTAGAAATGAATATACAAATCTTACAGGATGTATTCACCATATATAATAATTAGTTTTTTGAATAATTAATTATTTCTAAGTGTATATGGCGTTCTGAAAATTAGTGTTACTTACCCTTGTCAGGCGCAATACAAATAATTATTTCTTGTGACATACATAAGTTTAATGTTGATATTTTGGGCGTTGAAATTTATAGGATTAATTTTCAGGAATGATCATTTCTACGTAATATGTTCATAGTATTTATTGTGCGGCAAGTATCGGATAACCTGGCAAGAATATGTCTGAAGGGGACTTGAACCGTCTTGTTTTCAATGCAATTCATGATATATAGATGACTTCTAAACAGACAAAAACAATTTCATTCTTCAAGAGAGTTGCAAAAAACTTTCTCAATTCTCTTGATGATTTTCATTTTTTCATTTCTTTATATTCATTGCTGAATTCATTGACATTAGCTAGCTTCATATTGAAGTGTTAAACGCAACTTGAGAAAATTTCTATTTCTTAAAGAAACTTCAATTTCATCCAAAACCTCTTGTTCTTAACCCTTTTTAAAAAAACACAAAAAACAAAGATTAGTCTAGAAATTATGTATTTATTAGGTGCTAACTAAATGTCACATTAAATTAAGAGAAATTTATAAAACACACATTTTAGTAATGATCAACTTCAATTAACTTTTTGGACTGGTTTTTTTTTTTGGTTCAATTAAATTTATAATTAATGGCACTTTTGCCGTAAAAGAAAACAGTTTTTCATGAACAAAAAATTAACGCGAATCAAATAGTACAAAAGTACAGAGAGTTTACGCCAACTATAAAAATAATTATTACAATTATAATTCATACATAAAGTGGAATAAACCCTCCTTAAAAGTTATTACATCTAAACGATCTCCTTTTTAAATACGTAGTACCTCCACGAAGCTTAATAACGACCTGAAATTCATATGAAGTAAACACGGATTAAAATAAATATCAAAAACAACAAAAATCCGTTACAAGAACATAAAGAATCATTTATTAATGCAATCTGGAACAATTCAAACAGTTCCGCAAAATATGCCCTTTATTCCCGGTACACAATCCCACACCTGCTCTGCAGAAATAATAATATATAAAAAGATAATAAAATTAAAAATATTACAATATTAAAAAAGAAAAAATTCGAAAAGATCTCAAGTTTGCATCGTAATCTCTTAATTTAAAAGAACTTGAACAATAAACTACATGAAAATTGCATAAATGTGGGTTGAGACTGAAAATATATAAGATAATAAAATTAAAAATATTACAATATTAAAAAAGAAAAAATTCTAAAAAAAAGTTGTCAAGATTTGCATCGTAATCTCTTTTTAAAGGAACTTGAATAATAAATAATCTACATGAAAATTGCATAAATGTGGGTTGAGACTGGGACTGGACTGATAAACTTTTATTTTATACGTTATCTTGTATAAATTTATGAAACTGTGTGGAGAGCTTCATTTCACACGGCCCTCTTGATTAGCTGAAATATCTATGAAACACTTTGTGTGGCTTGCATTTTCAGTAATAGTATATGTTACTAGGAGTAGAAGGAGAACATTATAAAGAACTTTATACTCCCAGTGACATATATACTATTTTTCTTCAGCGTCAAAATTAAAACTGTATTTCTTCAGACATTTATGCTTGAATAAAAAGCGATCTGACGTGACGTTTAATTTCTAACTGACAGTTCTAAGAAATCATGGCTACATGACCCTATTTTTAATCTGTTGTTATTGTTACACCTTTGAAATTAAACGCCACGTCGGATCGCTTTTTATACAAGCAAAAATGACTGAAGAAATACAGTTTCAATTTTGATGCTCGAAGAAAAAATAGTATGTCACTCGCGTATTAGATCTTTGTGTTTCGCTCAGTTTACACAGCCTCGGCCGTGTAAGCTTCTGGGCTCAATAAATAACGTTCACCTTCTACTCATAGTAACATATTATACTATTTGCTGGCTCTTTGAAGTATGACATTTCCAAAATATATCCATGTATGTCATAATTAGTACATACTAGTGTTGCCAAATGTCCGGACATTTATTTTTCGAGAAATGTCCGGTCATTTTTAGGACATTTATTTGGACACATATCTTAGTTTTCTCCAGATCTTTAAAATGGTGTGTCAAACATTACCAAGGAAATTGAAAGAAAACAAAAAATGACTAGTTGAAACAAACACGGACATTTATTTAAGTGTCCAAACATTTTCAATATGTCCTGACATTTTTATAAATTCGATAATGTCACATTATTAACAAAATTTCAATTTCAAACAAAAATTCAAATAAAAATGAATAAAACAAAATGTTAAGATACCATTTATTATTCAGTACAATAAGTATTGATTATTTTCACTGAATTAAAACACTGTTTTTGAATTTTAAGCTAGTCATAGCCGTGATCACAGTCGTGATATTATAATAATAAATTACAACTTGTTTGGATCAAATTTTGTAAGGAAAATGAGTGAAAAAAACCAATGTAGTCAGCATCCTCATGTGATTGGATTTGCAATTCACTTTCACAATCTTGATCTAAAATGTTTTCTGTGCTATCACCAGGGGTAGGTAGTTCACTCCCCCACATTTGACAGTTCCGCATTTTAGTTTGGGAACGCGTCGTTAGAGGGAGACCGTGGTCAAAAGACAAAATGAAATTCGTCCAAGCCGGCAGAGCAGAAGAGCAAGCGCAAACGCAAAGCAAGACTAACGAATACTCGAATCTCGAATGTTAGTTGTTGTTTTGACTTGTAAGAGAGATCTTACGTTTCGACTTCGTGTTAATTTTGCCTGTGTTGTGTGTGCATATATTACTTAAATTTCAATAAATTGTTTATTATTATCTTTATCTTGCACTGTTATTATAATGGTTGTCCGCTGTTGTGTACCTGGGTGTAATGTAACAGCCAAAGAACACATTAAAATGCATATTGTGCCCAAAAATTTCCAGGTAAGATTTCTCTGTTTTATATTTTTATTGTATCTACCTACTTGGCCGTATTAATAATTAAATATTGTTTTTTATATTCATATCTATATATTGTTTAAATTTTGCAGATATTAATTTTTATACAAAATTGTTCTACATAAAAATATGAGTAGGTACCTATTCTCACAATTTCTGTTTGTTATTGTTTTAGATAAAAAAATTATCGTGTCCTCAAATTAATAGACCAGATTTGATTGAAATTGAAGTACCAAGGAGACGGAATAAGGGGCCAGCTATCAATTTATAAAGATGATAATGATGAACTGAAAATATTAGCTCAAAATAGATATTATAAGGTGAAAGGAAAAAATCGAAGTGTTAAAGTATGTAAAAAAGTACCTATGTAAAAAAATTAGCGTAGTAATTCTCCAGTTTATTATTATTTAAACTTCTACAATATTAAATTAAATTTATTTCATGTACCTTCGTTTCATTTTAAACTGTTATTATTATTTAACTTAAACAATATCTTAAACTAAGAAAATGTATGAAATTATTTATTTGTGGAATTGTTTGATTACTCTTATTTATTTGGGTATTGTGCCATCCATCACTGAAAAATACAAAAAAATTTAATCAACCTCTGCGTCGACAGATCAGTCAAAGGTTGGTTTTATTTTTTCTTTTTTTGAAAAATATGTTTGCCTAATTAAGAAATCTCACACTAAAAAGCAGATTAACAATTTATAACATTAAACACATCACATACGTATCGAAAACTTATCCGTTTTCGTTATCGAAATTTTAAGTTTGACTGACATACAGAATAGTATGACAGTTTGGAATTTATTTTTTATTAAATGAAGATAAATGTGTATTCGATATTTCTATAAATTTTGATAGCTATTGGTTATCAATTCATAAAGTTCTTAAAGACGATAAGTCAAAATAGAATGAAAATCGACAAACATCTAATATGTTCATGAAAGTAGATAAATAAAATAAATTACAAACGGTCATACTATTCTGTATGTCAGTCAAACTTAAAGTTTTGATAACGAAAACGGATACATTTTTGAAACGTAAATGGATGTTTTCCAAACGTAAACGTTGTTAAGTGATGTGTTTAATGTTATATATTGTTAATCTACTTTTTAGTGTGAGATTTCTTGATTAAGCAAACATATTTTTAAAAAAAAACCTTTGATTATCCGTCGACCCAGAGATTGATTATTAATTTTTTGTATTTTTCAGTGGTGTCATAATACCTAATTAAATAAGAGTAATATCTTAAACAGTAATTATTTTGAAAAAGTATTGAAAAGCAGTGAATTATAAAATACATCAGTAGTGCAATTCGTTCCTTGGATTATAATAAACTTCCTCTGTGCAGTTGTTTCCCATTTAGTGGAGGAACGCGTCACGAGGGGGCGCTGTAGTGGAGTCGCCGATCTAAATCTCTTTAATAATCTGTGGCTATCACTTTCCATATCAATTTATTTGAAGGAGATGCCGAAAACAATTACTCCACGGGCAATATGCCCCGACCGCCACATCGTTCATCGAGACCTTCTACCACACGATGGCCGGTTTCGTCTGTATCTGTCTGTCAATTTGACAATAATTGTCAAGACAGATAGTAGCAAAGACCCAAAGAGAGTACTGCAGTGTGTTTCTCACCACTACTAACTTTCCATATCAATATCATCATCGCTAGTAATATTAATACTATCATTATCATCTTCAGTTTCCACTTGCACACTATTGGCATTATCCTTATTTTCATTTATATCCTGCATAACTATTTTGTTATCCAAAACGGTACTTACATCTTCGGATGTGAATAATTACTACATATGTGAATATCAAGTGGCAATTTCTAACCTAAACTTTTTTGAAGAAAATTTTAGGTTAGGATTTGGACACATTCATAAATGACCGGACATTTTCATTGTGTCATGTCCATAAATGTCCGTGTCCGGACATATAAATGTCCGGCAACACTAGTACATACTTAAATTATTACCTATATCTAGTAAGTTTATAATAAAGGATTATCATCATTTTACCTGCAGGCTGATTTACATAGAAAATGTATTTCATTTATAGCATCCCATAAAAAATATATTGGAAGTTGGTTATAAAAGTATTAAACTGGTATTCAAATTTCTTTCTCTCATCTGTATATCATTCATATTCAAATGATATATCAAACAATTAACAATACTAGCTATAAATGAAATAACCTTTTCTGGGTCAAGGCTGCCCGCCAGGTAAGACTTTTAATTAAATCACCTTTTGTAAAATTTAAATTGTCTTTCCTCTATCTTTCCTGTTTAAAATACATTAGGACTGTCATACATTGTGTCAATATGCTCAAATAACAGTTTTTAATTAAAGGATTACTATAATACTACTAAGAAGGTATTTGTACTATATTAGTACAATTTTCAAGATAGTAAATACCTAAAATATGATCCATATAATTTTATTCCTACCTAGAATCTAATTCTCTTTACCTGGGTAAACATTTTCTATTTGAATTGCGATTTATATTCTTAATTATTTTATTAAGTCTTTTATGAGTTTAGAGGAATGCCAAACCCTTCAGATTCTTTATCTGCTCAGGGGCCAAGGTTATTTCAAATAAAATATATCCTTTATGTTCTTGTAGTACATGACAATACAGGTTAAAATTATTACTTACGGGGAGAGTAGCTGCGAGATCTAGATCTATCATAGCGGCGTCTTCTGCTGTAATATGGTGAGGGAGATCGGCGGTGGCTGTTGTACCTCGATCCTCTACCATAATAGTCACTACAACAAAAATTAAACATATTTTTATGAAAAAATTGAAAATATAACAAAATGTGCAGGTGAAAAGCACTTTCTTGAATTTATAAGATAAAATATGACGGAACAGCGAGAAGTAAACTGTACCGGGTGGCCAAATAAGAATGGACGCCGGCTGTATCTCAGAAACTACTTATCGTATAACTTTGGGAAAAAAATTCTAACAAGTAAATCGGACAAGAGAAATCGCTGGAAATTATTTTCAAGTTCGTAGGATAACCGCTAGGGGTCGCAATTGCTATGACCAATCAGAAAATGGGATTTTTCTCAAAAATATGCCAAGTTAAGAGGTATTTTAAATAGTGGCATTGTAATCTTTGTAAAATTTGCAATCTTTTTATTGTAATGCACTTTGCTCTATCTTTAAAAATAAAGTGGTGGGGGAAGGTTGAACTTTATTTTATTCAAATAAGGATAACTCCGGTTTGGGTTAACAGAATTAAACGAACTAGGGCTTGTTTAAAAGAGCTTTTCTTACTGAATAATCTGCAGTATATACTGTTCCTGAACTTATTTTACCGTGGAGGCTAGAGGGCGCTGTTTGACATCGTAACAGTTATTGCGCATTTTCATAAAAATTTTAAATGGTAGGCGATGTCTATTTTTACATAGTTAAATAGAGCACAAAATTTTCAAAAAATCAGCTCAAACCGCAATTTTCTATCTTCTCTCTAATGGAAGATATTAAGAGAACAAGTAAAATTAGGCTGCCGCCTATATAGGCCTATAATAGTCTAATTAAAAATTATATTAGTAGGCTGAGACAAAAACTATGTTCCTTGAGTATGTTTTAAACCGTAGTTTGAGTTACTCCAAGGTCTTTCGCAATAGTTCTAGTACTTAGTTGAGGATTAAACTCTATATAAGCTAACACATTAATAATGTTCCATTCGGTGCGATCTCTGGGTTGTCTAAGGTATACAGTTAGATGAACATTTCCAGTTGTTCGCAGAAGGTGAATTACTCGTAGAAAAACTTTTTTATTGTGGTGCCGTCTATCAGAATATTGTTGCGCATATACTCTCGCAGCAACTGTAGCATTTCTCATTGATTCAAAATAAACTCTTACCATGTCAAATAACTCTTCGTTTGTATAAATCATTTTGTAAGAAAAAACGAACAATAAACTACAATTCAGAATAAACAAGAAAACAACAAGAAAAACCCGGACAATACAAACTTAATAAGACATGAAACGACATTAACATGTAACTAAAACGTTTTAATATTTTGACGTACCTATTTACCTCTTTTAGTTTCATAGCCTACTAGTATAATTTTTTATTAAGACTATTATAGGTGTAGGCGGCAGCCCAACTTTATTTGTTCTCTTAATATCTCCCGTTAGAGCAAAGATAGAAAGTTGCGGTTTGAGCTGATTTTTTGGAAATTTTGTGCTCTATTTAAATATGTAAAGAGACATAGCCTGCCATTTAAAATGTTTATGAAAACGCGCAATAACTGTTACGATGTCAAACAGCGCCCTCTAGCTACCACGGTAAAATAAGTTCAGGAACAGTATATACTGCAGATTATTCAGTAAGAAAAGCTCTTTTAAACGAGCCCTAGTTCGTTTAATTCTGTTAACCTAAACCGGAGTTATCCTTATTTGAATAAAATAAAGTTTAACCTTCCCCCACCACTTTATTTTTAAAGATAGAGCAAAGTGCATTACAATAAAAAGATTGCAAATTTTACAAAGATTACAATGCCACTATTTAAAATACCTCTTAACTTGGCATATTTTTGAGAAAAATCCCATTTTCTGATTGATCATAGCAATTGTGACCCCTAGCGGTCATCCTACGAACTTGAAAATAATTTCCAGCGATTTCTCTTGTCTGATTTACTTATTAGAATTTTTTTCCTAAAGTTATACGGTAAGTAGTTTCTGAGATACAGCCGGCGTCCATTCTTATTTGGCCACCCGGTACATGCTATTTCGATTTCGAGTTAAAAGAAAAACAACTAATATAACACTCACATCTCGCTTACTTTTAATTAGGGATGCCAATGGGTACCCGATAACAACTCGTTACCAGGTTCCCATTTTAGTACCCGATAACTCTCAAGGTAAATAACGGGTAATGGGTAATTAAGGGGTATACCGGGTAAATAACGGATAACGGGTAAAATAATAATGTTCTAATTTGTAAAGGTACTTACTCTCTATCTCTTCGCCTATCATAGCGGTCATTGTATTTACTGCAAAAGAAAGATATAATTATTTTTACCACCCAATTCAATAACAGATATATTTTAAAAATATGTTTTGTATCAACATGTTTTGAAACTTTTCCCTTTTCAAAAAATATTGTACTGCTATACTGCAAACATGTTTTTATAAGAGAATCGGATGTTTGAGGAGGCCTTTAAAGCATGCTTAAACTTCACGGCAAACTCTCTATTCTCCTCGGTATGTTAACATTAATTTACCAAAACAGAGCTGCATTTTTTCATTTACAAAGTATAAAATAGATACCCTGTCTTGGATTAATTAAATTTACGATGAATTGTGCATAAATAAAAAAAGTTTATAAGCCACTATTAATATAAATATAAGTATTTCTTGCATTTCCTTAAATAATTAATTTTATTTTTAAAATCGTTATTTTAGCTAATTTACTACACAAATAAAAATAAATAAGATTACTTACTATGTGGGTTTGCCCATGTAAATGCCCGGAGTTGGAGTGTGTGCTCGTTCAGTTATAGAAAAATCAACCCTTATACTTTTCCCGTTTATTTTCATTCCGGTACATTGTTCCTTAGCCACCTTTGCATCTTCGCTGCTTTCAAAATATACAAATGAGAATCCTCTGGAGCGACCGGTCTGGAAAGAATGAACAATAAATCAAGGTGGATTGCTTCTATTTATTACCTTATTGGTAATAATAGCCATATCAAAGCTCAAACACTTGGTTGTCAAAGCTCAAACACTTTGTTGTGCTGCAGCAAATGTTATCAGATGTTACAATTTTTTTTCAAAATGTTTCTAAATTCGTATAATTAAGTAATATTAATCAGTTAAAATGTAATTAACAATAATCACTAAAAGCTATAATACAATAAATGCTCAACTAGATCTATTATGTGTAGTGTTGTGAGCAAGTGAAATTTCAAATAAAATTTGAAATTGTCGAAATGTATGAAATGTATCACATTTTTGAAATTTTTGAATCTTTTCATGGAAATATATGAAATATTTCAAAAAAAATGTCAGAAACTTTAAATTTCTATTTCTCCCGATAAAATTTTGACAGTCCATCTTGTAACCTAAGATCCTCAGAAAGCCTTTTATCATCTGGTATTTGATTCATAGATTACTATTTGATTTAAAGTTAAAAGAAGACAAAACTATGATTTGACAACATTTTCACAAGAAACTTATTTGTAAATATTGTTTTAAAGTTTTTTCTCAATATTACAGCACATACTGCAACTCAACAAAAACAGTGAATCTAATTCAATATTCTCCTTGTGCGTCAGAAAATTAAAGAGCCAGAGGATAAATTCATTTTTTGATAAGGTATGTGGAAACACAGGTCACTTTTTGGAATTTTTTTTTAGGAGAAACGTTTCTTATACAAATGCTTTTAAAACAAATTCTTTACTTTTTGTATGTTCGTTTGCATTCTCTTACATGTCTACAAGCTGAATGTGAATAAAATTGGAATCTAGTCTGATAATATTTTTAAATTATTATTTTACTGCTTAATAAAATAAAAAAAAAAATGAAGTTCACAAAAAGAAATTATATTTTCGAAAAGAAATATTTGAAAGATTTCATTAAATATTTAAAATTTTCAAAAACATCAGAATCTTTCATAAGAAATTCAAACATTCATAATTTCTTATATTTCCAAAATTTCAAAAATTTTTACAAGATTTGAAATATTTCAATTTTATAAATTTCATGAAATTTAACAACACTAATTATGTGTCCATGCACCACAAAATAGTCACGTTCAACCTTTTCTTGAAATGCCTGTGGCTTCACCAGCTGTTACTGCTGAATATATAGGAACAAGATCTTGCAGCCAATACATAGTGTTCAAATTGACTTACCAGAAAATATGAATGTGACACTTCATACATAATAGTCACATTTAATATTTGGTTAACTTTTGTTTTAAAAAGGAAAAAGATTCATGATCACTATGTAGCCACTTCCATAGGAAACCTACTAAGATTTGCTTTTATCTTCAGAAATACCAAGTGTATAAAAAAATTGCGATTGTACTGGACTCAATTTACTTAAATAAATTCGGTTGTGTCAATATGAGACACATTGACTACGTTTATTTGGTGAATTTCAAGCCGGCTTGAAAAAAAGGAATCAAAATGATGACAAACGCTTGGAATTGAGATTCCAAGCGGCTTAGAACGTTCAAGTCAATCCTAAAATATTGTAGGATTGGATTGGATTGCGATTGGATTTAATCAGATCTAACTGCAGTTTATATGCTTCATGTACTGAAGAATCACACAAGACAAATGAAAAACTTCATTAGTGATCCTGTACTAAAAACTAAACTCAACGGTTATAATATAGTATTAATGCAACAAACATAACTTAATTTTAAGGTTAGGTCCTTAGTTACGTATATAAAGCACGCAAGCGCAGGAATATGGCTTCAAGTAAGATTGAACAGGGGATTCAATCCCTCCTTTATTCCTACGAGATAAACACTTAAGATTGAGATTCAGTTTCAAAAAGCTTTACTTTCAATCGCACTTGAAATTGACGAAATAAACGTAGTCATAATTTCAAATAGCAAACAGTTATCAAACTAACAATGCCTTCGTTGTCAGCCTTGCAATAAAACAAGGAATTTATGATGAATTTATACACACGAACTTAGAGGAGCTGGCCAAAGGAAAAGAGGTCAAATTGGTATGGGTACCAGGTCATACTGGAATCCGGGGGAACGAAAGGGCCGATGAACTGGCTCGACTCGGATCTCAGGGACCCAGCCAGGGACCAAAACCGATTTTAGGCATTACACGAAGGCAGGTCAACATGGCTCTTATTGAACTCATGAGACACTAAGTAAACACTGGAGAAGGAGTGGGAGCTGTAGACAAGCTCGCAACTTTATAGTGGAGCCAAGCAAGACCAAGACGGCCTGGCTGTTAAGTCGTAGCCGGAAGGCTCTAAACCAGTTGGTGGGAGTTTTAACAGGTCACTGCAGGCTTAGAAGACATCTACCATTGATGGGTGTTGAGGGAGACCCTATCTGCCCAAAGTGTGGGGAGGGCGATGAAACGCCTTCCCACTTCTTGGCAGTGCGCGGATTTCGGCAGACTGAGACACGACGTCTGGGGGGCCGGGGAGTTGCAAGGGGAAGAGGTCAGTTCCTTTGAATAGACCAACATTCTGACCTACATTAGAAGGTCGGGTAGGTTCGATGAGGGAAGAGGTGATGGAGAGGTAGGGACGACAGGGGTAGCTAAAAAGGGCCCACTTGTGGCCTACTTGTCAGGTCTTGGCCGCCCCATTACTACTACTACTACACACAAACTTAACATCTACCGCTTACAATCTATCAACTTAACATTTCTTAACAAGAAAGATTTCAAAGGAAAATTTATGCAAACACATTTATCCTTTGAGATTTAAGAAATAAACCAATAAATTTGAGGTATCCATATACATTTTAGTTAATTTATTATACCAAATAAAAGGAAAAAATGTTTTTGTTTTGCTCATGTGCACTTCAAATTTCGACTATGATTTAAGCAAAAAAATAAAAATTTATAAATAAATAAATAAAAATTAGCAAACTCTTAAAGATTGAATAAATGGGTGTATTTAAAAGTATTTGTTTTATCTTTCAGATGAAAAATTCAAACTGTTAGTTCATAAGTGATAGATGATGATAATTGGTGTGCATAAATATACCATTAGTTATTCAAAAACTTACCTTAGCATCAATGACAACTTGGACCCTCTCCACTGGTCCATATTTCGACATAATATGATATAATTCATCTTCGGTAGTGTAAACACTTAGTCCAAAAACTCCAAGGCATCTGGAAGGTTTAGGATTGTCACGGGTTCCCATATGACGCCTGCGACTAGACATAGGGCTATGTGAGTGTGACCGTCGGCCGTACCCCGGAGATCGCGAATGACTTCGCGAATATCTCGAGGACTTGTAACGTCTGTCTGAGCGTGAACGACTCCGCGACCTGAAAGGTCAAATCAATTCTAATCTATATCGCACATATTTAAGAATGTTCTCCTTGTTATGTGTAGACACACAACCAGATGTGCTCTATATATTGATAAACTACATGGCAAGCATAAACATAAAAAAAGAATGATGGTTTCGGTTTCAACCCAGACAACGCCTTAGTCCAATAATGTGCTACAAGTAACAATTTTTATACACATCTAAAATGCACTCCGTTAACTCAAGCATCATAATTCAGCATAACACTTAAAGTCACATTGTTACAATGTTAAAATTTCCATTATCATACTTATTAACTGCAAAACGTCTAGTAGGCCTATCAATCGATGAAATTGTCTCACTTTGTCAATTCATACAGTGTATAAAATAAATACTGGCTACTGTCAAAAGTTCTACTGGTGAGGAAACTAGTGCACTAAATAAATGGAAATATTTCAAGTGGACAAAAATCCAACTCGCATCACAATTTTTTTTTCTAGTAAATTGTACATGATTATATGGTGATACGACCAGTGGAATTTTTTTTCAGTGCCAGAACTAGTAGACAATAGTAGACTTAATCAACAGAATGACAATGCCTCAACTTTTTTTAAAAGTGAAACAACTGAATACAATATTAAATGAATACTAGAGACGCCGACGGGTACCCGATAACGACTCGCTACCCGGTTCCCATTTTAGGACCCGATAACCCATTAAAAATCCGCTAATCCGTTAAATACCTGATAACCCTCTAAGCACCTGCACTCGGTCGCCCTTTATGTGACTCATATTCATATGACAACTTGTTTTTTTTTGCGGTTTTGCGTTGGCGCAGGTTTGGCGATATAAAATATGATCTGAATTGGAAAATATTTGCTATGTTGAATGCATAGGTTGATATCGTGTAATAGATAAATTGCGGATAACTGGTAAATAACGGGTAGCGGGTAAATACCGGGTACTGAAAATGGGTACCTGGGTAGTAAAATTAACGGGTATCGGTATCCCTAATGAATACAAGAAAAAAAAAATTGAATAAAGTTCACAGATAAATGTGCAAAAGTGTTATGCTGGACACCACAGAGAAATGCAACTTGTGTAATGCATAAGATAAACATAAATCTTACCTGTACCTTCTGTCTCTATCCTCCCGATCTTCTCTGTCCCTACGTCTTTCTCTATCACGATCACCATCTCTGTAAGACACTTTTCTGCTTCTGCTTGGACTTCTAACAGGAAAAAACAAATAAATCTAATTTAAATATTTTCCAAAAAAGAAAATGTATTTCTAAATCTACATAATTTTAATGCAAGTATCACTAAATGTAACAAGTGTTTGTTTTGGATTTTAAAAATTACAAATTTATTAACCAATTTTTGTTTACTAAACCAACATTGTTTCTTATAACTAAGACAAATTTAAATACTATAAATGATATTCATCATTTTAAAGCGCGTTGCACAAATAATCAGTTTCAAAAGGTCAATTTTTCAAACCAGAGGATAATCTATGTGAACTAATAGATAAAAAATTATTAAATAGCAAATGTTCTTAATTTTACTTATTATTAAGGATGTCCACTTTTGGCTCCCAGTTATAAGCGAACAGGACATTAGAAGGTAGGATTTTTATATGAAAATTATGAAACAGTGGTGTTGCCAAGACTCTGCACGTTGTAGGTGTTGACTATGGGTTCCTACTTTTAAATTAATTAGTTATATTTAACCATTGCTTCAATTTATTAGTTTAGTAGTGAAAAACCACAAATGAAATTTAGTTAATTTGTCATAAATTTACTTTTATTACATCTTATTAGTGGTTTTTTGGGGCAAACATCAAAACGTTGCCTTAGTACTGCACTGGTGAATCATTTTGTATAGTTATGGTTTTCTGTTTTTATTATTGTAAAACAAATTACGATGAAATTTTATTGAGTTCTGTAAAAGAACATTATATACAACTCAAGTTAAGATTTTGAATCATTGTAGTTCAAACTGTCATAGAAAATCCCCAGGATTTGGAATACAATCAATCAAAGGCGATAGTAAAATATAACATTCTACGAGAAGATGTTTGTACAGACTTCAATTTGCTATTATAATAATCTAAATTTACTTAGTTATTTAGGTAAAGATGAATTCTGAAAAATGTAATATACAGGTAATAAAATATATTTATTTCACCGCTCCTCTATCTTTTCATGATCTGTTCCCTTTCCATGTAGTAAGAAGCAAAATATAAAACAAAATCCTTATTTCGGTTTTGTCATGCCGAGAGACAATTTTGTCGGAAGTCTTCGGGAGTTTCCGTATCTTACGGATTGGAATCGCTAGAGAACCAACAATGATGAAATATTTTATTTCTATTGGTTGCTTATAGATTTTATTCTCTTCAGAACGAATGGAAAACAGGTTATATTTCAAAAAATTATGTAATTGCGTACTATTTTTACAGTAATAGGTAAAACATGTTTCTCTTTTACATTTTATTCTGTATTAGATATTACTGAAACTGATACTATTTTGTATTGATATGTTATTTATATTATTTTTTTACTGTCTTCACTATATGGTTGAGGTTAGTAACTGGTAATTTTTTTTTTATATTATACTTTTTCTATTTTTATACTCCACATTTTTTTCTTCATAAAACTAATTCAAATTTAATTTAGGTACTTTTATTAGGAAGTACATTGGAACATTTTTTTACTAAAACTGATGCTACACATTATATTGCCAGTAGGGTCCGTAGAGACCCATCGAGTCGAGGTTTGCAAGTATTTTGAGATCATAAAATTGCCTGTACATGTGGTGGATATGAGATTTTTCGTCACATCATCAAATTTATTAAAATTGGCAAATGCAATATTTTTTAATGATTTTTATTTTCAAACGTCAAATAACAGTCAGTTTTGCTACAATTTTAGCATAGTTTAAATGTCATTTTTATAACATTCTAGCTAAACGGCATATAAGTGTTATACTCCGGCGGAGTATAACACTTATACGCCGCTTATATACTTATGACATTGTCAGATTGTCACACAACAACGTTTTAGTTAGTCGTCATGGATATAAACCAGTTACAAGGCAGGTATCCTTGCGCCATAAATTCAAACCAATAAATTATGACAACATTAGAGTATCATTATCGAATTAGGATACGTTTTTATTTTCTTAGAGAAGTGAATAGAAATTGTTTGAAAATAAAATATTGTATTTCATTCGGAGTATAAGTGACTTTATGCTTTGAGTGAAATTCAGTCAACGCTTTATGTGATTCGTATGGATTTAATTCACCTCGCTGCGCTCGGCGTTTAAAATTCCATACTCACCACATAAAGTATCACTTATACTCCTAATAAAATTAATATCTATTTCTTACCGTACATTTGACATCTACACAAAGTTTATTAGTGCTTGCAAATCTGTCCTACAGCCCGTTGTCATAACAACTGCCAATAGAGATATAAAGTGCCCTTTACATTTCAAAAAACAATGTCACAATAGTTTAGTTACAAGGTAAGTATGATGAAAAAATTATTGCATTTGCCAATTTTAAAAAATTTTACAGTAAACAAAAATCTAATGTACCACAGGTCATACAGCCAATTTTATAATCTGAAATACTTGCAAACCTCGACCCTAGAGGTCTGGGTTTGCAAACTGTATTTTCGACCATAAAATTGCACTTAGGACCCTAGGTACATAAATAACTATTATGTTGGACTGCATCATAATACCTTTGTTTATAAAACTGTTTAGCGTCCATAAAGTACACTTTATTGAACTAGTACCTACTATGAAGATAAAATGGACAATGTTCTGTCAATGTCACAAGAAATATCAACAGAAAGTTTGGAATTTAGTGCATTTAGTTAATAAAATAAGGGCATTCATGTGCAATGAATAGAAGTGCTCAAATATGATTTGGTCCATCTTCCACCCTATCATTAGTCATTTCGAATAAATTTAACAATTTAATAAATTTAAATATCATTAGTCACAGCAAACTAAAATATTTTTCAGGCATTTCCAATCGAGTGGTTTTATCAACACATTTTAAGAAAGGAATCTTCCTCAACCAAGGCAGTCGAACATAAAGCTTTGTATGCAACTCATACATAAGAGGACTTTTTAGACTCGCTTGCTCGTCCAATAAAGTCCTACATTATGTACTTATTAATTCACCTTCTTCCGCATTTTTTTTTATTTTCATAAAACTACCTACTTCAAATTTAGTCTACTTTCATTAGTACATTGGAAAATTTTTCATTTCATATATTTTTTACCAGACCCTAATCAGTAATCATAATTGCAGTTACAATAATAATAATAATTTACCTACCTTGAATAACTTTTGCCTTTGTGATTTCTTGGAGAATCTTCCCGCCTTGCGTGTGGTGAATGGTCATTCATTGTTTTATGGCCCGCAGGAGATCTACTTCCCTAATATGAAAAGAACAAATTGTTTAGTCAATAATATAAATAAAAATGCCTCTATCTGGAATTGCAGTCACGCCGAACTTTCAAGTACAAATCGATGACAAATTTTTACCGACGCTAAGCACGCGTTGGTACGCCGGCGACATTTTATCAAATCAACGCAAATAACGATCCAAACACAATTATCTACGAGATTACATAAAGTATTAAATACATACCTCACGATCACTCATTACTGTTTCAATTTACTAGAAGGGTGTAAATAAAACTAGGTAAATTATGAAAAATTGTCAACTTCTACTAGCACATCAATCAAGAATAGACGCTCAACAATGAAATGGCTGCTCAGGCTGCTAATGGAAGAAGTGGTACGGCACTTACGGCACACGGTACGTCTTGCGCACTTGCGCATACTATCAGTGTTGCCAGTACCACGAAAATAAAAGTACTAGACTTTTCCAGAGAGTATACCCATAGAACATAATTATTGTGACATAAAACAGAAATGACGAAGGTTAGAAACGATTAATGGTTAGAAAATTGAAAATATATTGCAAACAATTTTGTATTCTGTGCTTGAACCCCTAACCACAGCATACAAATTGTTTTATAAGCTATGCCATAGAAAGTATATCACTACATTTTCTACTACACAATTTTCTATGATGCTGTGCCCTGCCCTAACCTCATTAAAATACCAATATATTTAACACAGAGACAGACACAGATATTTAATTCAACTTTTATAATGGATACACATAACTATCACAGTCTTGTAAAATTGAAAAACTTAGAAAGTATACTTTCTGATTTACTTGAAAAAGTGGATAAGGAAATTAATAAAACTGAAGTAGAGTGGCTTCAGTTGAAAAGCATATCAGAAGCACAACATCCAAATAACATTAATTTAACAGCAGTTCCTTTGACAAAAGATGTGGGAGTAAAGGAGATGGTACAGAATGCAAACTTTGATTCAGCAAAAATGAAAAATGAAACTATTGACGATACCACCGTTAATTCCGTAATGCTTAATTTATGTCCTGGTGGACAAAATTATGTTAATCGAGGGATTGATGAAGAATTTGATAGTGAATGAAGTTGGGATTTGTAATACCTACCTATAAAATACTTTTAATTGAAGAGAAATATTGAAGTATTTACCTGTTATCTACTAAACAAGAAGGAGAAAAAGGTATAAATGTATAATGTTTAAGGTAAAATACAACTCACACAGGGGCTTTGTGTTACTATTAATTATGGAATAATAATTTACCTTTACTTTATATGAAGTGTTTGTTTCCTATAAAATATGATTTCTCACTGGCAGTGTATGATAAGATTAAAGTTTAACATATTCAACCGGCTTTTTACAGTCATTAATTTGATTTTCGCAAAAACTTTATTATGCTGATATTGCTTATTAGAATAATAGCATACATATATATAGTAAAATTACTGGTGAGGCAGATTATAGTAGTTATAGTAGTATCATTGAATACTAATTATATCTTGAAATTCTTAAAAATGTACAAAGTTTATGGATAATATACCGATTACATTGATATATTGTTTTCCTTAATAAAATATTCTATCTCAGAACCACTTCCTTAATTCTTATTCTGTATTCTTACATATTTTTTTAATAATTTTATGATTACATATCAGTTCTTCAAGTAGTTGGCCAAATATTTTTTCACAGCACATTAATTGCTACTGATAAGGTTATTTTAATAAAATTTGAGCTTTCACAGTTGTGCTATATTGTTGACTTCTACAAAAAATGTTTTTCTGCTTGGTCATTTAAATTTAATATTTTAGAAAATTATCACTTCTGTTATCCTTTGCTCTACACAACAAAATAGGTAGTTGATTGAATATATTTATCAGTTGAATAAACTACTACAAATAATCAGTCATAATATTGGAAATTGGTGACATTTGTAGTTTATCAAATCATTTAGTGTATTGAATTAATGTATTCTGTTTCAAAAACTAAGCATCATAGTGAATGCATCAAATATATCCCATTATTCTTCCTTTTCTTGTGTACAGAACATCTACTGTACATCTTGTGTACTACTTACCACATTTTTGACTGTATAAAAACTTTGCACAAAAAGTTTAGTCGGGGTTGCTTTTTTGAATATCTGCTCAATTGAAATTAAATTTCCCAACAATCGATAAAAATTTCCTGCTTTTCGTTTAGATAGTGATCTCTTTTTTCACTGGTTTTATTTTTGCATAGGAAAAATGAAATTTCAAAAAACAGACCCATGACAAGTGCTTTAAATATTTTGATAATAAGGATATTTGTAACCCCCTAAATTTTACCTTATCGTAATCTAATCTTTATATATGTAGGCCTAAAAAAATCCTTAATGTTTATTTAGGTAAGTTGTGGGACTTTGTTAACTATTTAATGCTTATGTGCTTATTCTAACTGCACAATTATTCAGCTTGGCTTTATTTCTATGTGTAGATGGTATCATATCTTTATATGAACTACATACAATGAACGCACGGTGCCAGTAGCAGAAATATAAGGTTCTCGAAAAAATGTTTACTGTATGGTATGCTCATACGCAATGAATACTTACAAAGAGTTGCAACCGAAACATGAAGACGTTTTTAGTCTTTTAGTGGACATATTTTTTCCAACAATTTCTGGGAGATAAAGTAAAAGCCGTTTGGATTGACCTGCGTATTGGGGACTTTCTCAGCTAATTATTGTTGATTTGTGCATTTATTTCTAGCCCTATTTCTTAAATATTAGTGATGAGTGGAAGATGAAGACAGAAAATTCAAAATTTTTATTAGGTAGTAAACCTACACCTATATACTAAATTATTTAGGTATAGGTATATATTACGGATCCGGTAGATATAGAGACTCATTAGTCTGTAAATAAGTAAAACTGGTAAACAAATGTGCTATATAGTCAACATCTATCTAAATACAGCGGCCAAGCGCGTTCCAATGATTGGATTTTCTTGTATCAATAGAAAACCCTGTGTAAAATTGACGTCTTGTTTTTACGCGATAAAATAATTGCGTGTTGGAACACAACTAAATAAAAAATGGCTACGTCACACCAGTATCTCCTAGATTGGCTCCCTAGATTATCTAGGAGGTGATATCTTTTACACACTATTCACATGCAGCCTATATGGTATTACCAAAGAGAATTAGTTTTGATATTACCGACGATATCCCGCAACTATTAACTCTGCAACCTCAATGGATGATAGTATGATCACATGATCACAAAACTAAAGTTGTGGTAGTGACTCCCGGTCTCTTAACACCGTTCGATGGTTTTTTGACAATTTTTTCGTTATATTATAGCCCTCTCCTCTTTTATACTTTCTGTGGATATTGCCGGGACTTCTTTCAATACCTACCTACACGAACATCAGATAAGAACCATAAACTTTGTAAGCATTTGTGTGAACAACATATCCTGTAAATGTAATCATCCATTATATTATATCTATCCGTCCATTATTCCTTGGTTATTCTACGAGAACATATCCAGGAGGCGGTGGTTTATCTACTACATACAATGAATGACCATTAAAATAAAAATAAACATTCTAGTACGCCTTTGTCTTGAAAAATATAAATTTTAGATAAAAATTTATATTATATCTCCTAAGATCAAATTAAGTAGTAAGTTCTGAGTACCTAAATGGCAAGGGGTTCTTGCCTAAATGGCTTTTATAATTAAATATGCTAAGCTTTAAATGGTTAGTGGTATACCATTTTATTAAAAAACAGCAGAACCGGATCAGCTATAAAGCTATATATGTATAAAACCCGATAAGCGTAAATTAAATTGAAAATTCATTATTTAATATGTTGAATTTTAAATAAAGTAGTCATACCTTGCAGCACGCCTATGATGCCATAATTTATAGAAGAGAGGGTCGGTATGCATTGTTGTCAAGTTGTGTATAATGTTATTGGGTACACTTTAAAGCCAAGGATAATTGATTTATGAAAAAATTGAAGTTCTTATTCTTAAATGAATGGATTTATGACTACCAGCCATCAAAACGGATTTTGTAAATATATATACGAGTATAATCGATAAAGGCTTTAAATAACTAATATAATTTAAGCTCAATAAGTGCAATCACCAACACTTATATTTGACGGTATTAAAAGATAAAATAATATAGGTAATTATTTGTAGAAAATATTATTCCTAATCCATTTTCTCACCTAAGAATATGATAATGTTACAAAAAGTAAATATTTTTTCGTAATCAGAAATTATGACACCTTTCTGTCGTTTCACAAAGATTAACCATTTAGGTATATAGATCAGTTACGTACTAAATTTGTCATTGTCTGTTACTAAAAACTGCTAGTCTTATATCTTCTATCTAATAAGGTATACCAATTAATGGTTATGACATGCAACATATATAATATATGAGTCTTCAAAGCGAGATTTTGTTTGTTTTTATAATTATTTATGTAATTGTTAATTGTTTTTGTTTTATATAGACAGGATTATATCAGGACCACGATAAGGCCGTTTTTTTAAATCACAATAATCAAGTCAATATTATATTATCTTTTTATTCATTAGGCAGAAAGGGATTCTTTGACGAGTGTCCCAGATTTTTGCGGGAAAGATATTGGACATATAAAGCATGCAATTATTTTGCGACCGTGTGTGCACCTTTGTTTTGTAAAATAGATTTTATATATACATATAAGTAGGTATGTAGTATGTATACTCTGTTCTATTTACTGTTTAAGCAGAATTATTTTTTTATTTGCGGATTGTTTCGACGAATATGTTATACTTTATGCTCAATGTATAGCCAAATTATAATTATAGTTCCTTTATCTATGGTTTATAGTAGCTTTACATGTGACGAAACTGGCAAGTGAGTTTGCCACTTGTAATTTTAAACAATGTTTGCGGTAGAATTTCAGCCAGCCTTATAAATTGACGGCCAATCATCAGTGCAACCTGAAAATAAAATAACTGCAGTGCATTGTCTGCTATAAATCAACGAATCCCAACAAGAGCCGATTCAACTATAAAGTACCGTCACAGTTATCTGTGGTAGCGTGCATGACTTATGATTAGTGGATCTTTATCGTTTAAATTGTGCTTTATTTTTCTCTCCTAAATCTGGCAACGTTGGTATAAGTAGTAGAGTAGTGGAAGTATTTAACCAGTTTCACTTTTATTTACATTCACTGTTCACTGAATTGGTGTTGTTTACTCGCGATCCGTTGGTTTTATATTTACTGCGATTTTAAATTTACCGGTGAAGGTCTTGAAAGTTTTTTTATTATAACCGAGTAAGTTTGTTGTTTTTTTTTATGATTTTATAAAAGTTAACAGGCGAACCATTTACCTTTGTACTTATATAGGTACATTTGCAATTCACTATAATTAATTACTTAATTACCATTAGTAGGAAAAAATATGTACAAAAGCTTTTAGCATGGTGGAATTTTATTATAGTTACAAAAACAAAGTTTATTATTAATAGTAAAATAATAATGCCAGCAACATTTTACCTAGTAGTGCCTTACTTTATAGATACATGTTTTAAATGAACCGTAGGTACTTAAGTACATATACATTTTTCACAAAGAAAATATGTAGTATAGGTACCTTTTTAAAAGTGTTCATTTAAAAATATGCTGCACATATTAAGTAAGGTTATATATATATAGGTACCTATATTAATAAATCGAAAATGATATTTACCTACCCGAAAGTAAGTATTACAAGAATAGTTCATGTTAAATTGTTGTTGTGGTTGTTTATACAAAAGTATATATAATTTAGAATTTATCGATCCATCAGTGGCGCAACAATACCTCTACATGATACACTTTTCTGTGTTTCTTTCACATATATGAGCTACTATTAGCAGCTGATAGCATCTCATAATGCTCATATGTTTAAAGGGGACACAGTATTTTTAATGTATCAGTACCTACCTCTTTATATTTTTCAAATGTGCAGCTATTTTGTCAGACTCTCGGTAGGACCATAGTCTGAAACTGAATCCTTGAGTATGTTCTTTGGTCCATGGTCCGTCCGAAACTATAAGCCCATTGTCCGAGACTGAGCCAAAGACAATATATTCTTTCACTGAGCCCATGGTCCTTAGGCACTGTTTCCGCCTCCGAATTCACGTACCCGACATACAACTCTGATTATTATGAGCGCAGATCACAATAATTATAAGTCCTAAAAATTTTAAAACGAATTATTCATAAATAATTTGTTCGCCATGAACGATTCTGCCAGAAGATCTGCTTTGTCATCCTATCGTTTGTTGAATATTCACAAATTGAAGAATACTTTTCTCGTATTTAACACAACAGAAGTAATGTTTCTCACTCTTCTAAGTACTAGGAAGAACTGACTTTGCATTAAAGCGTTGAGTGACAATTTGTCACTCAACTATTAAGTCACCTGTGTCCAAATTTCCCACAACTATTCAACTTCTCCTCAGGTGACGGCACTTTTAATTTCCTTTGCAAACAAATGAGAACTTACCTACTTAGTAGACAAATTTTTCATCTCCTGACTCTGACCAGGATTTAAAGAAGATGAGGATGAAAAATTTAATAATAATATACGCGCAATACAATTTTTGTTGAAAGTATTTAAGGAAAGAGGATTCTTATCAGGAATATTTTAATCACTAGCAATAGCAGGAAAACTATTTAAAGTGTTATTTTAATTTTCAATTCAATAAAAGTTGAATGAAATGTATGTAATCGTACTATTGCCGTGCTTATTTATAATTTATATAAACAATAATTCGATTTCTAACACACATTTGTTGCGATGGTTCGTAGAACCTGCAATTTCCAATTATTTTCGTTTTATTATCAAGATATCATTAGTTTTTTAAAATATCTGTGTTCTTTAGCACATTAAAATAAGAGATGAGGGAAACATACAAGTATTCACAACTTAAAACTAGAACGTAACTTTTAGGAAATTGACTGAAGAGAAAACAAAATTTATAAAGTTTCGTTTAGCAGTCATCAATTTGTTATTTCTGATTCATACCTATAGATTTAGAGATTTACCTTGAATTTCTACGACATTATCATGGGGAAATAGGCCAATTAATTAAACCTCTATTCAGGATTAGCTATAGACTATAGATATCTTCTAAGTTAACCAGTGTGACATTATCTTGTACATAATGTACCTAATGTAATCCCAATTCACTTAGGGACTCACAATTTTTGAGATGGGATAAATATTTGATAGATTTACACCTCTTGCAACAGAGTGTACACATTAGATTAAGGAAATCGTTGATTAGTTAAGTCTCTCCATCATAAGGTAAAGATATTTATTGTATACAAAATGAAATCCGAAATTTTATGAATTAATAACAAATAATAATATAATGACTCGAATTCACTCATTTTTAAAATGAGGTACCAAGAAATTATTTTAACAAATGTTAATAATTGGCTCATATATTGTAACGAACACATAATAGAAAAATCGTCGGAAAACCTACAAAATATATATTATATTTTTGAAACAGTTAACATATATTTCAACTGTGTTTTATGTATTATAGGTACATATTTTTACTTTAGTAAACCCTTGTTATATGCAGTTAAGTATCAGTTAAGTAATTTAATGGCGCTTACCCCCTTAACTTAATAGAAAATAAATACGAACCTCACCACAGATCTTACAGTATATCAAAGTAACCATTTAGAAAGACGGGGGTGAAAAATATCTTTATTATTACTATCCCCTTTTCTCACATAAGTGTTACAATTCACAAGTCACAGCGCTTCTACATTTATTTTGTCATTAGAACAGGTGATTGTTATAGTAGTTGGACCCATAGATTACTTGCGAATGGAAATTTTCCATCTTCTATATAATTCAACAAATTCTTTAGGTATCAAAATCATTACCCGTAGAAAGTAGGTACATACTTGTCATACTTTTAGTGTAGGTAATGTCCAATAAGAGAAATTACGTGTTGTGTTCTCATTTAAACTTGGAAGAGAGCGGTGTCAGGCCATACACATTTGTTATTAACGAAATAATGAAATGCCGTTGTTATAAATTTGAACATAAAAAAATTGAACCGTGTTCATGAACGGATTTGTAGATTTTTATCTTCGCATGCATCAGTGATGGTGTAGAATGTAGATAAACTAAGTAGCCTAATTTTTATATCAAAATAGTCACAGTCCATGCAATTTATTAAAATGTTTTAATAGTAGGTATCTACCTAATGTATGTATAAGCTCCATATACGTATACAACAATACATTACAATTAATACAAAGCGAAATTAAAATATATAGATTTACATGGTGTCATGATCGGCGTAGAAATCGATTCAGCGAGAATAAAAAATATATACAATAAATAATTCTCAGTCTCTCAAAATCTCAAAAGTCATCTCATGGGATAACATGGTTCTTGAGATGCTTCAAGAGCGCAACTATTGATAAAAAACGTGTATATTTCACTTTTCTGGCTTAAGTAATTAAGTTAGTAAGTTTTCTTGTTAGGAAAATTATATAGATGGTACTATGGTACCATCTATATAATACCATATAAGTACCAAAAGTCAAAAAGTAATAAGGGTTATCGAATTTCAATTACCTCCCGCAGGCAGTATCGATATGTTTCGTAGTATCAGAGGTGTACTAATCTTTAGTAATATCGTACCTAACCAAATAAAAGTAGCAAATCCATGTGCCTACTTAATTCTTATAAAAAAATTATTATCAAATACTAAAATTGAAGACTACTTGAAGGACAGTTTACTACATGAAATAATTCAGTTACCACTTCAAGTAATGAACAGATTTCCTTGCCTAATAGATAAAATTGTTCTCATAAAAAATAAGGTGCAACGCACCTCAAAGAATATTTGATTTTAAATAAAAAAAGTTATGTATCCTAATTCCTAATTATTATATCCTTCTGTGGGTTAAACCGGTAGAAGTATTGAAACTAGAGTAAAAGGACATAAAAAATCCATACTAAATAACGTAACAAATTCAGTAGGTACTATCGACGCATTGTATAGAAAACAATCATTTTATAGATCAGAAAAATGTAAGGGTACTGCATCGTGAAAAGAAAGGAAAACGCTTAGATCTATTAGAGCAATTAGAAATTAAAAAATCTTTAATTATAAATCCTTGTACTACGAATGATCAGATAGATTTTGCACTTTCGTCCTTCTTAGAAAAGGTACTAAAACCTCGGGCTTTACCAGATGGTAGGATCAATCGGGGGTAGGTGCTCGTAAACAAATAAATAACGAAAACGCGCTTGGAAACATTTAGTAATAGACATTTACTATATTGAAAAAAACCTAATAAGCCGAAATACTAGTATATTAGAGTGTTTTCTATATATTTCTTGGAACATCTAAATGAGATCAATGTTTTTTTCAAAACAATTATTTTCCCGATGTTTCATAAAGAATCATCCGCTTCGAGTATCCACTTTATTAATCTGTATATTCCTATACAGACTTATCAACAAAGCTGATATCTGACATTTTGAACACCTGCATCACTGGCGGTCTGTGAAGGAAGCCTCTCGAACTCCGTTCCTCCAGGAATTTTACGAATCGTCTTCGTAGTCTTTCAGCGTATAATATTTTATAAATATATAAAGCAAATGAGGGTTTCTGGCATAAAAAGCTTGTTATTAATAATTTAAGTTTAGAGGAAAAAGTGGATTTAAAAAATAATGGATGCCCACACCACAGCTAGGTACCTGCTACTGTTAAATTTTGTTTAGGAGCAAAGAGGGTGCAAGAGGTGACTGGCTTTTACCCGCAAATTTGACGTAATCGTTTATGATAAAACTCTATGGTTATGACGAAAAGACAAAAATAAGTATTTTGTTTTGTAAGTATGTAAGTTTGGAGACGAAGAAAACTGGACCAAAACACGAGTTTCTGACCTGAAACATTTGGCAGATAAGATTTAAAAAAGTAACAATTGTTCGAGAGACAAAAACGTATCATTGAAGTTTTTTGCGCCCCCCTGATATCAAACTCAGGGGCCGCCATTGACCCTGCGTACACGTTTGATAACTTATAAGAGTATTTTTTCAGGTGTGCTGGATCATACGATCATTATACTTATTATAATAGATAAAAGAGATATGATCAAGGAATTTGATATGATACAGAAACGTGTTTCCTGTTAACAGAAATGTCTATTTTTTAAATTTGGTCACTTTGATCATCATATGTATATTGTATGAAAGTATTTATTTGTGACATTGTTTAATTACTTTTTAGGCCCAGTCTTTCCACCTCCCACTATGTTCCAAATAACTAACTATTTGGCATATTAGACTGGGAAAACTGAAATACTGAAACGTCACATTCTAACCTGCCAAATAGTTACCCGTAACTTATGGGAGGTGAAAAGACTGGGCAAATAAATAAGAGTAGGTACATACAGTATAGTCGGCCCTACATACCTACCAACCTTTTTAAATTCAGCCATCAAAATTGACTAATAATTATTTGCAAACCAAGCATGCTCGTTTCCAAAAGACCAAAAGATCTTGTTACTTTACTATTTAAAAAATATATCGTAGGAAGATTTCATAAAATTTTGGAGCTAATTATACAGGGTCTTTCAACGAAAACCTGACCTCCCTATAATTGTAGAATCGAAAAAATAATTCTTAGTCAGTCGATCGTATACGTTGTACGTATATTTGTAATACGTATTTTTCCATAATAGCGAAGTGAATAGACACCATTGTCGCTATTGAAGTGATACTAATCCTTATTTAATGAGGGAATTTCCTACTGAGACTCCTCAAAAATTGAATGTTTGGGCCGGAATTTTGGGCAACCATCTTATTGGATCGTTTTTTATTCAAGGAAATGTCGATGGGAATACCTGTTTACAAATATTGGAAGACGCGATTTACCCTATTATAATAGAAATTTTAGAGAGTGCGACGACAATTTGAAAACTCCGTATATGACCTTTACTAGTGAATATCTTTTTAAATGGCGTTTCTCAGAGAAAATATACTTTATCTGAAAGTAATATTGTTTTATTCAGTATCAATCATTCAGTAGTCATAAAAAGTCAATTATTACCTTGTTATAGGTCTATTTCCCCCAGTTACTCGAAGAAATACTTACATTTATTTCAAACCAAAACAATGTCGAACCACCTATAAATTTGAAAATGTTTACCATTGAAAAACCTATTATGATATCCTTATTATTTTGGAACTTCTTTAATATACCTAGATAGAAAAAGTATTATTTACTTAATTTAAGTCATGCATTTGAGACCAGTAAATTAACTTGCTCGAGTACCCGAACTCGAATGCAAGTATATTTATAAATAAAAATTGAGGGAAAAATACAAAACAATTTGGTTGATATTACAATCAAATCTTGTAATAAAGCTCAAGGTGGACCAGGTTTTACCTGCGAGTGTCAAAATATATCAACAGGCATATCTGAAGAATAAAAATTTATTATGGGAACTATACCTACTGAGGTGATGATGATATGGACGATGAAAAACTGGTGCACCATTTTATCTGTTATCAACCGAAGTTATAATAACTGAAATAAAAGACACTGGCTACTGCATATGGACAATGGTCAAGAGCAATAATTATGACTATGACCGTGAACTAATCCACTGACCTTCGAATCGCGAACGCGAATGGGAAATTTATAGTATCTGTCTCCTATTATAGTTTGTTTATTAAGTCTATATTAGTAAATCAGTTATGTTTTTTGGTAATTGTTGATTAAATCACGTTTTTCTATGTACTGTCCATAGAAGCATAATAGGTATGTGCATGATATTTAATCTAGCACAATCTGTGATTATTCACATATAGTAATCTTGACCCTAGTTGACAAGAGAGTCGCCATTGATTTAAAACTTTATTCAGGCTCTGAGTGGAATCGATTTTAGTTATCTAAATTTATACGGTAATAAATCAGATATCCGAACAAAATTTAACATCTCCACATGAGACAAAAATGAACAAGATTCGCCTTTTTTTTTCTTAAAAAATATTTGGTAGGTAGGTATATCAAAAAATTTCGATTCAATCTGGTTCCGCATCTTATTAAATGCCTCTCTTGATTTTTACAAGTTGCTTTACCCTCAATTATGTATTTTTCTAAGCAACAGTTGCTTTTGTAACCACGCAATATAGGCCAATATCAGACTTGAGAATGAACCAATAAGCATTAATGGTTAGCAAAGCAACTGTTGCTTAGAAAGATACGGAATTGAGGAGTTAATGTGGCATAGCTATATAGAACAGAATTTGTTTAAAAAAAATTTGTGTCAGGATTACGCGGTAAGGAGGATCAGAATTGGCAAAGACCTGTTCCTGTGAGATGTCTTTTGAAGGCGTATTCTACAAACGCACTTTGCAACCGTGTTTAAATTTTCCCATGTCAGATGGCCAGAGAATTTATCGAGAATGGTTATTAGGACGATCTTTAAATTGAAAAAAGCGGTGATGTGATATGATTTAAGCAGATTCCTTAGTTAAAATCGTTCTATTATTTGTAAACGCGTACCATACTTTCTTTAGATTCCAATTTTGACAGTACAAATCCTCCACCAATTGTCACTAACAATTTGGTTGGATTATGCCCTACTAACCATTTCAACGGCATTGAATTATAATAATTTCCATTAGATACTAGTATTGTTCATAACTATTCCCTTCCATACCTATTCCTTATAAGTATCTATATTTAAAATTTTTCTAATATGTTGTAGCAAATATTCCGCTTTGTACCTTTTCTGTTAAGAGCCATGACACAACGGTGTACGGGAGGAACAAGGAAGTATACTCTTTTACGTACTTGTTTTGATACACAAGTCGAAGCTTAGCGATTGCAACAGCTTCACAAACCCTGTGAAACTTACAAGTGCCTATAACTTGGCCCGAAAAAGAATGTTTCCCGAAAAATTTTTTCCTAACCATTATAAAAAATGCTCTTTTCTTTAATCGCACCAATCTTTACAGGTTAAATGTAGGCGCTACACCTGAATTCCGAAACCAATGTTTGAACAGACAGATAATAGAGGAAACCAAATAAATGTACTTACTGTTTTATTTGCAAACATTAAGAGCATTTGCTACATTCATCATTCTTAGAAATATATATTTAAGATACTATATACTTAAGTAGGTATATACATATAAACAATTAATAATGTTTATCTTTCATGAAATATACAATGCAGTTAGTAAATTTATTTTCATTGTTTGTTTTAGATTAGTTTTATTCACAGAAAGTTAAATATAAATGAAATATCAGGGACTAAGTATTAATAAAATGCAAATTTATTGTAATTTGTGGATTTTGTATCGATAAACATCCACTAACAACAAAAATGTTTACGTTTAAAAATAAAAAATGCCAATAGGTGAATATAGTACAGTTAATGGCATTAATTTTCTATAAAGGTATTATTCCATCTTCCTTTTGATTGGATTAAATGGGCCGTATACTAATTTTAATTAATTCTTCTAATGATGTGCATTTAATGTTCCCAATTTAACTTCGAATACTCTCGGAAATGTCATCCGGATAATATTTCAGAATACATGCAAGAGTAAAGAAATCTTCCTAGTTTCTTGTATATTTAGAAAATATATCCCCAACTACACAATTAATATTATGAATACTCTTTGTGACTATTGATTATTCCTTTCATTCTATAATAACAACGTAGCAACTACCTTAGAAAACGATTAGGGTCAAAGGTTTAAATAAACTACCATTCCGCAGTTTCCCACATCAACTTTTTATTACTATAATTTTATCTGGAACAAGTTCGTTCGATAAGTTCGTACAATTGATAGATTCAAAGTTTTTAAATAATAATTATATAATCCTCATATAAACTTATAAACGCTGGTACGTGTATAAACTGTTTCAATAGTCAAAAGTTTAAACAAAGTTGCCCTAGTCTATTGACTACCCCGGACAACTATTGGCGTCACATCGTGTTTTTCTCTGTAATCATCAGCGTCATTCATCAATCAGTAATATAGGAAAATTTTACTTTAGAATTTCCTCCACCACTTAATCACTATTCCTTGTCTCAGTTTTTGGATAAAATCATCCCAAATCATCCTTTCTATCGAGATTTCAGTAGGTATACGATTTAAAAACCAATTCACTGTCGTTTCCCATTATTTTTTTTTAATACTAGTCCCCTTGTACATTATACAATCATTATTCCAAAATTAGCTTCAATTGTTCAACAATCAACCATAAACTACGTACAACTACCACTGTGTCTACTCATATGACTAACTTAGTTTACTCATATGTGTCTACTAAAGAAATAAGACAATACAAGGCTATATATTGTTTGTTAATTGTAACAAGTCACCACATAACACATACTTCTATCTTCACATTCTAAAATGCAGCGTACCTACTATATCTACATTAATTATAGATTTTTGCCCCTGCAGTTTGCTTAGTTATTTTGGGAACTATAAGATACAAAATGTATGTATACATACATTTTTTATTTTAGGAACTATGAGATGAAAAATGTATGTATACATACAGTTGTCCGAAAATTTGTAACACATTGAATATTAGTATTTTATTGTAAATATAAAAGGTGTGACTCACTTTTCTATCACGTCCCGAAGCCTCTGCGCGTCCCGGCAAAATACGGCTAGGATCAGACATAAAAATGTATGTTATTCTGGAGGTATATATTTTAAGACGTACCTAGAGTACGAAACGATGGGTGCATAATGCCTTTATTGCAATTTTATTTTTAACCTTTTTTTAATTTGTGTTATTTTTTCCAGGTCAAGATGTCCTTAGACGAGGTAAGAATTTTTTTTATATTTTAACCAGCACTTGCTTCAATGGGAAACTCATAATGATATTTATGATGTATCAAGCAAGATATTTCTCAGACATTTCCGTTTAGAATCACTTTTTGTGAAGAATGAAGAAATGTTTGAAAATATACAGAATAGGCAGAAGGCTCATAAGAAGATACTACTAATTTGAATTGGAATAAATAAAAATTATATTCATATTATAAACATGTTTCCGGAAATGCTTGGTTTGCGAGATACTGTCCAAAAATAAAAAAACGCTTGCGAAATAGGAATTTGAAACGTTTTGAGGTGGTTTTACTTTTTGTAATCTTTTTACAAACATAGTTTTACATAATTAAACATTTGATACAAGAACGTCTTTAAGCGACATTTTGGCAATGAAAATTAAACCGAATTTTAAAAAAATCTATGAAATAGAATGTAATATTCCTTTTATAAACGTATCTAATGCTTAAAATCAAGCTTTTGCGGATCCATGTTGATATATGCAATTTATTTTACTATAGAAGATTGTAGCACCATTTCCGGAACACCGTATTTGTTCTCATTCTCCGAAAATGAGAAAGTTATTATTGCTACAATTGTATGTTTTAGTAGCCTGGCAACGTTAATGTGAAAGTTGTTTATCATTTAATTTCCTTATATTTTTGGTTCACTTAGGCCGATAGCAATCCATCATTTAATCCGTGATTACTTATATTGGATGCATTTCACAATTCGCACAAAACACGTCAATATTCTGTCCTTGAAAATAACGTTATAGTGTTATTTTAACTTATTTAAGTGCAAGTTCAATGTTAGAACCCAGATATTCGGAATATTGAAACAGCAATAAATTATTATAATTTTAAAGATGATAAACTTTATAATTGCAATTCTGAAATACCTATGTACCTATGTTTAATATTCTCTATAGATGGTGATTCATTTCCATTTCATTATTGAAAAATTTGCTGCCAGTTTTACTTCGTTATTTACAAATTATACAAAAATAATTAGGTAGTATATTCAGATGAATGATATAAAGATGAATTGGCAATTATTGGCAATTATTTAAACCGTTTGTCACATTACAGATATCTGTAACTGGGATTATAATCGATTATATTTTTATTTTATGTTGATGTGAGTCAAAATGATAAATAATCCTTTATCATGTATATTTATTAAATACAATATTTTAGATAAGAATTTCATAGAAATAGAATGTACTAATCGCTAGATTCTCCAATCAATAACTTTTTTATTATATCTATTCTATATACCTACATGTAAGTCCAAAACTTATCTTACTCTTATAGGCTGTCAACATTTGAATTTTCCTTTCATATTCAGAAAATTACATACAGATTGAACATATAATTACATTGAAAATAAGGCAACCTCTGGAATCCCTCAAGACTTGGTCCTTGGACTGTTATTATTTCTTATCTTCATAAATTACACCTTTCAGTTGACAAGCTCTTTATGCAGTTCTCCTTAAACTCCTATCTTTCTATGTCTATGGTGCTTGTCTTGTGCTCTTGTGCTGATATAGGCCAAATTTACAATTGGTGTACAAAAAACGCGCTTCCGCTTATTTTTCCAAATATAAATGAGTTAATAGGTATTTTCCAAAATATATATGTCCGTATTTTTAATTATATGATTGAAGTCATAAGAAAATGTAAAAGTGTAATGAACTTGGCATATTAAGACTGTATCCTTACTCGGTCATCAGACATTTTTTAATCTACGTGCATTTAAAACCATCGCCATGCATTTTTCAGTTTGGAGTAAAAAATCTGTAAATATCAAAAGGACTTTTTGCATGGCATATAGGATTAATAATTTTTTCTAAATCCGTTGTAGTTATTCCAAGCCAAATTTTGAAAAGAAAGGAAATAGCTGAGGAAATTGTTTTTCTAATTTATAGTTATATAATAAACAATAATATTAAGTTCTCATATTTTACGAATTTATAAGGTAGTATTAGATATACAGACACATAAATATGACTAAATTGTCTTGGATTGTGAAATTGGTACTTTTTGATTAGATATCAGTTTCATGTTAATGGTGTTTATTTGATGTGGGTAAATATGTACTTTGACACTTTCTAAAAGCTTCTTCTACACCATATATTGCATCCCTGCTAATTTATCTATTTTAATAAGTTTTTAAGGGTATTAAGTCTTAGGCTTGATGTTCGTGCAAAGTGTGTTAGCCTTTTTTTATTTAACATAGGTACATATCTTTTTAATTAAACAAAAATAGTCTTTTTCCTATCTATGTATGTTACTTCTGGTTTTAGAAGTATAGGTATTATTAGTAGTGCAATTTAGTAGGTACTTCATTTTCAAACATGAAATTTCATTATTTAATAACAAGCTATAAGGGTACCTAAAACTGAAACTTGTAATGCGTGTTAAATTAGGTTTAATACTCAATGAGATGAAAACCTGACTTTCGTCCAGATCCTCTGGCAGAAGTTGCCCTTTGCGAAATATTGAGTGCCCGCTTTTTCCCAAGCAGGGTATTTGCGTATATTTTGACCCCTACCTACAGGGGTTATTAAGAAAGTTAGAAAAAAAGTATAAGTACAAAAGTTGTTTGGGTTTTCACGTATTATCTTTTGGCTAGGTCGAAAAAAAATTGCATGTCGTAAATTTGAGGAAACCAATTGAACATAATATTTTTAAATGGGACACCCTGTATAATTTTAGACGCTTGGGAAAACAATTTTTCTCTGATCTCAAAAATATATATTTTGTTGACATTTGCACTGACAATTTTCGAAATATTTAATATTTAATGCTTACAATAAATTATAAAAAAAATATTAAAAAATGAAAATATTGGAAAATGTTTAAATAACTAAGGAGGTTACTTCGAAAATCGTTAAATATTTTTTATTACTGTTGGTTTCTACTGTTAAATATTTTTAGTTCTTTGTATTTTTTTAATGGTACTCGCTGTCGAATATTTCGAAAACTGTCAGTGCAAATGTCAACAAAATATATATTTTTGAAATCAGGAAAAGAAGGTTTACCCAAGCATGTAAAATTATACAGGGTGTCCCATTTAAAAATATTATGTTGGATTGGTTTTCCTAAGTTTACGACATGCAATTTTTTTTTCGACCTAGCCAAAAGATACATTACATTACATACATCAAATGATGTGATCTGTGATGTGCTGTTTCTTCATCCTCTAATCACAAGTGGCATCTTTCTCTGGGCCAATTTGTGCAGGTGATATTTTAAAAGCAATGTCAAGGATATAGAGTAATAAACCAATTAAGTTCGCAGGTGTAACCTCTTCATTCTAAAAGCGCTGGTTCTAGTGCGATAAGTTCAGATAAGTCACGAATTCTATTATCATTTATTTGTCAAGTATAGTAGAAAAATATTATAATTGTATAAAAAAAAGTTTAAAGTAAACAATTTTCTCTACAACTAATAGCGGATTAAAATTTAACAGAAATATACTAGATGTTGATAAAATAGCTGTCGTGGTTGTGGCAGGGATTAATATGATTCCACCCGTCATTGAATTATAGAAATATTTATGACTTCGGGTCTAACTAGGAACGTATTAAGCGCGGCCATTGTATAGGGTGGATAATGTTATGCTGCCCACCAAATTAGAAAACAATACCTACTTGCATTTTCATTTTTATGTATTAAATACTAAAATAGAACACTATCTGAGTGACTCATATCATTCATGTCATTCAAATGTGACCCCTATTTTCAAATTACATTACATATTGCCAAAGTCTACATATATTTAGAATATATGTAGACTTTGATATTGCCTACCAGTTATAGAATGTGTACAGGGTGTCCAAAATAAGATCTTCTATCCCCTTATCTCAGAAAGTATAAAAGGTAGAGAAAAATGTTAAATACGAAAGTTTTTTGTTTTTACCTGAATTTTTCATTTTTATAACTTTCTTGAATACAGGTTGTTTAGTTTCTCTGATCCAGGCATCAACTTTCTTTTTTTAAATGGGACATCCTATATTCAAATACGTTTTTGAACTCTCCTTAAAATTCTAGGTCGACATTGTTAAGAGTACTCTATACCTATCATTTACAGTTATGAAGATATTAGCATTTAAAGAAAAAATCTGTAAAAAACATCTCCTCAAAAAATCTCGGGAAAACAAATAAGACATCCAAAAACAAGCTAAACAGGGTTTATTTCGTAGACAATTAGACTCAGAAATTACTTCTATGGATCGATATTACCTGATCAATATACAGGGTGTTTTTGACAGATCGCTCAAACATGTATATGTTAAAACTTCAGAAAATCGAAAATCTCTTATGGAACACCCTGTGTATTATTATATTTTTGGATTCTCTATTAAATTTTAACCATATTCTATATACCTTTCCCTATTCTTATTTTGCTTAGTTTTCAAGATATTGACGAAAATGTGGAAAAAATGTCAGCTATTAACCATTATCGGCTATTATTAAAAATATATCTACTATTATTTGGTATATTATAGTAAGTGTGCCTTAATACTGATTAAGAATATATTATTTTATTAAAAACTAATATTTTTTTAAAATAATTTCATTAATTAACTAATATAAACAAATCTGTTTGTAACTTGAACCACAAATAACTAACAATAATCAACAAATAACAATAAAAATAATAAATTAAGTCAAGTGTCCTATATGTCCTCAATTTTCAGCTATGCATGTTGTGTATATAACTGCTAGTTTTCTTACAGCGCAATCACTTTGATTGAGCGCTTCAATTTCCATCCTGATTTTAACCTTTAAATCATCAACATTATTACTCTGAATTTGATAAACTCAGGCTTTCAATGTACGCCATAAAAAGTTATCAACTGGAGTTAAATCTGGGATTCTCGGCGGCCATGGGATATTCCCGTTTGGCCCTATCCATTCCACAAATAGTTCTTAATAAAATTCTTTACAACTGCAGTATTGTGGCGTGGCATGGAACTCCATCCATCTGATAGATGATCTGATTGGCATCTTCTTCGCCATCCAATAAAGATAAAATGCAAGTTTGTAATGAATGCCATTTCCTGATATTTTACCTAAGGTACCTGGGACCATTTAAATATTGGCCAAGAAAGACAGGGCCTAAAATGTCTCTTATAAATAGCGCACCAAACATTTTCGTCAATATCTTGAAAACTAAGCAAAATAAGAATAGGGAACGTTATATAGAGTAAGGTTAAAATTTAATAGAGAATCCAAAAATATAATAATACACAGGGTGTTCCATAAGAGATTTTCGATTTTCTGGAGTTTTTAACATATACTTGTTTGAGCCATCTGTCAAAAACACCCTGTATATTAATCAGGTAATATCGATTCATAGAAGTAATTTCTGAGTCTAATTGTCTACAAAATAAATCCTATTTACCTTTTCTTTGGATGTCTTATTTGTTTTTCCGAGATTTTTTGAGCAGGTGTTTTTTAAAGATTTTTTCTTTAAATGCTAAAGTTCAAGAAAGTTATAAAAATGAAAAATTCAGGTAAAAACAAAAAACTTTCGTATTTAACTTTTTTCTCTACTCTTTATACTTTCTGAGATAAGGGGATAGAGGATCTTATTTTGGACACCCTGTACATGTACCTACTTACTCCTATGATTATTATATTCGTATCTATGCGGCTTATAATTTTAAAAACCTTATTTTTTTAATATTATTCAAGATTCTATTCTGTTTTGCTATAATGATAGGTCAAAATCTATATTTTGTGATAAATAACAGTTCCATTAGATTAAAAATTACGTTTCGACTATCTGAGTAATAATATGAATGATAATTTTAAAAAATGAGTGGTTAATAGATTTAATTGAGCCTGCAAAAAAAAACTAATGGGTTTACTAAAGTTGTCAAAGTGATTATCGTCATCATGATGAAATAAAACCATGATTTCAAAAGTTATGTTGTATTTTTTGCTAACTTCAAGAATGAGATGAGTGTTAACGTTAATGTTCAAAAGGTATAAACTTTTGGATGTACGGAAAGTTAATATGTTTAAATATATTTATTTAATTTTACACATGAATGGTATTCAAGGTCAAAATTAATCATTTTTATGTCGATTTCGAAATTAGATTCTCGTTCATATTAATTAATTGTTGTAACTTTTATTAAAATACGTAAACAAGAGAAATCCGTAGCTCAATATTGGGACATCAAATTTTAGGGATTTTGGGTTTCAAAATTTATCTCATTTAAAGTAATTTTGGCCTTAAAGTAAGTATATTTCTCCGAAGAAGTAAAATGAGTATATTCCAGATTTTAAATTAATAAATTTAACTTTAAGTTATAGTCCTGTATAAAACTTCATGTTTCTCGTTCCTGCAATAATCTTCAAATCCTTGGAATTTAGGTATAGGGAGTGTTAATACTAATCGAAATAGAATTAAAATGTACATAGGTTAGCATTATAAAACACAGGGCGTTCCATTTACAACAAGAGGTTTTGAATTTGTCACAATTGGTCTGCCCATTTTTGACACCCTGTGTAATTTGCACCAGCTTTCGTATTTTCTATATTTTCGATACATTTCTGTGTTACTCCCTTAAAATTTCAAGTGGTTAGGTTGCAAACTGAAAGAGATAGAACGGGATAAATGTAACTATGTTCTTTTTGATACATTTTTGATATTTTGATACATTTTTGATAAAAATCGAAATATATCTGACGTGTAATCCAAAGATGAAATAAATAATAGCATATTCCATTTGAAATAAGTGAGTTAACATCGACTTCCCTTGAAAATGGAAGTCGCATCTCAACGCCAATATTTTTAATGGATAGAAAATTGCGAGAAACCCAAATATAAAAATTTTCAGAATTCCAGTACTTACGCGATTTCAGCTAACAATGACTCCTTTTAAAAAATAGTTCAAGTTACGATGTTATCATTATCCACAAAAGAGTTTCCATAAAGGCATTATTAATTTTACGTCTATCATCGCTCAGCGTCAAGCTGAAAGAGCTTTCGGGATAATTTTAGTCATATTTAGTCTTGTTTTTTCTTTTTTTGTTTATTTTTCACGCGATTTTGGTGTTCTTATACCCTATCGAATCTTCTTATAATAATTACAGTTCCTTTTATTGAGGATAATTTTAGTTAAGTAAGTTGATAACAAAAATTTGTATGTAAATAACACTTTTTTGTAAATAATAATAATAATAATAATAATAAGAATAATTATTATTCTATAATAAGCATATTCTGATTAATTTATATTATAATACAAAGAAGTAATGTGTCGGAGGTTTTGTTATGGAAAAACTAGAAAACAGAACGCAGATTTTACATAATCAGAATCACTTCACTTTACCATACATTTTTTTTAGTAAGTATTTTGTTTCAAACCAATATTAATTTATTTTTTATTTCCATTGTTTTTCAATTTTGTTATTCAACAGATTTAATTAGTACATGAAATAAAAAATCGTATATAAATTTATTCTAGTCATAATTTTGCAGATATATGTCCTTGATTATCCCTATCTTATTTTTTTTACGTCAACGGACATTCTATTCCTAAATTTTCATAATATTTAAAGGTAGGTATTACTTCTAGTAGTGTATGTTATGTCATATCACAACCATTTTATTTTCCTCCACTTAATCATAATTTTGTAGTCCTAAATAGGACTTGTAAAATTGTAGTCTGCGTTGTTTGGAACACTCGGTGTTACTTGACAGGTACAGAGCATTAAATAGAAAGTTGTATGTGCGTTTCATGATTAAAGTAACACCGAAATTACGAGCCAATGTTTTTGCGCAATTTTTGACCGTATTCACTAATATAGGTACTAAGTGGACCAAAAAAAGTTACAGACTAAAGTCACCCTACACTGGACAGGGACTGTAACTCCTGCAGCCTAGCAATAAATTTATGTTCTCTTTCAATAGGCATAGGCTTTCAGACAAACGAATTTATTTTATGTTACTAACATTGTGAAATTTTATTTTCTTATATATGTGGTAACATATTATAAACATATTTCTCAAAAAACTCTTTTTTTTAGAAATTCAACCAAGCTGCCGAAAACGTGAAGAATTTGAAATCAAAACCTTCGAATGATGACTTGTTAGAAATCTATGCTCTGTTTAAACAAGGAACTGTGGGAGATGTCAATACAGGTAAGAGAGTTTCATAATTTTTCTTATGTAGGTAATTATATTATTAACATTTAACGAGTATAAATAAATCTGTCTCTAGGGTTTTCAAACGAAAACTAACAGTATATTTAGAACGCTTTCTAAGAAAAAATCTGGAAATATAAATGAAATATGTATATTAATATTTTGGTTACTCCCTTTGACAGTCACTAGTGCCTAATTTTGATTTTAATATATTTTGTATGTTTTTATATATGTAGATATAGAGTCCCGCATAAATTCATAATTTGGAAAATGGTAAAGTTTTTGAAAAATCGCTGGGACACGTCGATTTTCTTTTCTTTTCGCACTTGTTTTACATAATATATTAAATTTTTTACAGGGCGACTCAATGAAGCTACGTCGATATAAACTTTAATATTTTAAATGGAACACCCAATACTGTTTTACATATTTGGAAAGAACTTTTTTTTACGAATATGGTTATACGGTTTTAAGAGTCTATTTCTAATAATAAGGGAGATATTGATTCTTGCTAGGCAGTCTTTCTCCAACACATCGCTCTTATGATGCGATAAATCCATGATTATGGTCTTAAATATATATATTATAAATAATATATTTCCTTGTAGGTTGTTTTTCAAAACGGGATCCATCCTAAATATACAAGCAGATCGATAGGTACCTATCTAATAGTTATTTTTGTTTTTGTCGTAGAGCGACCTGGAGTACTGGATTTGAAAGGTAAAAGCAAATGGGACGCCTGGAGTGCAAAAAAAGGACTATCCAAGGATCAAGCTAAAGAACAATATATCGTCAAAGCTAATTCGCTTGTTACCAGTTTAGGAGTCCAGTAAATTATTAATCTTTGTATTGTTATTGAGTGGTTCTTTATACTGCACTACTGCACTATTTGTTAATTTTTAAATTGAAATAAAATGTTTTCACATGGTTAAACAAACTATTATTTTAAATAGTTGGACAATGCTTAGATATATATGTACGACTTGGCTAATGGTTATAAGGAAATTGACGATTTATAACACAGTCTGCAACCTTTTTCTTTTGTATCAAGTGCTAAAAGCCAGGTTAAAGTTGTGAGTGCGGAAAGGTTATTGTGTCTTGACTTTTGGTGAGTTAAATATCTGAAGATAGACAAAACATTGGTTTTTTGGTCTGTAGTTTGAAGAACTAGGTATACAAAATCAAAGTAGAAATGTCTCTCAACGATTTGCGAATGTTGTTAATTACTGTGCATATATTTCAATTGAAATTATTATGCGTAGTAAAAAGTAAAGTCGCAAGTAAAAAAAGGTGTATAAACGGTTAAATTTAAAACCAAGTTACCCATATAATTCTTGAAATATACATTAATGAAATTAAATAATTTAATTCCAACATACATCAGACAGCTCCCAATGAATAAGAATAAGTGAAAATTTGAGTCCTTTCTCCCCTTCAGTGGCGTCGCCAGAGTGTAGACCCAGGGGCGGCGTTTGAATTTAAATACATTAGTAAATGATAAAAATCAATTTATGGCCAAAATAAATAAGTTATTCATCAAAATTACAATTTTATTAATTACAAGACAAAGGATAATTATAAAAATAACAGCTTGCGATTTATATATGAATCAATCTTCTTTTTTTCTTTTGGCAAGTTTGTCCAGAATTTCCCTACATATAGCATGGTAAGTATATATTTACATTTGTACCCATAAAATACTGTTTTAAGTAGAAGGATTGGCCCCTCATCCAAGTGATTGTGTTCTTCATGTTACCTTCGGACGTGCCTAACCTAATAGATCTCACTCTATCTGTTTTGTGTATTTCACCTCGCCTCACCGGGCATCTTGCATATCGCACTTACACCTGTTGCCAGAACAGTATACAGGTTCCCATATAAAAATATGTTGAATTTGGGAACGAAGACACAAGAGAGCACATGGCAGTTAAATAAAGATAAATAACACAACACTGGAAAAATACTTCTAATTCACCTGTCCCCAAATTCAACATTTTTATTTTGGGATCCGTTTTTTTTTTCATATAACATTAAATAATAAGTTCATAGTCTGTTATATAACAGACCAGTGGCTGAATTTTCGCGGATAGCGTGATTTAGCGGACATTCTAATGTGATTATTGATTATAGGTACAGGGTGTAAACTGTAAAATTGACTCCTCCCCCCCCCCCCCCGGTATCTCGTTATTCGTAAAGATATTCAAAAATGGTGGCTTACATGAAATTTTATGAATTTTTAAAAAATCGCATAAAAAACTAGCTAGATGTAATATATAAGTAGGTACAGGGCAGTGAAAAAGTCATAGTTTTTTTCAATTGGGACACCCTGTATATTACTACATAGGTTTGTAGTACTCACCGAGCTGATTTTAAAAATATATAATTATTTTGGTTTTCAATAGTTGGCATTAATTATTAGAAACCTCTAACACAAAATTTTGTGAAATTATTTGAATTGCGAAAACATTATTTAAAAATATTGTAAATAAAATGTTACGTTTACGCCTTGTATTTTATAATTATAATGTAGGTACCTACTAATACTTTAAATAACTAAATGATAAAGTAGGTAACTTACATAAATCCACTTATATAAGTAAAATGATTCATATTATATATTTATTTATTTATTATCTAATTGTCTGTTAGATATAGCTGATCAATGCTCGATGCTTACTTTAGATAAAAAGATAAGGAACTTAACATGTGAATGTAAATAGTCAAAAATAAAGTATACAAGGTCAAATACTTTATTTTTTGTAGTTATCTTATTTATTGAATAATGAATACCCAATATCCAGCATTGATAAACAGCCAGATTTTTGTTTGGCCAACTCCGCAGCTACAGAGGGGATAGAGGGGTCAATGCCCATATGCCCCCTCTGAAACTAACATATTCCATTTCTAGAAGCAGAATCGAGCTCAGAGTTGACACCTGTAAAATTTTAATTTGGTCTCCATTTCCAAAATTTCGATTTTTTTCAAATATCTCAAAAACTAATCATGTAGCCTTGATTTTTTTGAGGCATATTATTGAACGCCAAATTGCGCAACTTTGTCCCAATATAACCTACTTAGTCTCTGTCTCTAACAGTTCCTCAGATACCGATGTTGTTGCATCCAATTTGAAACACTGTATAATATACACATATTATTATGACTAACTAAATTTACTCATATGGTCTCTCTTATGTATATACATACATAATATGCAGTCTACCGCTATCGCTAACTAATATTTGCTGTTAATCTATTGCAAAATATTAATCTGTGATTATAGTCTCAGCTTTCTGTAATTCCAAGTCAACACTTGTTTTAAATTTCACAATGTAAATTATTATTTCTTAACACTCAATAAACAGAATAATGTAGCAGTCCTAATTCTGATCCTCATGCCACTTCTCTTGGATTAGGATTAGGGCAGATGGATTGTTATTAACTTTCATATTTCATTATACCTGATCATATTCATATAAAATAATACATATACTTAGTATATTTATTAAATAAATGCATTTACACAGTCATTATTATCTGTAAATATATTTTGCCCAATAAACAAACACTCTTATATGGTTAAACAAATATTGATGTAATAAGACAAATTGCCGTATTCAAAAAATAATGGTATAGGTATTCAGATTTCAGATATGAAAGATTCTGAAAAATTCAAAAAGTCAGATGTATAGGTACCAAAATGTCAAATGGATATTTAAAAAAAAAATCATAGCTAGAGGTTATTAAAAATTAAAAAAAAGATCTTGGCTCTAACATCCAAAAGAATGCAGATTTTGAAGTTCTCTTTTAGTCATATTTTACACCACAATATTATGGAATTTTGTCGAATGTAAATTCACCCTCAATCTCTTACGATAAACGAGTCCTTAAATTTGTTATTTATTGTAAAAGTTATCTATATCGTTTCTCTATATGTTCGGAGGACAAGAAAAACACCGTGTCGGGGTGCTGGCCGCTGGGACCGGCGAGGAATTGTTTGCAAAAATAAGGGGCATCGACATCCAATTGACAGCGGGACGAAGGTGATTGATGATAACTCTAATAATTGCCGTGTGATCAGTGTTGTTATAAATTTTAAGGCATGTGGCGTAATATCGTATTCTTAAAGTGTCGAATATTTTCATTTCACCCGGTTTAATTTCAGCTGCTTCGATAACTCCAGTCCAGTCCCCCGACAATGTTCCGTACAGTACTTCAGCGTAAACCTCGGTTCTTCCTAAATTGAACACGAAGTACTTGCCATGTTCAGTTGGAACTTCACTGGATGTCTGATGTAAAATAATAGATTCCTTACGTGCCGTGATTGAGAAAGTGCTTACCATTATTTGTTTTCTTCGGACTTGAGGTGGTAGTACTAGATGTAAGATGTAAGATGTATACCTATAAAAAGTTTAATCAGCTGCTTTATACAAGGTCTTTCATGCAACTGGTTCGTTACGTGTTTGGAAAGTTGGGTGTAACAATTTCTTTCTGAAAATTTTACCATCTAGATAAACTTAAAATTCTTTTTTATCTATAGAGATGGTAATGGTGATGGTGATGCGGAAGCATTTGCGCCATATTCCTCAAACATACAGGGTGGCCCAATAGTGTGACAAAGTTCAAAAGCTCCTATAAGAGTTATTGAAGTTTGCCGTAAGAAACAGAAAATATATATTTTAGGATCTCATTGAGCCTAAGAGGGCACGCATTTTAAAAATATATATTATAGTCATATAGTTTGCTTTATAAACCGGGGCCACACTAATCAAACTTTGTTTCAAACTAATCAAATTTTGTTTTTTTAAATGGAATGATATATTTTTTATTTCATATTTGAATTCAAATTATTTTTCCGAATTCGCCAATATGGTTTGCTATACAGTATTATACTGAGTGGTTCAGAAGATATGAGCATTTTTGTATCTTAATCGCAATGAATTGAGCACCTTGTAAGTATCTTTTTTTAAGAAAATAAATACTAGAAAATTTTTGGATCCATTAGTTATGCCATATGGTCTAATTTACTTTCTATAGAATTTCCTTCAAAATAACTTTACTTGTATATACAGGGCGAATCAAAACTCGCAAACAGAGTTTTCTCAATTTTTCTAAATGAATCACCCTATATATTATATAATTTTCATTAAGGTCTCGCACGACTCTTTCTATTCTATGGCATTACGCCTATATACCTAATTGCAACGATTTTTGTGATATTTATGAGGTGTAGGGGAGAGTGGGGGAATCTCAGTCGGGTGGGCAATTCCGGTCACTCGATATTTTCCGCGATAAACGTAGTGACTCCGTTAAATATGTGGTGCCATCTATTATCCATCGGTACAAGTTAAATAAACCGGGTTTCGCTTTCAAGGCTCCAGTGTAAGACATGTGTTCTTGTTGTCAAGTTATTGCCAGGTTTTCTTCTAATATTTTGACGAATTAAAACCAAAGTAAATACCCGAATACGTTATTTTTTTGCACGCTGTTATAAGGAATATCTTAAGGGGTAACTTTCCGTTTAGATCCTGCTTTTACAGGCGCATAAATAAAGAGGAATAGTTTTAGGTTAAGTTTACGTTGCCACATTGCTTTCGGGAAATGCCAGTCAAAATAGATGGGGTAATACCAGTCGGTATTACCCCACAGGCCTTCGCATATGACTAAGTGGGGTGTAGGTATAATTTATATTTTTTTAAATTTTAGATCAATGTGTTTTATTTGTTACAGATGCCTTAGGATTTATATCAGAAAAGGAAACTTCACTACCAAAAAAGGAAAAGTCACAACTTTTTTAAGTTGTGACTTGTTTTTTCATTATTACGTATAATAAAATATTTTATTACACTTTTCTAGTCAATATTGTTTCATTATTTTCTGAAGAAATGTCATTCTAATTATAAAAAGCATTAAAAATTGGTTGACCGATATTAACCGCAGAGTGGGGGAATACTGGTCAATGTTATGACATTGGTCAGAATCTAACTTCTCTTTTGCAGTTTGTTATTTTGGTTTAAGTGGTATTCCACAGTCTAGTGGATAAATGAGGCTATCTCCTATTATACTATTTACATTTGACAAGAAAGCAATATTTTCTGTTATATATGTAATTTGGCTTAAGTGACCGCCATTCCCCCATTCTCCCCTACCTAATTATTACTTAATTCATTTTGTACTGCATTGCAAAATTTAAATAATAAGTAAATAAAAATAAAAAAAAATTAAATAATAAGTAAAGTAAAGAAGACTATTTTGAAGAAAATTCTTTAGAAACTAAAACTATACCATCATAATTAATGGAGTCAAAAATTGTCTAGTATTTATTTTCTTAAAAACAGATTAGAAGTCAGGGTGCTCAATTCATTGCGATTATAAGATACAAAAATGCTCATATCTCTTGGAACCACTCTGTATAATACTAGTAAACCCTATATTGGAAAATTCGAAAAAATGATCCGAATGCAAATATGAATTAAAGAATATATTATTCCTTAAAAAAAAAACATTTTGAAGTTTGTTATGGCCCCGGTTTATAGAGCACCCTATATGGCTATACATATTTTTAAAATGTGTGTCCACTTAGGCTCAATGAGATCCTAAAATATAATTTTTGTTTATTACGGCATAGGAGTTATTAATTGAACTTTGTCACACTATTGGGCCACCCTCTATGTAGACATATGTAAAGCATATCAAACGTATCAAACATGTGTAAATAGCTCTGTCTAATAATAATAATAATAATAATGAAAACGAGCCCCATTCAATAACGAGCGGGGAAATACCAACATTTTGTTGCCAACTTTTCAAATTCAACTGTTTTGTTTTTGTAAAGAATGCCTTAAGCAGATTGTAAAGTTAAACTAACAACAAAAAAAAATCTTAAAATAAATTACAAAGATCTCTTACCTTTTGAAAGTATGGATTTGTTAGATACGGCAAATATTTTTTTTAAGTTTTGCGAAAGGAAGCATTACGCTTCTTTTATACCTGTCTAACCCCATACCTAAATATGTCTTCCTGTTTTCAGGAACTGTTTTTATAATTTATAAAACCCGCTGTGGTTGAAATCAGGCTATAAGATTAATATTTGCAGATAATATGCTTTATGTGAATAACTTTTTCCAAAAATATTTTGTATTACCAGTGCATAACATAATATCATATTATATTGTGCCAGTAGTATAAATAAAAACAAACAGTCAACATTTGTGGGAAGAAACGCTTAGATAGTAAACATTTCTAAAAAGTAGTAGCAGGTACTTATGTAGATATATAAAAGTTTTCGAAATACTTGTATTTAAAATTATAGCATAGCACAATATATAATGCTGCGATCTCAGACAAATAAAATTTATTTGTCTGAGCTGCGATACTTTTACAACAACATGTTGACCTTTTAAATACTGTAGTATAAGCTATAAGCTTATAAGCTAAGTAAATAAGTAAGCTTAAATTAAATTTGCACCAAAGTTTCACATAGACAGTGAAATAATTTATTCAAATTAATGTCAACAATGTTTATTACATCTTATTTTAACAATAAATGGGGTACCTACTAACCAACTACTTATATCTAATTAATTCGTCACACTTGCAATAAACAATTAATCAATCTGCTGTTATAGGTTGCTAAGTACCAACAATTTTTTGATAATAGAGTTTTCTTTTTTATTTCAATTGGTTAATACATAAACATAAATTTCCTTTCCTCATACTGTTTGCATTCTTATACATATCTTACAAGTACAGCGAATTCAACTAACCGCCCTAGGCCCTAGTGCGCCACGGCCACGGTCTTTAAACGAAGTTTAAAGACCGTGAGTGCGCCCTGGGTCACGATATAATATACATGGCACATGGCCTGGGCAAAGACAATATACTAATCTATATTCTTTGGCCTGGGTATATGTCCATCCTTTATTATCAATTTTAACAACAAAGGATGCAGCTATTCTCAGTTCGCACTCATATATATAATACTACTATATCGCTGGTAGAGGCCCAAAAATTCCGAAAACAACACGGCGCCGACATACAATCTCTATCCTTATCGAGAGTACCTTAGTCAAATATGCGCATGCGCACGAATTTCGCGACATCCAATAAGCATGCAGCATAAATACTGCATCTCTGTCTACCGACTTCTTTTAAAAAAAGTTGAATGTTGGGAAGTCTGTCAGCCTATAAACAGTGTGTCAGCTTCCGTAACCATGGAGATTGCGCATGCGCAAATCGAACAAAGGGTCTCTGGAACAGTATAGCACTATATCTTTTGTCCAGGGTTGCCAGATTGGGCGCAATTACGCCATTTGGGCTAACTTTTGGACCTATTTGGCGTAGAAAATTTTCAAATTGCGCCTGGCGCTTAGATTGGGCGATTTTGTAATTTGAATTTGTAAAAATTGGACGATATTAAAGAGGTCTTTACTTTTTACATTTGCAGTACATACATATTGGTGAACGCACTATACCTACTCTACTAGCCTTGTCTATATATCTCTGTCTACGTATAACAAATATCTACTATAAGTTTCCTGTAGTGTAATAAAATTTAAACGTAGAAATAAATAAAATATAATAAAAACATGTATTCATTATCTCCCACACAAGTCTCAGACTTTCGGCCTAATCCTTGGGATTAGCATGAGGGGTAGAGATATTATTATTATTATTATTATTATTATTATTATTATTATTATTGTACATTGTACAATCATTTTAAAGGCAAAAGCAAGAAATGCAAAAATATAAATGAATTTTTATATATTTATTTAATTTAGAACATAGCTGTTAACCATTGTTTATATAAAATAACCTTTGTAATTGTAATAAATAAATATGGCATTACCTACGAAATTTACCTCCTCTATATCTCTGAATTTATTGCTAAAAACATTTTTACGTTACCTCTATCATGATTATGAAACTAACAAACATAGATTAATTACAAACAGAGACTTACAAATTACAAGGGACTAAGAACCAAGTAAAAAAATATGTTCTCTTTGTGTTACTAAATTTTCATATTGACCCGTGGTTTAAGTATTCAGTATTCTATGGTTTGGCGCATTTGGGCTCTTTTTCTGTGCAAGTTTGGCGATTTTATATAAAAATAATCTGGCAACCCTGCTTTTGTCCTTTAATGTTTTCGGAGACACCGCTTATGGGCTAACATAGGAAATATTATACGCGATATAGTAGTATTATATATATGTTCGCACTAAATGCAAAAATCCCCCAACTGAATTCCCTAATAATATTCTGTGGTTTCCAAATTACACCACACATTTAGGGTTCTTGACATTTTGTGTGGTTTCTATTCTTATAGCAATAGTAGGTATTCTGTGATTTCCATTCATAAATCTCGGTTTATGGCGAATTCGACTGACCGTTCTATTGCGCACTGGGTATATATATCTCCATCTTTTATTATCAACTTAAATAACAAAGGATGGAGATATTCTCAGCTCGCACTATAAAAAACGTAAGCGGGCCGAATTTGCGATCACAGATTACATATTAAGCTTTTTTTAACTGTTCTGCGTTCTGTGGCTTGCCTTGTCACTTGTACGTCAAAGTCAAAGCGTCAAAAAGTAATTTATAGGTTATGTTATGATTACAAATTAAAAAGGAACGTTTTAAGTGTAGGCAACGATAATGGACCCAAATAAAAAAATTTCATTTGGTTTTAACAAACTAGCTAGAAAACCAGTTGTAGTGCGAACTCAGACTATAGAGGAAAAAAAAGTTGAATTGGTAGAATGTCTTGAGGGACAATCTATTAAAATTAAAAAGTAAGTATAGGGACGCCTTTTAGTTGAATGAGTGATATATATTTGATGGTTATTTTATTTTCAGCGCTGTAGAGATAATTAAAAAACCTCTTATTATTCCTATTAAGGACAACCAGAAGAATTTACTTGATAGAGTCAAAGAAGCCAAAGCTAAGCAACGTGAATTAACAAAATCAGAAATTAAACAGGAAGATAATCGACCTGATTCGGAGTTGACATTAGAAGAACAGGCCGCACGAGCGTTAATAAATGGTAGGAAATTTCAAAGTTAGAAAGTTTATATTATGTCGATCAAACAGAATATATACAATGTATGTGTTGTATGTATATAACCAACAAGTATACAAATTAAAAAAAAATATATTTAAGGTTATGTGAATAAGGTACTTTAAGGTACCTAATTAATTTGTGTAGGTATAGATATTCTTCAGATAGATCGATAATCTCAGGCCCATCAGTTCCCTCGAAATGAATAAATATTTCTGTATATAGTACTAACTTTAAATATGGTTTCAAGTCATCAATCAAGGATGCACCTACTTGTAATTAATATAGTACCATGTGCTATGTATAATACTAGAAAACAAATTGTGGAATATCTTTGAATTGGAGAAGTAGATACCTACACACAAATTGAATTACTTGTTGGGATTAATTGTAACTTGAAATGAATTTTTGGCAAATGTAATATTTTCACTTCAGTATTTTTGTGAAGGTAAAACAATTTATGAGAAAAGTATATCAATATGAATTACGAAAGTTATTCTAATTTCTTGGGAGTTCTGTTAAATAAATTTATGACATATCTTGATCTTGATAATAAGATATCAAGGGTATTTAAGTGTATTGTGATTATTTATTTTATGTGGTTAATTGCAGATGCCAAAAACCGCCTCGAAAATAATACAGTTTCTAACAGTAAAGTTACTGTACTTCCTTTTAAAGAAGACCAACTTATCATTGATGGTGAAAAAGAGCCTACATTGGAAGATTATGAAAATATTCCTATAAGTGATTATGGAATGGCCATGTTAAGAGGCATGGGGTGGAAAGAAGGAATGGGCATTGGAAAAGATCTAACTAAGTATGTTCAGTTTTATTGTATGTATGATTAAATGAGCTATCTCCAGGTAATTTTCTCTCCTGAGAGTGTAATTTTGGTGCATTACTGTCATGTAAAAATTCCAAGAGGTCATCTACTGAATGTTTTCTATAGTTTGATTTTGTTTGTTATAAATAATAAATATAGTGAATGCAACCTTTCTTACATAAATGTAGTGATTCTTTAAAATATTTTGCAGAATATTCTTGCAAAATATTAATCTATGCTATTGTAGACTATTGTTCTTTGTAGATCAACCTGTATTTGAGTACCTATTATATGTTTTGTGTTAGGACGGCAGCACCAACTGTTCCTGAGCTACGACCTAAAGGTTTGGGGTTAGGTGCAACAAAAATTATTAAGACTGAAGAACCTGCTCGTGACAAGGAGGGGAATGCTTTAATTTTGAAAAAAGGATGTTTTGCAAAAATCATTGCGGGTTCACACAAGGGTAGTTATTGTGAGGTAAAAATAAAGTCAAATTTTTTTACAATAGGCATCATACAGTGTATTTTAGGTTTTGGGATTTGATGATGAAGCAGGGAGAGTGATAGTAAGAACTTCGCTAAAAGGAGAAATTTTAACTTTGAACGAATTCTTAATCGTATTGGTTACAAAAGAAGAATATTCTCAGGGAGCGAAAGTTTTAAGTAAGTGCTTCTGTGGTTACCAATTGTGTTTTAAAAAGGTAGAATGCATTATTGCCTTGATTATAAGTAGCAATGGGCAATATTTCACAAACTGTGATTTGAATTTTAATTAATTTTCTATCATTTTCAGTCATGTGAAATTTTTACAGACATTTACCTTAGTTTCTTCAAGAGCCTTTATCTATTCCTTAAGTTTACAGAGATCCTTGCTAAAAATTTGATCAAAATTAGCTAAAAATTTAAAAATTTCTTGATTGAAAATAAAGTTTTATATATCAAGTGCAGTGACTTGTGTATTTTTGATGAAAAACACAAGACTACGTGTTTAAACATGTAATATAATTTTTGATTCTGATATGTTGTTATGCATATGTAGGTCTTCAAATCTAGATGGAACTTGGACATTTAACTTTTGCATCTTTTTAGTGTAATTTCTATACTAAAGAATTTGGCATTGTTTTGCATATATGATGCTGAAAAAAAAAATGTTTTACGATTTTGAGTCTATTAAAAATTACTGATTATTTTATTATACACAAAACTTAATGTTAATAATTGTTTGTTAAAATGCAGACATTTCTTTTATCGAGTGTTTGCCACACTTCTGAAAGTATAAAAAATAGAAAGTACCCTGTATCAAAAGAAAAGTCAAATGTTGATATTTGAAACCTAGTGTTGTCCTAATACAAAAGGAAATTTTCACAGTGAAAAAGAAAATTTGATTTTCACATAGACAGTTTAAATATCTATACCTATATTCTATATTCTATTTTAGATAATTTAATGATTGAGTATTAAACGTGCCTATTTAGAAATAAAATAATTAACATATCAGTAAAGAAATATAATGTAGACCTGAAGAAATCTACAGTAGTAATGCAAAAATTAAGGGTGGCAATAAGTGTCTTATTTTCACCCCTACCTGCTAGGTTTGAGTATGAGTTGTATTTGAGATAAATTTAATTTAGTTCCTTTTGGTGCCCAAATTAATTGTTTTCTAAGGCTTAAGAAAGCCGTAGGTTTTTTATACTCAATGACCATATATGTCTAATATGGTGAATTGTAAATTAAAATTCTACTTATTGTTTAGATAATGCTAAATATGAAGAATATAAGGAAATATCAGACAAGAAGCTTGAGGCACATCGAAAAGTAAAAGGCTCCATTAAGGAAGAAAAGTATTCTGACAGTGAACCTGGGGAACAGTCAAATTCTAAAAGTAAATATAATAGAAAAGAAAAAGTTGGCTCGAGTTTTCAGAAGAAAGAACAGTCAAGTAGACATTACTCTAGAGATTATGACGACAGTTTAAGTTCTGACAATGAAAGCAAAAGAAAATCTAGAGAAAGTGATACTTTCAAGAGCGGAAATAAAAGTCGAGGTGACATAAATAAATATAAAGATAAATATGATCGACATCAGAGTAAATATAGAGACAAACAGGTATCCAATTCTGATTCCGATGATAAATATGAAAAATTGAGGAGCAGAAACAGAGATCGTTCTGATTCGGACAGTGGAAGTAGGAAAAAGAAAAGTAAAGACAAGAAAAAGAAAAAAGATCGACATAGAGACAGAAGTAGATCTCGCAAAGATAAACAAAAAAGTGATAAAAAGTCAGAAAGTAAGAATAGGAACAGGTCTCCTTCTTATGATCATAAAAAAAGAGAGAGTAATAAAACGCATAAGTCAAAGTCAAAACACAGACGGAGAAGTGATAGTAGTTCATCAGATGGGGATTATAGGAGTAGAAAATAATATGATAATTTAAGTGATCTGTAATTATACCTGTAATAAAATATCTTTATTTTATAGAAAATTTTAAATTTTTTCATTAGGGAAACTAGTTTTGTTTAATGTCATAAACTAAGTCATACTTAGCCTTACACAAACCTACAAATTTACATCAGAGCATTTTCTAATACGGTACTTTTTCTTATAGTAAAACCAAAGTTCATTAATTTTAATTTTACAATAAAAATGTATGTTGACAAGTAAATCCTACTTGTGAAATAGCAATAAGAAGTCTTCTATATGAACGGCCAAGAATTTTTCCTGATTTAAAAATGTCCTTCCTAGTTTAGTCAATTTTAAAGGTTGACTAGAATCGATCCTTAAAATGAAAGTCTCTTTGTTGATAAGCCGCCTAAGGTGGCTTAGTAGCAAAGAGACTCAGTCTTTTAATACTATACATTAAATTTATGATATGAATAGGTATATGATTTTTTGTGTGAAACTTTGAGTTTTGGAAATACAAGTTGCTTATACATAAAATGTTTAGATTGTAAAAATATTGCAATACATACTTATATAAACTTTATGAAATTGTTATATTCAGACTGAACTAAAGATACGTACATTAAATTGCCAAAACTCGTTTATTTATCAGTAGTCTACAATCACTGATTTTTTTATAAAAAGCCAGCCAACATTTAATGCAATAATTGTTACCAGATTTGATTATTAACCAGATACTTTTGAAAATACATGAAACAAATACACATTTGTCAACTATCAACTAAATTAAGTGGTGTATATGATGGATTTTATTTGGAAGTTTACAACACACATCTCAGATACATAAAATATTCATACAGATCGTGTTGGAAACTTCAGGAAGGGTAGGTAATTTAGCACTCGCGTATATGAAATAAATATTTGAAATCGTTAATAATCAAACAGATCAATAGATAATTAGACTTAAGTAAACCACTCATATGATTAAAATAACGCGATTAGGACTTTTTTATACTTTTGTGGTGTAAATACCGCAGGTATACCTATAGGGTAGATATGTAATTTCTAGCTGAGATAATATAGAGGTACAACTTAAGCTGGGTTCATACCTAATCAATATGGCTGCGGTATTCCCGTTGGTATGTGCGGTTCTTAATTATATAGGTACCTTTATAACCTTTATAAATAAATGTAGGTATATCAAATTTCAGTCATAGAAATCCCCTTATCTTAAAGAAATAAGTAGGTGTACAGGAAACTTGCCCAAAGTAGCATATACGTATAAAATGACATCGTTAGCTGGTTTGTTCTGGTTCTAGTTCTGGGTAGTTTTCTCTAATACAAACTGAATAAGAAGTGGCAAGGCCATCATCTATCTATACGTCGACTATGGCTGATCATATAAAAGTCTTCATACACTTTCAAGAGTAGACTTTGCTAATATGATTTTGAGATATTTGGAAAGAAATCGAAATTTTGGAAATTCCTTTTTGTAAAATTTCAGGCTTGTTTGAAAAATTACGCCAATATCCATTGACCGTGGTCATGCTGGAATGGTTTGGGGTCGAGCGGGATTATCGCTCTTTACCCTTCCCATAGCCTGGACTGCCTCGTAGAGGTGGACCCCATCCTTTACCAACCCTGATCACAAAAAGGGACAGGTGTGGGCGATTTGTGGGGTCTCCTCCTGTCCTGGCTGTACCCTGCAGGCTGGGTAGAATTGTCTGGCGCTCTTCTGTCTTGTCTTCTTTTTTCACCTGCATGTCTAAACGGCCGGGGGTATAGTCTGTTTCGGGTGAGGGCGGCAAGTGCCTCTCTCGTCCTGGGTGGTGATTTGGGGTAGGTCAGGATTGGCTGTGTAGCCAGGGATGCACCTCTAAAGGAGCCAACTGGCCCTTTAGCTTTCTGCAGGGTAAGGGAAGGGTACTTGAAGTGAGCCCGCGACCCGCTGTCGCGGCTTCGAGGGAAGGTCTGAAGGTTGTTTTTTAGTCGCTCCGTAGCCCTCTACGTTTGTTCCGGGTGGAATCTGAAACATAAGAAAATCTTACTCTCATCCTGGGTCCAGCATTGCAGTCTTGGCGCTTGTGTACAGCGGCCGCATTGGGCTCTCGTATAAGTCCAGGGCTTTCCGGTTAGCGCGGGTTGTCGTGCCTCTCGGCGTTTGAAGAGATATTGAAATAAAATAGACACTTTCTCAGAGCAACTTTTTACTCTGCATCGAATGGCGTAAAGTTTTTTTAAGTAACGTTTTGCCTCTTCAAAACCATCATGAACTTCACGTGCTCTAATACGGGCCTATTATAATATTTTTACGTCACTCAACAGCGTTTTTCCTTCTGCGTTCAATGATGTATATCATTATACTATAGTTTGATCACGTTTTGAACGTGGAAAATCATTATCAAACCAATCTCTGTAGGTATGCATTAACAAAAGGATAACGAAAATGGAACCAATAATTAACAATAAATAACAATTAATAACAAAGAAAAATTAACAAAACAGCAATAAACTAAAAAATAATAATGAGCAGTTAATGGAACAATAAGCAAACTAGTAGCATATGAGACCTACATCATTGAACTCACAAGAAAAAATGTAATCGAGTGAAGTAAAAATATTAATGGGTACCTATTAGAAATAATGAATTTGATGCTGGTTCTGAAGAAACGAACCGTTACTTAAAATAGTAGGTATATTAAAGTATAAACGAGTGTTTTAAGGACCAGTTATCCACCAAAACTTTACGCTATTTTTTTATTGGTTTAATAAATAAAGGTTTTGCATTTGTTAGTAATATTTTATTTGACGTTACAGGGTACTCCTGTCAGATCAATAATAAAAAAATTGTCATTTAGACTTCACGTTTCTCGGGTTGTTAATGTTGGTATGGTAACTTTAATAAAAAATGCGCGTTTTTGAAAGTTAAACACGCTCAGGCGTGCTTTAAATAAGTAAAATGGGGCACCAATAAAAAAACCGTTTACGCCATTTGATAGAGCGTAAAAATTTGCTATAAGTACCTATGTAAGTGTGTCCTTTTTATTTCAATAGCTGTTCAAACAAATCTGAAATTTTACGAAAACGGATTCAAAATTTCGATTTATTTCAAATATCTCAAAAATTAATCATGTTAGTCCTGATTTTCTTGAGGTAATTATATTATTGGTAACCAAATTACACAACTTTGCCCCACTTTAATCTAGTCTCTATCTCTAAGGGTTTCCAAGATACCAATGCTATTGCATCCAATTTGAAACCCACTCTATGCGCGAATGCAAAAATGGCGGATGCGCCAGTTTTTATCAAATATCAAAAATAAACGTTCATTAGGTTTTTCACATGGTCTATCGTTGACATCGTTTACAATTATAATAACATTTGCATTTAATTTAGGTACCTACATAGGTACCTATCTGTATGTACCTATGTAGGTACCTACCTTTAATTTAGGTACCTACATGTACTGTATATCCACAAAACTGTCTTTCGTGACCTTAGATTCTGTAAAATTAACTCATTGTACAGGTTGTTTTGATGTTGAAGATTAAAGCCTGCACAAAATTCAGTTACGTAATTGTTTATGGTACCTACCTATCTGTCTATACTTATTTTACAGATAAGAATCCAGATCAGTGATATGTGCTATATCATGTACCTAGTTCCTAGGTACAACATACTTACAATGCGGTACCTGCTTGCAATACCGCCCCCAAATAATAATAACAGTATTTATCTATAATTATTTCGGTATAATATTAATTTCATCTTATTTAAAACAATTAATTAAGAGGGTACTTTATACGCAATTATCGATAGCGGGATGTTTTGTTGAAATAATTATCACAAACCGCGGATTTGATAAGTACTCTAGACATAGGACAGTCCAAGAAAATAAGTACAATAAGCCCAAGGAAATTAGATTATTTGAAAAGCCTCATATTAATCTGAAAATTTTATATCTTATATAAGAAATTACTTATATCTTGCTCCTCGTTATACAACTTAAAATTTAAAAATGTGTAAATGTAGCGTGCAAATGAAACGAACAATATAGAACAATACTTACTTTACGTAAGTCCTTCAATTATACGTAACTTAGTTGAAATGAAAATATGAAATATATATGTAAATATTTGAAATGAATATACGAAATATATATGAAGGTATGATTCACATGCATACAGGTTAATCACTCACACTTATACACTCATACACTTATTGCTAAGATATACCTACAGTGTGTCCATTAAGTACTCACTTCTTCTGCTATGGCTATACTTATCATCATCCGGGCAAAAAATATTACGTTAAGTGCGTAGTAATGAGTTATTGTCTTTTACTAATTTTTGTAATAGTTCCTTATATTTTTTATACTTATCTACTTTAGGCTTTATTTAAGTCTTGTAAGTTTTCTAATTTCTTCCCTCAAAATAATTTTCGGTCAGTTCTTGGTGTAATTGAAAATGGTAGGGATAAAATTTATTTTACTTAATGCATTTTGGCAATGGTGACTTATTTTAATCTGAAAATCTCTACTAATATCTCATAAGCTAACTTTTGGATTTTCCACAATTGCTAGGGTTATTGTTAAATAATTTTTTTTATTTAAAACCGTTTTAGTTCTGACTTTCTTTTCATATGCCACGCTTCCAGTACGATCAAACTGTTATTTAATAAATCTCCAAAGTACCATGAATAGAATGAATTCAGTTCATTTATGTGCAAATACACAAAGAATTACGGCTAATATTACTAAATCTGTTTCAACAAAAAAATTACTTTTCATCTACTTCTAATATTTTCTTTCATTTACTAACATAACTGAGATGTATATGACTTCGTTTTAAGTCCAGACTACCCCTTCCTGAAGAATAACATTTTAAAAAATATTCCATAAAATTTATATCCAACTTCTGTTCAGGTAAAGGTATCAATATATCTTTTAATTCGCTATATCTTAAAATCTACCAGAGAGAGATAAAGGTATACTTATTGGAGATCCTGTATAAGAAATCTCAATTCTAACACTACCTTGGTATAGGTATAAAGTGGACCTAGCTGGGCATCACCTAGATTTTTAATAAAAACAAAGAAATGAAGGAGTAAATATGCAACTTAAATATAAACGGTTAATTTTATTCAACAAAATCGTGAAAATATGATAACTTGGTAACGCTGTAATCAAATGCAAAAAAAATTAAGGTTGACGAGTGACTCTAAGGAGGCTTCAATTGCCACAGAAAAATACAGGTAGTTGCATTTAAAAAATATATACTTTTCCGCACCGCACTTCTTTTACACACCCTGTACATGTGTCACTAATTTTAAAATGTGCCTTCCTCAACCTCATTGACGTTCCCCAATCAGATTTTTTCGGGTTATAATAAAGCCATAGCAGAAGAGAGTACTAAATGGACACACTATATACATATATCTCATTCTCATTATAAGTATTAATAGATATGTAGGTACCTCATTAGTTGTAATTTTTGTTAGTGAAATTATAGTAAATTATTATTTGAGTACTGTTATACTTATAGAAATTATATTTTATCGTGTCTTCGACTTTGTGGTATGTTGACCGTTTATTTGTGAATTTATTTATTTGAAAATGTTTAGGAACTATTATTTGAAAAAAGTGTATTTGTATCTATAGCACAATTAGTACGTTTTATACTGTTATACTTTCTTATATTGATATACAAGGTTATCATAAAGAAGGTATATATTTCAGCTTTATGTATTTTTAACAAATTAAGTTAATAACAGAAATTGGATTGCTTAAACAATGGGATTTCTTATGTCCAACAGTGGTTAATGCAAATGTTCGATATGTTGTCCATCTTGCTGCTGTATTATAACCAACCGTTCTTCTAAATTGTACACAGCATTGATTCAGCATTTCTGATTGAATTGCAGCAATTTGTTCCCTAATAGAGTCTTTTAATTCTTCCAGCGTTGTTCGTGTTCTAAACACCAAATTTTTTAATAACCCCACAGCCGCTGGGTTAAGATCAGGCGATTTTGAAGGCCATGAATTTACAAACTGTCTGCTTAGAATACCTATATACAATTTTGAAAAACATCAGTTACGTTTGACACTTGTATCAGTAGTTGACATGACAACTTGGTTTTCCATATAGATACAGTAAAATCCAATTATCGAAGCAATTAGATTCCGTTTACTTTTTGCTACTAGCTTCATTTCTTAAAATTATATAAGACTTTAAAGAATACCTCTTACTTTATGATGACCCCATATTGTGAATGTTATTATATAGGTACTATTAGTTCATTGCAAATAAACTGTTATTATTATTACCTATATAAATCTTAGTAGGAGATTGAATTTTAAAATGGTAATAATTGGCTATTTGATAGACCCGGTACATTCCTAAAGTTCACGACGTACGGAACAGAGCTGTACCCTTTAAATTTAATCGATACTCGTTGCTGTAAAGAATCAGTGGTTTCAGAGCCTTTAGAGCCGTTCCCGTCGGTGAAACTCCTACTGATCGTGCGGGACAGGAGCGAAACATTATCTAGGCTGAATAATTCAAAGGACGAAATTAGAAAGCAATATAAGTTTATTAAAAAGTAAAAAATTCATATCAAAAACGGCTCACAGAAGAGAATTCAGTTTATTGACAGCACCGCACGTGGAATGGAAGAAAACTCATCACGATTTTCCGGTAATTGGATAAGTTTTTAAGTAGATAAGTGATAATCTAATCCCGTTTTCTCACTGCACTGTTACCTAGTTATTTTTATTGAAGTTAAAATATGCGTGTTACTGTCTATATTTTTACATTTGTTCAGTGTAAGCCCAGTTATTATTTTTTTTTAGTGAATAGGTATACATATGTTTTAAGTGCTTTCGCGTTTGCAATAAATATTGTTCAAAGGGTTTGCTATTATCCAATTTAATCTTGCTCTACTTAATATTTATGCTTTTTATGTCTTATTCACACAGTATTATTGGTAGGTGGTTTTTAACCTATACCAGTTGTTAAATTTTTAGTTGTCAACGGTGTTTGAGGATAGACAATATTATATTTTTTAAATAGAACACACTGTATATATGTATGTTTCCAAAAAGAGTAAGTGATCCAAATTTGTCAGTTAGGTACTATAGGCTTATATACTGACTTTGCTTGCATGTAATATATCAGTCACATGATAAGCTTATTTGTACATATCTCTTTACTTTATTTGATTAGGGATAAACCGATCAACCTTAGTATTGGTATTAGTGTGTTCGTAACATTGAGTTCTGTATAAGAATATAAAAATAATCGGGATAATCCATTAAAAAGAGCATCATCTAGATTATGTATGTAGATATGTATCAGAGGAAGAAATTATAACATTATAATAAAAAAGCAAAAACCAAAAACGACATACAAGCTTTCTTAAAAAAAAATGATGGCTAACGATTTCATAATTTGTAAACACCCTGCACAAAAATATTTTAAAAATAATAGAACAAGGTGTTAGGTCATGGGCGTCTCCTCCAAAATCTCTAGGGGGCGCGAAATATTATTTTTTAGAATTTACCTTCAAACAGAATATATAATTTTTCTATTTATTTCTCAGTGAATAGTAAAAAACATCTTTAATTTCGTTGAAAAGACACAAATTTTTTGAAAATATATTATTTAAAATTTAAGCAAATATAGTTATAGCAAATATAAATGAGGCCAAAAAGATTAATGTCCAGTAAAATAAAAGATTTCACATCACGAATAAAAAAATGTACTCTATCAAAATATCTAGATACATGGTCAAAATATTTTTAACAAAAAGGCATTTTCTTAAAATAAAATAACAAAACAACGGAACTGTTCAAACAGCTAATAACTACAAAATTTTTAAATCAAATAAACAACAAAATTTGCAAAAATATTCCTAAACAGTACTCGTATAGAAATAAAAAATTTTCGATTAAATTTACTCTCTTGGTTAAATCTGAAATTAGTGTTAAACGATAGCTTATGAAAAGTTAAGATAGGAATGTGCAAACCGTGTTGCTTGATCTCAAACCATTTAGATTTTACAGGGTGTCAAAGTTGCAAAATGTCCATACTCAACTGTCAATATTGCAAAAACAGTTGAAGATAGGTATAGGACATCCTACATTAAATGTGTTTAGAATTTTACGTAGAATTCGGAAATTATATAATATATAGGGTGTTCCATTTAAAATAAGCAGGTTGGTGTCGGCTTCCCGTTATACCGGAAGTGCCATAAACGTGAAAATATTTTAAAAAGGTACGCCCCACTGACCTTTGTAAATAACCAAATTTTCAAAATCACCCTGTACGTACATTTCCATATATCGATTGAGGCCCTTCAGGGTGGGACACCGTGTATAATTTAGTAATCATGGGCCAGTAGTGGTGCATAGATAAAAACTAATCATGATTTCGTGATAATTTTTTATATAGTATTTATGAGAACTAAAAAGAATAGATTTTAAATATGTCTACATGTACATACATATTTAAAATTTCAAAATGAGGAAATAATTCATTTCCGAAGAACTCAGTATCTATCAATAAAAAAAAACACACAAGAAAACAGGAAAGAAGTTCTGCAATTTTTTTATTTTAGTTTATATATTTCATTAGTTTTAAACTAAAAAACTACTCAAACAATTTAGCAAATTTATAAAATAATTGCACTCATACATTTATGTTTTTTGAGGTGGACAATAGACATTGATTGGTATTGTTTTTATTTTATAGGTTGTACTCGTATAATAGAACAATTTTTAAATGAGTCATGCATGAGTTTTTATACTTTTGTAAAACGTAGATACTTATACAGGTGTAAGTTATTACAGATAAACATAGGTGTTATGTAGAGTAAGAGAAAATTGCAGGTCATGAGGGGTGAAACTCAAAAAAAAAAAAAAATTACCTTACGGTGGAAGTAATTCCCCTCTGGACTCCCCTTTGGAGGTCTATGCACATGAAAATGTTAAACAATGTTGACTGAGCGCATGTAGGTATAATATCAAAATTTGTATTGCCTATACACGAGTTAATAACGAAATCCGTGAAAATTTACCTAATTGTTACATATTTGCCTATTGAACTTTTCTAATGAAATGGTTTTTTTCTGCATGAAAGGCAGGAAAGCAAACATCAGTAGTCTGTTATCTTCAATTAAATAGTTTTATTATTCAAATAAAGGCTTATAACCGAAAAATTTCGTGAAACACCATAGACAAAGTAACACGCAGCTGTAGTTCATGTATTAGAAGTGCAAGAAATAAAAAATGTTAAGACTTCAGCTCACCAAAAGAAATAATGACTCTCAAATGCATGAATTTTTATCTTCAAGAACATCTACTATTCGGGAACTACCCGATGTAGGTATGTAATATATAATTTGTTTAACAATATGTCACTACTTATCTTTAGGGTATTTTTAGCTTTATATTGTTTTTAAGCAATGTTTAATTACGATTTAGTCGTACCTACCTAGACGTTATTAACAAAGAAAACATGATACTTCATTAATTCTTACTTAAATTAAAAAAGTAACGTAAGTTACACCTTAAGAGTCCATTCACTAGTCCGAAATAAGCCCAAAATCGGCGTTCGTCTCGTGTCTAATTATAAAGAAACTATAAAAGATAGCGACTTTTAGTAAAAAAGTATTGAAAGATAAGACTTTCATCTACATCCCTATAGTAGTAATTTTTTGTAATTCTTTTTATTTTTAAAATTCCAGGCCAACAATCTTGTACTAAAATAGCGTATTTTCAAAAATTATTTCCTCAAAAATACATGTATTAAACAAAAATTTGCTACTATAGGGATCTAGTTTATCTTTTGATCTTTCCGGTGATATATAATTTATAACACTAAAAAGAAATTTTGTTGCAATTATAAGACAAATCCGGTACCCTTATAATGAGGGCTAACTTTATTTCCATGTGCCTTTTTACTTCGGCTTTACGTGCACCTCCGAAAGGTAAATAATTCGGTAGTGGGAATATGTAAGTCTTCACCCATCGGCTACCCAACCTCTCAACCCGACCCCGAATTCATGTCTGTCAAATCTACAGTGAATAGAATCTTAAAAATATGAACGTATTTATCAGTACCTTTTCATATTGTTTTCCATTAAATGATTTATTATTTTTAGCTCATTTTCATTCTTAAGGCGGGTATACATTTGTGTCAAATGCCTCGTAACGTATGTAACACCGAACATGTTACGTTACAGATTTACTGGAAATCGATGGCCCAATTGCATATATCAAAAATTCAAAATCAGTCGCGTGTATTCTGATGAAATTTTTGTCCACTTGTTGGAATTTTAACACCGCCAACAAACTTGATCCACTATATATCTTCCTAATCTGATACAGTTGTTTTAAGATCCACCATCGCAGAGATTTCCCTTTCTCATTTTTCAAAATCGTATTATGAATCAAAATATATGAGGCTGCTGCTAACTGCAAACTGCAATTGCAGTGACGAATCCATTATTGCAGTCAGGTTCATACTGCGGGTAAAAAATTTTTCTGTGTCGTGTATCGTAACCTTATTTTGTTACGTTACGGAATGAAGATACTACCATACATACCACACATACTTTTGCAGCGAACCTTTGCAACAGGCCATAACATTGAGTATTGCCGCAACTGGATACCCGCCTTTAGACTATGTTTTAATACCAAGAATAACAGGAATAACCAATATGCAATGGCGTAACCAGAAAATATATCTAGGAGGGATCAACTTCGAAAATGAAAATGTACCTACTCTGATTTGTTTTAACTTTGAAATTATGTTTATGCTGCAATAGGAAGCATCTTTACTTAGAAGCTACACATTAGAAATGGAGCATTGATGAATGACAATATTCGTCGCAAGCCTGTATGCAATTGTAAAATGGTTAAATGTCTCTCAACTTCATATTTATTATTATGTTACATCAGTTTGATGATACATTTTTCATGTGGACGCCGACTGAGATTTGAAAGTTCTTAAACATCATTATATGACTGTTATAAAACAATTTTGGACTTGTGTTTTGGCAGCGAGGGTGTACAAGATCAACCAAGCACATACACGTATATTCTTGTTCTAGGTGACCTGCATAGAAGACTGATTTTCTGTTAAAGTCTAATATAGAGTTTCTCAATGTAATTTTTCTCCCATGAAGGCACCGCAGGATGTATCCCCCTACAGTTTGGATATTAGTCTATATCACTTCTATCTGTGGGATTTCTTAAAAGAAACGGGGGACTTTGATAAACACAAAAACTGATTCTATCATCGCGTTCATTTTTTTACCACCTGCGTTATCGAAGTAGCTACTGCATGGCATAACTTCAGAATAACTCAGGGGTTTTCGTAAAGTCGTAAGGCAAAACAGCTGTCATGTTGGACGTATTCACTAAAGATAGTTTTTCAAAATCGATTTTGTATACATGAACAGCCAAATGGCAGGCCGTTCCCCAGTTCATTGACACTCTGTATACTGTTTGACTTTTTAGGAAAGAGACGTAAAATCCACCACTCATTGGGTGGTCATTTTATCATGTTAGATATTAAAACTCAACACCAAGCTTAGTATTTTGAACTTTTTAGTTTGAGTAAACTGTAAAGGTGCATTTAAATCAGAGCGAATAGAAGCGAACGAACGAATTCGTTTGCTTAAGCTTGCGTAATTTGTATGGAGAACAAAACGGGAGCGAACGAACTCTTCCGTGTTTCTGCATATCTTAGGGCGAACAGAGACGAACGAACGAATTCGTTCGCTCGCTTCTGTTCGCTCTAATTTAAATGCACCTTAAAAGGTATCTAAAAAGCATTTTATTAGTGCCGTACATTGGGTATAACTATTTTTTTGGTACGACAAAGTAAGTAAACTAAAAAATGTTTATTCGAATCTCAAGTAAAGATATTTATAGCTTTTTGCACTACCATTCTTAGCTGAAAGTGTCAACTTGTTTTGGGACTCAAAGACAAGTGTACTTTGCGCACTCTTTACATCGAAGTATGTTTATTTTTAACTTCATACACCGTATGTGGAATCAGTTGAAGGCAAAGATTAGAGTATTAATGTTTCCCGAACGGTAACAGGTGTAGTATATAATTATTAAAGACTGAAATAACCATTAACGACGGTCGAGGCACGTGAATTAGTGTGCTACGAAATAAAATAGGCAATTTTTGCATTTATGGAGAAGCCACTATACTATTTCTGTATGTATTGATACTACAGATAGGTTCTTAGTCTACTAAATTATTTTAGTATTTTCATTGTTGTGTTTGTTACTGTTGTATTTTAGAATGTTTACCATGTATAATTCAGATTTGTTCTTACAGTGATATTAAACAACTGCGCATGTTTGATGTTTGAAATTCAGTTGTGTTGCTTAAGATTTTATTGTTAGGTTGTAATGTTTAATTCATTCTTTTATTAATTGCATTGAAATCTTGCCAACTTTTTTATTTTTACTTTCACAGCAATGATATATATTTGCCTTATAAATAGTAAGTTCACTGTATCTTTAACGAGAAAAATTGTAAAAATATTATATTATGTGTTACAGAAAATCTGGTTTTAAAAAAACAGTAATGTTTTATTTATATTAGCTACTAGATGCAAATACCTCTACGTTAAACATCGAATCTATTATTATTACATTCTTTTGCATATATTATCTTTCAGTTCTACCACTTATGTACAGTGTGATTCACTTTCGAGTGTGTAACATGGGTATCTCGCTTATTATAAAAGATAGACTGTAGGTTTAAATTTGGCAAAGTTGCGGAATTTTGTGCTCAATAAGTTGGCGTAAAGAAAACCCCTATATCTGCTTTTGTTTTTGAGTAAGGGGCAAAAACAAATTTTTTCCTGTTTTCGTTTTCTGGCCATAACTTCTATATTTTTGAAAATATTGGCTTATCGTTTTCAAATTATTAGGACACTTTCTTGAGACAAATACGATGCCGCAAACTGTTTTTTAAAAAAAATGTCACTTCTATTGTATATCATTGTCAACTTTATTTTTTCTTATGGGCGCCATATTAATTTTTCTCATATTTGAATAAACTGATTTTTTCTGAATACAACAATATAATATATGTTAATATTTGCCTAAAATATAAGGGCATTATGAAGGAAAATAGGTATTTTTTTGAAAATGTCTAGTTAGCCATGGCCATGACAGTCAATTCTTGACAAACCACAAATGCCACTTATAATTTTTATAAACTGCATCTGTGGAGTACTTTTTACATTGACTAACGATGTATTCAACCGAAAAGAAACAAGATATAGATATTTATTACAGATGTAACAAAAATTTAAACAGAACAGTTGAAGAATAATTAAACACATATCTTGAAAGGCGACAACCATGCAAGACATATATTAACTGCCATAATTTCTTAAATTACAGTGCAGTTTAGTAATATAGTATAGTATAGTAGTAGAAGTGTAGTATAGTAGTAGTAGTATAGTATAGTAGTAGTAATATATATCTTGCATGGTTGTCGTCTTTCAGGGTATGTGTTCAAATATTCTTCAACTGTTCTGTTTAAATTTTTGTTACATCTGTAATAAATATCTATATCTTGTTTCTTTTCGGTTGAATACATCGTTAGTCAATGTAAAAAGTACTCCACAGATGCAGTTTATAAAAATTATAAGTGGCATTTGTGGTTTGTCAAGAATTGACTGTCATGGCCATGGCTAACTAGACATTTTCAAAAAAATACCTATTTTCCTTCATAATGCCCTTATATTTTAGGCAAATATTAACATATATTATATTGTTGTATTCAGAAAAAATCGGTTTATTCAAATATGAGAAAAATTAATATGGCGCCCATAAGAAAAAATAAAGTTGACAATGATATACAATAGAAGTGACATTTTTTTAAAAAACAGTTTGCGGCATCGTATTTGTCTCAAGAAAGTGTCCTAATAATGTGAAAACGATAAGCTAATATTTTCAAAAATATACAAGTTATGGCCAGAAAACGAAAACAGGAAAAAATTTGTTTTTGCCCCTTACTCAAAAACAAAAGCAGATATGGGGGTTTTCTTTACGCCAACTTATTGAGCACAAAATTTCGCAACTTTGCCAAATTTAAACCTATACAGTCTATCTTTTGTAATAAGCGAGATACCCATGTTACACACTCGAAAGTGAATCACACTGTACGTACTTATTGTAACTTAATTTTATATCCAAATTTGGGGTGGTTCATTTAAAAAATAAGGAACAGGTCCTGTATACAATTTAAGGAAAATTATATCAACAGAAATCAATAGAATTCTCTAAATACCTTTCATTTATGTTCTGAATCTACCATTTCAAAGACTGCACTATTCATGCATATGAACTTTTTTGAAAAGTTATAATTAATTAATTACGTACCAATTACTCCAATTGTTTTGTATTTATTCTGTACATTTTCATTATTTAATAAGTATTTAAATCGAAATATTGAGAAGAAATATTTTCAACATGTCTTGGACTGTACAAATGTATTCCATACAGATATTTTTAACGGCCTATATGTGCCAATGTGTCCAATCCACCGTATTCCAATTCCCTATTTTTTTTTCAGATTATTTATTTGCTCAAATGTCGTCAGACACCAATGAAGCGAAAGTGGAATGTACAGAACAGCCTGGTGAAAACAAAGAGCTGACGGGAATAAAAAAACTACTTCTGGACAATTTGCTACTGCTGATCACCGTTTTAGGAGTGATTATCGGTATAATACTAGGTAAGTACCTAGATAATGTGTGATCCTGCAAGTGCTCGCGCTGGTAGTCAATACCAGTAGGTAATAACTAGTAATAAGTTACGAATTACAGTTCTGTTCTATGTATTCTCCTCAATTAAATAGAAAAAAAAAAAGAGAACAGTGGTTCACACTTACGTCTTTACTGCTCTGCTAATACAAATGTCACACTAAAAGTCAAGTCTAAAGAAGGGAAGGCATACCTATAATTATTTTGAAGGGTGGAGTAGCATTCATCCAATCTCTGTACGCTATACCACAGGCTACTCGACAAAGTATGTTAAAGACCATGTATTTAAAGACCTCTAGCAGGGAAATGGTAGGCAATATGCTTGTTGCACAGACTAATAGTTATTAGCTTTGTAGCTAATTCAAATAAAATGTCGATATAATAACATGTCACCATATGATAACACAGTTGAAAAGATAATTTTAATAGATTCAGACAGTGCCGAATCAGCGAAAAATTATTTTGGAAATATGCCATGTATAATATATGTATGATATGTATAATATATAAAGAGCAAAACAGAAAGTTTTGGAACACCAAGTCAGTTAAGTTTTCAAGGAAAACAATATACAATAACAGACTAGTTCGATAAATTATTAAATTAAAATACCTTAAATAGCTTAAATATTTCATTTATGTTAAAAACTCAGTAACCACCAGTAAAATTTAGTAAATTTATTAATTATAAGTATTTCATACAGCTTTATTGTTTATTTTATGATTGTAGTATCACCCCACCAAATTAGCAAATCAAAAGTAAAGTAGCAAACAAATAGATAGATAGATATTGAGAGATAGATATATTTATTCTAATGGACTACATTATATAGTATAGAAAAAGTCAGTAAAGCCTACAAGTTAAGCATTATGTGACTAGTTATCAAATTTCATGTATTATAAATTACAAAATGTAAATCAACTAATGTATAAACAGTTAAACACAATACAGCACGATACTTAGCTAAAAGAACATCAAAACATCTCACTATATTAATACAAAGTACCTATTAGTGAAAAACAATAGCACAACATAATAATTCTGCTGTGATCACAGTATATACATTAAATATATCAGTTAAACTATTAAAAACAATCAAATACAATTAAAAACAACAATCAAAAAATTCAGTAGTGCTATAAAAACTATGATTCAGCAGTAACATTTGTATTTTTTCTTTAAACAAATTAAAATTTTTGATATTTTTTATATCTGGATTTAACCTGTTATACAATTTCACGCCCAAATAACACGGAGTTTTTTCGTATAAAGATAGATTATGCTTTTGCACTGACAATAAGTTTCTTGACCTGGTTTCATACTCATGAAAGTCACTATTTAATGTAAACTGACTTAGATTGGTTCTTACATATAGTAACAGTTCATAAATATATATGCACGGCAATGTTAAGAGTTTGCTTTGTTAAGTGCAGCCTACAATGCCTACATGTACGATGGGATATACCTACTATCGTTCTAAGTGCCTTCTTTTGTAATTTAAAAAGTCTGTTTATGTGATTAGATGAGCCCCAAAATACTACACAATAGCGTAAACGAGATACAAACTGCGCATGATAAAATTCCATTAAAGTCGATACATTACTAACAATTTTTAGTCTTGAAATTGCATAACACATTGATGACAGATTGGTACACAGATTTTCAATATGTATGTCCCAATTCAGCATATTGTCCAGATACAGTCCAAGAAATTTTGTGTTTTGAACTTGAGCTATTGACTTATTCCCAGCCTTCAACAACTGGCTTTCATTAATTATAGATGATCGAGGTGTAAAATTCATAAATACTGTTTTCGAGGTATTGAGACACAGTTTATTGTTAGTAAACCAGTCTTTAAAATGAATAATCATTTGTTGCATTTTTATTACTGCATCTGCAACAGAGGTTTCATTGCATAAATAAGTGTTGTTATCTGCAAACATGGTTACCTCCACACTCCTTCATACCAGGAAGATCATTTATAAATAACAGGAACATTAATGGGCCCAAAATGGAACCCTGAGGAACACTAATTTTTACATTAACCTCTTTAGAGCGAATACCATTTATTTCTACAACCTGTCTCCTTTGATAAAGATACGAAGTCAACCAGTCGTAAACTTTACCCCTTAGGCCATATTTTTGAAGTTTTTCTTTAAGTAAATCATGGTTGACAAGATCAAATGCCTTGCTTGAGTCCATAAATAAACCTAAAAAATTGTTGTTATTATCTAACGAAAAATATAACTCATTAATGAATCGTAATATCGCAGATTGCGTATTTCTTTTTTCCGAAAAAATAGTGGAGTGACTCCCGTTGACTCCCTGTATATTACAAGTATTTCCCTATAAAGTACTGTGGCGTGGGACTTGTAGATGTATTATTTTGTAGGTTCCAGACCGTAACTTCAACCCCTCCCCCCTCCCACTATTAGTTGCCCCCTTCTAATATTTTAATTTGAAAATTATTCATCTTTATAATTATTTAGACCTTAACTATTTCTAAAATAAGAACTTACGGCCTTCAACTTTGTTATATTTATTATTAATGTATTTTAGTATGCTATTCATTAGTTTACCTTCTTAATAAATGATAAATAAACTCAATAGACAAATCCACTTGGTCTATTTTCCACAACAGTGAATAAGTAATGAAAATTCACAATTTATCATTGTTTAAATGTCGATAATTTTATCTAGCATAGGTATATTTCATCAAGTTTTGAGAATTCAAATTTAAACACAAAACTTCCAAAACTTCTGTAAAAGTTATTTACGGTAGGTGCCTAAGTTTAGTTGGGTTGTTGAATTTCCTAGAATACTAAGAACTAATAAAATACCCAGAATATAATGAATAGGGTTAACGGTTGGTTCTGAAATCATTATAGAGTCCTAATAATTGGGGAGAAATTATTTTTCCTTCAAGTATATAATAATACTTACGCATTATTAAAGAGAGTCATGTAGCCATGTTTCTTCAGAAATGTCAGTTTAAAATTAAACGTCATGTCAGATCGCTTTTTGTACAAGCATTATGTCTGAAGGAATACAGTCTTAATTTTGACGCTTGAAGAAAAAATAGTATAGTCACTAGGAGTATAAAGCTCTTTATGTGTTTCGCCCAGTTTACATAGCCTTGGCTAACGCTTCGGCTGTCTAAGCTTCTGGGCTCAACAAATAATGTTCGCCTTCTACTCCTTCTTCTTCTTTCTCCTACGGGTCCGTTCCTCTATATAGCGAGTCCCAAAGCACTGCGACCACATCTTGGCCTATTGTGCATCCCGCCGATTTTCTATTCAGCGAGCAACTTTGTTCTTTTCATACAGTCCAAAAGTTTACTCGCTGAAATTTTTCTTAGCGCGCAAGGTTCCAAAAATGGTTTACCCAGGAGCGTTAGCCTCATACGAGCGTAGCTATCACATTCACTTAGATGTGAAGCTCAGTCTCGTCTGCATTATCGCATCGGAGTCCCGACATACCTTGCTTTCTGCTAATCTTCTTGAGATGGACCTTCTACTCCCAGTAACATAATATACTATCATCCCTCTGAATCAAAATATAATGGTTTTTCTGTTTTGGATTGACGAGTGATAACCGTCAATTATTATTGTTAATATCTATATAACTTTTCAGCGTTTTGCTGTAGGTACCTTCTACAAGTTCAGAAAATTAGTTAGATTTCCGGGAGTATGAAAAAGTCGCGTCACAAATGAAGAGTGTTCGAAAGCCGTAATACATAAATAGTAGTAGTGATATGGGTCGGCCAAGACCTACCAAGTAGGGCCCTTTTTACCTACCTTTGTCGTCCCCTACCTAGCTCCACCACCTCTTCCTTCATCGAACCTACCTGACCTTCTAGTGTAGGTCAGAATATCGGTCCATTCAAGGGAACTGACCACTTCCCTTTGCAGCTCCCCGACCCCCCCGACGTCGTGTCTCAGTCTACTGAAAGCCGCGCTTGCTGCCAAGAAGTGGGAAGGCGTTTCGTCACCCTCCCGCTCTTTGGGCAGATAGGGTCTCCCCCAACACCAATCAATGATAGATGTCTTCTAAGCCTGCAGTGGCCCGTTAAAACTCCCACCAACTGGTTTAGAGCCTTCCGGCTACGACTTAACAGCCAGGCCGTCTTGGTCTTTCTTGGCTCGACTATAAAGTTGCGAGCTTGTCTACAGCTCTCACTCCTCCAGTGTTTACTTAGTGTCTTATGAGCCCAATCATTAAGAGCCATGTTGACCTGCCTTCGTGTAATGCCTAAAATCAGTTCTGGTCCCTGGCTGGGTCCCTGAGATCCTAGTCGAGCCAGTTCATCGACCCTTTCGTTCCCCGGGATTCCACTATGACCTAGTACCCATACCAATTTAATCTCTTTTTCTCCTCCAGGGTATCTCCTCACTCTTGTACAAGAGCGGATCTTGTCCTTGGAGATGCTAAAGCCTTTAAGGCCGCCTGACTGTCAGAGCAGAAATCAATATTTTGCTCCCTACAGTCCCTTTCTTCCTCCTTGTTTGCTGTCATTAGGTATACATAAATAAGAAATGACTGATTATTTTCAGGAATTTATTTTTCACTATTTGAGAATTTTCTAATGACAAAATATTTATTTAATTTTCCATTACCAGATTCGTTCAGAAATATTGTGTTCATGATATATAATGATTAGTTATTGCTATTTTCTATGGAACTGAGAACTCTGTGAAATATATACCAGCTTTCTATATGGGCACTTAAAAACAAGTATTTTTTTTTCAAGAGGATGTTTATTAATTTCAACTTGAACAATTCAAATCTATCAGTATGAGTTGAAAACGCTTACTGTTGAACCTGAGATCAATTGAGCAATTTAAACCGGTTTGTCATGCACACAATTATATCTTAATAATGGGTATGTGATATGTGTTTAATAATTAAAAGCTCTACAGCCGCCAATATTATAATTGCTTAGGAAAAATAAACTAGTAACATTTAGAGATGATACAAAGGTCGATTGAAAAACATAAACTAAAAATTGAGGTATTTATTTTCATATATATTAAAAATTGTATTTAGAAAAACTTTATTGCGTGATGAAAATCTTTCTTTAGTATACAGGTTTCCGCAAATTGATTCCTCAGTTAAAAACCAATTATGTAGGTGCGAGACTTTTAGTGCTCAACTCCAATTTAGTCATTTTTACGACGGTATTTCCGAGAAATTGTGACCTCCACTTTCTACTTTGTTTAAAAGAGTTGCACATATGTTTAAGGGTAAGGTAGACGAATTTGAGTGTCTTTGAGAGTGAGAAGCCAATAAAGAAAATATATTTAGACATTTGACCAATGATTTTTAAATTAAATTTCATAAAATTTGATCAATAGTTTACTAGCCGTCAGTGAATTTAGCTAGTAAGTTAGTAACTTCAAAAAATTATTTTCAGAAGTTACTCCTTTCAGTAGTACTCCTTTCAGTACTATATTTGATAAAATGAATATCATTTTTTAACATTACGTTTCAGGGTTTTCACTGCGATCCGCGCACCTCTCGGAGAATTCTATCCTGCTGCTTTCTTACCCAGGAGAGCTCTTCATGAGGATTCTGAAACTAATAATCCTTCCACTAATAATGTCCAGCCTAGTGGTAGGAAGTGCTAGTCTTAATGCGCGCCTAAACGGCAGGATCGCTTTAAGGACCTTGCTGTATTTCTTCATCACTTCCGTCGTCAACGCAATCCTGGGGGTCATCCTGGCGATAATAATCCATCCTGGTGACACAGGATTGAAAACTACTCTTAAGGATGAGATAGAACCCACAAAAACTAGTTCAGTTTTGGATAGTCTGTTGGATTTGGGAAGGTAAGCTTCAATTATTTAATAGTTTGACTCTAATGTTTCTAATTTCTGATCAGGGGATAACCTTTATATAAAATATACAGGAGTTTGTTAGTTGGATTTTAAAAATATTACCAGCGAAACGATTATTTTCAAATAAATACAAAATAGCCATATATTAGTTTAACTATATTTTGAAAATGGAATAACACTCAATATAGGTATTACTAAAAACATATTTGTAGACAATTAAATGGTAAGAACACAGGAACTTAGGAAATGTATAAAAAGTGATGGTACGATTTCTGAATAACTTTGCTCTAGTATATTCATGATCCATTAAACAAATGTTCACTAACCGAACAGAAGTTAAATAATAAATAATGTCTTAGGAGCATCTTTGCGGTTTCCGAATTTGGCCTTTTTCTTCAAATGATTACCTGAAAAGCTTTTATTTGAAGTTCAATCCTAGATCCTAGATATCACTATATTGATCTAAGGTCTTGTTTTGATTATAATAAAATTAATAGGCTTTGGATAGGACATTTTGGTATTTTCTACCACAAAATGTGAACTTATCGTAGGCCAATAATTTCTTTGTGTTTGACGTAAATGTCAGGGATTCATGCAAAAAAGTTAAGGGTAATCAATATTTACCTATTTTAGGAAAATAATCAATAGTAAAGTGCATCAGAGTGGCACGGATTGAATTTTGAAACCCACGTGCCTATATGGAAAAACTTTTACCCAAGTTTCTGCAGGTACTGGAAACTATTACAGTAATAGGTAAATAAACGGTATCAAATTATTGTTTTCAACTTTTGGTTCTAAAAATCAATTACATTAAAAAGAACTATAGAAAACAAACAGTCCAATTCGTTTGAATAATGTTCTTTATTTCTGGGAAGCCATTTAATCGATTGAATATACAGGGCGCCCTATTTCTTGACCCGTTGCATGGGTAACTTTTTTATTAGTAGAGATACAAAAACGCTTAAATGAGCAAATTAGTGCAGTTTCGTAATAGTAATTCTACGGTAAGGCGAAAAATTATATACGGGGGAAGGTTGAAAAGTTATTGACAAAAAACGAAAAATCCAACTTTTCTATTATCCCTCGTAGCTCGTTCATTTGAAGAGTTAGAGAAAAATGCTTCACATGTTTTTTGCAGTATTTTTCATGTAAAATGACATGCACTTGCTACTTTTTATATATCTCTTAAAATGGTTGAGAATCACAGTAAAATATATTTTTTTTAAATGTAATGGATAGGTGGCTGTGACATTAACCGAAAGTCCCCTTTTTTCTCTTTCAGATGATATAACATAGTCCATATTTTATCCTTACAAAAGTAATAATAATCGTTGTTTTTAAAGAAAGTTTATTGTCACATCAAGAATGCTATGGAAATAAAACAAAAAATAAGATTCCTGATATTTTTAAAAACGTCTAGTTGGCATTTAATTATTGACAGATCATAAGTGACATTTTTAGTTTTTGTTAAGTAGTTTATTGTTTATTATTAATACTGCATACAAAATAATAGTGTTGCAAATATGTACACCAACGAAGAGAAAAATGATATGCTATTTTGTTATTATAACCAAAATCGAGATTCACAAGCTGCAGCGAATCTTTATTTTGAAACTTACATGGAACGAAGACAACCCCATCATAGAATATTTAGACAACTGGAAAATAATATACGATTATACGGTTCTTTTTCAAAGCCTAAGGATGAAAGAAACTTCAATGAAGACACTGAAATAAATGTTTTGGCTTATGTAAATTTTAAACCTGATTCTTCAACTGCAGAAATTGCACATCACTGCAACACTTCCAAGGAAACTGTAAGAGCTATTTTAAAAGGTAACAATTTAAAGCCTTATCATTATTCTATATGCAATACTTTATATCCAGCTGATAATCAAAGAAGGATGACATTTTGTCGATGGTACATTTCAAAATGCGAAGAGGATCTAGACTTCTGGAAAAAGATTTTATTCAGTGATGAAAGTAGATTTACCAACAATGGTATTTTTAACCGCCATAATAACATAATGTGGTGCCGAGAAAATCCACATCTTGTTTCTGAAAGAAGAAATCAACGTCAATTTGGGATAAATGTGTGGTGTGGAATTTTTTGTGGCAAAATTATTGGCCCATATTTTTACGAAGATAATTTGAATGCGAATAATTACCTTCATTTTCTAAGGAATACTCTAACAGAGGAATATTTAAATGAATTACCACTTCATATTTTTAGAAATCTTAAATACTTCCAACACGATGGAGCACCTGCGCATAATTCCCGCGAGGTAAAACAATATTTACATGAACAGTTTGATAATGTTATAGGAAATAGAATGGATATCGACTGGCCAGCGCGAACACCTGATTTGACCCCCTTAGATTTCTTTCTTTGGGGGTTATTGAAAGATAAAGTTTATGTGACAGCTCCTCTAGATATAGAGGATCTAAAAGTCAGGATTCAAGATGCAATTAGAAGCATACATGGACATACAATAAATAATGTTTTAAGAAGTATCCAGAAACGTTGCTTACTATGTATCCAACAGGATGGTGGTCATTTCGAACATTTACTTCAATATAATTAATTAATTAATAATTTCTGTTCTCAAAACATTCTTTTGTTCCATAATCCATAGCATTCTTGATGTGACAATAAACTTTCTTTAAAAACAACGATTATTATTACTTTTGTAAGGATAAAATATGGACTATGTTATATCATCTGAAAGATAAAAAAGGGGACTTTCGGTTAATGTCACAGCCACCTATCCATTACATTTAAAAAAAATATATTTTACTGTGATTCTCAACCATTTTAAGAGATATATAAAAAGTAGCAAGTGCATGTCATTTTACATGAAAAATACTGCAAAAAACATGTGAAGCATTTTTCTCTAACTCTTCAAATGAACGAGCTACGAGGGATAATAGAAAAGTTGGATTTTTCGTTTTTTGTCAATAACTTTTCAACCTTCCCCCGTATATAATTTTTCGCCTTACCGTAGAATTATTAATACCAAACTGCGCTAATTTGCTCATTTAAGCGTTTTTGTATCTCTACTAATAAAAAAGTTACCCATGCAACGGGTCAAGAAATAGGGCGCCCTGTATACTAGATATGTATGGCTTGAATTGAAAAATATTAATAAACCTTTTACTTTTATAAGGTGTTGTCTATTTTTGGATGTACAATTTAATATTTATTAGTCATGTGGGTTGATTATAGGATAGAAGACGAGAAAAAACGGCATGTCATCCTTAATTAGAAAATAAATATAATGCTTCTGAAAAAATACTTAATTTGACATACCTTATACTGTACAAACTAGCTGTCGTACCAAAAGAAAATGTGTTTATAAAATATACAGGGCATCTTATTACTAAATCAAAATTCAATAACTTCATTTAAAAAATACAATGCTAATATAACTAATACTATATTGATTGATTCAATACAATGGAAATTTATATTATTCCGTATTTATTTACATATTATTGGTAGAAAATGGAAATTCGCTAACTTTGAGCTAGGAAATGTTTCATAAAATACATAAAAAATTATTCATTGAGAGTTAATAATTTTAAGTTGTCTTTGAAATGGATAAAAACCCGAAGGGATTTTTCCATGTACATTTTTCGTGCAGATAAAAATGATCTTATTTTTATATTGTTGTTTCTTCGATTTTTTGGGGAATTCCAACTTCGACATTGACTTACTTTAAAATTTAATTATATAATACTGGAAGGAAACGTACCGTTCATTAAGATTTAAATACACCACAAGGACGGTTATTTATAGAACTAGTTTTACAGTTTTCATTCAGTTTTTTTTTATTTTAAATCTATTTTAACTTGTGTGAGGTAAGTGTATCTCGGTATAACTCCGTTCAAACTTCATAATTAGATTTTTCTTTATTTCCAATTTCAACGTTAGTCCTTGAGAATGGTTACAATTGATATTGATAAAAATAAGTTAATAAATAGGTATCTATATTTTATTGTAGAAGACATATACCGGGTGTTCCACATAAAAGTCCTCAGTCTTATATCTCGGCAACGGAAAGATATATTTTGATTTTGAAAAAACAGATGATAGAGCTCATCTATGGCTTCGTCACGGAGTTCAACTTGATTTTATTCAGAACAAATTGGAGATGGCGCTAAAGTCGAAAGAAATTTTTTGTTGGCAGGAATTTTGTAACAAGGTTCATCCGATACTTTGTTAAATTCTAAACAATTTTTGTCAAATGACTATTTTTCAAAAACTTTATAGCTTCAAAGATATCGGGCTCTTCATTTGGTGAGGCCCAAACTCAAGCGTATTTTAGAGTCTCGAATTATTACCTTATACAATGAAACAATAATTATCCAAGTCAATTTAATAGCTCTTTTTAAGGAATAGTGAAATAATATGTATTTCTGTTCTAATTCATTTTGTACATACATACATTCAGGATTTATTTTAGGACAGGCGTACAAATATTTATGAGTTATTATACAAAATGAATTAGGTATTTACAAAACTCTTGACATATTTTACAGAAATACATATTATTTCACTATTCCTTAAAAAGATCTACTAAATTGGCTCACACAGAACATACCTCACTAAACACTAAAAAAATATTGCGATGGCAACGATAACCTCTATGATTAATTGAACATACCTTAACATACTTAGATAGGTATTTGCCGTTTACATGAGTTTTTATTTTTAGAAACATCGTTGCCGACAATATTTTTCAAGCAACTTTCCAACAAGTAAGTCTACCTATATACTATATACTTAAATATATTTATCTTGATATTTAGTAAACATATATTAGGATTTACACTTCATTTGGATTTTCAGGCCCACACAGATTATGCTAACGTTTCTATTAGGACGTACAATGTAGAAAACAGCGCATTCGACTTTTCAGATGTCACTGTCCGGATTATAAAATATAGGTAAGTTCTTTGCTTTTTACTTTTACTTTTAGTTTTATTATTTTATTATACTATAGGGCATTCCAAAGTGTGCACTATTGAACATCTTCTTATCAAACATTTGAGTATAAATTAATAAAGCTATATGCTACTTTTTGTTCTGTGGTAAATGGCCAAAACAGAAAGACTATTGAACCAAACCAATTTTTTTTGACCTATTTGGCTAGAACGGTCCCTCATGAGTACACTGATATATGGTTTAATGAGTTTATATCTAATAGCCTTGTTTATATAAAGGATATAAGCAAGGTTAATAGTAAGAGATTTGCTGTGTGGAGTAGAAAATTAAAAATCAATTAAAGAAAATACCTTGGACGAGAAACAAAAATAGCCGGTGCGGTGATATCTTTTCTAAAAATGAGAAAAAGTGCATGTAAGAATCTGACCTAAAAAGATGGTGCAAAATCAAACCTACAGTTCTCTTTAACATGCTAATCTTACTCATATAATCTTATTAGCATATATCTCTGTCACTATTGCAATGTAAACTCATCAAACCCCCATATCAATATACTCGTGAGAAAACCTTTTGTTCAAATGTTCGTTTATCCGTATCTCGAAAATACTATGCGTAATAATTTTTCAGTTATGATTTATAAATTTAGCCAAGAAAAATGTCACAACTGTAGGTAATAAATTGATCGTTTAGCTGCATACTTTATTTGAATAAATGATACATCCTGTATCTATACATCGTTTATCTATACAAAGGTAGGGAGCACCTTTCTAACAAGATTATTAATTTAAGATTAATTTATAAGATTATTATGTAAAAATTATTATTTATTTTACCATTTTAGATAAGTAACAATGTAATATTCTCTCAAATCATATTCCTTTAAAAAAATTAAGATAAAATTTTGCTTAGAATTGATGAAATTGCTTGAAAATGTTTGAACAGAAAATAAACTTCTAGAAAGATACTTCTAGATTCGAAAAAAAATTTTTGAAATTTGATATTTCTTAAATAAAAAGCCAATTTAATACATGGTCCTTCGAGTTTTTGAGTACAGGGTGTCCAATATAAGATCCTCTATCCCCTTATCTCAGAAAGTATAAAAGGTACAGATAAAAGTTAAATGCGAAAGTTTTTTGTTATTACCTGAATTTTTCATTTTTATAGTTTTCTTGAATACAGGTTGTTCAGTTTCTCTGATCCAGGCATCAACTTTATTCTTTTAAATGGGACACCCTATATTCAATTACGTTTTTGAACTCTTCTTAAAATTCTAGGTCGATATTGTTAAGAGTACCCTATACCTATCATTTACCGTTACGAAGATATTAGCATTCAAAGAAAAAAATCTTCAAAAAACATCTGCTCAAAAAATCTCGGCAAACCAAATAATGCAACCAAAAAAAATGTAAAGCGGGTTTATTTCGTAGACAATTAGACTCAGAAATTACTTCACTGAATCGATATTACCTTATTAATATACAGAGTGTTTTTGAGAGATGGCTCAAACATGTATATATTACAACTCCAGAAAATCGAAAATTTCTTATGAAACACCCTGTGTATTATTGTATTTTTGGATTCTCTATTAAATTTTAACCATACTCTATATAACTTTCCCTATTCTTATTTTGCTTACTTTTCAAGATATTGACGAAAATGTGAGTTTTTTCGTTTAAAAGAGCGCTTTAACTAATTTAATGGTTAGATATTTTCTTTAATCAACTTATATGTATCTGTTAAAATTTAAACGCCCTACTAATACGTTTTTACTCCATAAGTTACCTGAATTCAACAGACTTGGTCTATTAGCACCAATCAAATTTTATTAAGTGTGTTATAAAAAGAAAAAAAAGTTGTATAATGAAATGTGAAACGGTGAGTTGTCCAGATTAGCAGATTCATGCAAATTGTGACAAATGTATTCTGAAGAAGGTTAGATGAGTACCATGTTAAAAAATAACAAAAGTGTTGCTCTTACCATAAGAGCTTCTAAACAAGCATTTCCTGGAAGAAGAATCCTGAAATATCAATTTTTTAGCGAAGATCTACAAAATCACGGTATTGTGAAATATAAAAAAAGAAATAAATTATTCAATGTTTTAACAGAAGAGTCACAACCTAAGATCTTGCTATATTTTGAGGAAATGCCTGAAAAATCTTAAGAGCTACCAATGGATATTTGTATATGGCCAGATCCATAATTTATCCATGCAAATTAATAAATATAAGGCATACTTATAAACTTGCAAAACTACAAGAGTTGCAGCTAAGAGATAACGTTGTACGATTTGAATTTTGTAGATTGACGATGGATCGTTAGTTTGACAAAATCTTCATGTTTGGTGCGCTAATTTTAAGAAACACATTTTAGGCCCTCTGTATTTCTTGGCCAATATTTAAATGGTCCCAGGTACCTTAATTCATTACAAACTTACATTTTACCTTCATTGGATGCCGAAGAAGATGCCAATCAGATAATCTATCAGATGGGTGGAGCTCCATGCCAAGAAGCTTTCTTAGATTAAGAACTATTTTGTGGAATGGATAGGACCAAACGGGAATGTCCCCATGGCCGCCAAGGAGCCCAGATTTAATTCCACTTGATTACTTTTTATGAATTAAATTAAAAACTCGAGTTTATCAAACTCAGAGTAATAATCTGGATGATTTAAAAATTAAAATCAGCTGATAATGATTAGTAGCTGACAATTTTTCCACATTTTCGTCAATATCTTGAAAACTAAGCAAAATAAGAATAGGGAAAGTTAAATAGAGTATGGTTAAAATTTAATAGAGAATTCAAAAATATAATAATACACAGGGTGTTCCGTAAGAAATTTTCGATTTTCTGGAGTTTTAATATATACATGTTTGAGCCATCTCTCAAAAACACTCTGTATAATAATAAGGTAATATCGATTCAGTGAAGTAATTTCTGAGTCTAATTGTCTACGAAATTAACCCGGTTTACATTTTTTTTGGTTGCCTTATTTGTTTTGCCGAGATTTTTTGAGCAGATGTTTTTTGAAGATTTTTTTCTTTGAATGCTAATATCTTCGTAACGGTAAATGATAGGTATAGGGTACTCTTAACGATATCGACCTAGAATTTTAAGGAGAGTTCAAAAACGTAATTGAATATAGGGTGTCCCATTTAAAAAAATAAAGTTGATGCCTGGATCAGAGAAACTGAACAACCTGTATTGAAGAAAACTATAAAAATGAAAAATTCAGGTAATAACAAAAAACTTTCGTATTTAACTTTTATCTGTACCTTTTATACTTTCTGAGATAAGGGAATAGAGGATCTTATATTGGACACCCTGTACATACTCACAGATTTGTTTCAGCAGCAAAAATTAGTGGGTTGAAGCTTTACGCCAAATGTAAAATAAATAATACGTAACAAAATTATTTTTGTTTCAGAGCAGGCACCAATACCCTAGGCATAGTATTCTTCTGTCTCATATTCGGAACCATTTTGGGTACCCTCGGATCAAAGGGTAAAATAGTGATAGAATTTTTTTCTGTGATATTCGAAGTAGTAATGAAAATGGTCACAGGAGTGATCTGGTTAACCCCTTTAGGAATAAGTAGCGTCATAGCTGGAAAAATCCTCTCAGTAACTAACATAGCCTTAGTTATTTCCCAACTTGGATGGTTTATAGCTACAGTGGTATTTGGAGTATTTCTGTACCAGCTGATCATTATGCAGTTGATATATTTGGTTTTCGTTAAGAAAAACCCGTTTAAATATTACTTGGGATTAGTTCAAGGTAAATACCTAATGTTTGTTATTGTTTTAAGTTTAACAATTTTCCATTTATAATTAATTTTAAAATTATTATACAGTGTCCCCCTAAAGTCGTGCAAAAATTCATTGTTAGGTAAACAAAAGAAATTATTAAAAATTCCCGAAACAGGTCGATTTTTGAATTTAATTTACTGTTTTTTCAACTGATAATTTAATATACAGGGTGACCTATGTTAGAGTAATGACGTCATCACTGGGTTTTTTAAATGGAACACCCAGTATATTTTTGCATGTTTGGATAGAACGTTGCCTCACGAATACAGTGATATAAGGTTTGATGGGTCTATCTCTAATAACAAGGAAGATATGGCCAATAGAGTGTACCATAAGAGTAATGTGTTAGAAAGAGATTGTCAATGTGGAATTCTTCAAATTCAAAGAGGGCGCCACGGGCGCTGTCAACTCAATTTTTTTAAATGGCAAAGTGTGCCGTGTTGCACCTCATTTAAAAGATAATAAGGTGCATTCAATTCTCTACTTTCTCGTTTTTGAAAAATGACAATCGAGTTAGCCGTTCTCTAGTTACAAGCGTTTCTGTTTCTAATCTGATCCACGAATAAAATGTTAATTCATATTTTAATACAACAAATTTTGAACAAATATTTATTAAAACAAAAAATAAGAGAATTAAATAAGTTATTCAAAATGTTGTCCAATGACTTCTTGGCACATAAAAAGTCTACTTTGAAATTCTAGCCTGATGTTTCCTAAAATTGCTGCAGGGATATATTTACACATATGTGTTAGACGTTGCTGTAGTTCGTCGATATTTACTGGAGGAGTTCTGTAGACTTTTGACTTCAAATATTCCCATAAAAAAAATCAAGAGGCGTTAAGTCCGGGGAACGAGCCGACTATTCTATTGGGCCCCTTCTGCCAATCCATCTGCCTGGGAAATGGTTATTTAAAAAATCGATAACAGGTCCATAGAAATGTGGTGCCCCCCCCCATCTTGTTGAAATACAATACTTTGAATGTTATTGTCTGCAATTCTTTCTATCTTTGGAAAAATTTCCACCAGCATGATTCGTAAGTACCGCTCTCCTCTTAAATTTTCTCTTAAATCTATCAAATCTATCAAATCGAATAACTTAAAAACCTGTAGACACTTTCAAACACTCTTAAATTAAACGCTAAACTACTTTCTCGAACCTTATTGACGTTTCAGAGACAGTGGCAAGGCAAGGAGACTTGATAAAAGCAAAATTTTTAAATATCGTTAATACAAACGCTTGTAACTAGAGAACGGATAACTCGATTGCTATTTTTAAAAAACGAGAATGTAGAGAATTTAATTACCTTTTAAATAAGGTGCAACACGGCACACTTTGCCATTAAAAAAAAATTGAGTTGACAGCGCCCGTGGCGCCCTCTTTGAATTTGAAGAATTTAATTTATCGTCAAAATCAACTTCAATTTACGTGATTCACCCTGTATTTTGTTAAAACTCTCTAACTCGATTCGCTCAAAAGTTAGCAGGGGGGGGTTTACTTTATGGACAGACTGTATGAAGATAAAATTGTCACCTAATTCGTCGAGTATAGGGGATAAATAATGGGCCTGATAACACTTTCAATATAAATTTGACTTGTCCTATTCTGATTTATGGGAATTAACGGCGTACGGCGATTGAACATTATTCCTCCCCAAAACATTACTGTCCCACGACGGTAGGGAGCAAGCTCACGGGGAAAATTTTTCTCTCTTGACGCCCTGGCTCTTTCTGGGCCCTTTTCCTATTTCATCTGTGAATAAGATCCATCGTCATTGCTGCAAAAGCCAATCACTACGCTCCTGTGCCCACTGAAAGCGGGCAGCTCGATGTCCTGGAAGTAGAGTGGGTACCTACCCTTGTAAATGTAAATTTGAAGATGGAGTCTTCTTCGAACTATAGAGGTCGATATAACAAGGCGAAATGTACCTTGAGTGATTCTTGAGAGCTGGAGCTGAAGCATTTCGGTGTCTATGGGCATATTGAACCCGTTGATTTGACTTCCAAGACTTTTGACGGTGTGTGTACATGTTGACACACATATCTAGATCTACAAAGCTTGTTATGAGAGATATGAAGTTGTCAGCTTTTTATGTTCACCTACAACTTTTAGGCTCAACAAGGCGAACATTTGGAAGTTTCAATATTACGTACAATACTTTTTTAAAAGCTTTATCTATTTTTACGTATTAGGAATGGCGTCCTCTTACAAATATGTTGATAAAGAGTCTATCTCCAGGGTCTGTATTCAATAGTATTAGATATGTGAGGGTGTCATAACAGAGTGAGTTGAGAAAATGTAGTAGCTTACAACACCTTTAGATAAAAAGAATATAAAGACAAATACCTATTGGAGATGTTCCATTTAAGAAAAACATATTATATATATGACACTGTATTCGAGGGATGATATAAAATACAGTTAAGAATGCTTTATAATAGCCCTGTTCTTGCAGGAATCACAAACTAGTCTGATCCAATCAAATTATTCCAAATTAGTCAGCAAATTGTTTTCAACCAATCACAATCCTAGTGATTAGTTTTTGATTCCTGCAGGAACAGGCCTTGTGTCTGTTAATTTATAGCCCAGTCTACTCCAGTCCTGTTTATTCCAACAAGAAGAAGTTCAGTTAGAATCTAGTAAATTATCCCGTTAACATAAGTGATATTATCATAACGCAAACCAAACATATTTACCATAAAATTTGTCAACAATTAATAGTTAACATTGTTAACGTTAAATACTAACACTTGTTAGTTATTTTGTACTGTCAGGCATTGAAATTAAGATTGTACTCACGTGAAATATAATAACGTAATTGGACTAGAATCGAACTTAATCTTGCTATAAGATTGGTTGAACTAAATCAGTGCTGGGTGATATAATATTCTCCACATCTCCACCATTACGAATAGTTACATTATTTTTGTATATTCTGCATATTGACCCATCAACAGTTACATAAATTTAAAAGATTAATTCATCTGCGATTTAAGTTTACATCCATTATAAACCAACCTCTAAGTTATTTTCTTGGATTTCTAAGTATTGCACATACAATAGCATTTAGCACTTAAAAATCTATTTATTCCTAGCAATTATGCATTGGATTTACTTTTAGGAGACCACCCTGTACAATTTTTTAAAAATAATAGAAATAATAAATACAAAATAAATCACAGAATATGTTTTCCACCGTTGCTCAATCCTAATAGGAAAATATTTGATTAGGAACGATAACTGCCTTCGCGACCGCATCCACGGCAGCTGCACTTCCAGTAACATTCACTTTGATGGATGAGAAGGTAAAGATAGATCCCAGGATAACAAGATTCGTTCTGCCCATTGGCTGCAATATAAACATGGATGGGACAGCCATGTTCATAGCGATAGCCTCAATTTTCATTGCTCAAATGAATGGCATTACTCTGGGGATAGGAGAGCTTATCACTGTTTGGTAAGCACTGATGTCAGTATATAGTCAGTATAGTATATAGTCAGTGTATAGTATATAGTGTACCACATGTAACAGCTATGTGTATTAGCTGGGCATATAGTGTCCAATTTTCTCAAATATCTAATAATTTAAAACCATGTCTGTAACATTTTTGTGGGATAGCTGCATGATTCATCATAATTTATTTGGGATTACGTCGTCTATAAAATAATAAAGACAGGAAAACATTCACGTGGTACGTGTAGTACCAAAAACGACAAATTAACTTTCTTTCTGGGGAAGAGTAAGCCACGCTCTAATCTAAAATGTCTTCTTCGGTTTTTATTACTGGGAGGTGGTGTAATCCCAAAAGAATTTACGATGAATTGTTCGCGAAAACATGTTCACTTGCTAGTTTAATAAAAGCTGTTTCAGTTTCTATAATTTTAGGAGTAAAATTTATATAGAAGTAGTTGTTTAATTTAATTGTTCCAGTTTTACTTCCACAGCTGCGTCGTTTTCATCTGCAAGTGTGCCTAGTGCTGCACTGGTACTACTTTTGATGGTACTGTCTGCAATTAACACTCCTGTTCAAGACGTATCACTACTTTTTGCTGTCGACTGGTTGGTGTAAGTTCTGTTCCATCATTAATCTAAAAGTTTAGTGCCAAAGTGGGCGGAACATGGAAAGTTTCGCGGGGGTTTTGAGTAGTGTTTCTTGGAAATTTTACTTGACCACTTTTCCAGCTTTGTGGTCATATACCATAAGAGCCGGAGTATACCACACCAAGGACTTGGTACTGTGCGTTTCACGAAGTTGTATCCCGGATTGGAATGTTCAGATTGTCAGGATTCGCTGGCAAATCCTGTGCGAGACTTGCACGCGCGTTTAAATCACACCACCTCAATTTGTAGCGGTCCGTAACAGAAATGTGCCAATGCATTGAATTTAACTAATAACATGACGACGCTCCATACGTTGGAGATATATACTAACATTCCAATCCGGGATACAACTTCGTGAAACGGACAGTATTTGTTTTTATTCACAATATCTCTTTTTCGACACTAACTTTCTTACATTTAACTAGATGGGTTACTGCTCCCTTTGTAAACTGAACTGTCGCAAAACTTGCTATACTATCGACGCCTTTCGGAAAGCTTTATAGACGCTTAAACTCAAAATTCCTGCAAAACTTTCTGTTTCAGGACAATGTTCGGATTTACTTACTTGCAAATATATATTCTGACTTTTTTATTCCTCAAGTGACAGGTTTCGGACCACCAATAATATGCTAGGAGACTGTTATGCAGCTGCTGTTGTAGAGAAGTTGTCTAAGAAGGAGTTGATGGCATGTGATGCACTGCTATCCCAGGTAAAAATAGTGACTTAATTACAGTGAAATTTCTATTCATGGAAAAAAAAACACACGGGTTTGACCCGTATGTTTTGTAAAATTTTGTAAAATGCCAGTTTCTAGAGAGGAAAACTATGACCTTTTTACTGATGGAAAAATTTGAGTTAAGAAATGTTTTCATATAAAAGATCATTTTGAGTGGTGTTTCTTTGTCAAGACAAATAATAATTAACGATGGAATATTTGACTTTAAAGTGATAATGCGCCTACTTGTGATAGTCTGGTTTTGAAAAACATCAAGAATTTTAATCGGTGTTAAAAAACGAAGCATCTTTTTAGTCGGTGTCAACTTATTGTCTTTAATACATTTTTCTAAAAATAAAAATAAATTATTTTTTAATTTATCGCTGTAAAACTGATTGTAACTGTGGAAATAACATATTTTGTAGACGAGAGAAGAATCGCAATAACATTTTATCTTTTCTTTATTTACAGGAATCCACAAGTTTTGAAAACAACGCAAAACATTTGGAGAGAGACCTGATAGAACCGACTGATATTGTTATCCAATAATACATATGTTAATAAGTGATATTTTAGATTATTTTGTTGCAGTGTGCATGTTATCCAGTGGAAATATAAATATTTTAGTAGTATTGTTATTTTGAATTTAAATATAGATATAGGAAGTACTAAAACCAGTATCAGAAGTTTCCTATTGGCAATCAGATATATGAATTTGTGTTGCCAGAGATCAATAATAAATATATGTTAGTCAGAAAAAGCATAGTACCTATTTACCTACGTAGAATATAGAACTCTCAGTACCTAGTAGAAAATTTAAACCCTAATTGTATCTTCTGTGTAAACAATTGTAACACCAATGTGTAACAGCAATGTAACAATGTTATTTTACATTTTACATTTGATACAAAATCAAAAGACAAGCCAGATGTTTACAACGATATTGTTAGTCTATGCGTAGCCAACGTTAATAGTTATAGCTAGTTAACGTGGGCTACTGTCTATGTTATGTTTACATAAATTTTATTGAAAATATTAAGTCAAGAAGACTTATGAGTCATGTAAGCTGTATAAGTCGTATAAAGTAATCATATTCTTTCTGAGGCTGCTCCTGAAGGTCTAAAAGATTGTTGATCATAGAGCTGAATGAATGTCAGGTCGATTTATACCAAATATAGTAAAGACCCGTGCTATATAAATTTCAACTAAAAATTAAATCTGATGTGTCAAAACTTCAGACATTCTTCACGTTTTCAATTTTCAATAGAAATTGTTAAATTTGTGTAATTTTCTTGTAACACAATATGAGAGTCTACTTTCGTAAATAATAACACCTACAGTAATTTTATTAGGGATGTGTCTATTATGGAGTTTGAAGGAAAAGTGCTAATAAGTAATATTTTTATTGTGTTTTATGATGCAATTCTAAAAATTAAAAGCAGACAAACAAAAGCGCAAATTGTACTCTTTCAAAATTTCCCCCATGAATATTTGAAAAGTGTGTAAGTATATAAATAACATATTAAAAAAAATGATAATGTTATTTTTATTAAATAAGAGAAACACTCAAAAACCCACGTGGGTTTTTAACATTTCATTTATGTTTGTACATCTACAAGTCTATATAAGATTTCTATTGGGAGAAAAGAGAAAATATTTGGGTTATTTAGGAATTATGTAGTAAAATCCTATAATTAAGGTAGGTCATATACATGCATCTTGAAATATATGATCAAGTTTTTTATTTGGGTATTTGTGTCTAATCAACTGAAAAAAAATTTTAAGCACGCCGATGTTGTGAAGTATAAAGTTAAATAGATAATCTATATAGGTTTAAAGAAACAAACATCTACTGTGCATGCAAAAGTCTCAACCAATTTTTAATTACACCAGCTAGAACTCTAATTCACTCAACGCTAGAACGTACCTAATCACCCGTCATTCGTCAGCGCCATTACTAGACGTATGTATGTGTGCAGGTGTGAAAATGTGTGGTGTACCTACCTCTTCCTTTCTATTACTTTCTTCTACCTTCTATTATGGCCCGTAACATACAATAGAGGGCACTACTGTGCCTCTCACCTACAGTTGCTATAGACTAAAGACCGTGGCTACAATATATCTGCCATTTTTTGAGTGGTCGGCTAGTTCGACCACTAATGGCGACGGAACTAATCAAAGCATCGCAATTAATTTGGCAGCCAATCATATTTAACATGGCTAACTTCCAACCAATTACAGAATTAACGCCTGATACTGGGGGGGGGAGCTTTGACCTAATGTCGCCACTGTCTTTAGTATATAGACACTGTATCTCACCTTACTGGATATATAGATATTTATTAAAAAAAAAGAAACAAGAAATTGACAAGGTTTTTACAAAAAAATCAATTCTATTTGTACCTAAATAACAAGAAAAAATATACAAACTTTCGTTCGTTCGTTTCGTCGTTCTGTAAAAACTGTTCGCGTTTAATTAATACCTAGTAATTCCCCTAATTCTCATGTTATCGTTAATTTAAGATAATAATAATTATCAAATGTAGGTAAGAAAATATAATAAATAAATTGATAAAAACAATATGCAATTAATTTATGTGGGTAAGTACCTCAAACTACTTTATAAATTTGAAGTAACTGGGCAGCGAGCTGAGGTAATACCAAAGATTATAAACTACATCTTTAGGGTAGCAGGTACATCTACATATTTATAGCTGCATTCTGGATTGTACAATCCAGTTCTGATATTATTAGGTCTAGATGGTGTGATTTTATAACTCCATACGTTATACAGTGGTCCTCAAGTGATGTCAGTTTCTAATTATGGCGCATAACCTTAATACACAGTACAGTACCACAGTACACGGTACCTACATAGGCATTACAAGGAAAACCATCCTCTCCACAAGAAAAGATCACAAAAGAAGCATGTTATGATGTCAGGACTTGGTAGTGGTATGTTTGAACATAGAATAAGTAATTCACAAATTTAATTGGCCTTATTTGCCGACTCCAATTGAGAAGCAGACTTTCTATATGTTTTTGGTCCAATTTGTAATAAATTTTCGAAACAGATAAAAATTTACATAAGTGGACTGATGTATCACAAAATACCTAACATTTTGGAAAAAATGCAACTATAATTCCATAATCGTCGAACCTGTATGTATAGATGATAAAAATATATTTTTAATGATTCTTAAAAATAAGAAACATGTGATGGACAATCTGCATTTGGTCTCGCTTTTTACTTTACCATACCTACTATTTTGTTTCCGTTTTCACTCGGGCGTTTTTAGAAACACAAAGTTTCCTTGGAAAAATGCATGTTTTCCGTTTTACAGCGATAATTCAGGAACTACGCAAAATATCCCGGAATTCTTTTCAGGTACCTAATTGAAAAGCATAAAATGCGTAACTTTTTTCTAATTTGAGCCACTCTGTATATTTTACCTTTTCCAAGATGCCAATGGTGGGCTCAGGGCCTCGCCAACCCGCGGGTGCAAGGGATGCGTGGCACCCGGGCGCTACGTTCTAGGGGGCCGCAAAAGACACCGTTGGTTAGTAGTAGACGTCAGTCAAGATATAAGGGCTCTTCCCCTTTTTTTACATTTTATTTTTGTCCGTTAGTTCAGATCCCCTTAGTAGGTAAATAACTACTTTCTAAGATCTCATGCAGTTGACTTGTTATAATTTACAGTTTTAGCCAAGTTAAAAGATTTTCTTCACGGTCTATTAGTCGCCGGTCATCACATTTGTCGCGAGTATCAACGAAACGCCGTTTTTCCTACTCGATTAAAGAGGGCGGCCCGCGCGCGACTGACCGGGGCGGGAAGTCACTCAGCTGACTAGCCCGAGCAAAAAAGAATTTGAAAAAAACCTAGATATGTCCGATTTGGTTAAGGAATTTGCAAGAAGAAAGGCCCGAAAAATTATTTTTTGAATAATGACTTAAGAAACTAATAAGTATTTAAATAGAAATACTATTTAAGTTCCTGCGTTCTTAGCCCTTTCTTGTTTTTTAATATTGTTGGTTTTTTGTTAATTATTGTTGTTGTTGTTTTTAATATTGTTTGTTTTTGTTAATTGTTGAAGAAAAATACATTTATTTTTATTATTATTAATGTTTATTTATATTTCCATATTTATTTTATCGAATTATCGCTCCAATATTTGGTGATTAACCAAGAATGCTATTAGGGCGGCAGCAAAAGTTCCGCACCCCGGCGGCAGCTACCCTTGGCGCGGCCCTGGGTGGGCTTCGTAAAAGTGACTATCGTGTATATACCTATGTTGTTATGTTACATTACCATTAGAGTAGGTACCTAGCTCAATGCACCGCCCATCTTAAGCAAATTTTAATTTAGAACTTAGGAAATTCCCACTCAATATGGGGTTTCATTAAACAGTAAATATAAACTGAAAATAGTAAATGAAATAAGTTTTATCCTGGTCTTAGGATTAAAAGGAAATCATAAAATCTATTATAAAATCTAAAGCAGGTGCCTATATTGTCCTAAGAAGCTTAGTAAGGGAGAGGCTTATGTTGGGAATTTCTTAATTTTAAGTTACCTCAATTTCCGACACGTTCCCAAGGGTTGCGTTAGTAGATACATATAAAAATTATTTTCAAAACTATAATTAATTACACTGGTTAACAAGGTTTTTGTCCCAACTAAAGAAATGGCTGTTGATTGTGTATTTTTGCATGCTTAAATCAACCACGTTTTCAGAATTTGTCTACCACCCACAGTTTTTACGTTCCAGTACACTCACGTATATATTATGTAATATATAAATATAGGTACCATTGTTAGGAAAATTAAATAAAACATTAAAGTACTAAACAAATTTTAGTATTTGTGGACTGAAGTAGCTTCCTTTATACGTATCTGTATAGAAGAGCAAGTTTCTGTACGCTTCAAGTACAAGTCATGACTTGTTAGAACTCGAAAACATGTCTATTAGCAAATTTCAAGCTACTCCTCAGTTAGCGGCTAGATATCATACCGTAAACATGTAAGTGCAGTATTTTTCAGGTCTTTAAACTTGACATTCAAATCACAAAAACGTTCTTTCACGCCCCTAATTAGAAAATGTTATGAGCTTTATTTTGGGTGCAAAGTGGGAGATCAAGACAAAATTTGGGCCCCCCATGTTTGTTGTGTCACATGTGTCAGGCTACTTGCCGCGTGGGCAAAAGGTTCACGCCACATGCCATTTGCCATACCTATGATTTGGAGGGAACCCAAAGACCATACTTCGGATTGTTACTTCTGTCTAACAAATATAACTGGTATTACATCAAAATCCAAACATACGGTGAAATATCCCGATATACCATCTGCTATAAGGCCAGTACCTCATACCCAAGAGTTGCCTGTGCCAGAACCACCAATAAATATAACACCAAGCGACGATAAGCCTGACGATGGCAGATGTGATGAAATAACGGAGAATATGGATTTGGATCCGACATTTGAACCAGGATGTTCTTCAACTACACCACATTTGCTCAGTCAAGGAGATCTAAGTGATCTTGTACGCGATTTAAACTTGTCTAAGAAACAAGCCGAACTTTTAGGTTCCAGGCTAAAGGACTGGAATCTTCTTCAAAGTGGAACCAAAGTTTCTTTTTATCGTGATCGCCATGTGGAATTCAAAGATTTTTTCTCATTTGAAGATGGCCTAGTATTTTGTAATGATGTACATTCTGTAATGGACGCCCTGGGACATGAATACCACACAGATGAGTGGCGTTTGTTTATTGATTCGTCAAAAGTTAGCCTTAAAGCAGTTTTACTCCATAACGGAAACAAATTTCCCTCAGTTCCTTTGGCTCACGCAGCCAACATGAAGGAATCGTACGATAACATGAGGCTTCTTTTAAGTAAAATTAAATATGAGGACTTCAAGTGGAATATCTGTGGAGATCTAAAAGTTGTGGCACTTTTACTCGGCATGCAGCTCGGTTACACAAAATACTGTTGCTTTCTTTGCGAATGGGACAGTCGGGATAAGAAAAACCATTATAAAAAGAAAGAGTGGCCAAAAAGAATATCTCTGACTCCAGGGAGTAAGAATGTCATTAATCCTCCCCTTGTCGATCCTCAAAAAGTTTACTTACCTCCTTTGCATATCAAGCTTGGGCTAATGAAAAACATTGTCAAAGGTATGGACAAAACTGGCAGCGGCTTCATGTACGTGAGGAATAAATTTTCCAGGATCAGCGATGCTAAATTAAAGGAGGGTATATTTGTAGGACCTCAGATTAGGGAACTCCTTCGGGATGAAAAATTTCACGAAGAACTGAATGAGACAGAAAAAGTTGCATGGCTGTCATTTAAAGAGGTCTGTAACAGTTTCTTAGGAAATCACAAATCAGAAAACTACAAGGACATTGTAGAAAGTCTATTAACGTCATATGAAGCTATGGGATGCAATATGAGTCTAAAAATTCATTTTTTACACTCTCATTTGGATTTCTTCCCAGACAATCTCGGGGCGGTGAGTGATGAGCATGGGGAAAGATTTCACCAGGATATCATCGACATGGAAAAGCGATACCAGGGGAAATGGAGCCCTGCTATGTTGGCCGACTATTGCTGGTTGCTTAAAAGAGACATTCCCGGAGCCAATTACAGCCGGAAATCATATATTTGTACATTTTAGAAGTGCTCGTTTAAGTTCTTTAAGTTGTAACTCATTTTAAAATAAATACTTCAATTTTTTTCAAAATTGGCTTGTCCCTCTGAAATCTTGTCTGATAGAAAAAATCTGAAAACAGATCTGAATTCGCCCAAAAATATACAATATATAGGTCACCAAGTTTGGTTCGTGGGACAAAAAATATATTTTTTTTTGTTGGCCAGTGTTATTAGTACATTCGTCTTGAGATAGTTAACTTCGCAGTGTGTGAAAAAGTGTTTTTCATAATTAATCAGTGCCAATTTTTATAAGGAGTTCCCTGGGTGAGTGTTTGTGTCCCTTGTTTAATTTCAGCCTAGCGTCACTGATAAGTCCGTAACAAGAGAGAGGTCCTCATTTTAAGTTTTAATTTAATTTTAAAACAATTAATAGGTATCAGATTTCATTTTTTGTCATGCGCTATTTTAGAAATTTACACTCTTCATTCCCAAATAATGATTCGTACAACCAGAGCTGCGGATAAAGTTTATATAGCAGATGTATGAGTTAGATTTACGCATAGACTGACTTGGTTGAACATTTGTGGGCCAATATTTTAAGGGCGACCAAATTTTAGAGACAGAAAGCCGGAAAATGCGACCTTAAAGATTTGTATCTAATAATTTCTTACGGATAATAGGTACGGAATTGTATAGAAACTGTACCTATAAATTGGCATGAAAATAAATAAGCAAATAAGCTAGATATTGGGCATGGTCTTCAGGCACTCAGGTCTAGTGTAATGGCGCTCACACAGAACATTACGAAAATGAGTAGGTAATACCTATAGTTATACTTAATATAATTTTAGAATTATCGATTAAATATATCATTACCTATTACACAGACTCCAATATGTTTTCAACATACTACACTAAATGAAAATACCTACTCACCACCACTTCTCTGCATGAACACATTCTCATTATTGTAAAAGAATATGCATGGTCGCAGAATGATGCAAAAATTTCAGCCTGGCGATGCGCGGTAGAGGGTAGAGGTGCAAATCTGTTCCATATGTTAGTATTAGTACTATTATTTTCTATGCATGTTACCTACAACTTTGACTCAATAAAAGGGTACCTACCTACCTAACTACAGAAAATAGTCACTATCTGTACTTCATACCTATATACCTACCTGCTTTTCGAAGTCATCCATCAAACTGTCATGGATGAGGAGGGCACGGCTATATAAACGTAGTTTTATTTATAAAAAAAGTTCTTGCTAGTTAGATGCATATCGAATATAACCTTTTCCTTAAGAATCGAAAATAAGTGTAAGAATATAAGTAAGTACCTACCTAAGTAAGTAGGTACCTATTGGTATAAAAAATGTAAGAACTTTAGTAAATGTTTTAGATTTATAAATGTAAACTTGGATGTTTTCAATTTCTTTTCTTTATTTGATAAATAGGAGAAAGAAAAATGTTTAAGGGATTGATATCCGAGTATTGTTGGGCTCAAAGCTAATTTTTAAAACTCGCCCCTACTTTATTAATAGGGATATTTCGTTTTAGGTGGTTATTGCAACGCTTATGTTGATCAGTTGGTTGTGCTGAGTTTCACATAACCTTATTTTATGGTGTCGTCGTGCTAGCACTAACACCAATATTTCCAAGAATTAGAATATCTGTACTTTATACGGCTTTTATTTGAAAAAGTGATAATCGTGATAAATTTACTGTTATAGATGTGAAAATTATAAGTATTTCAAAAATGGCAAATGGCGTTTTCGATATAGAGTTACCTGATGTTCCTGTAGAAGTTGATGATTCAGATGATGCCCTGGAAATCGAGGAAGTAAGTATATTAAATTTTTTTATTATTTTTTACATTCTTAAACTCGATTGGAGAAATATATTCGTCGTTTCGTTAATGTCTGCCAATTAATCTCTCTTTTAATTTCAATGTCATACCTCTTTGCTAAATAATTTCCTTAATGATCTTGAGATATAAACAATCTCAAGTGCAACATATTTCTGTATTGATGTAGTTTTTGTTAAATGCGCTTTCATTATTCAATTTTACTTTAGATATATACATAAAATTAACATACACTAGGTGCATGGTATTAACATACTTTTAATTTTTTTCAGGATCAGTATGACCAAAACCCTAATATAAATGAAATTGTTGAGTAAGTACCTACATTAAGTATCAATTATAATTTGAATGCAAGTATAATTAAATGGTTTTTAATTTTCCATACCATTATTTATCATACCAAGTTGATCTGTATTATGGTGCATGATTATTTTATATAACATGGCACCATTAATTATTAGAATCTGAAAAACTTTTCAAGGTTGTGCTTACTTACATTAATTTTTAAAATGTTGTTTGGCTTTCTATAATTGCATAACATTACCATTCAGGTAAATTCAATTGGTGAGCTGCAAAGGAATGATAAGCTTTTACAAAATTGTGAAATTATTTTTCAGAGCAGGTAAAAGTTTTCTCAGGCAATCCTTGAAAGACTTGTTGAAAAGTGTAATCTTCATTTCATATAATTAAGACAATGGACATCCAGAAATATTTTATAAATAATTTAAATCTGTCAGTGACTATAGGTGATAAATGTGTTTAATGTTAAATTCACACATTTATTTTATGTAATTAATTTACTAAGGACCGGTTTCATAATCAAATTTAAAAGAACTTTAGTTAATGTTTATTTTTAATACCTTGTATACAATTGTCTCAATAATAGTATCCAAAGTAATTTAAAATTAACTAGCTAAATCTCTTTGATTTTTTATTATGAAATCCGCCCTAATAGTTCAGCCTGCCTGGCAATCAATTGCATTGTTTGTAACGATCCGGTTTGGTTGCTGTAACAAAATATTTGCTATTCCACGGCTGCAACTATTTGCGAAAGAAACTAAAATGTTGGTTATGTAATTACTAATTATAGAATTTTCCGAAAAAGTGAAAGTAGTTTTAACACAAAAATGTTGAAAGGAAATCTTATCAGGAAAACCATGAGGTATAAAGAGATGGATTTTGAACTTAATACGGTTTGCCTGATACTGAAAAAATGACATGGCATTTAGTTATTCATTTATTTCAGTGACGCTGCTGTCACCATGATCTCTCGTCCATCTCTTTTATATTGTTAACTGTTTGTGTTTCACAATTGCAAATTGATATTTGTTTTTCTAAACATTTAGTATTGAATTAAAGCTATGCCTATGAAATAATATTTTGTAGTAATATGACAATTATCAGCTAGATTGGTTGGGCTAACTTTGTACTAATTCATTTGTTTGTTTTGCCCATTATTTGTGACCATTATACATATCAATATGCAGAGCTGGGACTCCTTCTCTTTATACTTCTATCTTTCAAAGGAAATATGTCGTGCACAAGTTATACCAACAAACTCTAAATACCTAAGTATATAATGGCAATAATAATGACCCTATAAAAATTACTAGAATTTTGGCATTTTGTTGTATGGAATAGAAATATTGTGGTTTATGCAATTTTGTTGTGGCAACAGAACTAAACTT